>CM042022.1:82702500-83952500 GCA_023525975.1 Smallanthus sonchifolius
GAAAATATGCCCATGACTTAACCGTCATAAAATATGTAGTTTTCCTTTGAAAACATATACATGACTTAACCGTCATCAAATAAGTTGTTTTCCTTTGAAAACATGCCCATGACTTTACCGTCATAAAATAAGTAGTTTTCCCAGAAAACATTGCCCATGACATTACCGTCATAAATAAGTACAAATAGTTCTAAATGCATATGATAAATGAAACAAGTGTTATTGATCCGTTCGTAAGCTAGCTAGGCTTACAAATACCTCTGCCCATACATGAAACTATAACCAAACCCCAACAATTTAATGCCCATCCTCGCCTTTCTGCGAGTAAGATAATATGCGGTCATTCGGCCATTTGGACTTCTGATTAGCATGACTTACCATGACCGGGAGCGTCACCCCCAATAGTACTATCTATAGAATCCCGGGCTAAGTCCATAGTTAATGGTTACTAAGTTTTTATTTCGGGGACTTTAAGCGCTGTATTGTTCACTATGTATGACATAGTGTTAGTGTTTTGTTTCCTTGTTATCATATAAAAATGATTGCAATGTTTTCCCAATTGTATAAAACAACAATGTTTCGACATATATTAAACAATACTGTAATACTTAGTGTAAGTATGTTTCTCCCCCGCAGTTTATAAAACTTTAAATAGCGAAAGGGGGCCGTGAACTCACCTTGTGTCCGATGAAATCCTAGCAAATAACCTTGTGCTAATAGTTCCTGTCTATCCGTACCCTAATCACACAATGGTACTAATGTGTTAAGACTACCCGTCTTATACGTAAGTTGTTCATCCGACTTAACGAATCCCGTTAAGTACGCCTTTGTTTAGTAAAAATAGTGTTTTTATTTATGACTCATTGGTGATTATTATTCTAGTCTAGACGCTTACATATTTTCCGAGAAAATAATATGTTTCACTATTGGTGACTTATTAAGTGTACCAAAAATAAATATTATTTTTGTAACAATTTAAAATATATTCACTTATGTTCCACGATGTCATGTGATTATTTATTTTTAACCGAATCTCTTCATATGTTCCATGTATATATATCAAATGTTCATATTAGGATCCTAATCTTTAATTCCTAGAACATTTCCATGAATTAACCAAAACCGTACACCAACACATATATATATCACAAATTTTATCCATAATCATATATTTTTAGTAACACCTTTCACGTTCATATGTTGATGATAATCGTTCGTATGTCTTCTTGAATCATAGGATACTACCTCGGGTCTTGCCAGGTAAGTCACACATAATCATATAACTTTACGAACATGTATCTTTCAACATAACACATGAATGGAATGAAGGGTTTATGAAGAACACCATCATCTAAGTGTTATTTTATGTGATAGTATATATATATATATATATATATATATATGTAGTTTATATTTGATGTGTCCTTGTCTTGTCCATGGTCCTTCTAGTTTGGTATTTTATGTATGAACAAGTACGTGTATATATATATGTATTCAAACATGACTCATGAATAAATAAAGCCAAAACTCATCAAGACTTTTATGTTTTATTTTGTTCTTGAAAACTCAGATTTTTAGGCGTACTTCGAATAGACTTTTAGATGGTTTTAGAAGACCAAATGACTTGGTGTTTTCTTCTAAAAACAAGTTTATTGAAACCAGAGGAGATGTGAAAAAGAATTACTAGAT
Source organism: Smallanthus sonchifolius (assembly GCA_023525975.1). NCBI lineage: Eukaryota > Viridiplantae > Streptophyta > Magnoliopsida > Asterales > Asteraceae > Smallanthus > Smallanthus sonchifolius. The sequence continues at coordinate 82,704,190 of CM042022.1, forward strand.
TTGGAGTTGTGTATGTACCTCAAAACAGGAAAATGAAAAGAGGTGTCCAGATTCGACCTGCACTAAGCGGCCTTCTTGCGCCGGCTGTTTGGAGGTCGAATACTCCATGGATTCGAGTGATTCCACTTGGGTTCTTCCTTCTTGACAAGGAGATTCATTTTGGAAGAAGAATGGACCAATTTGACCAAGTAACGAAGGAGATATGGTCTTACAAAGTTGACCGAAAATCTGGCATGAAGCTGAGTTACGGGAATTGTTTGCATTTTCGGTTTTAGAGAGGGGGATTGAGGGTGATTTCTTATTGAAGTACTAGGGCTTGGCACTTGAATTTGTGGTTATGTGAGTGTGTTATTTGAGCCGAGAAAGGGAGGGAGCAAGAGAAAGTTCTTGCTTTGTTTCCATACACTCCTATATATATCAAGTAGATGGAGTGTAAGCTTGTCCAAGATCGTCATCATGAGATGGATTGAGTGGAGTGTTGGAGAAACAAGTATGGTGACTTGATGGTGGTTTGGTGTTGTCGTGACCCACAAGAGAAAGGGGAGGTGGAGTGTTGGACTCAATCTAATCATCACAAGACATGGTGTGGGGATATGGATTTAATCTTGCTTGACATCTTGGGCAAAAGAGTATGGAGGTTATGACAACCATTATGAGAAATGTGGTGAATTAGGCAAAGTGGGTGGCTTTTTAGGTGGTGTAAACCCGATAGGTGATCCCGGGATATAACACCCGACGTAGGAACTTTTATGATTTAAACTTTATATATTTATATACCTAAATATTTATATATATATACATACATATATATATGTATTATATATAAATATTAGATGAAACAGGGGTTGAGTGTATATCTCAACAAGTCATCATCTTTACGATTTGATGCTGGAGTGGAGTACAAGCAAAGATATAATTATGGTGATGTGATCTTTAAGTTGCTTACACTCTTGGTCATAATCATTATGATTATGACTCTTGAGTGTTGTGTAAGCAAACTAAATCATGATGAATATGTGATCAATTTAGACGTGGTATATTACCCGAAAATAAAACCTGCCTTAATATCTTTAATTATTAAGATGTCCTATATTTTGTGTAGTTTGACTAGCTTTAATAATCTGCTAGTGAATTCCCGACATGGTTATTACTTTAACTATATCATACATGTATACACATTAAATAATACAGAGCCATGTAACAATTATTTATAAGTCAACTTTTTATAAAAGTTTAGTCACCAATATTTATGTTTTTATATTAAAGCGTCTCCCTGGACTTTCACAAGAATAAAATTCTTGTTAATCACCAACGACCGTACCTTGCGGGTTATCACTGTTTATTTCCTAGTAATTCTTGCAAATTACTATTATGATATAAATTCCTTTGCTAGACTCCTTGACTTTACTTAGTCAAAATAAAACTTCAGGAAATATATGTTATGAACGTGCATTTATGTAATATGGATATCGACCTGAAATGCTGGGTGTCACATTCTCCCCGTGTTAAAGAGAATTTCTAGGTCTCTCGTGTGTGGTGGATCATTACATGCAAGTGCGTTCCTGAGTCGGACCGGGTGCGGAATACCCGTGACTAGGTGGAGAGTCTTACAACACAAAGTAAACCGACAAAAGAATCACTTTAAACTTTCGTCTATTATAAACACTTGAAGGTTACAGAGAGAAATACTGAGTATACAAGGTTTGAGTATCTGCCTGCGTACTTGTCTACTGTCAACCTATCCTATTTATACACGACCTGATCTCTGCGCACTTAGCAAGTGCGCAAGGCAAATTGCTCATGCCTACTTAGCAAGTACTTCTTGCGTACTTGCTAAATACGCAGGAACTAATTCGTGCGCAAAACACTTAGAGATTTCAGCAACTATCAACATGCATTAGTAAATACAACTCGATAACTAATACATATAGACACTTACAAAAAAAGACAAATACATACAATGAAAGTACAAAACTAAGACTCTATCCAGAGTGTTTGTCACAGGAAAGTGCTTCAACAAACTCCCCCTTGACAACAGCTCTGGATCGTCTTTGGTCTTCAGTCTTCGGTCTTCGGTATTCACAGCCCGGCATCTTTAGCTTCCATCTTCTTCTTGTATTCTAGGCAAAACTTAATCACCTTGTCATATTTAGAAGCAAGGAATTTCGTCCATTCGTCCGTATGCATGCAATACCTGTCTGCTAGTGCCTCAAGATCTTTCACAGAGAAGTTAATGAAGCAGACTTCATCAAATACTCTGATTAGTTCCCTCGGCACTAAGCATCCACTTTCTGACCGTACCTTTCCTATCACCACAGCCTCGCCCGTTTTAGGATCTACGTACCAGTACTACATGTCACCGAGAATATCCTGAGATAACTTGCTCAGGGGAATCTTGGATTCACATAGCACTGGCTTGTATACCAGTTTCTTTAAGTGTTTCTTAGTCACAGGATGTCTAGCATTCTTATCCTTGACTCGCTTGGACACTTAAGGCTTAAACATTTCAAACTTCCCAGATCTTGCTTCCCGCTATAGAACCTTCCACAAACCCATCACTACTGAGTGATTTGAGAGACCCAGTAGCTCTCGGTTTGCTAGGTTCACGAGGTCGTATTTAGGTAAGGAGTTGAACACTTTACTGGTTGGTTTCAAGTATTGAACCCCCCTAGATCGTTTGATTGCGAACAACTGCTTATCTTCCTCGAACCTTACAGCCAAGATCATCCATGTTGCTCCTTGTTTGTCTATGATAGAAGTCTTTTGCCAAACAGGAGCTGGACCCTTTGATGAACTAGCAGGCATATCTTTATCTTTCGGTGCCTCTGGATCCACAGGTGTAGGGTCAACTCGGGAGGCTTCAGTCGATGCTTCAACGTTACTAGCAGTGTCAACTGAACCTGTGTCGAGATGAGATTCAAAGGATGGAACTTCAAAGATCTCACCATCTTCGAACTCATACTTTCCTTCCCCGTCGCCCTTGGGAACTTCAATAACTACATCCTCATCATCTTCATCCCAATCATCACCAATGTCGATCTCTCCTTCTTCAAGACTGTAGAGAGCATCGATCTGTGCTTCCTTGGAATAGTCAGGCTCTAAGTATAAGATCTCCTCGTCAGATAGATCCTTTAGAACATCAGCCGTTGACTTTACTTTGTCACCACCAGAGGTATCACCACCTTCCTGATGAGTAGACTCCCCCTCAGCCATTGGAATAGCAGAAATAGGCACGATTGCTAAAGCTTGGTGCTCACTTCCACTAGGACCGACTTCAGGATCCTTGTCTTCGTTATCATCCTTAGTCAAATCAAAAGGATGACAAGGCTCATCACCAGTAGGTGTTGATGTCCCCCTGAGCATCAAGCTTATTGGTCAGATCAGCAATTAGGTTGATCATCAGTTCATGCTCTTTCTACTGCATACCAAACCGCAGCTCAAGAGACGGCCTGTGTCCCAGAATCATATTATTTGTCTTGATTAGAAGCTCATTCTGGGCCATTACATTCTTGAGTCTCTTGTCTATCCCCGTTCTCTGGCTTCTTAGAATTCTAGCTTCGTCCACCAACGAATTAATCTGTGCCTGTTGAGCGTCAGATTCCTCCTTTGACTTTCGAACAGTTTCCAGCAGACCAGCAACTTGGGTTTCCAGAATTTCTATCCTTCCTTCATTAGGATCAGGATGTCTGGATGTACACGCTTCAGCATTGTGAATTGGGGAGGAGAAGATAGTATCAAAGTCAAACCCCTGAGTAAATTCTCCATAGTTGAAGGGTTGACTTATAGGTTCGGTGGTTGTAGGGATTGTGGATGTGATGATGGTTGTAGGGGTGATGGAAGGTGTTATGGTGACTGACTCTGTGAGAATTGGAGTAGTCACCGCCACCTGGACAGATGTGACAGGGAGGGTCACTATCACAGGAACTTCCTCTGTGCTAGTAGTGACCGCCACATTAGGTTGTACATGTGGCCTTCTCCTCTGTCGCCTGTATAATTGCTGTGAAGGTGGGGTAGAGGCTGAATCAGTACTTGCAGCCGAAACTTGTACTTGCTGCTGGGCACTGACCTCCACCTCACTGGGAATAGCATGTTGCTGCCTATCCCCCCTGTTCTTGTTTATACTTTCACGCCTTTGTCTCTGAATAGCAGCGTCAGAGTCAGAATCTGGCTCATATTCACTGCTTGATGACTGTCGCTTTCTTTTTGAGGACGACTCAGGAAGGGTCACCTTTGTCTTTCTCCTCGGTTGTGCATGTGATGGTGCATCATCAGAATCAGAAGAATCAGATTCTGTCTCTTTAGAGTCGGATCCTTCAGCACTATCATGACCTGCTTCTTCGTCTCCACTTTCCGACGATTCATCCACACTATCAACTTCCTCTTCTTGTTGTTGTTGTTCATCCGAATGTTCACTCAGCTCTGGCTCTGAGTCTTGGCTAAACCATCTCCAGTCAGCCGGTGCCACATACGCTTCGTTTATCAGGTGGCCAAAGAGTGCTGTGTGCTAAGGGGTAGGTTCTACACTGCCTGGCTTCAAGAATTGTGCAAACACCCTCTTGTCCACCCTCTTAACTTGCAATCTCTCCCAAGTAGCAGGGAGGTTTTGCAACGCATCGTCAATCAGTGGTTGCACAAACCTTGGGTATAACAAGAACCTGAACCTCTCAGCCATGTTTATCTGATCATTTATGGCTTTGAATATGGATCTTGAGAAGTTGTAGCCCTTGTTGAGAGATAAGCCAGCCATGGCTGCAGCAAGATCATGACCCATTGCATCCTTTCCAGCCTTTCTTGAGTAGGTGCACATGATCATGACGTAGGTAAAATATCTCCATTGATCGAGCACCCACATTTTCTTGTATGAAGCATTATCTCTAACACTGACGTACCCCGTTCGTTGCCTCCAACAACCATCCACAAAGTAGTCAGGATATGCTGTTGGGTCGATGGAGAGATCTCGAAATTACAAGAACCGTCTAATTATGTCTTCAGAAAATGCCATGTCATGACCCGCCACGGTAGCCCTTATAACATTGGGGGTTACCGTGCAATCATGCTCCGCGGTCTCCCAGAACTGCTCGAGATATGGTCTTGAAACAATCGGGTCTGCGATTCTTGAACGGTTCAAGAAATCAACTATCTCTCGGTACTGCAGTGTAGCACCCTTCCACTCTGGTTCTGTATGTGCCAGGAGATTGAACTCATTTGTAAATGCACGAGCCATACCTACAAAAACACACAGAAAACACAATAAGAACAACAAGTTTCATTGGAATTGAAAACACATGACTCAGTATAGCAATTACTCATTGAACTGAAATTTCAGACATAGAAATTTTTGACAAGTGTTGGTCCTGCGTACTTAGCAAGTACGCATGAATTACTTCTTGCGTACTTGTTAAGTGCGCAAGAGACGCACTTGTCCAAATTTTTCAAAAATCCGATTTCTCAACTTATGAAGTACATTAATGTGGATTAGGTCACCACAAGGTCGAAATCAGTGATCAAGCCCCACGGAACCAAAATCAACACCACATAGCCACTACATTGGTCACATTTTGACCTAAATTCGATCCGACATCAATCAGAGAGTCAAGGTCAAAATCAAGAGTCTATAAGGGCTGATTAAGGTTCGATTGTTGATTCTAAGCAAGTTTTAACTATAATGGGTTACCAAAACAACCAAAAGTTTATCTAGAATCCAGATTCAAACCCTAAAAAATTTCAAATTCTTGAATCGGTCCAAAAGACGAGATTTAATGGATGAAATGTCCTACGATTCTCACCAAGTGATGTTAATACGATGATGATACTAGAATCGGGACGAAAAACCGGTTAAGAACACATGAATTTTTTAGTCAAATTTGCAGAGGGAAATGAACAGGCGCAAATGTTTGAATGAGATAAAAAATCAGCTAAGTCCTGTTTTTATACCCAACACAAAAAGGTATTGCGTACTTACTAAGTGCGTAGGACTTAACTCCTGCGTACTTACTAAGTACGCATGACTTAAGTCTTGCGTACTTGTTAAGTACGCAGGGTTTACCTCATGCGCACTTATCAAGTACGTAGAGACCCTTGTGTGCTCAAATTTTCAACTCAAATTATGAAGATTTCAAGTCAAATAACGAACAAGATAAACAACATTCAATCAAGAGGATTCAAAATCAATTCAGGAAGGTTAAACACAAATATTTTTGGCTTTTCTGATTAAGAATGAACTATACACAAACTTAAAATCTTTTTGATCTTTTCTAGATAGAAATATACACGGATTCACATAAACTATTTTTGATCAAAGACACGAGCAGAGGATCATATCAGGCTAACTTATAGCAAAAATGATACAATATAGACATCAAAGAATATGGGATCATGTCATGTATTACTATTTATTCATACGTAATAAGCACATAAACAAGTAATTCAAGTTGACAATATTATAAGATTTGAAACTATAAGCATATTTGTATCACGTTCTTGTGTGTTAAGGTATTAATTATTAGGTATACAATGTGTACCCCACTGATATGCTACAGTAATGTAAGTTGCACTATCTCAAGGCATCTAAGATTTTCCCAATGATTTTCTAAATTTTCAGAATGAAGTTACATCAATTAGCACAGGAAAAATCAAGCAGAATCCATAAGGATTATCAGGAATCATAAGATTCAGAATCGAGTGATTCATTTGTCTTGGTTTCATTTGATTTCTTAAGTGAGTATCGGTATGGTGATTCAGGATAATGAATATGGTGTTTGAGTATTAAGGTAGGGAATCCAACTTTTATCTGGATTTGATTTCAATGAATCGGGAGTGATTCAAGGGTGAATGCATGCTCCACGGTTGATGTTGAGACATGTCTTTGAGTATGGGCAGTGAGATAAACCACATTAATTGTGCTAAAGACATAACCCGAAACTGATCTCAGAAGAAAATTATTGCCAAAATCTATCATCCTATATCTGATAATGATCTTTTCTATTCTTTTACGCACACATACTAGCAAACATGGGTTCAAATCACAGTTGTAATTTAGATTTAGTTCCCACACTACTAGTGATTCAAAGACGTATACAGCCTATTGACAATTCAAGTAACCTGTAAACAAGCAGATTAAAAACATAATAATTTAAAAAGTTAGGTAAGCATGACGCAATCATTTCCCATATGAGCAGTCTATGACGCTTAGACCATTTCTGATGTACTATCATTTCCTCTTTTCTCAAGTTAACTTTGAAATTTTCTCCATTTTCTATTTTTTTTTTTTTTGATTTTGTAAAATATTTTGAAAATTAAAAGAACTATACAGAAAATTTAACAGGAAATAAAATTTAACTTCCATGAATTGAATTGATTTCAGAAAAATAAATTTTTCACTCAGGATTGAACATTCCTATCAAGTTGACAAGATGATCAAAACGGGATCGATCAAATGCCTTAGTGAAAAGGTCAACAAGATTGTCATCCGTGTGAACCTTTACAAGTTCAATTAAATGCTTTTCAGCACAATTACGGATGAAATGATGGTGAATTTCTATATGTTTAGTTTTGGAATGTTTCACCGGGTTATTTGTGATGGACATTGTGGCATTGTTGTCAATGAACAGAGGAGTTCCAGTGAAGTTTATGCCGTAGTCTCTCAATTGCTACTGTATCCACAATATTTGAGAACAACCGCTCGCCACAGCAATGTATTCTGCTTCACAAGTTGAGACAGAAACCGTTGACTGCTTCTTAGACTGCCAGGAAACCAGTCTGTCTCCTAAGAATTGACATCCACCAGAAGTTGACTTTCTGTCAAGGTTACAACCGCCATAGTCTGAATCAGTGTAGGCTTTGAATTCAAATGACTGATGCTTAGAGTACCAAAGACCCAATCGTGGTTTCCCTTTCAAGTATCTGAAAATCCTCTTCACAGCTATCATATGGGACTCCTTCGGTTGTGACTGAAACCTTGAGCACAAGCACACAACAAACATTATATCGGGTCTTGAACCTGTGAGATACATAAGAGATCCGATCATCCCACGGTACGATCTGCAATCCACATCCATTCCAACTTTGTCAGGATGAAGACCATGATTGACTGGGATAGGTGTGCCATAAGTACTGCTATCATTCATCTTGTATTTCGACAAGATGTCCTGCACATACTTTGTTTGATGTAGATAAATGCCATCCTCTCTTTGACTGACTTGCAGACCCAAGAAGAACGACAATTCACCCATGTTACTCATTTCAAACTTGGACTTCATCACATGTTCAAATTCCCTACACATCTCTTCATTTGTAGATCAAAAAATAATGTCGTCGACATACACTTGTACAAGAAGAATGTCACCTCCTGCTTTCCGTATGAAGAGGGTCGAGTCGATCTGTCGACGGTCGAAACCATTAGACAGTAGATGCTTAGATAATGTCTCATACCATGCCCGCGGTGCTTGATGAAGACCATAAAGTGTTTTGTCGAGCTTATACACTTTATTGATATTATGCGGATCTTTAAAGCCGGGAGGTTGACTGACATAGACCTCTTCATTAACTTTTCCATATAGGAAAGCACTCTTCACATCAAGTTGATAGACTTTGAAGCCAACATATGAGGCATAAGCCAGAAACAGTTGAATGGCTTCAAGTCTAGCAACTGGGGCATATACTTCTGTGTAATCCAAGCCCTCTTGCTGATAAAAACCCTGAACAACCAATCTTGCTTTGTTCTTCACCACAACATGACGATCATCCGTCTTGCATTTGAACACCCGTCTGATGACAATTGGTTGTACGCCCTTTGGCAAGTCAACCAAATCCCACACATGCAACTTTTGGAATTGAGACAATTCATCTTGCATCGCCTCAATCCAGCAGTTGTCAGCGAGAGCCTCTTTCACATTCTTCGGCTCTAACTGGGACACGAATGCAGCATGCAGACATGTTTCCATGACACCAGTGTCAAGTATCTCCGAGTACATACTAGTGTTCTCAGTAATGGTTCGATGACGAGTTTGAACACCGGCATGAGGATCACCAATAATGTTGTCAATTGGATGATTCTTATGTACTCTCACCTCTGGTACATTCGGTTCCTGAATTTCTGAATCAAGGTTCGTGCTTAACTCCCCCATATCCTGTGTTCCAGAAGAAGAAGATTCAATGTTAATTAGATCAACTGGAGCTTCATTTCCTACACTAGTGTTAGGATTAGCTTGGGCGTCATTTTCTTCAACATGAACATCTTCACTGTTATCACCATTAAGAGTTCCAAATGCAGATGCAATATTGGAATCAGGAGTTACAATCAGTACAGTAGCACGAGTTGAGAAACTGGAGTCATCACCGCCACCAAATAATTCATATACATTTGCGGCATCAACTGCAGACAAATCAGGAAGATTGAATGATTTGAATAGCGCATCATAATCAAAACCCCAAGCTAGAACAGTTGGTTCTGGTGGAATGCTGTGTTTACTACAATCCACTTCAAACCACTCCTCGACCGTACGAGTTCCTATGTTGTACACTCTCTTGCAAGGTGAGTTGGCAACATATCCTAAGAAGATGCCTTCCACCGCTTTTGCATGAAACTTAGACTTGCGGTCTTTGTACTATAGCAACAAGGAACAGGGACTACTAAAAGGAACTAGGTAATCAAGATTGGGAAATCGATTGTTGATCAACTCATAACAAGTCTTGTTGTGCCTCTTCACAACCAAAACTCTGTTCAAGACGTGACAAGCTGTATTAACTGCTTCTGCCCAGAAAGTGACAGGAAGCTTTGCATCCGACAGCATTGTCCTTGCTGTCTCAATCAATGTTCTGTTCTTCCGTTCTGCAACTCCATTCTGCTGAGGCATGTACGGGGCGCTGAATTCGTGACGGATACCCTTCTTGAGACAGAAAAGTTCCATCAAATTATACTTGAACTCAGTTTCGTTATCACTCCTTATTCTTCTAACCTTCAACTTGCAAAGTGATTCCAAGCTCAGGATCAGGTATTGAAGAATGTCAGCAGTTTCGTCCTTCGAACCTAAAAAATGCACCCAAGAAAAACGTGAGAAATCATCAGTTACAACCAGGCAGAATGACTTACCTCCAATACTCCTGATACTTATGGGGCCAAATAGATCCATATGTAAAAGCTCCAAAGGGGTATCGATGGAGTTTTGGAGCTTGGGCTTGTGAGACTTTCGTTTATGTTTGCCCTTTTTACATGGCATACAGTCATCTGCAACGGTAAATCTCAGCTTAGGAACACCGGTTACCAAACCGTTTCGGACCAAATGACTCATTTTATGATAAGAATTATGTCCGAGTTTCCTATGCCACAAGATAGAGTCAAGCTCTGTCGATTTAGTAAGCAAACAAGTAGCAACTGATGAGGTGGTTGTTGCCACGCTCATATCAATCTGATAGGTGTCGTTTGTTCTTGGCGCTCTCATTAGAATCCAGTCTTCAGGGACTTCAAAACCAGGCTTGAGAATCAAGCATTCATTCTTATCAAACATCACCGAGTACTCCTTGTCCCACATTTGGGAGACACTCAGCATGTTATGCTTCAGCTGCTCGCAAAAGTTGACATTTTCAAAACTGACACAACCATTTGATACCACGCCATGACACGTGATACTGCCGCCTTTCTCTCCAGCAAAGGCCACATAGCCGCTTCTGAATGGTTTCACGTCTTGAAGCAAGGCCATGTTTCCTGTCATATGCCGGGAGCATCCACTATCTACATACCAACGGTTAGAGATAGTACCCTTCGGATGTCCCTGCACGAGTCACAAAAAGAATTAGTTAGATTTGGAGACCAAGCCATAGTGGTGTTGGGTCGTCCGTCTTTTTCAAAATAAACAACCTCTTTAACTCACAGTCATGACTGTTCAAAATGGATGAATCTTTAAAAGAATTAGGACTAGGAGATTGAGAATTTTTAGATTTGATAGTCCAGGACCTCTTCTGTTTCTTAACTGGAACAGTAGACTTAGGTTCAACAACAGTCGGTGAACTAATGGAAGCTTCACCTGATTGAACTCCAGTCAGCTGTTCTAGCTTTCTCAACCACTTATTCCTTCTCCTCCTCTGTGGCTTAGAGAGTTTCACCACAGATTTCTCACCAGTAGGTGTACTACCAGAGGTAGATACACAAGGTATAGCAGGTTTCCTTCCCTTTCTTGAAACAAATGGTTTAGCCTCAAAGGTTATCTTTGGCTTTACCATCTGTTTTACTGGTGGTTTCACCACATTTGCTTTTGGACTTTTGGGATGGTTCACTGGTGGTGACTTAGGGATGACAGCTGGTTGTGACACAATAGGCCATTTCCCTTGGTTCTTAGAAGGGCAGTTCACGACAATGTAACCAACCGTACCACAGTGAAATCAAGTCCTCTTGTCTGTGTAAATCCTCCTATAAGGCTCATTAGATCTGGCATTAGATGACTCAGCATGACGAGCAGGAGGAGTTGGTTTGTGAACAGGAGTTTGACCCGATATAGATTGGTTTTTGGGAGTATAGTAATTTTGCAAATTTTCTTTATAACCAAGCCCGTAGTGAGCTGAAAAAGCTTCCTTCTTAACTTGATTAAGATTTTTATACCCCCCATAAAGCATTACCTTTAATTTATCATTTGATTCAATGATATCGGGTTCAGTTAAAATACAATTGTCACTATTAGTGATAATATTTTTCTTAACCTTTTGTTCACATAACAACTCCTCAGATACTACTCCTTCTGGGTAGGTGTTAACCGACCCATCATCAGAAGCAGTAAAGAACTCCTCATCAGATGCGGAGTTGGCCTTACTTGAGGAATCATCCTTGTTAGAGGAATCATCCTTACCTGAGGACTCGTCAAGACAAGTTAGATCAATGTCTACTAAGCCGTTGACAAATTTCCCGCTAATTTGTGGAGGAATGGCATTAGTACCCAACCCTAAGCCATGCATTTGTCTCACTACAGATTCGTAGTGTTCCACTACAAAATGAGAATTTTTCAACATCTCATTAGTACATTTCAACTGCAAGATCTCATTTTGCAGCTTGTTGATCTCATTGTTCCTTTTCTCTAACCCCTTATATGCAATATCCAAGTGAAGATGTTGATCGCTCATTTTAAGTGAATAATCATGTTTTTCTTTCTTCAACATTTCAGTTGAATCTTTAAATCATTTTTCATTTTCTTTGTAGCTTAAAGCTGCAATACGAAGGGGTTCGACTTTGTCTTAAAGCTTAGAATTTTCAATTTTTAAGCCTAGACATTTCGAACAAGAAATGACAGAAAAAGGATTAGAATCTACCTCATTCGATGAACTTGTTGCCTCTCCAATAGCCATGAGGGCAACAGCAGTAGTAGACTCTTCTAGGTCAGCCACAGAAGCTTCCTTTTCCTCAGCTTCCTTTTTCTCAGCTTCCTTTTTCTTAGCTTCCATCATCTCCATGATCTCAGCCATGGGACCAACTTGAGTTTGTGCAATGATGGCATCCTCCAGATGAACACCCCAATCAAAACTTTCGTCCTGTTGAGCTACCAGTGCGTTGGACGTTCCATTTTGGCTTTGATTGTGATTGTTTGAGTTGTTGTAGCCATGGCTATTTCCTTGGCTAGGTTTGGTGAAACCCGAAGCTGGTGCTCTGTCTTTTTGACATTCACGAGCAAAGTGTCCATAGTTCAGACACTTGTAGCACTTGGCCTTAGATTTGTCAAAACCAACCTTGGCATTAGAGTGCCCGTCAATGAACTTTCTTCCTATTCTGTTCAGGAAACGCTTGGCTCTCCTCAATATCATGGCTATATTCCACAGAATATCCATGTCCTCCATGTCATCCGGATCCACCTGATTGAAGTCTTCTTCTATTGTTTTAGGATTCGTTAGCTTGCCGCCAATGAAGTTCTCATAGGCAAGCATGCATGAAGAGAATAAAGCTACATGATCTTCAGCTATCTTGACTATCGCAGATTGGTTAGCTGAAGATGTAGCGGGAGGATTTCTTGAGGGATGTTGTTGATGAGATCCAGAACCAGATCCGGATGTTGCATAACATGCATGACCACCACAAGCTTTAACATTTTCTTCCACATGAGAGTTTCCAGAGAAAAGGGCAATTCCAGAGCCTAATGACTTTGTTGTAGAAGACGTCCCATGATACATAAAAGGGTCTTGTATCTGAGGTCTTCCTGAGCTCTCCTTTCCTTTTAGGTTCATGTCATGAGCTTGAACCTTTCCAATTGCCTCATCAATTGTCATCTCATAGAATTTAGGAATCTCTCTCATCAAGTTTGTATACATCTCAAACTTGGGAGGCAAAGCATCCAGAAACTTTTCAACTAATTCTTCATCAGGATACTTCAGCTCAAAAGCTTTCAACTCAGTTTGCAGATGATAGAATCTAAAGATGAGTTCATCTATGGATTCGTTCTCCAAAAATCTGAAGCACTCATACTGCTTCCTGAGAAGATCCCTTTTACTCTTCATGATGTCACTATTGCCCTCGAATCTTTTCTGTAACGCCTTCCAAAGATCCTTGGAGTTATCATATCCTCTGAAACTATGGAATAACTCCCTAGTCAAGGCCATAGTGATCGAACCGTGAGCCTTCTTTTCTCGATCATAAACTTTCTTTTCTTCTTCGTCGAGTTTAGAGATAGGCTTGGGCATTACTTCATCAAGGTAAATATGTGTGGGATGCTTATATCCCTCTAGAATAGGTATCCATAACGAAGAATCGGTATAAGAAATGTAATGCTCAAAGCGTGCTTTCCAATTAGAATAATCATTTACATTTAGCAACTTTGGCGGTTTCTAAGGGGTTTCGATCTCGTTGTCATAGTTCAGAAGATTATCGAGATTCTGAAGATTTGACATTGTGAACACTTAGTCAAATTTCAGAAAAGTCAGAGACACCTATGCACTTGATATTGGCCTTGCGCACTTAGAGAAATGTTCTTGCGTAGTTAGGATTTGCTCTTGCGTACTTAGTAAGTACGCAGGAGTAAATGATAAGTACGCAGGAGATATAACTTAAGTACGCACAAGATTGGTCTTGCGTACTTGGTAAGTACGCAGCAAGACTAAACTTTTTGCCAGATATGGTAAGTACGCAGAACACTTTTCACCAACTCTCACCAAACTATTCCGGTCACTGGAATTTCACCGGAGATGGCAAAAATCGGACAGATTAACAAACAAAATGAGCCAAAGTGTCAGAAACAAGTTTCTAACCAACCTTTGCTGCTCAAAACACTCAAATACACAACAAAGTCGGTTTTTGAGTGACTTTTGCTTCTAAAATAGTGCTCAAGAGCTACCCCTATTTTATCACAAAAATCAACAAAAATACCCACTTTTGCTTATAAAATCTCTGTAGAAAACTCTCCAAACACACTCACAACACTCGAAATCAAGAGCAATGCTCTGATACCACTTGTAGGTCCCTCATGTGTGGCGGATCGTCACATGCAAGTGTGTTCCTGGGTCGAACCGGGTGCGGAATACCTGTGACTAGGTGGAGAGTCTTATAACACAAAGTAAACCGACAAGAGAATCACTTTAAACTTTCGTCTATTATAAACACTTGAAGGTTACAGAGAAATATACTAAGTATACAAGGTCTGAGTATCTGCCTGCATACTTGTCTACTGTCAACCTATCCTATTTATACACGACCTGATCTCTGGGTACTTAGCAAGTGCGTAGGGAAAATTGCACATGCGTACTTAACAAGTACGCAAGGTATTCTTACGTACTTGCTAAGTACGCAGGAACTAATTCCTGCGCACATACAAGTGCGCAAAACACTTAAAGATTTCAGCAACTATCAACATGCATTAGGAAATACAACTCGATAACTAATACATACAGACACTTACAAACAAAGACAAATACATACAATGAAAGTACAAAACTAAGACTCTATCTAGATTGTTTGTCACAGGAAAGTGCTTCAACATAATTTCGTCCCGAAATTCAGTTCTTGTCATCTTGACTTGGAGTGTTCGTGAACAAAGATGGGTACTTGGATTTCATTTGATCTTCTCGTTCCCACGTATACTCGGGGCCACGCTTTGAGTTCTAATGTACCTTAACCAATTCAATACGGTTACGCCCTGTCCCTAGACTTTTTAGCCAGTGGTTTCAATAGGTTCCTGAACAGGGTGTGGTTTGTCACCTATGTGAATCTCACCAGACGGTATGATTAACGTTTCATCTAATAAACACTTCTTGAGATTTGACACATGAAACGCATCGTGTATATTGCTTAGTTCCCCGTGACAACGTAATCTTGTAGGTTACTGGGCCAACCCTAACCCATATATCAAACGGTCTGATGTATTTATGGTTATGTTTAGTGAGACCTTTAACAAGGCTCGGTCTCCAATTTGGAATTCTAATGGCTTTCGTTTGTTTCTAGCACAACTCTCTTTGTTTGTCTTGAGTGGCTTTCAGACGATCTTTGATTTCGACGATCTTGTCAATGGTTTCCTGGCCAATCTTAGGACCAGTCAAATGTTTTTCGCCAACCTCCGCCCAACATAGCGATGAGCGACACTTACAACCATACAAAGCCTCAACGGAGCGGCTTTAATGCTGGTATGGTAGTTGTTATTATATGAAAACTCAGTCAACGACGGTGAGTATCCCTATTTCCTCTGAAATCGATTACACACGCACGGAGCACATCTTTTAAAGTTTGGATGGTCCTTTTACCTTGACCGTTCATCTGGGGATGATATGCGGTGCTCATCTCAAGGCGTGTGGCCAAGGCTTCTTGTATAGACTGTCAGATTATTGACATGAATCGAATGTCCTTATTCGAGAAAATGGAAACTGGCATACCATGCCTAGCCTCAATTTCCATAATATTTAGCCTTTCACGCTTCTTACTTTTATCTGTCTCCTTGATTGGTAGGAAGTGAGCGGATTTCGTCAAACGACTGATGATTATCCATACAGTATCATAGCCGTTAGTTGTTCTGGGTAGATTTGTAATGAAATCTATGGAATTCTCCTCCCATTTCCATTGAGGAATCTGCGGTAGTTGTGTTCACTTAGGTGATTCCTAACATTCTGCTTTTACTGTTAGGTATCTCCCAACATAGATAGCAATTTCTCCTTTCATGTTTTGCCACATAATGGAGTTCCTCGGGATCCTTATACGTTTTATTCGATTATGGATGAACGGAGTACTTGGGATTATGGACTTCATCCATATCCTCCCACATAGGCTACTGATACCTGGTACCCAAATTATGTCTGTATCATTCAACTTAGGCTCCGATTGTTTGATTTCCATTTACTTGGTGGTTGGTATTTGGAAACAAGGCGAATACTCCTCTGATTAACGGTATTAGTTGTGTAAGAACCCCATATTTTATTACCCTTAATACGGTGGGGTTCTGTGATACTCATTCCTGATAATGAAAGAAATGATGCCTGAGAATCTTGAGTGTATGCTGACACATACCCTCTATTCGTCTACACATTATGACGCACAATATCCAGTTCTTTATAGATCTTTGAAAGGAATTACTCGATAAGGTGTTTAGGTTTTAGATGAATATCGTGTAGTAATGATACAATATGGAAATGAAACTTTATGTTTCTCCCTCTTATGCTTTTCGAAAGCATTTTCTCGGACTAAGACTCTATTCTTAATTCAGGTTTTGTGTTATCTTTGATCTTCCATTAAAATGGGTCATAATGGATTTATTATTTCAAGGTTCCTTGTGTGCTCTTACTAGCGAAGTTCGAGTCTAATCACCACTTTACCGTTTGCTTGTACCACCTTTCTGAGGCAGACCAGCCTTTGGGTTGTATCGTCCTGATATGTAAACTCATGGCTTGACGACCATACTCTCAAAGTATGTAAGCCATACGAAGTTCTATGTTTGTTTGGAATATTCACATTCCACCTAGGTGAGGAAATGAACAGGGATACTGTGAGAATGGTCTCATCGAATTAGTGCTTTCCCCAAAATGGGCTACGGGTTTGTCAACCCATTAAGTTGGTAGAAAGGGTTTATGAGTTTTACAATGGCCAACAATAAGTCATTCAGTGTGTATGCACCTCCTTAGTGTATGAATGGTACTTTGGTGACTTACCATTACGTATTCCACTCATACAGGTTATAGCCTCAAAATCCTTAGCATAAGGATAAAATTGAAGTAATGAGTGTTAAACATCGAAAATTTTGTACTCTTACTGAGCCTTCATTAAGAGGTCATTCTTTAACAATAGAAGATTTCACTGATCAAGGAATCCTTGACCACTCTGATCAGGAACTTTGCTCTTTTACTGATCAGGATATTAAACTTTTGAAGTCAACTAGTGTTTTTCCCAAAAAAAAAGTTGTGTTTAGGTCTTTTGATTCTAGGATGAGAGCAGATATGATTTCTGAAACTTGGATCTGCTTCCTTGTTTATCCTTTCATTCTGGGTCTGTCGTATCCTTTCCCTCCGCTTATCACTGATTTCTTCAAACTCACTGGCTTGTGTTATTCCCAAATCATGCCTATGGTTTGGAGGATTTTGATTACTTTGGAGAGGTTGAATCATTCGCATTTTCTGACCATTGGTGTCCCTGATCTAGCTTATGTCTACAATCTAAGAACCCACGAATCTTCTCGTTTTGTTCTTTGGCTCAAATCCAGGCGAACGCCTCTAATCCCAAAAGCCACCCAAAACGACACCGACTAGAAGGGAAAATTTTTCTTCGTAAAGGGAGATTGAATCCCTTGTGGGGATCTCTTGCCGCTTCAATGGGCTAAAAAGGGTAGGAAGGAGCTAGGATCCCTGCAATTTTTAACATCTCTAACTTTTTTCGGGTGATTTTGTTTTACCTTTGTGCATCCCCTAAATTTGCTGAACTGGTTCTGCAAGAAGTTACACAGAAAAAAGAATTTAAGCATTGTTAGAAATACCTGTTGCGGAGAGGTCCTTTCCCTTTGAGTCCACCATCAGCGAAGCAAGCTTTGACACCCAGCATTCTGAATCCAAGATGTCTTCAGGTATAGAACAATTCATATTTGTATTGCCAAATATTATAATCCTGATATGTTCTAATCTTATGTAGGAATCCCGAAGTCTAGCTCCCAATTTGCCTTGTCTGATCTCGATAGCCTTCTGTCTAGAGCCATCATTGTCAAGAAGAAGGGTTCTAAACCTGCAACTACCAATTCTCGTATTCTACTACTCCGGTCCAAAGCTTCAGGGAGTAAGAAGAGGAAGACATCAGATGTGGTAGATCTAGAGATCTTTGAGGGTATGGATTCCACTGAGACTGCCAAAAAGCTGCAATCCTTGTTGAACCTGGTAAGTAATTTTCGGTATCCCTATTTTGATGTCAGGATCCCTAAATTACTAATATGTCCGAATCTTGTAGGGTATTGAGAATTCGAATGTTAACTTGGCTGCGGCGGAGAAGAATGCTGAAGAAGCCCTGGAGAAGGTCGAAGACTTGAAGAAAATTTCTGCCACCAAGTCCAAGTACTTGGAGAAGGAGATCCAGATCCTGAAGGATAAGCTGCAAGATTCCTCAGCCCAGTATGAGCAGGAAATGCAAGAAACCGTGGATGATGCCAAGAAATCTGCTGCTATGGCTATTCTTGAATCCAAGATCCAGATGGCTGAGCAAGCTGTTTTTGAAGGTTTTGACCCTGTAGCCTGGGATCTTCACGGATGGCGTACTTCTCTGGCCAAGCTTGGTGGTGAAGCGGTGGAGACTAGCAAGGTTGTTGAGGATCTTTGAACTGGCGATGGTGAGAAGCAAGCCGACCAGGGCAATGAGGGTAATGATGCCTAGGCCCGAGCCTTGGAATTTGTGGTTCTTTGACTGTTCTTGTTTGTTACCTATCTAAAAACAATTTTCTTTTGTGTTTGGGTATCCCTGTAAGGGATAGACATATTTAATTTTTGACTAATGGTTCAGTATTCGGGTGGATGGGTCCAACTTTTGGATGAAGCCCGAATTTTTGATCCTCATGTACTTTCAATATTAGTTAGTAGCTTATGACTGTCTGCCATGACTGTTATGCGTTTGGTTTGCTTTGACATGTTCTAGAAGATTAGGATCCTCAGGTAGTTAAGCCTTGTGATACTTAGAAAAATAGGTTTGTGATATCGGATCCATAATAATTATTCATAAATAACATCTTAGGTTTTTATCAAACTTTGACTTAGAAAAATACAGTTTGGTTTTGATAAATGGTATGGAAGAATACCAGTTACAAACATATCATGACTTAGTCATTCAAACTTTGAATCTACTCTTAATTGAAAATTAAAGAGTAGTCTTAAATACATACCTTTATTGAAAATTAGATTGGATAGATACACATACCAGATATTGATAGAAAGTTCAAAATATAACAACTTTTAGTTTTACCCTATGTATAGCCATCAAACAGACCGTATGCTTTGTAATTGCACTTCAGGATCTTCATATTAATGCTAAGTCTTCAATCTGTTTTAAGATCTTGAGTCAGCATATTAATGCTAAGTACTTCTGTTAACACATAAGTGTTAAATAATTGGGACAAGCCCAGAACGTGGGCCAAGCCCAGAACGTGGGCCAAGCCAGAAAATGTAAGTTAGCATGAAAATGCTAAAAACCTTAGGAGTAACACGTCTGTTACTTTCCTAGGATCCAAGATATAGCCAACAGTGATGAAATTATCAACCACTGTTACATGGACTGGTCGCACCACCTTGAACTATACTTGAATATTGTGCGCTTTAGGCGGAGTGTTTAAACTCA
This sequence comes from Smallanthus sonchifolius, assembly GCA_023525975.1. Lineage (NCBI taxonomy): Eukaryota > Viridiplantae > Streptophyta > Magnoliopsida > Asterales > Asteraceae > Smallanthus > Smallanthus sonchifolius. Next base: position 82,723,940 of record CM042022.1, read on the forward strand.
ATTCTTAGAAAGGTGAAAACCTTTAAACTATCGAAGGTATTCAGAATACCTTAAACATAGGAGAGATGGCCAATCTCTGTCTTCTATCAGGATCCTTCCTACAAAACATGAAACCTTGGTGAAGGTGGGTGTTAGCCTGGCTAACACCCCTCTGACGATCAAGTTGATAAACAGTAATAAAGATAAAAATAATCAGGGATAGAAGTCATACCAGTCTTAGCTAGAATTTAAGTTCTAACTTACATAAAATAGGCTTTGAGATGGATAACATTCCAGGATCTTGGCAGGATATCTCCTTCCAAAGTGGCTAGCCAATAAGCACCTTGCCTGCTTCTGAATCAATTAAGTATGGGCCTTCCCATTTAGGTGCAAGATTTGCATCGATGGGATTGGTAGTATTTTGAAACGCTTTTCTCAATACTAAGTCACCTATTTGGAATCTTCTGATCCTTATGTTCTTGTTGTATGACTTTGCTATCCTCTGTTGATAAGCTGCAATACGAACTTTGGCGAGATCCCTGAGCTCATCCACAGTGTCAAGATCAAGAGCAAGAGCTTCGTCGTTGGTTTCTGGGGTTTGGAGATTGGTTCTGGCAGTAGGGATAACCATCTTTGTAGGGATCATAGCTACAGTACCAAATACCAATGAGAACGGAGTTTGGCCTGTTGCATTTTTTGTGGTTGTCCTATCTACCCAAAGTACAAATGGTAGCTCTTCAACCCATCTTCCTTTCTTAACTCCCAATCTCTACTTGAGGTTGTTTATAATGATCTTGTTACTGGATTCCGCCTGTCTATTGGCTTGAGGATGTACAGGGGTAGAAGTTAACATTTTTGTGCCCCAACTGGCATAGAAGTTTTTTGTTCTCTTTGCAATGAATTGAGATCCATTATCACATACTATTTCTGCCAGGATCCCAAAATCTTGTCAGGATGTTGCGCTTTATGAAGGAGATAACTTCTTTTTCTCTAACTTGGACAAATGCTTCAGCTTCTATCTATTTGGAGAAATAATCCGTCATTGCCAACATGAATACCTTTCCTCCTGGTGCTTTGGGAAGTTTGCCAACTATATCCATTCCCCATTTCATGAATGGCCATGGAAAGATGACTAGATACAAAGGTTCTGCCGGTTTATGGAGTATGTTGCTGTGTCTTTGGCAAGCATCACATTTCTGGGAATAAGTCAAAGCATCTTTCCTCATAGTAGGCCAGTAGTATCCTGTCCTCGGGATCTTTGAGAATAACGCTCTGGCCCCAGTGTGATTACCACATTCACCTTCATGTATATCCTTTAAGACTTCTTGAGTTTCAGGATCCTCCAAGCATCTAAAGTATGGACCTGCAATATATTTTCTTTACAAAACATTGTGCAACATTATAAAACCAGATACCTTCATGCGAAAAGCTTTGTGACTCTTTTTGTCACTTGGGATCTCACCATCCTACAAATATTTTTTAATGGGTAGAATCCAGGATCCTTGACTAGGTTCAATGTCCCGAGTATCTTCTTGTTCTGTGCTAGAAACTTCGTTTATTTTTTCAATTTCTGGGCTCAAAACATGTATGATAGGTATTTTAATACCTTCTGGTATTTTAAGAGCCGAAGCAAGATTTGCTAAGGCATCAGCCTCAGCATTGTCTTCTCTAGGTACCTGTGTAATGCTAATAATTTCAAATTATGCGGATAATTTTGGAACTATTACGAGATATTTAGCCAATTTCTCACCCTTTACTGCATATGAGCCATTGAAATGGTTAGCAAGCAACAATGAATCTACATATACCTGGAGATACTTGATTTTCATATACCTGGCTAGTTGCAATCCTGCAATCAGTGCTTCATATTCTGCTTCATTATTCGTCGCCTGAAACAGGTAACTTATGGATTTGGGTTTTATGTCCCCTTGTGGCAATTTTAGTACGACGCCTAGACCTGTTCCTCTTACATTTAATGAACCGTCGGTGAACAATGTCCACTTATCCTTGGATTCTTCCAATTTTTGAACTTCAAGGTCTGGTTCGTGTTGGATGTCACTACTGAAATCAGCCACAAAGTCCGAGTGCCTGAGACTTTATTGTTTTTCTAGGTTCATATAGTAGATCGTAGGCGTTGAGCTTGACTGGCCACTTAGCCATTCTTCCTGACATCTCTGGCTTTCTCAAGATACACTTAATAGGATAATTAGTTTTTAACATGAATAGCATGAGTTTCAAAATAATGTCTGAGCTTAGTGGATACCATTATTAAAGCTAAGATTAATTTTTCTAAATGAGAGTACCTGGTCTCTTCTTCTAGCAAGCTTTTACTTACATAGTATACAGGATGATGTTGTCATTCATGATCCTTGACTAGGACGGCACTCACAGCGTTTCCGGATACCGTCAAGTACAGGGATAATGGTTCACCATCTTTTGGTTTCATTAATAGAGGAGCTGATGACAAATATTTCTTTAATAATTGGAGTGATTGTTTGTGCTTCTCTTCCCATTCGAATCTCTAGTTCTTCTTCAGGATGTCATAGAATTCCTTGCATCTTTCTGAAGATCTTGATATGAATCGGTTGAGTAATGCTACTCTGCCGGTTAGTCTCTGGACATCCTTGGTATTTGCTGGGGATTTCAGATTGATGATTGCTTTGATTTGTTCTGGACTGGCCTCTATCCCTCTCTTGGTTACCATGTAGCCCAAGAATTTTCCTGCCCCCACTCTAAAGTGGCATTTTAAAGGATTCAGCTTCATGTTGTATTGTTCTAGGATATTGAATGCGTCTCTAAGATCCCTAAGATGATCCTTAGATTTTTTTTTATTTTACAAACCATATCATCTATGTAGACTTCCATGGTGTCCCCTAGCTTTTCTTTGAACATCATGTTCACCAGTCTTTGGTATGTAACACCTGCATTTTTTAAACCAAAGGGCATAGCTATATAACATAAAATACATGTTGGAGTCATGAATCCAGTATCCTCCTGATCTGATGGTTCCATTTAGATCTGCTGGAATCCTGATGAAGCGTCCATGAACATTAACAGTTCGTGGCCTGCTGTAGCATCCACCATTGAGTCAATGTGTGGTAATGGAAATGGACCATTGGGACATTCTTTATTGAGGTCAGTGAAGTTTACGCAGACTCTCCGTTTTCCATTTTTCTTCTGGACCACCACTACATTAGCTAGCCACCTTGGGAATTTCACTTCCCTTATCATTCCTGCTTTTAGCAGTCTCAACTTCTTCATGGATGACTGCATTCCTTTCCTGTGCAAATTATCTTCTTTTTTGGTGTATTAGCCTGAAATTATTATCAACACCCAATTTATGTGTAATAAAATCTTTAGAAATACCTGTCATGTCTTCATGCTTCCAAGAGAAGGTTGAGACTCTACTTTTTAGTAGTTCTATGAATTCTAGTTCAATATCTTTGGGGATATTGGTTCCAACAAGCACCTTGACATCAGGATCCTCCGTGCTTAAGGATATTTCTTTAACATCCTGCTCTTTGGTTTCTAAGACGTCTCGGGCTTGTTTCTTTAATTTCTATGCTTGCCTGGTTTTGGCGGAGGCTTTTATTGAAGAAGTGTAACAGTCTTTAGCCTCTTGTTGATCGTTGTTGATCTTTACTACCCCCAAGGGTCGGCATTTTGACACATTGGTGATATGTTGAGGGTACTGCTTTCATGTCATGAATCCAAGGTCTCCCTAGAATAATGTTTTAGCAAGACAAAGAATCAATAACACAAAATTTCTTTATAGATTTTACCCCTTCGATATACATCGATAGCTTTATTTCTCCAACTGTGCTTTTAACCTCTCCGGTGAATCCTACCAGCACTGGGACTTTCAGATAATTTTCGAATCTAGGATCCCCATCCTCTTTAGGACTTCAAGCTGTATAATGTTCACTGAACTCCCTCCATCAATTAGGATCCTGCGGATGAAGTGATTGGAAATGTACAGGGTGATCACTAAGCCATCATGGTGAGGATCCTGTACATCATCTTTGTCCCCTTCGTCGAAAGAGATTACTTTCTCTTCAGTTAAGGTGGAGGTTTTGGTAGGACTATCTCCTTTTTTCTGTTTGTGCTTTGTTAGCGTTTCTCTTTGCTGCAGAATAAGAGGTACCACATATGTCAGATCCACGAGATATGAAACTTATTACATTGGCATCTGGCGGCGGGGATGTTGCTCTCTGCGGGATCCTGTCATGATCCTTGGCTTTATACTTTCTTTTTCCCAGGAATTCCTTGAGGTGTACTTTGCTCAGGAGGTAACTTATCTCCTTTCGCAAAGCGATGCAATCCTCAGTTACGTGGCCGAAGTGTTCATGGAATGCACACCATGTAATCCCCAAGAAATTTCGGCTAATATTCTTACCTTTCCGGCATTGTAATTTTATTATTATCTGATATTATCTATGAAAGTGTCATAAATTTCCAATTACAATACATACATGTTTGTACATACATACATTGGATACATTCATTTCAAATTCAATACCTATTTAATGGGGATATAACTAGATGGAGAATTTATAAATTACAAGAGTTACAAAACCTATAAATTAAGTTCTAAATAAATAAAACCCTTTTTACTTCATAGAAATTATAATTTGTATTTATAACATTTACTTATAGTATAAAAATGATAAATTAGGGTTTTATATAATGAAAAATGGAAATTTTTTTTCTAATGAATTACTTTTTCATATATTTATAACACTTAAATTATAACTTAATCGTTTGTTAGCTTTTATAAAAGTTTATAAAATTTAACACTTTTAGGTTTTGCAAACGTTCAGGGTAGAAAGTGTAACTTTCTGAAACTAAAATTTTAACTAAAACCTAAACTTGTTCATAAAATGATAAACCTGTAAACTAGAGGGACCTGTCTGCAAAATAAAAGCTTTCATCCACCCCCCCCCCCCCCCCATCTATCTAGAAATTACCCCCCCCCCCCTTTGACTCTCAAAAGTCAACAAGGATCAAAATTGATCGATGGAATCTCGAATCATTGAGTATTAACCCAATCGAATTATACATGGACGTTATCACAACTGTTTCGGCCATTCTAATCACCTGTAACGGATCAATTACAACAATAAAATCAATGAAAACGAGTTCAAGCAACTTGTAACCGTCCCCAATCAATCGTGACATCAATTCGTGCATTTAACACGATATTGGACTATAAAATCGAACCCACACCTTCATTACAGACGCCACAAACTTCCTTCACTCCTGTATTCGTTGCATTCCTCCTCTAGAACTCCGAAGAGCTCAAGGATCGCCGATCTCGGCCTCGGTGTCGTTCTCCCTCTATCGCTAACCATTTCAGGTAATTATGGTATCTATGATTTCGTTTTGTTGTAGGGAGTAAAAGCCCCATGAATTCGAGGACGATAGGGTGCTCAATCAATCGAATTGAATGGCTAGGGTTTGGGTTACGGGTTGGAGAAGGAGACGAGGTTCGGGTTGTTTGCTAAAACCGCATCGCGTCCGATTTGAACCAAGGCATACGCCCTGGTCCAGTGGTTAGTGCGAGTGTGCAAGTGTTGAACCGCTTCTGCCACGGGTTCGAGTCCCGTGGCCATTTTTTTTTAAACATTTTTAAAAACCCTATTTTTAATCTTATTTTTCCTATAAAAAAATTATTTTAAAAAACTTTCAAGACTCGGGAATATTATATGAACCAGATTGTTAACCTAACAATTTTAAATAAATATTTAATCATTTTAGAAAATTAAAAACTAATAAACTCTAATTAAAAACTTATCATTTTATTTAGAACCCCTATTAACTACTTTTATCACCCAATTATTTAACTTATACCCTCTTTATTTTTTTAATTTATTTTATTCAACTATTTAATTAATTGAAATATATAAATTATTAATATAATAATTATTTATATGTCCAAGCAAATATTATTTAAATACTTATTCATTATTTTAAACAAAATCACTATATACATATATGAATTGGTATTAAAACCTTTATTAATGAGACGTATTATTTCACTACTTAACAAACACAACATTTACAACAAATAGATACACACTCATACAATCTAGCCCAATCCTTACTATTTAAATCATTTGATTATGACATTGATACATATATAAATGCAAACATAGGTTAACCTTGTGGTTATCTAGTCAACTTGTGCAACTACCCGTACTCGTGACTTCACGCTACGGATCCAATGTGAGTTTACATAGCCCATTTTTACTATTTTTACTTTTGGGGTGAAACATGATTACAAATACATTTACATACACAATTCAATACCCTGTGTTCATATGCTATGGTCTTTATGCTTATGTTTTAAACTACTTTGGTGACCATTACATGTGTTCATGTCAGTACAATCATTAACTTGTGTGGCAAGCCTAAGGTAGTACCTTTTATGATCATTTATACGGGAATCCGATACATTACTTAACACGAACCATGGCGGGTTAGTGTTACATTGACAACTTCACGCAATCCGGGGGATTGTGCATACATATAACATGGCTTGATTGTACGCTTGGAACCCTGTGTGTTTTCATATATGTGCTTTAGACATGCTTTGAACATATTGAATTGTAATCTATACTAACTCTTTTGGTGTCAAAACCTATGTTTCTCACCAACTACTTGTAGTTGACAGTTACTTACATGTTTCAGGTGCACTTGTTTGAGGACTACTTGCTCACCTAGGACTTGGACCTAGTTTAATTTAAATTATGATTTGAACGTTTCATTTTCCTCTGTAACGGATGCTTTTAATTTGAATAATAAATATTATCATATTTGATAGATGATCATGTGCTTATAAACAACTGCGCCAGCCCCGGCGTATAATCCGCCGCCGGCCGGGGTGTGACAGATTGGTATTAGAGCCATGGTTATAGGGAATTAGGTTATTAGACACATGACGTAGACTATAACCTAGGAGTCCCAAACATGAGTTTAACTCGTGTCTTTTGTTAGGAACTCCACTCTATACTTACTATGCATACTTACCTACATTTACCAACTTCTGATTTCTTGATGTAACTACATGAACTACAATATCCATGGGTCTACATGAAACTATTTGGAACTACTTGAACTACATGAAACTTACACTTGGACTTAAGAGTCTAATCCGAATGAAACTCTCGTCAAAGGTATATAAGTTCTAACTAATGAATGGGAACTTGTGCAATCCGGAAGGGTGGAAGCCTGTATTCTAGGAGTTCTGTCTAGGAAAGCATTTCGTATAAATCCAAATCAACCGATGGACCAGTTATGCTTTCCTGGGAATTCTTGGGATGAGTGTCCACTTATAGGCTAAAGCATGACTTCTCAAACATTAGAAAGACTTAAAATACCTTGATAAGCCAATGTGCCCAATAGGGTACCATCTATGTTTCACCTAACATCTCATGATTAAATTGCAAACTCTTATACATGATTCACATCTTATGAACTTTCTATTCACCCGTTTGTAGAATGCCTCCCCGTCACGAGCGTAGGAACAACCTCACCGATAGGATCATCCAGCAAATGGCTACGATCCTACCAACTATGGTCAAACAACAGAACCAGAATGCTGCACCAAGGAATCCCACGTGTATATTCAAACACTTCAACTCCTGCAACCCGACTAAGTTCTACGGGAACGAAGGAGCCACTGGACTTCTCCAATGGTTTGAAAGCATTGAGGGATCTTTCATCAATGCTGACTGTCCTGAGAAACTGAAGGTTCGTTATGCTACTAGTGTCTTCCAGAAGAGGGCACTAACATGGTGGAATGGAGAAAAACGTAACCGCGGCATAGAGGTTGCACTAGCCTTGCCTTGGGCCGATGTAAAAGCACTCATGACAGATGAGTTTTGCCCCCGTAATGAGGTCAAGAAACTAGAAGCTGAATTCTGGGATCTCAAACAAGACAGTGGTGAAAGCCTTACCTACACCACCCGCTTTCATGAGCTTAGCCTCTTGGTGCCCCACATGGTCACTCCTCTCTCCCGAGCCATCGAGAAGTACATCAACGGTCTGCCCATGCAGATTCAGGATACCGTGTTGGGTAGTAACCCAGCCACTATTGAAGAGGCTATCCGTTTACCTGCCACACTATCAGCTAACCACGTTAAGGCAGGGACTTTGTTCAAGAAGGGTGCTAAGAAAGTCATTGAAAAACCCACCACTGAACCCACCAAGGAAACCAAAGCTGAGTCCTCCTTCAATGGCAAAAAGAGGAAAGGCAGGAACTTCGCCATCATCACTCATGCTGCTCCTCTAGCCCAAGTGGCACCTACTGCCTTCAACCCCAACAAGAAGCCGTATGTAGGAACCCTACCAATGTGCAACACTTGCAAATTTCATCATACTGCGAACGTCCCATGTCGTTTGTGTACCACTTGTGGGCATTATGGACACTGGACTAACACCTACCGTGCCCCATCGGCTAACCAAATCTACCAACCTGCTATTCCTGTCCCTACTGCTATCGCCCAGGGTCGTGCTTGTTACGAGTGTGGTGACCCAAATCATTTCAGGAATCGTTGCCCTAGGTTGGTCATTGTGAACCAAGCCAACATGAATTAGGGAAACATGATTCAAGGGAACGGGAACCAAGGTAACATGTTCCAAGGAAACAGGAACCAGGGGAATATGAACCGGGGAAAATGTGAATCAGGGGAATGCAAACCCCGTAGCTCGTGGACGTGCCTTCAACATCAATGCCAATGAGGCTCAAGCCAACAACGATGTGGTGAACGGTACGTACCCAATTAATCAACAATATGCTTCTATCCTATTTGATACTGGTTCTGATAGGAGTTTTGTGTCCTTTGAATTTGAACCACAACTTGCTATGAGTCGAGCAAAGCTAGAAAAACCCTTTGACATTTTAGTAGCGGATGGTTATTCTGTTTCATGTGACACCATTATTAGAGATTGTACCTTAACCTTGAGCGATCATGATTTTTCAATCAATCTTATTCCTATGGCTCTCGGAGGTTTCGACATCATAGTAGGCATGGACTGGCTGACCAAGCACCATGCTGAAGTTGTCTGTTTTGACAAGTATATCCGTATCCCTCTTGACTCGGGTGAAATTTTGAACATCTATGGTGAGAAACCGTCAAAGGGACTCAAGCTTATGTCTTGCACTACCGCACAGAAGTACCTACGGAAGAAATGTGTGGCATTCTTGGCCCATATTGTGGAACGAAAAGGCAAAGATAAGAGTCTCCAAGACATTCCTGTAATCAAAGACTTTCCTGAAGTTTTTCCTGAAGATTTACCCGGTCTCCTATACGTCAAGTCGAATTCCGTATTGACTTAATTCCAGGAGCAAACCCCGTGGCCAAGTCACCCTATCGTCTTGCACCATCAGAGATGCAGGAACTTTCAAGCCAACTCCGAGAACTTTCTGACAAAGGATTTATTCGTCCTAGCGTTTCCCCTTGGGGAGCACCTGTTCTATTCGTCAAGAAGAAGGATGGTTCTTTCAGAATGTGCATCGTCTATCGGGAACTTAACTAGCTTACCGTGAAGAACCGTTATCCACTTCCGAGGATTGACGATTCATTTGATCAACTTCAAGGCTCGACTTATTTCTCTAAGATCGATCTTCGTTCTGGTTATCACCAGTTACGAGTGCTCGAATCCGATATCCCCAAGACAGCCTTTCGTACAAGATATGGTCATTACGAGTTCATGGTTATGCCATTCGGACTAACCAATGCACCCGCAGTATTCATGGATCTTATGAACCGCGTGTGTAAGCCGTACTTGGACAAGTTCGTCATCGTCTTCATTGAGGATATCCTCATATATTCAAAATCAAAAGCGGAACACGAAGAACACTTGCGTCTGGTTTTGGATCTCTTGAAAAAGGAGCAATTATACGCTAAGTTCTCCAAATGTGAATTTTGGCTAAAAGAAGTCCAATTCTTGGGTCATATAGTCAATGAGAAGGGTATTCACGTGGATCCCGCTAAGATTGAGGCGGTGAAGAACTGGCAAGCTCCAAAGACCCCTACCGAAGTCCGCTCATTTTTAGGTTTAGCGGGCTATTATCGTCGTTTTATAGCAAACTTTTCAAAGATCGCGGTACCTCTCACAGCCTTAACTAACAAGGGCCAACCCTATGAGTGGGGACCAAAACAAGAGGAAGCCTTTCAAACCCTAAAACAGAAACTGTGTGAGGCTCCTGTCCTGACTCTTCCTGATGGAACCGAAGACTTTGTCGTTTACTGTGACGCTTCCCACTTAGGCCTTGGTTGTGTACTAATGCAGCGAGGCAAAGTGATTGCTTATGCGTCCCGACAACTCAAATCCATGAGAAGAATTATACGACGCACGATCTTAAGTTGGGTGCGGTCGTATTTGATCTTAAAATTTGTAGACATTACCTATATGGTACCAAATGTGAGGTTTACACCGATCATAAGAGTCTCCAGCACATCTTCAATCAAAAGGAACTCAACATGAGGCAAAGGCGTTGGGTTGAACTCCTAAACGACTACGACTGCAATATTCGTTATCATCCTGGTAAGGCGAATGACGTGGCCGATGCTCTTAGCCGTAAGGAACCTATCAAGATCCACAGAATTCGAATCCAAAATGATATTCAAACTCGCATCCTAGAAGCACAACATCTTTCTGTCACTGAAGGAAACATGTACAATGAAATGTCATGTGGTGCTAAACTCCAACTTGAAACCAAACCCAATGGATTACTTTACTTTCTAAATCGTATCTGGATTCCGGACCGTGACAACCTTCGTACCTTTATCATGAACGAGGCTCACAAGACTCGCTATTCTGTGCATCCTGGTGCAGACAAAATGTACATGGATCTCCGTACCCAATACTGGTGGCCTGGTATGAAGAAGGACATTGCCCTCTATGTGTCCAAATGCCTTACTTGTTTGAATATTAAAGCTGAGCACCAGTCCATCTAGTTTACTTGAACAACCCGAGATACCCGTGTGGAAATGGGAGTGTATTGCCATGGACTTTATAACCAAACTCCCACACACATCTCGTTGTCATGATAGCATTTGGGTAATCATCGACCGCTTAACAAAGTCTGCTCATTTCATACCCATACGTGAGGACTATCGAGTTGAAAAACTAGCTCGAATCTATATTGATAAGATCGTTAGTCGTCACGGTGTACCTCTCAACATTATTTCTGATCGTGATGGACGATTCACCTCTCGTTTTTGGCAATCCCTACAATCAGCTTTGGGTACTCAGCTGAATCTTAGTACGGCTTATCATCCGCAAACTGATGGACAATCCGAACGAACGATTCAAACTCTCAAAGATATGCTTAGAGCATGTGTCATTGACTTCAAGGGAAATTGGGATTTACACCTACCCTTAGTCGAGTTCTCGTACAACAATAGCTATCACACTAGTATTAACATGGCTCCTTTTGAAGCACTTTATGGACGGAAGTGTCGCTCTCCTATCTGTTGGACCAAAATTGGTGAATCACAAATCACTAGTCCTAAACTTATCCAGGAGACTTCCGACAAGATCATGTTAATCCGTGATAACCTTCTGGTAGCAAGGAGTCGGAAAAAGAGCTATGTCGACAAACGTCGAAAACCCTTAGAATTTCAAGTTGGCGATATGGTTCTTCTCAAGGTATCCCCTTGGAAAGGCGTAGTTCGTTTTGAAAAGAAAGGGAAACTTGCGCCAAGATTCGTAGGTCCTTTTAAAATCCTTAAGCGGATTAGGAAGGTAGCCTACAAGTTGGATTTACCGGAAGGACATAGTAACGTTCATCTAACATTTCATGTCTCAAACCTAAAGAAATGCTTAGTGGACGAGAATCTCCACATACCACTTGACGAGGTTCACATTGACGAAACAATGCACTACATGGAGAAGCCCTTGGAGATCATGGACCGAGAAGTTAAGCAACTCAAGCGAAGTCGCATTCCAATTGTTAAGGTTCGGTGGGAATCTAAGCGGGGCCCTTAGTTCACATGGGAACGTGTGGATCAAATGAAAGCCAAATACTCATATTTGTTTCCAGGACCCTTTTCTTAATAAATTTCGGGACGAAATCTCCTAAAATAGGGGAGACTGTAATCCCCAAGAAATTCCGGCATTGTAATTTTATTATTATCTGATATTATCTATGAAAGTGTCATAAATTTCCAATTACAATACATACATGTTTGTACATACATACATTGGATACATTCATTTTAAATTCAATACCTATTTAATGGGGATATAACTAGATGGAGAATTTATAAATTACAAGAGTTACAAAACCTATAAATTAAGTTCAAAATAAATAAAACCCTTTTTACTTCATAGAAATTATAATTTGCATTTATAACATTTAGTTATAGTATAAAAATGATAAATTAGGGTTTTACATAATGAAAATAAAATGGAAAATTATTTTATAATGAATTACTTTTTCATATATTTATAACACTTAAATTATAACTTAATAGTTTGTTATCTTTTATAAAAGTTTATAAAATTTAACACTTTTAGGTTTTGCAAACGTTCAGGGTAGAAAGTGTAACTTTCATAAACTAAAATTTTAACTAAAACCTAACCTTGTTCATAAAATGATAAACCTGTAAACTAGAGGGACCTGTCTGCAAAATAAAAGCTTTCATCCCCCCCCCCCCCCCGGTCTATCCAGAAATTACCCCCCTCCCTTGACTCTCAAAAGTCAACAAGGATCAAAATCGATCGATGGAATCTCGAATCATTGAATATTAACCCAATCGAATTATACATGGACGTTATCACAATTGTTTCGGCCGTTCTAATCACCTGTAACGGATCAATTACAACAATAAAATCAATGAAAACGAGTTCAAGCAACTTGTAACCGTCCCTAATCAATCGTGACATCAATTCGTGCATTTAACACGAAATTGGACTATAAAATCGAACCCACACCTTCATTACAGACGCCACAAACTTCCTTCACTCCTGTATTCGTTGCATTCCTCCTCTAGAACTCCGACGAGCTCAAGGATCGCCGATCTCGGCCTCGGTTTCGTTCTCCCTCTATCGCTAACCATTTCAGGTAATTATGGTGTCTATGATTTCGTTTTGTTGTAGGGAGTAAAAGCCCCATGAATTCGAGGACGATAGGGTGCTCAATCAATCGAATTGAATGGCTAGGGTTTGGGTTACGGGTTGGAGAAGGAGACGAGGTTCGGGTTGTTTGCTAAAACCGCATTGCGTCCGATTTGAACCACGGCATACGCCCTGGTCCAGTGGTTAGTGCGAGTGTGCAAGTGTTGAACCGCTTCTGTCGCGGGTTCGAGTCCCGTGGCCTTTTTTTTAAACATTTTTAAAAACCCTATTTTTAATCATATTTTTCCTATAAAAAATTATTTTATAAAACTTTCAAGACTCGGGAATATTATATGAACCAGATTGTTAACCTAACAATTTTAAATAAATATTTAATCATTTTAGAAAATTAAAAACTAATAAACTCTAATTAAAAACTTATCATTTTATTTAGAACCCCTATTAACTACTTTTATCACCCAATTATTTAACTTATACCCTCTTTATTTTTTTAATTTATTTTATTCAACTATTTAATTAATTGAAATATATAAATTATTAATATAATAATTATTTATATGTCCAAGCAAATATTATTTAAATACTTATTCATTATTTTAAACAAAATCACTATATACATATATGAATTGGTATTAAAACCTTTATTAATGAGACGTATTATTTCACTACTTAACAAACACAACATTTACAACAAATAGATACACACTCATACAATCTAGCCCAATCCTTACTATTTAAATCATTTGATTATGACATTGATACATATATAAATGCAAACATAGGTTAACCTTGTGGTTATCTAGTCAACTTGTGCAACTACCCGTACTTGTGACTTCACGCTACAGATCCAATGTGAGTTTACATAGCCCTTTTTTACTATTTTTACTTTTGGGGTGAAACATGATTACAAATACATTTACATACACAATTCAATACCCTGTGTTCATATGCTATGGTCTTTATGCTTATGTTTTAAACTACTTGGTGACCATTACATGTGTTCATGTCAGTACAATCATTAACTTGTGTGGCAAGCCTAAGGTAGTACCTTTTATGATCATTTATACGGGAATCCGATACATTACTTAACACGAACCTTGGCGGGTTAGTGTTACATTGAGAACTTCACGCAATCCGGGGGATTGTGCATACATATAACATGGCTTGATTGTACGCTTGGAACCCTGTGTGTTTTCACATATGTGCTTTAGACATACTTTGAACATATTGAATTGTAATCTATACTAACTCTTTTGGTGTCAAAACCTATGTTTCTCACCACCTACTTGTAGTTGACAGTTACTTACATGTTTCAGGTGCACCTGTTTGAGGACTACTTGCTCACCTAGGATTTGGACCTAGTTTAATTTAAATTATGTTTTTAACGTTTCATTTTCCTCTGTAACAGATGCTTTTAATTTGAATAATAAATATTATCATATTTAATAGATGATCATGTGCTTATGAACAACCGCGTCAGCCCCGGCGTATAATCCGCCGCCGGCCGGGGTGTGACACACCACTTGGACTTATCCTTCCATCGTATGCTCTTCTCAAATTTGCGAGGCCACCTGGCTTTTTCACCGAGATCCTGCATGGCAAACAGTAAACCTGTTGTATCAAGAGAAAAACAGTATTCATATAGTCTAGGATAGTCTTCTTCGTCTTCGTCGTCTTCCACAGCGTTGACTCTGTGATTGTTTGGTTTGGAGTAAGGCTTCGATCTGTAATGCTTGAAGGGTGCACACTCAGTCTTCCAGTTGGGCTGATTGTAGCTAGTTGAAGCATCCATCCGTTGTTGGATCTTTCTGTCATCCTCGAGCCTTATGAATCATAGTGACAGATTTATGACTTCATCGAGGTTCCTGCAGGGGTTCATGACAAGGTCTTCGTAGAATGGACATTCTTTCTTCAATCCCATCTTGAATACCTGGACCGATGTGGCGACGTCAAGGTTCGGGATATCTAGGGATTCTCGGCCGAACTTGCTGACATAATCCCGAAGGGATTCTCTGGTATTCTGGGTTATCCTATATAATTCACTTATCAATCTTTTGAACATTCTGCTGCAAGAGAATCGGATAGTAAATAAATTGATCAAATGAGCAAACGAAGTTATTGAATAAGGTGGAACATTTAGCAGTCATTTCAAGGTTGATCCTGTTAGGGTGGAGTCAAAAACCTTGCATAAGCAAGCTTCATTTAAGTCCAATGGAATGGGATTGATTTCCATTCTCTCCCTGTATTGCACAACGTGCTCCACAGGATCTGTAGTTCCATCATACAACTTCATGTTAGGAGTCTGAAAGAGTTTTGGGGATCTCTGCATCACATATCGGCGGTGCAAATCTCGAGATCCTGTGACTGGTAGATGACATCTCTGGTATAGGTTGGACTACACTTGGTACACTGCAGATCATCTCCCTTAGTTTCTTCAGCTCCTTGGCCATGGATGGAGTGATCCCTGTGTCATGCACAAGTTCGTTAGTGTTCGAAAACTGATTAAAAGTGTTACCGTTATCAGCATTTCGGGATGATGATCCCGGAGTAATTCCAAGATTCTGATTCACAGTAACTCTGACAGCCAGAGTCGGGCCAGCTATAGTGACCCCAGTTTGCATGGGAAGGAAGTCTCCCTTATGGATTCCTGAGGATCCCGAATAATTAATGTCTAGGATCCTTGGTTGCAGCGGAGTTGTCGCTTCCACTAGTTTCTTTGACTCTTTTATCCTCTCAAGCTCTGTGTATAGCATCTGATTAGTTTTTTCCTGTTGTTTCATTTGTTGCTTCACTTCTGAGAATAGATTGAGGATATCGTTGTTTGAAACAAACACAGGTCCCCCGGCAGAAATCCCACATCCAAAAAATCCAGCAGAAGTAGGCTTTTTCGGCAGATTGTCACTCTTCTTCTGGAATGAAGGAGAAGGAGGAAGAGGGTTGTTCAACCCAGAGCTTGAAGATGGAGTTAAAACAGAAATCATTTTGGATTAGGATGACATTTTTGAAATCAGTTTGAAAAAATAGTGATTGAATGCAAACTTTAACAAAGATTTCAGGATAAAAGGCACCACTTGCCCTATGGTGGGCGCCAAATTATTTTGGGTAAAAATTAACAAGACTAATTTTGTAACCAAACTTAGTAAGTGGGGTAGTGTGCTTAATGAAAATGCAAAGTTATGAAAAAAGTAAAGATCGACACGATGATGTACGAGGAAAGCCCTTAATCCTTGAGGATCTCCGACATAAAACATCGGGAAGTGACTGAAAGTCACTTGCCTCCTAGTCTTGTATAAATAGATGAAAAAAGTACAAGTATGAGCAGTAATTGATCGAATTCTGGGTGTTACAGAGCTGATTGCGAGTATTGCTAAGTGAATTGTGTGTGTTTCCTAATCGATATTACTGCTGAATATATACAAAGATAAACATTACTAACTATCCGAGAATCCCGGAATCGACCAAGTCTTAAAATGTGACCGTTAGAAGCCTCTCCACGCGTCTTCTACACGTTTATCTTAACTTCCAGACCGATTCTTCAGGGATGACATTGACTTCGCACGTTTTACCTGCGAATAAATCAAGATAGAAGAAAGATACAACGGTTAATCGATATAAATGTTTAAGGATACCGAAACCTGTCAGGATACAGAAGAATGTGGAAGATCAAGGATCCTTACCCATAAAAGTGAGCCCAAACAGAACTAATAAAAGATTACGACTGTTAGATTCTGTATCACCCAGGAAAGGCTAATGTAGTTGCCGATTCTTTAAGCCGTAAAGAGGAACATCCTCCCGTTACGGTAAAGTCGTATAAGTTAGTAGTAACCCCCAATTTTATGAGCTAACTTAAAGTTATGTAACTTGTAGCATTAAAGCCAGAGAATGTGAAGAAGGAGAGGATGGTTGGTCAAAAGAAATATCTAGAAGAAAATAAACGTGGAGTCAAAACTCGGTTTGGCCGTATATGGGTACCGCAAACGGACGATTTTAGACTTAAAATTCTAGATGAAGCGCACAAAACATGTTATTCCATTCATCCGGGTATCACGAAAATGTACCAGGATCTGCGAAGGGATTATTGGTGGCCTGGTATGAAATTTAATATTATGAAGTATGTGGCTAAGTGCTTGACTTGTTCACAAGTTAAAGCGGGACATCAAAATCCTTATAGAAGATTACAACCACTAGAGATCCTAGAATGAAAGTGAGAACAAATCACTATGGATTTCATAACAAAGCTACCAAAAACAGCTAAAGGTTATGATACAATATGGGTGATTGTTGATAGGCTAACTAAAAATGCTCACTTCTTGTCTATACATGAGACTTACTCTTCAGAAAAGTTAGCAAAGTTGTTTATCAAAAGCAGAAAAGCTTGGTCAAATCAAAGCACGTTTAAAGGACGCTCAAGATTGATAGAAATCTTATGCCGACAAAAGACGCAAGCCTATAGAGTTCTAAGTTGGGGATTATATATGTTTGTTGAAAGTATTCCCATGGAAAGGCATAATCAAATTCAGAAAGAGAGAAAAGTTAAATCCAAGACTTATTGGACCATTCAGAATAATGGCTCGTGTGGGAGAAGTTGCGTACAGATTAGAATTGCCAGAAAAATTAAGTGGAATACATCTAACATTTCATTTATCACACTTAAGAAAATGCTTGGCTCACGAAACTTCACACGTACCCTAAATGACATAGAAACTGACGACAAGCTAAATTATATCGAGGAACCAATAACTATTCTCGATTAAAAGGAAAAGCAGTTATGAAATAAAGTCATCAAACAAGTGAAGATTCAGTGGAAGCACCACAAAGGATCCGATACAACCTGGGAATCAGAAGAAAAAAATGATGAAATCTTATCCTTTCTTATTTGAAGGATAATAGGTTTCGAGGACGAAACCTTCTTTAAGGGGGTTAGATTTGTAACACCCCAAAATCAAACCCCAAGGACCAAAAATGGAAATTTGGACAATAACATACCGTCACCAGAGATAACGGTCTGTTATGGACCAATTAAGGAACCCACCCTCTGTGGACACATGGCTGAAGACTAATAATGGAAATCTGACGCGTATGCGGTAACTCAGCCCTATAACAGACCATCACCAGGGTGTTAGGGTCCGTCACACCACAATTAAGGATGAAGCAATCTGAGGTTGACGCGCGGCAGGCAGACTCGCCAAGACCATAGCGGTGACAGACTATCACCACCGGTAACAGTCCATTATGGTGCCAGGTTCAGCCTATAAACAGATGGCCAATGTTGGTTTCATTGCATTCATTCCATGCACACATACAACACACACACACTCTTTGAGAAGAATTGCCAAAAATCCCCGGTACACGCCCTCGAGTTTGATTTACCCGCAATTCGTCGGCAAAATGTTGTAGATATTCTAGAGGAAAGGTTCTATCTGACTGTTTCCCATTGGTTATTTACCACTAAGATAGGTATACTTACCTAAGGAAGGTTAATATGATTTAGGACCCTGAGTAAAGAGTTTGTGCTACTACAATATAGCAAGTAAAGATACCGCTAGAAATGAGTTTTATGAAGCCCACTTTTAAAAATGTTTTAATGTTTTGAGTTGTAAGAATATGTTGTAAGAATGTTTATATCTTGAATAATTGCTTTGTCTATAAACATTGCTTTGTATTCAAAGGAAGGATTTTAAGTGTATGCGTTTAAATAACTTTTTAAACAAAAGGAAGACTCTGATTAGAAAGATGGTTTTGACGCGTAAAATGATTTGGAAAGAAAGTTTTGGCATAACTAAATGCAATAGAATGGTTTAGAAAATGATTTAGCCATGAAGACTTTTATGAAAACGTCTTCACACTGTGGTGTGCAAGAGATTCTATAAGAAAACGTTTAGATGTAGGGATGGCAATGGGTCGGGTATTGGTAATCCCAAACCCATACCCGATTATAATTTCTTATCCCATACCCGGCTTATTACCCATCGGGTTTGTGCCGGGTAATTACCCGTCGGGTTCCGGGTATACCCGCGATTATAAGATATACCAGTTAATGTCGGATATCGGGCATACCCGCGGGTATCGGCCAATACTCGTCATGTAATTAACCGAATCAGAAGTCAATTTTGTTTAATGGATTTTAAAGAAAAAATTGATTTTAATCCGGGATCTCCTGTTAGAAAAGAAATTAATAAAGAATTTCAATTACCCAAATATGAATTATTTAGAAATTGGATATATATATATATATATATATATATATATATATAAAAAGAAGGTTAATAGTATATAAGATATATAAAGAAGGCTAATAGCTAATAACATAGGTAAAAAAAGGGTCTAATTTCTATAGCACGGAGGTCGCAGTGGTGGACCCCTATTTTGATATGATTATATTTTGTAGTAAACCAACCAAGCTCTCAATGAGATGGGGTTGCACTTTTGCCAGGTCAACTCTCTGCAATTTATCAAACATTCATGCAAACTGCAAAGCTTTGTTTTTTTGATCATTTTGAGCATGAGAGTTTTAAGGCATGGTTAATTTATTAAACTCAGTTAAGGAGAGTGAATAACTTGGAATGGTGAGGGTGGTGCAGTTTCACGGCTTCTGTTCTCCCTCTCCAAGTATATGGTTGCAACTTGCAAGGCATGCAAAGATGCAAATCGTGAATAACATGGAAT
The DNA here is from genome assembly GCA_023525975.1 of Smallanthus sonchifolius. Classification (NCBI taxonomy): domain Eukaryota; kingdom Viridiplantae; phylum Streptophyta; class Magnoliopsida; order Asterales; family Asteraceae; genus Smallanthus; species Smallanthus sonchifolius. The sequence goes on from CM042022.1 coordinate 82,743,674, forward strand.
GGTGAATAATCTTGAATGTTGAGGGCTTAACGATTTTGAGTCTTTGAGAATTAAATATTGGAATTTGGATTTGGGGAATGGGAAAGGAACATAAACGATTCATATTTATCTAGGAAAGGGAAAAACAAATTAATTAAGTAATTATTATGTTTTTTTTAGACAACAATTAATTATTATGTATTTTAACAAAAAGGAAAATAAAATATATAAATAATATATTGCGGGTATCCCATCGGGTAATCGGGTATATATATTCCGGGTAATCGGGCCGGGTTTCACTTAATACCATATCCGTACCCGAACCCAAATTTTTTTTAAAAATCAATCTCATACCCGGCCAGTTACCCGAATACCCGGCCCGTTACCCGACCCGGATGTTCCGGGTATCGGATTCGTGTTTTTGTGCCATCCCTATTTAGATTCCATTCTGGTAAAGAAATTCCACAAAAGTTTTAAGATACAAAGCGGATAATGCTTGGCTCCTTTGGGACAATAAAAATTGGGAAAAGTTTTTAGTTTCCGCTTCATTTATTTCTCTGCATTTATTTCGCTGCATTTACCACAGTTCAGTCTAGTTTCACACATTCTTTCACTCTCATCATTCACTAAAATGGCACAAAGAGTACATACACAAAATAGTCAAATCGACCACACAAACATCATTTTGGCAATCCAATAACCAGTTTTGGAGTCCAAATCGCCACAAAATCTAGCTTCGAAACCCTCTATCCGAGAGCGTATCAGAATAATCCCAAGGCGGTCTAGTAGACCCCAATTTTTCAAACCGAATCCTTTGTCTCGGAGCACTGTGCGACCGTAGTTTAGCTCGTGATGATTCCGTGTTAGCCATGTAGTTTGGATAACTCGGGTAATAACCAAACACACTTCGCGAATATTCGGTAAAAGGACTTGTTTTATGGCTACTTCCAGGCCTAGAAGCCGAGGAAGGAATCCGAGGGGTGTTATCAGCCGTTGATACTGTTTTCTCCACTTCTTGAAGGATCATTGAACCCAATGGCAGCACTTGTTGTCGTGGCCCGTGTCTGGAGACCGGGTTCCTTGGTTTTGTGGATGTGGAACTTGAGTCGTGGGTCGAGTTGTTACTTGGGCTCGGGTTAAAACGAGGCTTCCAAGTATCAACTTCAAGAATCTTGTCGCTTCTATCATCATCAGGCCGACATTGTTTACTGCTCCAAGAGGTATCCTCCATCCAATTTTCTAACCAATTCAGCCCGTTTGACCGTTGGTCGATGAATGCGCCTTTCGTGTTTATACATTTCTGCGATTACAAGAAAAATAATGTCATATTTTAAGAAAAACATGTAGATGTGACAAAATGTGCTGGTCAAAATGAATAGTGGATACTTACGGGTTTAGTGTGTGAGTTTGTGGACCTGGTGCTTGAACGTGGTGAGTTGGAAACGGAAGCTCGAGTGGCACAGACTCGGGCCTGGACCCGAGCCATGGCCTGCATACGCCTAAGCACGTCCGCACTTTGTTTCCTCACAATGCGGCCTCTCACTAGGGCTTGAAGCTTCACCAGTCCTTTAAGTGCCCTTAGTGCTCTCCTAGCCTACATATGCAACAACAATTAGTATCACAGTCATGAAATTAATATGGAATATACAAATTGATTACATTTTTGTTTTGTTCTGGGGGAAGGAATTATTTTTTTAATTATTTTATACTAAAAATTAACTATATATCTAAATGGGTATTTAATCCTACTAAGAAGGAACATCTTGCACTAATGTGTTTTTAATTGTTAATAAACAGCAAATTAAAAAGAAGGTGAACCAACTAGGGAGAGCAAGGAAAAAAAACTCAAACATAGCCAAAAAATCGAAAATATTTGGGACGTAATGAGATGGATATTTGGGTATAAAATCGGATATTGCATTAATTATAAAAAAAACTTTTGAGGGTTTGAGATAGATGAATTTGACACCGGCATGATTTTCCCAAACCGATCTCAAACTTGTTTCACGTGTCGAAACAGAATATATTAGTACTATAATATCTTAAATTATGAAATTATTAAAAATATATAATCGTTAGAAGTGTACTTAAGTATTTGATATTTAGTGTAAGTATTGGGGACGAATTTAGAATCGAGTTTTAAGGGATAAGAATTCGAGTTGGTAATTTTCAAGTATATAAGATCATTGACAGGTATTCCGATACCCCCACAGAAACATGCATACCCGATGAGTAATGAGTAACGGGTACTTGACCGATGTGGGACATGGCATGTGAAACATTTTTTCCTTTCGCTTAGACTATCTGTAGTATCTCGGTGAGGGTAATAGATTTTCTGTGCGACGTAGACACTGCCTTCCTTCACTCTCACCCTCACCCAGGTGCGTAATGGTAGGGTGAGAGTGAACACCATTTTTTGCCCTCGTTTGAATTTGACCATCCAACGTTCATTTTTTGCCCTCACCCCTATGAACACCATCACCCAGCCCTCACCACGCCCGCCCTCACCTCCACCCGACGCGGTTTTCACACCCGTGGTAGGTGAGGTGGCACCACGCCCCACCACCACCCTCCCATTACGCACAACCTTAGAACAAAGAACCATGATGTTTATGAAACTAAGATAACTAAAAACCCTCTCTCATCCAACCATTGTCATCTTAGAACAAAGAACCATGATGTTTTTAGTTGATCAAACTAGAAGAGGTCACAATAGAATTATTTACACCCTTATTAATAGAAGAATTTTATCCATCAAATTAAAATCTATGAGGAGTTTCTTTACATAACTATAAATATTACAAAAACTCGTACAAACAATCAAAAGCATTATTTTACTTGTGTATTTATCTAATATTCTAAAATGACCATTATAATGCAATATCGTTATATGAATATCTTTAATTTAATATACATAAATTTACATGATAGTTATAAAAATCTACACATGTAGTCGACTATAATTCTTTAACATACACTTGTGTACAAAACCTGAGCAATAGAAAGGGTAAAAAGTAAGAAATGAGAAAAAAATTTAATCTCTTATAATTATAAAATCTTAACTTAAATTTTAATAATATATAAATAATTTAAATTGTTATCCTTGTTCCAAAAAATAATTAACATTTGTGATCCATGGTCCTCTTCCTTGCATGGTCCTCTAACCGACCGCTCCCCATTAATGTATTCCCACCACCGACGTAATTCCCACCACCGTACAAGGGTATATAAGTAAATTCCTACACATTCAATTATCACACGTACCAGGTATGCCCGGAAACCCGACTGCATCTTCACAGCCGCCGACACTCTCCGGCGCTCCACGTCATAACACACTTTACTTCCACCGGCAGCAGTTAACCTCACGACCTCGGCCGCCGCATGGGCTGCCGCAAGCGCTGCCTCGGCCACCGCAGCCGTAGCGGCTGCCACTGCTATCGCATGCTTGTTAGCATCCAAGGATTCAGGGTATGAAGTTTCCATTGATGATTCATGAGGTTTATGTGGTCTAACAGAACCCGACCAGGTTGAAGACGAGGAGGTCTTGTTGGACCGGAAAAGGGAACGGATCCACCTGGTTGTCTTACCCATCTACCATCTCCGGTGACCGGAATATTGGAGAGTGTGTGTGTAGGTGGAGACTGGATAGTGAAGATTTTGTACCCAGGACATTTTAAGAGGAATGGAATTTTGACAGATAGCGGGTGGGTACCTCTCTACTCAAACGGACAAAATATTCACGATCGATGATCCGTAATGTCTACTTCATGGCTACTAAAGTCTAAAAAGATAAAAAAAGTTTTTTATCTTTATCTTATTTTTATTATTTCGAAAATCAACGATCTATTTTTGGTGGGTTTTGATTTATTAATTATCAATATTTTGGTAACCAGACCTGTTAGAATAAGGAACACGTCTTAAAACGGTCTGATTATTTCTACTTGAACTATTTTGGTTTGAACCGGGCAATTTTTTTTTTAAATTTTTTTTTTTTTATTTTTATTAATTTAGTATTCCAAGTTCTGTATTTTCTTTATTTAAATCTGTATACTATTGGGTTAATATTGATTAGAATTATTTTATTAATTTTGGTTTATTATTTGAGGTTTTAGATAGAATATTGAGTTTGATTTATTCTGATTTTGTTTGATTTACTTTCCTAAGTTGAGTCTAATTAGGTTGCTTGGTCCCTAAGTTTGCTTAGTTATAAATGGTGGTCTTTGGTTTATTGTAATTGAGAACATTATTCTTAATAAAAGAGTCGATCAGTTGTGTTGGTCAAAAACAACCTAGTATTCCTTTTCATCTATTTTTCTGTTAGTATTGGTGATTAAGGGTCTGTGCCAACAATTGGTATCAGAGCTCTGCTCGATTAGAGGTCTAAAAAAAAAGGGTCGTTAGTTTTTTTTCTTTTAAGGCAGTAGGAGGTCTCGACTGAGACTTGAGTTACAAGGATTTCTTAGCCGGAAATCAACTGCGGGGGCGGTTTTTTTGGCAGGTAACAAGCCAACAGAATTGGTGCAAAAGAAACGATATCAGCAGGGGCTGAAGAAGATCGTTTAGCATCCAAGGAAGACAATATAGCAGGGGCATGTCGTGTTGGTGGTCGATAGCAGCAGGTGCAGATCGATCAAGGAGGTTCTTGGTATAATCCAGTCAAAGTTAGACGTTTCTACTGTTTACAAAAGAAAATATGGGTGACAAACAAGTGGCGGCCGTACCAGTCCGGGAGGTGGGTTCCATGAATTATTTGTGTCCTGTTTTAACTACTACAAACTACACGATTTGGGTGATGCGCATTCGGGCGATTTTCAACGTTCATGGCGTATGGGATGCCATTGAACCGGGAACAGGGGTGGATGCTAAGAAAAACAATGTGGCAATCGCTCTCTTGTTTCAATCAATACCCGAAGAATTAATTTTGCAAATTGGCAATCTAAAAAATGCAAAGGAGATGTGGGATGCAATCAAGACCCGACATCTAGGTGCAGATCGGGTGAAGGAGGCTAGACTTCAAACTCTAATGACTGAGTTTGACAGATTGAAGATGAATGACACGGGCACCATCGATGACTTTGCAGGCAAGTTATCGGGTGTAGCGTCAAAATCAGCCTCCCTTGGTGAGATAATCGAGGAATCTAAGCTCGTCAAGAAGTTCCTCACTAGCCTCCCTAGACGTTTTATTCATATTGTAGCTTCGATCGAACAAGTGCTAGATCTGAAGACTATCGGTTTCGAAGATGTCGTGGGCCGGCTTAAAGCCTACGAAGAACGCGTCAAAGAACTGGATCAAGGAGGAGATCCATCTGGACAGTTGTTGCTTACAAAGGATGTTGGGAAGGAAAAAGGGAATGACTTGTTTTGTGAGCACTGTGGTCGAGGTGGTCAAGGAGGTTCGAGCCGTGAAGATCATGGACGTGGTCGGGGTGAAGGTCGCGGGGCTGATCAAGGAAAAAACGGTAAACTCCAACAAAACAGAGGTCAAAGGGAGCGGGACAAAAGCCGGGTGCGGTGTTTCAAGTGTAACGAGCTTGGGCATTTTGTGGGGGAGTGTCCAAAGTGGAAGGAGAAGGAAGACATGGCAAATTTGGTTCAATATGATGGTCTACCGTTGCTGTGAAGATTAGAAGTGGTTAAATCAATATTAAAGGGTGATTATTGGGTTAATATTGATTAGAATTATTTTATTAATTTTGGTTTATTATTTGGGGTTTTAGATAGAATATTGAGTTTGATTTATTCTGATTTTGTTTGATTTACTTTCCTAAGTTGAGTCTAATTAGGTTGCTTGGTCCATAAGTTTGCTTAGTTATAAATGGTGGTCTTTGGTTTATTGTAATTGAGAACATTATTCTTAATAAAAGAGTCGATCAGTTGTGTTGGTAAAAAAAAACCGAGTATTCCTTTTCATCTATTTTTCTGTTAGTATTGGTGATTAAGGGTCTGTGCCAACATATACGTCATTAAAATTAGAAATTGACATTAAAACATAAAATACTTTTATATTTTGTATCTATATATTTAATTTTAATTTTTATATTATTTATGACTAACAGTGAATCTCTAGGACGGTCGGTTCGTTATCGGGTTCGATTTTGTTAATTATCTTAATTTTTTTTTAAATAATGTGTGAATCTACTCTTTCATAATTGTAGTTTGAGATTACTATGGTCAATGCCTATTGTGATTTAGACAAGAAGTATATTTATCAAGTTATGATTACTAAAAAGAGGTTTCCAAATTCCAAATAGGCAGATAGGTGAAGAAACATTATTTTAAATATTCATTACAATGTTACAACCTTTTAAGAATTCAAAATCGTCGAACTTTTAGTTCTCTCACTTCACTGTCTGCTAAGAGTGTTTAAGTGTTTTAAAGACATGTCGGGTAAAAAAGTATTGAGTTTAAGTTAAATAACCATTAATGATTAAACGAATAAATGTAAGAGGTAATAATGAAAAGAAACATAATTCTCCATAGTCTAGTGACATTGATAATTGTCCTACATAAAAAATGGTATGAGTTTAAATCCTAAAAAAAATTGCTATTAAAAAAAACATAACTAGCACAAGAATAATATAAAACTGATATGATATAAAGAGTTACGTGTTGAACCAATAATAAATCTATAACAAATGCCATGTGATAAGGTGCGGGCATACGCACGATCCATCTACTAGAAAAACAAGTACATATCGGCGAAATGACCCATATGCCTCTTAATCGGTAATAATGGCTTGGTGCTCTCTAAGACCGGGTGTAGTGGGCGCCATCCCCTTGGGCGCCAAGTCCACATAAGCGATGGGGCGTGATTGTGCTGGGCGCAACCAGCATAACGGGCGAGAGGGCGTAATTAACTTTTTTTTAGCCAATCACACCATGACAATCAAATTCCTTTTCTAATTTGTTTTATTTAAAACATTACATATTTTTTTAGGGTTTAGTTAGTGAAACCCTCACTGCGTATATGGCAGTGACGTGACATTCACTTTTACAAATGTTAGTTAAACGACTACACATAGTCTAAGCACATAAAAGAGAGAGGATGTGCTTGCTCTCCGAGTTTTAATTGGACCAATCATGGCCTGAATTTTTGTCCGGGTTGTTAGTACATGACTTATTTATCTACTGTTATTAAATCAACATATCCAAAGTTTACTTTATTGATAATCAATTATGTGAAATTATAAGATTGGATTGTCCAAAAAATTGACAAAATAATTAAGACTTATAATTAGAGAAGTCGTTAAGAGTGTTTAAAATTATTAAAATAATTGTTATGTGTTAACAAGAACTAAAAAAAATAACGGTAAAATTTTATAATAACTTGATAAAAATAAACCACTTTTGAACGTTAATGCAACTTCATAAAAACTGATTGCGGATAAAGGGTTTGTGGAATTACCACATTTGCATCATTAAATATTTTCTAGTTTCAAAACCATCTAAAAGTTTGTAATATGTCTATTTGTTTATTGGTAAAATGATACTATTCAAATTTAAAGCTTGTTGTGCCGTTTCCGTTATTATTAATTCTAATTATGTAGTGGTTGCATGATTAAACACTTTTGCTACTTTAAATCGATATTTTATACACTTTTAACTAATAAATATGTGAGATATAATTAATTTAAGATATTAATTAATAAAAAAAATTAATATAAGTAAAAAAATATTAAAGATACCATTACAACTTTTAGATTTTATAAGTCACCTTCTAGAAAGTGTTCCTTTTTTTCTTGAGTAAGAGTATGAGTTATACACTCACCGGTTATTCGTGAGAAATCTCACGGACGCATGAGGGGGGTGGTGTGCTTGCCACCATCACGGCGTGACCACCCTCACGCCTACCTTTGCGTGAGGGTATACCCCTTACCCTAAAAGTCACAAAAAGGGAGCAACACTATTGTCTACGTTCGTTGACAACGTCTGCATGCAAGATTGCTTGCTTTTCTAAATCTTCTATAATATTAACATATAGAATTAAGAGTAAAATACGGTTTTAGTTCCTGTGGTTTGGTTCAAATATCGCTTTTAAATCCATTAGTTTTAATTTCACTTTTTAGTCACAGTGGTTTATAATTTGTCTCAATTAACTACGAGGACTTAAAGACATCCAACTTTTCTGTTAGCTTTTAGTCCAACTACGAGCGACTCGCCACCACCGATGTGGGTGTTGAGTTTAGAGGAAGACCGGCGGTGAAGAAGATTGGTGATAATGGTGGTTGGCGGTGACCTGGGTTAAGGGAGGTGGAGGTGGTGGCTAAGAGCATATTCAAACAGAGAGTGGCTGGAGATTGAAAAAGAAGTTGGGTGGTAGTTGTAAGGGAGGGAGAGGGTCGACAGGGAAGTCAAGAGGAGGAGGCGGTAGGGGTGAGGTTTGATGAACGTTAATTAGGTTGGAATGTTGGATGAAGAGTCTGAGTTTTTTATTTTTTTATTGTATTAGTTATTTCAGTATATATTATTTGCATAAAGGACATTTTAGCCTTTTTATAAAAAAAGCTAACAGAAAAGTTGGATGTCGTTAAGTCCTCGTAGTTGATTGGGACAAATTGTAAACTACAATGACTAAAAATGTGAAATTAAAACTAATGCACTAAAAGCGATAATTGAACCAAATAACAGGGACTAAAAGAGTAGTTTACTCTAGAATTAATTACATGTATATTACTTGTTTGGAGTCTAAATTTAAATAAAGCTGTATACTCGAGATTTGTAACTATCATTGTAACGTGATTGAGACTAACATTAAAAGTACGTTGAAAATCGCAAGAACCACATAACACGTGTATATATTGCTTCAACGGAAGAAAAAATGAAAATCAATGGATCAATTATAACTTCATCTTGACTGGGTGGTACTTTAACTAGATACTGTTGAAGCTTGGTTTTTGGTGTGGATAACTTTAGTTTCCATCCTCTACTACAAAGATTCTACCACTTTTCTATGAAGTTTGTAATTCTAAACATCCAATGTATGTTTTAAGGTGTCTTGTAACCAGTGGAGGATTCTAGTGAGGTCTATTTTTCTCGATACTCAAATTTCTAAGTTCGTAACTATGATTTTTTTGGCCGGTCCGGTTCGGTTTGGGTGATCGACTCGAGTTGGTCACATAGATAAGATTATGAAAATACATTGTCATGATTAGAGAACAAATGAAAAAAAAAATACAATGTTAAGACCTAAAATTGAAGACGATGAAGAGAGATTTGATGACTTTCTTTTAAAAATAGTTCCATAACAGGGTTGACACCTAAAATTCATGTATTTCACATGAACATTCAATAATCAAGATTAAACATTTAGGTAGTGTTTAGTATGCATGAATGTATGATGAAATGGAATGAGTCATTGCACTGGAACGAAAAAAACATGTTTGGTAATCACATAGAAATGGAATGGACCATTACATAAGGAATGTGATTCTTTCCCTTTTAATGATTTTCATTCCTTGGATGAGGGGTGTCTTCTTTTCATTAATTTAAAGAATGGAATGATTTTGTTTAATTAATTACCCGAACCATTACTTAAACCATGGCCCCACCCATGCCCCGAACCATGACTCGAACCATGGACTGAACCATGACCCGACCCATGACTCGAACCATGACTCGTGACACAACCCATTCCCTGACCCATGACCCGACCTGTTAGGGAATCCATGTATTAGTTTTAACTTTTAAAACAGTTTTAATTAATCATATTAAATTTACAATTCAGATTTGTATAAGCGGAAGCGTTTGTACATGCTAACGGTTCTAAACCGGAATCCAGTAAGTGATCCGATTACACGCGTATAAACAATAAAATATAAATCAACCATAGTGGGTAAAAGTTTATACCTTTGACGATTCCCGAAAGATCTACACTTCGGAACAACGAACGTCTCGCTAGTGACTTGATTCATGAAAACCCGCAGAACCAATACCCGTCACACGGGATTTGCGCAAAAGGCCGACGACGGCAGTAATGGCGGCGCGACGGCAATGGACGGCACGACGATATTGGTGCTAGGTGGTGGTCGACGGCGGCAGGGGGGGGGGGGTTGGCTTCTTGCGCAAACTTAGATAGAGGCTAGAGTGAATTAGGGTTTTGACTTTAAGCATGTATTTATAATTACCATAATTACAAACTACACCCTTTAGGAATTAACTGTTAAATCCCTGGTAATTAACCGCTAATTACTTTTCATCCCTCGACTTTACTATTTACAAATATTTAGTAAATCTTAACCATTTAACGTTTAACTCTTAAACGTTTAAACCTTTGACTTTTAATTATTTCTCTAAATAATTAATCACCGAATTAACCATTTACATATTTCTCCAAATATTTAACCACCGATTTTTTAATCCGTGTTTCGCGAACTATAATGTTTACGACTAAACATTATTAATTGCTTGTTGTTCAAAGTGTAACATTTTGGATCATACCTCGATAGCAACGTTGATATTATTAATGATCGGACATCCTATATATCCAACAATCTCCCAGTTGGACGATTTATCGATTAATCGTTTCGACTTATACAATGAAGGACGCCTAGTTGCATCTCACTGCCCCTAGCAAGGTATGATGTATTACAATCGTCAACTATTTCCTTGTGTTCAAATAACCATTACTTAACCAAGTACAACAGTTATGGTAAACTTATCTATTTATCCTTTCTGTATATGGCATCCGTTGAACATGAGACATGGATACAAATCATTTCTCATAGATTGTTCAACCATTCTTGTTCTCGTCTCAAATTCAAAGTGGTCTAAACAAACTACTCTTAGTTTGAGCGTGACCACGCGTTTTACACCAGTTCGAATTAACGAGGGCGCCAGAATGTCCAACTCATAATCAAAGGAGAACATAATTCCTTTGGCCACACACAACTTCCACTTAACATCATATGTATTCCCAATCATACCCTTATTACTGCCTTTCACGGAACAGCGTTAGATATGGTCAAAGAACTAACTTTAGTCAAGGTTAGTTCAAATATTTGCATCGAGTAGAAGGACCGATAGATCTTACCATATTCAAAACTTCCAAAGACATCGATCCATGAAGATAGTTTTGAAACGAGTTACGTCCGATATTATTCTCTAATGCATATCTATGAATCTTGGTCCTCAACCCCTTGAGCTTTCACCCTATGAACTAACCAATCATTCATAATAGTCTTACATTCAGATTGATTCCCATTAATCTGATCGACTACGGACATTTAGAATAGAATATTCAAGGATTCTAAAACGTATAAAATATCGAACATAGAAACATCTATTTATAATGCATTTAACCATTAAATCAAAATAAAATACCAACGTAACTATATTGTTCGAAAGCACCAAATACTAAATTACAGATCAAACCCACTGTCTAGGAAATCTAAGGCCTATCATATCAGCATGCTCCTCAAATTTAGCTTGAGACATAGGCTTAGTGAACGTGTGGAATCCATTATCAATGTGTAATCAATCAACAACACGGTGTAAATAAACTCTTTGTATTTCACTCACAAACACTGTTTACAAGCTCTGACTTTCAGATCTGTTCTTGACTTCTAATCTCTAAGGTCTCTATCTTCTCTAAGACTTGTAAACACCTATTTATAGGGAAACACAAATGCTCAAAGCACCATAGGCAAACTTAACAAGTTCACTCCTAAAGATGCTTAAGCGAACTTATTAAGTTAGCCTATCTAAGAACTTATACATAATTTTATCAACAGTTACAAAACATGTCCTAACATACTCCCCCTAACTGTTGCTAACAATTCTATCAAATTACAAGTCAAAGACTATAAGACTAAGACATAAAATCTTCAAGTTCGTTGTCACCAGAATATGCTCCAACAGACTCCCCTTTGACAACAGCTTCAGAAGATTGTCATTAGTCTTCATTATCATCATGAAACATATTGTAGTCTTCGTCTTGTTCATCTACATACTCTCTCTTTTTTTCTAGAAGACAAACTCGGGAAAAGGACCCCTTGTCAACTTCTGTCTGCAAATTTCAATTTTGCAAAGGAGAACAACCAAGTATAACCAACACGTAAACTTTTCATGGAAGCTGGAAAAAATAAAATCTTTTTTATTTTTCAAACATAAGAAACAAAAAATCTTTTTGGATTTTATCTATACAAAATGAAAAGAAATCATACAAAATCACATCTTTTTCGTCGAACATCACGAGTAAGAAGATCATATCAGTATATATAATATATCAATCACACATCTTGGATATAAAATCCGTATAACATCAAATGGTGTCCTATGACATTCTGTCAAGTCTTGACCAATTAAACCAATATCTTTCAAGATTATCAAACTCTATCTTTTTCAAGACTTTCATATTGCATGTTATGATACTCGATAAACATTTAAAGAAAACATGATCATGTTATGACACACAAATTAAAATTTTTAATATTATAAGAGTTGAAACTAAAAGCATCTCATTCCCACTTTCTTGTGAGTTAAGGTACCATTTAAGTATGAAATACAACGTGTACCCCACTAGTATGCCAAAGAAAAAATAAATTGCAACTATCTCAAGACATACAAGATTTTACTAAAGATTATCCTAATTTCCAGAATGAGGAGACGTCACTTAGCACATGAATAGCTGAATCCAAATTGGATTGTAAAGGAAATCAGTAAGATTCAGAATCGAATGATTCAATGTCTTGGCTTATATATGTGGAATCATAAGATTCAGGTACGTGGATCCAACTGTTATCTGGATTATGAATTCAATGGAATCAGTAAAGATAGAGTATCAATATGATCCAAGGGCTAGTATATGTTTGACAGATGTTGTCAAGAACATATCTTGGTATAACTTCAAATTGCATGTTTTTAGAGACATGGGCAATGAAGCAAACTGAATGACTTGTGCTAAGGACATAACCCGAAACTCGTCTCATAGGACAATCCTTATTAAAAGCTAATATTCTTTATCTGATAGTATAATTGCAACACACACACCCAGACATAAAATCATTTCAAATCACAGTTGTAACATATGCAATTATGTTTTCACATTACTAATGGTTCAAAGACGCTTTTAGCCTACTAACAATTCAAATTATATGCATATACAACACTATCATTTCCTATTTGTGTAGTCTCTGAAGTTTAGATCAAAACATATAACTCAGATATATTGAATAAACATAAAGCACCAACTAGTCAATCTAAAGTCATGTGTGAATGAACATCTACCGATGTACTATCATCTCTTCTTTAACTTCAAGTAATGCCGACTTTAAATTTTTCGAATTTTTTGGGTTTTCTAAAAATTTTTGAAAGAAAACAAAACTTCCATAAAAACATTTTAAGAAAAACATTTACTCGGTTACTCATGATATAGCATTTCAATCAATTAAAAACGCAAACCAGTGTAATCGAATGTGATCGAATGCCTTTGCCTTTGTCAACAACACAATACTGTACTCCCCCTGTCCTGTAAACTCCCCCTCAAACTGTCAAATGGTTGCATCAACGACTTTATGCTCACCATTGTCATCCTAAGTTTCAGGTTGTCTTTTGGACTTGGTAAAATTCTTCCCAAAACAACATTGTGTGTGACATATTCTCCCTGAGCATCAAGTTGTTGAATCAAATAGATTTCTCAGTTATCAAACAACTCTTTGCTCTTTGCAGATGCCATTCCCTATCATGTGCTATGAACAACCACTATTAACAACCCAAATGGTATTAATATTCCCTCTTGGTTAATCATGCACTTCTAAAAAGAAACATTAATTTGAAATTGGGACCCAAGCCATGGTGGTCGTGGGTCGACCATCTGTGTCAAAATAAATGACCTCACCCCATTCACAGTCTAATCTCTCATCAATCTTTGGTGATTTCTCCGACGAATCCGAAACAGAAACTTTAGATTTCCAAACATATTTCTGTTCACTAAGTTCTTTTTGCTTAAAATGTGAAGTGTTTGAACATTCTCTGTCATTTGAAAATTGTTTTGATTGTGAAAGCTCTTGATGTTCTAAAAGTTTTCTCAATCTTTTGTTTCTCCTTCGTCTTTGAGGTCTAGAAAGCCTAACCTCGTATTTTGAATTACCCATCGGTGTATCACGAGGTTTAACCACATTTGGTTTAACAAAAGGCTTACCAGGAGTTCTTACATTTGCTGGAGTAACATGTTGGTTACCTTTGGCATTGTGAGGACAATTGATCTTAATGTGACCCACAAGACCACAGTAAAAGCAAGATCTCGTCTCACGATATTCTCTCATATAAGGAACCTTCATGCGACAAGATGCACTTAAAGAAGATTCTCCTACATGAACTTCTTTTGGCTTTATTTTCTCAGGAACTGCAAATTTTGTAACAAATTTTGATTCAGGCTTCATCTTCTTAGGAAATACATGCCTATTCTCTTTATTTTTGTAAGGACAAGTGATGTAGTGCGAAGCATACATATTTATTCCGAGTGTTTTGTGCGTTTTTAATTAGTTTTGTGTTCGTTTTGAGTCGTTTAAGTCTGTATTTGAGTCTATTGTGTATTTAAAGGTTCTCATGATGATTACAAGTCAAATTAAGAAGAAACCGAGCAAGAGAATGAAGTCGGGAGTTCAAAAGAAGAAATGTTGAAATTCCAATCTCTCGCGGTATGCGAGAGAGAGCAGAGGAGTCTTCGCGGTACGTGAGGATCTCAGAAACCCAACCCGACTAATTTGGCCCTCGCGGTACGCAAGGGGCTTGCTATAATTTCTCACGGTACGCGAGAGAACATTAAATCGTGAAAACCCTAAATTCGTATTTTAATAGAATTGTAATGCCATAATACCAGAAATTAGAGTTTTGTCGTCTCGAAGAGAGTTATTTGGCGACCTAGGTAGTATTCTTCCCATCTTTTGATTTCACCTTATTACTTTGATCTTGATAGTTGAGTCGACTTAGTTTATTGCATTCTTATTTAATCTTAGTGTAGTCAACTCCCCCCCAATCATCAATCTTTAGTCCGATTCAGAGTCTAGTATAGTTATCATAGTGTATCTAGGGTTCGATATTCCGGTTTACCATTAAGCTGTGCTACACTCGATAGGTACACTTGCCTGTCAGTGTGGTCTAGTTCATAGGTTTTCCATTTATTACTTAGGAGTCTAGGTTAGGTTTAGTTAGTTTTATTTAGACCGTCTGGACGACATCAAGTTTTTGGCGCCGTTGCCAGGGACACTTGGCAATAGCAATATTAGCTTTGACTAGTTATTTGTTTGATTTTTGGTTTGTTTTTCTTTGGAGTCTTAATTGTGTGTCTTTGTCTTCTGTGCTACTTGTGTGTCTTATCTGAGTGTCTAATATAGGATCGAGTCTTTCTGTATTGAGTCTTTATTTGTTTTCTTTTGTTCTTGTGTTAGTTTATGCACAACACTCATTCACAGGGATGATCACATTATTCAGCATTTCCAGAGCCCGAACGAAAGCTGCACGAGCGCACCCGCGACTTCCGGGAGCGTTTGAAAGCATTCTGTAACAACCAGGTATGTTCACCTAGCCCAATTCCATTTCCTACCATGGGCGACGCTGACCCACCAGCGAGGCGTACGGTACACAAGAGGCCTAGTGGGGTCACCGGGGCGATATCTTCGATCACACGCCCCGCCATTCCTTACACCAGTACATGGCAGATCCTGTCATATGTGATGAGCACGATCACTCATGACACCCAATTTCATGGCCTTTAGGATGAGGATGCACCGGGACATTTGTCCCGCTTCGCGCGGATATGTGATACATTCAATATCACGGGTGTGTCTAAGGACGCTATCTACTTGTGTCTCTTCCCATTCTCGCTCTCTTGGCATGCATCTACTTGGCTTGAAACCCTCCCTAACAATTCTATCACTACATGGGAGGATATTCAAGCCAAGTTCTACAAAAAGTACTATCCACCTTCCCAGGCCGCTCGCCTTCGGGATCAAATCCATTCGATCCGGATGGATCCTGATGAGCCCTATCACTTGGCCTGGGAGCGGTTCTACACGTTATTGAGCCGATGTCCCCAGCATTGTCTTTCCGACTCGGCGATAGAGGAGAAGTTCTATAATGGTCTTAGCTTCGAGAAGCAGCAAATATTCAACACAGCTGCGGGAGGCCATATCATGGAAAAGCTCGAGCCAGACGAGTGTGAGGAGATGTTCGAGAGTTTCATTCTGGCGGAACAACAGCAACCATCTACTAGTACTTCCATTCCTAGTGCTAGAGCATCTGCCTCTTCTCCTAGAGTTATGCATCAGGTCAACCCGGATACTAGCGTGGCTGCTGCACTTGCAGCTATGGTAAATGAGATTAAAGAGCTTAAACTCAGTGCTATAAGGTGTGAGGTGTGCAGGGGAGGCCACGACACCAGAGATTGCCCCGTCAATCATCAGGAGCAGGTGAGTTTTGCTGGCAACCAGAACTAGAACCGAGGGTACAACAATAACAACAATACCTATGGCTCGAGATGGAGATCTGGAAATGACCCACTTGGGTTTAATGATCTCCAGAAATAGTATGGAGGAGCTGAAGTAGGAGCGAGCTTGGGAAGCAGTGTCAACACCAGGAATATTGAGGAAATGATAGAGAATTAGACACAGATGCTCGCCCATTTAGTTCAGCAGGATAGGGATGCTAAGAAAAGACTGGATGCCCATGACACTTTATTGAAGAATCAGCAGTCGGCATTCCAGGATTTATAGCGCACGGTAGGAGACATCGCGAAGTGCCTAAATGAAAGGCAGGTTGAAGCATCTGCGTCCTATAAGAGTTCTAACGCTTCAGTGATGGCCGTGTCGATCATGAGTCGAGGAGAAGAGGAAGCTTCCCACGGTGCTGACTTTGGCATCCCGTCGGTAGAGGAAGTGAAGAAGATTGATTGGAGAGCTCGATTTGCTGAGATCGATGCTAGAGTACTAGAGAAGCCCGAGTTGAATGCGGTGTCGACAAGGAGCATGAGAGTAGAGGAGAAAGATAACCCACCGATAGAAGAAGAAGAAGAAGAGCTGGTGGAGGAAGAAATAGTGATGGAGAAGCCTGCCAAGAAGGTATAGTAGAAGAAGAAGGGGGTGGAGATGAAGTCCCCCCGAGATTGACTTGAGTCTTGTTCCCTATCCAGCTTGCTGGTTGCCATATAAACACGCTAGGGAATACGGCCACTTCCTTGATATGTTCAAACAACTCAAGGTCAATCTCCCATTTGTAGAGGTCCTCCAGCATATGCCAAAGTATGGCAAGTACCTCAAAGATCTTCTTTCCAACAAGAAGAAACTTGAGGGGATCTCTGAAGTCTCACTTAGTGAGCAATGTTCTGCGGTGGTTCAGAACAAACTGCCATAGAAACTGGCGGATTCGGGTCGTTTCACGATCCCGTGTCTGCTCGACGGTTTGCCTTTAAACCACGCGCTGGCTGATCTGGGTGCTGGCGTCAATCTGATGCCTTATTCTATCTATAAAACAGCTAGACCTAGGTGAACCGCAGCCTATGCGCATGAGCATTTCCTTGGCTGATCGCTCAGTCAAGTATCAATGGGGGATTATGGAGAATATGTTAGTGAAAGTCATAAAATTTGTCTTCCCCGTGCATTTTGTTATTCTGGATATGGAAGTGGATGAAAAAGTCCCACTCATCCTAGGACGCCCGTTCCTACGTACCGCCAATGCAATGATCGATGTCTTCGATGGGAAACTCACACTTCGTGTGGGGGATGAGTCTATTACTTTTGTTGCTATGAAACCCGTGGAGGATGTTAGAGAGCATAGCCACTCTGTGTGCATGCTTGATGCCTTCATAGGTGGTCATAGGGACTATGATCCAGAAGTAGAAGTAGGTGAGCCCGCCCCTAATTTAGAAGAACCATCTGATTGGGCGTTGGAGTTAGAGAAGTTGTTAGATGAGCCGGACGAGTACAGTGACGATAAGGTGCCTGATGATCTGCTGGAGACGATGGCAGAATTTGATGAGATCATAGGAAAAAACCCAAGTCTGGGAAGTCTGAGGAGAGTAGAGATGACACACAGGAGTGGCTTGCTGAGTTTGAAAGGAAATTGATAGGATCCTCGTTCCTATGTGCTGTTAGTGATGAGTGCAGTTTGAGTGAGATTTTAGCATAAGTAGGGAGGATAGTTTCTGAGCCGCCCATAGTTTAGAGAGTTGAGGATCATGCGAATCCGGGCAAGAGGTTAGAGGCCACATCTTCAGTGATATCACATATTGATCCTTTAACCTGTGCAGCCGAGTCATCCCCTAAATCTAGGATGCCCCGTAAGAAATCCCGAGAGTTGAGTGAGTCTTGTGATATAGGGAAATTGAAAACCCCAAGTGTGGGGATGTTTAGAGGTGACAGTTTGCTGAAGTACTTGAACCAGGTGATCTTTGGACCTGGTAGATTTAAGTTGTGGTGGAAAGACTAGACTGGTGCATATGATATACATTTAGAGTTTGATAGAAGCAGGAGCTTGATGAGGTTGTGGAGGATCGGTAAACCGCGTAGGATGAAGGCGATACCGGTTAGGATCAAGGAGAAGCCTCCTGATAGGTTTGTTTGAGTCTTGGGCAAGTGCCCGGGATGTAGAGTTTGTGTGTATTAATTGGTTTAAGTCCATGTCATTTTATGTGTTTTTCTGTGTGTGTGTTTTGTTTGTGTCATGTTTTGCAGGGATTCGTGTTTAATTTGGTGAGGAAAATCACTAGTAATGAAGTTCCAATTATTTTACCATCAACTCCTCGTGGTACGCGACATATTTCCTGGGTTCTCTCACGGTACGCGAGAGTTCTAGGGTTTAGCCGGCTTAAATGCCACTTCCTCGCGGTACGCGAGGAGTGGCCGTCTGGTTTCTCGCGGTACGCAGGGGAGTCCTGGATTCACCCTTCTTCCTTGTTTTCCCGTGGTTTTCAATACCCGTTCACCACCGTCATCATACCACATGTCATCCTTTATCCATCATTCATTATCACCACTATCATTCACACCATCATTCACTTTCGTTCATCATCCATTCATACCATTACCACGGGGAAATTTGAAACTGTTTCATGACCGACGATCCACCTTGTTGTGGCTTTCATGTCTATGTGTTTGCCACACATTGAGTACGTTTCTCTGCATATCTATCTATCTTGAGTCTTTAAGTTCTTAGTGAGTCAGTTGAGCCTTTATTTTAATTTGAGTTAGTTTAATGTTGCGGTTTGTTGTGAGGTTTATTTTGCAGGTTTTATCATTCCGCCCATACTCAATCTCTATTCGGGCGGGGTTGATCATCAGTTATACAAAGTTTGTAAAGGTAACCCAGCAGTTTGTGCAACCGCGACCGAAATGCTATACGATGCACACAAGGAAGAACGAAGCTGCACATTTGTTTGCATATATGATAACCAGCTAAGTCGCTTCCTGTTTATTTTTTCATTTTTATTTTTAGTTGTGTCTTGCTTCACATTGAGGACAATGTGTCTTTCAAATGTGGGGATGTGAGTGTTTAGTTTGTTTAGTTTTAGTTTGTGTCTTTATAAAAATTCAAAAATACAAAAAAATTGAAAAAATATCCTTGGAAATAATTGCATATACTTGGAAAATGATAGTACAACTGGATCTTGTTTGGGTTTAAATTATTAAAAAATTGAAAACGTCTCTAAATTGTGATGTTTTGGTAGACACAGGATATTTACCCAGCCAGCTAGTAAAGCTTAAATATCCTGTGTCACGCCCGTAACATAGGACAGTTATCTAACCAGAGTAGTACCTCCAACAGAGATGTTCACAGGAAAGAACGACGGATCTAGTAGAGATTTATACACCGTCTTTTCCTAGACAGAACATTTCGTTCGTCAGATAACTACATACTGGTCAGAAGGTCGCCTTCTAGTTACTGTGACATTGATACCAAAAAACCCAGCAGAAGCTAAGTCATAAACCTTGTTTATTAATAATTAAATTGTTTTATATCATAAACCAAACTTCTATTACAAACTTAACCATCTGGCAGGACTTATAGCTCTTTCAAGCGTGCCTTCGATTATCAGAGTATTCAATCAACAAGTCTCTGTAATAACCATCTATCTGGAATGCCGTCTACTAACCTGTTTAAAAGATTTAGAAAATAATTAGGTCAACATAAGTTGGTGAGTTCACTTTTAAAATGATTTGGTTTCGAAATCAGGGTTCAAAATGATATTTGTTAGCAACAACTAACAACCTCCTTCCAATAGTAACACATATTGGATTTTCATAAACATTCCGGGGTTCACAATATCATTTGGAAACATATCTTGAATTAATTTGTATCTTAGCTAGATAGCAAGCATTTCCATTATCTACCCTATAACTGAAACAGATGGCAATTTGACCATACTGTCCACACTGGACAATAGTTTACTGCCGAAACTGAACAGTAGACCGCCCCAAAACTGAAGGCTTGGTCTACACAGGAATTACAATCATGATACACCCTACCACATGAAAGCTTTTATCTGACGTACTGATAACAATTCAAGATACTCATTCTTAAAACATTGTTTGTTTTCAAATCTGGTTTCACATAAATTCATTTGATATCTTTCTTTATCCAAATCATAACATTTCATAATCAAACCATTTATAAAACATTTCCCAGTTAGATGAACTCACCTCGACAGTATCTCGGCTTATTGTATCAATAATATGATAAATACTTCGGACAGCGCCTCGACGTATATTTAACTGCTTAATTGAATCTATAATAAGCTTAACATATAATCAAATCTTAATGATAAGTAACTAAGTTGCCGGAACCTTACCTCGGAACTATCTTCTGAAATTTAAAGGCGTAAGGGTAGAAACTGGACTTCTAAACGCGTATCGGAACTCTGGCACAGATCCCTAGGCTAAGTGTGTGTTGATGAGTGTGTTTTAGTATGTGAGAATTGTGTCAAAGTCTCTGGCCATCGAAATCTATTTATAGGCTATCCTCGGACCCATAGTGGACCGTCAAACAGGAGCATAGCGGTCCGCCACCCAATGAGGCGGCCTATTTGCGTAATGGCCACGTAGCGGACCTTTTACCAGGGTGGTAGCGGTCTGCCACCCAACTTGATTCAGCGAGTCACCATGCCACGCCTCCTCTTCTCGTTGACCGGACCCATTTTGCGGCTAGCGGACCGTTAGCCAAAGGCTTAGCGGTCCGCCATAGGGCTGAGTCATCAGACATGCGTCTGTTGACGTGGCATCTTATCATTGCATGCTTTCTCTCCATGTAGCAGACCGTTAGGACCTTGGTAGCGGTCCGCTACTAGCCAACTTTCAGAATTTTATATTTTTAATCCTCTAACTATGAAATATTTGCAATTAAACCCCTGTAGCTTAAATTCTTACATCTTTAGTCTTTATATTTTATAGGAAATTTTGAGGTGTTACAAATCTCCCCTCCTTAAAGAGATTTCGTCCTCGAAATCGGTTAAGATTAATTTCTTATTAATTTACATAATAAGTCTTTTTGTTAACATAATACTTACCTAATTATTTTGTCGGGTCCTAGGACAGTCGCTCTTGAAATGCCCGGTCACTTTGCAGTTATGGCATCTAATCTTGGGACAATATCTTGATATGTGCCCGGTTTGATTACACTGGTTACATTCAATTCCTTGAGCATCCTTTCCTAAGTTATCTACTTCTTTTTCTGGGATTTTGTTATCAATAGGTTTATAGGTTGTATTTTCCAGGCTTCTTTTGTTGGCCATCTCCTGATCTTCTATCTCATCGTAAATCACTGCACTAAGTTGTACTATCGAATCTATAGTTGCAGGTGCAGTGGTTTTTACTAAGGTTCAAACTTTTGGTGGTAATCCTTGTACATAAGACTTACTTATCCTAGATTCAGGAGTTACTAAATCTGGTACCATCTTGGCCATCTCATTGAATTTGCTAGTATATTCTTGATGGCTAAGACTTCTTGCTTCAAATCAATGAAATTCTAACTCAATCTTATCCACTGCATTCTGTGGACAGTATCTATTGACTATTAGTGTCTTTAAGTCCCCGCACTTCATCCTATCCGTATATTCATCTCCCTTAGTTTGCTTGACTGACTCCCACCAGTCAAGTGCATCTTCCTCGAAGGAATGAGCAACAAATTTAACCGCTTGATCAGGTCTGCACTCACTCATTTTGATCACGACCTCCATAGAAGTCATCCACTGCGTGGCTGCAATGGCATTGTTCTTGCCATTGATAGGTTTAGTGACAATCACTAAAATTCTTGTAAGTACATCCTTGGAACTTATCTCCCGTGATTGTAATTACAACCGTTTCGGGAGTTCAGGTAGCACCAATATTATTTCCTATAGGATTGGTATGCGTAGTGTTTTCGGCTCGTGGGTTTGCACCACTAGCTCCTTCATTTCTATTTTCTTGATTACTGCCCATCCTCCTCTGTAGAGCATCGTCAAGGATTCCTGGTAAAGTTGTTTGGAGCACTCTAGTGACCTCAGATTCCACCGCTCCTTGAAACTGAGATTCCGCCATGATAACCTCCTCTGTACATTGCTCAGGTTCTGTATTGGTATTCGCCTCTATGTTTGGATCAACATTCGTTGTATCACGGGTACGAGACCTAGTATTAGGAGTCCTACCCTTACCTTGTCCTATACCTCTTCCAGCCATTTATACCTATACACAGATATATGATATCAGAATTCGTATAACCTGTGATAATCCAGAAAATCAGAAATTAAAAACATTTGATCATGAATGTATTTAATTCTCTGTTTTCTTGGTATTACCCGTTATAGGTCATAATGATTCTCAACATCTATCCTATATGGCATTATCCTATGGCATTCTAGACCAATCTCAGACTCATAGTTTAAGTCTAGATACTAACCTTCTATTAGTATCTAAATCTCTTAAACTGAGGCTCTGATCCCAATTTTTCACGCCCGTAACACAGGACAGTTATCTAACCAGAGTAGTGCCTCCAACAGAGATGTTCCCAGGAAAGAACGACGGGTCTATGAGAGATTTATACACCGTCCTTTCCTAGACAAAACATTCCGTTCGTCAGATAACTACACACTGGTCAGAAGGTCGCCTTCTAGTTATTGTGACGTTGATACCAAAAACACCCAGCGGAAGCTAAGTCATAAACCTTGTTTATTAATAATTAAACTATTTTACATCATAAACCAAACTTCTATTACAAACTTAACCATCTGGCAGGACTTATAGCTCTTTCAAGCGTGCCTTAGATTATCAGAGTATTCAATCAACAAGTCTCCGTAATAACCGTCTATCTGGAATGCCGTCTACTAACCTGTTTAAAAGATGTAGAAAATAACTGGGTCAACATAAGTTGGTGAGTTCACTTTTAAAATCATTTGGTTTCAAAATCAGGGTTCAAAATGATATCTGTTATCAACAACTAACAACCTCCTTCCAATAGTAACACCTATTGGATTTTCATAAACATTCCAGGGTTCACAATATCATTTGGAAACATATCTTGAATTAATCTGTATCATAGCTAGATAGCAAGCATTTCCATCATCTGCCCTATAACTAAAACAGATGGTAATTTGACCATACTGTCCACACTGGACAATAGTCTACTTCCGAAACTAAACAGTAGACCGTCCCAAAACTGAAGGCTTGGTCGACACAGGAATTACAATCACGATACACCCCACCACATGAAAGCTTTTATCTGATGCACTAATAACAATTCAAGATACTCATTCTTAAAACATTGTTTGTTTTTAAATCTGGTTTCACATAAATTCATTTGATATCTTTCTTTATCCAAATCATAACATTTCATAATCAAAACCATTCATAAAACATTTCCCAGTTAGATGAACTCACCTCGACAGTATCTGGGCTTATTGTATCAATAATATGATAAATACTTCGGACATCACCTCGACGTATATTTAACTGCTTAATTGAATCTATAATAAGCTTAACATATAATCAAATCTTAATGATAAGTAACTAAGTTGTCGGAACCTTAGCTCAGAACTATCTTCTGAAATTTAAAGGCGTAAGGCTAGAAACTGGACTTCTAAACGCGTATCGGAACTCTGGCACGGATCCCTAGGCTAAGTGTGTGTTGATGAGTGTGTTTTAGTATGTGAGAATTGTGTCAAAGTCTCTGGCCATCGAAATCTATTTATAGGCCTTCATCGGACCCATAGTGGACCGTCAAACAGGAGCATAGCTGTCCGCCACCCAATGAGGCGACCTATTTGCGTAATGGCCACGTAGCGGACCTTTTACCAGGGTGGTAGTGGTCTGCCACCCAACTTGATTCAACGAGTCACCCTGCCACGCCTCCTCTTCTCGTTGACCGGACCCATTTTGCGGCTAGCGGACCGTTAGCCAAAGGCTTAGCGGTCCGCCATAGGGCTGAGTCATCAGACATGCGTCTGTTGATGTAGCATCTTATCTTTGCATGCTTTCTCTCCATGTAGCAGACCGTTAGGACCTTGGTAGCGGTCCGCTACTAGCCAACTTTCAGAATTTTATATTTTTAATCCTCCAACTATGAAATATTTGCAATTAAACCCCTGTACCTTAAATTTTTACATCTTTAGTCTTTATATTTTATAGGAAATTTTGAGGTGTTACAAATCTCCTCTCCTTAAAGAGATTTCGTCCTCGAAATTGGTTAAGATTAATTTCTTATTAATTTACATAATAAGTCTTTTCGTTAACATAATACTTACCTAATTATTTTGTCGGGTCCTAGGGCAGTCGCTCTTGAAATGCCCGGTCACTTTGCAGTTATGGCATCTAATCTTGGGGCAATATCTTGATATGTGCCCGGTTTGATTACACTGGTTACATTCAATTCCTTGAGCATCCTTTCCTAAGTTATCTACTTCTCTTTCTGGGATTTTGTTATCAATAGGTTTATAGGTTGTATTTTCCAGGCTTCTTTTGTTGGCCATCTCCTGATCTTCTATCTCATCGTACATCACTGCACTAAGTTGTACTATCGAATCTATAGTTGCAGGTGCAGTGGTTTTTACTAAGGTTCAAACTTTTGGTGGTAATCCTTGTACATAACACTTACTTATCCTAGATTCAGGAGTTACTAAATCTGGTACCATCTTGACCATCTCATTGAATTTGCTAGTATATTCTTGATGGCTAAGACTTCTTGCTTCAAATCAATGAAATTCTAACTCAATCTTGTCCACTGCATTCTGTGGACAGTATCTATTGACTATTAGTGTCTTTAAGTCCCCGCACTTCATCCTATCCGTATATTCATCTCCCTTAGTTTGCTTGACTGACTCCCACCAGTCAAGTGCATCTTCCTCGAAGGAATGAACAACAAATTTAACCGCTTGATCAGGTCTGCACTCACTCATTTTGATCACGACCTCCATAGAAGTCATCCACTGCATGGCTGCAATGGCATTGTTCTTGCCGTTGAAAGGTTTAGTGACAATCACTAAAATTCTTGTAAGTACATCCTTGGTACTTATCTCCCGTGCTTGTAATTACAACCGTTTCGGGAGTTCAGGTAGCACCAATATTATTTCCTATAGGATTAGTATGCGTAGTGTTTTTGGCTCGTGGGTTTGCACCACTGGCTCCTTCATTTCTATTTTTTTGATTACTGCCCATCCTCCTCTATAGAGCATCGTCAAGGATTCCTGGGAAAGTTCTTTGGAGCACTCTGGTGACCTCAGATTCCACCGCTCCTTGAAACTGAGATTCCGCCATGATAACCTCCTTTGTACATTGCTCAGGTTCAGTATTGGTATTCGCCTCTATGTTTGGATCAACATTCGTTGTATCACGGGTACGAGACCTAGTATTAGGATTCCTACCCTTACCTTGTCCTATACCTCTTCCTACCATTTATACCTATACACAGATATATGATATCAGAATTCGTATAACCGGTGATAATCCAGAAAATCAGAAATTAAAAACATTTGATCATGAATGTATTTAATTCTCTGTTTTCTTGGTATTACCCGTTATAGGTCATAATGATTCTCAACAACTATCCTATATGGCATTATCCTATGGCATTCTAAACCAATCTCAGACTCATAGTTTAAGTCTAGATACTAACCTTCTATTAGTATCTAAATCCCTTAAACTAAGGCTCTGATCCCAATTTTTCACGCCCGTAACACAGGACAGTTATCTAACCAGAGTAGTGCCTCCAACAGAGATGTTCCCAGGAAAGAACGACGGGTCTATGAGAGATTTATACACCGTTCTTTCCTAGACAAAACATTCCGTTCGTCAGATAACTACACACTGGTCAGAAGGTCGCCTTCTAGTTACTGTGACGTTGATACCAAAAACACCCAGCGGAAGCTAAGTCATAAACCTTGTTTATTAATAATTAAACTATTTTACATCATAAACCAAACTTCTATTACAAACTTAACCATCTGGCAGGACTTATAGCTCTTTCAAGCGTGCCTTCGATTATCAGAGTATTCAATCAACAAGTCTCCGTAATAACCGTCTATCTGGAATGCCGTCTACTAACCTGTTTAAAAGATGTAGAAAATAACTGGGTCAACATAAGTTGGTGAGTTCACTTTTAAAATCATTTGGTTTCAAAATCAGGGTTCAAAATGATATCTGTTATCAACAACTAACAACCTCCTTCCAATAGTAACACCTATTGGATTTTCATAAACATTCCAGGGTTCACAATATCATTTGGAAACATATCTTGAATTAATCTGTATCATAGCTAGATAGCAAGCATTTCCATCATCTGCCCTATAACTAAAACAGATGGCAATTTGACCATACTGTCCACACTGGACAATAGTCTACTTTCGAAACTAAACAGTAGACCGTCCCAAAACTGAAGGCTTGGTCGACACAGGAATTACAATCACGATACACCCCACCACTTGAAAGATTTTATCTGACGCACTAATAACAATTCAAGATACTCATTCTTAAAACATTGTTTGTTTTTAAATCTGGTTTCACATAAATTCATTTGATATCTTTCTTTATCCAAATCATAACATTTCATAATCAAAACCATTCATAAAACATTTCCCAGTTAGATGAACTCACCTCGACAGTATCTCGGCTTATTGTATCAATAATATGATAAATACTTCGGACATCACCTCGACGTATATTTAACTGCTTAATTGAATCTATAATAAGCTTAACATATAATCAAATCTTAATGATAAGTAACTAAGTTGTCGGAACCTTACCTCGGAACTATCTTCTGAAGTTTAAAAGCATACTGTTTCGGAATCTAAAGGCATTTCGGAACTCTGGCACGGATCCCTAAGATAAGTGTGTGTTGATGAGTGTGTTTTAGTATGTGAGAATTGTGTCAAAGTCTCTGGCCATCGAAAATGGTATTTGTTAGCAACAACTAACAACCTCCTTCCAATAGTAACACATATTGGATTTTCATAAACATTCCGGGGTTCACAATATCATTTGGAAACATGTCTTGAATTAATTTGTATCTTAGCTAGATAGCAAGCATTTCCATTATCTACCCTATAACTGAAACAGATGGCAATTTGACCATACTGTCCACACAGGACAATAGTCTACTGCCGAAACTAAACAGTAGACCGCCCCAAAACTGAAGGCTTGGTCCACACAGGAATTACAATCATGATACACCCCACCACATGAAAGCTTTTATCTGACGTACTGATAACAATTCAAGATACTAATTCTTAAAACATTGTTTGTTTTAAAATCTGGTTTCACATAAATTCATTTGATATCTTTCTTTATCCAAATCATAACATTTCATAATCAAACCATTTATAAAACATTTCCCAGTTAGATGAACTCACCTCGACAGTATCTCGGCTTATTGTATCAATAATATGATAAATACTTCGGACAGCGCCTCGACGTATATTTAACTGCTTAATTGAATCTATAATAAGCTTAACATATAATCAAATCTTAATGATAAGTAACTAAGTTGTCGGAACCTTACCTCGGAACTATCTTCTGAAATTTAAAGGCGTAAGGGTAGAAACTGGACTTCTAAACGCGTATCGGAACTCTGGCCCGGATCCCTAGGCTAAGTGTGTGTTGATGAGTGTGTTTTAGTATGTGAGAATTGTGTCAAAGTCTCTGGCCATCGAAATCTATTTATAGGCCATCATCGGACCCATAGTGGACCGTCAAACAGGAGCATAGCGGTCCGCCACCCAAAGAGGCGGCCTATTTGCGTAATGGACACATAGCGGACCTTTTACCAGGGTGGTAGCGGTCTGCCACCCAACTTGATTCAGCGAGTCACCCTGCCACGCCTCCTCTTCTCGTTGACCGGACCCATTTTGCGGCTAGCGGACCGTTAGCCAAAGGCTTAGCGGTCCGCCATAGGGCTGAGTCATCAGACATGCGTCTGTTGACGTGGCATCTTATCATTGCATGCTTTCTCTCCATGTAGCAGACCGTTAGGACCTTGGTAGCGGTCCGCTACTAGCCAACTTTTAGAATTTTATATTTTTAATCCTCCAACTATGAAATATTTACAATTAAACCCCTGTACCTTAAATTCTTACACCTTTAGTCTTTATATTTTATAGGAAATTTTGAAGTGTTACAAATCTCCCTTCCTTAAAGAGATTTCGTCCTCGAAATCGGTTAAGATTAATTTTTTATTAATTTACATAATAAGTCTTTTCGTTAACATAATACTTACCTAATTATTTTGTCGGGTCCTAGGGCAGTCGCTCTTGAAATGCCCGGTCACTTTGCAGTTATGGCATCTAATCTTGGGGCAATATCTTGATATGTGCCCGGTTTGATTACACTGGTTACGTTCAATTCCTTGAGCATCCTTTCCTAAGTTATCTACTTCTCTTTCTGGGATTTTGTTATCAATAGGTTTATAGGTTGTATTTTCCAGGCTTCTTTTGTTGGCCATCTCCTGATCTTCTATCTCATCGTACATCACTGCACTAAGTTGTACTATCGAATCTATAGTTGCAGGTGCATTGGTTTTTACTAAGGTTCAAACTTTTGGTGGTAATCCTTGTACATAACACTTACTTATCCTAGATTCAGGAGTTACTAAATCTGGTACCATCTTGGCCATCTCATTGAATTTGCTAGTATATTCTTGATGGCTAAGACTTCTTGCTTCAAATCAATGAAATTCTAACTCAATCTTGTCCACTGCATTCTGTGGACAGTATCTATTGACTATTAGTGTCTTTAAGTCCCCGCACTTCATCCTATCCGTATATTCATCTCCCTTAGTTTGCTTGACTGACTCCCACCAGCCAAGTGCATCTTCCTCGAAGGAATGAGCAACAAATTTAACCGCTTGATCAGGTCTGCACTCACTCATTTTGATCACGACCTCCATAGAAGTCATCCACTGCGTGGCTGCAATTGAATTGTTCTTGCCGTTGAAAGGTTTAGTGACAATCACTAAAATTCTTGTAAGTACATCCTTGGTACTTATCTCCCGTGCTTGTAATTACAACCGTTTTGGGAGTTCAGGTAGCACCAATATTATTTCCTATAGGATTGGTATGCGTAGTGTTTTCGGCTCGTGGGTTTGCACCGCTGGCTCCTTCATTTCTATTTTCTTGATTACAGCCCATCCTCCTCTGTAGAGCATCGTCAAGGATTCCTGGTAAAGTTGTTTGGAGCACTCTGGTGACCTCAGATTCCACCGCTCCTTGAAACTGAGATTCCGCCATGATAACCTCCTCTGTACATTGCTCAGGTTTAGTATTGGTATTCGTCTCTATGTTTGGATCAACATTCGTTGTATCACGGGTACGAGACCTAGTATTAGGAGTCCTACCCTTACCTTGTCCTATACCTCTTCCTACCATTTATACCTATACACAGATATATGATATCAGAATTCGTATAACCGGTGATAATCCAGAAAATCAGAAATTAAAAACATTTGATCATGAATGTATTTAATTCTCTGTTTTCTTGGTATTACCCGTTATAGGTCATAATGATTCTCAACATCTATCCTATATGGCATTATACTATGGCATTCTAGACCAATCTCAGACTCATAGTTTAAGTCTAGATACTAGCCTTCTATTAGTATCTCAATCCATTAAACTGAGGCTCTGATCCCAATTTTTCACGCCCGTAACACAGGACAGTTATCTATCCAAAGTAGTGCCTCCAACAGAGATGTTCCCAGGAAAGAACGACGGGTCTGTGAGAGATTTATACACCGTCCTTTCCTAGACAAAACATTCCGTTCGTCAGATAACTACACACTGGTCAGAAGGTCGCCTTCTAGTTACTGTGACGTTGATACCAAAAACACCCAGCGGAAGCTAAGTCATAAACCTTGTTTATTAATAATTAAACTATTTTACATCATAAACCAAACTTCTATTACAAACTTAACCATTTGGCAGGACTTATAGCTCTTTCAAGCGTGCCTTCGATTATCAGAGTATTCAATCAACAAGTCTCCGTAATAACCGTCTATCTGGAATGCCGTCTACTAACCTGTTTAAAAGATGTAGAAAATAACTGGGTCAACATAAGTTGGTGAGTTCACTTTTAAAATCATTTGGTTTCAAAATCAGGGTTCAAAATGATATCTGTTATCAACAACTAACAACCTCTTTCCAATAGTAACACCTATTGGATTTTCATAAACATTCCAGGGTTCACAATATCATTTGGAAACATATCTTGAATTAATCTGTATCATAGCTAGATAGCAAGCATTTCCATCATCTGCCCTATAACTAAAACAGATGGAAATTTGACCATACTGTCCACACTGGACAATAGTCTACTTCCGAAACTAAACAGTAGACCGTCCCAAAACTGAAGGCTTGGTCGACACAGGAATTACAATCACGATACACCCCACCACATGATAGCTTTTATCTGACGCACTAATAACAATTCAAGATACTCATTCTTAAAACATTGTTTGTTTTTAAATCTGGTTTCACATAAATTCATTTGATATCTTTCTTTATCCAAATCATAACATTTCATAATCAAAACCATTCATAAAACATTTCCCAGTTAGATGAACTCACCTCGACAGTATCTCGGCTTATTGTATCAATAATATGATAAATACTTCGGACATCACCTCGACGTATATTTAACTGCTTAATTGAATCTATAATAAGCTTAACATATAATCAAATCTTAATGATAAGTAACTAAGTTGTCGGAACCTTACCTCGGAACTATCTTCTGAAATTTAAAGGCATACTGTTTCGGAATCTAAAGGCATTTCGGAACTCTGGCACGGATCCCTAAGATAAGTGTGTGTTGATGAGTGTGTTTTAGTTTGTGAGAATTGTGTCAAAGTCTCTGGCCATCGAAATCTATTTATAGGCCATCATCAGACCCGTAGCGGACCATCACACACGAGCATAGCGGTCCGCCACCCAATGAGGCGGCCTATTTGCATAATGCCCACGTAGCGGACTGTTTACCAGGGTGGTAGCGGTCCGCCACCCAACTTGATTCAGCGAGTCACCCTGCCACGCGTTCTCTTCTCGTTGACCGGACCCATTTTGCGGCTAGTGGACCGTTAGCCAAAGGCTTAGCGGTCCACCATAGGGCCGAGTCATCAGACACGCGTCTAATGACGTGGCATATTATTATTGCATGCTTTCTCTCCACGTAGCGGACCGTTAGGACCTTGGAAGCGGTCCGCTACCAGCCAACTATCAAAATTTTATATTTTTAGTCCTCCAACTATGAAATATTTTCAATTAAACCCCTGTACCTTAATTTCTTACATCTTTAGTCTTTATATTTTATAGGAAATTTTGAGGTGTTACATCCTGTTTGTGTTGTTTAGGAATTAAATGGATTTAAAATCATGATATCTTGTGGATATTCATCTTAGTGTGTCGGTAATACTAAAACTATCAATATAAGGTGATATGTACCACGTAAAGTTAAAATTTAGAGGTTTTTGAAACTTCATGGCATACCACTCTCTTTTTATGAGAATAAATCCGAGTTTCGGTGGCGTCTGCATCCATAATTCCATAATTCTTGAGCTTATTTAATTGAAATCTAAGTTTGGCCTACGTGTTACACGTCGGGTTCCAGCCTGATTGAAACACCACTTGGTTGATTCTTATGTGCTTCATTGTTATGACTTAGTCTATGTGTTACCTTCCGGGATAGTGACTTGGTTGAAACGCCTCTAGATGAAGTTTAATTTGCTTATAATGCTCATTATCATCTATTCATTCATATTTCATCTGATTTCTGAAACCTGTAAATTTTAGTTTAACGTGGTAGGGTAAATCTATTTGGTTTGATTCGTGCCTAGACATGACCGTGAGACGGGATTAGGTAGAGCTGTAACTGTTAAGTGTGAGTCACATAGATTGATTGATATGCTTGGTAATATGAACTAGAACACATTACGGGGGCTAGATAGTTGGTGCTTGGGTTTAATCGGACAGAAATACTGATTGTTGTTTTTTAACGCGTGATTATATTTTGCTAATTGGTAAATGATGTTTGTTAAGTTAGATCTGATTTATAATTCCTTTGCAGCTTTTTCGAGGACGAAAAAAGGTTATGTGTGGGTATGTTTGATGTAGTGTGAAGCACACATCTTTATTCCAAGTTTTTGTGCGTTTTTAATTAGTTTTGTGTTTGTTTTGAGTCGTTTAAGTATGTATTTGAGTCTATTGTATATTTATAGGTGCTCGTGATGATTACAAGTCAAATTAAGAAGAAACCTAGCAAGAGAATGAAGCCGGGAGTTCAAAAGAAGAAATGTTGAAATTCCAGTCTCTCACGGTACGCGAGAGAGAGTAGAGGAGTCTTCATGGTACGCGAGGATCTCAGAAACCTAACCCTACTAATTTGGCCCTCGTGGTACGTGAGAGGCTTGCCATAATTTCTCGCGGTAAGTGAGAGAACATTAAATAGCTAAAAACCCTAAATTCGAATTTTAATAGAATTGTAATGCCATAATACAAGAAGTTAGAGATTTGCCGTCTGGAGGGGAGTTCTTTGGCGACCTAGGTAGTATTCTTCCCATCTTCTGATTTCACCTTATTACTTTGATCTTGATAGTTGAGTTGACTTAGTTTACTGCATTTTTAGTTAACGTTTAGTGTTGTCAACCCCCCATTCATCAATCTTTAGTCCGAGTCAGAGTCTAGTATAGTTATCATAGTGTCTCTAGGGTTCGATATTCCAGTTTACCATTAAGTTGTGCTACACTCGATAGGTACACTTGCCTTTCAGTGCGGTCTAGCTCATAGGTTTTCCATTTATTACTTAGGAGTCTAGGTTAGATTTAGTTAGTTTTTTTTAGACTGTGTGGACGACATCAAGTTTTTGGTGTCGTTACCGGGGACACTAGGCAATAGCAATATTAACTTTGACTAGTTCTTTGTTTAATTTTTGGTTTGTTTTTCTTTTGAGTCTTAATTATGTGTCTTTGTCATCTGTGCTACTTGTGTGTCTTATCTGAGTGTCAAATACAACAATACCTATGGCTTCGGATGGAGATCTAGAAATGACCCACCTGGGTTTAATGGTCGCCAGCATCAGTATGGAGGAGCTGAAGCAGGGGCGAGCTCAGGAAGCAGTGTCAACACCAGGAACATTGAGGAGATGATAGAGAATCAGACACAGATGCTCGCCCATTTAGTTCAGCAGGATAGGGATGCTAAGCAAAGACTAGACCTAGGTAAACCACAGCATACGCGCATGAGCATTTCCTTGGCTGACCGTTTAGTCAAGTATCCACGGGGGATTGTGGAGAATCTGTTAGTGCAAGTTAGAAAATTTGTCTTCCTCGTGGATTTTGTTATTCTGGATATGGAAGTGGATGAAAAAGTCCCACTCATCCAAGGGCGCCCGTTCCTACGTACCGCCAAGCATTCCAGATCATCTTTTATGAAGTACATGCTGCTTGAGTTGTCAGAGACAAAAGCAGTAGAGGTTGACTGTTGAGGAAGGGCTTCAAGAAAAGTGGTGATGAGTTGGATTGTGAAGCAGTTGGTGTTTGAGGATGAGTGACGATGGGAGTAATTGCTTGCACTAGGACCGGAGTGATCAGAGTGAAGCGCAGATGAGATGTTGGAGGAAGTAGAAGCTGATTGATGATTGGAGCTCCTTTCCTTGGCTTGAATCATTTCTAATTCATATGTTTTCAGCATGCCAAAGAGCTCTGTCATCTGGAGAGTTTTTAAATTCTCCGTTCTTCTTATAGACACTGTATATAGTGTCCAGCACCTCGGGAGAGATCTGATAAACTTTTTGAGAATATCTTCATTCTCTAGCTTTACTTTGGAGCACTGTAGTTCTCCCACCAGGTACGTGTACATGTTATGCAAAACGGTTAGTGACTCACCTTCCCTCTAGACGAAGTTTTCGTACTGCTGCTTCAGGATGTCCCTTCTGTTTTCTTTGAATTCCTCTGAGCCAGCAAACATCTTCTCAAGAGCCTCCCAGAGCTCCTTAGCAGTTTTGTAACTTCTGAAGTTATGAAAAACTTCATTTGAAAGGCACATTTGGATAGCTCTTAGTGCCTTGAAGTCCACCTCCATCTTCTTTATGTCCTCTTCTGTGTACTTGGAGGGCTCCTTCGGGACTAGTGGTCCTCCAGAATTAGCAGAGGCCACCGTGGGAGTGTAGGGTCCATCCCTGATGGATTTCCACATTCCGTACTCCTGATAACAGAAGAAGCTTTCCATGCGATTCTTCCACATGTCGTAGTCTTCCCCAGATACCAACCTTGGTGGTCGGTTGATGCTGCCGATGTCTTCAAATCCATTGCTCTGTGCCATCTTTGTTTTGTGATTTTGGGTGACTTAATCAAATAGAAAGTTTAGAATAGAACCAGAAGTGATTAAACAAGTGTGAGTTTATTTAATCTCAGCCAAAGCTCTGATACCACTTGTTTGATCATGAAAGTACAAGATGGTTCTGTTCTTAGTTGAAATTGGTGAAAACAATAGCAACCACACAAGTATAATCGAGTAAACACAAAGAATACTAATAAGAACACTATTGTATTAAGCTTTTATGAATAAACGATTACAAATGAAAACTTTATCAAGAAGCACACTTACAATGAAGTGTTTACACAATATTTATACTAACTTAGAATCAAGACAGACCCTTGATTCTAAGGATTAGATCTAACACAGACCGTTGATCTTTTGTACAAAGCTAATAATAAAAGTTTAGTCTAAACTAGCTAACTTTATTGAAGCGTCTTCTTTATGCAACATTACTTGCATGCTTGGAGAAGAGCATTGTTGTCCGTCATTGGTTGCACCATTGAGGTTCCTTCTAGTTTGAGTGTGTCAGTAGCTTTTTCAAAAAGTTGTCAGTGATGCTTGGCATGAATAGTCAGCTGCAACGATTTATCTTCAAAGCACAAGGCTGTCAGCAGCAAGGATGAGGATCAGCATCAAGACTGATCTGTTGAACGCTGCTGATAAGCCTATCAGCAACAACAAGTGTTGAACGCTTCTGATAAGCCTATCAGCAGCAACAAGTGTTGAACGCTGCTGATAAGCCTATCAGCAGCAACAAGTGTTGAACGCTGCTGATAAGCCTATCAGCAGCATTTGTACTTAGAAGAATTTTGTTGCAATCAGTATTTGGTTCTACAAACTCCCCCTAGACTGATGCAACCAAAATTCTTCTAATCTCTTTGTTGCTGAAGCTTTTGCATGTGGCAGACTATCCTTGCAATCTCATAGCCTCTTGGATCCTTGCTGGGATTGTTCAGTGGAAGCTCAGACAGAGTCTTGTTGTCTTTACTTGGCATTTTGAAATTTGTCTTGCTTGAACATCTCATATGCTGCTTCTTAACATCAGTTAAGCTGAACTCATCCAGATCAGCATTGTAGGACCAACTTACAAATGGAGAGTGGGACTGAAGTGGTTTGATATCTATGATCACATCTTTGCTAGGGTTGAAATGGTGTTTGATTGCTAGCATAAGACGTTTCCCACCCTCATTTGCAGGCTCATGATGTTCACCCATCTCCAGAATTCTACTGAGATCTGAATCTGATAATTGTAGAACTTCATCAATAGATTTGTAAACAGATCTCCTTCTTTCAGTTCTCCCCCTGAAGATTTCAAACCACTGATCATGTGAACTATAGAACCAATCAACTATATCTCTGGAGTCTTTTGGTTCAGGTGTGGGTTTGGATTTCTTCAGGAGAGGCTGTTGATGAGAGGGAGGTGGGTGAGATGGTTTGGACTTTTTGGGTGAAGGAGAGGAAGGTTTGGGGATATTTGTGGAAGGTTTTTGGATAGTGGAAGTAGTGTCTGGGGCAGAAGTCTTTTATTTCTTGACTGGTCTCTTGTCTTCCTTTTCTGTGACCCTTGTCTTGAAGACTTTATTTCCTAGTTTTTCTTCTTCTTCCTTCTTTACTTGTCCGTACAAGGCCTGTAGGTTGATAAATGTCATGGGACCTAGCCTCCTTTCACTTCCCCCTTGCCTTTAGGAAGTCATTCATGACCTTCCTTTCTTCATGGATTCTCTGGTTAAGTGCAATGGCCTTCTTGGATTTTTGACGAGCCTTTTCTTCCTCTTCAGCTCTCTTTTTCTTTACCAATTGCCCCTGCTGACCCATGACGGCTCTATAGATCTCTTTGTTTAAAAGTTTTTGAAGATAGTCAGCATCCTCACATTGAGAGATCAGAGCTTCAATCCACTCCTCCCTCATTTCTTTTGCTAATCTAGAATAAGAGATTTTGAATTTAGCATCTTCCTTTCTTTTCTTTTCTTCCTCCTCCTCTTCTTCCTTGTTTAGATGTTCCTGCAGCTGTCTAGCAAGTTCTTCATCTTCGTCAAATTGAGACACTGCATGGAGTTTGACTTTCATCTCATCCAGCTGTTTGGCATACTGCTGGATAAGTTGTTCTCTGAGGAGCATGGCTGTTTTTCTTTCTTGAGCCTTTTTCAGGTCAGCCATCTCCTCTTCTTCTCTCTTCCTTCTTATTTCTTCCTTCTCTCTCTTCTCACTGAGCAACCTCTCTTCATCTTCTTTGGTCATAATTCCTTTCCCTTTGTTTACACTGGATGCCTCTGCTTCGGCTTCACTGATCACAACAGCAGATGATTGTGCTGCTGTTGGGATCTCAGCCTCAGCTTCATTGGCAAGTTGAGAGGTTGATAAGGGATGGTCATTAGCTTCATCTGATTTGCACTCAGGACTTGTAAATTCTATCAGCATTTCTTGGACAGTGGATCTTGATTCATATGCTGCAGCAAAGATGTCTACTAGAGGGGAAGCTGAGTCAGAATCAGTGTCAGAATTTGACACATATACTGCCTCAGCAATCTTCCTTCTTGTTCAAGATGGGCTCTAACTATAGCAATCATTGCCTGGCTTTCGAGGGGTTTTACATTGCAGATATTTGCCCTGAGTTGAAAGATCTTGTAAAGAAAGTATGTAGGCAGTAGCAGGATGTTCCTGGTGTTGATGGTGAGAGAGGAGCCATTGCTTAGTAGTAAGGTGTGGT
The DNA here is from genome assembly GCA_023525975.1 of Smallanthus sonchifolius. NCBI lineage: Eukaryota > Viridiplantae > Streptophyta > Magnoliopsida > Asterales > Asteraceae > Smallanthus > Smallanthus sonchifolius. The sequence goes on from CM042022.1 coordinate 82,781,107, forward strand.
CAAGAGACTTAGTGCTTACCCATCCTAGCACATCTAAGTCCTTGACAATGGAGTTGTACAGAAATCTTCTTAAGCACAGAACTTCTTCTTCAGTGAGAAGACGGCTCCTTATTATTTCAAGTCTTCTAGGAGTCAGTCTTCTTTCTACTGCTGCTGAAGATTCAGGATAGGCTACCCTTTTTGCTGCTTGTATTTGTCTTTCGAACTTGGGTAGATTATCCTCCATCAAGTCATAGAACCTACCAATAGCAAGTTCTGCTGAGAGGTCTGTAGAGTTGTTGATGCATTGTAGATGGTATAGGTAAAGGACTTGGATGCTGTTGAGAAAGTCCCAGTTTAGCTCTTCTACTCCGCTAAACTCCCAACCAATCCAGAACCTCTCCGACTTTCCATCATACCCCCAAGCTAGTATTGTGTCAAACTCTAGCTGTGTTGAAGTCAGTGGAAATTGGGGGGCAGTGGATTGACTTATGATGGCTGCTGCTTCAGGGATGATGCTGAAAGATGTATATGTTTGTTCTTTGTCTTCAACATCAGTCAGCACCTCATCAACAGACCTGACGACTAACTTCCAGTCTTCAGAAGTCTCTACTTCTTCTTCATCTGAAGCTGGCAAGTCATGAACCTGTATAAAAGCTGGCTTGAATAGTGTATTTTGAAATGCAGCCTGCTCTTGAATCTAGTCGTCAAGACTGTCTGGATCTTCTTCCATTGGGACTATCTCCCCCTTTTTGGTTGCATCAGTGGACATATAAGCATCAGTTTGGGTGCCCACTGAGACACGAGAGGGAGAAGCCATGGAGGGGCATTGATGGGCTTCATGCAGAAGGATCTGGTGTTATAGTTTTGACACCTTAGCCTCAAGCATAGCCACCCTGACCATCAATTCATGATTTTTAAGTTGCATACTGTCCTCATCCATATTTGTGGAATCCTTGGACCCAGATGGGGCTGTAGGCCTAGCCTCAGTATCCCCATCACCCTTGGTTTCTTGGCGACTAGGATTCCTCTCAGTGAGGGGAGTTTCCAAGGAAACATCCTCACCGTGAGTTGCCGTGGTTGAGGTCTTAGCAATGTTGTCACTGTCCTCCTGGTCATTTGATGGACCAGCAGTAGTGACAGCCTCTTCCACATCCACTCTGTCATAACTCCTAGAGTGGACCTTCAGGGGAGTAGAACTTGGGTTGGGTGTGTTGGAAGCAAGATCAATCAGTACCTCCGAGATAGTGGCAGTTGGAGAAGGTACATCATCTTGATCAGGTTCTTCAACACTTAAGTTCAGAAGAGAGAGGAGTGGCTCAAGGGGCTGTTCTATGGATCCGGGAAGTGATCCTGATCCTAATACAGAGACATCCGAAGGAGTCTCCATAACAATGTGGCTGTCCCTTATGATATTCTCACCATAATGTTGTGATTCTGAGTGAGGGCTGTTAGGTTGGGTTTGGGCCTTGGAGGCAAGAGAAGAAGGAGTTCTCTTGCCCCTTTTTCTGGTATACTTGGCTGCAACCGGGGCCCTGTGTTCCGGTTGAGCAATCAAACTGGGTGTTAGAAGTGTATGTGCCTGTGCATCTTCAGTAGAATGCACATGGATTTGATCAAGGGAAGTAGTTGTTTGTGATTCAGGAAGTGAGGTGGAGGGTGTGGGATCAGTACCAGCTGGGTTTGCTAAACTGTCACCCTGGGTGCTTTACATGTTCATCATTGTAGATAACAATGGAACATTAACCCCTGAGATCCTTTTGGAAACAGTTCTCATGCTTTGAAAAATGTTATTTTTATGTCCCAACATGATGTAGATTCTTGTAGGTTTTGAAAGTTCTTTTAGCTCCTGGTTGAAAACCTCCTACAAGAATCTTGGGTACATAAAAAATTGTTGCTCTGCACCTTCTTGGAGGTTATATCTCAAACCCTCAAAGTTGAGGTGTGCAAAGTTAAAACCTAGGCCAGTAATCATACCATGGAAAGCAGAGGCAAGTGCGGAGCTCACTTGATGTCATCCACTTCTCTTCTGAGATATGCATTGGAGAAGAGTGTGGCAAAGATACTTCCATGGAGGGCCCATCAGCGCCTTCTCTATTGTATACTCATTTTGATTTCTAGTGTACCCTATGGATACAAAGGTCCTCATGTACTCATCCTTTGAGTATGAGATGGCTACTCCCTCATCTTGAAGCTTAAGATGTTTTCGGAGTGTGGCTTCCGAGATGGTGATGTCCTTGCTGTCTACCTTGGCTTAATTTGGGGAATCCCCTGTTCGATAGAGTAGACGGCGGTTTTCCAGAAATCCTCCATATGAGGGATATATATGGTAGGGTTGGTTGTGAGGGCAAAATTGATCTTTGATCGGCATAGGAAGTCGATCATATTATCGAATCCTTCGGATTTCTTTCCCTTGGTTAAGTATTCTGTAAGGTTATGGTACGGGGAGAACTTATCGTCAGGGTTATTGATGTCTGCCATTGTTGTATGATTTTAGAGGGAAGGTTTGAAGGTTAAGAGTGTGGAAGGCTTTGAATGTTTTGTGGATGGAAGGCTTTGAATGTGGTGGGGACTTGAGAGAAGGTGATGTGGGTTTAGGGTGAAATTGAATGTGAAGAGTTGGTAAGGAAATTTGATTTGTTCTTATAACGGCAGTGGAGGGAAAAAGAAAATGACTTGTACAGTACAACCTTATTCACTTTTTACTGTTACAGCTGTAATACACCGAGGCAGTCATGGTAAAGACTGACGTTAAATTTTACAGCGGGTAAAAGTTTATTTGGACTTAAATTTACCCATCAGCAGCAAACTTGGTTGCTATGGATGAATAAGCCTGTCCGCTGCAAGCTTGGTTGTTGCGGAAGGTTATGTCTGTCAGCAGCAAACTCAATTGCTGCTGATGGATTCAATGATCTGCAGCAAGGATGCTGCTGCTGACAATCTTAAAGCTATCCGCAGGAAACCTGTTCCTGCTGATAACTTAAAGCAGTCAGTGGCAAATTTTTTGCTGCTGAAGATTAAACCTGTCAGCAGCTGAAGGACAAAAGTGCTGCTGACTCATAACTTTTATTTACAACAAAAGACAAAAATACATTTTTAAAACAGAATTTTAGAGATAGATTTTAATCAAAGTTCATCATACCAATGGATTCAACTAAATATTTGAATCTAGCTTCGTCAAAAGGTTTTGTAAACAAATCAGCATATTGCTCATTTGTATGAACTTTGGTTAAAATAATCCTCTTTTTCTCAGCTTGATCTCTTATAAAATGATACCTGATGTCAATGTGATTTGTCTTGGAGTGCTGCACCGGATTGTTTGTGATTGATATAGCACTCATGTTGTCAATGTGAATTGGAATTGCCATGAAAGTCATCCCGTAATCCAGCATTTGATTTTGTATCCAGATGACTTGTGCACAACAACTTGAAGCTGCAATGTATTCTGCTTCAGCTGTAGAAGTTGAAACACATGTTTGCTTCTTGCACTGCCATGAAATCAGTCTCCCTCCCAAAAATTGACATCCCCCTGAAGTGGACTTTTTATCCAAGTTGCATCCCCTATAGTCACTGTCAGTATATGTATACAGATTAAACTTGTCATTTTTAGAGTACCATAGCCCAAGTCTTGGGGCTCCCTTTAGGTATCTAAAGATTCTCTTGACGGCTTGAAAATGTGAAATCTTTTGAGCTGCTTGAAATCTTTCACATAGACATACTGCAAACATGATATCTGGCCTTGAGGCAGTGAGATACATGAGAGACCCTATCATTGCACTGAACTGATGTTGATCAGTGTCTTGGCCATCTTTGTCTGGAGTCAGCTGATGATGCACTTGCATAGGAGTTCTTGCAGCAGAGCAGTCAGCCATCTTGAATCTTTCCAAAATGCTCTTTATATATTTGGATTGGCTGATGAAGATTCCATTTGGGACTTGTTTGACTTGTAGACCCAAAAAGAAATTTAGTTCACCCACTGAACTCATTTCAAACTTTGAGTGCATCAGAATCTCAAAGTCTTTGCACAGCTTTTTCCTTGTTGATCCAAAGATGATATCATCAACATAGATTTGAACTAGTAAGATTTCTCCCCCTTCATCTTTGATAAACAAGGTCTGGTCAATATCACCTCTTCTGAAGTTGTTGCTTAGTAGATATCCTGACAAGGTTTCATACCAGGCTCTTGGTGCTTGATGTAGGCCATACAGAGCTTTGTCTAGTTTGAACACTTGAGTAGGATGTGCAGGATCTACAAAGCCTGGAGGCTGTTTGACGTATACTTCCTCACCAATCTTCCCATACAGAAAGACACTTTTTGCATCCATTTGATAGACAGTTAAATTCTTGGATGCAGCATATGCCAGGAAGATTCTGATGGCCTCCAGCCTGGCAACAGGAGCAAAGACTTCATCATAGTCAATTCCTTCTTCCTGAGTGTAGCCTTGAGCGACAAGTCTGGCTTTGTTCTTGACTACAATACCTCTATCATCTTGCTTGTTCCTGAAAACCCATCGTGTGCCAATAGCATATTTACCTGGTGGAAGATCAAGAAGTTTCCAGACATCCTGCCTCTTGAATTGCAGCAATTCTTCTTGTATTGCCTCAATCCAGCTACTGTGTTTGAGTGCTTCATCTATCTTCTTGGGTTCCACCTGAGATAGAAAACATGAAAACAAGCATATATTGGCCTCGTGAGATTTGCTTCTTGTGAGAACTCCTTGGTGGACTTGGCTAATAATATTTTCATGAGGATGTTCTTTGTGGATCCTCTGTGCTGGTACCACCTCCAGCTGTATCCCTTGCTCCAGATTGCTTTGATTTTGATCAGGGGTCTCTTCATTCATGGTGGAAGAGTCTTCAACAACATTAGCCACATCAATATTTTCAGCAATAGCATCAGCAACATCTACAGCATTTACCGAAGAGTCTTCATTTAGATTTTCAATTTCAGACAGGCTGCTGCTGGTGACATTGGAGAGTCTTGTTCCGGCTTCACTTGCTTTATTTGCGTCCACCACTGATGGAGGATCAATCGATGGTCATCTCAGACGGATAGAAGATTTGGGAAAATCCAGTCTGTAGTCAGTGGATGAAGTGGAGGCATGTGTTTGTATAGACGTAGACTCCATATTTGAGAAGGTGAGAGGCTCAAATATTTGGAAGAATGAGTCTATGTCAAAGAGCCAGTTTGGGCCTTTTCCCTGCTCACAGACGATGTGTTCTCTACATTCCACATTTGCTGATTCTTCCACAATTCTTCTTCTTGATCTGAATACTCTGTAGGCCTTTGATTGTGAGGAATAGCCCACAAAATATCCTTCATCAGATTTGGCACCAAACTTAGGAAGAACCCATGTGTGATGAGAATGGTGCATGGACACCCAAAAGGCTTTAGAAACCCAATGTAGGGAACTCTTTGAAACCAAAGTTCATAAGGTGTCTTGTTGAGGGGTTTGAAAATGAGAACTCTATTTTGCACACAGCTGGCTGTGCTAATTGCTTCTGCCCAGAATGTGAGAGGCAGTTTTGAGTCAGCCAACATAGATCTTGCTGACTCAATTAGAGTTCTGTTTCTCCTTTCAGCAACTCCATTTTGTTGAAGAGTTCTTGGAGCACTGTATTGTCTTTCTATCCCCTTGCTTTCACAGAAACAGTTCAAAGTGTGGTTTTTGAACTCTGTGCACTGATCACACCTTATGATCTTCACCTTTGATTGCTTTGATTTTCTACCCTCAGAATGTAGGATTTGAGAATTTCAGCAGTTTCATCTTTAGTTCTCAAGAAGTATACCCATGAGAATCTGGTGTAGTCATCAGTTATCACCAGACAGTATGACTTTTTGCCCATTGACATGACATTTGTAGGACTGAAGAGATCCATATGCATCAGTTGTAGTGGAGTGTCATTTGTATTAAACGTCTTGGGCTTGTGAGAACTCTTGTGTTGCTTCCCCTTTAAGCAAGCAATGCAGTGGTCTTCTAGTTGTAATTCTTTGTCAGGAAGCCATCTGACAAGATTATCCTTCACCAGTTTGTTAATAGTTTTGATATTAACATGACTTAATCTCCTGTGCCAGAGAGCTGATTCATCAACTGAGGCTTTTGATAGAAAACAGGAAACACTCCCAGATGGAGTGACTTCATTCATGTCCAGTACATAGAGATTTTTTTTCTCTGAGCAGTTAATAAAATCTTTTCTGGAGGAGGTATGGATAAGCCTGGAGACAGTACAAAGCATTCTTTATCCGTGAAGAGCATCCAATGCTTTTGGTCACAGACATGGGAAACACTCATGAGATTGAAGTCCAATTCTTTGACATAGTTGACGTTATCAATGCTCATTCTTTCATTGGCCAGAGTTCCTTGTCCAGTAATGGATCCTCCCTTTGAGTCACTTCCAAAGGAAATATATCCTCCATTGAAGTGTCTGAAGTTGGAGAGGATGGATCTGTTGCCTGTCATGTGCCTGGAACAACCACTGTCTACCACCCAGGTGTTATTCTTGTGACCTGGCTGTCCCTGCACATGATAGATATCTAATTAGTGGGAGGAACCCAAGAGTCTACAGACTTGAAAAAGATGGTTGTTAGTTTATCCTTTTCAGTATGTTTGCAGTCAATGGAACCAATGATAATGCTTGGAGATGGTTTGGCTTTCCATTGCTGTGTTGGTGATTTTCTAGTTTTCCTCACATTGTCAGCAGCGGATTTTGATACTGATGTTTCTAGAGAATCTGTGGAGAATTTCCTTGGTTGACCGCTTAGTCAAGTATCCACGGGGGATTGTGGAGAATCTGTTAGTGCAAGTCAGAAAATTTGTCTTCCTCGTGGATTTTGTTATTCTGGACATGGAAGTGGATGACAAAGTCCCACTCATCCTAGGGCGCCCGTTCCTACGTACCGCCAAGCATTCCAGATCCTCTTTTATGAAGTACATGTTGCTTGAGTTGTCAGAGACAAAAGCAGTAGAGGTTGACTGTTGAGGAGGGGCTTCATGAAGAAGTGGGATGAGTTGGATTGTGAAGCAGTTGGTGTTTGAGGATGAGTGACGATGGGAGTAATTGCTTGCACTAGGACCGGAGTGATCAGAGTGAAGCGCAGATTAGATGGTGGAGGAAGTAGAGGCTGATTGATGATTGGAGCTCCTTTCCTTGGCTTGAATCATTTCTAATTCATATGTTTTCAGCATGCCAAAGAGCTCTGTCATCTGGAGAGTTTTTAAATTCTCCGTTCTTCTTATAGACACTGTATATAGTGTCCAGCAGCTCGGGAGAGATCTGATAAACTTTTTGAGAATATCTTCATTCTCTAGCTTTACTTTGGAGCACTGTAGTTCTCCCACCAGGTACGTGTACATGTTATGCAAAACGGTTAGTGACTCACCTTCCCTCTAGACGAAGTTTTCGTACTGCTGCTTCAGGATGTCCCTTCTGTTTTCTTTGACTTCCTCTGAGCCATCAAACATCTTCTCAAGAGCCTCCCAGAGCTCCTTAGCAGTTTTGTAACTTCTGAAGTTATGAAAAACTTCATTTGGAAGGCACATTTGGATAGCTCTTAGTGCCTTGAAGTCCACCTCCATCTTCTTTATGTCCTCTTCTGTGTACTTGGAGGGCTCCTTCGGGACTAGTGGTCCTCCAGAATTAGCAGAGGCCACCATGGGAGTGTAGGGTCCATCCCTAATGGATTTCCACATTCCGTACTCCTGATAACAGAAGAAGCTTTCCATGCGATTCTTCCACATGTCGTAGTCTTCCCCAGATACCAACCTTGGTGGTCGGTTGATGCTGCCGATGTCTTCAAATCCATTGCTATGTGCCATCTTTGTTTTGTGATTTTGGGTGACTTGATCAAATTGAAAGTTTAGAATAGAACCAGAAGTGATTAAACAAGTGTGAGTTTGTTTAATCTGAGCCAAAGCTCTGATACCACTTGTTAGATCGTGAAAGTACAAGATGGTTCTGTTCTTAGTTGAAATTGGCGGAAACAATAGCAACTACACAAGTATAATCGAGTAAACAGAAAGAATACTAATAAGAACACTGTTGTATTAAGCTTTTGTGAATAAACGATTACAAATAATAACTCTATCAAGAAGCACACTTACAATGAAGTGTTTACACGGTATTTATACTAACTTAGAATCAAGACAGACCCTGGATTCTAAGGACCAGATCTAACACAGACCTTTGATCTTTTGTACAAAGCTAATAATACAAAGCTAATATTGAAGCGTCTTCTTTATGCATCATTACTTGCATGCTTGGAGAAGAGCATTGTTGTCCGTCATTGGTTGCACCATTGAGGTTCCTTCTGCTTTGAGTGTGTCAGTAGCTTTTGCAGAAAGTTGTCAGTGATGCTTGGCATGGATAGTCAGCTGCAACGATTTATCTTCAAGGCACAAGGCTGTCAGCAGCAAGGCTGAGGATCAGCATCAAGACTGATCTGTTGAACGTTGCTGATAAGCCTATCAGCAGCGACAAGTGTTGAACGCTGCTGATAAGCCTATCAGCAGCAACAAGTGTTGAACGCTGCTGATAAGCCTATCAGCAGCATTTGTACCTAGAAGAATTTTGTTGCAATCAGTCTTTGGTTCTACATGGTCGCCAGCATCAGTATGGAGGAGCTGAAGCAGGGGCGAGCTTGGGAAGCAGGGGCGAGCTTGGGAAGCAGTGTCAACACCAGGAAGATTGATGAGATGATAGAGAATCAGACACAGATGCTCGCCCATTTAGTTCAGCAGGATAGGGATGCTAAGCAAAGACTAGACCAAGGTAAACCATAGCATACGCGCATGAGCATTTCCTTGGCTGACCGCTTAGTCAAGTATCCACGGGGGATTGTGGAGAATCTGTTAGTGCATGTCAGAAAATTTGTCTTCCTCATGGATTTTGTTAGTCTGGACATGGAAGTGGATGACAAAGTCCCACTCATCCTAGGTCGCCCGTTCCTACGTACCGCCAAGGCAATGATCGATGTCTTCGACGGGAAACTCACACTTCGTGTGGGGGATGAGTCTAATACTTTCGATGCTATGAAAACCGTGGAGGATGTTGGCGAGCATAGCCACTCCGTGTGCATGCTTGATACCTTCATAGGTGGCCATAGGGACTATGATCCAGAAGTAGAAGTAGGTGAGCCCGACCCTAATTTAGAAGAACTATCTGATTGGGCGTTGGAGTTAGAGAAGTTGTTAGATGAGACGGGCGAGTACAGTGACGATAAGGTGCCTGATGATCTGCTGGAGATGATGGCAGAATTTGATGAGATCATAGGAAAAAACCCAAGTCTGGGAAGTCTGAGGAGAGTAGAGATGACTGTGACACCCAGTAGTCCAGGTCAATACCCATAGTCATATTTGCACATTCCTATTTTATATTTCTTGGAATATTATCTTTGACATAATATTGTCAGGAGTCTAGCAAGAGGACAAGTGTCATATTTAGAAATTTTTAAGAATTACTAGGAAATAAACGATAATAACCTGCATTGAACGTTCGTTGGTGATTAAAAGAATGTTATTCCAGAAAAGTCTAGAGACACGTTTGAATATAAAAACATAAATATAGGTGACTAAACTTTTATAAAAGTTGACATATAAATGTTTGTTGTATGGCTCTAAGTTATGTTATGTACGTTCATGAATAATATAGTTATAGTAATAACTATGTCGGGTTAACTAGTAAACTATTAAGACTAGTCAAACCACACAAAAACTCATAAGTAATGAATCGTTTATAAGTTTTACACCGGGAATTAGATCATGCGATCACCTAGGGGATTTATACCACCAAAGAACCCACATATCTAGCCATTAAAAGATTTGACAACACCCAACCCCCCACCCTATACCCCTCTCGGCCAAAATGTGGGTGTAGCCACCCATTATCCCATTAAATGCTTGCATACATGTCTTGCATGCACACCCTCTTCCACTTGAAATGATTACATGCAATTCCCATCAACCATAAATGGTAATGATGAAGATGTGATCATCACTCAACTCCATCTCTCTTTCTCCATATAAAACACTTGCACCAACACCCCTTAACTCCCTCCTCCTTCCCTTGACTGATTCATTTTGGATTTCACCAAATTCCCCTTCCCAAAACCGAAAATGCAAACAATTCTCGTAACTCAGCTTCATGCCAGATTTTTGGTCAACTTCGGAAGGCCATATCTCTTTCGTTCCTTGGTCAAATTAGTCCATTTTTTTTCTAGAATGAAGCTCTATGTTAACAGAGGAGAACCCAAGTGGAATCACTTGAATCCATAGAGTATTCGACCTCCAAACAGCCGGCGCAAGAAGGCCGCTCAGTGCAGGTCGAATCTGGACACCTGTTTTCATTTTCCTGTTTTGAGGTACCTACACAACTCCAAATCTAGTAATACTTTTTCACATATCCTCTGGTTTCAATAAACCTGATTTTAGAAGAAAACACCAAATCATTTGGTCTTCTAAAACCATCTAAAAGTCTACTCGGAGTACGCCTAAAATCTAAGTTTTCAAGAACAAAATAAAACATAAAAGTCTTGATGAGTTTTGTTTTATGTCTTCATGAGTCATGTTTGAATACATATATTTATACACGTACATGTTCATACATAAAATACCAAACTAGAAGGACCATGGACAAGACAAGGACACATCAAATATAAACTACATATATATATACTATCACATAAAATAACACTTGAATGATGTTGTTCTTCATAAACCCTTCATTCCATTCATGTGTTATGTTGAAGGATACATGTTCGTGAAGTTATATGATCATGTGTGACTTACCTGGCAAGACCCGAGGTAATTTCCTATGATTCAAGAAGACATACGAACGATTATCCTCAACATATGAACGTGAAAGGTGTTACTAAAAATATATGTTTATGGATAAAATTTGTGATATATATGTGTTGGTGTACGGTTTTGGTAAGTCAGGAAATGTTCTAGGAATTAAAGATTAGTATCCTAATATAAACATTTGATATATGTACATGGAACATATGAAGAGATTCGGTTAAAAATATATAATCACATGACATCGTGGAACATAAGTGAATATATTTTAAGGAAAATCCTACAAAAATAATATTTATTTTTGGTACACTTAATAAGTCACCAATAGGGAAACATATTATTTTCTCGGAAAATAATATGTTTCCCTACTGGAATAATAATCACCAATGAGTCATAAATGAAAACCCTATTTTTACTAAACAAAGGCGTACTTAACGGGATTCGTTAACTCGGATGAACAACTTACGTATAAGACGGGTAGTCTTAACACATTAGTACCCTTGTGTGATTAGGGTACGGATAGACAGGAACTCTTAGCGCACTGTTATTTGCTAGTATTTCATCGGACACAAAGTGAGTTCACGGCCCCCTTTTATTTTTCTACTCTTTTGTAAACATCGGGGGAGAAACATACTTACTTGTTATGTTTTGAAAACATGAAATACAATTGCTTACACGTTTGACAATATGAACACTCTGGTTTAACTCTTTGTAAGTTTCACTAACCCCTTTTTATTTTGTAAGTTTTTGAAATGTTTTGGGGTGGAAACATACTTGTAAAGAATTTTTATATGTAAATGAATAAACTAATGATCAGACCGTATGTGTGTATTGAGGGAAAAATAAAGCGCTTAAAGTCCTCGGAATAAAAAATAGTAACCATTAGCTATGGACTTAGCCCAGGATTTTATGGAAAGTACTATCGGGGGTGACGCCTCCGGTCATGATTAGTCGCGCTAATCAGGGGTCCAAATGGCCGAATGACCGCATATTGTCTTAACTCGCAGAAAGGTGAGGGGAGGCACAGAAAGTTGGGGCTTGGTTACGGTCTCGTACATTACATATTATTTTGTATTCCTTGCAAGTTTACAAATGGGGTCAATTGATTGGGTTAGTATTCGGATTCATTGGTAATACATACTATGAGTTTTGATCGGTAAATGATCAGGTTTAAACAATGTATATGTTTTCAAAGAAAAACTACTTATTTTTTGACGGTAAAGTGATGGACATGTTTTCAAAGGAAAACTACTTATTTTATGACGGTTAAGTCATGTATATGTTTTCAAAGGAAAACTACTTATTTTATGACGGTTAAGTCATGTATTTGTTTTCAAAGGAAAACTACTTATTTTATGACGGTAAAGTCATGGGCATGTTTTCAAAGGAAAACTACTTATTTTATGACTATAAAGTCATGGACATCTTTTCAAAGGAAAACTACTTATTTGATGACGGTTAAGTCATGTATATGTTTTGAAAGGAAAACTACTTATTTTATGACGGTTAAGTCATGGGCATGTTTTCAAAGGAAAACTACTTATTTTATGACGGTAAAGTCATGGGCATGTTTTCAAAGGAAAACTACTTATTTTATGACGGTTAAGTCGTGTCTAGTTTTTCGGGAAAAACTAACTGTACTAAATTAACAAACTCTGTGAACTCACCAACCTTTGTGTTGACACTTTCAAGTATGTTTCTCAGGTAACCTTTAGCCATGGAGCGGTTGGAATAGGCTAGCTATGTTGGAACAATTCCTAGTAACCGGACGGGCATAGATTATCAAGTCTCAAGTCGACCATTGATCTAGAGGGACTTAGATCATTGTATTTGTTTAGTCTTAGTAATCGTATATGAAATCAAGTCTTAGAAATCACTATTACAGCTTCCGCTATCGTGTAATGAACCAATCGTTGCAACCTATATTTATTTATTTATTAAGTGAATAAATTTGGGGGTGTGACAGATTGGTATCAGAGCAATGGTTTTAGCGAATTAGGTTTCCTTAGTGATACCTAGGCTCTAACCGGACTCATTTAGGGACCAAGATTTCTAAGACTTGCATCACACTTAGAACACCCAAGACTTGAGTATAGAAATTCCAACCGCTGCCGAACAACTTGTGTAGACTATTAGTGTATGGAGTTACACTAGGGTATCATTAGCTACACTAATACAATTACATGGCACATGTAATGAACACTTAAACACATACAACAATGTGAAAATAATAAACACTTACAACATGTTACTGTTCGGATTACGAGTCAAGAATAACGGGTACTCAGCATACTGCAACCTTAGAAGATCGAGTTACGAGCTGAGCTTGGGCGACGACGGCAGCAATCGTCAGTTACCGACCTTGGTATCACAACAGGCTGAACCCGTACCAAAATCTGTATCTATACCTGCACCACAACTACTCTATCCATGGAGGCAGCTATCTTTCTAACGTATTTGTAGTGTAAATACTCTCCTTCATAAGTTTTCTGATCGGATGCCTAGACTTTCACCATGAGATATAGCAGACATGATTGCCCAGACAGAAGGGAATCCAAGGTGGATAAGCAGGACTAAATGGGAGAGAACTCCAAGGGTCAGGAGACCCAGACATACATCAGGATCATGTGGATCCATGCATATATACAGACTTGGAGCATGAGTTGCTCGACACTCATTTGAGGATCTCTGCCCAACACATAGTGTCTGACTTTCACCATACACATTTTATTTTAAGAGACACTAGTAGTGGCTCTCTACCATTAGCCTCATCCGACAACAACCATATTCAGCAGATTCATGAGTATTGGTACACATAATTAAGGGTAATCCGGTGGAACAATACACACTTCTACACAAGTGTGCAAACACGATCTAATGAACATTTCAAATCCTTTTTGACTAAAAGCTTGGGATAGGAGAAACTCTACAGGGATCATGCAAAGTAATTATCATTGCGGGTGCACACGTAATCATAATTTGCAGTGCATGGGAACTTTAGTGAGTCTTGATGTCTAAGCTAATGATCAACCCATGTTCTCAGTCACTTTATTAAGGATTGGATCTTAACAAATCAGACTTCTCAATTAGGTGCTCTCAAAGCAATCTCATAGTTTGAGAGGAACGAGAGAAATTCAAATTGAAATCAACCAATCTTTTGTGAATCCTGAAAGGATTTCGCACATTCATTCTTTGAGATTCTACTTGTCGAGATAGCTTTAATTTAAGCATTACCACATCCAACACTTACAATAATTGCATAATTATTGTGGGAGATTATAGCGTAATCTCAGAATCCATCACACCGTTCAGTCTCACAATTACTTGAAATTTATGTTAGGAGTGTTATGCCCTAACTTCGGTGATGGGGCAGAAAATTTGTTTTGACCCGCATACACATAGCACCGATGGGGTATTGTGGAAGCTCGATATGAGATAAGTAGGTAATCTTAAATTTCAGAATATTGGTCAAACAGGGTTGCTCTCACAACCATTGACATTCAGTACACCTTCACGACCGACTATCCTCTCGGTGATGAATAAGCCGTGATTTATTCACAAGCGAATGCCAAAGAAACCTAGGTGTGGACTAACGATTATTGTCGCACTAACCGAAAAATGACATACAAAACTTTTAAAGGGGTCCCAAATGCGGAATTTCATGCTAATCTCATTAGTTTATGATATGCATAAGGGGCGTAAGCTCGAGCTGTTCACAACAGACCACTATCCACAAGGATTAGTGAAGGATAATTTTATGCTCTTTTGTACCCGCACTTCCCTAAAGATCATCTTGTTGAATGGATCCCAGATTTCAGCCTAGAGGAGAGGCGTGATCACATCTTTCGCTCCCAGTTTTCTAGAACTAGGAAGCTCTAGGAGCATCTATTGTTAAGGAATGATCTCTTAACGCAGGCTCAATACGAGTACAAAATTTCCGATGTTTAACACTCATTACCTCAATTTTATCCTTGTGCTAAGGATTTTGAGGCTATAACCTGTATGAGTGGAATACGTAATGGTAAGTCACCAAAGTACCATTCAAACACTAAGGAGGTGCATACACACTGAATGAATTATAGTTGGGCATTGTAAAACTCATAAACCCTTTCTACCAACTTAATGGGTTGACAAACCCGTAGCCCATTTTCGGGAAAAAACTAATTCTATGAGACCATTCTCATAGTCCCACTATTCATTCCCTCAGCTAGACGGAATATGAATATCCCAAACAAACATAGGACTTTTTATGGCACACATACTTCGAGGGTATGGTAGCCAAGTCATGAGCTTACATATCAGGATGTTACAACCCGAATGCTAGTCTGCCGCGGGAAGATAGTGCAATTAACGGGTAAAGTGGTGATTAGACTCGACCTTCGCAAGTAAGAGCTCCCAAGGAACATCAAATCTTAGCTCCATGAAGGCACATGGAGAGGAAAATCCTAGAAAACATGAAACCTGAAAAAAGAGAAAAGTCTTAGTCCGGGAAAATGCTTTCAAAAAGCATAAGAGTGACAAACATAAAGATACATTTCCATACTATGTCATTATTACCCAATATTCAACTAAAACCTAGACCCCTCGTCGAGTAATTCTTTCCTAAGATCTATAGAGATCTGCTTTTGTGACAAGGTGCGTAGAAGAATAGAGGGTATGTGTCAACATACGCTCAAGATTCGCAGGCACCATTCTTTTCATTACCAGGAATGAGCATCACATAACCCTACCATATTGAGGGTAATCAAATAAAGGGGTCCTTGTACGTTTAATATCGTTAGTCGAAGAAGTATTCGCTTTGCTTTCGAATATCGACTACCAAGTAAATGGAATCAAACAATTGAAGCCTAAGTTGGATGATACAGATAGAATTTGGGTACCAGGTATCGGTAACCTATGTCGGAGATTGTGGATGAAGTCCATAAGCCCAAGTACTCCGTTCATCCAGAAGCGAATAAAACGTATAAGGATCCCGAGGAACTCCATTATGTGGCAAAACATGAAAGGAGAAATTGCTATCTATGTTGGGAGATACCCGACAGTAAAAGCAGAATGTTAGGAATCACCTAAGTGAACACAACAACCGCAGTTTCCTCAATGGAAATGGGAGGAGAATACCATAAATTTCATTACAAATCTACCCAGAACATCTAGCAGCTATGATACTATATGGGTAATCATCAGTCATTTGACGAAATCCGCTCACTCCCTACCAATAAAGGAGACAGATAAAAGTAAGAAGCATGCAAGGCTAAATATTAAGGAAATTAAGGCTAGGAATGATATGCCAGTTTCCATTTTCTCTAATAGGGATAGTCGATTCAAGTCAAGAATCTGGCAGTCTGTACAAGAAGCCTTGGGAACACGCCTTGACATGAGCACTACATATCATCCCCAGATGAACGGTCAAGGTAAAAGGACCATCCAAACTTTAAAAGATGTGCTCCGTGCGTGTG
Organism: Smallanthus sonchifolius; assembly: GCA_023525975.1. NCBI lineage: Eukaryota > Viridiplantae > Streptophyta > Magnoliopsida > Asterales > Asteraceae > Smallanthus > Smallanthus sonchifolius. The sequence continues at coordinate 82,797,335 of CM042022.1, forward strand.
TAATCGATTTCAGAGGAAATAGGGATACTCACCGCCGTTGACTGAGTTTTCATATAATAACAACTACCATACCAGCATTAAAGCCGCTCCGTTGAGGCTTTGTATGGTTGTAAGTGTCGCTCATCGCTATGTTGGGCGGAGGTTGGAGAAAAACATTTGACTGATCCTGAGATTGGCCAGGAAACCATTAACAAGATCGTCGAAATCAAAGATCGTCTGAATGCCACTCAAGACAGACGAAAGAGAGTTGTGCTAGAAACAGACGAAAGCCATTAGAATTCCAAATTGGAGACCGAGCCTTGTTAAAGGTCTCGCTAAACATAACCATAAATACATCAGATCATTTGATATACGGGCTAGGGTTGGCCGAGTAACCTACAAGCTTATGTTGTCACGGGGAACTAAGCAATATACACGATGTATTTCATGTGTCAAATCTCAAGAAGTGTTTATTAGAAGAAACGTTAATCATACCGTCTGGTGAGATTCACATAGGTGACAAACCACACCCTGTTCAGAAACCTATTGAAACCACTGGCTAAAAAGTCCAGGGGACATGGTATAACTGTATTGAATTGGTTAAGGTATGTTAGAACTTGGAGCGTGACCCTGAGTATACATGGGAACACGAAGATCAAATGAAAACCAAGTACCAGTCCTTGTTCATAAATACACCAATTCAAGGTAACATCAACTGAATTTCGGCACGAAATTCTCTTTAACATGGGGAGAATGTGACACCCAGTAGTCCATGTCAATACCCATAGTCATATTTGCACATTCCTATTTTATATTTCTTGGAATATTATCTTTGACATAATATTGTCAGGAGTCTAGCAAGAGGACAAGTGTCATATTTAGAAATTTTTAAGAATTACTAGGAAATAAATGATAATAACCCGCATTGAATGTTCATTGGCGATTAAAAGAATGGTATTCCAGAAAAGTCTAGAGACACGTTTGAATATAAAAACATAAATATAGGTGACTAATGTTTTATAAAAGTTGACATATAAATGTTTGTTGTATGGCTCTAAGTTATGTTATGTGCGTTCATGAATAATATAGTTATAGTAATAACTATGTCGGGTTAACTAGTAAACTATTAAGACTAGTCAAACCACACAAAAACTCATAAGTAATGAATCGTTTAAAAGTTTTACACCGGGTATTAGATCACGTGATCACCTAGGGGGTTTATACCACCAAAGAACCCACATATCTACCCATTAATGGATTTGACAACACCAAACCCCCCACCTTATACCCCTCTCGGCCAAAATGTGGGTGTAGCCACCCACTATCCCATTAAATGCTTGCATACATGTCTTGCATGCACACCCTCTTCCACTTGAAATGATTACATGCAATTCCCATCAACCATAAGTGGTAATGATGAAGATGTGATCATCACTCAACTCCATCTCTCTTTCTCCATATAAAACATTTGCACCAACACCCCTTAACTCCCTCCTCCCTCCCTTGACTGATTCATTTTGGATTTCACCCAATTGCCCTCTCCAAAACCGAAAATGCAAAGAATTCCCGTAACTCAGCTTCATGCCAGATTTTCGGTCAACTTCGGAAGACCATATCTCTTTCGTTCCTTGGTCAAATCAGTCCATTATTTTCCTAGAATGAAGCGCTATGTTAACAGAGGGGAACCCAAGTAGAATCACTTGAATCCATGGAGTATTCGACCTCCAAACAGCCGGCGCAAGAAGGCCGCTCAGTGCAGGTCGAATCTGGACACCTCTTTTCATTTTCCTGTTTTGAGGTACCTACACAACTCCAAATCTAGTAATACTTTTTCACATCTCCTCTGGTTTCAATAAACCTGATTTTAGAAGAAAACCCCAAATCATTTGGTCTTCTAAAACCATCTAAAAGTCTACTCGGAGTACGCCTAAAATCTTAGTTTTCAAGAACAAAATAAAACATAAAAGTCTTGATGAGTTTTGCTTTATGTCTTCATGAGTCATGTTTGAATAAATATATTTATACACGTACATGTTCATACACAAAATACCAAACTAGAAGGACCATGGACAAGACAAGGACACATCAAATATAAACTACATATATATATACTATCACATAAAATAACACTTGAATGATGGTGTTCATCATAAACCCTTCATTCCATTCATGTGTTATGTTGAAGGATACATGTTTGTGAAGTTATATGATCATGTGTGACTTACCTGGCAAGACCCGAGGTAGTGTCCTATGATTCAAGAAGACATACGAACGATTATCATCAACATATGAACGTGAAAGGTGTTACTAAAAATATATGTTTATGGATAATATTTGTGATATATATGTGTTGGTGTATGGTTTTGGTTAAATCATGGAAATGTTCTACGAATTAAAGATTAGTATCTTAATATGAACATTTGATATATGTACATGGAACTTATGAAGAGATTCGGTTAAAAATATATAATCACATGACATCGTGGAACATAATTGAATATATTTTAAGGAAAATCCTACAAAAATAATATTTATTTTTGGTACACTTAATAAGTCACCAATAGGGAAACATATTATTTTCTCGGAAAATAATATGTTTCCCTACTGGAATAATAATCACCAATGAGTCATAAATGAAAACCCTATTTTTACTAAACAAAGGCGTACTTAACGGGATTCGTTAAGTCGGATGAACAACTTACGTATAAGACGGGTAGTCTTAATACATTAGTACCCTTGTGTGATTAGGGTACGGATAGACAGGAACTCTTAGCGCACTGTTATTTGCTAGGATTTCATCGAACACAAGGTGAGTTCACGGCCCCCTTTTATTTTTCTACTCTTTTGTAAACATCGGGTGAGAAACATACTTACTTGTTATGTTTTGAAAACATGAAATACAATTGCTTACACGTTTGACAATATGAACATTCTGGTTTAACTCTTTGTGAGTTTCACTAACCCCTTTTTATTTTCTAAGTTTTTGAAATGTTTTGGGGTGGAAACATACGTGTAAAGAAATTTTGTATGTAAATGAATGAACTAATGATCAGACCGTATGTGTGTATTGAGGGAAAAATAAGCGCTTAAAGTCCTAGGAATAAAAATTAGTAACCATTAGCTATGGACTTAGCCCGGGATTTTATGGATAGTACTATTTGGGTTGACGCCTCCGGTCATGATTAGTCGCGCTAATCAGGGGTCCAAATGGCCGAATGACCGCATATTGTCTTAACTCGCAGAAAGGCGAGGGGAGGCACAGAAAGTTGGGGTTTGGTTACGGTCTCGTACACTACATATTATTTTGCATTCCTTGCAAGTTTACAAATGGGGTCAATTGATCGGGTTAGTATTCGGATTCATTGGTAATACATACTATGAGTTTTGATCGGTAAATGATCAGGTTTAAACAATGTATATGTTTTCAAAGGAAAACTACTTATTTTATGACGGTAAAGTCATGGACATGTTTTCAAAGGAAAACTACTCATTTTATGACGGTTAAGTCATGTATATGTTTTCAAAGGAAAACTACTTATTTTATGACGGTTAAGTCATGTATTTTTTTTCAAAGGAAAACTACTTATTTTATGACGGTAAAGTCATGGGCATGTTTTCAAAGGAAAACTACTTATTTTATGACTATAAAGTCATGGACATGTTTTCAAAGGAAAACTACTTATTTGATGACGGTTAAGTCATGTATATGTTTTGAAAGGAAAACTACTTATTTTATGACGGTTAAGTCATGGGCATGTTTTCAAAGGAAAACTACTTATTTTATGACGGTAAAGTCATGGGCATGTTTTCAAAGGAAAACTACTTATTTTATGATGGTTAAGTCGTGTCTAGTTTTTCGGTGAAAACTAACTGTACTAAATTAACAAACTCTGTGAACTCACCAACCTTTGTGTTGACACTTTCAAGTATGTTTCTTAGGTAACCTTTAGCCATGGATCAGTTGGAATAGGCTAGCTATGTTGGAACAATTCCTAGTAACCGGACGGGCATAGATTATGAAGTCTCAAGTCGACCATTGATCTAGAGGGACTTAGATCATTGTATTTGTTTAGTCTTGGTAATCGTATATGAAATCAAGTCTTAGAAATCTCTATTACAGCTTCCGCTATCGTGTAATGAACCAATCGTTGCAACCTGTATTTATTTATTAAGTGAATAAATTTGGGGGTGTGACAATGACACACAGGAGTGGCTTGCTGAGTTTGAAAGGAAATTGATAGGATCCTCGTTCCTATGTGCTGTTAGTGATGAGTGCAGTTTGCGCAAGATTTTAGCATAAGTGGGGAGGATAGTTTCTGAGCCACCCATAGTGGAGAGAGTTGAGGATCATGCGAATCCGGGCAAGAAGTTAGAGGCCACATCTTCAGTGATATCACATATTGAGCCTTTAACCTGTACTTGTGTCCATGCGAAGGGGATAGAAGCCGAGTCATCCCCTAAATCTAGGCCGCCCCGTAAGAAATCTCAAGAGTTGAGTGGGTCTTGTAATATAAGGATATTGAAAACCCCAAGTGTGGGGATGTTTAGAGGTGACCGTTTCCTGAAGTACTTGAACCAGGTGATCTTTGGACCTGGTAGATTTAAGTTGTGGTGAAAAGACTGGACTGGTGCATATGATATACATTTAGAGTTTGATAGAAGTAGAAGCTTGATGAGGTTATGGAGGATCGGTAGACCACGTAGGATGAAGGTGGAACCGGTTAGGATCAAGGATAAGCCTCCTGATAGGTTTGTTTGAGTCTTGGGCAAGTGCCCGGGATGTAGACTTTGTGTGCATTAATTGGTTTGAGTCCGTGTCATTTTATGTGTTTTTCTGTGTGTGTGTTTTGTTTGTGTCTTGTTTTGCAGGGATTCGTGTTTGATTTGGTGAGGAAAATCACCACTAATGAAGTTCCAAGTATTTTACCAGCAACTCCTCGTGGTACGTGTCATATTTCTTAGGTTCTCTCACGGTACGCGAGAGGTCTAGGGTTTAGCCGGCTTAAATCCACTTCCTCGCGGTACGCGAGGAGTGGCCGCCTGGTTTCTTGAGGTACGCGGGGGAGTCCTGGATTCACCCTTCTTCCTTGTTTGCCCGTGGTTTTCAATACCCGTTCACCACCGTCATCATACCACATGTCATCCTTTATCCATCATTCATTATCATTTATTATCACCACTATCATTCACACCATCATTCACCTTCTTTCATCATCCATTCATACCATTACCATGGGGAAATTTGAAACCATTTTGTGACCGATGATCCACCTTGCTGTGGCTTTCATGTCTATGTGTTTGTCACACATTGAGTACGTTTCTCTGCATATCTATCTATCTTGAGTCTTTAAGTTCTTAGTGAGTCAGTTGAGCCTTTATTTTAATTTGAGTCAGTTTAATGCTGCGGGTTTGTTGTGAGGTTTATTTTGAAGGTTTTATCATTTCGCCCGTACTCAATCTCCATTCGGGCGTGGTTGATCATCACTTATACAAAGTTTGTAAAGGTAACCCGACAGTTTGTGCAACCGTGACCGAAATGCTATACGGTGCACACAAGGAAGAACGAAGTTGCACATTTGTTTGCATTTATGATAACCAGCTAAGTCGCTTCCTGTTTATTTTTTCATTTTTATTTTTAGTTGTGTCTTGCTTCACATTGAGGACAATGTGTCTTTCAAGTGTGGGGATGTGAGTGTTTAGTTTTAGTTTGTGTCTTTATAAAAATTCAAAAATACAAAAATTAAAAAATTTGAAAAAATGCCCTTGAAAATAATTGCATATACTTGGAAAATGATAGTACAACTGGATCTTGTTTGGGTTTAAATGATTAAATAATTGAAAACATGTCTAAATTGTGATGTTTTGGTAGACCCAGCCAGCTAGTAAAGCTTAAATATCATGTTTGTGTTGTTTAGGAATTAAATGGATTTAAAATCATGATATCTTGTGGGTATTCATCTTAAGGTGTCGGTAATACTGAAACTGTCAATATAGGGTAATAGGTACCACGATAAGTAAAAATTTAGAGGTTTTTGAAATTTCATGACACACCACTCTCTTTTTATGAGAATAAATCCGATTTTTGGTGGCGCCCGCATCCATAATTCCATAATTCTTGAGCTTATTTAATTGAAATCTAAGTTTCGTCTACGTGTTACACGTCGGGTTCCGACCTGATTGAAACACCACTGGGTTGATTCTTATGTGGTTCATTGTTATTACTTAGTCTATGTGTTACCTTCCGGGATAGTGACTTGGTTGAAAGGCCTCTAGATGAAGTTTAATTGACTTATTAATGCTCATTATCATATATTCATTCGTATTTCATCTGATTTCTGAAACCTTTAAAGTTTAGTTTAACGTGGTAGGGTAAATCTATTTGGTTTGATCCGTGCCTAGACATGACCGTGAGACGGGATTAGGTAAAGCTGTAACTGTTAAGTGTGAGTCACATATATTGATTGATATGCTTTGTAATATGAATTAGAACTCATTACGGGGGCTAGATAGTTGGTGCTTGGGTTTAATCGGATAGAAATACTGATTGTTGCTTTTTAACGTGTGAGTATATTTTGCTAATTGGTAAATGATGATTGTTAAGTTAGATCTGAGTTATGATTCCAATGCAGGTTTTTCGGGAATGAAAAAAGGTTAAGTGTGGTGATGTTTGATGTAGTGCGAAGCACACATCTTTCTTCCTAGTGTTTTGTGCGTTTTTAATTAGTTCCGTGTTCGTTTTGAGTCGTTTAAGTCTTTATTTGAGTCTATTGTATATTTACAGGTGCTCGTGATGAATACAAGTCAAACTAAGAAGAAACCGAGCAAGAGAATGAAGTCGGGAGTTCAAAAGAAGAAATGTTGAAATTCTAGTCTCTTGCGGTACGCGAGAGAGAGTAGAGGAGTCTTCGTGGTACGCGAGGATCTCAGAAACCCAACTCGACTAATTTGGCCCTCGCGGTACGCGAGGGGCTTGCTATAATTTCTCGTGGTACGCGAGAGAACATTAAATCGCTAAAAACCCTAAATTCGAATTTTAATAGAATTGTAATGCAATAATACCAGAAGTTAGAGTTTTGCCGTCTGGAGAAGAGTTCTTTGGCGACCTAGGTAGTATTCTTCCCATCTTCTGATTTCACCTTATTACTTTGATCTTGATAGTTGAGTCGACTTAGTTTACTTCATTATTAGTTAATCTTTAGTGTAGTTAACCCCCCAATCATCAATCTTTAGTCTGAGTTAGAGTCTAGTATAGTTATCATAGTGTCTCTAGGCTTACCATTAAGCTGTGCTACACTCGATAGTTACACTTGCCTGTCAGTGCGATCTAGTTCATAGTTTTTCCATTTATTACTTAGGAGTCTAGGTTAGGTTTAGTTAGTTTTTAGTTAGACCGTCTGGACGACATCAACAAGTCACCACAATGTGTCCCATCTCACGGCAATGAAAACATGTACGTCTTTCCTTATAATCTCTGACATATAGAACTCTCCTTGAGTTTTGAGGAACTTCCAAATGTATAATTTCCAGATGATTTAGAATCAACACCTTCTTGGTTCTACATCACATCCTTTGATTCTTGTATCCTAACCTCTTCATCAAAATCTTCATCATCACTCTCATCAGAATACACCATATCTTCACATATGACTGGATTCACCTTCAACACAGTCTTAGGATCTAAATCCTCATCTTTTACAATCTCAGGTGCCACAGAATAGTTTCCGTTGAATGGTGGAGGAACATAACCAATACCACTGGTTCCCTTTCCCTCCTCGGTATTATTATTATAATATCCCAGTAAGAATGATGAATTCCCAAAGCTTTCTAACTTGCTGTGCAGTCTGATCACCTCTGCTTTAGATTTAGCAAGTTCCTTATCTTTCTCAGCAAGATCAGTATTTATTTTCTTAATTTCTAAATAAGCCATATCCAAATGATATGCCTGCTCTTTTATCTTCAAGGTCAATGAATTTATGTCTCTCTTCAATGATTCAATCCTTTCAATACACACATTCTCATTATCTTTTAATTTCTGATTTACCGTGTGTATCGATTTCATATCACAAATGAGGTTTACGTTGTCATCCATAACCCTAACCATCCTATCTTTCACAGAAACACAGTTAGTACAAAAAGATTCAGAGTTAAAAACTACCTCGGCTTTTACCTTTGAAGGAGATGTACTGTGATCCATGAATACGTCATCATCAGCTTCACTCTTTTATTCAACAGTGACAGGCTTTGCATCAATTTCTGATTCACTCAGATCATCTTCAATTGTCTGGAAGCTTTCTCCAGTCATCCCATCACTCTCTGTAGATTGAGTGCTTTCACTAGATCGAACATTCTCACTATCACTTAAAACATAGAAGAATCACTTTCAGTATCACTCTGCTTCTCTAATTCTTCTTTGATCAAGGTCACGAATGCTTGAGTAGTAGCTTCACCTTTTTTCTTCAAAGCTTCCCATAGATCTCTTGAAAGTGGACACTTCCCGAGACAATGAAAGATTTCTTTTGGTAAAGACATTTGTAGAGTTGCAAGCGTCTTTATCTCTTGATCATACTTCTGCTTTTGTACTTTAGTAAGAGCTGTCACTCGTAAAGGAGCATTTTGACCCATGAACGAATAAGTTGGATGCACATATCCTTCCAAGATGAATATCCAAAAACATTCATCAGTGTCTGACACGAACTGATCGAACCGGACTTTCCAGCTAGAGTAATCTGATATGCACAAAAGCCTCGATGGCTGTATTCCAATCTCATTATTATCACAAGAATTTGACATTTTGAAAATATTGTGAAAATATCCGAAAAAAATTCCCCCCAAAATACTCTTTTTAGAAAATTCAAGAATTTCAATATTCTCAAAAATGATTCAAAATAAGTATATAAATGTCTCCTAAAAAATTTGAACAAGAAAATTTTTCCCGCCAATTTTTTAATTTTTTTTATCCTCAAGCGAACTAGATAAGTTCGCCTGAAGGTACCTCTAAGCGAACTTAGTAAGTTCGCTTAAATCAGCAAACAACCAGGAAGTCAGCGAAGATGCTTAAGCGAACTTGGTAAGTTCGCCTGGAACTGTTTGAGCGAACTTGTTAAGTTCGCCTGCAACAGCTGAAACGAGAACTTAACCATGTTCACGAACTCAGACCTCTGAAAATCATAATTTCTGATGTATATGATCAAATTGGACAAATCTGAACCGTAGGAATGTGTAGGAACTTATTAGCAACACTTCTATCAGATCAAATTCTTCAAATGAATCCAAAATCAATTCAAAATGACCAAAATTCCTCCATTTTTGTCCAGAACACAAAAAAGATGAAAAACTCTTCAAAATCTCTGAAATATGATGTTGATTGTACACGAAAACACCACGAATCTGCTGCTAATCGAGAGCAAAAGCTCTAATACCAAATGTAGGTCCCTCTTGGGGCATGACAGATCTCTAGACTCGTGGTACGACACTGTGATAACGTGCAGAATACATGATCAACGTGCAACGGGTAATCAATCAAAAACACGATGTAAATAAACTCTTTGTATTTCACTCACAAACACTGTTTACAAGCTCTGACTTTCAGATATGTTCTTGACTTCTAATCTCTAAGTTCTCTATCTTCTCTAAGACTTGTAAACACCTATTTATAGGGAAACACAAATGCGCACAGCACCATAGGCGAACTTAACAAGTTCGCTCCTAAAGATGCTTAGGCGAACTTATTAAGTTCGCCTATCTCAGAACTTATATAGAATTTTATCAATAGTTACTAAGCATGTCCTAATAGATTCTGATCTGTGTGAATTTTTTAACACGATGTTTCCCCGTTCCAATATATCTTTAATATAACGAAATGTCCTGAGTATGTGCTTTGTCCTGTGGTGTGACCTTGGTTCCTTTGCCTGTGAAATAGCACCAGTATTGTCACACAGTATCTCGAACGGTTTCTGAATGCTAGGCATTAACCCGAGATTAGCAACGAACTTCTTCATCCAAGCAGCCTCCTTTTTAGCTTCTGAAGTGGCAATGTATTCTAATTCGGTGGTGGATTGAGCAACAACTCTCTTCTTGGTACTCTTCCAAGTAATTGCTCCACCGTTCAGAACAAACACATATCACGTCTGAGATCGAGAATCATCTCGATCCGTCTGCAAGCTAGCATTAGTATAACATTTAACTTCTAGTTCTTCTTCCAGTCCTCCATATATCTAAAACAAATCCTTAGTCCTTCTCAAGTACTTAAGGATGTTCTTAACAACTATCTAGTGACTCTCACCAGGATTCTGTTGATGTCTACATATCATGCTTAACGCGTATGATACGTTATGTCTAGTACATAACATGGCATACATGATGGAACCAATAGCAGAAGCATGTTGAGCTCTTTCCATCTTCTTCTTTTCCTCGTCTAACTGAGGGCACTGCTTATTATTCAGTATGGTTTCGTGTGCCATGGGCAACGATCCCCAATTGAAATCTTGCATTGAAGAGTGTCGAATGACTTATTAATATATGTACTTTGACTTAAACCTAAAAGCCGCTTCGATCTATCTCTATAGATCTTTATTCCCAGAATATAGTCGGCTTCGCCAAGACAATTCATTGCAAAACATTTCCCTAGCCAAGACTTTATGTCCTGTAGCATAGGAACATGATTTCAAATGAGCAGTATGTCATCTACATACATAATCAGAAAACTAATAAAGCTCCCACTTGCTTCTTGTAAACACATGGTTCATCTTCGTTTTTGACAAAACCAAACTCCTTGATCTTCTGGTCAAATCGAAGATTCCAGCTTTGAGACCCCTGTTTTAATCCATAACTGGATTTGTTCAACTTGCAAACCATATTAGGATTCTTTGGATCCTCAAAACCTTTTAGTTGAACCATATAAACATCTTCAATAAGGTGTCCATTTAGGAACACGGTTTTGACATCCATTTGCCATATTTCGTAGTCATAATATGCAACAATGGCAAGCAAGATCCTAATCGACTTAAGCATGGCTACAGGCGAGAAGGTTTCCTCATAATCAATTCCTTGAGTCCGAGTAAAGCCTTTCGCTACTAGCCTAACTTTGAAGGTTTGCACGTTTCCATCCATCTCGATTTTCTTCTTGAAAATCCACTTGCTTTCTATAGTCCGACACTCGGGAGGAAGATCAACCAAGTCCCATACATGGTTACCATACATGGATTGAATCTCGGCGCTCATGGATTCTAGCCATTTCTTAGATTCAGAATCTAAAATTACAGGCTTGTAACTAGATGGTTCAGCATAATCAACTATCAGGATATCGTCATTTTTGTGAATCCCTATATACCGGTTGGGTTCATGACAATCCCTAGTACTTACGCGAATGCTTTGTGTTACAGTTGAATCTTGAACTCTTTCAGATCCAGTCTCAACAATCTCATGTTGAATGACAGTTTCAACTTGGGGTTCAGTTACTTCCAAGATGGGTATCCAAAAACATTCATTAGTGTCTGACACGAACTGATCGAACCGGACTTTCCAGCTAGACTAATCTGCTATGCATAAAAGCCTTGGTGGCTGTATTCCAATCTCAATATTATCACAAGAATTTGACATTTTGAAAATATTCTAAAAATATCCGAAAAATATTTTCCCGCCAAAATACTCTTTTTAGAAAATTCAAGAATTTCAATATTCTCAAAAATGATTCAAAATAAACATATAAACGTCTCCTAAAAAATTTGGACAACAAAAATTTTCCCGCTAATTTTTTTATTTTTTTATCCTCAAGCGAACTAGATAAGTTCGCCTGAAGGAACCTCTAAGCGAACTTAGTAAGTTCGCTTGAATCAGCAAACAACAAGGAACTCAGCGAAGATGCTTAAGCTAACTTGGTAAGTTCGCATGGAACTGTCTGAGCGAACTTGTTAAGTTCGCCTCACTATGTTCGCCTACAACAGCTGAAACAAGAACTTAACCATCTTCACGAACTCAGACCTTCGAAAATCATAATTTCTGATGTATATGACCAACTTGGACAAATATGAACTGTAGGAATGTGTAGGAACTTATTAGGAACACTTCTATCGGATCAAATTCTTCAAATGAATCCAAAATGATCAAAATTCCTCCATTTTTCTCAAGAACACGAAAAAGATGAAAAACTCTTCAAAATCTCTGAAATTTGATGTTGATTATACACGAAAACACCACGAATCTGCTGCTAATCGAGAGCAACAGCTCTGATACCAATTGTAAGTCCCTCTTGGGGCATGACGGATCTCTAGACTCGCGGTACAACACGGTGATAACGTGCGGAATACATGATCAACGTGCAACGTGTAATCAATCAACAACACGATGTAAATAAACTCTTTGTATTTCACTCACAAACACTGTTTACAAGCTCTGACTTTCAAATCTGTTCTTGACTTCTAATCTCTAAGGTCTCTATCTTCTCTAAGACTTGTAAACACCTATTTATAGGGAAACACAAATGCGCACAGCACCATAGGCGAACTTAACAAGTTCGCTCCTAAAGATGCTTAGGCGAACTTATTAAGTTCGTCTATCTAAGAACTTATATAGAATTTTATCAATAGTTACTAAACATGTCCTAACAGATTCTGATATGTGTGAACTTTGTTTAACACGATGTTTCCCCGTTCCAATATATCTTTAATATAACGAAATGTCCTGAGTATGTGCTTCGTGCTGTGGTGTGACCTTGGTTCCTTTGCCTGAGAAATGGCACCAGTATGTCACACAGTATCTCGATCGGTTTCTGAATGCTAGGCATTACCCCGAGATTAGCAATGAACTTCTTCATCCAAGCAGTCCTTTGAAGCTTCTGAAGTGGCAATGTATTCTAATTCGGTGGTGGATTGAGCAACAACTCTCTGCTTGGTACTCTTCCAAGTAATTTCTCCATCGTTCAGAACAAACACATATCCCGTCTGAGATCGAGAATCATCTCGATCCGTCTGGAAGCTAGCATCAGTATAACATTTAACTGCTAGTTCTTCTTCTAGTCCTCCATATATCTAGAACAAATCCTTAGTCCTTCTCAAGTACTTAAGGATGTTCTTAACAACTATCTAGTGACTCTCACCAGGATTCTGTTGATGTCTACATATCATGCTTAACGGGTATGATACGTAAGGTCTAGTACATAACATGGCATACATGATGGAACCAATAGCAGAAGCATGTTCTTTTCCTCGTCTGACTGAGGGCACTGCTTATTATTCAGTATGGTTTCGTGTGCCATGGGCAACGATCCCCTATTGGAATCTTGCATTGAAAAGTGTCAAATGACCTTATTAATATATGTACTTTGATTTAAACCTAAAAGCCGCTTCGATCTATCTCTATAGATCTTTATTCCCATAATATAGTCGGCTTCGCCAAGATCATTCATTGCGAAACATTTCCCTAGACAAGACTTTACGTCTTGTAGTGTAAGAACATGGTTTCCAATGAGCAGTATGTCATCTACATACAGAATCAGAAAACTAATAAAGCTCCCACTTTCCTTCCTGTAAACACACGGTTCATCTTCGTTTTTGACAAAACCAAACTCTTTGATCTTCTGGTCAAATCGAAGATTCCCGCATCGAGACACCTGTTTCAATCCATAAATGGATTTGTTCAACTTGCAAACCTTATTAGGATTCTTTGGATCCTCAAAACCTTTTGGCTGAACCATATAGACATCATCAATAAGGTGTGCATTTAGGAACACGGTTTTGACATCCATTTCCCATAATTCATGGTCATAATATGTAACAATAGCAAGCAAGATCCTAATCGACTTAAGCATGGCTACAGGCGAGAAGGTTTCCTCATAATCAATTCCTTGAGTTCGAGTAAAGCCTTTCGCTACTAGCCTAACTTTGAAGGTTTGCACATTTCCATCCATCTTGATTTTCTTCTTGAAAATCCACTTGCTTTCTATAGTCCGACACTCGGGAGGAAGATCAACCAAGTCTCATACATGGTTACCATACATGTATTGAATCTCGGCGCTCATGGATTCTAGCCATATCTTAGATTTAGAATCTAAAATTGCAGACTTGTAACTAGATGGTTCAGCCTAATCAACTATCAGGATATCGTCATTTTTGTGATTCCCGATATACCGGTCGGGTTCATGACAATCCCTAGTACTTCTGCGAATGCTTTGTGTTACAATTGATTCTTGAACTCTTTCAGATCCAGTCTCAACAATTTCAAGTTGAACGGCAGTTTCAACTTGGGGTTCAGTTACTTGTGGTTCTCAGACTTCATCTAGATCCAGATGGTTTTCTTCAATACCATGCGCAAGAATTTCCTTCTCCAAGAAAGTAGCTCTGCATTTTATGAAAACCGGTTTTCAGTAGGATTGTAAAAGTAGTAACAAATTATTTTAGGGTATCCGACAAAAACAACTGTAATGCCACGGGGATTCAGTTTATCCGTAGATTCACTGGTAACATAACGATTATATCCCCAGACCCTAAGGTAGGACACTTTGGGTTTCTCCCCATGCCATATCTCATAAGGTGTTTTGTCCACCTTCTTTGTAAGAGCTAGATTAATGATTCTTGTGGTAGTCTCAAGAGCAAAACTCAAAAAGGAGTGTGGGAGGTTTGTATGACACATCATAGATCGAACCATATCTAATAGAGTTCAATTTCTCCTCTTAGACACACCGTTAAGTTGCGGTGTTCTAGGTAGAGTAAGTTGTGAAATGATCCCACATTTCTTTAGTTGTTCGCCAAACTCTAGACTAAGATATTCTCCACCTCGATATGATCGAAGCATCTTAATCGTCTTACCTAGCTAATTCTGTACTTCGTTCTGGTATTGTTTGTGTCACACCCCGGGTTTAGCCTCTCCAGCCGTGCGACCACTAGTTGGTACCTATTTTCTTATTTCATCGTATCAGAGTTTTATCAACACAACGGAATAAATCGTGAGTTTCATAACTCATAATATTTTTCTAATACGGGGAAACACCCGTTTCATTTCATATAAACAGGGAAACACCCTGATTGTTTTACAACCGTTTAATACAAAACCAACGTTTTTATAGAACCATTCATTTCAGGTGATGTCTAGGGTATACTTTCCCTTTCATGACATCAAGGATCCATCGTCCTTCGTGGCTCTTTTTATGCAATCATATTTACCCTTGGTCACCTGTAAAATGTTTAAAAATATTTTATCACTATAAGCTGATGAATACAAGTTTGCTTTTATAATCTGATAAGACTGAATAAATAGAACAGTATGCCCATATTTGAATGTTCAATTTACACACTCAGCGTCTACCTAGCCCGAATGTATAACCACCAGCCACACCAGGTGTGCTTCAGGTTAATATATGTACCCGACTAAAGCATAGGTGATAGTATATGATATGCGTCCCACTTAATTTTATAGTAATTAAATCCATTTAACACTTAGCAAGTCAATCCGTTTACACGTGTCGATAATCCAAAATATTACCAGGCCAAACAACGCGTCCTTCAGCATGACCGTTGGTGATAATTTAAAAAACATACATAGACATATAATCTTCACGTGTAAATTATATGTAACACTGTGATTTAATAAATCATGCCTATATGAAGTTTTCGGTGATTTATAGAAATACTTTTATTTTCAGCACATTCCCGTAGACACGAAGTGTGCACTAGCTAGGTGACTAATTCTAAGCAGATACTTAGACGTATATTTGGAGCGTAAAAAATTACATGTAATACTGTGAAATAGAAATATTATTTTAGGAATTTGTGAATTTTTCGGGAATTTTCGGAGAAATTTTCTGTTTCAACACAGTCCGGCCAGTCCGCAGTATGTACCGGCATTTCCAAAAAAAAATTTGAAAATTTTATATGTTAAACATACTCATATGAGTAAAATTATTTTTAAATCATTTCATTCATACTAGTTCGGGAATTCCGTTAATAAATCGATTACTATTCATTTTCTACCACCCGGTACAAAAACCCCATATATAAACCCCCTAAACCCCCATTTCCATCTTTCACCATCCACTATCCTCTTTCTTCTTTCTTTTTGCCGAGAACCACCCACCCACCACCATCATCTCCATTTTTTTTTGTTGTTTTGGTCTTTCCTCCATCCAAATCCAAGCTACAAGTAAAGATTATCAAGTTTACAAGAAGATTCATCCATCAATCCATCCATTTTCAATCTTGGTAAGCATCAAAACCCACCTTTTTCTCCATTTTCATCTTAATGTTCTTATGAACATGCATCCAAATAAAAGTCATTTTTATGAATGTTTAACCATGGATTCCTAAGTAAAATGAGTTTTATAACAAATATGGTACATATTGTTGGTGATTTTGGACTCTAGTTTTGTCTTAGGCTCGGTTTCCATAAGAGGAAACTTTGTTGTATGAGCATATGTTAGATATTGTGTTCTTGATGATTTGATGATGGATTATGTTGTAGTATTGATGATAGATGAATAATATGTGAAAACTTTGTTGTCAAAAGTGTTGGATCATACATGCATGCTCGCTTTTGCTATTCAAGGAAACCTTAATTTTTGGTTTCATGATAGATACCATGTTTAGGGTGATTTGATGATGGAAAATGGTTGGATATGTATAGATAATAGATAATATGTGAAGATTTGCTAGTTAGAACTTTTGGTCATATGAGATTTCATGCTCGGTTCTATTTATGAAAACTTTAAATTTTGGGTTTTTGTTATAAGAGGTTACGATGAGATTTGTTTGGTGGAAATGATGCATAAACACTAGATATATATATTGTATGATTTTTTGCAGATAAAATCACTTGTTCATGATGTTTTTAGGCTCGTTTTCTATTTTTAGAAAACTTTATTTCCTGACATGTATGAAAACTTGATGATTTGGTACATTTAAAGCATGAAACTAGTATAATGAACATTATGGAAGAATGATTGATGGAAATGATGGATTAAAATGCCTATGTGGGAACCCTAGAACTCGGATTTCTAAATAAGGAAACTTTATTTTTCCAAAAGATGTGTTTGCAAGTTTTTAACATGGTTAGAGTGTTTAAGTGACTTAGTAACACTTAACTAAGTGCATTGCATGATAATATATGTTATTGGTCCCTAAACATGACAATTTGAAACGGTCTTACTATAATAGGAAACTTTAATTATCCGAAACCCGCTTACTTTTCTATTTTTAGCAACAAATCATTGAAATATTTTATATGTGTTATAAGATGCCTAATTTCATGTGTGAATGTTAAGTTTGCATAGTTGCCATGTTTAGGACTCAAAACTTCACTTTCCAATTAAGGAAACTTTAATGTATCAAAAGTTGTGTTTCAAGTTCTAAATTCCAACTGAATGTTCTAATGTGTTTATTAGAATGTAAATAGGCTATTTGAAAGGAGGTTTGAATTCTATATTAGGATTTAAATGTTTAAGTCCAACGTGTCACCAACGGGTCGTCGAGTCAAAACATCTTTGAAATATCAAAGTCACTTTTCAAACAACTTATTGGGATACACAGAGTTTGATAGTCAAACATTTACAATACTTAGACCTTAAAGTCCTAAATGTTTCCTAGGGCACGAGTAGGTCGTCTCACTTATCAGGATTTGCTAAGACTTTGCATATCATTTCGCTGCATTATCAGGTGAGTTCTCACAGCCCCGTTTTACTTGTTTTTCCTTTGGGGTGAGATACATGCTCAAGTATACATTTTCAAAAAATTATATTTTCCATGCTTTCACAGTTATATTAATTATATAAGTTTGTACTGGTGTGTACAAAGTCCTCTCAGAGTCAACCGTTAATTTTTCCATAGCGAGGTGATCATGAACAGTACTATTGGGTTTAACAACCCCTACCCGGGTTAGTAGCGCTAACTTAGATTAGAGGTCATTATTGACCTAATCCATTCATGTGCAAGGCACAAAGAGGCGAACCACATCCTTTTCCTTTTTCAGTGGCTACAGTTGAGCGTCGATTGATGGACTTATGATAATTTTTTGTTTTGTCTGATCAGCAATGATTGTGTAGAGTACATATGTTTTCAATACATTTTATAATATGATTTCAATTACATTAAACCTGTGAACTCACCAACATTATGTTGACATATTTTAGCATGTTTATCTCAGGTCGTTGAATGCTAGGATATGTGGCCATAATGCACCCAGAGGAGTCACACACTATTCGTGCATCGGCATCCTATTTTGACAAACAATATTTTACCATTTTATTCCAAAAGTTGTAAACTTTTAAACATTGCGAGAAGCTAGGAAACTCCCATTTGAAATTTTGTTATAGGGTTTCCTCTAGTCTTGGTTTCTTCATATGGTTGATGGTCTGTTATAGGGTTTCCTCACATCAGGATACGCCCATTAGTCACCGGCCACGTGGCATGTCATCATTGTGCCCTTGCGCCACCAGTAACAGACCATTATGGCCTATGGCAGTCCGTTACAGGCTAAAAATGGAAATTTTTACTTTTTGTTCCTTGATCTTTTATAATTACACTTTTGATCCTTGGACTTTTATTTTTGATAAATCTGGGCCAAAAATTTTGGAAATGTTACAGTTTGGACATTTCGAACGTTTCATGTTTATGCTTCATAAGATAAACATAACCATATTTACTGAAGTTATCAGTAAATGTGACGAAGTATCTCTCTACATTCCTAGACATAGTTCTGAATAGACCACATACATCAGTATGTATGAGTCCTAACAGATCCTTAGCTCTTCGACCCATACCGGTAAAACGAGCTATGGTCAACTTATTACTTAAACAAGATTCACATTCATCAAAAGACTCTTGACCGATGGAATTCAAAATTCCTGTCGTTTGGAGCTTCTTTATGTGATTCTTATTTATGTGTCCTAGTCGACAATGCCATAGATACGTATCATTGAAATCCAATCTCATACGTTTAGAGGAGATATTGTATAGTGTGTTATTGTTATGGACTTCTATCTCATAGATTCTATTATGAGACTTTGCAGTAAAGTAAAACAAACCACTCAAATATGCCGAAATGAAATCACCATCAAAATAATATTTAAAACCTTGTTCACGCAAAGAAGAAACTAAAACAATATTCCTAGTTAAACTAGGTGTGTAGCAAACATTGTTCAAAACAAGTTCAACACCACAAGGGAGTAAAAGAACAAATTCTCCTACAACCTTCACTGCGACTCTTTGTCCATTGCCAACATGGGTCAACAAATTTTTTTTGGCATGAACAATATTAAAACTTTTAATTATAACATGGGGGTCAGTCCATACATTCAATGGAATATTTCATCCTGGTGTTCCATCCAGTAGATACACTGGTGCCACCGCTCTGTAAGTCGATTACTGAGATTCATGTCCTAGTTTTACGTCTGCTGCAGAGTTTCCCCTCCCCATCTTACGTCTTTCTTATAGAGTGGTATCCAACCCCATTACGGGAATCTCACCCGTAATACGTGTACTATTTGATCAAATAATACGTATACTTATGGTCAGAATACATATCCTTGGACAACAAGTATGCATTAAAGTATTTAATAATGCTTGGCCATTTTCACAAATAATATCATTTGGAAATTTTTAAGCATTAAACATATTCACATTTTGAGAGTTTAAAACTTGGAAAAGTATTTTCTAACTGGGCAGCTATAGCTCTAGCACTTAGGCGGGATTCCACAAAATCCTAACGTCTTGTCTTAAGCGGAGGAGTGTTTTAGAAGAAGTGCGCTTCTTAAGCAAAATTCGGATACATATGAGAGTACGACTCGTTAAAGGGATATTAGGCTCGTATTCTAGTATTTTGGGAGATATTTTTGTGTTTGGGATGTAGGAAATCGTATGAGATTGAAGTTCAAATTATAGGCCAATATTGGCTTCGTGATAGACCATTATGAGGGGTGACGGTCCATCATCGCTTTTCCGTAACGGACCGTTATGGTTTGGGGACGGTCCGTTACCGCATTAGGGTTGCGAGTCAGCTTGACACGCGTCAGCTGCTGGTTGCATCTGGCCAATTTGTGGCGTGCCTCGTGACTGTTCGTCATAGGGTTACACACCTCAGATCATCATCACGAGTCACAGGGTCACGTGTCACCCGGTTCCCCCTTCCCCAGCCCTTAATAGACCGTTACGGGTGGTGACGGTCCGTTACCGTCCTAAATTTCCAAAATTTGACTTTTTCATCCTTGAGGTTTGATCTAATTACACTTTCAACCCTCGTGGTTTATTTCTTGTTAGAATTGGGACCAAATTTAGATGGGTGTTACATCCTCCCTACCTTTATTTAAATCTTGTCCTTGAGATTTATTAGAATAGGTGTGTATATTTCTTTTTCATTTCTGACTTCAGTTCGCATGTGTACTCTAGTCAACTTCTGGAGTTCCATTTCACTTTGACTAACACCGGTCTTTTCTTTTTCAATTTCTTTGATGGTCCTCAATCTGCAAGGGTTTTTCTACAAACTTAAGTTTTTCATTTACTTCCACATCTTGAAGAGGCATTACCAGGGATCTGTATGCCAATCACATGAAGTTGATACATGGAACACATCGTGTATCCCACTCATTTCTTCTGGTAATTCTAATTGAAAGGCGACTGATCCAATTTGTTTCAAAGTTTTGAATGGTCCAACGAAATGTGGACTAAGTTTTCCTTTCTTTCCAAATCAGACTACACCTTTCCAAGGGGATACTTTTAGTAGTACATTTTCACCTATATTAAATTCTAACGGCTTTCTCCTTTTGTCGGCATAACTCTTTTGACGATCATGAGCTGTTTTCAATCTTTTTCGGATTTGTAAAACTTTATCAGTTGTCTCCTGAACTATCTCGGGTCCTTGCAGCTGATTTTCTCTGATCTCCGACCAATAGGATTCAAATGGTTCAAGGCCTTTGTAAGGCCCCAAAACCGGAGACCCGCCTCGTTGGCATACACGTAAGCACAATATTAAATGACATCAAATAAACTAAAATTAATGCAGCGGAAAACAAACAGTCAACAGTGGTCAATGACCCAAATTCCAAACACAATCTAATCAAGTACTAATATTTGAATAGTTCCACACCATAACGGAAATTAAATGTCATCACAACGATCATAACGTTCACGGTAACCAAACGCCATCCAGAAGCTGCCAGCTCACACTTTCTCTTTACTTGAAATACATGCAAAAAGTTAGCTACGCTGAGTGAGTTCTATAGTAATTCATTCGGAAGTATTAAGTCCCGAACGTGTAACATTTCTGATTTTTAGTATTCATATTTCAATTCAATGTAATGAAATTTCAAGTTCTATACTCGTGCAATGTCTCAATATTTTTCCCGCGGTAAATAAAATGCAATGATTCTATACAAGTTCGCAAGTTTTACTCGATTATATTCACATAAACGCTATACAAGTAACTATATATTTCAAATTTATAAAACCTGAAAAGTCAAGGACTAAAGTTGAAAATTTATCAAGAAACCCTAGTTAGCACGGTCGTGCTTCGTTCTAGCACGGTCGCGCCAAGTGCCTCGGCACGATCGCGCGGCTGGTCCTGGAACGATCGCGCCCGGTTCCTAAGCACGGTCGCGCCTGCGAAACAGTCGAAACGTAAATGTGATTTCAAAACGCTCAATCGTTCGAATTTCAAATCCGATTACGTTTCTTTTCCTTTAACGCGAGTTATACCATTTTCAATTACTCAACGCCTCAGTTTTTCTCCATCAATCTCGAATTCTCTCTCAAGCAATTCAAGCAAAACTCGAGTCTTCCTCCTGGAACCCAAATTCTCCCGATCAAGAAAGGATTTATCATCTCCCGGCTCTCTCCAAGACTCTGGACTCTCTGGCCTAGCCGGAATCGCAGTCGAAGTCACCGGAAACCTTTACCTCCGTCGCCGGAACTCATCTCTGCCGTTCTTCATCGATCCGTTACGTTTTAGGGTAAGTATACTCTCCATCTCACTCATTTCAGTAACATTATCAAAAGCCCTCATTCAATTTGGGCTTCCATTATAGAGTTCGATCAGAATCAGAAATCATATTTTAATAAAAATGATTTAATCGAACCCATGCTTAAACTCGATTTCCATACAATTAAGTTATATGAAAAGACTCTTAATAACCCATTAATCAAAAGCCCTAACAATTCCTGTGTTCAAAATACAAGAAACTCTCGATTCGTGTCTGATTTGGAATAGACACGGTCGCGCTAATCATCTAGTGCGGTCGTGCCTCGTTTAGCGCGGTCGTGTCTACTAGCAGCGCGGTCGTGTCATCCGTCCAGACCTTGTCATGCCCTTTGGGCTAGTCTCTGTTGTGTCTAAAAATCATAGACGCGACCGTGCCGGGCTAAGGCACGGTCGTGCCTGATGACTTGTCTAGATTGTGCTCCTGATTAATCAACCCGGTCGCGCCCCGACTAGCGCGGTCGCGCCCGTGGCTTGAGCACGATCGTGCCCTTCCGAGGCACGGTCGTGCTAGACTCATAATTTTTAACAGAATTATAATTTTTATATTTTAATCAGTAAATGTTTCAGATTTTATAAAAATATGTTTTCTGTATTTAAAAATAGATTAAAAGTTTAATCTTGGCATAAATGTAATTTATTGAAAAGTTTATAAAAATTAAATTTATATTTATCATCTTACACTTAAATGATATTTTAAATAAATAAGTTACAAAATTTATAAATAATGATGACTTATTTACTTTACATTTTAAATCAAAATCGTTTTATTTATTTATACTTAATTACAATTAATATTGACATTATTTCATAAACTATAGTTATACACTTATTTATTTAATTCAAACCTAATTAAATTGTTTCAAACATATTTTACCTCAAACTTTATATATTTTATTCAATCCTTTTTAAATACAAACCAATGGTTTTATATACAAATCCAACTTTTATTTTTAAACTTTATACATCTATGTGATTCAATGCATATTACTATTTAGGTTAAAGTGTGCTTTTCAAGGATCTTTTTGCTATCTATATTCCTTGTTAGCTTCACTTCCATACCAAGTGAGTATTCACAACCCCTTTTACTCTTTTACACTTTTGGGGTGGAACATGAACTCTATACTCATTACACATTACACATTTACATTTACACAAACTACACAAGTGTAAAAAAAATCCTATTTACATACATGTGTGCAAAAAATTTGAGCTTTGTGCCCGAGTGCTAGGTGTGTTTAACCTTTGTATGCTCTTATGTGCAATCATTAACTATACAAGCCGACGGTTTTCAATGATGGATCTGTTGAGTCTGACAAACCCACCCATGGTACGCGGTGATTGAAACCGACAATACACTTTGTTTTGCATGCTAGTTACAAGGTTTGATTGTACATTTGGTTACACAATAGTTACTCCCCATGAACGCCTTATTTATCATGTCATGTAAAGGATTTGTTTTCAACTATATGCTATCTATATACAACTGTGTTATACTCACCAACTTTTTAGTTGACTTTATTTTATTCATGTTTCAGGCCCCAATATGTGAGATTGATTCAAGACGTGTTCAACATAGGATTTGGACTTAGCAAAATAAATCAAGAATTTTATGAATTGTTTATGTTTCTTGTTTGAATTTGATCTTGTACTTGGATTTATTGTAATGCAAATTTGACTTTAATATATTTCAATTTAGTCAACCATGTGCTATGAACAGTCTTACATGTCCCGCCCCGATGATTCCGCCATCGGTCGGGGTGTGACAGATTGGTATCAGAGCCTTGGTTATAGGGATTTAGGTTATTAGACATCTTGACCTAGACTATAACTTTAGGACACCCACTTATGTTATGCTTCATGATTTTGTGCTATGTGCTACATGCTATGTGCTACATGCTTACCATGATTAATTATTATTATATTTGCTACCTTCTTTGTTAGAAATGCATGACTTATTAGGATATTCTTAAATAATAATTAAATAAATAACATCCTTTCCTATGGCCTAAACCTCTTATTATTCTTATCTTCTTTTTCTATCTTTATCCTTTCTAAGCATGTGGAAAATTCTTGAAGCAAAAATCTTTAAATAAAATTTTTATTTCTTCGTTGAGGTTTTTAAACTTGTTAAATTATTTGAGGACACGTGCAATCTGGAAGGGTGACACCTGTATTTTGGGTTTTCTGTCTAGGAAAGCATTTCGCATAAATCCCAATCAACCGAGGGACCCGTATGCTTTCCTGGGAACTCCCGAGATGAGTGTTTACCTATAGGCTAAAGCATGTCTCCTTGAAAATTATACGAGTTTAAATTAACCTTAATATGCCTTAGTATTCAAGTGAATTTTTGTCACTTTTGAGTACAATCCAAACTATGATTATCTATCTTTTATTTTGTTATCTCATTCTATTAAATCCTAGCAATTCTCATAAGTTCTTACAATCTCTCTTGTCTTGTGTTTCAAATCTGTAGAATGTCTCCTCGTCGTGCTCCCGCCGCTAACGCCAACTCCGACATTGCTGCTATTCTTACTCAATTGGTGACACAACTCACCCAAGCCAATGGTGCCACTAATGGCAATGGAAGCAATAGTGGTAATAATGGTGGTAATGGTGGAAATGGTGGTAATCCATCCCAATGCACCTTCAAGCACTTCAATTCGTGCAATCCCCTAAAGTTTTATGGAACCGAAGGAGCTACCGGACTCCTCCAATGGTTCGAAAGTATTGAGAATACCTTTCTCAATAGTGACTGTCCCGACAACCTCCGTGTTCGTCATGCTACTAGTGTCCTTCAAAAGCGGGCACTTACATGGTGGAATGGGGAGAAAATGAATAGGGGTGTTGATGTAGCTATGGCCTTACCTTGGGATGAGGTCAAAAGGCTTATGACCGAGGAGTTCTGTCCTCGCAATGAAGTGAAGAAGTTAGAGGCCGAATTTTGGGATCTTGCCCAAGATAGTGGGGAACACTTGGCTTACACAACTCGGTTCCATGAATTGAGTCTTCTTGTGCCCCACATGGTCACTCCATTATCTCGTTGCATCGAAAAGTACATTGGTGGGCTACCAAGACAAATTCAAGATACTGTCTTAGGTAGAAATCCTGCTACTTTGGAAGATGCCATCCGCCTGTCTGCTACCCTAACCGATAATCATGTTAAAGCTGGAACTCTTACCAAAAAGGGTTCTAAGAAAGTTGCTGAAACCGTAACCCCTCCTAACCACACCAAAGAAGCTACAACCGAGCCCTCTCGCAACACTAGAAAGAGGAAGGTTAGAAATTTTGCTGTGGTTACTCCTGCTGTTCCCGTGAACCAAGCTGCACCTATGGTTCAAGCAACAGTCAAAAAGCCATATGGTGGAATTTACCCACTTTGTGCCACCTGCAACTATCATCATCCCCAAAACATCCCATGTCGCCTTTGTACTTATTGTGGGAGATATGGTCATACGGTTAATGTTTGTAGGACCAAAGCCCTTACGGGCCAAGTCAACCCTCCAAACCAAACCGTACCTCAAGTGGCTAATCAAGGTGCTCCCGCCATTGCTAATGGGCGTGCTTGTTATGAGTGTGGTGACCCGAATCATTTTCGTAATCTATGTCCAAGGCTCGCAAATACTAGACAAGGTGGAGCTCGTGGGCGTGCTTTCAACATTAACGCCAACGAAGCTCAAGCCAACAACGACGTGGTTAATGGCACGTTCCTTGTTAATAGTCAATATGCCTCCATTTTGTTCGATACCGGTGCCGATAAAAGTTTTGTGTCACTTAATTTTGAGCCTTTACTTGCAAAGACACGATCCCAATTAGAGAAAACCTTCACCGTTGAAATAGCAAATGGTGACTCCCTTACAATTGAGTCTATTATCTATGATTGCTCTTTAGAACTTAATGATCATGCATTCCCAATCAACCTTATTCCAATGCCACTAGGAAGCTTTGACATTATCATAGGTATGGATTGGCTATCAAATCATCATGCCGAAGTTATTTGCTTTGAAAAGTGCATCCGAATTCCGCTACCTTCTGGAGAAACCTTAAGGGTTTTTGGTGAAAAGCCTTGCAAGGGTCTTAAATTGATGTCTTGTACTACTGCTCAAAAGTACTTGCGAAAGAAGTACATCGCCTTCCTAGCTCATATTGTTCAAAAGGATGTCAAGGAGAAGAGTGTCCAAGACATTCCCATTATTCGAGATTTTCCCGAAGTGTTTCCTAAAGATTTATCCGGTCTTCCTCCCGTTCGTCAAGTCGAGTTCCGTATTGATCTCATGCCCGGAGCTAACCCTGTTGCTAGAGCTCCTTATCGTCTTGCACCTTCCGAAATGCAAGAGCTCGCAAGTCAACTTCAAGAACTCTCCGATAAAGGGATCATTCGCCCGAGTCATTCACCGTGGGGTGCACCCGTCTTATTTGTAAAGAAGAAGGATGGATCATTTCGCATGTGTATTGACTATCACGAACTCAATAAGCTTACTATCAAGAATCGCTATCCTTTGCCTAGAATTGATGATCTCTTTGATCAACTTCAAGGTTCTACGTGTTTCTCGAAGATTGATCTTCGATCTGGTTATCATCAGCTCCGTGTTCAAGAAGATGACATTCCTAAGACTGCTTTCCGAACAAGGTATGGTCATTACGAGTTCATGGTTATGCCTTTTGGATTAACCAATGCACCAGCAGTTTTCATGGACCTCATGAATCGTGTGTGCAAACCGTACCTTGATAAATTCGTGATCGTTTTCATTGACGATATCTTAATCTATTCCAAGACTAAAGCCGACCATGAAGAACACCTTAGATTGGTTTTGGACCTTTTAAAGAAAGAAAAACTATATGCCAAGTTCTCCAAATGTGAATTTTGGTTAAAAGAAGTTCAATTTCTTGGTCACATCGTCAACGACAAGGGTATTCATGTTGATCCTGCTAAGATTGAAACGGTTAAGAATTGGAATGCCCCGAAGACTCCTACCGAAGTTCGTTCGTTCCTTGGTCTTGCGGGTTATTATCGTCGTTTCATCTCAAACTTCTCAAAGATTGCTGTCCCTCTTACCGCCTTGACCCATAAGGGTAAAGCTTATGAATGGGGACCGAAGCAAGAAGAAGCCTTCCAAACTCTTAAGCAAAAGTTGTGCAATGCTCCCATCTTGACTCTCCCCGATGGAAATGATGATCTAGTTGTCTATTGTGATGCTTCTAACCAAGGTCTTGGTTGTGTCCTCATGCAACGAGGAAAAGTAATCGCTTATGCATCAAGGCAACTCAAAATTCATGAAAAGAATTATACGACGCACGATCTCGAGTTGGGTGCGGTCGTATTCGCGTTAAAGATTTGGAGACATTACCTATATGGCACGAAATATGTGGTATTCACCGACCATAAAAGTCTTCAACATATCTTCAACCAAAAAGAGCTCAATATGAGGCAACGACGTTGGGTCGAACTCCTTAACGACTACGACTGCGAGATTCGTTACCATCCCGGCAAAGCGAATGTTGTAGCCGATGCCTTGAGTCGAAAGGACCATGTTATGCTTCATTGTGCCCGTATTCAATCCGATATTCAAACCCGTATTTTAGAAGCTCAACACGTCTCGGTAACCGAGGGTAACATGTATGAGGAAATATCGTGTGGTGTTGAACTTCTTCTTGAATCTAAACCCAATGGCTTACTATATTACTTGAACCGTATTTGGGTTCCCGATCGCGATGATCTCCGTGCAATTCTCATGAGCGAGGCTCATAAGACTCGTTATTCTATTCATCCTGGTGCAGATAAAATGTACCAAGATCTTCGTCAGCTTTATTGGTGGCCCGGTATGAAGAAGGACATTGCTCTTTATGTTGCCAAATGCTTAACTTGCTCCAAAGTCAAAGCCGAACATCAGCGTCCTTCTGGTTTGCTTGAACAACCGGAAATTCCCGTGTGGAAATGGGAGAATTTAGCTATGGATTTCATTACCAAGCTCCCTCGCACCTCGAGTGGTTATGATAGTATTTGGGTGATCATTGATCGACTCACCAAATCTGCCCACTTTTTGCCTATTCGTGAAGACTTCAAAGTGGAGAAACTTGCCCGAATTTACATTGATGAAATTGTGAGCCGTCATGGTGTTCCCTTGAACATAATATCTAATAGAGACGCTCGGTTCACTTCTCGATTTTGGCAATCTCTCCAATCTGCTCTTGGTACTCGTTTGGATTTGAGCACGGCTTACCATCCCCAAACTGATGGCCAAACCGAGCGAACAATCCAAACTCTTGAAGACATGCTTAGAGCTTGTGTATTCGATTTTGGTGGCAATTGGGATTCACATTTATCCCTTATTGAGTTTTCTTATAACAATAGCTACCACACAAGTATCAACATGGCTCCATTCGAAGCTCTCTATGGTCGCAAGTGTCGTTCTCCGATCTGTTGGAACGAGATTGGTGAAGCACAAATCACCGGTCCCGAATTAATTCAAGAAACTTCCGACAAGATTATTCAAATCCGTGACAATATCCGAGTAGCAAGGAGTCGACAAAAGAGTTATGCCGACAAGCGTCGAAAACCCTTGGAATTCCAAGTCGGTGATCTCGTTCTTCTTAAGGTATCTCCATGGAAGGGTGTGATCCGTTTTGGAAAGAAAGGCAAGTTATCACCTCGTTATGTTGGTCCATTCAAAATCCTTGAAAGGATTGGGAAAGTGGCTTACAAGCTCGAGTTACCTCCATCTCTTGGCAATGTGCATCCTACATTTCATATATCTAATCTAAAGAAGTGTCTCGCTGATGAAAATCTCCATATACCGCTTGACGACGTGCGCATTGATGAAACGATGCACTTCGTTGAGAAGCCGGTGGAAATTATGGATCGTGAAGTCAAGCAACTCAAGCGAAGTCGTATTCCTATCGTCAAAGTTCGTTGGGAGTCTAAGCGTGGTCCTGAGTACACTTGGGAACGAGAAGACCAAATGAAGCTCAAGTACCCTCATCTTTTTACTATTAATGTTGTTTCCTCTAGCTAAATTTCGGGACGAAATTCTCTCAACATGGGGAGACTGTAACATTTCTGATTTTTAGTATTCATATTTCAATTCAATGTAATGAAATTTCAAGTTCTATACTCGTGCAATGTCTCAATATTTTTCCCGCGGTAAATAAAATGCAATGATTCTATACAAGTTCGCAAGTTTTACTCGATTATATGCACATAAACGCTATACAAGTAACTATATATTTCAAATTTATAAAACCTGAAAAGTCAAGGACTAAAGTTGAAAATTTATCAAGAAACCCTAGTTAGCACGGTCGTGCTTCGTTCTAGCACGGTCGCGCCAAGTGCCTCGGCACGATCGCGCAGCTGGTCCTGGAACGATCGCGCCCGGTTCCTAAGCACGGTCGCGCCAATCTTGGCACGGTCGCGCCTGCGAAACAGTCGAAACGTAAATGTGATTTCAAAACGCTCAATCGTTCGAATTTCAAATCCGATTACGTTTCTTTTCCTTTAACGCGAGTTATACCATTTTCAATTACTCAACGCCTCAGTTTTTCTCCATCAATCTCGAATTCTCTCTCAAGCAATTCAAGCAAAACTCGAGTCTTCCTCCTGGAACCCAAATTCTCCCGATCAAGAAAGGATTTATCATCTCCCGGCTCTCTCCAAGACTCTGGACTCTCTGGCCTAGCCGGAATCGCAGTCGAAGTCACCGGAAACCTTTACCTCCGTCGCCGGAACTCATCTCTGCCGTTCTTCATCGATCCGTTACGTTTTAGGGTAAGTATACTCTCCATCTCACTCATTTCAGTAACATTATCA
Organism: Smallanthus sonchifolius; assembly: GCA_023525975.1. Lineage (NCBI taxonomy): Eukaryota > Viridiplantae > Streptophyta > Magnoliopsida > Asterales > Asteraceae > Smallanthus > Smallanthus sonchifolius. The sequence goes on from CM042022.1 coordinate 82,827,069, forward strand.
AAAGCCCTCATTCAATTTGGGCTTCCATTATAGAGTTCGATCAGAATCAGAAATCATATTTTAATAAAAATGATTTAATCGAACCCATGCTTAAACTCGATTTCCATACAATTAAGTTATATGAAAAGACTCTTAATAACCCATTAATCAAAAGCCCTAACAATTCCTGTGTTCAAAATACAAGAAACTCTCGATTCGTGTCTGATTTGGAATAGACACGGTCGCGCTAATCATCTAGCGCGGTCGTGCCTCGTTTAGCGCGGTCGTGTCGACTAGCAACGCGGTCGTGTCATCCGTCCAGACCTTGTCATGCCCTTTGGGCTAGTCTCTGTTGTGTCTAAAAATCATAGATGCAACCGTGCCGGGCTAAGGCACGGTCGTGCCTGATGACTTGTCTAGATTGTGCTCCTGATTGATCAACCCGGTCGCGCCCCGACTAGCGCGGTCGCGCCCGTGGCTTGAGCACGGTCGTGCTAGACTCAGAATTTTTAACAGAATTATAATTTTTATATTTTAATCAGTAAATATTTCAGATTTTATAAAAATATGTTTTCTGTATTTAAAAATAGATTAAAAGTTTAATCTTGGCATAAATATAATTTATTGAAAAGTTTATAAAAATTAAATTTATATTTATCATCTTACACTTAAATGATATTTTAAATAAATAAGTTACAAAATTTATAAATAATGATGACTTATTTACTTTACATTTTAAATCAAAATCGTTTTATTTATTTATACTTAATTACAATTAATATTGACATTATTTCATAAACTATAGTTATACACTTATTTATTTAATTCAAACCTAATTAAATTGTTTCAAACATATTTTACCTCAAACTTTATATATTTTATTCAATCCTTTTTAAATACAAACCAATGGTTTTATATACAAATCCAACTTTTATTTTTAAACTTTATACATCTATGTGATTCAATGCATATTACTATTTAGGTTAAAGTGTGCTTTTCAAGGATCTTTTTGCTATCTATATTCCTTGTTAGCTTCACTTCCATACCAAGTGAGTATTCACAACCCCTTTTACTCTTTTACACTTTTGGGGTGGAACATGAACTCTATACTCATTACACATTACACATTTACATTTACACAAACTACACAAGTGTAAAAAAAATCCTATTTACATACATGTGTGCAAAAAATTTGAGCTTTGTGCCCGAGTGCTAGGTGTGTTTAACCTTTGTATGCTCTTATGTGCAATCATTAACTATACAAGCCGACGGTTTTCAATGATGGATCTGTTGAGTCTGACAAACCCACCCATGGTACGCGGTGATTGAAACCGACAATACACTTTGTTTTGCATGCTAGTTACAAGGTTTGATTGTACATTTGGTTACACAATAGTTACTCCCCATGAACGCCTTATTTATCATGTCATGTAAAGGATTTGTTTTCAACTATATGCTATCTATATACAACTGTGTTATACTCACCAACTTTTTAGTTGACTTTATTTTATTCATGTTTCAGGCCCCAATATGTGAGATTGATTCAAGACGTGTTCAACATAGGATTTGGACTTAGCAAAATAAATCAAGAATTTTATGAATTGTTTATGTTTCTTGTTTGAATTTGATCTTGTACTTGGATTTATTGTAATGCAAATTTGACTTTAATATATTTCAATTTAGTCAACCATGTGCTATGAACAGTCTTACATGTCCCGCCCCGATGATTCCGCCATCGGTCGGGGTGTGACAGAACGTTTATGAAAAATGGTTTATGTTATAACAGTTTTCTCATACAAATCATCATCCATTCAAATATTATATTTTATCGACGTACACGAAATCATGACGACTAGTCCTAGAACACGTACGATCATGACTCTTTAATTGATCACCGTCAGACATAACAACTCACCGACTATCACCGACTTACTATCAAACTTGAGCAACTCATTTTATCTGGCTAATGTAAGACTAGTTTCCCGTTGACTAATGTTGACACAATATCAAATAACGCTTAATTAACAGTCATGACACTTAATTACGTGACACCAAATACTACGCATACAAGCATGACCATTATTTCACAACATATATATTAATGTCAAAACTCGTTCATTTTGTACATTCACTATACCGCACGTTGCATGTATTCATGCCCAAAACTACAAAACATTTAAAAGTGGGCAATAGAGACTCACCTTTGTTAGACGCAACACGATCTCTAGAACTTGCTAACGCCTCATGCTTGCCTTTCTACTTTGCACATATAATACACACAAACCACGAGTCAAAACATGACCCACCAATTACACCCCCGATCACTCGGCTACCTAACCATGTGCATGGCCACCCACGCTTGCATGCTACCATGCATGGTTCGCATGGAGTACAACCCGTACTCTCCCTAAGTCCCTAAATGATTAACCGGCTCAAGGATTTGTTGGTTTTATGTCCTGACGTCACCAACCACCCATCTCGCATACGTACGGCTTTTGCCATACACGTATACCCCAACTCAAGCCTAACTCGACTTCCTGATGGCTTCGAGCCGCCCGGCCGCCTTGACTCAGCCGTTCTCGCATCACCATAGCCTCGCCGTGGGCTTCGGTTTGCTCCCGCACCGCCGCGAGCCGCCACACTCCTCCCTCGCACCACTCCTCCTGTCCACGCCGCCACCGCCGAGCCAACCAACCCTGGTCCGGCCTTCCTTCACTGCTATCGGGATCTCCCATCACCCGTACCACCCTTGTGTGCGGGTTTAGTTCTTTGTCGGACCCTCTCCTGGCAGGCTTCCGTCCAACCGACCACCCCTAGGGTTCGGCCAAACCTTGCATACCCGCAAATGGGTCTCACTCGCTCGACAAATCAAAATACAAGATAATTAACAAAGTGTATACCTTTAACTCGGATGACTCGTGCGAATCGAATCACCGAAGCACTCGTCTTCTTCCTACTCACGTCTCCTTCGACACCCTAAAATCATAACAATGATTAATACAATTACCCGGGGATTAAAACACGTACACGATGATTAGAGGCTCGCGATTATACCTTGATCTCGAAAAAAGCTCGATGAACGACCTCTTTCTCTCCTCCTGGCGATCTCGGCAGCCGCAAGAAACAAAAAATGGGGCTTTCCCCTTTTCGCAAAGCACTTTAGGGTGTGCCACCCCCGGACCGGGCTTCGACCCCCACGGGTTATCGATCTCCACACGAGCTTAGCCCGTATCGAATCTTTTATAAAACTTTCCCTCGGGTTTTGATAGTTACTCAATAAACCCCATCGAATTATTTACAAAAACGTTAACGTACTATTCTCGACAAGTCTCCTACACCCGAGAACATTTTTTTACAAGATTTAGAAACTCGTTTTCTAAATGAAAAACCGGGATGTTACAAGTCTCCCCCCCCCCCCCTTAAAGAGGTTTTTTCCTCGAAACCTGCGTCATCTGGAAACAAATGCGGATAACGTTCAAGCATATCCGCTTCCGGTTCCCAAGTAGATTCGGATCCCTTACGATGTTTCCATTGCACTTTAACAATATGGATCACTTTCTTTCTTAACCTCTTTTCCTTTCTATCCAGTATAGCCACTGGTTCCTCTACATTATTTAGCTTATCATCCACCACAACGTCGTCTAACGGTACGTGTTCTGTAGCGTCTGCCAAACATTTCCGTAGATAGGACAAATGAATGGTTGGGTGTATCCCTGCCAGTTCATCTGGCAACGACAGTCGGTAGGCGACACTACCAATACGCTCCTTTATCATAAACAGTCCAATATACCTCGGACTAAGCTTTCCTCGTTTTTGGAAACGAATAATGCCCTTCAAGGGCGATAACTTAAGCATCACAAAATCTCCTGCATTAAACTCTATAGATCGCCGTCTCTTGTCGGCGTAAGGTTTCTGCCGATCCTAAGCGGCTTTCATCCTTTGCTTCACCAGTTCGAACTTCTCAAAAGTTTCTTTTACAACTTCTAAACTCCCTAACTCTTTCTGTTCGATCTCTCCCCAGCATACTGGAGTCCTACACCTTCTCCCATAAAGCATCTCGTACGACGGCATCCCAATAGTTGTATGATAACTATTGTTATAAGAGAACTCCGCCAACGGTAGGTGACCATCCCATGCACCTCCGAAATCAATCACACATGCACGCAACATGTCCTCTAACGTTTGTATCATCCGCTCTGATTGTCTGTCAGTCTGAGGGTGATACGTAGTGCTAATGTGCAACCTCGTCCCCATAGCTTCATTGAACCTCTTCCAAAACATGGACGTGAATCTTGTATCTGTAGGTCCAGGTAACTCAACTACTGATCGAACTAGTGATATAACGTTTCTATAACACGAAGTGCGGAATCTTTCGTATTAACGTTTGTATACTAATCGACAATTCAAACAACACGCGTAAATAAACTTCTCGTTATATTCCAAATCACTGTGGTTACAGACTCAATCAAACAAGTTTTTCTCTTTTTGGATCAGTCACTTCTAATGACTCTGTAACACATATATATAGAAACACACCTGCTGTAAGCGAACTTAGTTAAGTTCGCCTGAAACAGATTAAGCGAACTTAACAAGTTCGCCTCAGTTAGACCTAAGCGAACTTATTAAGTTCGCCTCTGATAGACCAGGCGAACTTAACAAGTTCGCCTCTAGGCACACTTGTACAAACACTTAGCAACATTATACAATTACATACCAAAAACATAAAGACATAAAATCTAACTATTACAAGCTTTTGTCATTACAAATCTATGTCCTAACAGACTCCCCCTTGACAATAGCTTGATCTTCTGTCTTCAGTCTTTATCTTGAACTCTTCCAGTTGTCTGGTAGTCTTATGCACTCCATATCTTCTGCATATCTCCAAAACTCTTTTGTACTGTAGACCTTGTTCTCTCCATTCATCAGTATACATGATCTCATTCTTTCTCAGTGTCCTCTGATCTTTCTTTGAAAAGTTAATAAGATTCATTGCGTCATAGAAACACACAATGACCTTATTATCTTTATTTTCAACCCTTGCTTCACAAGTATTAACATCAACATACCACCATTTCATATTCCCAAGAAAGTCTTGAGGAATATTCTTTAATGGTATCTTGTGAATAGCACGCATTGGTCTATACTTGTATCTCCAGGTTACTTTCCCAGTCTTAGGATCTGTAATCTTCACTCTCTTTCCTTTCTGTGGTTTCAGCCGTTCATACTTACCCGAACTACCTCTTTATCAGGTTTGCTATCACAACAGCCAAACCATTCTTCGATCTATTTATGAGTGGCTTTGATGCTAGACCATTTATTTCACACCTCGGCAAGGTATTGAAATATTTGATCCTTGGCTTTAGTATTGAACGCCATCAGATCTTTTGATTACAAATAATTTTGATTCACCATCATAGAACCAACTTATGATCCTTCCTACACACTGCTCTTTATTCACATATTTCTCTTTCTGAACAGGTTGTGCTGGAGACTTGGGTAACACCTTCATCCAACTGTTTACAACTTCTCTCCACTGTTCTCGTGTCATTCCTGTATCTCTGAACATTACAGGTTCTTCATTAATATTCGGAGACTCAGTGTGAGTAGTTTCAGTTTCAGCACCCTTATTGAATTGAAGATTCTCATCATCAGTATCCATCTTTGACTCAGCTGTATCATCAGGTAGTGTGACGTCTTCAATAGAGTCCATAGAGTCAGTTATTCCGTCATAGGAAAACTCAGGAACAACATCCTCTTGGATGAAGTTATACGGCACCTTAAGACCGTCACAACCTTCATAGGTAATACTGTCTTTATCTTTCTCAATTTCAATCTCTACTATTTCACCTTCTTCTATCTCAGTATCTGACATATCTTCGTCCATTTCATTGAATAAATCGTCAATGTCATCAAGACATTCAATCTTTTCAGCTTCCTCTTCTTCGGAGTCTTGAAAGAATTCTAATAACAGAATTTCTTCGTCATTAGTACCAGAAGTATCTTTGTCCTTGTTTCCTTCAAGAGATTGTGAAGTCGACTCCCCCTGAACTCTAGATATAGGATTAGCGTCAGTGTATTGACGATCACCCTCAATATTTCCAGCAGGATCATTGTCTTCATCATCACGTCTTTGAATTGACTCTGTGTGACAAGTATCAGGTATCCTCAACTCCCCCTGAGCGTCAAGACGCTGAACGAGTTTGGACACTAAGACTTGCATATCAGCAATCTGTTGAGCTTGAGTCTGAATCACCAGCTGCCGTTGTGAATCAATAGATACAAGTGAGTTAACTTGTGTTTGTAAAGATAGCACTTGAGATTCAAGGAAAGTAATCCTGTCAGAATCAGAAGGCTTTGACGGACCAACTGTTGAGTGTGGAATAGAAGGACATGAAGTAGTAGGAATGACTAGAGGAACAGGAGTATGAACTGGAGATGGATCCTTAGATTGTGGAGGAGTAATGATCAGAGAAGCAACAAAATTAGCATCTTCAACTCCTTGAGAAGATCTTGCAGCAGCAATGGACGCAGACATTAACTTTTGACGTGAAGGATCTGGATTAAAGTCACTGTCAGTGTCAGAACTCTCATCTACCAACAATCTTTTTCCAAGTACTGATCCAGAAGGAGGATCCCGAACAGACTTGCGTCGTGGTCGTCTGGCTTGAGACTTAATGCGTTTTCCAGCATTAGCCAGTGGAATAGCAGCCAACCGTTCATAATGACCTGGAGAAAAATCCCTAGACTCATCAGAATCAGAGCTGTCATCATCAGATGATGTTGTATCACTTGAACTGGAACTAGACTCAGCGTCTGTCACCACATTCCCTTCTTGTACATGAATGGGCGAGTTCACAGCTTCATCAACAAAATCATCCATGTTCATACCTAGATCCTGATTAGGATCATGAACGACCTCTTCTTGAACTGGTTCCTGAATCGGAATATGGACTGCAACCTGTGGAATAGGAGCTTGTTCAGGAATAGGAATTTGTATTTGTGGTTGTTGAACTTGAAGTTGTGGAACTGGTATCTGTTATTGTTGGGCAGGTTGTTGTGGTTGTTGCTGTTGTTGTTGTGCTGGAACGTTAACTCCTTGAGCTTGAGCAAGTTCATTAGGATGAAACCAAATATCATTAGGTGGTGCAACATAATCAGGATTGATTAAGTGCCCAAACAGTGGAGTATTAACTGGAATCAACGCAGCATTTTGCTGTTTCACCTTTGTACAATCTGTAAAGGTACGTTTTGACATCGGAGTCAAAGTCAATCTTATGGCATGTTGTGGAAGATCCGGAATAAGATGATTGAGTATCATTTGAATGAATCGTGGATACATCAAGAAAACTTGACCTTCAGCCGGATTTATCTGCATTACCATCTCTCGATAAAAATAAAGCGGAAAATTGAATCTTTTATTCAAAGTTAAGGCCACCATTGCTGTTTGAAGTGCCATCTTCAAGCCATCTGTGCCAGCTTTTCGCGGAGAGATGCATTGTATAATCACATGCATAAAGTACCGCCATTCACCAACTAGTCCACCTTTCCTAGCTTGTGTATCATTTTGACGTCCACGATAACCCATCCTTTGAAAACAACCGATAATAAGAGTGTTAGGATAAGAAATTGGATCTTCAGCATTTCCTCCTAAATCAAGAGCAGCACGAATCGTCTCTTCGGAAATTGCAATCTCGGTATTATTGACTGTTGCACGAAGGACATGTGGTTCCACATCGATATCTTGATGTACCGTATCCCAGAATTGTTGGATGTACACCAAGCTAATAAAAGGATCCGCAGATAATGCAACATGTAATCTTGATCGATTCAGAAAATTGATAATGCCTTGATAGTGAACTGCTTCTGGCATATTAGGATCTAACAACGCCACTTGATTATGCTTGTATTCGACACGACGAGCCATCTGTGAAAATATTGGACAACTTAACAAACATTAGAACACGTACACATATATGAAACGCACAATTAATAATACAAAAAAAAAATTTTAAACAACAAAAAAAAAACAAAAACAAACAAAAAAAATTTTAACACACAAAAAAAATAACAAGTCCTTTTCACCTCTGACCCCTAGGCGAACTTAATAAGTTCGCTTAGTATTGCAAGAGGCGAACTTATTAAGTTCGCCTGACAAGTTCGCTTCGAACAAGTTCGCTTGGAACAAGTTCGCCTGAACCTGACACGTTTCAAATTCAAACACTGAATTTTAAATTTCCAGCAAATCGATATCAAATCATGAAATAAGCATATCCAATCAATCTAATATCACATTATGACCAAAAACGATGATCAATTTGATATCTCGGTCAAAATCGTCCTTAAAACACTCCGACGAAAACCGAGACTCAAAACCTTCGAATACACTCAATTTAGCGGATGAAATCCAACGAAAATACCTTTGTTAGATTTGCACTTCAATTTCGATCAAGATGCAACCAGAAATTAACACTCACAACACAGAATAAAATTTTTGAGAATTCTGAACAAGTTCACCTAAGTTCTGAGTAAAACGATGAACATGATAAGTTCGCTTGATTCAACCCTTATTCGGATTAAGTTCGCTTGATTAGGCGAACTTGTTAAGTTCGCTTAACAAGCCTTCGATGAACAAGATAAGTTCGCTTCACCCCAGACTGTAGAATAAGTTCGCTTCACTGATTTAAGCGAACATATTAAGTTCGCTTCACTGTACACAGGCGAACTTAATTACTGTTCAACCTTTTTTCCTTGAACACAAATTTTACCAACTTCAACCTTTCAAATCTCAAACTTCCGTCAACAACACATATTTGATTCAATCCCGAACAATTTTAATAAAAGTTTAGAATTTTCATGGAAAATCAAAATCAAAATCTTTTTGAATTTTATCTATACAGACGGAAACACATATTTTTGATTTTTCTATGTACAAACTGAAATCACATATTTTTGATTTTAACCTGAATAAACTGAAATCACATATTTTTGATTTTTACCTGAATAAACTGAAATCACATATTTTTGATTTGTACATCATGAGCAAGAAGATCATATCAGTATTCAATTAATTCATCACACATATTATCAAAAACAAAGGGTAACCTATAGAAAGAGACCATTCAACTCAATTTTATGCATTTTGCATCTTTTTCTTATTGAAACTTGTTTAATTTGAATAATTTTTGAAATGATACGCGATAAATTTCAAAGTAAATAAGATCAGGTTACAAAATGCTCTTTTATGTATACCGAATTTGAAATATAAAGCCTGAATTCTTAAAATTGTCAATATTATATTATTTGAACCTATAAGCGTTTATTCTCTAAATTCATGTGATTTAATACCATTTAGATGATAAACACTGTGTACCCCACATATATGCCAAATAAAAAAATGAATGCACTATCTTCAAGACATATACAAGATTTTACTAAAGATTACCCGAATATTCAGAATGAGGAGACATCTCTTAGCACATGAATAGCAGAATCCAAATTGGATTGTAAAGGAATCAATGAGATTCAGAATCGAATGATTCAATATTTTGGCTTATATTTGTGGAATCATAAGATTCAGGTACGTGGATCCAACTGTTATCTGGATTATGAATTCAATGGAATCAGTAAAGATGATATATCAATATGATCCAGGGGCTAGTATATGTTTGACAGATGTTGTCAAGTACATATATTGATTATACTTCAAATTGCATGCTTTTCGGGACATGGGCACTGAAGCAAATCGAATGAATAGTGCTAAGGACATAACCCGAAACTGATCTCATAGGAAAATCCTTATTAAAAGCTAATATTCTTTATCTGATAGTGATCTTTTAACACACACACCCAGGCATATAATGGATTTAAAGCACATATGTAATAATATTATATTTAATTTTCACACTACTATTAGTTTCAAAACGCTTTTAGCCTATTGACAATTTAAGTTTCAAATTTTAAAAACAAATTATCAAGAATAGAGCATTCACAACACTATCATTTCTTATTTATGCAGACTTTGAAATTTAGATCAAATCAACTTATTTTAATCAATCATATATCAAGGTCTACTAAGGTCGTGTGAAATGAACTAATCACTGATGTACTATCATTTCTTCTCAAAACCTCAAATGATGTCAAATTTTATATTTTTCAATTTGTTTTGACTTTTTATAATTTAAGCTTTTTGACTGAAAAAGTAAATGCAGAAATGTAATAAAGCAATAAAAGAACTTAAAAGAAAATTTTCCATGTAATTCTGAATTTGAAAAACTTTTATTCGGGATTGATCATACCAATCATTTTTATCAAGAATTCAAACCTGGTACGATCAAATGCCTTAGTAAACAAATCAGCAAAATTATCTTCAGTGTGTATCTTGACCAGTTCAATCAACCTTTTCTCTTCACAATCACGTATAAAATGATATCGAATTTCGATGTGCTTAGTTTTACTATGTTTAACAGGATTATTCGTTATGGACATAGTAGCATTATTATCAATAAACATGGGGGTTTCTGTGAAATTCAAACCGTAATCTCTCAATTGTTGTTGTATCCACAGGATTTGTGAACAACAACTTGCATCAGCAATGTATTCTGCTTCGCATGTAGAAATCGAGACTGTGGTTTGCTTTTTGCATTGCCAAGATACAAGTCGATTTCCTAAGAATTGGCAACCACCTGTTGTAGATTTCCTGTCCAGACAACAACCACCAAAATCAGAATCAGTATAAGCAATGAAATCAAAGTTAGAACCATGAGGATACCATAGCCCTAAACGTTGTTTTCCTTTTAAATACCGAAAGATTCTTTTCACAGCAATTAAATGAGATTCTTTTGGCTTTGCCTGAAATCTGGAACAGATACACACGTCGAACATTATATCCGGCCTTGAAGCGGTTAAGTACATGAGGGATCCGATCATAGCTCTGTAAAGTCGACAATCTACATCTTTTCCTTCCGGGTCAGAATTTAACTTATGATTGACCGGAATTGGAGTATCGTATGAAGTACAGTCCTCCATCTTGAACCGGCTCAAGATGTCTTTGACATACTTGGACTGATGAATAAAGAAACCATCTTCCTTTTGATTTACTTGTAAACCTAAGAAAAACGATAACTCTCCCATCGCAGACATTTCAAATTTCGACTTCATAACACCCTCAAAGTCTTTGCACAACCCTTCATTTGTCAAGCCAAATATAATATCATCCACATAAATCTGTACCAGTAGGTAATCTCCACCCGATTTCTTTATGAATAAGGTCGAGTCTATATTTCCACGAACAAAGTCATTCGCCAAAAGATGTTTAGATAAAGTTTCATACCATGCACGAGGAGCCTGATGAAGACCATAGAGGGCCTTATCTAGCTTGAAAACCATGTTCGGATTCAGTGGATCTTCAAATCCCGACGGCTGACACACATAGACTTTCTCTTTGACCATTCCATATAAAAATGCACTCTTGACGTCTAATTGAAACACCTTAAAACCTTTAAAGGAAGCAAAAGCTAGAAATAGCCTTATAGCTTCAAGCCTTGCAACCGGCGCATAAACTTCGGTGTAATCAATTCCTTCTTGTTGATTGAAGCCCTGGACAACTGATCTTGCCTTATTACGTACCACGACACCTCGATCGTCCTTTTTACATTTAAACACCCATTTTGTTCCTATCGGATACGCATCTTTCGGAAGATCAACCAGATTCCAAACCTTAAGTTTGTCAAATTGAGCAAGTTCTTCTTGCATAGCTACTATCCAGTTATTGTCATTTAAAGCCATTTCTACATTCTTGGGTTCAACCTGTGAAATAAAGCAAGAATGTGAGCAATCATCAAGAACACCAGAATCTTTAATGCAAGTATACAAACAAGTATTGTCAACAAGAGAACGAGTTTTCACTCCATCCTGTAAATTTCCAATTATATTTGTTACTGGATGATCTTTGTGTTCCTTGATGGATGCGACCTCAGGAACCGGCAACACATCAACTTGAGTAGAGTCAGATTGATAAGAATAATCTTGAGGAATTGGAATTTTCGAGTCTAAATTTGTTGGAATCTCCCCCTGAGCCTGTGTCGAAGGTAATGGATCATCACTCAACAACGGATTAGCAGAAGAATCTTGAAAAATAGCATTATCCTCCTCACTCTCTGAATCTTGTGGACCTGAACAAGAAGCAATATTTGGATCTGGAGCAAAAGTAGATGGAATCGATGAATTGGGAACTGCATTTGGTAGAAATCCATTGTGCTGAGTATCTTGACAAGAATCATAGATAACAGCAGCATCTTCATCAGAAATGTCAGAAGGTAAATGAAAAGACTTGAATAAGTTTTCATAATCAAATGCCCAATCTGGACCAATCGCCATTTGTGGTAAAGACCGATTTGAACAGTCAATATGGAACCATTCTTCAACTTGGCGTGTATCTTTATTATAAACCCTCTTGGTTGTTGAATTTGCCACATACCCTAGAAAAATCCCTTCAATAGCCTTTGCACTGAATTTTGTTGGGACATCTCGAAACTTCAGTAGGGTACACGGATTACCAAAAGGTAGTAAGTAGTCCAGATTCGGCTTTCGATTGTTTAGCAATTCATAGCAAGTCTTGTTATGTCGCTTTACGGTCAAGAACCTGTTCAAAACATGACACGCAGTATTCACAGCTTCAGCCCAAAATGTGACTGGAGGCTTAGAATCTGCAAGCATCGTGCGAGCTGTTTCGACCAACGTCCTGTTCTTTCGTTCAGCGACACCGTTTTGTTGAGGAACATATGGCGCACTGAATTCATGATGAATTCCTTTTTGTAGACAGAATAAGCCCATTTTTCTATTCTTAAATTCACTGCCATTGTCACTCCTGATTCTTCTGACTTTCAGATTGAATAAATTCTCTAAACCCAGGATTAAGTATTGTACCAACTCCGTGGTTTCAGCTTTAGAAGAAAGAAACTTAACCCATGAAAATCTGGAGTAATCATCAGTTACGACCAAACAATACGATTTCCCACCAATGCTCCTAATACTGATAGGACCGAACAAATCCATATGCAGCAACTCCAAAGGAGTTACGATAGAATTCGTCGACTTCGATTTGTGAGATTTCTTTCTTTGCTTCCCCTTCTTGCACGGAATACAATCATCAGGAACTGAGAATTTCATTTTCGGAATACCAAGCACAAGATCATTCCTAACAATGTAATTCATCTTCCTGTAGTTTATGTGAGCTAGCTTCCTGTGCCACAATATTGAATCAGATTCCGACGCCTTGGAGAGTAAACATGTTGGAATTGAATCCGTTGTAGTGGCGACACTCATGTCAAGGACATACGTGTCATTTCTCCGTGGAGCCTTCATGAGAATCCATTCATCAGGAATCACAAAACCCGGTTTCAGAATATAACATTCATGATCGTTGAAATGGAACGAAAACTTCTTGTCATAGACTTGTGATACGCTTAAAAGATTATGTTCCAGCTGCTCAACATAATTCACTTTTTCAAATTTGACTTTGTCATTCTTTAACGGTCCCTGGCCTGTTATGTACCCGCCTTTATTACCCGTAAAAGCGACATAACCACCATCAATTTTAATCACATCCTCAAGCAATCTAACATTCCCTGTCATATGTCGAGAGCAACCACTATCCACATACCATGTATTGTTGATAGTCCTCCTTGGTTGTCCTTACATAAACAACGAGAATTAGTTAGAAAGTGGAACCCAAGCCATCGTGGTCTTGGGTCGTCCGGATTGATCAAAATAAACCACTTCTTGTAATGTACAATCAATTTTATCATTCAATTTTGGAACAAATGTTTGACAATCAGACCTTTTCAAAGAAGAAGCATTTTTATTATTTTGAAAAACATTATTTGATATATTATTGTCAGATTCAGATGTTTCCAAAATTTTCTTTAATTTTCTGTTTCTCCTTCTTCTTTGAGGTCTAGACAATTTAACCTCCTGAAAAGTATCTTTTGAAATCCCAACTTTTGGAATCTTAAGATTTTCTTTGCATACAAAAGATTTAGTATGCAATGTATTCTGTTGTTTAATTCCATGAGAATTAACAAAAGATCGTCCAGTCATATCTTTATCCAAACAAGAAGACGATTTTCCTTCATCTTTTCTTTTCAGAATTTTCACCACTCTCGGTTGTGAAGGAACAGTCTTTATTTTACCCACTCTCGGTTGTGAAGGAACAGTCTTTATTTTACCCTTGTTCTTGGATGGACAATTAATCAAAATATGACCAGGCTCATTGCAATGAAAACACACTCGTCTTTCTTGATAACTTCTGAAATACGATGTTTTCTTTGAATTTGATGAACCACCAGAAGAAGAAGCTTCGAATGAATGTCCAGAACAATTTACCGGCTTCTTAGGAACATAAATCTGTTTTGGCACAATTGAAGACTTCACCTTTTGAAAACCAGTCGCAACAAAACCACTTGATTGTAAGGGTGGAGAAAGTTTAGTTGGAATCACTTTCACCTCTTCAGGTTCTGTCAAGATGCACCTATCCCGAGTAACATTCTTCACAACCTTTGGTTCCTCAATTTTCACTTCTCTTGGAATTCCTTCAACCTTTGAATCATCAAACACTTCATCCTCTGTATCAGAATCATACACCATGTCTTCACCCGTCACTGGATTCACTTTTAATACTGTCTTTGGATCAATCTCCTCTTCATGAATGATTTCAGGCTCAACCACATAATTTGCATTGAACGGAGGAGGAACAAACCCAATACTAGCAACCCTTTTTGTGGGATCGGCATTAGCATTAAAATAATCCAACACTACAGATGAATTCTCAAACTGTTCCAATTTTCTATGTAACTTTATCACCTCAGATTCTTTTTCAGAGATCTCCTTGTTCTTTTGAGCAACTACTTCATTTCGTTTTTCAATTTCAGCATAAGCTATGTCTAGATGATAACCCTGCTCTTTGTATTTTAACCCAAGAGAATTTAAATCTCTTTTCAAAGATTCAATTCTATCAATGCACAGTTTATCATTATCTTTCAGTTTCTGATTAACTGAATGCATTGATTTCATGTCACAAATCAAATTTGTGTTATCATCCATGACTTTTTGTAGTTTATCTTTAACAGAAATGCAATTAGAACAAAATATATGACAGACAGAGTCTTTTACCTTAGTCGGGTCAGACATGTCTGCCATGAATACTTTGGCAATCGGAATGTTCTCTGAATTTTCACCAACTGAAGCATTTTCTGTAAGAACAATTTCTTCCTCAGCAACCCCTGTCACAGCATCAGAATCAATACTTTGCTCTCTGTCTTCCTCATCATCAACACTTGGTACACTATCACCATCACATGAATCATCACTAGAACTTTCATCATCAGTAGACTCTTCTGGTTTTTCTGAATGAATTTTGGCAACAAAAGCCTGACTCACAGCAAACACCAAATCTTCCAAATGAATGCCCCAATCATAGTTTTCGTCATTTTGAGCAACTAAAGTTGATGATGCAGATGCATGAGTTGTATTTCCAGAAGAACCATGATTTTGATTACCAGATGAACCATGTGGCTGATTCCTATTATGTTGAAAGTTAGATTGCTTCTTTTGAGAATCAAATTCTACATTTGGCTTAACACACTCCTTAGCAAAGTGACCATACTCTTAGCAATTATAACACCTAACTTTGCTCTTATCAAAACCCATACGCGATCGACTATTTGAACCAATATATTTTCTTCCAGTTCTCTTCAAAAAATCTTTAGCTTGTCACATTAAGATGGCCATATTCCATTGGATATTCATTTCTTCCAGGTCAACAGGGTCAATCTGTCTGAAATCTTCTTCTATTACCTCAGGATCATGTATTTTTCCTCCAATGAAATTCTCATATGATGTCATGAATGAAGAAAACATAGCCAAATAATCATCAGCAACTTTCTGATTCACATGAGATCCAGATGATGTTGAAGCAGTAGTAGCAGAAAATCCAGAATGTATGACCAGAATAGATTGGAACTCCAGAACACTGATCATTTGAAGACTCTTGAGCATCACCAGAAAAGAATGCCACTCCAGCACCAGATTTACCAACAGATTTGGCAAAATACATCGAGGGATCCTGGATATGCTCCATATTAGTCTCTTTCTTTTTCATATTCATGTCATGTGACTGGATCTTTCCTAGGACTTCTTCAAGAGACATGGTTTTGTACTTAACATTTTCTTTGATCAAAACCGTATACACATCAAACTTTGATGGTAAAGCCTCCAAGAATTTATCATTGATTTCCTCAGTCTCATATACTACAGATGCACTAGCCAGTTCACTAAGAAGATGATAGAATCTTGTAGCAAGATCATCCAAAGATTCATTCTGAAAATGTTTAAAAACTAGGAACTGCTTCTTTAGTAACTCTTTTCTACTTTTCTTCACATCTAAACTCCCTTCACACCTTTTCTGTAGAGCTTCCCACAGTTGTTGAGAAGACTTGAACTACTTAAAACTGTGATAAATTTCCTTTGGTAGAGACATTGAAATGCTAGCCATTGCTTTCTTTTCTCGATGAAATAACAGCTTCTCTTAAGTAGTTAAAGCTGGCACTGGTTTTGGAACATCATCTTTTCCCATCCATGAATAAGTAGGGTGTGTATATCCTTCCAAAATTGGAATCCACAAACTAGTATCGGTAAAAGATACGAATTGGTCAAACCGATCTTTCCAATTTGAATAGTCAGCTAGATTCAGCAACTTCGGAGGTTTTTGAGATGTACCTATCTCATTGTCATAATTGAACATGTTTGTGACTTGAACCATATTTGCCATGTTAAAAAAAAATTCTGAAAAATTTCTAAGTATTGAGCTGTTTTACCCTCAGGCGAACTTAATAAGTTCGCTTTAGTGAGTACTAAGCGAACTTGAGATCAGGCGAACAAGACAAGTTTGCTTAAGGAGGAAATCCGGTAAGTTCGCTTAACAGCTAAGTTCGCTTGAAATGTGAGAAGCGAACTTAATAAGTTCACTTGCTAAGTTCGCCTGCACAGGAACTCAGCAAGTTCGCTTAAACTGCTGTAACAGATTCAAAAGCATCTTCGTTCAAACACGAACCAAAAACTTCAAAATTCATGATTTCTCAGCGAATTGATGGAATTTAAGGAAATTGAACCGTAGGATTATGAATTTTATCAAATAAAACAGTTCTATCGAACTAATTTCATCAAAAACACTTCTAAAATCACGAATTCAGCAGAGAAACGATCTTCAAGAACTTGAAAAACTCCATTGTTGCAGAAACTTCAAAAATGTTGAATTTCTTGTCGAATTGTACACAAAAACCGTCACTAATCACTGAGAATCGTACTTAATTCACGAGCATAAGCTCTGATACCACTTGTAGGTCCAGGTAACTCAACTACTGATCGAACTCGTGATATGACGTTTCTATAACACGAAGTGCGGAATCCTCCGTATTAACGTTTGTATACTAATCGACAATTCAAACAACACGCGTAAATAAACTTCTCGTTATATTCCAAATCACTGTGGTTACAGACTCAATCAGACAAGTTTTTCTCTTTTTGGATCAGTCACTTCTAATGACTCTGTAACACATATATATAGAAACACACCTGCTGTAAGCGAACTTAGTTAAGTTCGCCTGAAACAGATTAAGCGAACTTAACAAGTTCGCCTCAGTTAGACCTAAGCGAACTTATTAAGTTCGCCACTGATTAAGTTCGCCTCTAGGCACACTTGTACAAACACTTAGCAACATTATACAATTACATACCAAAAACATAAAGACATGAAATCTAACTATTACAAGCTTTTGTCATTACAAATCTATGTCCTAACAGTATCCCGGTCAGATACAATAGAAACCGGCACCCCATGCCTGGCAACGATCTCATTGACAAACACTTCGGATAACCTTTCAGATGAGAAGGTCTCCTTAATCGGTAGAAAATGAGCGCTTTTCGTTAACCGATCCACTACTACCCAAATTGTATCGTGCCCCTTCACTGTCTTGGGCAGCTTTGTAATAAAAATCCATAGTGATGTGCTCCCACTTCCATTTTGAAATCTCTAAAGGTTGGATTTTGCGATAAGGCTTCTGATGCTTTTCTTTAACTTGCAAGCATGTCAAACACTTGCTTACATACTTGTTCACATCATGTTTCATCCCCGGCCACCAATAGTTGTCGTTCATGTCCTGATACATCTTTGTCAATCCTGGATGTATCGAGTACCTTGACTTATGCGCCTCCTCAAGTACTTGCTCTCTAAATCCTCCAAACCTTGGTATCCAGATACGGTCATCCTTGACCCACACACCTTGACCGTTCTCTGTTAGCAATTCATGCTGTCCAAAAATCCTTTTTTCTTTTAGCCTTTCATCTCTCAAGGCTTCCACTTGCACGTCCTTTAATAAAGCCAGGAAATCCGGCGTTACCACTAGTTGATACTCTTTAACCCTAATTGGCGTGTGTTCCTCTTTACGGCTCAACGCGTCGGCAACTACATTTGCCTTACCCGGATGATAAAGGAATTCACAGTCGTAGTCCTTGATTAGCTCTAATCACCTCCTCTGCCTCATGTTCGACTCCTTTTGCTCAAAGAAGTACTTCAAGCTCTTATGATCCGTGTAGATTGTGCACTTGATTCCGTACAAATAGTGTCTCCACAATTTCATTGCAAACACCACCACCGCTAACTCTAATTCATGGGTAGGGTAATTCACCTCATGCATCTTTAATTGTCTTGAAGCATACACTATCACTTCCCCCGTTGCATTAACACACAACCTAGACCCAAATAAGACGCATCCGAATACACCACTAAGTCGTCTGTCCCTTCCAGTAATGTTAATATTGGTGCTTCAGTCAATCGCTTCTTTAACTCTTGAAATGCACCCTCCTAATCCGCCCCCCAAGCAAACTTCACCCCTTTTCGGGTAAATTTATTTAACGGCGTTGCTAGCTTGGAGAAGTCGTGGATGAACTTCCTGTAATAACCGGCTAACCCCAAGAAGCAACGCACTTCCGTTGGAGTCTTGGGAGCGTTCCACTTCACCACTGCTTCAATCTTTGCGAGATCCATTATAATCCCTTTTAGGTTAATAACATGCCCCGGAAATTGCACCTTCCGTAGCCAAAACACACACTTCGAGAATTTAGCGTAAAGCTTTTCTCGTCTCAACGTCTCTAACACTTCTCACAGATGATCTCCATGCTCCTCCTCACTCTTGGAGTAGATTAGAATATCATCGATAAATACTATCACCGATCTATCCAACATCGGCCGACACACGCGGTTCATTAAATCCATGAATGATGCCGGATCATTCATCAACCCAGAGGACATAACTAAGAATTCATAATGCCCATAACGTGTCTGAAATGTAGTCTTCGGAAGATCCTCTTCCCTAACCTTCAATTGGTGATATCCTGACCTCAGATCTATACGTGAAAACCACTTTGCCCCTTGTAACTGGTCGAACAGGTCATCAATGCGCGGTAACGAATACTTGTTCTTGATCGTCAACTTAATAAGCTCCCGGTAGTCGATGCACATACACATGCTACCATCCTTTTTCTTCACAAACAAGACCGGTGCACCCCACAGTGATATACTTGGTCTTATGAACCCTTTGCCCAACAAGTGTTGAAGTTGCTCCATGAGCTCCTTCATCTCTGTTTGTGCTAATCTATACGGAGCTTTAGCAATCGGCTGAGCTCCTGGTTATAAGTCAATATGGAATTCGATTTCCCTTTCCGATGGTACTCCCGTCAAGTCATCAGGGAAGACATCTAGAAACTCCTGGACCACTTGAACCTCCGACGAGTCCATGCCTCTTGCTTCAGTATTAGTGACGTAAGCTAAGTACACCCCACACCCACGCCTCAATGACTTTACTGCCTTCATCATAGAGATAACTCTCGGTAGAGAGCTCACTCTATCGCCATAAACCGTCATTTCCATTCCTTCTAAAGACCTCATCCTTATCATTTTCTGTCGGCAAACAATGTCCGCATCAAACGCGGCCAACCAATCCATCCCCAACACAACAACAAATCCCCCTAGATCAAAATAAATAATGTAACAGGGAACCTATTACCCTCTAGATCAATAAAGCAGTCATCTAACGCTTCAATGACTCTGGTGGGTGATCCCACTGCGGTCTCAACACTAAACGACTTTTCAATCATCCTAGCCATCCTACACAAACTCTTGCAAAAAGATGGGGCTATGAAGCTCTTACTTACCCCCAAATAAAATAAAGCAGAAGCTGGTACATTATTAATCAGAAAGGTACCTGAAACCACATCAGGGTCAGTGTTGGCTTCAGCTGCAGTCATGGTGAAGGCTCTTGCCCTCGCCTTCGGCTTTTCGTCTTCTTTCTTCACTAGGACGGTTTCTTTGCTCGATCCCACACCCTGTCCTGCCTTACAATCTTTCGCCAGATGGCCAAAACCGCCACAATGATAACTCTTAGGACCGCGCGGACAGTCCCTAGCAATATGCCCTGCTTTACCGTATCTATAACAAGAACGTGCATCGGCCCTGCACTCAACCGAGTGCATCTTTCCACACTTGCGACACGAATCTGGACCATCGGACCTAGACTTCTTCTCAAACGCAACCTTTAGATCCCTACCGAACCTCTTGAGGGGTACAGTCCACTTCTTTTCCTCTGGTTTCTTTTCTTGCACCTTAACCCCCATGACATCATCATATAGCGTCCCACTAAGCTCCACCGCATCGTCAAAGCTCGAAGGTTGTTGAGCCTTAACTAAAGGCCTAACATTGTCTTGTAGACCGGCTACATACAGCTTCATCCATCGCTCATCATTTCCAGCTAAGTGTGGCACCAGACGTGCCATCTCGTTGAACTTCGACGTATACTCACGATGAGTCGATTTACCCGCCTTGAGAGTCAGAAACTCTCTCTCTACCCTTTCAAGCTCTCCTGGAGCACATAACTTCTTCCTAACAAAACCCTTCAGATCGTCCCAAGTCATAGCTTCCAACTCCTGAGCAGTCTTTCTTTCTTTCACCGAGTTCCACCAGTGCAAAGCCTCAGCAGAGAAAGAGTGAGAAACGAATTTCACAGTCTGCTTCGACTTACACTCACTGATAAAGATAGTGGACTCCATCTCAGTAAGCCAGTAGTACGTGACCACGGCATCCTTCAAACCATCGAGCCTAGGTGGATCGCACTTCTTGAAGTGCCCATAGTCACAGTTGCCACCAGTTCCAGCCGATCTCTTCTTTTTCTCTACCTCTACTAGCACTCATGTTTCTAGCTCCTCGAACGCCGCCTTTACGAGATCAGGAAAATACTCAAGAATCATCTCGACCACTTCCTTCTTGACTGCCTTATGAACCTCTGGTTCAAACTGGAACCTTTCATTATGCTCAGAATGCACCAAAGGTTCAACACGCACTGACGGTTCGGTGTGAACCGACACCTCGTCATGGTTAGCATCATCACTATGAGCGTTCCTATGACGCCCCCTAGCATTAGCATTAGCAGCAATTTGTCTTCTAGGTGCGATCAGTTACTGAAATAATAACAAACATAGCAATATTTAGGTATCATTTAGAACAATCCGAGCAGTGCAATTAGTTAATTACGGTGGCCAATCGCCATTACCCTTTCGCCTTGCTTTTAAATCATTCCTATACTGCATCCACACACATATACACTAACTCATACCTGGCGCTTCTAGCTTTTGGTTACACGTGATGACATTCCCTACACATCGGTACCATTCTCAGTTTAAGTCTAGGCATCAAGGATGCCCAGATTATTTAAACCACCGCTCTGATAACAACTTGTAAGGCCCCAAAATCGGAGACCCGACTCGTTGGCATACACGTAAGCAAGGTAGTAAATGATGTCAAATAAACTCAAATTAATACAGCGAAAAACAAACAGTCAACAGTGGTCAATGACCCAAATTCCAAACACAATCTAATCAAGTACTAATATTTGAATAGTTCAACACTATAAAGGAAATTAAATGTCATCATAACGATCACGGTAACCAAACGCCATCCAGAAGCCGCCAGCTCACACTTTCTCTTTACCTGAGATACATGCTAAAAGTCAGCTATGGTGAGTGAGTTCTATAGTAATTCATTAAGAAGTATTATGTCCCGAATGTTTATGAAAAATGGTTTACGCTATAACAGTTTTTTCATACAAATCATCGTCCATTCAAATATTATATTTTATCGATGTACACAAAATCATGACGACTAGTCCTAGAACACGTACAATCATGACTCGTTAACTGATCACCGTCAGTCATAACAACTCACCGACTAACACCGACTTACTATCAAGCTTGAACAACTCATTTTTCTAGCTAACGTCAGACTAGTTTCCCGTCGACTAATCTCGACACAATATCCAATAACTTTTAATTAACAGTCATGACACTTAATTATGTGATACCAAATCCTACACATACAAGCATGACCATTATTTCACAACACATATATTAATGTCAAAACTCGTTCATTTCGTACATTCACTATACCGCACATTGCAAGTATTCATGCCCAAAACTACAAAACATTTAAAAGTGGGCGATAGAGACTCACATATGTTAGACGCAATTCGATCTCTAGAACTTGCTAATGCCTCGAGCATGCCTTTCGATCTTGCACCTATAATACACACAAACCACGAGTCAAAACATGACCAACCACTAACACCCCCGATCACTCGGCTACCTAACCATGTGCATGGCCACCCACGATTGCATGCTACCATGCATGGTTCGCATGGAGTACAACCCATACTCTCCTGAAGTCCCTAAATGATTAACCGGCTCAAGGATTCATTGGTTTTACGTCCCTACATCACCAACCACCCATCTCGCATACGTACGACTTTTGCCATGCACGTATACCCCAAGTCAAGCCTAAGCCGGTTTCCTGATGGCTTCAATCCGCCCGGCCGCCTCGACTCAGCCGTTCTCACATCACCACCGCCCCGCTGTGGGCTTCGGTTTACTCTCGATCCACCACGAGCCGCCACACTCCTCCCTCGCACCACTCCTCCTGTCCGCGCCGTCGAGCCGACCAGCCCTGGTCCGACCTTCCTTCCTTGCTATCGGGATCTCCCATCACCCATACCACCATCGTGTGTGGGTTTAGTGCTTCGTCGCACCCTCCCTGGCATGATTCCGTCCAACCGACCACCCCTAGGGTTCGGCCGAACCTTGCATACCCGCAAATGGGTCTCACTCGCTCAACAAATAAAAATACAAGATAATTAACAAAGTGTATACCTTTAACTTGGATGACTCGTGCGAATCGAATCACCGAAGCACTCGTCTTCTTCCTACTCGCGTCTCCTTCGAAACCCTAAAATCATAACAATGATTAATACAATTACCCGGGGATTAAAACACGTACACGATGATTAGAGGCTCGCGATTATACTTTGATCTTGAAAAAAACTCGATGAACGGCCCCTTTCTCTTCTCCTGGCGATCTCGGCAGCCGCAAGAAACAAAAAATGGGGCTCCCCCCTTTTCGCCGAGCACTTTAGGGTGTGCCACCCCCAGACCGGGCTTCGACCCCCACGCGTTATTGATCTCCACACGGGCTTATCCCGTCTCGAATCTTTTATAAAACTTTCCCTCGGGTTTCGATAGTTACCCAATAAATCCCATCGAATTATTTACAAAATGTTAACGTACTATTCTCATCAAATCTCCTACACCCGAGAACATTTATTTACAAGATTTACAAACCCGTTTTCTAAATGAAAAATCGGGTTGTTACAGCCTTGGTTTGATGCATATCTAGGAAGGGCCAAGAAGGTAGTAAACAAGTAATTTGGAGGAGAAGAGGCAGAATCCTCAAATGATGCTTCATACAGTTCAAATTCAACAGTTTATGTTGATAATCCACTAGCAATTACTCCCTACAATGGATTGGTTGATAAACAAATGTTAGAATTCAAAATAATTATTTACAACAAACTCTGCAAGGAGTTAAAGATCATGGGATAATGCTAATCCAAGTGGACTAGAATTTCTACTAAGCAATGACACAATTCTGCTTTTAAAATACATCAATGAAGTACTAATGATTGAGGTTAATTTCTCGTGGAAAGTTTATGAAATGAGATATCACATATTTTCCAACTTCACCATAAGAAGTGTGAAAATGATTAAATTTATCAAAGCACATTTTGAAGAGATAGGGGAACTGGTATGGGAAGTAGTAGAAGATAATGATGATATCTTTGAAGAAGATCTGATAACAAGCCTTAAAACTGCAAAGGCCACTTTTGAATCATACATCATATTCAATTTAGAATAGAGGGAAGATGAAGTGCCTCCATCAACAGAAGGAGCATCTGGTTCAAATAACAAGGAGCTTGTCTCTACTATTGCTGAAGAACCAGTTGCGCCCAATGTTGAAACTCCCCTCTCTGTTAATGAAGCAATTGCTATGGTATCAACAAAAGATAAAGGCAAGAAGCTTATAACTGAAGAAGATGAGATGAGAATTAAGTTGGAGAATAAAGAGATGAAGGGCTGCTAAGGCCAAAGAAGAGGAAGAAATGAATAAGATGAGAAGAGTTAAAAACTATAGACTGATAAAATAATTTAAGAACAAAAGTTTATCAGTGCTATAACTTAACTACAAGAATGCCAAATCAAAATCCCTACTGAAGATGAAGATGTAGCTCTAGCTAGAAAGCTTCAAGAAGATCTTAATAAGCTAAAAGAAAAGAAGATAAGGAATGGCTAGCAAACAAGGAAAAGAGTTCCAAGTTCAAGACAAAGGACTCTAAACTAGCTAATGTGCTCAAGGTTGAATAGGTGAAGGAACTAGAAGAAAGAGGATTCAACAAAGAGCAGTTAGAGAAAATGTCAAAAAAGCAAATCTACAGAGAATATGTTGGATATTTAAGAGTGGATGTTAAGCAAATAAAGGCAGTTGAGAAGGCAAAAGAAAGAGAAAAATCTCAAAAGAAGCTGTCCTTCAATCAAAGAGAAATGATTGATAGGAAGAAGATGTTTGATTTCGTAATAGCCAAAGGATTCAATGGTAAAAGCTTGGGGCGTATGAGTTTCATAAATCTTCAAACTTTATATCTGTGACACCCGACATTTTCAGGTCAATATCCGTACATAACATAAACGCATTTACATTTTCAAGTTTCCTGATTGACTTCATTGCATTAAATAGGTCGTAAAGTCTAGCAATAGCCATGCATTGGTTCATTTCATACTTTGGTAATTTTAGGAATTTTTGGTTCACGTATATGTATAACCCATCTAATACGAACATTGGTGATTCAGCTAAATATCCAGACTAATGTCAAAGAATCCATAATACATAAACTATATGCTTATACAACAAAACTTAAGGATCTAAAACACATAAAACACGTAATGATCCTTAACGGTATAATTCTAGAGTTTTACCGTGTACCGTCATCTTTAAACGTCCATACACAAAAATTTATCATGTCTAAGACTTATACCACATATAAATAGATATATTTTTTTCATCAAGCCTAGTTAATTACCCATAAAAGTAATTAAGAAACCCTAAACCAAGTTAAATCACCGTTCCGAACCGTAATCAATATTTAACGTGTTAATGGCCTATATAACCACACCTTAAACCACCTAAACTACTTAACCAACCCAACCCCACCCCTTGGAACTCATTTGGCAGAAAATATCCATGTGGGCCCCCTCACACCCTCAAATTTCTCCATATCTTAACTTTTATGCTCCAAGACCATACTTTCTTTACTTATAAGTCTTCTATCCTATCACTTCCTTCCTTACATCACTCAAATTTCAAGAAACATCACTCCACACTCTTTATTTCTCTCTTTTGGAAAACACACATACAACCACACACTACATACACTTGCAAACTTGCTTCAAATCTTCATCCAAATCCAAAGAAGTTCAAGTGTTTTCAAGATAGATTAGCAAGGAAATTCAAGCATTTGGAACTACCATCTTACATCCTTCTCCTTGCTTGCTTGTTGTGAGTCTTCAACATATATCCATCTCTTTCATTTTACTAGCATTACAAATATTTTGCCTGTATAAAACTCCATCCAAAAGAAAACTACTTAAAAACTAGCAAAAACATGATTTACATCTTTTTAACAAAAGGTTTCTCTAAAAATTCATGTTCATGCTTTATGAACATACAAGAACTTTTAAACGTGAACTAAAAATTGTTACACACATGTTTTTATAATAAAAGTTATTCTAAAGAAAGCTTGTTGGTTATAATCTTGTGTAAAAAGTTAGATCTACAAGTAGAAAAACTCTAATTCTTGAATCTTAGACAAACATGGAACATGGACATAAAACTTATGAAACAAAGTATATTCTTGGACAAATCTAGACATGGGACATGTAAATGTACTAGATACAACCTAAACATCAATCATAAACTTGATCATGTGGTAAAACAAGTACACACTAAAAGAAAATATGTTAAAAGGTAAACTCTTGAACTGGACAGTAGCTGGCAGAATACTTGGCCAGTGTTTAGAGGGTCATAACTCAGTCAATATACACCCAAAATTGACGTATTTTTTTTTATCTAAAACTAAGTATGAAGAATTTGGAATCCAACCCAAGTGGTTTCATGAAATTTCGTTGAGTTTTGATACCCCAAAATAGTCATACAAGATAAAGTGTCAAAGCTATCCTTTTCAGCAGAAAAGTTGTCTTACTTGTTGAAGCCATATCTTGGTCATAAAAATTCCAAACAACCTGATTCCAACTCCTATAGTTAGTATTTTGTGTCTAAATTAAATTTGTATGAGCTCGTGTCATAGAAGTAAGCTTTGGTCAGCCAACTTAAGGAAATCCCCATGTCGCTCCAGAAAAACCATTGATGTACTTCATGTCCAAAATGAATTTATTTAAAATAACTAGACATGTCATAAAATGTTAGATAATAAATCTTTGTAACCCTAAGACATGTAGGTAACTTGAAATAAAATTTCTTGACATAAAGAGTTCATTTGATTAATCAAAAGGATGTCGCACAGGCGACTTAAAATTCAGGAAATCACTCTAAGCAAGGGTTTACTTTAATCATATAGTTGAAGGCAAATAACTATCAAAACCCTAACACGATCTATATACGACAACCTATGGACATATATCTATACATATGAAATAAATAATGTATATATTTTTTGATTAAACATGTATGCATGTTATGAAATTCAAAGACATGTCACCAACGGTTCGTCGGGTCACACTTTCAAAACGTAACACATGTATTACCGACTCTAACATTTTGGGTGGAACTTATACACGTTCAACTTATATGTTGACATCATATTATTAGGTCTTAAGACAACCGTAACTGTTAGGTCACAGTTTGGACAGTCTTGCATACACGTCGGCTTACTAGCAGTTACACATTGAAAGCTCATCAGGTGAGTTCACGACCCCTTTTTAACTTTTAAATGTAGAAACATCGGGGGAGAAACATATTTGCTTAACAAATTTGATACATTTGGAAACACCATTACTTGATACATTTGATGAAACATGAAATATATTTGCTTACACGTTTGAAAAAAAATGAAAAATCATTGTTTAATACATTTGGGAATATCAATGTTTGATACATTTGGGAAAACATGGAACACGCTTATGAACATTTTCATTTTGTAACAAGAGAACAAGACCCGACCTTATTTGCATGAGTTAACGCACATAAAGCTCGCTAAAAGTACCATACATGAACATTTTTATAACCATTAACTATAGTTTTAGCCTGGGACTCTATGGATAGTACTATTGGGATTGACACCCCCGGTCATGGTTCGATCGGTTTTGGTCGAATGACCGCATAGTGTTCAAACGTGTGCTCAGGAAGTACGAGCTTGGGGCAAAATACATGTGTCATGGTTTGGTTATGCCTCATGTATTAACATATTATTTGTATTCCTAGGTAGTGTACAAATGGGTCAACAATACTTATTCTGTTTATCATATACACTTGAAACTATTTGCGAACAATTGAATTTACAAGGATTATTTGACATGTTTCCATTGGAAAACTACTCGTTTTATGACTATGAAGTCATCACATGTTTTCATTGGGAAAACTACTCGTTTTATGACTACGAAGTCATCACATGTTTTCAATGGGAAAACTACTCATTTTATGACTATGAAGTCATAACATGTTTTCATTGGGAAAACTACATGTTTTATGACTATGAAGTCATCACATGTTTTTATTGGGAAAACTACTTATTTTATGACTATGAAGTCATCACATGTTTTTGAGGAAAACGGTTTTACATTAAGCCCGTGTACATATTTTCAATGCTTTCAAGGAAAACCACTTTACGTTGCAACAAGCAAACCTGTGAACTCACCAACCTTTGTATTGACATTTTTAAGTATGTTTTTCAGGTAACACATAGCTATGACACGGGTTTGGAATAGGTTAGCCATTTGGATTAAACCCTAGAAGCCAAAGAAGCGTGATTGTCAAACCTCAAGACAGTTTTGACCTACATGGTTCTAGGAAAATGTACTAGCCTATTTTAGTATTTGTAATGGTGTTCAATACTTTAGATTTCTTCAAAATGCTTCGGCTATTGTGTAATATACCGATTGTTGCAACCTTAATTTATTTATTTATCTATTAAGTAAATGAATTTTGGGGTGTGACTGATTGGTATCAGAGCCGATGGTTTTAGCGAATTAGGTTTCCTTAGTGACGCCTAGTCTCTAACCAGACTCATTTAGGGAACAAGAAAACTAAGACTCGCATCACACTAAGAAAACCCAAGACTTGAGTATAGAAATTCCAACCGTTGCCAAACAACTTGACTGGACCATTAGTGTATGTAGTTACACTAAAGAATCATTAGATATATTAATACTAAACACAATTACGTGGTATACGTAACAAACATTTAACACGTACAACAATGTGGAAATAATAAACACCTACAACATGGCCCAACAGAGTATCACTGTTCGGATTACGAATCAAGGATGACGGGTACTCAGCACAATATAACCCTAGAATATCGAGTTACGGGCTCAGCTCGGGCGACGACGGTAGTAATGGCCAGTTACCGATCTTGGTATCACAACAGGCTGAACCTGTACCTGTACCTGTACCACACCTACACCTACTCCAGCTGTGGAGTCAGTTTTCTTCTCTGACATATGTTGTCTTCATTTGGTGTGGTATATATATATACTCTCTTTTATGATTTGCTGGATTGGATAACAAAAATCTTCGCCATGAGATATGGCAGACATAACTACCCAATCAAAAGGGAACCCGAAGTGGATAATCAAGACTGAACGGGAGAGAACTTTACTGGTCAGGAGACCCATAGACTCATCGGGATCATGTGGATCCACACGAACATGCAAAATTGGAGCATGATTTGCTCGACACTGATATGAGGATCCCTACCCTAACATAGTGCATGACTTCCACCACTCATGTTTTGTTATTAAAAGATACTGTTTGTGTCTCTCTACCATTAACTCCATCCAGTAACAGCCTTAGTCAGCAGATGCATGAGTATTGGTACACATGACTAAGAGTGATCCGATAGAACATACACACTCTTGCGTGGGAATGCAACACAACGGCATGATCTAATGAACATTTCAGATCCCTTTTAACTGAGAGCTTGGGATAAGAGAAACACGATAGGGACCATACAAAGTAAATTATCATTGCGGGTGCACATGCAATCATAATTTGCAGTGCATGAGAACTCTAGTGAGTTTTAGTGTCCATGATTAATCCGTATCCCTACTCTTAATTCCCAGTCATTCAATTAATGATCGAAATCACCATAACCATAAGGGTTGACCCAAAAGGCATCAGATGATGCGATGGACTATCACAAGTGACGTGGAAATGTACATAATCTCCTTCATTTTTGAATTATAATGAATCCAAACCTCTTAGCGAGACTTCCTTGGCATGAAAATTTTAACCAAAACCTTGAAGAGATCTATTCTTGGTGATTTAACCTCGACTCTTCGACTGATTTTGGAAATTCCTTGTAAAGTACTGCTTCAACTTTTGAGACTGCGCTATAGGTTCTCTCTTTTCGATTTCGTTATTTATCGATCACCGAACATGACTGATCTTTGGGTTAGCATGAATCAGACCTTAACATTTATAATTCCCCTACTAGATCTTCATATAACATTCTCGCAGTTCAGAAGGAACGAGAGAAACTCGAATTTGGCGTACCCGAATCTTAGTGGATCTTGAGCGACAAAGATTTTCGCTCATCCATTTCCACTTGTTAATTCATATCCTTTGAGATTTTACTTGCCACGAAAAATCCATGTTGATCCTTACAACGGTCAACACTTACAGCAAATGTACAACTACTATTGGAGATCATATCTTAGGGTCTATCTTATAATTCAGTATCACACTTACTTGAAGCCTACATCGAAAGTGTGCACTAACTCCTGTAATAGGATGGAAATTTACTCTAATCCTCTTACGCCTGACACCTACGGGTATTGTGGAATCCCGACCTGAGACAAGTAGGTAATCTGACTTTTCAGAATAGTTGTCAAACGGGGTCTTTCTTACCACCTTTGGCATTCAGAACATCATCAATTTTGAATAATCTATCGATGATATATAAGCCATGATTTATGCTTAAGTGAGTATCAAGGAAATGTAAGTGTGAACTGTCGGTTGTTGTCAGACCAACAGCAGACTAACATAGAAGACTCTTAAAGGTGTCCCAAATGCGTGAATTTTTTTGCTAATCTCATTAGTTCACATTATACATAAGGGATGTAAGCGTGAGTTGCTTCCAACAACCCATTGTCCACAAAGATCCGAATAGGATAAACTTATATCCTTTTGTACTTACATTTCCCGAAGGATCATTTTGTTGAATGAGTCTCTGATCTCAGACCATAGGAGAGACATGGTCACATCTTTTACTCTCACCCTTCTATAGTTAGAGAGCTCTAGAGCACCTACTGTTAGTAAACAACTTCTTAACACATGCTTAGGGAAAATACAAAACTTTGACATTTAACACTCATTACTTCAATTTTATGGCTTAAACCCTTGTACTAGGGACTTAAAGGCTATAACTGATATGAGTGAAATACGTAATGTTAAGTCATGAGAATACCATTCGAATGCTAGGGAAGTTGCAGCCATACTGTATTGTCAGTTGTTAGCAAATTCTGAAACTCGATGATCCATTCCGACCAACTTTGATGAGAAATCATGAACCTAAGTTGAAATCTGAGGATTTAATTCTGTGTTCTATGATTGACAGTCGTCTAAAGCTGTACACTACCAGGAAGATAAACAAAGGACGAATCAATCCTGGAATTTTTACTTGACTGTCATCTATTTCCTGACATCCGCTTAATGAGAAGTCAAACCTTTGATTAAACTAACCATGATGTTACATATTAGTCTACCAATTTAACAAGTTAGAACGCTCTGAATCAGTTTCGGGGAAACGCCATTCCTATGAGGCTATTTCCACGATGCGACTGTTTACCTTCTCATATGGGCGAACCGCAGTCTAGAATTCCTTAAGACTTATCTATCTCGTGGACATTGTAGTCAAGTCATGAGTTCACAAATCAAGATATTACAACCTAAATGCTAGACTTCAGTAGAAGTGCAGTGCAAACAATGACTAATGAGGTATTAAACTCAATCTTCATCAGCAAAAACCTACGAGAAATATTGAAGCCTTTAACCTATTCCGTTCAATGTGAATGGAAGATTTTACATGACACCAAACCTAATATGAAAGTATAATATTAATGTTCCCATAGCATGCTTTCAAGAAGTATGAGGGAACCATCATAACGTTTTCATTTCTGTATTTTGTCATTGCTATCTGATTACCATAAGGTGATGAGTATGCAGTTAGAAAATGAATAGAAGTGAAGTTGTGCACTTTTCTTTGAACCCCACGGAGATTCATTTATCCTTAGTAATTGTTGAGCCGAATCAACTAGACTAACCTCAAAAACTTTGACTTTCTCTTTCGTCTCCATCTAGATTCACCCTCATCTTTAGAGGAATCATAAAAATCTAGATCATTGATATGTTACTGAGAGATTTGATTTTTTCAAAGTTAATTGTTCGACACCTATTTCATCAAGGTTTCAATATAAACCAAATTACGAATGACATTCATGAAAATGTTACCGGTAATGAGATTTGATAAAACCAGGATCAATCTCAAGAGATCAGGTCTCCATAAATACTTATTTCATATCAAAGTTTTCTAATGCGTTACCTAGACAATTAACTAACGGTTCCACTAAACCATTTCGGCTCATTTAAGAGAAATAACATAGGAGGATGCTGTAACGAACCAAAAAACCGGGTTTCTTTTTAAATATTCTAATAAATATTATGGTGAAAATAATATTTTAGAAATAAGTTGAAACAAGTGAGTTTCAAGTTAGTAATGGGGTTATATTAGTTTTTAACTAATTATGGAATAAAAATGGGTGAAATGGAAGTTATGGGACTGAAAGTGTAAAATGACAAATCTCCCATATTTGACTAAAAGAAGTCAAAATTCAGATTTCTCTCATTTATATGTAGGTTGATACTCTCAAGAGAAAAAGGGAGAAAAGGGTGTTGAAGTCAAAATCGTGCAATTGAAGCTTGGATTGTGAAGTTGTTATCTTGCACATCATCCTTCTAACATCAAGTAAGTGTTAATCATCCTTTTGATTTCACCATTGATGTGTTAGTTGGTGGGTTTTGTAGAAATCCAAAATTTATGTTGCATGTTGATAATTAGTGTTAGATTGTTGATAATCTAGTTAAACTAAAGGTAAACAATGGTGATTAACATCATAGAACCCTTTAATTTTGATTATGAGAAGTTAAGGTTCTTATGGAGAAAATTGGGGGTTTTTGGATTATGATGATAAGATGATGATTAAGTGTTTATATGATATTAGACACTTGAGCAAACACCAAATTAACCTAATGATAAAAATTGAATGAAAAAATAATGTTAAGGTAAGGATAATGAAACTCAAGTAAGTGAGTTTGGGGTGAAAGAGGGTGTTTGGATATGAGTTTAACTCAAACGGGTCAGTTTGGGTTGGAAATGGGAAATTGGGTTGTGAACCCAATTATAATGTGATTTTGATGTATGTTAGATTATTAAACTAGGTGTATATGTTTAGGTAATCAAATTGCAAAACTTGAAGGTGGTGCGGGATCTTCTAACCCGAAAGGTAAGTGCTATTGCACTTACTTACTAATTGATGATTAATGGTGTTATATGCAATGTTCTACGCAAAATATGTTAAGTTGCATAATGTGTTATATGGTATGAATGTGTATAGAGGTGTAAAAATAAGTGGATGAATGTAGTTATAGTATTAGTACTATAATGGATATGTGGATATGGAGTTATGGTCTAAGTACCATAATGGATATGTGGATATGAAGTTATGATCTAAGTATCATAATGGAAATGGAAAGATGTTAATTATGAATGATAAATGAAAAGAATTAAACTTGTAGGTGAAATACAAGTGATATGTAGTCTAATGAAAAATTGGGTGGAAACGGGTCAATTGGGTGAATGGGGAAAACAAGTAATATTTACTTGTTTGAAATGTTTTATTTTCATTACTAATGGTGATATGTATGGTGTTATGTAGGAAAAGCTCCGAAGTAAGTCCAAGTCAAGTCCATGGCTAAAGACGGGTTCTCGTAAAGTCTAGCAATAGCCATGAAATAGGTCGTAAAGTCTAGCAATAGCCATGCATTGGTTCATTTCATACTTTGGTAATTTTAATAATTTCCGGTCACGTATACGTATAACCCGTCTAATATGAACATTGGAGATTAATCTAACTATCCAGACTAATGTCAACTAATCCATAATACATAAACTATATGTTTATACAACAAAAGTTAAGGATCTAAAACACATTAAACAAGTAATGATCCTTAACAATATAATTCGAGAGTTTTACCGTGTACCGTCATCTTTAAACGTCCATACACAAAAATTAATCATGTCTAAGCCTTATACCACATATAACTAGATATATTTTTTTTCATCAAGACTAGTTAGTTACCCATAAAAGTAATTAAGAAACCCTAAACCAAGCTAAATCACAGTTCCAAACCATAATCAAGATTTAACATGTTAATGGCCTATATACCCACACCTTAAACCACCTAGAGTACTTAACCAACCCAACCCAACCCCTTGGAACTCATTTGGCCAAAAATATCCATGTGGGCCCCCTCACACCCTCAAATTTTTTCATATCATGACTTTTATGCTTAAAGACCATACTTTCTTTACATATAAGTCTTCTATACTATCACTTCCTTCCTTACATCACTCAAATTACAAGAAACATCACTCCACACTCTTTCTTTCTCTCTTTTGGATAGCACACACACAACCACACACTACACACACTTGCAAACTTACTTGAAATCTTCATCCAATTCCAAAGAAGATCAAGTGTTTTCAAGATGGATTAGCAAGGAAATTCAAGCCTTTGGAACTACCTTCTTACTTCCTTCTCCTTGCTTTCTTGTTGTGAGTCTTCTACATATCTCCATCTACTTCATTTTACTAGCATTACAAGTATTTTTCTTGTATAAAACTCCATCCAAAAGAAAACTACTTAAAAACTAGTAAAAACATGATTTACATCTTTTTAACAAAAGGTTTCTCTAAAAATTCATGTTCATGCTTATGAACATACAAGAGCTTTTAAACAAGAACTAATCCTGGTACACAAATGTTTTTATAATAAAAGTTAGTTTAGAGAAAGTTTGTTGGTGATAATCTTGTGTAAAAAGTTAGATCCACAACTACAAAAACTCTAATTCTTGAATCTTTGACAAACATGGAACATGCCCATAAAAGTTATGAAACAAAGTATATTCTTGGACAAATCTGGACATGAGACATGTAAATGTACTAGATACAACCTAAACATCAATAATAAACTTGATTAAGTGGTAAAACAAGTACACACTAAAAAAAAATATGTTAAAACGTAAAGTCATGAATTGGACAGTAGCTGGCAGAATACTTGGCCAGTGTTTAGAGGGTCATAACTCAGTCAATATGCACCCAAAATTGTGTATTTTTGGTCTTAAACAAAGTATGAAGAATTTGGAATCCAATCCAAGTGGTTTCATGAAATTTCGTTGAGTTTTGATACCCCAAAATGGTCATACAAGATAAAGTGTGAAAGATGTCCTTTTCAGCAGAAAAGTTGTCATATTTGTTGAAGCCATATCTTGGTTATAAAAAGTCCAAACAACCTGATTCCAACTCCTAGAGTTTGTATTTTGTGTTTAGATTATATTTTGTATGAGCTCGTGTCATGGAAGTAAGTTTTGGTCAGCCACCTTAAGGAAATCCCTAAGTCGCTCCAGAAAAAACCAATGTGGTACCTCCTGTCCAAACTGAATTTATTTAAAGTACCTAGACATGTCATAAAATATTGGATAATAAATCTTTGTAACCCTAAGACATGTGTAACTTGGTATAAAATTCGTGACTTAACGAGTTCATTTTGTTAATCAAAATAATGACGCACGGACGACTTAAAATTCTGGAAATCACTCTAAGAAAGGGTTTACTTTAATCATATAGTTTAAGGCAAATAACTATCAAAACCCTAACACGATCTATATACAACAACCTAAGGACATATATCTAAACATATGACATCAATAATGTATATATTTTATGATTAAACATGTATACACGTCATGAAATTCAAAGACAAGTCACCAACGGTTCATCGGGTCACGCTTTCAAAACGTAACGCATGTATTACCGAGTCTAACATTTTGGGTGGAACTTATACACGTTCAACGTGGGTCTTAAGACAACTATAACTGTTAGGTCATGGTTTGGATAGTCTTGCATACACGTCGGCTTTGCTAGCACTTACACATTGAAAGCTCATAAGGTGAGTTCACTACCACTTTTTAACTTTTAAATGTTTTAGAAACATCGGGGGAGATACATATTTGCTTAACACATTTGATACATTTGGAAAAATCATTACTTGATACATTTGAGGAAACATGAAACATATTTTCTTACACGTTTGAAAACATGAAAAATCATTGTTTCATACATTTGGAAAATCATTGCTTGATACATTTGAGAAAACATGGAATACACTTACGAACATTTTCACATTGTAACAAGAGAAGAAGACCCGACCTTATGTTTGCTTGAGTTAACGAACACAGAGCTCGCTAAAAGTCTCCTACGTGAACATTTTTATAACCATTAGCTATAGTTTTAGCCTGGGACTCTATGGATAGTACTAATGGGATTGACACCTCGGTCATGGTTCGATAGGTTTTGGTCGAATGACTGCATAGTGTTCAAACGTGTGCTCAGGAGGTACGAGCTGGTGGAAAAATACCTGTGTCATGGTTTGGTTATGCCTCATGTATTAACATATTATTTGTATTCCTAGCTAGTATACAAATGGGTCAACATTACTTGTTCTGTTTATTATATACACTTGGAACTACTTGCGAACAATTGAATTTACAAGGATTATTTAACATGTTTCGATTGGGAAAACTACTCATTTTATGACTATGAAGTGTTTTCATTGGGAAAACTACTCGTTTTATGACTATGAAGTCATCACATATTTTCCTTGGGAAAACTACTCATTTTATGACTATGAAGTCATAACATGTTTTCATTGCGAAAACTACTCGTTTTATGACTATGAAGTCATCACATGTTTTCGAGGAAAACGGTTTTACATTAAGCCCGTATACTGATGTCATCTAGACGGTCTATAAAAACTATGTAAAACCTAACCTAGACACTGTAGTAATACTCTAGTAAACCTATGAACTAGACCGCACTGACAGGCAAGTGTACCTATCGAATGTAGTTAAGCTTAACGGTAAACCGGATATCAAACCCTAGAAACACTACGAATAACTAAGCTAGACTCTGACTAGAACCAAGATGATTTGTTTGGGGGTTATCTATCGACTAAGATTAAACTAATGAAATCAAAAGATCTAAGAACTCTCTATCGACTACGAACTATTAAACAAAAAACTCAGGAAATATCAAGAATAGAGAAAACACTACGTAGGTCAGAATCCTACTTATAAAACTCATAATTATACCAGATATGGAAACTATGATGGATCTAGGGTTCTAAAGATAACAAACCTAGACAAGCTAGTGGATCCCTAAAGGGTGTCACCAAAAGAAAACTATAAGGAATGCAAAACACTCACCAGATAGTCGGATTACCTTTCAGTATCTCCAACGAAAAAAAGTACCCACCAGACAGCTCACCTCTCAGTATTACTATCGCAGTACATCAAAGATGCACTAGGTAATCTAAGAACAGAACAATATGACACAGATTAGCAACGAATACTAAGAACCTAGAGAAACCTCCTCTCAGAGCGGTTACAACTAGACACCTAACAATAAAGACTAACCGACTACCTCTCACCTTTTGCTATTGAGATAGGAAGAACACTCAATCTAATGAAACATCAACTATCACCCCTATGGATCACTACGTCTAGCAATACCACCACAGTTACAAACATAAAGCAAGTAACCTAAACATGCGTCTGTACCAGAAAGTTATTCAACAAGAACACATGCGGGATAATAATCAATACCAAATCAGATTAAATCATGCAATTTCATCATAATATTTGAACTAAGATCTTTACAATATAATCAATCCATCAAACGAATCAAAAAAACGATCAAAATCCAAACTTTAATAAGTATTCATCAAAACCTAGGTAGGAACAAGTATTTAGCCTAGAAACTATTAGGGGTCATTTCACCACTAGGGATCCTGGATCTTCGACGTACTTCGGTATCCTGACAGGTTTCGGTATCCTCAATTTATATATTACCTAACCATTGTATCTTTCTTCTATCTTGACCAATGCGCAGGTAAAACACGTAAAGTCAATTTCATCCCTAAAGAATCGGTCTAGAAGTTGAGAAGAACGTGTAGAAGACGCGTGGATTGGCCTCCAACGGTCATATTTGAAGACTTAGTCGATTTCGGGATTCCCGGATAGTTAGTTAGATTATCTTCTGTATAAATTCAGCGGTATTGATCGATTAGAAACACATCTTCATTACGCACTTAGCCTTCTAGACTAGCAATCACCTCTATAACACTCATAGCTCGATCATTTCTTGCTCAACACTTTTAATTCTTTACCATTTATTCAAGAAACGAGGCAGGTGTCGATTGTCACCTCCCGAGGTTTTATGCCGGCGATCCCTAAAGATCAAGGGCTTTCCTCGTAAACATCTGTGTCACTCTTTACATTTTTGTATTGTTTCACATTGATTTTACAAGCACACTACCTCACTTACGAAATTTGGTTACAAAGTTAGTTTATATAATTTTTACCCAAAACAATTTGGCATGCTTTTCATCTTCAAATCTTTACTAAAGTTTGAGTTCAATCACTATCTTTCAAAGCTATTTTCAAAAATGTCATCTCAATCCAAAAATATTTTTGTCTCTGCTCCATCTTCGAGCTTTGGGTTGGTCAACCCTATTTCTCCTCCTCCATTTCAAAAAAGTGTTAATCAGCCGAAGAAAACTACTCCTGTGGGTTTTTTGGGATCCGGAATACCTACTGGTGGACCTGTGATCGTATCAAACAAGGATATCCTCTATCTGTTCTCGGAGATGAAACAGCAAATGGAACAATAGAGGAAGACTAACCAAGCGTTGTTTCAGGAAATTGAGAAGGTTAAGGAATCAAAGAAACCAGTGGATGTGACAACCCCGCTATAACCAAGAATCTTGGATTTTAATTATTCAGGATCCTCATAAATCCATAAGGGAAGCTTCCTTCCTATGCAAATAGGGATCACTGCAGTTGGCCCTACCCCGGCTGTCAGAGTTACGACAAACCAGGATCTTGGAGTTACTCCGAGATCATCGATCTGAAATCTTGATAACGGTAACACATTCAATCAATTTCCAAATACTAACGAATTTGTGCAGGAGACAGGAATCACTCCGTCCATGGGCAAGGAGTTAAAGAAGTTGAGAGAGATGATCTCTAGTGTACCAGGTGTGGTCCAACCTATACCGGAGATATCCTCTACCAGTCACAAGATCTCCAGATTCGCTCCATCGTTATGTGATGCTGAGATTCCCAAGCGCTTCCAAACTCCTAACATGAAGTTGTACAATGGAACTACATATCCTGAGGAGCACGAGCGCAGTACAGGGAACGGATGGAAATAAACCCCATTCCCATGGACCTAAAGGGAGCCTGCTTATGCAAAGGCTTCGGCTCTACCTTAATAGGATCAGCCCTGAAATGGCTACTTAACGTTAAACCTTATTCTATTACTTCGTCTGCTCACTTAATCATTTTGTTTAAGAATCAGTTCTCTTGCAGTATGACCTTTGAAAGGTTAACAAGTGACTTATACAGAATAACTCAGAACAACGGAGAACCCCTCCGGGACTATGTCAGCAAGTTCGGTCGGGAATCCCTGGATATTCCGAATCTTAACGTTGCCACTGCAGTCCAGGCCTTCAAGATGGGACTACAAAAGGATTCTCAATTTTACGAAGACCTTGTTATGAATCCTTGCAGGAACCTTGATGAATCAGGAACCGGGCATTGAGGTTTATTAGGCTGGAAGATGATAAAAATATCCATCAAAGAGTTAATGCCCTGACAAGCTACAGTCAACCTAACCGGAAAGCTAAACCTGCACCTTTCAGGTCGTACAGATCCAAGATGTATTCTAAGTCGGACAATCACAGGGTCAATGCTGTAGAAGATGTCGAGGTCGAGGAAGAATATCCTAATTTGTCTGAATATTGTTTTTCTCTTGATACAACTGGTTTGCTATTTGCTATTTGCTATGCAGGATCTTGGAGAAAAAGCCAGGTGGCCTCGCAAGTTTGAGAGGAACTCAGGAGGAAAGGACAAGTCCATGTGGTGTGCATTCCACGAAGATTTTGGCCATATAACTGAGGATTGTAATTCTTTATGGAAGGAGATAAGCTATCTCCTGAGAATGGGATATCTCAAAGAATTTCTAGGCAAAGAAAAGAACAAGACCAAGGATCAAGACAGGATCCTGCAAAGAGCAAAATCCCCACCCGCCAGATGCCAATGTAATAGGTTTTATATCTGGTGGATATGATATTTATGGTACTTCTTACTCTGCAACAAAAAGAAATGCCAAAGAAGCGAAAACAGAGAATGGGGACAGACCTATCAGGACCTCCAGCTTAACTGAAGAAAAGGTTATCTGTTTTGATGAAGATGACATAAATAACATAGAAGGATCCTCATCATGATGGTCTAGTAATCACTCTGTACATTGCAAACCACTTCATCCGGAGGATACTGATTGACGGAGGGAGCTCGGTGAACATAATTCAGCATGAAGTCCTGACGAAAATGGAGATACCGGATTCTGAAATTATTTCAAAATCCTCAGTGCTGGTAGGATTCAGCGAAGAAGTCAAAAGCACAGTCGGAGAGATAAAACTATCGATGTACATTGAAGGGGTAAATTCTATTCAAAAATTTTGTGTAGTAGATTCTTTGTCTTGCTATAATATCATTTTAGGAAGACCATGGATACACGATATGAAGGCGGTGCCTTCAACATACCATTAGTGTATCAAATTGCCAACCCCTTGGAGAGTAGTGAAGATTAACAGTGATCAGCACGAGGCTAAGGATTGCTACACTTCTTCGATGAAAGCCTCTGTCAAAACCAGGCAAGCATAGCAATTAACAAAGCAGGCCAGGGATGTTCTAGAAGCTAAAGAACATGATGTTAAAGAGATATCCCTAGATGCTGAAAACCCAGATATAAAGATCCTTGTAGGAAAAGATATCCCTAAGGATATTGAAAAAGAAACCCTGAAATTCCTGAAGGGCAGAAAAGCAACCTTCGCATGGAAGCACGAAAACATGACACATATATCCAAAAATATCATAACCCATAGACTTGGAATTGACTAAAGTTTCAGGCCAATACATCAAAAGAGAGGAAAGTTTGCTCCTGCAAGAAACATGATCATCCAAGAAGAGGTGGAAAAGCTCCTCAAATCTGGAATATTAAGGGAGGTAAAATCCCCAAGGTGGCTAGCCAACGTGGTGGTAGTCCAGAAGAAGAACGGAAAGTGGAGAGTTTGTGTAGACTACACGGACCTCAACAAAACGTGTCCTAAAGATCCCTTCCCACTACCACACATTGACTCTATGGTTGACGCCATAGCAGGCCATGAAATGCTGACTTTCATGGATGCTTCATCAGGATTCTAACAAATTCAGATGGAACCCTCAGACTAGGAGGATACTGCGTTCATGACTCCTACAGGTATTTATTGTTATATTGCTAAGCCTTTTGGTGTGAAAAATACAGGTGCTATATACCAAAGGCTAGTGAACATGACGTTCAAAGAGAAACTAGGGGACACCATGGAGGTATACATAGACGACATGGTGGTAAAATCAAAGAAGGCTGAGTATCATCTCAGGGATCTCAGAGGCGCATTTGATATCCTGGACCGATACAATATGAAGTTGAACCCTTCGAAATGTCACTACGGAGTGGGGGCAGGAAAGTTCTTGGGCTACATGGTGACCAAGAAAGGAATAGAAGCCAGTCAAGAACAAATCAAAGTTATCATCAATCTGAAAATCCCCAGCAAATACTAAGGATGTCTAGAGACTGACCGGCAGAGTAGCAGCACTCAACAGATTTATATCAAGATCCCTAGAAAAGTGCAAGGAATTCTATGACATCCTGAAGAAGAACAAAAGATTCGAATGGGAAGAGAAACATGAACAAGCACTCCAATCGTTGAAGGAATACTTGTCATCAGCTCCTCTACTGATGAAACCAGAAGACGGCGAACCATTATCCCTATACTTGGCAGTACCCCGAAGCTCCGTGAGTGCTATATTAGTCAAGGATCATGAGGGATAACAGCATCCGGTATACTACGTATGTAAAAGTTTGCCACCAGCAGAAACCAGTTACTCTCATTTAGAAAAATTAATTTTAGCTTTAATAATGGCATCCACTTAACTAAGACATTATTTTGAAACTCATGCTATTCATGTTAAGACTAACTACCCTATTAAGTGTGTCTTAAGAAAGCTAGAGATGTCAGGAAAGATGGCTAAATGGTCAGTCAAGCTCGGCGCCTATGACCTCATATACGAACCTAGAACAGCAATAAAGTCCCAGGCACTTGCGGACTTTGTGGCTGATTTCAGCAACGACATTCAACACGAAGCAGGCCTTGAAGTCCAACAACTAGAAGAGTCAAAGAATGAATGGACCTTATTCATTGATGGTGCAGCAAATGTAAGAGGAACAGGTCTGGGAGTCATGCTAAAATCGCCACAAGGGGACATAAAACCCCAATCCATAAGCTGTGAGTTCCATTCTACGAATAATGAAGCAGAGTATGAGACGCTGATAGCAGGATTACAATTAGCCAGGGATATGAAGATCAGGTATCTTCAGGTATATGTAGACTCATTGTTAATTGCTAATCATTTCAATGGTTCATATGCAGTAAAAGGTGAGAAGCTAGCCAAATATCTCACAATAGT
Source organism: Smallanthus sonchifolius (assembly GCA_023525975.1). NCBI lineage: Eukaryota > Viridiplantae > Streptophyta > Magnoliopsida > Asterales > Asteraceae > Smallanthus > Smallanthus sonchifolius. The sequence goes on from CM042022.1 coordinate 82,869,733, forward strand.
TAAGAAATTGTCCATGGAATTCAAAACTTTTAACATTACACAGGTGCCTAGAGAAGATAACACTGAGGCTGATGCCTTAGCAAACCTTGCTTCAGCTCTTAGAATACAAGAAGGTACCAAAATACCTATCATACACATTCTGAGCCCAGCAATCGAGAAGGTAAATGAAGTATCCAACACTGAAGAAGAAGCAGACATTTGGGATCTTGAACCTATTCCAGGATCCTGGATTTCACCTAATAATAAATACTTGCAGGATGGTGAAATCCCAAGTGATGAAAAGAACCACAAGGCTTTTCGCATGAGGATGTCTCGTTTTATAAATTTTGAGAATGTTTTGTATAGAAAATCAATTGCAGGTCCATACTTAAGATGCTTGGAGGATTCTGAAGCACGTGAAGTCCTGAAAGATCTGCACGAAGGAGATTGTGGTAATCACACCGGGGGTAGAGCGTTATTTTCAAGGATCCTGAGGACAGGATATTATTGGCCTACCATGAGGAAAGATGTTGTGACTTACTCTAAAAAATGTGACGCTTGCCAGAGACACAACAACATACTCCATCAACCGGCCGAACCTTTATACCCAATCGTCTCTCTTTGGCCATTCATGAAGTGGGGAATGGATATCGTCGGCAAACTTCCCAAAGCACCAGGAGGAAAGGTCTTTATACTAGGAATGACGGATTACTTCTCTAAATGGATCGAAGTTGAGGCATTTGTCCAAATCAGAGGGAAAGAAGTCATCTCCTTCATCAAGCGCAATATCCTGACGAGATTTGGGATCCCGACAGAGATAGTATGTGATAATGGATCTCAGTTCATTGGCAAGAGAACAAATGACTTCTGTTCCAGTTGGGGAATCAAAATGATAACTTCTACCCCAATACATCCTCAAGCCAATGGACAAGCAGAATCAAGCAACAAGATCATCGTTAACAACCTCAAGAAGAGATTGGGAACGAAGAAGGGAAGATGGGCTGAAGAGTTACCGTTTGTACTTTGGGCAGACAGGAAAACCATGAAGAACGCAACAGGGAAAACCCCATTCTCATTGGTATTTGGTATTGAAGCCATGATCCCTACAGAAATCGTCATCTCTACTGCCAGAACCAATCTCCAATCTCTAGAGACCAACAATGAAGCTCTTGCCCAGGATCTCGACACTGTGGATAAGCTCAGGGATCTTGCCAAGGTTCGTATTGCAGCCTATCAGTAAAGGATAGCAAAATCTTACAACAAAAACATAAGGATTAAAAGATTCCAGGTGGGTGATCTTGTAATGAGAAAGGCGTTTCAAAATATTACCAATCCCAATTATGGAAAGCTTGCACCTAAGTGGGAAGGCCCATACTTGATTGACTCAAAAGCAGGCAAGGGTGCTTATTGGTTGGCTACTATGGAAGGAGATATCCTGCCAAGATCCTGGAACGCCATCCATCTCAAAACCTACTTTATGTAAGTTGGAACTTAAATTCTAACTAAAACTGGTATGTCTTCTATCCCTGCCTATTTTTATACTTATTACCCTTGATCAAGTACTGACTTGAGTGTCGGAGGGGTGATAGCCAGGCTAACACCCACCATCACCAAGATTTCCAGTTTTGCAGGAATCATCTCCAGGGATCCCGACAGAAGAAAGAGATTGGCCATCTCTCCTAAGTTTAGGTATCCTGAATACCTCAAAGGTTTAAACGGATTTCGCCTTTATAAGTACATTGGGTTTCTTCACCCTGCCAGGAGCGCACGATATCTAATTATAGTTCAAGGTGGTGCGACCAGTCCATGTAACAGTGGCTGATAATTTCATCACTGTTGGCTATATATTGGGTGCTACGAATATAATAGTCGTGTTATTTCTCATGTTTCTCCCGAGTATTTAACACTTACGTGTTAAACTAAGGTTTTTAGCATTTTCATGCTAACTCAATACTGTCTTAGCCCATGTTATCTGGCTTAGCCCACGTTATTGGCTTAGCCCACGTTTTCTGGCTTGGCCCATAATTTTAAATATGTAACACTTATGTGTTAACTCAAAAACTTATCATCAATATGTTGACTCATGATCCTTAAACAAGTTAAAAACTAATGAGGATCCCGAAGTGTACTTACTAAGCCTACGACGTATTCAATGAATGTACTCAGAGGACAACCAACGGTTGCTATATTACAAACTCAACATCATAATCTGATAGGTGTGTCTACCTAATTTAGTTCTCGACAAAGGTATGTATTACTTATTAATTTTCATTTATAGAAGATTCAAGATTTGAACGACTAAGTCGTGATATGTTTGGTATTCTTGCGTAATATTTTTCAAAACCAAACTATATTTTCCTAAGTTAAAGTTTGATGAAAACCTGAGAGGTTATTTATGAATAATTATTAATGATCTGATATCCTGAAAATATATCTAAACTTATTTTTCTAAGTATCTCAAAGTTTTGCCACATAGTGATCCTAATTTTCTAAAACATGTCTAAGCAAACCAAACACGTAACAATCATGGCAAATAGTCGCAAACCATCTACTAATATTTAAAGTGCAGGAAAAGAAAGTGATCCAGGCTTCATCCAAAACCTGGACTCATCCACCCGGTTCACAAGTTAGCAAATTGTCTATCCCATGCAGGGATCCCCAAACACAAAAGAAAATTTGTTCTCAACAGAACCAACAGGAATAATCAAGCAGAAAAACCATGGATACCAGGGCTCAGGTCTAGGCATCATTACCCTCGTCGCCTTGGTCAACTTGCTTCCCAGCAACAACAGCTCCATGTTCCTCTGCTACCTTCGCTGAATCCTCGGTCTCTTCTTCGGTCACCAATTTGCTCACATCTTCCTCCAGCACCGACTCTCCTCCTAACTCAGCAACAAGCCTCTTCCACCCTTGTACATCCCATGTTGCCCTATCAAAATTCTTGTCCTCAGCTTCTTTATCCATCTTAATCCTGGCTTGAAGAATGGACATTACAGCTGAGGCTTTAGCCTGTTCGGTGGACTCATCAAGATCCCGGGCATATTGGAGATGCACATCCAACTGTTCTGCTTTCACATTGTTGAGATCTTTGGTGACATCAGATAGCTTTTTGCTCTTAGCGGCCTCGCTCCTTTGCCATTCGGCAAGCTTCAGCTTGCTCACCTCAACCTCCTTTAAAAGCTTATCGTAGAACATGGCCATTTTATCGATAGCCTATTATATATGTTATTATAAATGCAGGATCAAATTCAAGATCCGGTATAATAGATATTTCTTACCAAATGGCTGAGGTTATGCAGCTTATTGTGAGCATCAGCAAAATCATAGCATTCCCGAATGGCCAGTTCAGCAGGATCGATAACATTTCGCTTCTTGTTATACGATGGCGTAGGATGAGCAAATGAGACCTCAGGCTTAGGAGCATCCGATTTGAGCATTGGAGTAGCAGATTTCTTAGTCTCCTTTATGATAGCCTTGTCCTTGGAAAGCATACTGTCAATATCCTCAAGAGCAAATTTAGAGCTTGATTTAAATATTCCTAAATCAAAATAACAGGTTAGATCATTATTATTGATTAACAAAGTACTATGGTTTTTCTTTACCAGACATCCCCGAGACGAAAGGATAGGTTTCTGAGCTTTCTTCCACTGATGGAGCCCCGACCTTGAAAGTTCTTTCGATCGGCTCGATACTGTAGAAAAATGCAACTCTTTTCGCAGTATCCTCGGTAGCAGGAGCGACTTCTGAAAACCTCGGCGCTATGAAACGATAAGAGAAAATTAAGAATAAATATCTTGAATGCCAGAATCACAAGGATCCTATTGATGGAATCTTACCCTTTTTAATCCATTTCACCAGCAGTTTATTCCCGTCAAGAATCGAGTCCCTTCTCACAAAGAAGAAATTGTTTTTCCAAATGGAATGATTCTGGGTTGTTTTGAGAATCAAATGACTTTTACCAGATTTGATTTGGAATAGAAAACGAGAAGAACCGTGACTTCTTAGATTATAAACGTAAGCTAATTCAGAGATGGAGAAGTCAAAAGCATGGTTATGGATCAAGATTTCCAAAATGTGCAGGGTTCGCCAAATCATGGGAATGGTCTGAGCGTAACTCAAACCTGTCTTCTTCAAAAACTCGGTGGTGAAGGCTGGAAAAGGGTATGAGAAACCAATGGTAAACAGAAAAGATGGAAAACAAACTCAAGAATTGGAGATGAAATCCGCCCTCGTCTTGGGGTCGAAAGGTCTGAAGATGGTGTTCTTCGGAAAGGATCCCATGACTCAAGGGATTTGATATCACAGTCAGTAAAGGTACATTTTTCGGAATCTGGGTTAGAAAGTAGATGTTGACTGTAGAGTTCATCGGAAGATGAAGATGATCGAGTGGTCTTTTTAGATATTTTTGATATAAATTGGAAAGTTAAGGTATAATAAAGAGGGTCTTTACCTGAAATCCCAGAGATGTAGAAGACGATCTTGGAGATAAGAAAAAGGGTAATTATAAAGAAGTAATGATAACTGCCTCAAACGACACCGTATCACTGCCTTGTTTACCGCACCACATCTTATCAAGTGCCGGTTAAATTTTTGAATTTTGAATTTTGAAAATTTCACAGCTGTAACTTCCTTGGACAGCTGTCAAATTTTGGGGACAATTGTTGGGGGTCATTTCACCACTAGGGATCCTGGATCTTCGACGTACTTCGGTATCCTGACAGGTTTCGGTATCCTCAAATTATATATTACCTAACCGTTGTATCTTTCTTGTATCTTGACCAATGCGCAGGTAAAACACGTAAAGTCAATTTCATCCCTAAAGAATCTATCTAGGATTTGAGAAGAACGTGTAGAAGACGTGTGGATTGGCCTCTAACGGTCATATTTGAAGACTTGGTCGATTTCGGGATTCCTGGATAGTTAGTTAGCTTATCTTCTATATAAATTCAGCGTTATTGATCGATTAGAAACACATCTTCATTACGCACTTAGCCTTCTAGACTAGCAATCACCTCTATAACACTCATAGCTCGATCATTTACTGCTCAACACTTGTAATTCTTTACAATTTATTCAAGAAACGAGGCAGGTGTCGATTGTCACCTCCCGAGGTTTTATGCTGGCGATCCCTAAAGATCAAGGGCTTTCCTCGTAAACATCAGTGTCACTCTTTACGTTTTTGTATTGTTTCACATTAATTTTACAAGCACACTACCTCACTTACGAAATTTGGTTACAAAGTTAGTTTATATAATTTTTACCCAAAACAGAAACCTAATCAAACCATAAAACCAGAAGTAAAGAACAGAAACATAGTATCAATCAAAACAACCAAACACACAATCATCAAAATCAATAACCGAATGATTGATATCTAACCAAAACAATGTCAAAAGCTCCAAACTTGGCTTCCAATAGCTTCTCTTCTCCTAAAATCGCCCTAATACTCTCTAGATGGCTGCAAATCGATCCTTCTCGAATAACGGCTATCCCAAAACATTAAATTTCAATTTTAGTGTTTTTTTCACGGATTATAGGTCCCTCGCGTACCGCGAGACAATCTGCCAGGCCCTTCGCGTACCGCGAAGGCCAAAACTGTCGGGGCGGGCCCAAATCAGGGTCTCTCGCGTACCACAAGACTCTTCCTCTTCCTCCCCGCGTACCGCGAGACTCTGAAATTCTAACTTTTCTTTCTTTCTCCCGGCCTTCCTCTTGTGCCCGATTTCTTCATGATTTAGCTTCATATTCCACACGAGTACCTGCAAATACAACAAACACTTAATACAAGCTAAAAACACTACAAAACGAATACAAAACTACTAAAACTGTTACAAAATACACGGATAAAAAGCATGTGTTTTGCAACATATCAAATATCCCCACACTTAACCTTTTTTCATCCTCGAAAAAGAATCGGAAAATGGAATCATAACCAGAACACTAACTTCAACAATCACATTAGTTCACATATAATCACAAGTTAACCGCAACCATTGGTATTTCTATCCGACTAAACCCAACCACCAACTTATCAAGCCCCCGATCGTGTTCTAATATCACCTTAGAAAGCATATCAATCTATCTATGGGTCTCACACTCAGAAAGTCACAGTTTCACCTAATCCCAACTCAAGGTCATGTCTAGGTCCGGGTTAAACCGTATAGATTTTCCCACCACTATAAATAAAAAGTTATATGTTTTAGAAATTAAGGTGAATGATGAATGAGTGGTATGAATGATATGAGCATTAAACAATCTAAATAATTAAACCTTGCCTAGTGGTACTTCAACCAAGCTACAACTCGGCGTGTGGCACATAGACTGCAGTTCTAGCAGTGAAGTACATAAGAATCATCCGAGTGATGTTTCAATCAGGCTGGAACCTGACATGTGACACGTACGTGAAACTTAGATTTTAAATTAATTAAGCTCATTAAATTATGGAATGTGGGCGCCACTAACTCTCGAATTTATTTTCATAAAAAGAAAGTGGTGTGCCAAATAATTTCAAAGACACATAAAATTTCACTTAAAGTGGTACCTATCACCCTATGTTGACAGTTTCAGCTTTACCATTTCCCTTAAGACGAGAACCCACAAGATATCGTGATTTAATTCATTTATTTAACCCTAATTAACACTCACATGATATTTAAGCTTTTCAAAGTCGGCTAGGCCAACCAATACATTACAAGTTAGACTAGCTTTCTATTGTTATTTTTCAATTAAATTCAACAAGCAGTGCCCATTTTTACCTATCATTTTTCATTTAAATTTTGCAAAATTCTCAATAAGGACATTTTTGGAAATTTTCTAATATTTTTTTTGTATTTTTAATATTTTTTCTATTTTTTTTTCAAAGTAAACTAAAACTAAATTAATTAAACTAATTAAAATAATTAAACTAAGATAGATGTAGTCTCCCATCCCTACACTTGAAACATACATTGTCCTCAATGTGAACCCAGAAATGACGGAAAATAAAATAAAAATAAAATAAAGAAATAAAAATAAAACAGAATAAAGTAAAGATAAATAAAATGCACAAAAATCGAAACAGACTCCCCAGGTAATGATGACGATATACCTCGTAAGTCGTGTTCCATAGCCCTCCAGTAGAACGCTCAGCTTATAAAATTCCAATAACTCCTCACGAACGAAAGCGACTAAATCTATCAATACTCTAACAACCACGTTAAACAACCAAACAGAAATATATACAACCACAACCACCCCAGCTGATATGTCCTAAATTATACATGTTTTGTATGTATAATAATCCCCATATTATGTTACTAATTGATTAATAACCTTGCAATTGATACTTAAAATGTTAATATTTCATAATTGCAGGTTATTCGGTGTTCTGAGATAAACAAATATAAAACCAGTCAAAAACACCAAGAAATCAAGCCTTTTGGAAGATCATTCCCGAGCTTTGACCCCCCAAGAAGTCAAAATTGGTCAACAAGAAGTCAACAAGCAGCTAAAAGACGAAACTGGGGAGCAGTAGGGCAATGCACGGCCGTGCAAACCCCAATTTGATCCATAAGGCTCTAGTACACTGCCAATTGTACCCTGTTTGATTCCCGAGGTGTTTGCACGCCCGTGCAATCCAATGCACGACCGTGCATTGCTCATTTTGAGGCCAATAAATAGGTGGATTGAGTTATTCACCATACCATACATACCCAACCAGAGCTAAAGAAAGTCCGTTTCTGTAGTCTAGAGTAGAGAGGCTCCTCCTCTTTGTCTGCAATAGGGGAGCCTACGAAACTCAGCATTACGCTAGTTAGTATGGTCAATCGTGGCTAAACTCTTTGTATTGCTAGGGTGAAGATGATGTTTGGTGCATGTTAATGTTTGACGTATTAATCTAGTGGTATGTTTATGTCTTTAATTGTTCGTCCTTAAAACCACCATTTTGGCGGGATTTTATTATTGTCTAAATTCTTCTTTATATTTGTGAGTGTTTTTTTATTTTAAAGTGTAAGATCGTAAAACCTTTTTAATCAAACTTCCTTTGAATCTTGTACGTTTTTATACAAGCAGAGATTGATAAGCCAAGGCTTGGTCAACATCATTAAGGTCGTACGTCTTTATACGAACTTATTATGCGACCAAGAATTGGTGAACTCATGTTGGGAACGGTACGTCTTTATATCTGTCCCATTATTACACCGCCTCCCAATGAACAAAGTATAATCACCTATTTAACTTTAATACAAAGCATTTACGTTCGATGTCTTAAACCAACCCGAAGATGACCATTCGAAGGGTTGAGGGTAACTTTTGTCCCAAAAGGGAGGCACTACTATTTTAAATAAAAAAATTAATTCATGAATCAAATTTCGTGAGGAAGAGGCTCTAGCAGTGACCCGGGTCACAAGTTTGTAGTAGTCATATCACTGGATTAGTCAACTTAACATTATCACGTACCAAGCTAATTCGAAGCCCGGAGCAATACTCTCCGTGACCTGATCATTTCCGAGATATTTACTTTCTTGATATTTAATATTCTGTTAGTTACATTCCTGTTACACACATCACGCACGTTTTTACTTTTTCTGTTATTTACTTTACCGTTATTTACTTTTCCGACATTTACTTTTCTGCTTCATAAGCACACAAAACTCACTCACTAATTAATTCGGCTAAACGATAACAAAAGTTGAGTATTGGAACTCGACGGTGTCCATTGGTTCGATACTTGGTTCTTACCTAAACTATATTACGCTGCGATAGGTATACTTGCTTATTGTGTGTGTTTTTAAGTTAAAGTAATTATCATTTTATAAATTTAAAACCTGATCTCGTAAAACAATCATAAAAATATATTATATTTTTATATATTAAAAATGACACATCACCAGCCAAGTCCCCCAAGTACAAAATAATATATACATCAGTGTTCTGTGCATGCCATAATAATACAAACATAAATATAGAAAAGGAAATACATAAAAAAGAAATACTGGGAAATAAAGAAAATACAACCTGGCAAAAGGTGGTGCATATCACTCCTGATCTCCACCGGTGTCTTGCTGATGCTGCTGCTGATGCTCTGGGACACGGAAAAACGGTGGGATCTCGACGCCCTGCTGCGTCATCAAATACCTGATAGCATCATCTTCCCTATCCATCCTCTCAAATATCTGATCTCTCAGCTCCTCTAAGGTAAGCGGTGCATGCGGACGATGACAGAGCGGATGCTGGATCTGGGGGCACTCAATGTGATGTGGAATCCGTTGACGTGCTGTGGGCACCCCCGTCTGTATTGCCTGCTCCGCAGGCATCCCAACAGGTGGTAGGACCTGTGGACCCTGCCTCGCCTCCATCATAGCTATGATCCCCGCTAACATAAGCTCCTGCACTCCAAACGATCAAAAACGCCCAGACGCTCGGCAATCCGGCTGATGTAGGGCCCCAACTCTAATCTCGCCTCCAGCCCACCTCGACGACCCCTGTCTAAAGATGTGAGCAAGATGCTAGCCAGGTTGGCCTCTCGGTGGCCAACTATACAGTAGAAACAAAAGAGATTGATCTGGTTGCACTTCTCGATACCGGACTTGCGTCCGACGAGAATGCATGCCAGGATCCGATGGACGTATCGGATCAGGGGTCTAGGATCGACGACTCCAAAATAGATGTGGAGAATGGGCCGTCGGCAATAGAGTGCCAAAAATCTCGCAGCTGGCCGTCACTGACCCCCTTGTCGTGACGTCTCCTGAAACAACTCTGCAGGCTCTGAATGAATGTCGGCTCTGCTATCTTTGCCTCGGCGTAAAAACCTATAGCCACTGTAAACTGTGGGACCGACGGCTCGTAAACCTGTCGGCCCAAAGAAAAGGAAACTACCGTCGCCTCCTCAAAATGGCCTATGACGTTTCGGAATGTCGAGTGAAACTCAACGGTGAGCTCGCGGTACTGTATGGCATCACAGGCTAGTGCCACCATCCAACGACCACCTAAAAACTCCTCTAACCCCTATCGCTGCCCCAGCTGCTCCACCAACTCCCAGCTAATGCTCCTGTGCTGGTACGGCTCCATGTCTACAAAACGCTCACATTGGACTGACTTCTCTGTGGCGAGCTCGAATCGAAGCAGGGTGTGGTGGTGGATGATCCTATCATCTAACGGAACTGGCTCCGCATCAGCTGTCGGCCTGACCTTTGGAACTGCGTACCGGATCACTCGTGGCACCCGACGAATTGGGCGCGGCTCCTCCCGCTGGTCCCCTGGGCTGGGGAGCTGGACCTCGCTTGTGCTTGGCCCCACCGGCCGCGCTCGAAGATGCACCCGCATCAGATATGCCTGCAAAAACAAGTTAGAACACAAATATACAATAACAAGGCATTCCTAGCGGGAAGGACGGCTGTATAGCATTTCATTCGCAGTCATCATGGGTACTCGTACAATAAAATAAACTAAAATACAAAAATAAAATAAAAAAATTGAAAAATCCAGGATACCCTTTTTATTAGATTAAAACCAGACAACTTCGCCCGAATAGAGATTGAGTACGGGCGAGGCGGTCTAAACCTGCAAGAACACATAAGCAATCTCCCGAGACTCACTCTACAATTATACAACATTTAACTAGAACAAACGACTCAGTTGACTCTAATTACAATTAAACTAAAATTAAAATTAAAACTTAAAAATTAAACAAGTTACTTAACCGACTCGATATACAAATAAATTTAACTAGATACACAATTCTACATAAATATAGTGCATAAGGCTCATCAATAACAAGTCAAACCCATATAGGAGCACATAGAAACATATCACGAGGTATCATAATTAAAAGTCGTACATATCAATTATAATGACGGAAATAGCACTGTGAGTCTAAGTGACTTGACCCAATTAACATGATTCGACTCAATTTCCATCTATTTAATGCACCCAACCGAATGACTCGTCACATTTAATGATTAAACTGTTGACTCAAATTACATCCAGAATGACCAAACCTCTCAATATAACCTCAATAGCATACAAGTTACATCAATTTATAGAGTTATACAAATTACTCAAATTAACCAAGAACATTGACTCTCATTATATACCTTAGCATACAAGGATTCAATTTTACAAAATTAACTACCTAAATAGCTTAATAATGGGGAAAACGCACCTGAATGATGACGAACAACGAAAGGGTTGAGGTGAGTGAGCAAGAAAACCTGAAAACCCCCTTGGACGGGTGGTAGCAGGTGGCGATGGTGGTAAATGGAGGTAGGAAGTGGTGACGGTGGTGGAAAGAGTGACAGTGGTGGAGGGAGTGAGAGGAGGTGAGAGGTGGTGACGGTGGTTGTTCGTCGGAGGTTTGTACTCGCCGGAATGAGTGGTGATGGGGGTATGTGGGGAAGACAAGTGAAAAAGGGGGGGGGGGTTTCTGATTTCACAGGGCCCTCGCGTACCGCTAGGGAAAAACCCTGCCTTTTCATTTACCGCAAAGGGATCAAATCCGGGCGTGACTTTTTAGTGCCTTGCGTAACGCGAGGGAGTAAGGTTTGCCTCTCGCGTACCGTGAGGGACAAGAAATCATGGTTTTCCCATTTGTCTCTCGCGTACCGCGAGAAACTCCCCCAAATGCTTCGCCATACCGCGAGGATGCTCCATTCACAGAGAGTTAAGCCCGATTTTACTTAGCCAATTTTTTTATCATTAGCTTTCTACTTCACCCAAACCTTATAAAAACCCGTTCCAACCTCATGATTGAGTTCTTACATACCTGGAACGTCGTGTTTGATGGTATTCCTTTCCAAGAAAAGTCATGAATCCCTGAAACACACAAATACACAAAAACACACAAACCAAAAATATAGAAAAAACTAAGGTGAAAATAAACACAAATAGGTATACAAACTCTACACTCGGGCTACATCCCGAGGATTCAAACAAACCTAATCAGGAGGCTTCTCCTTTATCCTCCCCGGAACCGCCTTCATCATGTGCGGTATACCGACTTCCGCTAGCATCAAACTATCAACCAATCTCCCACATCTACTAACACTCTCTCTCTCGGATCCTTCCACCAGCACTTAAACCGGCCAGGTCCAAAACTAACCTGCATCATGTATCCAAAAAGCCTTTCACCCCTAAACGTCCCCACACTTGGGGTATTGTCCATTCTCAAATCGTGTTCACATCCTGTCTCTCGCACCCTCTTACGTGGCGGCCTAGACCTAGGGTGTGACTCGGTGTTTCTCACCTCAGAACAAACAACATCACTAGGCAAAGGCTCAGGAAAGGTTATCACTAACGATGTGGCATCTATTCTCTCACCCGGATCCTCTACACTCTCAACCATCCCCACACTTGGGGTTTTCCCTATCATCTCTTCTAGCTCTGCTATCATATCCTGCAGATCGCTAGGCACTTAATCAAAATCCTCCTCTGGTGCATTCAACAACTCCTCTAACTCCAACGCCCAATCAGATAACTCTCCTATATTAGGCACGGGCTCTTCAACATCAATCTCAACCTCCTCACTCGAGGTGTCATCCACTGTGCTCTCTCTTAAACTAGAGTCCCGATGGTCTTCTATGAAGGTATCAATCAAACAAAGAGATTTTCCATTCTCACTACCCTCCTTCACAGATTGCATGGCATCAACGGTAACTTGCTCATCCCCCACACGAAGTGTAAGCTTTCTGTCAAAGACATCAATCATTGCCTTGGCGGTACGCAAAAAAGGGCGTCCTAGGATGAGCGAGACTTTGTCATCGACCTCCATGTCAAGAATCATAAAATCCATGGGGAAAACAAACATGTCTACCTTCACAAATAAGTTCTCCACTATTCCCCATGGAAGCTTGACCAATCGGTCAGCCAATGATATGCTCATACGCGTCGGCTTTGGGTCACCTAGGTCTAGCTGCTTATAAATAGAATATGGCATTAGATTTATGCTATCACCTAAGTCAGCCAACGCGTGGTTCATAGGCAAATTTCCGAACTGACACGGGATTGTGAAAAGACCCGGATCTGCCAATTTCTGTGGCAGCTTGTTCTGAACCACCGCAGAACATTTCTCACTTAGTGAGACTTTCGAGACCTCCTCCAACTTCTTCTTGTTAGACAGAAGATCTTTCAAGAATTTAGCATATTTGGGCATATGCTAGAGGACCTCAACAAATGGAAGATTGACCTTCAGTTGCTTGAACAGATTAAGAAAGTGACCGTATTCCTTAGCGAACTTATGGGGCATAAGACGGGCAGGGTAAGGAACACGGCTCAGGTCAACTTCGGGGGTCTTTATCTCACCCCCACCCTTATTCTCCTCTGCTCTCTCAGCAGGCTTCTCCATCTCTATCTCTTCAACCACCGGCTATTCATCAACCACTGGTGGTTTCTCTCCATCCTCTCCTCTACTACTCCTAGTCATCACGGCCATCACAGTTGCATTAGAACCTGAAGATGAGCCTCCCTGCTTATCCTTCAGATTTTTCACGATATCTCCTACCGTGCGCTGTAGATCAAGGAATGCAGAATGCTGATTCTTCAACAAAGTATCATGTGCATCCAATATCTGCTGAGTCTCCTTATCCTTCTGCACCAAGTAGGGAAGTGATATGTCCTAAATTATACATGTTTTGCATGCATAATAATCCCCATATGATGGTATTAATCAAACAAAAGTCTTGCAATTGATAACTAAAACGTTAATATTTCACAATTGCAGGTTATTCGGTGCTCCAAGATAAACAAAGCAAAAACCATCTTAAAACATGAAGAAATCAAGATTTTGGAGGACCAAACCCGAGCATTGACCCCCAAGAAGTCAAACCAGGTCAACACAAGTCAACCAGCACCTAAAAGACGAGCCCGGGGAGTAGCCAGGGGCTTGCACGGTCGTGCATTGCCCATCTGGCCTCCCCAGACTTCGGTACACTGTCCTTTGTACCCTGTTTGATTCCCGAGTTGTTTGTACGCCCGTGCAATCCAATGCAAAGCCGTGCATTTCTCATTTTGAGGCCTATAAATAGATGGCTTGAGTTCTTCATTGAATCATCCCTTACACACCCTAAGAACACACAAGAGAAAGTTTATTTCGTAGTTAGAGTGTAGTAGTATTAGTGAGTAGACGGGTTCTTCCTCCTTGTTCCGCAATAGGGTAGCCTACGAAACTCAGCGTTATGCTAGTTAGTATGACCATTCGTGGCTAGACACTTTGTATTGCTAGCGTGAAGATGAAGTTTGGTGCATGTTAATGTTTAACGTATTAATCCAAGTGATGTGTTTATGTCATTAACTATTTGTCCTTAAAACCACCATTTTGGTGGGTTTTTATTATTGTCTAAATCCGTCTTTATATTTGTGAGCGTTCTTGATTTTTAAAGTGTAAAACCTTTTTAATCAAACTTCTCTTGAAGCTTATACGTCTTTATACAAGTAGAGGTTGATAAGCCAAGGCTTGGTTAACACTATTAAGGTCGTACGTCTTTATACGAACTTATTATGCGACCAAGAATTGGTGAACTAATGTTGGGAATGGTACGTCTTTATACTTGGTCCCATTGTTACAACGCCTCCCGGTGAGCAAAATATAATCACCTATTTAACTCTAATACAAAGCATTTTACGTTCGATGTCTTAAACCAACCCGGAGATGACCATTCGAAGGGTTGAGGGTAATTGTTGTCCTTAGCGGGAGGCACTACTACGTATTAAAGCTTTTAAATTTGCAAATCAAATGTCGTGAGGACGAGGCTTTAGCGGTGACCCGGGTCACACATTTGTACTAGTCATATCACTGGATTAGTCAACTTAACATTATCACGTACCAAGAGGATTCGAAACCCAAAGCAATACTATTCGTAACCTGATCATTTCTGACATATTTACTTTCCTGTTATTTACTATTTTGTTCGTTACATTTCTGTTACACACTTCACGCACGTTTTTACTTTTCTGTTATTTACTTTACCGTCATTTACTTTTCTGTCATTTAATTTTCTGCTCCACATGCACACAAAACCCACTCACTAACTAAACCGGCTAAACGTTAACAAAAGTTGAGTATTGGAATTCGACCATGTCCGTTGGTTCGATACTTGGTTCTCACCTAAACTATATTACGCTGCGATAGGTACACTTGCCTATTGTGTGTGTTTTAACTTAAAGTAATTATCATTTTATAATTTTAAAACCTGATCTCGTGAAACCATCCTAAAAATATATTTACCTATATTTTTATTTAAAACACAACGCATCAAGTTTTTGGCGCCGTTGCCGGGGACACGGTAATTTCAAGAAAAATTCAAGTTAACGGATTAACCTATCAATTTCCGTATGTTTCTCCTGTTACGTTTGTTTGCAGGTAGTGTATGATCCATAGCTCCACTACTGGTTTATATCAACCTTTAGAAGAGCCCGAAAGATTCTTTCACCACCGAATACGAGAAAACCGTACTAGAAGAATGGCCGTTGAAAACCACACTATTTCCGATTTCGCAAGACAGTCACTAGAGGCTTTGGGGTCTAGTATCACAAGGCCTACGGTTAACGCTTACAACTTTGAGACCAAATCTCATTTGATCCACATGATCCAGTCATCATGCACTTTCCATGGATTACCCGATGAGGATCCACATGCCCACATTGCAAATTTCCTTGAAATTTGTGACACTTTTAAACTAAACGGAGTGTCGAATGACGCAATTCGCCTCCGAATGTTTCCCTTTTCCTTAAGGGAACGAGCTAAGGCATGGCTAAACTCTCTTCCTAGCGGTTCAATCACTACATGGGATGATCTAGCTCAGAAATTCCTGTCGAAATACTTCCCGCCAGCTAAAACTGCTAAACTAAGAAATGATATCACCACTTTCACTCAGGATGATGGTGAATCACTATATGAGGCATGGGAACACTTTAAGGACTTGTTAAGGAAATGTCCTCACCATGGGCTAGAAGTTTGGTTACAAGTATCATCATTCTACAATGGGTTGCACAATCAAGCTGGTCAGACACTAGACGCTACTGCAAGAGGTCACAAGAAGCTTACAACCTAATTGAGAAAATAGCTATGAACAGCTATCAATGGTACAGTCCAAGAAAAACCAGGCGAGCCAGACAAGAAGTTCATTCTGTCGATACTGTCACATCACTTTCTTCTCAAGTAGACGCCCTCACCATTCGACTCAATCAACTTAGTAAGGGCAAGACTGCCGCTGAGGCTACTGAAGAAGTGAAGAGTATCACCACTAATACCGAGCAGGTTGACTTTATCGGAACAAAGCGCCTACAAAACAACCCCTATAGTAACACCTACAATCCTGGATGGAGGAACCATCCAAAATTTAGCTGGAAGGATAACAACAATCAGGGACAATCTGGCTTCGGAAAACAACAACAACAGTTCCAACAAAGACCACCTTAAAACTATCAGCCTCGTCAATAATTTCAAGGAACTACCAAACCAAGCAACGGGTCAAGCTTGGAGGACGTGGTAACTAAGTTAATCTCTACAACTGAAAGTCAATCCCTTCTAGCGGATTCCCATCACAAACAATATGAGGAAAAGTTTAGTCTTCACGAAGCTGAATTGAGGACACAAAAAGCAACTCTTCAGTCTATTGAGACGCAATTAGGACAAATTGCAAAACATCTATCCGAAAGACAACCAGGGTGTCTCCCGAGTAATACCAAAACCAATCCAAAAGCAAATGTAAGTGCTATCACTCTGAGAAATAGCAAGGTTTATCCAGAGCCACCAATGCCAGAAGAAGAAGTTCAATCAACAAGGAAAGAGATATTCACCAGAGTACCGCTTCGTCCACATATCGCAGAAACAACTACCCAAGAACCACAATCAAAGATAACTCCGCCTCCTGCTCAAGTGGATACTCCTCCAAAAGTTTCGACAAAGAGAACGTTCCATTCTCACATACCCTACCTAGGAAGGTTAGTAAAGCAGAAGACTGACGAACAATATGAGAAATTCATCGAACTATTAAGCCAGATCCATGTCAATCTTCATTTCCTGGATATCATACAACAAATGCCTAAGTATGGACGTTTCTTGAAATATTTCCTTACAAACAAAAGAAACATGGAGGAAGCAGTAAAAAGGACTAATCATTGTGTCGCTCTCATTGAAAAATGCCTTCCAAAGAAACTTTTAGATCCTGGAAAGTTCTCTCTACCTTGTTCTATCGGACCATTACCGATAACCTTTGCACTCGCTGACCTAGGAGCAAGTGTGAATGTAATGCCTTATGTCATGTTTAAAAGGTTAAATATTGGGAATCCACGACTTGTTAATGCAACTATCGAACTCGTAGATGGATCAGTCAAATCACCTATAGGAGTCATTTAGAACTTACTAGTAAAAGTCGGCAAGTTTGTCTTCCCTGCCGACTTCATGGTTTTAGAAATGGGACCCGACTATTCTGTACCTCTGATTTTGGGTCGCCCATTTTTAGCCACTGCTCGAGCCGTTATTGATATGAATGAAGGAATCTTGGCACTTCGTGTTGTAAAACAATCAGTGACCTACAACATAGGGGGAAATGAATGCATGTCTAATGATCCATTTGAAATTGCCTAATTCATCGATACTAATCTGGACTACCAACTGAAGAAAGCTAAGGAATGCAACAAAGGAAAGAAACTGAATCTTGGGAAGGACTTTGAAAACACTGACTGGATCGATGAGTACTTTGACAAGCTACCAAAACTAAAGGACTTGAATGAAGGAACAGGAGATACGGTGGAAGTCGATGGCTCCCACCCAAAGAAAGACTGATGAAACACGTACGGATCTGGCCAACGACCCTTAAATAAATGTGGCGCTTCCGGGAGGCAACCCAATGATCATAAATAAATTGAGAAGTTGGTGCATACGGCAAAAAGCATGGATCTCAGGTTTGGTTTTTCCAAATTTAAAGTTTCTTTTACTGCAGCCCCCAGGTATGCCTTCTCGATACTAGTACCTTAGTAGCTTAACTATTACCTTTTATTTTCCTTGTCTGCTTTTATGTTTTCCTTTATGTGTCAGGTAGAATAGCATCACCAGATAGTCTCTTTACTTCTTTGAGGAATCACACTCCATCTCTACAACCCGAGGAATCGAAAACCACATCAAATTTCTTTGAAATTCGATGAAGTCTTTGAAGCAACGTAGTGATAAGCAGCTGCTAGGCACAACCTAAAAGCAGCAATAAGTTTTGGCCTTAGGTTATACACCGAATTGACCGGGGGAGTACCAGTTTCTTTTCCCTTAAAACTTCATGTATTTAAATTCCTGCATAGCAGTTCATTACATGCATTTGTACATTGAGGGCAATGCATAGTTTTAAGTGTGGGGTGAGGAATTAAGAGATTCAGGACTACTTGTAACCTCAAAGTAGTAAAATTTCAACTCATGATTTTCTATCCATTTGACTAAAACGTTACAAAAACCTACATTTTGTAAAACCCGGAAAATTTTCTTCAAACCCTAAAAATTTAAAACCTCTTTGATTTCGCACCTAATTAAATAAAATGAATACATGGTAAGTAGAAACAAATGAATATTTTGCATAACGATTCGCTAAACCCTATCCCATCCGTTTTCATGTGAGGAAAATAAAGCCTATTACACAGCATCAAATTTTTGGCGGTATATAATTATTCGCATGCTCTTGCGTTTGGCATTACTGAGTGTTTTTCGATTGAATTTTATGCATAATTAGAACTTGTGTGACCTATACATATCAAGACCATGAACTAGTAGAAGTACGAAAGTGATTGAGGCACCTAGGACTTTATTACCTTTATCCTTAAATCCAAAAATCCCAAAAATATAATCCGCTTAGATAGCCCTTTGAGCCTTAGCCTTTTCTTTTCTACTACCTACAATTATTACCCAACCAGCTTTTTGTAAACACCGGTTATTGGCTAACTGTCATTAAAATTGAAAAATTATCCTATGTCATTTATTTCAAGTTTATTACCATTGAGGCAACTTCAGAAAGAATCTGTTTTACTCAAAGGAATTAGAATATACAAGAAGGTGGATGTATTAGGAAGAAACAGCCGAACTATATGCAAGGAATTCATGGAAATATGATTTCAAGAAAATTAAGGAAAAAGAATTGTTGAAGAAATTGTCTTAATCCGAAAGAAAAAAATAGAAAAAGAAAAAGAGAAGTGGGTCTTTTACCGGCAAGACCTTAAAGAATTGGACATGCATTCTTTTGATTTCAATTTGCTTTTCTGCCTTCATTTCGCAAAGCCTGAATTACCATCCGAACTCCGAGAGAAAGTTTTCAAAGCAACTAGTGATGTTAGAAAACGGTGGCGCAAGCAAGAACAATTACCACCATTCTACGGCTTGTCAAAAAGTGCCACCAAGAGAAGAGCCAAAAGATACGACAAATGTGTGAAGTGTGGCAACTGGAGCCACAATGGAAAATGTAGCAAGAACCAAACCTATTCCCAAAGTGAGTATATGCAACTGATCAGAGTAGGAGCTGTTAGGCTACAAGCCGAAGGATCCATACGAAGAGGCAGTAATGTATACTACGCAGTAAGGAAAGAGTTGGCACTGATGAGAGATCTTGGTCTTGACAATCGGACCATAAATGAGCCCTCGGATTAGTTATACCCTCATGATCCGAGTACTGTAAAGGGACCTGTTATTATTTTCCATTTTAAGCCACGAAGCCGTAGCTGTGTGTTTCACGATAGCTGCATCCCTTCAAAAACCCTTTTAAATCCCTAAAAATCCAAAAACAATTTCATTTTCACCCTTTGTTTTTATTTTAGCCACATTACAACCCTTTTAAAGTCCTCTTGATTCATGCATACTACTTGGTTAATTGGTGGAGACTTGATTTGCATACAAGCTTATGACCATTGCATAATTCGATTCGAACTTGAGTGTTTCACTTAAACTTACATTATCCATACATATATAATCCTAGAGTTGAGTGAGCATTATGAGGAGTGAAATTTTATGCATAATTGAAGTTCTAGTAGGCTTGTCATGGATTCCATCATAGAAAAACAGTAAAATAGAATAAGCAACTCAAGAGTTATCCCGGAATTTCCAACTACTTGGAGTTCCATTTCCCCTGTAAAGTTTTTAGTTATAGGTATAATAATGCATGAGTTTGCTTGAGGATAAGCAAAGTTTAAGTGTGGGGTATTATGATATGTCCTAAATCATACATGTTTTGCATGCATAATAATCCCCATATTATGGTATTAATCAAACAAAAGTCTTGCAATTGATACTTAAAACGTTAATATTTCACAATTGCAGGTTATTCGGTGCTCCAAGATAAACAAAACAAAAAACAGCTTAAAACATGAAGAAATAAAGCTTTTGGAGGACAAAACCCAAGCATTGACCCCCAAGAAGTCAAACCAGGTCAACACAAGTCAACCAGCAGCTAAAAGACGAGCCTTGGGAGCAGCCAGGGGCTTGCACGGTTGTGCATTGCCTATCTGTCCTCCCAAGACTCCGGTACACTATCCTTTGTACCATGTTTGATTCCCGAGGTGTTTGCACACCCGTTCAATCCAATGCACGACCGTGCATTGCTCATTTTGAGGCCTATAAATAGATGTCTTGAGTTCTTCATTGAATCATCCCTTACACACCCTAAGAACACACCAGAGAAAGTTTATTTCGTAGTTAGAGTGTAGTAGTAGTGAGTAGAGGGGCTCTTCCTCCTTGTTACGCAATAGGGTAGCCTACGAAACTCAGCGTTATGCTAGTTAGTATGACCATTCGTGGCTAGACTCTTTGTATTACTAGGGTGAAGATGAAGTTTGGTGCATGTTAATGTTTGTGGTATTAATCCAAGTGATGTGTTTATGCCTTTAACTATTCGTCCTTAAAACCACCATTTTGGTGGGCTTTTATTATTGTCTAAATCCGTCTTTATATTTGTGAGTGTTCTTGATTTTTAAAGTGTAAAACCTTTTTAATCAAACTTCTCTTGAAGCTTGTACGTCTTTATACAAGTAGAGGTTGATAAGCCAAGGCTTGGTTAACACTATTAAGGTCGTACGTCTTTATACGAACTTATTATGCGACCAAGAATTGGTTAACTCATGATGGGAATGGTACGTCTTTATACTTGGTCCCATTGTTACACCGCCTCCCAGTGAGCAAAATATAATCACATATTTAACTCTAATACAAAGCATTTTACGTTTGATGTCTTAAACCAACCTGGAGATGACCATTCGAAGGGTTGAGGGTAATTGTTGTCCTTAACGGGAGGCACTACCACTTGTTAAAGCTTTTAAATTTGCAAAACAAATTTCGTGAGGACGAGGCTCTAGCGGTGACCCGGGTTACACATTTGTAGTAGTCATATCACTGGATTAGTCAACTTAACTTTACCACATACCAAGCGGATTCGAAACCCAAAGCAATACTATTCGTAACCTGATCATTTCCGCCATATTTACTTTCCGTTTATTTACTATTCTGTTTGTTACATTTCTGTTACACACTTCACGCACGTTTTTACTTTTCTGTTATTTACTTTACCGTCATTTACTTTTTTGTCATTTACTTTTCTGCTCCACAAGCACACAAAACCCACTCACTAATTAAACCAGCTAAACGTTAACAAAAGTTGAGTATTGGAATTCGACCGTGTCCGTTGGTTCGATACTTGGTTCTTACCTAAACTATATTACGCTGCGATATGTACACTTGCCTATTGTGTGTGTTTTAAGTTATAGTAATTATCATTTTATAAATTTAAAACCTGATCTCGTGAAACCATCCTAAAAATATATTTACCTATAGTTTTATTTAAAACACAACGCATCAGCAAGCATCTGAGTCTGTGTCTCCAACATCTCTTCTATCTTCTTGTTACCGACACTGCTTCCCGAACTCGATCCTGCTCCTCCACCAAATTTTTTTTGGCGCGCTTGAAACCCTGGTGGGTTCCCGCCAGTTCTCCATCCTGAGTTATATGAATTGCCATAGGCATTATTATCCTCGGTTATGGTTACCCACAAAATCAACATGCTCTTGCTGACTCACTGGGCAATCGATGGTGTCAAGGCCTCCTCTACACACCTCACACTTCTGTGCACTGAGCTTTAACTCTTTAATCTCCTTGGCCATAGCTACCAGTGCAGCTGTCATGCTAGTATCAGGAGTGACCTGATGAACACCTCTAGTGGAAGAGGCGGGCGTCCAAGCACTAGGAGTGGAATTCCTAGTAGGTGGCTGTTGTTGCTCGGCCAGAGCAAAGCTCTCAAACATCTCTTCACATACAGCCGGCTCCTTCTTAGCCATGATATGCCCTCCAGCGACAGTATTGAACATCTGCTGCTTCTCAAAGGTCAGCCCGTTATAGCGTTTCTCCATTATCGCCCAATCAGAAAGGCCATGATGGGGGCATCTGCTCAACAGGGCATTGAACCTCTCCCATGCCATGTGGTATGGCTCGTCAGGGTCCATGCGTAATGAATGGATCTGGTCCCTTAGGCGTGCTACCTTGGACGGTGGATAGTACTTCTTTCGAAACTTGGCTTGCATATCCTCCCAATTAGTAATGGAGTCATCAAGAAGGGTATCTAGCCAAGTGGTGGCACGACCAGAGAGTGAGAATGGAAAAAGACACAAATAGGTTGCGTCCTCAGATACACCAGTGATGCGAAAGGTATCGCAAATACGCACGAAACGGGACAGATGTCCTGGTGCATCCTCATCCTAAAGTCCATGAAACTGAGTGGAATGGATGATGGTGTTCATGACATGTGAAGGGATTTTCCAATTGTTGTTATTTAGCACATTAGGGCGAGTGGTCGAAGATCTAGCCCCAGTAACCCCATCACTGGATCTCTGGTGCACGGTACGTCTAGGGGGTGGATTAGCGTCACCCATATCAGCAATAGGAATCGGAATACGTACCTTAGTATCAACAAGATTACTCAAACGTTCGCGGAACTTACGGCTGCGCTCGTGAAGCTCCCGCTCGGGCTCTAATGAAGCAATGAAATCAGGTGAACCTTGTGAACGAGGGTGTTGCATAAACTAGAATAGAAACAAAGGGAAAACATAATGAACTAGGAACAAAGAAAGACTCTAACTAAGACGCACACAAGTAGCAAGTAAGACAAAGACAAAACATAAGATCTAAAAGAAAGAAGTAAACTACTGAATTAACTAAACACAAAAGAGAAACTAAAACAAATAACCAAACAAGAACTAATCAGAGATAATTTTGCTTTTGCCAAGTGTCCCCGACAATGGAGCCAAAAACTTGATGTCGTCCAGCGGTGTATAAAAACTATGTAAAAACCTAACCTAGACACTCTAGTAATACTCTAGTAAACCTATGAACTAAACCGCACTACAGGCAAGTGTACCTATTGAATGTAGCTAAGCTTAACATTAAACCGGATATCGAACCCTAGAAACACTACGAATAACTAAACTAGACTCTGACTAGAACTAAGATGATTTGGTTGGGGGGTTATCTATCAACTAAGATTAAACTAATGAAATCAAAAGATCTAATAACTCTCTATCGACAACTAACTATCAAACAAAAGACTCAGGAAATATCAAGAATAGAGAAAACACTACCTAGGTCAGAATCCTACTTATAAAACTCAGACTTCTACCGGATATGGAAACTATGATGGACCTGGGGTTCTAAAGATAACAAACCTAGACAAGCAAGTGGATCCCTAATCACTCTCAGGGTGTCACCAAAAGGAAACTCTAAGGAATGCAAAACACTCACCAGATAGTCGGATTACCTTTCAGTATCTCCAACGAAAATAAAGTACCCACCAGACAGCTCACCTCTCAGTATCACTATCACAGTACATCAAAGATGCACGGGGTAATCTCAGAACAGAACAATATGACACAGATTAGCAATGAACACTAAGAACCTAGGGAAACCTCCTCTCAGAGCGTTTACAACTAGACACCTAACAATGAAGACTAACCGACTACCTCTCACCTTTCAGCTATTGAGATAGGAAGAACACTCAATCTAATGAAACATCAACTATCACCCCTATGGATCACTACGTCTAGCAATACCACCACAGTTACAAACATAAAGCAAGTAACCTAAACATGCGTCTAAAACTGAAAGACATTCAACAAGAACACATGCGAGATAATAATCAATACCAAATCAGATTCAAGCATGCAATTTCATCATAATAATTGAACAAAGATCTTTACAATATAATCAATCCATCAAACGAATCCAAAAACCGATAAAAATCCAAACTTTAATAAGTATTCATCAAAAACCTAGGTAGCAACAAGTATTTAGCCTAGAAACAAAATCATAACCATAAAACCAGAAGTAAAGAACAGAAACATAGTATCAATCAAAACAATCAAACACACGATCATCAAAATCAATAACCGAATGATTGATATCTGACCAAAACAATGTCAAAAGCTCCAAACTTGGCTTCCAATAGCTTCTCCTCTCCTAAAATCGCCCTAATACTCTCTGTAGACGGTTGCAAATCGATCCTTCTCGAATAATGGCTATCCCGAAACATTAAATTTCGATTTTAGGGTTTTTTCACGGATTATAAGTCCCTTGCGTGCCGCGAGACAATCTACCACGCCCTTCGCGTACCGCGAAGGCCAAAAGAGTTGGGGCCCAAATCCAGGTCTCTCGCGTACCACGAGACTCTGAAATTCCAACTTTTCTTCTTTCTTTCTCCCGGCCTTCCTCTTATGCTTGATTTCTTCATGATTTAGTTTCCTATTCTACACGAGTACTTGAAAATTACTACAAAACGAATACAAAACTACTAAAACTGTTACAAAATACATGGATAAAAAGCATGTGTTTTGCAACACATCATGTATATATTTTCAAAGCTTTAAAGAAAAACCACTTTACGTTGCAACGATCAAACCTGTGAACTCACCAACCTTTGTGTTGACATTTTTAAGTATGTTTTTAGGTAACACATAGCTATGGCACGGTTGGAATAGGTTAGCCATTTGGATTAAACCCTGGAAGCCAAAGAAGCGTGATTGTCAAACCTAAAGACAGTTTTGACCTACATGGTTCTAGGACAATGTACTAGCCTATTTTAGTATTTGTAATGGTGTTCAATACTTTAGATGTCTTCAAAATTCTCCCGCTATTGTGTAATGTACCGATCGTTGCAACCTTAATTTATTTATTTATCTAAATGAATTTGGGGGTGTGATAGTATCAAAAGGAGAAAAAGAAAGATGAGAAGGAGAAACAAAAGCCCTCTCAAGTTGAGCATACCGCTGCACTTGAAGAGGAAACTCAAAGGAAGAAGAAGAGGCCAAAGATAAAAGAAGAATGAAAAGTCTGGTTCAACTTCTCCCAACGATGATGATCCTTCTCCTTCTTGACTTCCACAGTCCAAACAAACCCATTCACTAGAAGCTTCAAAGAAAAGAAAAGATCCTACTCCTCAACATCAACATCAATCATCCACTAAGAAGCACAAGTCATATACTGCTCCCTCTGATAAATAAGACACAAATGAAATAGTTGAATGGTTCTATAGCTCACAAGACAATTGGTTTGAAATTATAAGAGGTAACATCAACAAGAAGCAGTATTTCTATAAGTCAGTGGAAGATGTAGTGAAGCTTCTAGTACATGATTTGAAAAGAATGATATATCTTGGAGAATTGAACAAGCCCAACACTAATGAATATGAACATCTGATGCTGAGAATGAAGCTGGTATTAAACCCAATCTCAATAGAAGTTGTCGATGCATAATCAATCTCCATATACTTCCCAATCACACACTAGATGGAAAAGGCTAACACGGATGAGTTCATAGTGACAAGAGGAGAAGGAGCTAAAGCTATCTATCAAAGAAATTCTATAGTAAGAGTGACTAAAGCTAACATCAAGACTCTATCAGAGGTGCCATTGGAGAACCCATGTAAAGATCCAAGAGGTTGGGAAATGGCAAGAATTATCAAGAACATGTAAATAATTGGAGAACGAAAATAGAACTTTTGCTAGCATCAACCTAGGAGGAGATTGTAAGACCGGAGATTTAAGACCTTGAAGCTGATGGCTCCAAAATTGTCTAAGTATAATTAATGCTGATAATTCAATTCATCTGTTGATAATTCAACTCTACTAATAGTTACAATCTTGTTACAAATAAATTGAAACTGATAGAACAAATCTGTTGTTAATAGAAGAATTCTACTATTGATAACAATTTTGCTACTGATAGAACAAATGTGCTGCGGACGAACAAATATGTTGCGGATAGACATTCCTGCAACTGACAGCACACTTGCAACCGATGAACCTTTTCCCACTGACAGCACAATCCGTAAGAATCTTGTGATTGGTGTAGAAGTTAGAGCGCACACCATTTCACCTAAAGGCTTAGTTCACCGGTGAATCAACAGGGCTTTACAGAAGATCTGTAGCTTTTGTTTTTGCAGTTGTCTTTATATTAGCAGCCAATGATAGATTAGTTTCATGTAAATAATAAGATCAACGGTCTGTGTTAAATCTTATTATAAGAATCAATGGCTTGTATTGATTCTAAGGATTACGTACCTCTATATATGTATTAGGATTTCTCACTTGTAAAGTATTCTTGAATGAGTTCTTGCTACCTTGTAAACCTTTGAGAGTAAAATACATTGAGCTTGAAAGTTTATTTTATTTGTTCTTACATTGTTCTTAGATAGTTAGTTGCTATTGTTTCCCCCGATCACAACTACAAGCAGAATCATCTTATATTGTTTTAGAGAAACACCGATCCTACAAATTACTTATTCTTATCGGTATTATATATATAAACTTTTAAATTCTACTTCAACGTCCTTAGTTATATTTAATTAGCAATTTAAACGTTCTCATGTATTGCTTCAGGTTATACGACATGTATTACTTCCGATCATACGACCTGTATAGATTAAGATCATATACGACCCGTTTGTATCTTTGACGCATACGTCCTGTATATTAAAAATCCCCCGTATAACAAAATCCCAAACTGTATTGCTTTTGTTATACGACCCGTACAAGACTTCGACCCAGAAAAATGCTTAAAATGGCTTACCGAGTTGTTCCAAAGTTTCCTAGTGAAGAATACTGCTTGTGTTCAAAACCCCACAATTTCCTCAGAACTTTTAACTCCTCGATTTACCTATAGCTCATACAACCACTTGGATTCAAACTTAAATATCTTATTTTTTTACATCAGTACTTGCATGAACTATAGAATTTTCGCGTTTTTCATACTTACTAAACCGAAATCAGCACCAGAACCAAATCTTTGTTGATGTTTTGGTTGATGAACACACCAAAGAGCTCCCACTTGATAATCTTGGCTTCAATACCAACTTGAAGATGATACAAAATAGATTTTGGAGGTGAAAATAGAAAAATGGAAGCAAGTCTTTGATATATATATATATATAGTGGGTTAGTTGAATCTAGGCGTCTCAATGCATTGATTAGTAACCAAACACGTTGACAAAAGAAAATTTTGTTTTGTCCTCTACACATACGGTCTGTATAGCCATAAGGCGGTGTATTTCGAGGATACTTAAAAGAAAATTTTGTTTTGTCCTCTACACATACGGTCTGTATAGCCATAAGGCGGCGTATTTCGAGGATACTTATACCGCTCGTATAATCTTATGAACAGGACCGTATAACCTTATAGGGCACGTACAGTGAGGGGTCAAAATTTTGCCAATTATTTGAGATAAAATATGTATGCGTATATATTTTTTAACGCATAAAACATGTTCATAAAGTTAAAATTTCCAAACCAAAGACGAGATCTAAATATTTCTAATTTCATGTGTTATTGACTTGCTAAACGTCATGTCGACGGTTAAAGAACCAAAAACTTTTAAAATTTGGGTAATGTATGTGAAAGTCAATATCCAACTACACTACACATATTAAAACTAGATTTTAGGTCAGTTTAGTTTGTAATCATTTCCATTTATAACAATTCCAATAAAAAAATATGCCAACGATGAGCAATTATGGTCAAATAGCCAAATAGGTTATGTGCTCCTACTAGTAATACCAAAGCATACTGGCCCATGCATATGAAATTTGCTTTAGGACTTCAAATTCGTCCATCTTTCATCTGAATAAATTTATCAGCGGTAGTTTTCCTCAATGGATTTCTCACACGAGATTTGGAGAGAAATGAATGAATGAGGCTTGAGCATAGTAAGGAGTGATCGAAAAGAATGGCCAAATACAATTATGAATAGTTCAAATGTATTCATGTGTGCAAAACCATTCAAAAAGACAACCAAAATATATAGATTACAGACCTTTCCAAAACGAAAATTCATTTTCCCCTCATGTAGAGCATCCACTAGGATTGGATACCGGTAGCACATGCACGCGAACTACAATTCGATCTAATTTCTCGAACTTTTAATGCAATCACTGATTCCTTCATCGGATATTAAAGATATCCAATCTCCATCTTCATCTAGGTACTTGAGCTTATAACTCCCAACACTTAACTTGAACCTCATACCAATTTCATTCTCCACAGCGACAAACGTTGCTTGCGAAGGGAGATGGAATTTGAGCATATCATCCGCATACGCTGCTTTTATGGTCAAGGTATTTTTGTTCATGTTGACATTTGATGGGTCCTGAATTGCTCTATTGTCTTCTTCATTTGTGTCAACTTGAATAATGTATGAATTGATTGCTTTTTTCTTCATTAAATTTGGTCCCGGCCACTCTGAGATGCCGAGAACAATGCACTTGCGTTTCAATGTAGATAAAGAAACTACAACAGAATATCAAGAAAGAAGATTTCTTACAAGTTTCATAGATGAAAATGTAGTAAAATTAGAAACATATGGTATTTAAATCGTAAAGATGTATATCCAAAGGACTCATTTCATCCCCATTAGAATTTTGTAAAACAAGTAATTGTGAATTTTAAAATAGAAGATTACCATGAAGGTTTTTAGCAGCTTCTTTCATGGTTCTTCCGAATTGTTTCTCAATGGCTTCCCTAGGTAATAAGATTGCAGCTGTCTTGTATTTCCCCTCTGAACATGCTATTTTTTCCACGACCATCGGTTTCTTTCCTTTATCCATTGCTTTTAGAACGGCTGATAAACTTTTTCCTTGAAAAATCTTGAAATTACTAGTTTCAGTGTGTGTAGAACTCTCAACATAACTAACATCTAATGTATCATCTTTAAGATTTTCGGCAAAACGTTGTTGATGAACCTTAAAAGTAATTGATTTCTTAGCTCCCCCTCGTTTTCCTTTGATTTCTTAGTTGTTTCAACTGTCCCTGATTTACCAGATTCTGATGGTTGGATCAACTGTATACCTGAATCAATAGCATCACTTTTCACATATGCTTTAATAATTTCAGCAAATCTACCATCTTCCCCTATTTCTTCACCAGAAGCAACCTTAAGACTACAAAAATAATGATTCATTGAAGTCAACAATGAGCCCAAAAATGTTTGCTGGTCTTTACAGTCTACCATATTAGGAGGAAGAAAGAACTCCAATATATAATCATCATCATCTGTGTGGGTACTTGTCAAACAAATTGGAAAACATCCAACTAACCCAAACAAACGGGCATAATGTACCAACGGGTATTCTGATTTTCCAAAATGCGTTATATTTTCACAGAAACACAAACTACGGGTCGCAAAGGCCCGTCCAGCTACCCCTTGACCCTTTTGTAGGTGATGTTCAGCATAAGCATCACGAAATCCCCACATGTGAGCTTCAACAACATAAAAAGCTACATCCGTTGTTGACATGCATACTTGACCCATACAACTTCCATCAAAACTGTTGCAGCTCTTCTTGAACCCACCACCACAGGCTAGGACGCTTCGGTGTCTACACGGGACCCATGTTTGAGCAAGTGGTAAACTATAAGTCTCACAGACCACTGCCATTACCTCCAGGATTTCAGCTAGGGCTTTTTGTCGATTTTCATTATATATCTGGGTTACAGAAAACACTTGGTACATACTGAGAAAAATAAATAAATAAATATAAGAATTAACTATCATACCATATTACCGCTTACCTGCGTAATCGGAGATTCGAATATATTTGAGCTTCTCAAATTTACCGCCTGCAAAATGTGAAACTTTATTACATATTTCTCAAACGGAATGTTAAATGTAAGGATATATAGAAACATCCTAGCAACATTGTTCACATCAGTCTTATCCTTATCTAACTTTTCAAACACAATGTGTTACTTTTGCTAATGATAATCCAAACTCTGAAGGATAAGCAATGCATCAGAATTCAGATAAGGAGATCGTCTACAGATTATGAGTCAATAAGTATGTATTTATGTATTACGTCTAGTTCACTACGATTGACAACGTTATAGTTTTAGCGCTTAAGGGTGGTTAATGTTAGTTGGTAAACAGTTACCGTTAGAAACGGTTATACAATTAGCCTATATAAATGTTTGCAGGGATGTTGCAAACATATCCTAGTTCTTGCAAATATATGCAGTGTTTATCTCTATGTTTATCCATCCCATTTGTTCAGTCCTTTCACGTTTGTTTCGTGTCTAATCTTTGATCCTTAATTCGATAATTCCTGGAACCACAACAGTGTCATAATCTATTAGTAATTAGAGTCCTTATCTTTAGTTAATTGTATCTATATAATCATGGTTAATATTATGAATAACGAACCGAAGTTTGCAGTATACCATTGAAATAAATATTGTTCTATACCAACAACTTTGACTTACCTTTGTTTAAATTATTAAATAAATTTTGAGAGGTTTGTTGGACCTAACCTTTCTTAAAACTTAATGGGCTACTAGTTTAATTTGATGTTTTAATCATGTTTAAGACAATTGATACATTGTATGGGCTTGTAATTAACTTTGGGAAGTGTTTAGGCCAATAGGCCGACAAACACAAACGAAACAGATGACTATATGGACTTGAATGTAGCGGTGCATACGAACGGTTATCAAGAAACCGTTTCATAGAAACAACACAATGTTTAAGCATCCATATACATAGGGTTGTCTTCTACATTGGAACCCTAGTGATTTTACGTATTTGTTATTGGAAAACAAATCACAGTTTGTTGGCCTCATAATTGTTTTACCAAAGTTTGAAAGTTTAGTAGGTTAAATTGTAAATATTAGAAAGTCATAGTTACGGAGTCTTTATGTATTTGAAAATAGAATAAGGGTCTTTGTGTAAAATATGTAAATTAGAAATGTGTCGGTCAAACACATCGATATATATATGCGATTGTTGTAAACGAACAGGGGACGAACCCTTTAAAAAAGAGTACTCACAGTTTTAAAAAAGGTTGTAAATCATGTTGCTTTATGGACTTTTTAGTTCATTCAAAATCAGAAACAAAAAGAGGTTGTTCTGTTGTTGTTAAACAGAAGCAAACCGGTGTTTTGCGTATCTGTTGTGTCAACTAGAACCAAGGCCAGAAGTAGGATGTTCGGGTAATTAATTTTAGTCGCAAGTCAAGGATTTGCAGAGGATTATTCATTGATCAATCACAGGCTGTTGTTTATTTCGTTTGAATCACATCAGTTACGAACCATTTTTTATCCTTAATCAAAGTTAGTATAGGGTTTTGAAGGGCTGTTGATTCTATGAAATTGCATCAAATCAGAACCAAGCTTTGGTTCCTGATGTTTGGTTTGACTCGACCATGACCCTTCAAAAGTCAAAGTTGAAGGCTTTGAAGTTAAGTGTTCATTGTCTTGACCAAGACCATAAAAGTCAGAATCAAGTAAAAAACAAAGGGGTTGTGTATTCCATGATTAACATCAAGAACATTGATTTAGAAGGTGATGTTCAAAGAGTGTGAAGGGAATTTTTTTCAATTTGTGATTCAAATCAAGAGAAGATCAAGTCTCAATCCATGTTTGATCGGATTCTAATCTGTGTTTGATTGGATTTTCTTTGATTCAAGAATTAATCATTTTCATTCACTTTCCTGCAACACAGAAAATTCAGAAATTCCAATCCTGAAGCCATGTCGCGACCGGTATTCAAGAGATTCATCGCCTGAAGTTCCTAAACACAAGTCGATGGTGTTTGATTGGAACTACAGAATTCGAAGAAATTTACAAATGATTTTGTTGATTGTCTGTTTATGAGAAGAAAACAGAGAACAATTTATTGTACTCATTTGTTTCTTTTTTATATCAAATCTCAAGGATTCAAGTTGCAAACTGAAAGAACAAACCTGTTCGGGCGGTCATAAACATTAAGAAACAAAAAGATTGTTTTCTTATTTCCGTTCATTTGATTTTACGAACAAAACATTTCAAGGTAGCTACGAAGAGGCTATGGTCAAGATTCTCGTTTAATCAAGAATCACACGTATAAAGATTCATGAATTTCAAGTTTTATCTATTTGAATTTGATTCATTTTTGTTCTATACCTATAAATTTAGGTTTAAAATTTTACTTTGATTCCTTATTAAAAATCATTTTTGATTGGTGAAAGATCAATCAGAGGTTTGTCTCATGCAGACCCGTGTGGAAAATATAATCTATTTATGAGGAATCGATCAAAGGAAAAGACTCGTGTAATACGAGAACAACCTTTATATAATCCATTGATTGGATCAGAAACAAGAACAGTTGTGTGATACAACTATAAAGGGAATATCTGAGTGATTCAGATTATACAAAACTATGTGAGATGGTTTTAAGTCGTGTGATACGATGGTTATTATCAAAAGGCCTGAGTGGTTCAGGTTGTAGCTAGAAAGATAAAAGTTAATCGCGTGATGCGATCAAAGCAAAGAAACTGATTGCATCTGTGAGAGAATCAATCAATGTTAAAGCACATGTTGTGTGAGGCAACAAAATGATGGTTGTGCAATTTTAATCAAGACCAAGTGGAGTTATGTCAGACAACTAGGCAAGAACAAAGTTCGTGTGAAGCAATAAGCATTGAACATGATCAGCAAGAAGACTCAAACTTGGATTAACAGTTAGGGGGTGATTGTTGGCCTCATAATTGTTTTACCAAAGTTTAAATGTTTAGTGGGTCAAATTGTAATATTAGAAAATCATAGTTATGGAGTCTTTATGTATTTGAAAATAGAAAAGGGTCTTTGTGTAAACTATGTAAATTAGAATTGAGTCGGTCAAACATACCGATATATATATATGCAGTTGTTGTAAATGAACAGAAGGGGACGAACCCTAATAATCAATTACGTTCTTGATTAAAGCCTCTTTGTTCTTGATATCGATCCTGTGGAAACTTGAATACCTGTGTTCTACACAGTTCTTCACAATCAAAGTTCTATATTTTTCATCTTTAATCTATCTTTACTTGTTTGATTCGATGGCATCTTCGTCAAGTTCTTATTCCACCATTGATTCTAGGAAACAAGCATGCAAAAGTGGTATAAGAGCCACAAGGTTCAACACATGCCATCATGCTTCTCGATCATCTTCATGCGAAGGAGGAAACTATAGTGTAGGACATATTCATGGTGAGACTTCAATGAACCAATACATCCATGTAAATATCACTGCAGATCTATCTCTATTGAACTTGAAGGGAGATTCAAAGCATTGGGGGAAGAAGAAAGTTACATACAATCCACCCCACTAGAAGTCACTGGCGGCAAGAGGGATCCATGACAAGACTAGGGCGTTCAAGTCACGAAGGAATCATGGATCAAGACACATGAACTTTGAGTTTGGTTCAACATCTAGTGCACAACAAAACCAATACTCGAAGACATGCAAATGGAAGCATAACGTGTCTCATATCAAGTGTTATTCTTGCAAATACTGCGGTCATTATGCAGCCACATGTCCAAGTAAGCCGATACATCAATCATCATCCCTAAATCCAAATATTCAAATCGGATACTTAGCAGAAGGAACGGAACACGCGGGTTGGGATGACATGCAAGTTCTAAATTCAATGTTTAAATGGCATATGGCTAGGAGTAAAGGTTTGTTCACTAACTACAAACCATGTTTTGGGGTTGAAAGTGGTACTTGTGAGAATGATCTTTTATTCACAAGAGAGAGGGAGATATAAAGATTTTTATAAGTGGCAAGTATAGAAGAATCCCTAGTGTCGTTTATGTTCCTAGTCTTAAGAAGAATGTCTTAAGCCTAGATCAATTAATCTACCAATGATACGAAGGAAAATTGGATACTTGTTGTAGTGAAAGAACGTTCAAACCGGAGGAAAGGATTCAAGAGAGCAATAGTTACAAGGAGGATGAACAAGAATACTTTTCAAGGGAGAAGGCTTATCTTGAAGATTATTTTGATCACTTAGATCAAAATAGCAATGAAGCAATAAGCGATGGAGAAAGACTTGACTACCAAGGTTGAACTTCGATCAAGAAGAAGCGGATAAAGTGTGGACATATTTTGACAAGAAAAAAAAAGGGAGGTTCTATAATTCATTAAACATAGAGAATTGTATTACTTTCTTAAAAATGTTTCAAATTCACACTTTATTCATGAAGCACAAGAAAGCATTTAGGACCGAGTTCTCTAAGATAGTCAAGTGGTTTGCAAGAGACTTTCTGAAAGTGTATGGTAAAACCTTTCAACCAATAATAGAAAGTGGGGAAGAGATTGACTTGTTCAATCTGTATCTCTATGTGCAAGAGGAAGGGGTTGCTAAATCACCACCAGAGGAAACAAATGGTCTTCAATAGCAGTCAAATTGGGTTTGTCAATTGATAAGGGAAGTGATGTGAAACTTGTATACATTTCATACTTGGATATGATGGAATGGTACTACAAGACTATGACTAAAAGAGGCTACTATGAAGAAGCAAGCTTGGATAATCTTGAAAGGAATGAAGAGAGTGAAGAATCAAGCAATGTGGCACCAACATACAAAAGAAGAAGAGTAAGCGCTAGGATAGATTTCCCTCCTGGTTGTGGACCGCCTACTCATCAAGAAGGAACCACAGTCATTGATAGCAATTCGGAATATTCAAGTGAAGAACCAAGTGAAAGAGAGGAGGAGGAACCGGACATAACATCTGGTGGTGATGATGATGAATGAAGACTCACGCATTAAGTTTTAGAAAGGTTACCAAGTGAAAGAACCAAGTGAAAGAGAGGAGGAGGAAGCAATTCGGAATATTCAAGTGAAGAACCAAGTGAAAGAGAGGAGGAGGAACCGGACACAACATCTGGTGGTGATGATGATGAATGAAGACTCACGCATTAAGTTTTAGAAAGGTTACCAGGGTGAATGTTGAACTTAACCTTTCTTAAAACTTAATAGGCTACAAGTTTAATTTTATGTTTTATTCTTGTTTAAGACAATTAATACATTGTATGGGCTTGTAATTAAAATTGGGTAGTGTTTGGGCCAATAGGACGAATAACACAAATGAAATAGATGACTAGCATTAGATATGGACTTGAACGTAGCGGTGCATACGAACGGTTATCAAGAAACCATTTCATACAAACAACACAACATTTAAGCATCCATATATATAGGGTTGTCTTCTACATTGAAACCCTAATGATTGTGCGTATTTGTTCTTGGAAAACAAATCACAATTCTACACAATCAAAGTTCTAGACTTTTCATCTTTATTCTATATTTACTTGTTTGATTCGATGGCATCTTCATCAAGTTCTTATTCCATCATTGCTTCTAGGAAACGAGCGTGTAAGAAGGTTGTTAGGATAATTAGCTCGGGTTATCTTTTTCCAAGGAATGAAAGTAACCCGATTGCAAAAGGGAATTTTCATGATACAAAGAAAGTAAACAATAGACCTTCTAAATGAAACTAAACAGAAGAGGTATAGTCGACTACATTTGTGAATAGGCGAAGGTTTAATTTGCTCAATATCTAAAATAGAGCTCTGGGAAGGCCAGTTTTCTGGTAAAATAATTGATACACATTTAGAAGCGTTCATAGATGATGATTTGTGAGGATAAAGATTGGATGGTAGATCAACAAGAGGTTATTGTTCGTACATTATTTATGCATACATAGAGATTTAAAATTTGAGAACAATGTTTATGGTCAGCCAAACCTACCCAGTCCACTTTATGTTGGTAATCAAGAACCAGATTTTACAAATTAAAATTTGAATAATTTTAAGAAATCTTGTTACAATCGACCCAGACACCTTTTTCATTGATCACATATATAGCCACTCATTCTAATCGACACGTCATTTCAAGAACGATATAATACGATCCTATATGTATTTTCAGTTTTTAAGTTTCTAAACTAACATAACAACCCTTTTACTAATTATAAATACACTTTGACCCATAAACCTATTTTTACAATATTTGAAATTAAAGACCCTATATTTAGTTTATTCTTTCATTCTCCCCCTTAAACTAAATATAGTCTAAGGATGATCTATCTTCACAATAGTGTTTACTCTTCATCCCATACGAGATGAGCCTTTTGTTCCTTTTCTTTCTCCTTATCCATCCACTTGGTACACTCGTATACAAAGTGTTACTATTCACCACATTAGAAGCAATTAAACTCGCTCTTGTCTCTGTTTCCTCCACTCATACTTCTTCCATATCCTCTTCCTCCTCTGCGAAAGCCTCTTCCATGACCTCTACTAAGATCTTGATTACCACGTCCTTTTCCATGATGCCAACTTTTAAGATGATTACTTGAACTTGCCATTAGTAGCTTACTTGATATGCGTTCTTCAAAAGTTGTTATTTTTCCTACTGCTTCTTCAAATGACATTTTGTCAATTTCTGAATATTGCTCGATAGATGCCACAATTGATATAAACTTATTTGGAATTGAGTTAAAAAACTTCATCACAATTATTTTATCTTTAAGATTGTGATAAGGACTTTTAAATTTGGCTCTTATGCTACCCAACTTGCTTGCAAAGTCACTTACGCTTTCATTCTCTTTCATCTTTAGAGTCTCTAGTTCGCTCCTCAAAGTTTGCAGACATGCTTTCTGAACTAGATCCGCTCCTAGGTATCAATCTTTAATTGAATCCCATACCTTCTTCACAATCGATTATTGTGTAACTTGCATTAAAACATCTCCCGAAAATGTTTGGAAGATCATTAATTTTGTTGTATAGATTTTCTTTTATCTACCGCTTCTTTAGCATCAACTGTTTTCCAAAGACCATAAGCCTTCAAGATCGTTTCCATCAACAATGCCACGTGGTGTAGTTTGGCTCGGTCAACTTCGGGCACTGTAGTGACGCATTACCTTGCTCGCAAATTGGTGCTGACATGCTTCCTTCTTTCTTATCTTCCTTGTCTTGTATGCTTTCTTTCTTTTACCTTGAATATGCTTTTATTCTTGTTTATTGTTTCTTGATTCTTGTTTCTTGCTTCTTGCTTCTTTCTTCTTGCTTCTTGTTTCTTGCTTCTTTCTATCGATCGTACCAAATAGGTCTTGCTTCTTGCTTACAAAACAGGTCTTGCTTCTTACTTACCACCCATGTCTTGCTTCTTACTTACCATACAGGTCTTGTTTACCACATAGGTGTTGCTCCACACAGGTCTTGTACCACATAGGTTGTTCACCACACAAGTCTTGCACCACACAGGTCTTTCACCACACGGGTCTTTTCCTGACTTGCTTTCTTTCGTTCACACTCTACTCTTTTTTGTATATTTTTTTTATTATTTTAAGGTGTATGCTTTTGTTCCCTCTTGATAGAAGATATACAAAACAAAGCTCTGATCTTTCTTACTTCCTCCTTTAATTTGATTTAGGGTTCGTAAGTTGATGATTTCTTAATCTTAATTTTATGAAATGAACAAGAATACTTATTTTGAATGTTGACTGCTTTGCTGATTGAGATCCTTTCTGATGGTTCTTTACCAAATTACTTCTTCCCATTCTGGTTGCTAACTTTCTGTCCTCTAAGAACAACCAATTGGTGTTCCCCTTTCTGCTTTCAATTTCTTGATTGATGATGATAAAGATTAGGTGCTACCCTTCTTCTTTTCCCTAATCAATTCTGCCTTCTTTCAATCTTGATCGCCTCCTTGTGCTGATTTTTTGCTCCTATTCTTTATTTGCCGTCATCACTACGTTAGATGGATTCAGAATTCCAACTGATCGTGATCAAACATGGACTTTTCTGATTTGTTCGATTACTAGATTATTGTTTCCTTATTTCAATTTTTTCAAAAAAACGATCCTCCTCGATTTCAATTTGATGGCTTCTGATTTTATGTAGTAAGTTGATCGACTCCTTACAATCGCTACTTCCAATTGAATGTTATGCAGCAAATTGATCGAATTGAGTGCTCCTTTCAATCGCTACTTCCAATTGATGATCTATCTTCTTGATTGATTGGCTCTAATACCAATTGTTGGTAATCAAGAAAAAGATTTGACAAACTAAAATTTGAATAATTTTCATAATTCTTGTTACAATCGACCGAGACATATTTTTCAATGATCGCATATATACTCATTCTAATCGACGATCATTTCAAGAACGACACAAACCTACGACCATATACGTATTTTCAGTTTCTACGTTTCTAAACTGACATAACAACCCTCTGACTAATTATAAATACACTTTGACCGATAAACCTATTTTTACAATATTTGACACTAAAGATATAAAGATGGAGAGAATTCTTATTGCTTTGATATATTACAAATGAACATGGAAGCTACTATACATACACATACAAACTAACAACTAGATAATTACAAGGCTGCCATTGAGGAGGTAATTACGTGATTACAATCACTCATTGATTGAGAGGAGATAATTGACATGTTGATTGGTTATTAAAAATATTCATCAAATATTCATTCCTTAGTATGCCCCCACAAGATGGATGGTCGAGATGTGAGTCCAATCTTAGAATTGAGAAGATGAAATCATGGGCGAAGTAAGGGTTTTGTGAGGACATCCGATAGCTGGTCATGTCCTGAAATGTGCAGCACGTGAAGAGAGCCAGCTTGAACTTTTTCCCTTACAAAATGAAAATCCAATGCCAAGTGCTTCATGCGGGAGTGGAATATGGGATTTGTCGAGTATTGCGTTACACTTAGGTTAACACAATAAATTGTAGGAGTGGTATCTGATGTGAAACCAAGTTCATGTATAAGAGAAGTCAGCCATTGAACCTTAGTGGTGGCTGAAGAAACAACCCAAAATTCGGCCTCGGTGGATGAGCAGGCCCAAGTGGACTGTCTTTTTGAACTACATAATATGGGGTTGGAACCATGATATACTATGTAACCGGTAGTACTTCTGAATGTCTCTTTGTCACCAGCCTAATTGGCATCACTAAAAGCATGGAGACGTAGAGGGGATGACCGGCGAATAAGTAAGTTGTGGTGAAGAGTTCCATGCAGGTAGCGTAATAGGCGTTTTAGGGCAGACCAATGAACCGTGCATGATGCATGCATAAACTGAGATAGCTTGCTAATGGTGAACGCTACATCAGGTCGGGTTATAGAGAGATACTGGAGGGCACCGACTTGATCTCGATAATCGGTGGGAGATGAAAGCGGAGTGCTGCTAGTAGATGTGAGCGGGTCCGAGCATATGATTGAAGTGGATGTTCGCCTATAATTAGTTATGTGGGCTCTAGAGAGAATATCCCATATGTATTTCGATTGGCAAAGGAAGAGGCCGTGATGATGGGGGATGACTTCGACCCTTAGAAAATATGATAGAGGACCTAGATCCTGGAGGGCACCGACTAGAGCTTGATAATCGG
This sequence comes from Smallanthus sonchifolius, assembly GCA_023525975.1. NCBI lineage: Eukaryota > Viridiplantae > Streptophyta > Magnoliopsida > Asterales > Asteraceae > Smallanthus > Smallanthus sonchifolius. The sequence goes on from CM042022.1 coordinate 82,909,394, forward strand.
TGGGAGATGAAAGCGGAGCGCTGCCAGTAGATGTGAGCGGGTCTGAGCATATGATTGAAGTAGATGTTGGCTTACAATTAGTTATGTGGGCTCTAAAGAGAATATCCCGTATGTATTTTGATTGGCAAAGGAAGAGGCCGTGATGATGGGGGATGACTTCGACCCCTAGAAAATATGATAGAGGACCTAGTTCCTTTAGAGAGAACTTTGTGGAAAAGGAAGTAATGAAAGAATCGAGGGTGGTAGCGGATGGACCGGTGACGATTATATCATCTACTTAAACGAGAATAAAGATGGGCTAAGAGTTGGAAATGTTGATGAAAAAAGAAGGATCGTAGATCGTGGGTTTAAAATTTTAAGATAGGAGATATGTTTTGAGTTCATTGTACCAACCGTGGGAGGCTTGGTGAAGACCATAAATGGCCTTGTTGAATTTATGAACGTGAGTAGGGGAGGATGGATCAATGAAACCAATAGTTGGGCCATGTATACATCTTCATGAAGTGTACCTTGCAAGAAGGCGTTGTTTATATCGAGTTGACGAAGAGTCCAGTTTTTAGAAATGGCTAGAGAAAGAACGATTCAGAAAGTGGCCGGTTTAACAACCAGACTAAAAGTATCTACGTAATCGATACCGGGTCGTTGGTTGAAACCTTTGGCCACTAGACGGACTTTGAGGTGATCAACCGTTCCATCGGGTTTATATTTGATGCAAAAAACCCATTTGCATCCAACCACGTTGTGAGCGTGGGTAGAAGGAACGAGGGTCCATGTGTTCTTAGAGGGTATTAGACGGTTCAGAGATAAGAGTGTCGAAAGCGGTGTAAACAACAAAGTTATCGTTATGGTATTTAGGGTTTTGCCAAGTTCTTGGAGGAGGTGAGGTGGGTGGTGAGGTTGATGTGGAGTTGTCAATGATAGGAGAGTAATGATTGGTATCAATAGAGGATGGGGAGTGAACATGTGAGGATGGAGGAGTGTGAACAGAAGGTGAGTGGGAGATTTGAGTTTTGGTGATTAGTGAGGAGTTTTGGGAAGCGATGGAGGAAGGACTGGAGGGGGAGTAAAAGGTGGGGTATGAGGTGTATGATGAGTGATGGGTGACAAGGTGGATTGGGCAGAGTTGGTTGGGTCATGTGGTGAAGGATGGATAGGGAGCCAAGCAACAGATGGTGTCATGGAGGATTGAGATGGAGTAGAAGATGTGTGGTTGAGTTTTGTATATGGAAATTGATTCTCAATAAAAGTCACGTGGCGAGAGACATATATTAAATTGGTGTTAGGGTCTATAAGGTAGTAACCACTTTGAGTTGGTGAGTAACCAACGAAGATACAAGGTTTGGATCGGGAGTGGAGTTTGTGGGGGAGTAGGGTCTTAGCCAAGGGTAACATAAACAACCAAAGCTTCATAGTTTATTGTAGTTGGGGGGTTTTGTTGAAAAGGCAAATGTAAGGATATTATTGTGGAGAGTGGGAGTTGGTAATCGGTTGATAAGACAGCAGTGCTGGTGAAGGCAAAAGGCCAAAAAAATGGTAGGAAGGTTAGCGTGTGATAAAAGAGTTAATCCGGTTTCGACAATATGTCGGTGTCATCGTCAGACATATCAGTTGGGTTCGGGAGTGTTTGGAAGAGATGTTAACTGAGAAATCAAACATGAGTTAAGGTGAGGAATTAGTTTAAGGTATTCACCGCCATTTTCAGAAACAATTGTTTTATAGTGGTTTGAAAATGATTTTCAACTTACTTTTGAAATGGAATGAAAGTGGTGAGGGAATCTGATTTTTGTTTAAGAGGATAAAGCCATATGTATTTGATTGAAATGGCTGACAAATATGATATAATATTTGTAGCCATCAAAGGAGGGAATGGGCGAAGTCCAAACATCAAAGAAAATCAAATTGTGACGTTTCGGATTTTCGTTCTCGTACTTGTATTAAAACTATCATGTAATCATTCTCTATTTTAATAAAGTGTAAGAATTTATTTATTTTTTTTTATATAAATAGGTATTTTATGTTATGGATTTAATTTAATAAGAATTTTGTAATTTTAAAAACTAATATAAAAATTTTATATAAAAAAAAATTCTACATTTGAAAAGTTGCATATTTAATAAAATAACATATTAATAACTTTTATAAAAATTATTCTTTATAATAATAATAATAAAACAAAGTTTATAAAAAAACATTTTTAATTAATTTGATTTAAAAGAAATTAAATTAATTTATTTAAATAAAAGTTCAGGGGTTACTTTGTAAATAAAGAAACTGAAAGGATTTAAAACTAAAATCGTTTGAGGGCTGTTCTTGGTCAAATAAAACTACAGGGACCCATTCAGTAATTATTTTAAGGTTTAAATCGTGTTAAAACAAACTCCAGGGACTAAAACTGTCAAAACACAATTCGTTTATCCGGTCACCCGCAACAACAGTTCGGCGGTCCAAGGCTTTCTCCGGCGAACGCTCGACACGACTGTCCCCTACACCTCGACAGCCGAGAGTGGTCTCTCTGGCCTCGTCTCTCCCACACGAACAAAAGGCCTCGACCAATTTGTTCCCCCAACATAGGGATCGTCTGATCCTGTTGGTGGCCGAGATACCCTCGTTCGAATTCATGCCCGACAAGCCACCTCCACGCCTTTCAAATGTCTGGTTAGTTTCTCATTGTCCAGACTAGTGTCGGGACATGTCGAATTGCACGCTTGAACATAAGGATCAAGCCCGGCTATAAATGGCCATTGTCGGCCCTGCCCGAGCTCGCTACCCCTCTTCCACCCACTCCCACCTCAAATTGAAGACGACATCACATTCGCCGTCCCTGGGTGAAGTTGTGACCAAGATATTAAGGGCTAATTTCATCCGGAAGATCGATTTCCATCTTTGACTTTTTCGGACTTCAAACCTCTGCCGACCGGACCCTTCGCGACTCGGTTCGAGTCTCGAATCGATTCCTTTACCTTCTGTTATCACCTGGTAAGCTTTTCCAATCGAAAACTCGACCATCGCCCGAGAGTTACCGGGCAAACCCAGTGTCCTCGGACACGGTTTGCCGGTTGCCGAGGACCAGCGACCAATTTCGTGGTTGTGTATATCAATTAAATGATACACACATAACCAGCGATGGGCAGTAGCCCGGCTGCTTATGCGTGTGTGTGTTTGTGTCACAGGTCGCGGGTTCGATCCGGGTTGCCTACGGCCCAACCCATTTTTTTTCTATTTTCTGTTTTAAAAATATAATTTAGTTTATTTAATTATCCCACCATATTTTAATACCATATTTATACAATAAAAACCAATACGAGTCGGTTAACTCGTTCGTTTATTTTGAAACCGATTAAACACTCTTTTTATCTATAACCTATTTCATTATTTTTATAAAACTTGTAATATTATTTAATTACATTTTTATATATAAAACATCCCATATTTTTATAAATCTTGTAATATTATTTAATTACATTTTTATATATAAGACACCCCATATTTTTATAAGTCTTGTAATATTATTTAAATACATTTTTATATATATAAAATGTCCTATATTTTTATAAATCTTATAACATTTTTATAAACTTATTAAAATACATTTAATATCTAAAATATCCCATTTTTATATAAACCTAGCAATGTTTTTAATAAGCTTGTTTAAATAAAGTTTAAATAAAGACTTTTCTTTATTTGTTATCATTATAAATAAATTAAATATAATAATACTTGTATAAAACAATATATATATGTATTCTTATAAGTTAAAGTTTTATAAAAACCATTAACATTTTATTTCCATACATTATACAAATAAATATTAAGGAAGAATTATATTAAAGCCCACATACATTTAAATACAAATACACACCAATACGCATACAATAATACCCATTTGTCTACATAGGGTATCAACGTGCTTAGCTTCCACGTACTTATCACCTACACGCGTGGAAAATACCCGCTTGCAAGGTGAGTTACATAGCCCCTATTTTTACATTTTTATACGTTTTGGGGTGAAACATTATACATGCTACTCACATTGTTTATACGTGTTATACATGAGACTATATGCTTATTCTTTGGATGTACATACATTTAAACACAAGACAACCAACTGTAATATTGATAGATCTATTGTGCCTGACCAGCCCACCCGGTTAGGGTGTTTATTACTGCATACTCGGATATAACCGCGTGTTATGTTCAAACATATCGGATATAGTGGGTAACTATATTCAAGCATACCGGACTTAGCTGTTGTGCTCTGTTCAAGCGTGTCAAACTCGGTTTGAATTGTGATTTAAATAAATGTTACATCATATACTATGTTTAACAAGATAAACAATGAGTTGCAAAACGATTTACATTACTATTTACCGGGAATTACTAAACCTATGTACTCACCAACTTTTTAGTTGACACTTGATTTAAATAATGTTTCAGGTTTGGATATGTGACTATTTGCTGAAGATCTCTCCACTTAAGGACTATGGACCTAGTTAAATAAATTAATGTTTTGAACTAGACTAGGTTATTCGGATTGTATTGTACTTGGACCTTGTTGTTCTTAAATTTAAATTAATGAATTATGCAACCTTTAGTTACCATGTGCTTTTGAACAATCATTCCATTGTCCGCCTCGATGATTCCGCCATCGGTCGGGGTGTGACAGATTGGTATCAGAGACATGGTTATAGGGAATTAGGTTATTAGACACAATGACCTAGACTATAACCTTCGGACTCCCTTTTATGTGTTACCTGCTAAATGATTAATTGCTATGTGAATTACTTGTAGTTAGGAATTTTTTTGAATTTTCCCAAGTTTGATACATGAGACTTATACACATACATACAAGGCTTAAATACATGATACATACTTTACATACACATTTGACAAACACACTCATGCAAACAAATACACTACTCATCCTTATCCATACTCTTTTCTAATCCATATTAATTGCAACATTCCTACACATTTTATACTCATAGACTCTCAAGTCTATCAAAAATCTTGAAAATCTCGTCAACGACTTAATTTCTTGAGACTAGTAAAGGACACGTGCAATCTGGAAGGGTGACACCTGTACATTGGGTTTTCTGTCTAGGAAAGCATTTCGTATAAATCCAAATAAACGGACCCGTATGCTTTCCTGGGAATTCCTGAAGTGAGTGTTTGCCTATAGGCTAAAGCTTGTCTCTTTGAAAGTTTCGGGGAATTATTTAACGTTGATAAGTCAATGTATTCGCAAGGATACAATCCGAACTTAAACTTAAAATTTGGGGATATTATAGCAAGATAGGAAGAACTAGACAAACATGCAAAACAAATCATTATTACGGGTGCACACGTAATAACGATTTGTAATGCATGCAAGTCCCGGCAATTCCTATTATGCAAATAATGATTTATAACATCATGTCCTACCCGGAAAAGATGACTTAGTTTCCCCTATCAACTTAGAATAAATACGCATTCACTGGCACGCGTCATGATAAATCTCGTATTTCTGCTTACATTATTTCCCGTTATAACTCATATTTATCCGTCTTATCTAAAATATCATTGTCTTTCTTATGGTGTTAGAATGCCTCCTCGACGTGCAAACTCTAGCACTTCCAACACGGATCTTGCTACGCTCCTTGCCCAGCTAGTAGGGCAAATGACCCAAGCAAATAACAACAGTGACGGGTCTCACAACATCCAAGGAAACGGTGGTACCAACCCGCCTCATTGCACGTTTAAGCACTTTAACTCGTGCAATCCTACTAAATTCTTCGGGACTGAAGGTGCTACCGGCCTACTCCAATGGTTTGAAAGCATGGAAAGCACATTCCTAAACAGCGACTGTCCCGATAATCTTCGGGTTCGTTCCACAAGTGTACTCCAAAAGAGAGCCCTCCCCTGGTGGAACGATGAGAAACGCACTCGTGGTGCTGAGGTTGCTACATCCTTATCATGGGATGATCTGAAGAAGGCCATGACTGATGAATTCTGTCCTCGGAATGAAATGAGGAAGCTCGAGGCTGAATTTTGGGATCTTGCCCAAGACAGCGGGGATAATCTGGCTTACACCACCCGGTTCCAAGAACTAAATCTGTTGGTGCCTCACATGATCACTCCCCTTACTCGAGGAATTGAAAAGTACATAGGCGGCCTGCCTATGCAAATTCAAGATCCTGTGCTAGGAAGCAATCCTCCTACTCTTGAAGCTGTTATCCGCCTATCTGCTACATTATCCGACAACCATGTCAAAGCCGGAACCTTAACAAGAAAGGGTTCCAAGAAGGTTGTGTCTACTCTTGCGGCAGTCAAAGATGTGAAACCCGAGTCTTCTAACCGCAACAAGAAACGTAAGGGTCGAAACTTCGCAGCCGTAACTCCCGCTGTACCTGCTATTCAAGCGGCCCCTTTGGGTCAAAACCCGAAAATTTATCAGGGTCCGAATCCCCAATGCCAGACCTGCAAGTACCATCATCCTGCCAATCTACCATGCCGATTGTGCTCAAGCTGCGGGAGATATGGACATGTGGTCACTACCTGCCGTACCCGTCCTCCCGTCCATCAAGCTGCTCCAGCCAACCGTCCCGTCTATCCGGCACCTCTCAATGGTCGGGCATGTTACGAATGTGGAGACCCAAACCACTTCCGTGACCGATGCCCAAAACTTCATCATCAAGGTGGTCCCCAAGGACGAGCGTTTAATATAAACGCTAATGAGGCACAAGCAAACAACGACGTGATAAACGGTACGTTTCTCGTAAACAATCATTATGCATCCATTTTATTTGATACTGGTGCCGATAGGAGTTTCGTGTCTTTACCTTTGAATCTCGACTTGCTAAACAAAGAACGAAACTTGACAACCCCTATTCCGTGGAGATAGCAAACGGGAAATCTATTGCTATAAACTCTGTTATCCGCAACTACAATCTCGAGCTTAATAATCATGAATTCTCTGTTGATCTCCTTCCAATGCAATTGGGAAGCTTCGATATTATAATTGGCATGGACTGGTTATCCAAGCACCATGCCGAGGTTATTTGCTACGAAAAGTGCATTCGTATACCTCTCCTTTCGGGAGACACGTTAGTTATTTTCGGTGAAAAACCGTGTCGTGGTCTTCAAATCATGTCTTGCACATTGGCACAAAAGTACTTGCGAAAAAAGTACGTTGCGTTCTTGGCCCACATAGTTGACACGAAAGACAAGGGTAAGAAATTGCAAGACATTCCGATCATCCGAGATTTTCCCGAGGTATTCCCCGAGGATCTACCTGGTCTTCCTCTCACTAGACAAGTGGAGTTTCGTATCGACCTTGTGCCCGGGGCAACTCCCGTGGCGAAAGCCCCCTATCGTCTTGCACCTTCCGAGATGCAAGAGCTTGCAAGTCAATTACAAGAACTCTCATCCAAAGGATTCATCCGCCCGAGCCATTCACCTTGGGGTGCTCCCGTGCTGTTTGTAAAGAAAAAGGATGGATCATTTCGAATGTGCATCGATTATCGTGAACTCAACAAACTTACAATTAAGAACCGATACCCTTTACCCCGTATCGACAATCTTTTCGATCAGCTTCAAGGTTCAACATGTTTCTCCAAGATTGACCTTCGTTCCGGATACCATCAACTTCGTGTTCACGATGAAGACATTCCGAAGACTGCCTTTCGGACTAGATATGGTCACTACGAGTTCATGGTCATGCCATTCGGTTTGACTAATGCACCCGCGGTCTTCATGGACCTCATGAACCGTGTATGCAAACCTTATTTGGACAAGTTCGTGATCGTTTTCATTGACGACATTCTTATCTATTCTAAGACGAAAGCGGAGCATGAACAACATCTTCGTTTAATTCTAGAGCTCTTAAAGAAAGAACAACTATACGCCAAGTTCTCCAAGTGTGAATTCTGGCTAAAAGAGGTTCAATTTTTGGGACACATAGTCAACGATAAGGGAATTCATGTGGATCCGGCAAAGATCGAGGCGGTAAAGAATTGGAGTACTCCTAAGACTCCTACCGAGATTCGTTCATTTCTTGGGCTAGCGGGTTACTACCGTCGTTTCATTTCAAATTTCTCCAAGATTGCGGTTCCGCTCACTGCCTTGACTCACAAGGGTAAACACTACGAGTGGGGACCCAAGCAAGAAGAAGCTTTCCAAACTCTAAAGCATAAGCTCTGCAATGCTCCTATTCTAACTCTTCCTTGTGGTAATGACGACTTTGTCGTTTATTGTGATGCATCCAACCAAGGTCTTGGTTGTGTCCTTATGCAACGTGGCCAAGTAATTGCATATGCATCACGTCAACTCAAAATTCATGAGAAGAACTATACGACCCACGACCTCGAGCTTGGTGCTGTCGTTTTCGCCTTGAAAATTTGGAGACACTATTTATATGTCACCAAATGCGTGGTTTTCACCGACCACAAAAGTCTCTAACATATTTTCAATCAAAAAGAGCTTAATATGAGGCAACGACGTTGAGTCGAACTTCTTAACGACTACGACTGCGAGATTCGCTACCACCTCGGCAAAGCAAATGTTGTAGCCGACGCTTTGAGTCGTAAAGAACATATCATGCTTCATAGTGTTCGTATTCATAATGATATCCAAGTCCGTATTATCAAAGCACAACACACCTCGGTTACCGAGGGAAACATGTATCAAGAGATGGCATGTGGCGTAGAACTCTTGCTAGAAACTAAAGCCAACGGTCTATTGTATTACTTGGACCGTATCTGGGTTCCCGATCGCGATGATCTTCGTATATTTTTGATGAATGAGTCCCACAAAACTCGTTATTCGGTACATCCCGGAGCTGATAAGATGTACATGGGTCTCCGTCATCAATATTGGTGGCCCGGCATGAAAAAGGATATTGCCCTCTTTGTGGCAAAATGCCTAACTTGTTCTAAGGTGAAGGCCGAACATCAAAAGCCTTCCGGACTCCTCGAACAACCTGAAATTCCCGTGTGGAAGTGGGAGAACCTTGCCATGGATTTCATCACCAAACTCCCACGCACTTCTAGTGGGCACGATAGTATCTGGGTTATTATCGACCGACTTACAAAGTCAGCTCATTTCTTGCCTATTCGTGAGGACTATCGAGTCGAGAAATTGGCTCGGATCTACATTGATGAGATCGTAAGTCGTCACGGGATCCCTTTGAACATCATCTCCGATCGTGATTCGCGTTTTACTTCCCGATTCTGGCAATCATTACAATCTGCGCTTGGTACTCGTTTGGATTTAAGTACGGCTTACCATCCTCAAACTGATGGACAAACCGAGCGAACAATCCAAACTCTCGAGGATATGCTTAGAGCTTGTGTCATTGACTTTGGTGGCAATTGGAATTCTCACCTACCTCTGATCGAATTTTCCTACAACAACAGCTACCACACAAGTATTAACATGGCACCGTTTGAAGCTCTTTATGGACGAAAATGTCGTTCACCGATTTGTTGGAACGAAATTGGTGAAGCACAAATCACCGGTCCCGAACTTATCCAAGAGACCACCGATAAAATTTTTCTTATTCGTGACAACATTCGAGTGGCAAGGAGTCGGCAAAAGAGCTATGCCGATAAAAGACGAAAACCCTTGGAATTTCAAGTTGGGGATATGGTTCTCCTAAAGGTATCACCTTGGAAGGGCGTAGTCCGATTTGGAAAGAAAGGAAAACTTGCACCTCGATATGTGGGTCCCTTCAAGATACTCGAAAGGGTAGGAAAAGTGGCCTACAAACTCGATCTTCCTTCAGAACTCATCAACGTTCATCCGACTTTCTATGTATCTAATTTGAAAAAGTGTCTAGCCGACGAGAATCTCCACATCCCTCTTGATGAAGTGCGCATTGACGAGAGGATGCACTTTGTTGAGAAACCCGTGGAGATCATGGACCGAGAAGTCAAGAAACTCAAGCGTAGCCGCATCCCCATTGTCAAGGTCCGTTGGGAATCTAAACGTGGACCCGAGTTCACTTGGGAACGTGAAGACCAAATGAAGACCAAGTATCCGCATCTCTTTTCATAGCCTCCACTAGTTGAATTTCGGGGCGAAATTCCTCTAACATGGGGAGACTGTGACGTTTCGGATTTTCGTTCTCGTACTTGTATTAAAACTATCATGTAATCATTCTCTATTTTAATAAAGTGTAAGAATTTTTTTTTTTTTTTTATATAAATAGGTATTTTATGTTATGGATTTAATTTAATAAGAATTTTGTAATTTTAAAAACTAATATAAAAATTTTATATAAAAAAAAAATTCTACATTTGAAAAGTTGCATATTTAATAAAATAACATATTAATAACTTTTATAAAAATTATTATTTATAATAATAATAATAAAACAAAGTTTATAAAAAAAAACATTTTTAATTAATTTGATTTAAAAGAAATTAAATTAATTTATTTAAATAAAAGTTCAGGGGTTACTTTGTAAATAAAGAAACTGAAAGGATTTAAAACTAAAATCGTTTGAGGGCTGTTCCTGGTCAAATAAAACTACAGGGACCCATTCAGTAATTATTTTAAGGTTTAAATCGTGTTAAAACAAACTCCAGGGACTAAAACTGTCAAAACACAATTCGTTTATCCGGTCACCCCCAACAACAGTCCGGCGGTCCAAGGCTTTCTCCGGCGAACGCTCGACACTTCTGTCCCCTACACCTCGACAGCCGAGAGTGGTCTCTCTGGCCTCGTCTCTCCCACACGAACAAAAGGCCTCGACCAATTTGTTCCCCCAACAAAGGGATCGCCTGATCCTGTTGGTGGCCGAGATACCCTCGTTCGAATTCATGCCCGACAAGCCACCTCCACGCCTTTCAAATGTCTGGTTAGTTTCTCATCGTCCAGACTAGTGTCGGGACATGTCGAATTACACGCTTGAACATAAGGATCAAGCCCGGCTATAAATGGCCATTGTCGGCCCTGCCCGAGCTCGCTACCCCTCTTCCACCCACTCCCACCTCAAATTGAAGACGACATCACATTCGCCGTCCCTGAGTGAAGTTGTGACCAAGATATTAAGGGCTAATTTCATCCGGAAGATCGATTTCCATCTTTGACTTTTTCGGACTTCAAACCTCTGCCGACCGGACCCTTCGCGACTAGGTTCGAGTCTCGAATCGATTCCTTTACCTTCTGTTATCACCTGGTAAGCTTTTCCAATCGAAAACTCGACCATCGCCCGAGAGTTATCTGGCAAACCCAGTGTCCTCGGACACGGTTTGCCGGTTGCCGAGGACCAGCGACCAATTTCGTGGTTGTGTATATCAATTAAATGATACACACATAACCAGCGATGGGCAGTAGCCCGGCTGGTTATGCGTGTGTGTGTTTGTGTCACAGGTCGCGGGTTCGATCCGGGTGGCCTATGGCCCAACCCATTTTTTTTCTATTTTCTGTTTTAAAAATATAATTTAGTTTATTTAATTATCCCACCATATTTTAATACCATATTTATACAATAAAAACCAATACGAGTCGGTTAACTCGTTCGTTTATTTTGAAACCGATTAAACACTCTTTTTATCTATAACCTATTTCATTATTTTTATAAAACTTGTAATATTATTTAATTACATTTTTATATATAAAACATCCCATATTTTTATAAATCTTGTAATATTATTTAATTACATTTTTATATATAAGACATCTCATATTTTTATAAGTCTTGTAATATTATTTAAATACATTTTTATATATATAAAATGTCCTATATTTTTATAAATCTTATAACATTTTTATAAACTTATTAAAATACATTTAATATCTAAAATATCCCATTTTTATATAAACCTAGCAATGTTTTTAATAAGCTTGTTTAAATAAAGTTTAAATAAAGACTTTTCTTTATTTGTTATCATTATAAATACATTAAATATAATAATACTTGTATAATGCAATATATATATGTATTCTTATAAGTTAAAGTTTTACAAAAACCATTAACATTTTATTTCCATACATTATACAAATAAATATTAAGGAAGAATTATATTAAAGCCCACATACATTTAAATACAAATACACACCAATACGCATACAATAATACCCATTTGTCTACATAGAGTATCAACGTGCTTAGCTTCCACGTACTTATCACCTACACGCGTGGAAAATACCCGCTTGCAAGGTGAGTTACATAGCCCCTATTTTTACATTTTTATACGTTTTGGGGTGAAACATTATACATGCTACTCACATTGTTTATACGTGTTATACATGAGACTATATGCTTATTCTTTGGATGTACATACATTTAAACACAAGACAACCAACTGTAATATTGATAGATCTATTGTGCCTGACCAGCCCACCCGGTTAGGGTGTTTATTACTGCATACTCGGATATAACCGCGTGTTATGTTCAAACATATCGGATATAGTGGGTAACTATATTCAAGCATACCGGACTTAGCTGTTGTGCTCTGTTCAAGCGTGTCAAACTCGGTTTGAATTGTGATTTAAATAAATGTTACATCATATACTATGTTTAACAAGATAAACAATGAGTTGCAAAACGATTTACATTACTATTTACCGGGAATTACTAAACCTATGTACTCACCAACTTTTTAGTTGACACTTGATTTAAATAATGTTTCAGGTTTGGATATGTGACTATTTGCTGAAGATCTCTCCACTTAAGGACTATGGACCTAGTTAAATAAATTAATGTTTTGAACTAGACTAGGTTATTCGGATTGTATTGTACTTGGACCTTGTTGTTCTTAAATTTAAATTAATTAATTATGCAACCTTTAGTTACCATGTGCTTTTGAACAATCATTCCATTGTCCGCCTCGATGATTCCGCCATCGGTCGGGGTGTGACACAAATCTAATGGTGAAGTAGATGAAATAGTAGATGTGGAAAAGGGAAGTTTACGACTTTTATTGACTTTCCCCGAATTACATTTAGCATCAAAATGGGAATTAAATTCAATAACAGATGACAAAATACGAAAATTTTCTCATAAGGATGTCCTAAGCGATGGTGCCAAGTTGTAGAAGTTGTCTTTTGGAGTGAGAAAACGGAAGGACGAGAAGATGTCAACTCATAGATGTCGTGGCTAGCCATTCCTTTGAGGAGTAGAACTTTGGAATTTCGATCATTAATAAGAAAAACAAAGGAAAAAAAATTTGATTAGAAAGTTATTGTCACGACAAAGTTCAGAAATAGAAATGATATTACGTGATAATGAGGGAATGCAAAGAACATTTTTTTGGATTAAGGGAGGTTTTGATTACTAGAGAACCTATATGAGTTATGGGTAAGCACGAACCATCTCCAATCATAAGCTCTTCCGTTCCATCATATGGTGCATACGCCGACAAGTTGGTATGCGATGCCCCGCTCAAATAACAATTTGGCGAAGCCCGAATCTTGAGTTGCCATCATATTAACCTGTGGATGTGGAACATATGTATTATGAGTAAGAGAATGAATAGTGATATGAGGGTTTGCCTTTCTGAATGTGTGGCAGTTAATTAGCGAGTGTCCCTTAACGTGACATTATTGGCATTTTCTTGGAAAAAGGTCGCGAGCCACCGGGTAATGGTCCACAGGGGACTGTCCACCATGCGTGTGGGTAGCAAACCAGATTGCTTAGATTGTTGTCTGTCATTCCAAGGTCGAGTTTGGTGCGATGTTGAGCAACAAAAGCTGTTGCCGGTTGATGAAGACCGGCATTGTTTGCAATTTGTGCCAAGGATAACTCATGGTTAACGAGTTTATCATGGAGTTCGTTGAATGAGATGGGATTTTCTCGAGCACATACGAAATCGAGAATGGATTTGTATGTTTTTTGATCTAACCTGGCGAGTATAGTGTATGTGTATGTGACATCTTCGGGATCCACTGTCTTTTCAAGTATGGATAACTCGTCGACAATGGTTTTAGAGGTCTGCATATAGTCCGTTATGGAATGATTTGGTGCCTTCGAGCACTTTTTCAGGCGATGATGCAATTGTTTAATATGTCCCAGGGAAGGAGATGTGTAGGTAGTGGATAGTATCTTCCATGCGCCAAGAGAGGAAGGAGCATTCATGACGAGCGGGATGATGGTTGGTGAAAGGCTGCCGACGAGAGCCCCGAACAGAAGACGGTTTTGTCTGAACCAAGCCGCATAATCTTTGTGTGGTGTGACCACACCGTTTTCATTAGTTATTGGAGAAGGCGCCTTCAGTGTGCCGTTGATAATTTTATTGAGATTGAGCCCGTAGAGAAGGGCTTCAATCTGTGTTTTCCAACCTAGAAAATTTGTTAAGGTTAACTTGAGGCTAGCCGGAAACGTAAACATAGTTAGGTTGGTGTTCAGGGTGGTGATCGGAATTGTTTGGGTTGTTGTATTGGTTGAAGTTTCAAACATGTTAGCCGCCAAAGGAAGATGTGTAGTGTTTTCTAGTTTTTGGCGTTGAGGGAGAGAGAGAAGATGGATGAGAACTTCTCTGATACCATATGATAAAGATGGTATTGCTTTAATATAATACAAATGAACAAGGAAGCTACTATATATATACATACAAACTAACAGCTAGATAATTACAAGGCTGTCATTGAGGAGGTAATTACGTGATTGCAATCACTCAATCATTGAGAGGAGATAATTGAGATGTTGATTGGTGATTCAAAATATACATCAAATATTCATTCCTTAATAAAAAGATCCCTATATTTAGTTTAGTCTTTCATCTTAGCCACCTCTAATTATAAGCATATATATAAAGAAGCAAGTGGGACAACCAACCTCGAGTGCCTTGCAAACTTTATCAACCTCTGGAGCATAATTTATTTTCTGTGAAGTCAATACCAACTCAAGCACACCAACACATGATTCCCCAAAAGGTTCAAACACAGGCAAAGCCAAGGTTCCACGGACATCATAATTCAAAGCATGATTAAGCCGTTGGTATTCCTTATCTGAATAATATTGCACATTTGGAGTCCATTCTGGAAGCTTATGTTTGAAAACCCGACCAGGAAGCTCAAGAACTTCATCAGTTTCACCATCAAGGGAGAACACGTACATTCGAGAAGCCGTTCTGTATTGAAGAAGCCCGGTGCAATATATGTCAAGAAGAAAAGGTTGATCAGTGAGCACATAACGACCCTTGTTCTTAACCGGTGCCCAGACCTGAGCTAGAACATGGTTTTCACTCATTTCTCTAGAGTAAAAAAGTGCCTTTAACATTCTTTCCTTGATCATACACGTTGCATCTTGATATCCTGACGTATTCACCTCCAAAATTGGCATTGGTAGCTGCCTTTTCATATCATTGTTTAATAGTTTTCTCACCAGCGTTATCTGTATCTAGTTCAAAGACAAAAATAAAATAAAAAGGTCACATTCTTTTTTATCTTTTCACTATTTCAACAATCAATATCTTGAAATAGCCCACCACTTGAACACATTTCCTAGGCAACTCTAAATAGGAAATATCAAAACATGACACTCATAAAATACCATGGTCTTAAAACATCATTAATTCACGTACGTACATGATTACGCTATTTATACTCCTCTCCTTCAAAGCACGTGTGTATTGACTTACTAGCTTAGAACCCGTGTCTACATACGGGGTGAAAAATGTTAATACATAAAATTGTTAAATCTTTATGTATATATTTTATAGGTGTAAAAATGTATTACATATACTAAGGATAGAAAACAAAATTCAAAATATGCAAAAGTTAATATATAATTGGGTTTTAAAAATACGTTAATTACTATTTTATTTAATTTGACTTGCATTACTATTTGATTGAAAATAAAAGTTACATAATTAGATTTCAAAGTTTCTTATAATAAGAGATGATTTAAAATAAATGTGTTTTATTAGTATAATTAATATTTTCTTAAAAAATATATTATTATTAAAAGATAGAGATGTATTTAATAAAAGAGACAGGCGGTAAAAAAATAATAAAAATAAATATGGAGCCGACACGTGACATGAAAAAATATTTATTTATTAGATAGTATAGATTTGACATATCTCCTTCAGCAAACTCTGAAGCTAACTAACTAGCTCAACCACCGCTTAACAGTTATTATGTCTTGATGAAATCCTTCAGCATCATCACATATTTCACTAATGAATTCAGTCTTAGTAATACCTCATAACTCTTAAGCTTAACTACACAAACTAACCTGAAACAAGTCGGTGAGTAGCTACAGAAGAGGCCAACGAGCCATTTTCGACTGGTTTATCGTTACGGTCGTTGATATTGTTGTAATCGGAAAAACCCCACAGAGGAGAAAGAGATTGCTCGGTTGCTGATAAACGCAAAGGGTTTGAGGAGAAGAACTGATGGAAAGTCCAAAAACCATCAACGTCGAGATCCATTCTCATCATCGCCGGCTACAAGCACTACAAGATAGTTTCTTGTCTTGTTGACCTTTTCTATTCTTATATCTATCTTCGATGTACCACTTGTCCTCAGTTTCCTTGTTTTTCTTTATATATTTGTTTGATTATTGGATTAGTCCAAATTTAAAAGAAATTTTTTAGAAAGAAATTCTGAAGACAACAAACGTGTTTCAAATATATCTATATACAAAAAAGGGTATATAAAAGAAATTAATTAAGCTTTTTATAAATAACTTAAAGGTGTTTATAAAGAAATTTTGTTGACTGAGCTAGCTTTTAAAATGTAATAATAAGTGCAAAAATAATTAAATTAAACGGGCTAGTAGGATATTAGCTTAAAAGAAGAAAAAAAAATGCTCATTCGACTTTATGGAAAGAATGTCACTTCGTTGGTTGGTCAGAAGGTTTTCTTTATGACTTTGTATTTTTTTTTTGAAAGGTTAATTCACGTGGGAGTAGTACTTGAACCTATGATCTCTTCAAACCCAGGGATGGCAATGGGTCAGGTTCGGGCTGGGTATTGGTAATCTCAAACTCATACCCGATTATAAATTCTTGTCCTATACCCGGCCCATTACCCGTCGGGTTTATGTTGGGTAATTACCCGTCGGGTTCCGGGTAAACCCGCGGGTATCAGGTATACCCGTTATCAGGTATACCCGTTTATATCGGATATCGGGCACACCCGCGGGTATCGACCAATACTCACCATGTAGGTGTTGGGAACATTTTTACAGCATGTGTGTGTATATATATGTAAGGGTGAAGGGGGCGTATACGGGTAAGCCTTTCGGGTATGCGGGTTCGTGCAGGTACACCGCCGCCAATAAAGTACCCGAGTACACGGGTTGGCTTTTGCGGGTATAAGTACCCGAGAGTGAAAGTTGATTGGGCCGTTCTAGTGGGTAAGTGAGTTTGTTTCTCTGCTTAAGATTTATCCTTTTTATCTCTCAACAAAGCATTGAGCTTTAACTTTTGGTGTATTAAAAATATAAATAACACTAGCTTTTTAAAAAAAAGAAGTGAAAATATCTTTTTATAATGCATACACATGATAAAAAAAAATGTTAAACTCATTGTGTTTGATTTTAATATTACAAACCAGAAAAATAGAAATAAAAGTAAAAATATTTATTTTATGTAATTTTTTTATTTATTGTTATTTTTATTTTATTGAATAAATGAAATTAGTTTTAAATAAATATATATTAGTTTTAATTTAAAAAATAAAATTAAAAAAATTTATTTAGTGTATTAAGGTTGTGTCCCCATCAATTTAGAGTATTAGGGTAGCAAATGATGTGACACAGTCTCATTGGGTATTTTATTAGGGTAGGCTTTTGGATGAGGGTTGTGCCCCCTTCAACCTAAACAAAATCTTTTTTTCTAAAAGAAAAGAATTGTTTTTGAGCTAAATCTTTTTTTCTAAAGTAACCGACATTCATTAGGAGAATATTGGCATATCATGAACTGTTAGTTTTAAATTCATTTGTGTATATGTGTTTCTTTAAACAGGAAGTATTTAAATTAAAACTCAATTTTATTTTTTGGGAAATGGAGAAAAGAACACAGGCCGACGGTAGTGATTCAATTCATCTGAGAAAGGAAAAAAGTTAATTAATTAATTTATTATATGTATTTTAAATAAAAAGAAAAAAATAAAATATATAATAAAATATTGCAGGTATCCCATCGGGTATATATATTTCGGGTAATCGGGTCGGGTTTCACTTAATACCATACCCGTACCCGTCCCGAATTTTTTTTTAAAATCAATCCCATACCTGACCTGTTACCCGACCCGAACGTTTCCACTGGACCACCAACCCTAATTTTTATGCCTTTATATATATTTTGTTTTAACGGTAGAGAAATATTTATTCAACATGAAAATTTTCCAGCAACGAGTTAGAACTTTTACAATAGCGACAGTGATTACATCATTACATTGCTAAAAATGACCCTGACCTAATTTCATCAATGATTTTACTTAAACGTACCCACCGGTGCATTTTGGCTTCTCCATACACTCGAGAAAGTAGACATAAAAATCGCATTAATGCATTTCTTGTGTTTCTTGGAGATTCTTAAGTCTTGTTTCATCATCAACATACCACCAATGGTTTCGAAAGAATTTGTGATCGGAATCTTGCACCATACACAGACTTGCCATGGCACCATATTGACTTTGCCACCAAACATGATACTAACACATGATATGCTGTCTCTATACATATGCCACGCATTGTACAAGTTGTGTGTATATTATCAATACTCTCTTAGCTGAATTATGTTTTGTATTGCTCCATAACAAGTACTTAACCTTGCCATAGTAACCAGTCTCCCATTTCTTAATAACACTCTTCAACCTTGCAATCTTTCTTTTGTACCTTGAAAATTGCTCGAAAGCGGTCACATTGGAACCCCAAGTCTGTCTAATTATCGGTCCAAAAGCTTATATTCCTTCCGTGTCCGAGCACTTGTTTCAGTTTATCAAAAATATTGACTCCATATTTGAGCCAATCCAATTCAACAGACGCAATACACTTCCAAAAACCTCACATTCTTACTTACTTTGGTATTACTTTGTGATATTTAATAGAAGAATGGATAGCAATCATAACCTTCACCGGTAATTGGGAACTAGCCTGCTTCAATCTCCACCACCAATTTGAAGGACTAATCCTGATCACCAAATACTTGGTGGATCATTTATGTAATTAGTAAATACTCTATTTTATGCCTCTTATGTATAGTATTAGAACTAGAGGGGTTAAAATGTTAAACCTCTAAATTAAGTTTAGGGATACGACGATTCCATCTAGTTGTATATATACCGATGTAAACACAAATCAGGAATCATTCGATCCTTGCAAATTCAATTCAAACGTATTCTCTTTACTTTTGATTCTCAATATTGTTCCACCCTAGGCAACAATTGGTATCAGAGCACAAGGCTCTGTTTATTCAAATATATCACAAATAATTCAGACATCAGTATGAAACCCATTCGCGAATGGTAATCAAGAAGGTCCTTCGTCTTTGAAGACACAGTCGACAGTGTTTTTTGTTTTGGACTATCAGAATTCGAAGAACCCTACAACCGATTTCGTTGATCGTTTGTTCAACCAAAACAAACCAGAGAACAACTGATGTAGAAAAATCGTACACGAAAGAGTCGGGAGAAGTTAGAAGAAAAAAATAAAAAAATTCTGGAATTAACACCCGTAGCGGACCGCTAAAGAGGAGCGTAGCGGTCCGCCAAGCTTCTCATGAACATAATCATTGCGTTTAAGGAAGAGCTTAGCGGTCCGCTACCGACTTGAAGAACAGAAAAACCCTAATTCAGCCGTTTTATAAATAGGAATGATTTCCAACGATTTTAATCGTTGGTTTGCGACAGAGTTCGACTAAGAAGGCTAGAGAACGAAGGTTTTGAGCTTCTGGAACACAAGGATTGGAATATTGGAGCATATTTCGGTTTACAATCATTCGATTTATGCTTTCTTTGTCTATTACAATACTTGTTTCGATTTTGGTCATGTTTGAATATTGCTTTATGACATTATACAGTAGCATGGCTGGCTAGTCTCGTTAGCTACCTAGGTTGGATGATTATTTTCATGTATTGACTTTTTTGGGTTTTAATCGTATGATTTATTGTGTTAATCTTAGAATCATGTTCTTAAATGCTTATGAATGGATATGTATGTTGTGAATGTTTAATAGTTACTGCCTTGATCATGTCTTGCTTGTTTCTAGTTGGTTTTATGTCATCTAGGTCGAGTATTGCATGCTAGAATCACTACTTTGTGTTTTGATTGTATAGACAACTGATTTGACCATAACGGTTGGTGTCTAGGCTATTTTTAGAGAGTATTATCAGTGTCCTACCTTGTCTTGAGACCTACCCGGTGATAGATATAGCCTGAAACCTCCTACCCATTGTGTGTTAGGTATAGATTACGTGACCGTGCGAGTCTTGCCTTTCATTCGTGGTGTTAGTGTTCTTAGGGTTCGTTTGCGTTCTAGTTCTTGATTGTCATTTGCTCTTGGGCTGTGGAACACAGTCTTTCACAGCATTATGAGTGGTGAGACCGATCGGACATCCCTCATTAGGTATTTTATCACAGTCTTTCCTGTCCTTCAAACGAGTCTTTGTTCTTCTGAAATTATACATGTTTTTCACATAAAATTTCATTCGATTTGTGTTTATTTTCTTGAAATTCTAGTATATTAGACCCTAAATTGATTTACTATGAATTTTTAGGACCAAATAACCAAGAATTGATAAAAGAAGCAAAAACAGTGCAAAAAGACAAGAAATGATCAAATAAACAAGTCAAGCACGAGCCGAGCCTCATCAGGCACGCCCCCGTGCCAAGGTCAGAAGACAAATAAACATCTAGGACCCACACCTCCCATGTCCAAGCCTGCACGCCCCCTTGCCCATGGTCCAGCAATGTCACACCCCCAAATTATTTACGCAATAAATAAACAAATTAAATAAGGTTGTAACGATTGGTAACATTGCACAACAGCGGAAGCTAATTAAAAACTTCTAAGTATATCGAACACCATTACTGTAACTAAATGAACACATAGACCTAAAGTCATATAAGTCTAATCGGACTTGACGTTAAACGACCATGCGTCTTCGTCTTCTAAGGTCTTAATCCAAATGCTTAACATATTCCAACCGTGCCAAAGTCATGTGTATTTCTGAAAAACATGCTCAAAAATGTCAACGCAATGTTGGTGAGTTCACAGGTTTTAAATGAATACTATTGGCAAAACCATTTGTATGAAAACGTTTGGAAAAAACCATTTGTACGAAAACGTTTGGCTAAAACCATTTGTACGAAATTGATTGACAAAACTGTTTGTACGAGTATTATTGGCAAAATCCTTTACTCGAAATTTACTAGCAAAACCATTGGTACGTATATCATTGGCAAAACCCTTTCCTCAAAATTGACTAGCAATACCATTGGTACGTATTACAGATTTCGAGAAAGTTTGCAGTGTGGGCATGGGGAGCCTCATTTGGCAAACCAGTAAAGGTACAAGATGACTGAATCATTAGGATAACATGGGATTTTATATCAAAATCGTTGGCATCAATTTTCGGCCTTGTGATGCTAGATCCCAGGGCGTTCAGTGATGACCAAGCAAAATCATAGATGGTATCTTCTCCATTGATGGCTGCCATTGGAGATTTCTCTTCAATAGCGGTGTTAGTCGCTCGCACTTTTTCCTTATTCTGTTGTGGAAGAATCACTTTGGCTCAGCTAAAGGTTCGACGAGGCCTGTAGCTGATGAATGGCTCATGCACTACCTGATACAAACGTAAGAGAGGAAGTGAGAAGGTGGATAGATATTTTAAAAGACTAATCCGGTAATTCATTTTTTTCTTAAAATCACTGTGTCCCCGGCAACGACGCCAAAAACTTTGATGTCGTGTGTTAGTAGTAGATTTTTTATTAAGATTTGTATCATATCTATCAGGTTTTAATTTTTTAAAAATATTATTACTTTTACTAACTACACACAAATCATTGTTATTGTTCAGTCTAATAAAAGTGGGTATTAATGTTTTTTATAAATAAAAACAAGTGAGTGATGCAACAAAGTGAGTTAGATTGATGTTGAGAGATAATCAATTCAAGTGCATATCACTTGGGATGGAATCCACTTGGTAGTAACTCAATGTGTTTAATTCATTAAAGATATGGATAATTTATTAGGAACAGCTCCTTCAGAGGGTTTACTATTCTAACAACTGTTGGAGTGTTAACGGGCTCCCGCAAACGTTTGTCTTCCCCTCTAATTGTTATTCGGGATAAGATTATCCGGTTGACTTGGCTCCCGTCAGGGTTACCAAGCCGTATGACTCTTTGGAAAGTTGGAATGCATAATCACCTCTAAGCCACTCAATGAATGTACAAAATTAACTGATTATGTTCTTAGAAAAAGTTGGAAGGGCTATAAACCTCGACCACACAGTTTTATGAGGTTACTTTCATTATGATCACCATAATTCCAGAGTTAATGTAACCTTAATTACAAAACACTTTAAATAAATATTTTCTTCTCCTTAAGCTTGAACGCCACGGCTCCAGCTAAGAGTCCAATGCGAGCCAACGAGAGAGAAAAAAAAATACCGACACAACACAAAAGGCCTGGTCAAGACTCAAATGCTTTGTTGAATACCAAACCCCCGACCAACCCAAAGTGTTAAATCTATACTAACCGGGCCCTTGGCAACACCAAGATATGTATAAAGACGTACAAGCTTGAATAAGTGTTTAAGCAAGATGTCTTGCTTGGAACACTCACAAGATTTAAGACTTTGAGAAATCAAACATTAAATATCCGTGTCTTTTTAAAGCAATTTATAGTTAAGATTCTTAACAAACTTAAACACATATTTTCATTAATTAAATCATATGATTACACCAAGCTTTATCTTCACCCAAGTGATACAAGAAGACTAGCCAATAATGGCCATAGATGTGAATACACAAACACTTGGTGATATAAATATCATAGAATGATCCAAAGATTCAAACCAAAGCCAAAGTGTTGCGATTATGATATGACTAACTCTCTTTCTCTCTCTCTATTCTACTCTCTTTGTGTTGGGAGAAACCTGGAAAGACTCTCCCAATAGTAGTGGTGTGTTGCCTTTGTTGCCTATGGAATGAGGAGCCAAGGCCCTCTATTTATAGGTTGATCCAGAGGGGAGGCACGGTCGTGCTTCCGTACGCACGGGCGTGCCTCCGTGGTACTTGCGAATCTCTGTTGTCCTTACTTGCAACTTTCTCTATAGACTATGGGCTAGTGCACGGTCGTGCCTCCATATGCACAGCCATGCCTTGTGTTGACCAAGAGTTGACTGATTCTAGAATGTTCCTGCTTGACCTGGCTCAATTTCCAGAGGGCACAGACATGCATTGGTAGGCACGAGCGTTCCTTTCCTCTGACTTTCACATATTATTGAGTTTTCCTTGACTTTTTGTTCCTATTTGCACGGGGGGTTAATTACTCTGCAAAATTCAAAAATGAAGCAATTAAGTATGTTTTCTATTGTGATTGCTTCTGAATCAACCGGATATGTGAATGATTATGCGTGTGAAACATATATAATTTGATGCATATCACACAGCAGCCACTCCAATCGACACAAACCCAAAGGTCAGCTCCTCCTCTGGTGACCCAATTGAAGAATCTACCGAATACCGCCAACTAGCGGGTGCATTGGAATATCTCACATTTACGATGCCGAACATTTCCTACGTCATCCAAGAGATATGCATGCATATGATGCCCCACGAATCGTCCACATGACGACTCTCAAACGAATCATTCGTTACATCAAGGGGACTCTCTCGTACGGTCTCTCCATTACTAAGTCTCGTGCTCAATCCTTAGTGGCCTACACCGATGCGGATTGGGCAGGTTGCCACGACACTCATCGTTCCACCTCCGGCTACTGTGTTTACTTGGGAGAGAATCTGATTTCCTGGTCCTCAAAACATCAAACGACTTTCTCTTGGCCCAGTGCCGAAGCGGAGTACCAGGGTATTGCTAATGTCATCTCTAAGTTGTGTTGGATTCGTAACCTCCCTCTTGAGCTCTATCAACCACACACTAGAGCTTCCATTGTTTATTGTGACAATGTTAGTGCAATTTATTTAGCAGGCAACCTTGTACAACATCGAAGAACAAAACACATTGAGTTGGATATATCTTTTGTTCTTGAAAAGGTTGCTTGTGGTCAAATCCGTGTTCTCCATGTTCCATCCTGGTATCAAATAGCGGGCATCTTCACCAAAGGGTTACCGAGGGTTCTGTTTGATGACTTCCGCTCTAGTCTCAACATCCATCAACCTCCTGCTTCGAGGGTATATTAAAGGATATTATATTATTGTATAATATTTGTATATATCTGGTATTCAATTCTATATCCTATAGATAGGTCAGATTGTATTATATCTGTTGAGGAGGTGATCAATAACAAATCAAGGAATTATTTCATATCTTTTAATAAGGACAATCAACCTGAAAATATCCATATGAAGGTTCACCAACAAACTCATGTTCTGTAGGAAACAAGTCAACAAACATGAAAACGAAAGCTCACCAGATCCCTGTGTCGGGGCATTTGGAGTTGAAAATTTTTGAGTTATGGAGTTTATGGCTATTGAAGAGCTTGTAAAGATGGCTACCACAACACAAGTTATGCATTGTGGATTCAAGTAATCTTCAAGTTTATTAATGTGCTCTCAAGCCCACCAGATAAATGAGATTAATAAACTAATAATCATTTTATAGAAGCACCCCAATACAGTTATATTTTATATAAATCAAACGTTGTCTAAGAATACACAAATTAGTTATATGTAAACTCAAAACGTTTTTAAAATTAAAGAAAGAAGAATTTGATAAACCAGACAAGGTTCATCCAACAATCACCAAGTCCATGGTTAGACCATCCTAAATGAGCAAGGAGGCAATATCAAAAACAATTCCTAAATGAGCAAGGCAAACAAGACAGATTAAGGTATATGATAATCATTCAATTCAACTGTACACAGATTTCATGTTTATGCCTTCCAACCATAACCCATTCCCTCCAATTCATCATTGTCAAAAAACCCATTCCCTGTAAACTCACTCGCTATATCCAGAACAATATCATCACACAAATATGGCAAATCAGTGGTTGCGATTTTCCGATTGCTGACATCTGTATTACCTATCTTGCCTGCAGATGAGTCACTGTGTGAAGCACCTTTGAAACTATTGCTTCTGGTTGGCACAACTGGTGGTAATGGTGAGGTCACTGATGACGAAATCCCATATCTCAAACCTTCCCTACCTGTACTCCCGCTAGCGGCACTCTGCCCAGAAACCGACGGCTTGGGTCCACCGTTTCCACCACCGCCGCCATTACTCATATCTTGAAGCAGTTGCTGAATCATGTGTTGTTGTATGGCATGACCACCACTGTGAGGTGACTGTTGGGGGTTATGTTGTGCCTGGAACATGGGCCTTTGTTGGAAGCCGCCAACTGCCATACTGGCGGAACCCTGAAACGGGTATCCATTTTGGTTTGAATTATTAAATGAAGAAGAAGCTTCTTGTTGGGAGCTTGAATTCATTGAGTTTTGTCTCATGAGCATGTTCTGGTAGTTTGAAAGTGCAAATGCAGGCTGGGCTGAACCACTTGGTGGAGCTATGCGGTTACCCATGTAATGACTATTATTGACCAATGAAACATTGACACCTGGATTCAGTGACACTAACTTACTAGATATCTGTTCCATTTCTTGCATCTTTTGCGTTTGTGAGTTGGCTGAGTTTGTTTTTCTGGGATAACTTTTTAATCCCTCTGCAAAAGATATGAAAGTTTTGAGTAGACTTTTAAAAAAAGAGTAATAACAAATCAAAATATGGTTAGATTAATACCGATCGGGCCGGCTTTGGTGTCGCGACAAAAATCCATCAAATCTTTCATGCTATTGACCACTTCAGATATCTAAAGCATAAATCAGGTTGCAAATATCCAGTACCATGTAGAAAATATAAGCCAAAAGTTGACCCAAAAAAGAAAGAACAAAGACTCAGCAGAAGTGAAGAATATTCACCTGTAAGCACCTAATGTATCTTTTAGAAAACCCCAAATCATTCAATGACTGTAACTCTAAGCTCCTCGCAAGTTGCCGCCCAGCCATCACAACCCTGCCACGCACCAGTCAGTCAGTCACTAAATGTGTTCTTGATTAGCCCTACCCGTTTCAACCGGTACAAATTTAACCAATTATAAAACCCAAACAGTCCGTTAGTTTTGCCACCCCTAAATCAGAACAATGATCAAGACTCACATATTGCTATTCGTCTGCAAATCTTGCTGGGAGACCCCATCAGAACCACTTTCTGCTATCATTTTTGCGCTACTTGTAGCAACTGATTCACCTGCAAAACAGCCAAAAATTGATGATAAATGAATATAAAAACTTAATCGTTTAAGTTCTTGGTAAAAAGAATGAAGCTTCTGTACATGAGGTGCAACCAATCTACGGGGAAGAAGCTCCTCATGGCGTCGTGCACAAAATACCCAGGTTAATATCTGAAAAGATACACGCAGATAAGTAAAAGAACACATATTCCATCAATATGTCCTTTATTTTTAATAAAAATATTATTTGTGAAAAATCACCTTTAAATCAGGGGTGAAAATAACTTTGAGCTGACCCTCACGAACCACACGAAGTTGCTCGTATATACTTTCTTGAACAGCTTGTCCATACTCCAACACCATTATTCCCGAAGGAAATCTATATTCACGGGGCAAGTCTAAAAATAAAAGCTCGTCCATAACACCACTACCAAACTTGATTTCATTAAGTCTTGGCAGTACTTCAAAAGTCGCTTCTGTTATAATATATCCCACCAAAATAAAGGTAGAAATCAGATGCAGATATCCCAACAAACTTATGATAGTACTAATATTAATATTAAAAACATAACGATAACTTAGAACTATTGAAACCAATATTTAATATAGCATATGACTTGTGAATTAAATACCAAAGCCTCTTCCAGATTTTAACCCGCAAATATCACACTGCCATGCATCCTAAAAAAATAAAAACTTGTGAGAATATTCTATGAGAATTTATATCTATCTCTACATGATATGTCAACAAAATGCAATTGTCAGAAAATTGATAACGTGTCATTGTGTTCACGATAGACAAAGAAGAAAAGCATACCATAGCCGCTTGTGGAAACACACCCAAAGAATGATGCCCCACATTATCATACAAGGACAAGCACCACCTTTTCTTTGCACGTGGAGAATAATACTCTGCCACAAACTTCCTCCAGTAGGAAATACTGTTATCCTGTAAATATTAAAATCACCATAGTTAACATTTGGAGGATACCAGGTATAGAGATGGCACATTCAACACATTACTTAGGAATGTGTTGTTTCAGGTTATGTGTCATCTCTAATTGGGTCAAACCAGTAAAATGATGAGCAAAATAGTTAAGGGGACAGATCAAATGGATCCAAAGTCACTCAAAATGCACTTTAAAAATGGTATCATTATTGTAATCATATTTGACGCACTAATTATTTGTTTAAAAAAACAGAATTGGTGCCTTCACAGTTGTACCCAAAAAAAAACTTACATGTTTTAGCAGTTACCCAACCTAGTAAGCCCACCCAATTGTCACCTCTACTAGAAAAGATTTTAACTAAATTTATACATTCATTGCAATAAGAAGAATGTCACAATAGGAAGTCAAACCAAAAATAGAAATGTGAAACTAAAATCTTGATAAGCATACTCACAGCTGGCCGTTGTCTTTGATGATACAAGTATTGCATCAATCTTCGTGAGCATACACCACCATCGTAGGGTCGTTTCATTGCATTTGCAGGTTGCAAGCTCTGTTGTTGTAATTGTTGCCTCAACTGCAACTGTTGCTGCAAATGCGCTCGTTGAACTGGTGGCAAAGACTGCAACAACTGTTGTTGTTGCTGCTGCTGTTGTCGCCTTAGTCTCTGTTGCTGAATCAAAGTTTGTAACTGGGGATTAGGGTTTTGCAACTGCATTGAATCTTGTCTTTGCAATGTCTGTTGTAAAACCTGTTGTTGCATGATATCTTCCTGCTTGACATCTAATCGAGGTTTCTTTTGCAAGTGTGATATAATGTCATTATCTTGAATGAATGATCCAAGAACTCTTGAACCATTAGGTAATGAAACTTGTCCGGCCCATGGAGGCAACGACGTGGCAGTAGAAGCTCCTTGACGGGGCCCTACTTGTTGGGAATGTGGGTCTTGATTGGAGCTCGGTTGCATTGCTGGTGGCCCATCTATGACAGATGAGCCTGAAATGCTCATATTATTCGAGTTAAACGATAAAGGCGATGCAGGTAAACGCGTATAAGATTCGTTGTTGGCACTTGCGCTTCTTTGAAGACGAGGACCACCACCTCCTGAAAGACCCGAGTTAGCATCAGTTACCAATGAACTCGCCCCAATACTATTTGTCATGTCCCCAGACACAGGTACCATGTTTGAATGCATGTTTCCAGGAATCAAATTTGCAGAGTTCCCAAAACAGCCCAAATACGAATTCCCTAAAGCTTGAGACTGCACATCTCCTTGAAAGAAGACGCCAGAACTTGATGAAGAATGCACCATCCCAACACTGGCCCGAGAAGGCCCCATTTGTGATAGAGCCACTTGCTGGCTCGAATCAAAGTAATTATCCAGCGCCAGTGCTTTCAGTTATCCTTGTGATCAATACCCTAGAAGCTTATTTTAGACCTTGAACAA
Source organism: Smallanthus sonchifolius (assembly GCA_023525975.1). Lineage (NCBI taxonomy): Eukaryota > Viridiplantae > Streptophyta > Magnoliopsida > Asterales > Asteraceae > Smallanthus > Smallanthus sonchifolius. Next base: position 82,938,137 of record CM042022.1, read on the forward strand.
ACTACACCTGAAGCTAAAAATTTACGTCAACAACCTCATTGATGTTTATAATTACAGATTCCAACCATAAAATCAACTCTGCGTTGGAATGAATTAACAAAACCTGGAATCAAAAACAGTTAACAACATAACTTTAAAAAAATAACCAAGAAAGCCTAATTTAATTCAAGGAAGAAAAAACCTAATTTATAACTTAGCAGCTAAGACAAATGAAGGCATAAACACCAAATTTCCACAAAATTGCCTCCTAAAAAAGCGTAATAACAATGAAAACAATTATATTAACAACTAAGATTCGCATATTCAAAAAAAATCACGAAGAACTTCATCACATTCATATTAAAACGTAATAACAAATCAAATCTCCACAAGAATAGCGCTTCATAATTTACTAAAAGGCGGATTAATTAAAAACGCATCAAAACTAAACACGAAATTTGAGGTCGAATTCAAATTTTCAAAAGGAAAAAAGAGCAAACAAACAAAGATCTACTTTTCGCACAGATTAAGCATTGATCAAATAGTTAAACCAACGGCAATGAAGATTAACTCGAATTAAGCAAAATTAAAAGGCAATAAAGCATTGCTTACAAATAAAATCGGCTAACCTTTGAAATAAATTCTGAAAAAATAATCGACAAGGAGGAAAAAATCGGAGTGTTCGATCGGAGTTTATGTATCTAGCGGGAATCGGAGGGGGGTGACCGGAAGTGCCGGTTGATAGCCCTACCTGACTGGCTGTAGCCGTTTTATTTTGGGGGGCGTGTGATCGGGCGGCGATTAGGCGTAGTGTATACACGTGTCAAAATCTGATCCAATTGATGGATGGTTCATTGACAGGGTTGGTGTTGAGAGGAATGATATGGTACAGCCGTCTTTTGGGCTAAATACAATACATGAATATCTGAGTCAGTGGACGGAGTTCAACTTGTTTTCTCTAGCCCAAACAAAGAGAAGTTGAAAAATAGACCGAGTCAGCGAGAAGTCAGCCTTTTAGTGGTCTTGCTTTGAGAGCTAAATTATAAACTTATTTTTAGAGTTGGGAGTTGTGTTTTGATTAATGATTAATATTTTTTTTTAGAGTTAATTACATGGTTAGTTCGTGTGGTTTGTTAAAAGTAGCAGTTATGGGTATTAGGGGTTTGATGTTATAATTAGTGTATTATGCTTTCAATTTTGTAACAATATTGGATATTAAGACTAACTTTCATTAGTTATTCTGTTAAGTTTGGATGAAATGACTAAAATACCTTTTAGTAACCAGAGGGACTATTTTTGTAATTAACTCTATTTAATTACAGGGACCAATATGTAATTTAATTAAAGATAAAAAAAACCGAAAACACCATAATCCTTACCTTCTCCACCTTCTGGCTTCTCTCCAGCTCGCGACCTTGTTTTTCCGATTTGGTCAGGAGGCTTTTCGCCGGTGACCTCGTTTTTCCAACCTTCTCAGAGAAGACTTCTCGCCGACGACCTCGTTTTTCCGATTTGGTCAGAAAGGGGTGGTGACGGCAATTGGTGGAGGTAATGGTGATTTTCCGGCGGTAGACACCGCCACACCTCACGCCCTACTATGGAGGGCAAATCGGAGAAGTTGGAATGGTTGTTGGAGTTCTGCGTCATTGCGGTGGTCTAAGGTACTCGACTGAAACAAGAAACCCCATTTGTTGTCTCAAATTGCCCTAAATCAAGAAACCCCAATTCTTGGTGTCGGTTGAATCGTAAGAGGATAAGAAGTATGCTTAGGAATTGGAGGTTGTTGTGGTGGTGGTTAGCGATGGTGGTGGCTAGCGGTGGTGGTGGTGATGGAGGACGGCGGTGGTGTTGGCTGGTTACTTTATGTTACTAAATCACTTTATTAAAAATCAAGTTTCTCTACAAATTAATATATGTGTATATATGTATATAAGGGGAGGTTCAAATAAGAAGTGATATTTCGCTAATAAACCTAAGAAATGACAAAACCTTAAGAAACGATATCAAACGAACTCTGATTGAGCTCATTCCAGCGGCGTTGGAACCGTCTCGTCGAACTCTACCATCTTAGCTTTTAGGGTTTAGATTTTAATGTTGAATTTTATGGTTTTAGTCTTAAGGTTTAGTTTTTATGGTTTAGGTTTTTTTTTTTTGGGGGGTTTAGGTTTTTAGGGGTGAGTTTAGGTTCTTAGGGGGTGGGGTGGGGGGTTTAGGTTTTTTTTTTGGGGGGTGGTGGTTTTAGGCTTTTCAGGGTGGGGTTGGAGGGGGTTTAGGTTTTTGGGGGCGGGTTAGGGTTCAATAAGACGATTCCAACGTCGCTGGAATGAGCTCAATCGGAGTTCGTTTGTCCCACTTCTTAGGATTTCTTAGCAAAAAACCACTTTTTAGTGAAACCTTCCCCTATGTATATATGTGTATATATATGTATAGGGAAATGTTCAAATAATAACCAGTTTTTTATGTGATAACCGTGATAACAACTCTCAAACAATCACATAATTTATAAATTATTTTAATTTTAATTGTTAAAAGAGTATTTAAGTATCTTGAACATAAATACGAAAATGATAAGTCTTATATATACGTACCAAATAATGTTACACATACGTGACACATAGTGTTTACGTATATGTAATACTAACATAAAGATAAATGTTACATATACGTAACACTATGTTTGAGAGTGGTTTCATGGTTATCACATAAATATTGGTTTGTATTTGAACCTCACCCTATATGTATATATATATATATATATAATTATTATATATATCTTTAATAATTATTTTTATTAAAGGGCATTTTAGTCATTTTCACAAACTTAACAGAAAAACTAACGTCAGTTAGTTTGATCTCGTTACAAAATTGAAAACACATTACCCATACTTGTAACTTGAAACCCTATAGCTGTTACTTTTCACAAGCCACAGGGACTATCCGTGTAATTAACTCTATTTTTTATAAATAATAAATAGAGTAAATTTCGCTTTTGGGCCATGTGGTTTGCCATGTTTAACCCTTTCCGTCCAAAAAATTAATCTTTTAACATATCAGCACCTAAGGTTGCATTTTTGTAACCATTTCAACCCCTAACACTAACTCTGTTAACTTTTTCTGTTAAGTATAGGAACATTTTAGTTATTTTATTTCTAAGGTATTAGTTTAACCATTTTAGTCCCATAAAAACTTTTTTTTTAATTTTATGATAATTTTTTTATACTTATTTAAAAACGCTTTTTTTACTCTTTTAAAATATTTTTTTTAGTTTTTTTTTCATAAAAACTTTAAAAATGTTTTTTTTAACTTTTATAAAAATATATTTTTTCTAATTTTTTCATAAAAACATTTTTAAAAACATTATTTTACTTTTTTATAAAAACTTTTTTTAACTTTTCATAAAATGTTTTTTTTTTACTTTTTTTAAGAATGTATATTTTTTAAAATTTATTTTATAAAGGTTTCTCTTATATTTATTAGAGAAAGTGTTTTTTAATCCTTTTTAAATTTAGTTTTCAAAACGTTCTTTTTAACCGCACATTTTATGAAAAAGCTAAAAAACGTTTTTTTATAAAAAAAAAACTAAAATAAAATGTTTTTAAAAACGTTTTTATGAAAAAATTAAAAAATATATTTTTAGAGAAGTTAAAAAAACGTTTTTAAAAAGTTCAAAAAAGACGTTTTTATGAAAAAAAAAAAGAAGCTAAAAAAAGTTTTTGTTGGAATAAAATTGTTAAACTAGTCTTTTAGAAATAAAATGACTAAAATGCACATATACTTAACAGAAAAAGTTAACAGAGTTAATAAAGAGGCTGAAATATTTACAAAAATATAAATTTAGAGGCTGATATGTTAAAATATTTTTTTTTGGGCTGAAAGGGTTAAACAAGACAAACCACAAGGGCCAAAAGCAAAATTTACTCTAATAAATATGATTACATTTTATAAATTGAGTTATTTACAGAACAGATCAAAATCATTTTATTTAGTGGATAAATTACAGATTTTGTCCTTTGTGTATTGTTGTAAATTAGTTGGTTCCCCTCGCGGTTCGCGGCGGGACTTATCCACATAAAACGAAAAATATAGTTGAATAAGCTTGTATAAACGAACACTCGCGCCTCGACACGGAAGTCTGGTCGTTTTTCGCCAAAACCCTGCGACATGAGTTTGGTCTTTATTGGTTCGGGTCGTCGAAAACGATAAAATCGAATTCCGATAATGTTCGCCTATAATAGGTTCTAGTCGTCACGGTACCATAACGGTAACGACAATCGCTATAGGCTACGATACAAAAAAATAATTGATTTCGAATACAACTTCGTTTATAAAAAATAAAATAAAAGCAGTCATGCAATCCATTTTTTTTAAATTACCGAACGAAAGTAGTTATAGAAAAACGAAATTAAAAACGTAATTAAACGGGATAAAAGCATAAATTATATATAGTATAAGTGGTTAAAATAAAAAAAAATCAACATGTTGTCTGCTTGATTCAGTAGCCTGGTAGGTTGCTTCACTATTCACAAGTTACCTTTTGTTGAACATAATATGTTCGGGTCGTCATGGTACCATAACGGTAACGACAATCACTGTAGGATCGGTAAATACAAGATGGTTCTATTTCAGTTGAGATTGGCGGAAACAATCACAACTTAAGCAAAGTAAACAAGTAGACAAGAAGAATACTGATAAATGCAATTTTGTATTAAGCTTCAAGTGTTACAAGATTACAGAGAAACCTCTTAAGCAAAAAGTGCTGTTTACAATGACTCTAAGTACTACTTATATAGTAACTTAGAATCAAGACAGACCCTTGATTCTAAGGATCAGATCTAACACAGACCGTTGATCTTGTATTGAAGCTATTCTACATATACAGACAATAATAATAACTACAAAGGTTAACTTTACTCAAACGTCTTCTTAGGCATCATTGCTTGCATGCTTGGATAAGAGCGTTGTAGTGCTTTATTTTCTGCACCAGTGACATTCTTTCTGCATGGAGTGTGTCAGTGGTGTTGCTGAAAGTTGTCAGTGGTAATGGTTGTTTTTACTTTTGCAAGGCTGGTCAGCTACAACGTTTGATCTTCAATGGATGAATAACTCTCAGCAGCCGAGTTGTTGATCAGCAGCAAGATGCAACCATCCAAAGTTGCTGATGATTTGCCTATCCGCAGCATCAAGTGTTGATGCTGCTGAGAAGCCTATCCGCAGCAACCCTGGTCTTCAGCAGATAAGGCTATCCACAGCAGAAGAACAAGTATCCGCTGCAGATAAGCTTATCCGCAGCAGTTTGTTGGTCAGCAGTAAACTCTGAGATCAGCAGCATTTGTACTTAGAGAATTTTGTAGCCATCAGTCTTTATTTCTACAAACTCCCCCTAGACTGATGCTACCAAAACTCTCTTACTGCTTTTGTTGCTGAAGCTTTTGCATGTGGCTGACAATTCTTTCAACCTTATATCCTCTCTGGTCCTTGCTGGGATTGTTAGCTCAGATAGAGTCTTGATGTCTTTGCTTTCTGTCCTTTAACATCTGTCAATGTGAACTCATCTTTTTCAGCATTGTAGGACCAGCCGATGAATGGAGAGTGAGATTGGAGAGGTTTGACATCAAGGATTTCATCTCTACTGGGGTTGAAGTGATGTTTGATTGCCAGCAGCATATGTCTCCCACCTTCATTCATGGGCTCATTGACTTCACCCAGATCCATCATTCTTCTTAGATCAGAATCTGGAAGCTGTAGTACCTCATCAACAGATGTATAAATTGATCTTTTAACTTATGTCCTCCCCTTGAAAACTTCAAACCATTGGTCTTGAGAGTTGTATGACCATCTGATTATTTCTCTTGAGTCTTCTGGTTTGGAAGTAGGTTTGTTTTTCTTTTTGGGAGGTTGTTGATGAGAAGGAGTTGGGTGTGAGGATTTGGACTTTGAGGGTGGAGAGGAGGGAGGTCTATGATGGAGAGTGGAAGATTGTTGGATTGAGGAAGTGTTGGGCGCGGGAGAAGGCTTAGGTTTCTTTGTTTTCCTTTCTTCTTCTTGAATGATTACCCTTTTCTTGGAGCCTTTCTTCCCCAGTCTTTCTTCCTCATCCTTCTTGACTTTAAGGTAGAGGGCTTGCAGGTTCATGAAGTTCATGGGACCTAGCCTCTTTCCACTCTCTTCTCTAGCCTTAAGGAAGTCAATCATGATCTTCCTTTCTTCATGGGATCTTCGGTTAAAGGCAATGGTCTTCTTGGACTTTTGTTTGGCTTTTTCTTCTTCTTCAGCCTTTTTCTTGTTTGCCAATTGACCTTGCTGACCCATGAAGGCTCTGTAGATTTCTTTATTTGATAGTTTCTCAAGGTAGTCTACATCCTCACCTTTAGAAATCAGAGCCTTTACCCATTCCTCTCTCATTTCTTTGGCTAGTTCAGAATCAGTTATTCTGAACTTAGCCTCTTTCTTCTTCTTCTGTATCTCTTCTTCTTCTTCTCTATCGAATTGTTCCTGCAGTTGGAGAGCAAGGGCTTCATCTTCTTCAATTTGATAAACTGCAGGAATTTTTACTTTCAGATCATCCAGCTATTTTGCATACAGCTGGATCTGTTGTTCTCTGAGGAGAATGGCTGTGAGTCTGTCTTGAGCTTTCTTTAGTTCAACTATCTCCTCTTCTTCTCTTCTTCTTCTATCCTCCTTTTCTTTCTTCTCCTTCTCAATTCTTTCTTCATCATCTTTGGTCATTAGTCCCTTTCCCTTATCTTTGTTGGATGCCTCTTCTTCAGCTTCATGGACCACAATAGTAGGTGTAGTAGATGCTGTTGAGATCTCAACTTTAGCTTCATTGGCATGTTGGGGAATGGACAAGGGAAGGGAACTTTCTTCATCTTCTTTCCATTCCGTACCTGTCACTTCTTTCCATGCTTCTTTCATCTTTCCTCGTCTCTTCTCTTTGATTCTTCTTCTGTGTTTAGTCTAACTGTTGGATAAGAGAGAAAGGATAGGTCTGAGTCAGATCCAGATTCCTCCTTATAAAGAGAAGCCTTGATGATTTTGATCATTTCTTGACTTTCTAAGGAGTTGACATTGAAGATGAGTGATCTGAGCTCAAAGACTTTGTGCATGAAAGCTGAAGGTAGGAGCAAGATCTCTTTGATGTTGATTGAGAGAGAAGATCCATTACTCAGGAAGAAGGTGAAGTCATGGGAGTCAGTGCTTATCCATCCTTTCACTTCTACATCCCTGACCATTATATTGTACATGAATCTTCTCCAGCAGATAACCTCTTCTTCAGTCATAGTACTGCTCCTGATTATGTCAAGTCTTCTCGGAGACAGTCTTTGTTCTGCTGCTGATGAAGATTCAGGATAAGCTGCCCTGTTTGCTTCTTTTAGTAGTCTTTCAAACCAGGGCATGTTATCCTCCATTAAGTCATAGAACCTGCAGATTGCAAGTTCTGCTGAGAGATCTGATGAAGTGTTGACACATTTTGTCAGATACAGATTGAGAACTTGGAAGGCATTAAGAGAGTTCTAGTTTAGCTCTTCTACTCCACTAAACTCCCATCCAATCCAGAATCTCTCAGCTCTTTCATCATATCCCCAAGCTAGAATGGAGTCAAATTCTAGCTTCTTTGAAGTTGGAAAGAGTTGGGGGTAGATGAATGACTTATTATGGCTGCAGCTTCAGGAAGAAGGCTTAATGATGGAGGTGTGTCTTCATGGAGAGTTTCTTCTTGTAGCACCTCATCAACAGCTCGAACAACTAACTTCCAATCCTCAGTGACATTTTCCTCTTCATCTACTGAGTCTGGCAAGTCATGGATTTGAACAAAAGCAGGTTTGTATAGGGAACTTTGAAACACAGCCTGCTCTTGTATCCATTCTTCGAGGCTGTCAGCATCGTCTTCCTTGGTAACCACCACCCCTTTTTTGGTTGCATCAGTGAAAAGGGATATATCTGTTTGAGTTCCCACTAATACAAGAAAGGGAGTAGGCACAGTTGGGCATTAATGGGCTTCATGCATAGAGACTTGGTGTCTTAGTTTGGACACTTCAGCCTCTAGCATTGCCACCCTGGCCGTAAATTCCAAGTTATGAAGTTTCAGTCTGTCCTCATCCACAGTTATGGAATCCTTGGAGATAGATGGGGCCTTAGTCCTAGCCTATGCATCCCCATCACCCTGGTTTTCTTGGCGCCTGGGATTCCTCTCAGTGAAGAGTGTTTCACAGAAAACATCCTCACTGGGAGTTGCCGTGGTTAGGGTATTAGCTATGTTATCACTGTCCTCCTGGGCAGTTGATGTACCAGGAGTAGTGATAGCCCTTTCCACATTCACTCTATCAATACTACCAGAGTGAACCTTCTTGGGTGATGAACCTGGGTTGGGTGCGCCAACAACCAAGTCAATCAATACCTCTGATATAGTGGTTGTTGGAGAAGGTATATCATCTTGACCAGGTGCCTCTGCACTTAGGTTCAGATGTCACACCCCCAATTTCAACTAACGGAGTATTACCGTTTGGGAAGTGACAAACCAGGATCTCAGACACTAGTTACATTGAACAACTCTACATGGGACTCAAATGAAAATATCCTTTTAAATCAGAGTATCAATGCGGAAGCGTAAAGAAAGTAAATACGCAAAATACACGCGCCCAAAACCAAAGTCCAAAAGTCCAAACGTCCAATCAAACAGAGTACATTAAAATAATTCAATCAATATAAATAGACACAAAGCAAAGCAGTTGAATCCCATGCATGCCCTAACGTGCACCTGTGTCTTAGCTTAGCGTCCTGAGAAAACATGTAAGAAAAAGTGTCAACACGAGGTTGGTGAGTTCACAGGTTTCAATATATAAATAAACGTTTACCAGATTTATTGTACAATCAACATAAATACCAAATGAGTAGCTAACCCATGTTCATTGTTTGCTATTACGCTCGCAACCGTAAACTGACTGTTTGTATTGCCTCCCACCAGGTCTATCAACCACGGTGCACGTTTAGGTCAATATTGCACCCGTTCGATATCCAATCGTGTTAGCGCGACTAACGCGGGTGAGGTTTGTCAAACCCAGTAGTACTACCCAACATACCTCGCTATATTCATATTTAAACGGTTCGATGTGAGGACTTTCATGATAGAGTTTACGCATAGTCATAACAATTGATATAAAATGAAGTGCAAAAATCAAAAGAGTTGTATCATGTTTTCTCCCCCAGTTTAAAAGCAGTAAAAAAAAGGGGCCGTGAAACTCACCTGAGCTTGAGTAAGGATTTGAATCACACAAGGGAAATGTTGGAGCCACGTGTGTAAGTCTCAAAAGACTTACGAATGCCCTAAAATTATAAACACATAAATTAGGGATAAAGGAAAATGGGAAATGTGACAATTACACGGATTGGGAAGCGTCCTAAAGAAACGCTCTAATATTCAAGAGTGGACGAAAGTGTCCACGGAGTTAGGAATTACTTTACGCGACGAATGACACGACTAATAATAATTATAACCGGGTGTTTTGTCATTCACAAAAATTAAGAAAATAATAATATATGTATACGAGTAAATAGTATAACCAATTATATTATTATTTAGTCTAAATCGACACACGATGTTATAAATTGATTTGAAATAATATAAATATATATTATTTAATAATACGGGTCACGGTTTGAAAATAATATAAACATATTATTTTATATGAATTCACGGTTTAAAAAAAATAATATAAACATATTATTTTCACTTGGGGATAATAACACTAAATTATTTATAAAAGTGGGTATAACATATAAAAATAAGTTAATAATTCAAACCCAAGCCTACGGGTTGTTTTCCGGCTAAAACACATTTATATAATAATATACTATTATAAAGTTTGATTTTTATTAATTAAATATTAACAGAAAAATGTTTAAAAAATGATTGTGGGAGCCCGGACTCGAACCCGGGTCTCTCCCACACACGCACTCGAGTTTAACCATCACGCCCGCTAGGGTCATCACGAAAGAACTCGGATCAGAATGGTTTTAACATCCAGTTTCAAGAGGTCTCCCTCCTAAAATCACCCGCGATCGAATCCGGCCAGAATCCGATGATTTCGATGGTGGATTGACTAATACAGAAATAAGTTTTGTCGCTCAGAGGATTACGAACCTGAGCATACAATCCGTTTCGAAAACGATCAAGATTAGGTTGTTTAAAATGTTGAAAACAGATCGAAAACTTATTATGAAAACTTTGAATCGATTTGAGAGATTCTGATGATGAAGGTGATTGAAACCATAGGGCTTTTGTTAATCGGATCAAAACGAAACTGATGATGTAATTTAATTTCATTACTTTTTAGTCTAAGATCGAAAACCCCAATTCAGAATACAGATGAACCCTAATTATGGGTTCATGATCAATTCAATAGTGGAAGCCCGATATTTCATAGGGCTTTCACTCTACAGACGATTGCGAAGCTAATGGAGTAGTTTAATTTCATTAAGGATGCGTTTAATATCAAAAGCCCCAAAATAGATTATGTATAAACCCTAGGATTTGGATCGAGTTCAATTCGATGATAATTGAATCAAATGATATGGGGTTTTCAAAGAGTGACAAGTTGCGAATCTGATGGTATGGTTTAATTTGATTAAAACAGTTTTTAAGATTAAAATCCCCAAAATCGAATATGAAGAACCCTAATTTCCGGATCTTGTAAAATTGAGTGTTGTTTGATTTAATTAACATAGGGCTTTCGATATACAGAGGATTACGAAGCTAATCATGTATATTAATTTGATTTAAATACAGTCTAGGGTCTTCATCGATTAACTGGTTTACGGTGAACCCTAGAATTTCGGTTTGAGTTGAATTCGATAATTTAAGCCCTGATAATGAAAGGGCTTTTGATCTATGAATTGAGGCGAGACTGATACTGTAAACAATTACCAGAATGGTTGATGGATGGATAGCTTCCGGCTAGAACGAGTGTCGTCGGCCTGCGGGCTAGATTCCGGTGACCTTGACTGCTTCTTCGGCGTATTTGGTGTAGGCAAAAGCTTTAGGGGAGTGTGAATGAGGTGTGCAATGGATTCAATTGCAGAATGATAAGTGAATTTGCTTGAATTCGATGATCATTGTCGCGGGTTCGACGGTTACAGTTTTAGGGAGTAAATTCGTGAATATGGAATAGATAAAACGCCTAGGAACGGCTCATTGATGATCGATATCATCAATATGATGATTAACAGCTGAGAATTCGAGTAGCCACTTCAGTTTCTGGTTTAATTCGAATCAATTGAATGTTTGGGTTTGACTTTAGAAAGTCAACCGAACTCAAATTTGCTGATTTTGACTTTGAGAAGTCAATTTATTTGATTTAGCATACTAACACAACTAGTCCTTGTAGTTTTGAGTTGGATTTGTGACCGAATTAGTCCTTGGGGTTAAATTTGACTAACGGGGTTAAGTTTTTAATAAGAAACTTAACGGAATAGTTAACGGAATTAACTGAAAAAGTCGGATTGTCACATCATTCCCTAGTTGAAAGAATTTTCGTCCCGAAAATTAAAATAAAAAAAAATATTTGGGGTTTCACATCATTCCTTAGTTGAAAGAATTTTCGTCCCGAAAATTAAATAGTACCTTAGGGATTTGACGCGGAGTGCTTGAACAGATTAGGATATTTGCGCATCATCTGATCGTCGCGCTCCCAAGTGAATTCTGGTCCGCGTTTCGAGTTCCAACGGACTCGAACAATAGGGATCTTACTGTGCTTTAACGTTTTAACTTCCCTATCCATAATTTCCACAGGTTCTTCGATGAAACGTAACTGTTCATCAACATGTAGTTCCTCCAGAGGAACTGCGAGTGATTCATCTGCCAGGCATTTCTTTAAATTTGAGACGTGAAAGACGTTGTGTACACCACTAAGTCTCTCAGGTAGGTCCAGTTGATACGCGACTGGTCCGATTCTCTTTAATATTTTGAAAGGTCCAACATAACGAGGATTCAGTTTTCCTCGTTTCCCGAAACGAATGACACCTTTCCAAGGTGAGACTTTGAGTAAAACCATGTCACCTATTTGAAATTCCAAAGGTTTACGACGCTTGTCGGCATAGCTCTTTTGACGATCACGAGCTGCCGCCATACGGTTTCTAATTTGAACGATCTTTTCGGAAGTTTCAAATACAAGTTCAGGACCTGTGAGTTGGCTATCCCCAACCTCGGTCCAACAAATGGGAGAACGGCATTTCCGCCCATAAAGTGCTTCAAATGGAGCTGCCTTGATGCTAGTGTGATAACTGTTGTTGTAGGAGAACTCCACCAATGGTAGGTGAGACTCCCAAGTGTTACCGAAATCGATCACACAAGCTCGTAGCATGTCCTCCAGAGTTTGGATAGTACGTTTAGTTTGGCCATCAGTTTGAGGATGGTATGCTGTGCTCATATCTAGACGCATGCCTAATGCTTTATGCAATGATTGCCAGAAACGGGAAATGAATCGTGCATCACGATCCGAAATAATAGAGATTGGCACCCCGTGCCGAGAGACTACTTCTTTCAAGTATATTCGAGTGAGTTTATCCATTTTGTCTGTTTCTTTGATTGCCAGGAAGTGAGCAGATTTTGTTAGGCGATCCACAATTACCCATATAGTGTCACATCCGGTAGGGTTCGGGGTAATTTGGTAATGAAGTCCATGGATATTTGTTCCCATTTCCACATGGGAATTTCAGGTTGTTGCAGGAGACCGGACGGTTTTTGGTATTCAACTTTGACCTTCGCGCAGGTCAGACACTTACTAACATAAGTGGCTATATCGGCCTTCATCTTCGGCCACCAATATAGTACTTTTAGATCATGGTACATTTTATCGGAACCCGGATGAATGGAGTAACGAGATTTATGAGCTTCATCCGTGATTAGTTCCCTTAAATTTCCGAACACTGGAACCCATATTCGTTCGACAAAGTAACGAATTTCGTCAGATTTTACTTCAAGTTGTGCTTCTATGCCACGTGTACCTTCCAACGGTAGGTTATCTTCTTTCAAGGCTTCAAGTTGAGCACTACGGATTCTGTCAGGCAATCCAGGGTGAATAGTGAGTTGTAACGCTCGAACTCGTTTGGGTTTCGTTTCTTTTCGGCTTAGTGCATCAGCCACGACGTTAGCTTTACCCGGATGATACCGGATCGCACAGTCGTAATCATTTGAAAGTTCAACCCAACGACGTTGTCGCATGTTCAACTCCTTCTGCTTGAAGATATGCTGGAGGCTCTTGTGGTCGGTGTAGATGGTGCATTTGGTACCGTACAAGTAATGTCTCCATATCTTAAGTGCAAAAACTACTGCTCCCAACTCTAGGTTATGAGTGGTGTAGTTTTTCTCGTGAACCTTTAACTGACGTGAAGCGTATGCGATTACCTTTTCGCGTTGCATTAAGACACAACCCAAGCCTTGGATGGATGCATCACAATACACCACAAAGTCATCGGTTCCTTTCGGAAGAGCTAAAATAGGTGCACTGCAATGTTTCTGTTTGAGATGTTGGAAAGCTGATTCTTGGCTGTCGCCCCAATTATAGGCTTTTCCTTTTTGAGTTAGGGCGGTGAGAGGTTGCGCAATCTTTGAAAATCCTTCGATAAAACGACGGTAATACCCAGCCAATCCCAGAAATTGTCGCACCTCAGTCGGAGTCGTCGGTGCTGCCCAATTCTTGATGGCTTCTATTTTGGACGGGTCGACATGTATCCCTTTTTCATTTACCACATGCCCTAGAAACTGAACCTCTCGAATCCAAAATTCACATTTGGAAAACTTAGCATAAAGTTGCTCTTGTTTAAGTAGTTCCAAAATTAGACGCAGATGTTCTTCATGTTCTTCCTCGTTCTTGGAATAAATAAGAATGTCATCGATGAAAACGATAACAAACTGGTCAAGGTAAGACTTACACACACGGTTCATGAGGTCCATGAATACCGCGGGTGCGTTGGTTAAACCGAAAGGCATGACCATAAATTCGTAATGGCCGTACCTTGTCCTGAATGCAGTTTTAGAGATATCTTCTTCTCGGACTCTTAACTGATGATAGCCGGACCTAAGGTCTATTTTGGAATAGAAACTTGATCCTTGGAGTTGATCAAAAAGGTCATCAATACGAGGTAAAGGGTAGCGGTTCTTGATTGTAACTTTATTTAGCTCCCGGTAGTCAATACACATACGGAACGTACCGTCCTTCTTCTTGACAAATAATACCGGAGCTCCCCACGGTGATGAACTAGGTCGGATGAAACCTTTATCCAATAAGTCTTGCAACTGAGTGGACAGTTCCTGCAATTCACTGGGTGCTAATCGATAAGGTGCCCGAGCAATCAGTGCTGCTCCAGGTGCTAGGTCAATTTGGAATTCAACCTGACGGTGTGGTGGCAGACCGGGCAGATCCTTGGGAAATACTTCCAAAAATTCACGCACAACGGGAATATCTTCGATCTTCTTTTCTTCTGACGGCTGTTCAGCAACAAGGGCCAAAATGGCCGTATGCCCTTTCCGAAGACATTTTTGTGCTTTCATGAAGGATATGATACCCATGACAATACCAACCCTTTCGCCCTGAACTGAAAGAATTTCTCCACTCGGGAGGGGTATGCGAACGATTTTCTCATGACAAATGATTTCCGCTTGGTTTCTAGACAACCAATCCATGCCGACGATTACATCAAAACTACCAAGTGTGACCGGCATAAGGTCGATATTTAGAATATGGCTAGCTAGATCAAGCTTACAACCCTTAAGAATGTGGGTTGCTTCAATTATTTGGCCGTCGGCTATCTCTATTACATACTTAGCTTCTAGCAGAGTTGGAGTTCCTTTTATCATATCAGTAAGTTTCTTAGATATAAAACTCCTATCAGCCCCAGTGTCAAAAAGGACAGAAGCAAAGTAATTATTTAAGAGAAATTTACCGGTGACCACGTTATGATCGTAGCGAGCCTCTCCGGATCCCAGTACAAAAGCTCTTCCTTTCGCCCCATTTCCTCCATTACCACCGTTATTACCGTTATTCCCACCATTGTTGTTTTGATTGGGGTTGTTACCATTGTTGCCCTGGTTATTACCGTTACCACTACCACTGCCATTACCATTTCCACCCTTTTTCAACTGAGGACAATTCCTTTGAATGTGCCCCTCTTTACCGCACTGAAAACATCCCCTCGTGAATCCCTGTGATTGAAATGGTTGTTTGTTCGGGAGTGCAACTCTACAGTCCTTTGCCGCGTGGCCCATTTTACCACAACGCTGGCAATGTTGTCGGTCACAAGTGCCCGTGTGGTGATAGCCGCATTTGTTGCACTTGGGGTACCTCCCAGCATATTCCCCTTGATTCGGACCTGATGAGGTCGTTTGATTATAGTTTCTAGCATGCTCAAACTTTCGCTGTTGTTGGTGCTGAGGTTGATTGGGTTGGGATCCTTTAGAATTTGAGTGGTTGTGTGAGTGGGAGTGATGGTCGAACTTGCGCTTATTGTTGTCGGTGGGTTTAGAAACCGAACCTCTTGGAGGTAAAGTTCCCTGTGTCACTGCCTGATCGGTCAATTTGTGAGCAAGTCTAATGGTCTGTTGGATGGTGGTAGGGTTGGATGAGGTCACCATGCTTTGAATCTGAGGTACCAAACCTCCAATGTATAGTTCAATCCGTTTGTAATCCGGAGTCACCATATGTGGGCACATGGTGGCAAGTTCGTGCGAACGGGTGGTGTAGAGTTCAATTTCTGAACCCTCCATCTTAAGGTTCCAGAACTCTCCTTCTAGCTTTTGAATTTCATCTCGTGGACAGTATTCTTCTTTCATCATGGTTTTAAATTCCTCCCACGGGAGTCCATTTGCCATTGCTAGTCCTAACATTTGTACTTGGGCATTCCACCATGTTAGGGCCGGGCCTTCTAAAGTTCCAGCAGCAAATTTCACTTGGTTAGCCACGGGGCAGTTGCACATGGCTATTACTGATTCAACCTTCTCAAACCAGCGAAGTAATCCAACTGCTCCTTCAGCTCCACTAAAGGTGTGGGGCTTGCAGTCCATGAATGCCTTGAAAGTGCAGGCTGGCTGTTGATTTTGCTGATTTTGCTGGTTTTGCTGTCCTGGATTTAGAAATACGAATTGAATTGGAATTATAGAGTTTAGAAAGATATTCTTAGGAAAAGGGGATTGACACTACTAGTCAATAGTTGAAAGCATTTACCTGCAGCATTCTGTGCTGCTAGGGCCTCTGCCACACTATTGTTTATCAAAGCTGCTAGTTCTGCTGCCGTCATGTTGATGGTACCACGACCACCGGTACGGCCTCCTCGTCCTCTCCCAGACATATTTCTTCACAATCACAAATGAAAACAATGAGAAATATATCGCATATTAAACATTATTCAGGTACGGGTAAGGAAATACAACATCTAATAATTTGAAAATTAAATAAATTGTAAGGCTACAAAATAAATAACTCAAATATTAAACTTCTCATGCTTTTATTGGATGGGAACAACCTTACCCATCTAGGTTTGAAAAGGGAAATAACATAAGCAAAAACAAACATGAAAAGGAAGATAGAATAGGAAGATCCTCAAATATCCTCGTCATTAGAAGAGACATATGACTGTGCATCATCAATCTCCACTGGCTCTTCCTCAGCTGGTTCCCCCTCTAAGGGTTCCTCCTCGAAGGGCTCCTCCTCAAAGAGCTCTTCCTCAAAGGGTTCCTCCTCATCGTCAGATACTGGAATGTCTTCCGGGTGTAGGGCCGCTTGCAGTTGGGCTTCCAAGTGAGTCACCCTCTCTTGAAGGCCTTCAGCAGTGTGGTTAGCCACATGTAGCTGAGCTTCCATAGCAGCTAATCTCTCCAGAACTCCTTGCATATCATCATCCATAATGTCAGCCCTCGTCTCCAGGTGTGCTACACGATTCACTAAAAGGTTGTGGACATGGTCCGTTGCAGCTAGTTCGGTAGTCAAATCTTCTATTCCTACCCTATTCTTTTCCACTTGTGTTCCATTCTCCAGGAGTTTAGGTATCTCCTCGGTAGCATCTTGTACAAAACTTAATTCCTTTAACATATAGGACACAAATGCTGCGAAGGCTTGTTCCATGGTACATGGTAAGCTAGGCAGTGTAGGCGATGAAGATGTGGATGCAAAGTACGGTGATGGAACATCTCCCATTTCGATCCACCTTTGGATCATATGTGGGTACATATCCCAATTGAGAGCATACTCCAATGCCCGTGCGTTGCTCGGTTCGCCTTGCTCAATTGAGGTAGTCCGGCGCCTTTTGGGCTCCGGGGATGAGAGTACAGGTGCTTTATGCCCTGATGCGTTAGGTGATGGAGGTGGTGTTGACGACATGATCCTGCAACAATTTGTATAAGTGCCAAACATCCAAATGACATGTAACTAATGTGTGAGGCTATAGTCTAGTATGCAATCCTAGTTCTCTATAACCAATGTCTCTGATACCAATCTGTCACACCCCCAATTTCAACTAACGGAGTATTACCGTTTGGGAAGTGACAAACCAGGATCTCAGACACTAGTTACATTGAACGACTCTACATGGGACTCAAATGAAAATATCCTTTTAAATCAGAGTATCAATGCGGAAGCGTAAAGAAAGTAAATGCGCAAAATACACGCGCCCAAAACCAAAGTCCAAAAGTCCAAACGTCCAATCAAACAGAGTACATTAAAATAATTCAATCAATATAAATAGACACAAAGCAAAGCAGTTGAATCCCATGCATGCCCTAACGTGCACCTGTGTCTTAGCTTAGCGTCCTGAGAAAACATGTAAGAAAAAGTGTCAACACGAGGTTGGTGAGTTCACAGGTTTCAATATATAAATAAACGTTTACCAGATTTATTGTACAATCAACATAAATACCAAATGAGTAGCTAACCCATGTTCATTGTTTGCTATTACGCTCGCAACCGTAAACTGACTGTTTGTATTGCCTCCCACCAGGTCTATCAACCACGGTGCACGTTTAGGTCAATATTGCACCCGTTCGATATCCAATCGTGTTAGCGCGACTAACGCGGGTGAGGTTTGTCAAACCCAGAAGTACTACCCAACATACCTCGCTATATTCATATTTAAACGGTTCGATGTGAGGACTTTCATGATAGAGTTTACGCATAGTCATAACAATTGATATAAAATGAAGTACAAAAATCAAAAGAGTTGTATCATGTTTTCTCCCCCAGTTTAAAAGCAGTAAAAAAAAGGGGCCGTGAAACTCACCTGAGCTTGAGTAAGGATTTGAATCACACAATGGAAAAGTTGGAGCCACGTGTGTAAGTCTCAAAAGACTTACGAATGCCCTAAAATTATAAACACATAAATTAGGGATAAAGGAAAATGGGAAATGTGACAATGACACGGATTGGGAAGCGTCCTAAAGAAACGCTCTAATATTCAAGAGTGGACGAAAGTGTCCACGGAGTTAGGAATTACTTTACGCGACGAATGACACGACTAATAATAATTATAACCGGGTGTTTTGTCATTCACAAAAATTAAGAAAATAATAATATATGTATACGAGTAAATAGTATAACCAATTATATTATTATTTAGTCTAAATCGACACACGATGTTATAAATTGATTTGAAATAATATAAATATATATTATTTAATAATACGGGTCACGGTTTGAAATTTAATTTCATTACTTTTGAGTCTAAGATCGAAAACCCCAATTCAGAATACAGATGAACCCTAATTATGGGTTCATGATCAATTCAATAGTGGAAGCCCGATATTTCATAGGGCTTTCACTCTACAGACGATTGCGAAGCTAATGGAGTAGTTTAATTTCATTAAGGATGCGTTTAATATCAAAAGCCCCAAAATAGATTATGTATAAACCCTAGGATTTGGATCGAGTTCAATTCGATGATAATTGAATCAAATGATATGGGGTTTTCAAAGAGTGACAAGTTGCGAATCTGATGGTATGGTTTAATTTGATTAAAACAGTTTTTAAGATTAAAATCCCCAAAATCGAATATGAAGAACCCTAATTTCCGGATCTTGTAAAATTGAGTGTTGTTTGATTTAATTAACATAGGGCTTTTGATATACTGAGGATTACGAAGCTAATCATGTATATTAATTTGATTTAAATACAGTCTAGGGTCTTCATCGATTAACTGGTTTACGATGAACCCTAAAATTTCGGTTTGAGTTGAATTCGATAATTTAAGCCCTGATAATGATAGGGCTTTTGATCTATGAATTGAGGCGAGACTGATACTGTAAACAATTACAAGAATGGTTGATGGATGGATAGCTTCCGGCTAGAACGAGTGTCGTCGGCATGCGGGCTAGATTCCGGTGACCTTGACTGCTTCTTCGGCGTATTTGGTGTAGGCAAAAGCTTTAGGGGAGTGTGAATGAGGTGTGCAGTGGATTCAATTGCAGAATGATAAGTTAATTTGCTTGAATTCGATGATCATTGTCGCGGGTTCGACGGTTACAGTTTTAGGGAGTAAATTCGTGAATATGGAATAGTTAAAACGCCTAGGAACGGCTCATTGATGATCGATATCATCAATATGATGATTAACAGCTGAGAATTCGAGTAGCCACTTCGGTTTATGGTTTAATTCGAATCAATTGAATGTTTGGGTTTGACTTTAGAAAGTCAACCGAACTCAAATTTGCTGATTTTGACTTTGAGAAGTCAATTTATTTTATTTAGCATACTAACACAACTAGTCCTTGTAGTTTTGAGTTGGATTTGTGACCGAATTAGTCCTTGGGGGTTAAATTTGACTAACGAGGTTAAGTTTTTAATAAGAAACTTAACGGAATAGTTAATGGAATTAACTGAAAAAGTCGGATTGTCACATCAGAGAAGAGAAATAATGGAATGGCTCAGGGGGTTACTCTATGGATCCGGGATGTGATCCTGATCCTAATAGTGAGGCTTCCAAGGAAGTCTCTCTAGTGTTGTGGCTATCCCTTTTGGTATTCTCATCATAATGTTGGGATTCTGAATGAGGGCTTAGAGGTTGGGTTTGGGCCTTTGAGACAAGAAGAGAAGGAGTCTTCTTGCTCCTTTTTCTGGTGTACGTCGTAGCAATTGGGGCCCTTTGTTCCAGTTGAACGATAACATCCAAAACAGATGTAAGTACTTTTTGTACCTGTGCATCCTTAGTAGTATGCACAGGGGTTCGAATGGTGGAAGCAGATTGTTGTTCAGGATGTGATGTGGAGGGTGTGGGATCAGTATCAGCTGGGATTGCTGAACTGTCACCCGGGGTACTTTGTATATTCAGCATTGTAGATAACAATGGAACATTGACCCCTGAGAACTTTTTGGAAACAGTTCTCATACTTTGAAAAATATTATTTTTATGTCCCAACATGATGTAGAATCTTACAGGTTTTGAAAGTTCTTTTAGTTCCTGGTTGAAAACCTCCTGTAAGAATCTTGGATACATAAAAATTTGTTGCTTTGCAACCTCTTGAAGGTTATATCTCAAACCCTCAAAGATGAGGTGTGTAAAGTTGAAACCTAGGCCAGTAATCATACCATGGAAAGCAGAGGCAAGTGCGAAGCTCACTTGATGCCATCCACTTCTCTTCTGAGATATGCATTGGAGAAGAGTGTGGCAGAGATACTTCCATGGAGGGCCCATCAGCGCCTTCTCTATTGTATACTCATTTTGATTTCCAGTGTACCCTATGGATACAAAGATCCTCATATACTCTTCCTTTGAGTATGAGTTGGCTGCTCCCTCATCTTGAAGCTTAAGATGTTTTCGGAGGGTAGCTTCAGATATGATAATGTCCTTGCCGTCTACATTGGCTTTTATTTGGGGAATCCCTTGTTCAGTAAAGTAGACGGCGGTATTCCAGAAATCCTCCATATGAGGGATATATATGGTAGGGTTGGTTGTGAGGGCAAAATGGATCTTTGACCGGCATAGGAAGTCGATCATATCATCGAATCCTTCGGATTTCTTTCCCTTGGTTAAGTATGCTGTAAGGTTGTGGTACGGGGAGAACTTATCGTCAGGGTTATTGATGTCTGTCATTGTTGTTTGATTTTGGAGGGATGGTTTGAAGGTTTAAGAATATGAAAGGCTTTGAATGTTTTAAGGATGGAAGGCTTTGAATGTGGTAGTGACTTGAGAGAAAGTGATGTGGGTTTAGGGTGAAATTGAATGTGAAGAGGTGGTAAGGAAATTTGATTTGTTCTTATAACGGCAGAGGAGGGAAAAAACAAAATGACTTGTACAGTACAACCTCATTCACCTTTTACTGTTACAGCTGTAATACACAGAGGCAGTCATGGTAAAGACTGACGTTAATTTTTACAACGGGTAAAAGTTAATTTGGACTTAAATTTACCCATCAGCAGCAAACTTGGTTGCTGTGGATGAATAAGCATGTCCGCTGCAAGCTTGGTTGCTGCGGAAGGTTAAGTCTGTCAGCAGTGAACTCAATTGCTGCTGATGGATTCAGTGATCTGCAGCAAGGATGTCGCTGCTAACAGCCTTAAAGCTATTCATAGGAAACTTGTTCCTGCTGATAACTTAAAGCAGTCAGTGGCAAATCCTTTGCTGCTGAAGATTAAACCTGTCAGAAGCTGAAGGACAAAAATGCTGCTGACTTATAACTTTTATTTACAACAAAGACAAAACACATTTTAAAATAGAATTTTAGAGATAGATTTTAATCAAAGTTCATTATACCAATGGATTCAACTAAATATCTAAATCTAGCTTCATCAAAAGGTTTTGTAAACAAATCAGCATATTGCTCATTTGTATGAACTTTGGTTAAAATAATCCTCTTTTTCTCAGCTTGATCTCTTATGAATTGATACCTAATGTCAATGTCCTTTGTCTTGGAGTGCTGCACTGGATTGTTTGTGATTGATATAGCACTCATGTTATCAATGTGAATTGGAGTTGCCATGAAAGTCATCCCATAATCCAACATTTGATTTTGTATCCAGATGACTTGTGCACAGTAACTTGAAGCTGCAATATATTCTGCTTCAGCTGTAGAAGTTGAAACACATGTTTGCTTCTTGCACTGCCATGAAATCAGTCTTCCACCCAGAAACTGACATCCCCCTGATGTGGACTTTTTGTCCAAGTTGAATCCCCCATAATCAATGTCAGTGTATGCATACAGATTGAACTTGTCATCTTTAGAGTACCAAAGCCCAAGTCTTGGGGCTCCTTTAGGTATCTAATAATTCTCTTGACAGCTTGAAAATGTGAAACCTTTGTAGCTGTTTGAAATCTTGCACAGAGACATACTGCAAACATGATATCTGGCCTTGAGGCAGTGAGATACATGAGAGACCCTATCATTGCATGGTACTGATGTTGATCAGTGTCTTGGCCATCTTTGTCTGGAGTCAGCTGATGGTTCACTTGCATAGGGGTTCTTGCAGCAGGGCAGTCAGCCATCTTGAATCTTTCCAAAATGCTTTTTTACATATTTGGATCGGCTGATGAAGATTCCATTTGGGACTTGTTTGACTTGTAGACCCAAGAAGAAATTTAGTTCACCCATTGAACTCATTTCAAACTTTGAGTGCATAAGAATCTCAAAGTCTTTGCACAGCTTTTTTCTTGTTGATCCAAAGATGATATCATCAACATAGATTTAAACTAGTAAGATTTCTTCCTCTTCATCTTTGATAAACAAGGTCTGGTCAATAGCACCCCTTTTGAAGTTGTTGCTTAGTAGATATCCTGAAAAAGTTTCATACCAGGCTCTTGGTGCTTGATGTAAGCCATACAGAGCTTTGTCTAGTTTAAACACTTAAGTAGGATGTGCAGGATCTACAAATCCTGGAGGCTGTTTGACGTATACTTCCTCACCAATCTTTCCATACAGAAAAGCACTCTTCACATCCATTTGATAGACGGTGAAATTCTTGGATGCAACATATGCCAGTAAGATTCTGATGGCCTCCAGCCTGGCAACAGGAGCAAAGACTTCATCATAGTCAATTCCTTCTTCCTGAGTGTAGCCTTGAGCTACAAGTCTGGCTTTGTTTTTTACTACAATGCCTCTCTCATCTTGCTTGTTCCTGAAAACCCATCGTGTGACAATAGCATATTGACCTGGTGGAAGATAAACAAGTTTCTAGACATCCTGCCTTTTGAATTGTAGTAACTCTTCCTGCATTGCCTCAATCCAGCTGCTGTGTTTGAGTGCCTCATCTATCTTCTTGGGTTACACCTGAGATAAAAAACATGAAAACAAGCATATATTGGCCTCGTGAGATTTGCTTCTTGTGAGAACTCCTTGATGGACTTGGCCAATAATATTTTCTTGAGGATGTTCTTTGTGGATCTTCTATGCTGGTACCACTTCCAGCTGTATCCCTTTCCCCAGATTGCTTTGATTTTGATCAAGGGTCTCTTCATTCATGGTGGAAGAGTCTTAAATATCAGCAGCCACATCAATATTTTCAGCAATAGCATCAACAGTATCTACAGCATTTACCGAAGAGTCTTCATCTAAATTTTCAGTTTCAGACAGGCTGCTGCTGGTGACATTTGAGAGTCTTGTTTCGGCTTCGCTTGCTTCAATTGCTTTCACAACTGATGGAGGATCAATGGATGGTCTTTGCAGACGGATAGAAGGTTTGGGAAAATCCAGTCTGTAGTCAGTGGATGAAATGGAGGCAGGTGTTTGTGTAGAGTTAGACTCCATATTTGAGAAGGTGAGAGGCTCAAATATTTGGGAGAAGGAGTCTATGTCAAAAAGCCAGTTTGGGCCTTTACCCTGCTCACAGATGATGTGTTCTCTACATTCTACATTTGCTGATTCTTCCACAATTCTTTTTCTTGAATTGAATACTCAGTAGGCCTTTGATTGAGAGGAATAGCCTACAAAATATCCTTCATCATATTTGGCACCAAACTTAGGAAGAACCCCATGTGTGATGAGAATGGTGCATGGACACCCAAAGGGCTTTAGAAACCCAATATAGGGAACTCTTTGAAACCAAAGTTCATAAATGAGAACTCTATTTTGCACATAGCAGGCTGTGCTAACTGCTTCTGCCCAGAATGTGAGAGGCAGTTTTGAGTCAGCCAACATAGATCTTGCTGACTCAATTAGAGTTCTGTTTCTCCTTTCAGCAACTCTATTTTGTTGAGGAGTTCTTGAAGCACTGTATTGTCTTTCTATCCCCTTGCTTTCACAGAAACAATTTAAAGTGTGGTTCTTGAACTCTGTGCCCTGATCACACCTTATGATCTTCACCTTTTGATTGCTTTGGTTCTCTACCCTAAGAATGTAGGATTTGAGAATTTCAGCAGTTTCATCTTTAGTTCTCAAGAAGTATACCCATGAGAATCTGGTGTAGTCATCAGTTATCACCAGACAGTATGACTTCTTGCCCATTGACATGACATTTGTAGGACCAAAGAGATCCATGTACAGTAGCTATAGTGGAGTGTCATTTGTATTCAATGTCTTGGGCTTGTGAGAACTCTTGTGTTGCTTCCCCTTTAAGCAAGCAATGCAGTGGTCTTCTAGCTGGAATTCTTTGTCAGGAAGCCATCTGACAAGATTGTCCTTTACTAGTTTGTTAATATTTTTGATATTAAAATGACTTAATCTCCTGTGCCAGGGAGCTGATTCATCAACTGAGGCTTTTGACAGAAAACAGGAAACACTCCCAGATGGAGTGACTTCATTCATGTCTAGTACATAGAGATTCTCTTTTCTCTGAGCAGTTAATAAAATCTTATCTGGAGGAGGTATGGGTAAACCTGGAGACAGTACGAAGCATTTTTATCTGTGAAGAGCATCCAATGCTTTTGGTCACAGACCTGGGAAACACTCACGAGATTGAAGTCCAATTCTTTGACATAGTTGACCTTATCAATGCTCATTCTTTCGTTGGACACAGTTCCTTGTCTAGTAATGGATCCTCCCTTTGAGTCACTTCAAAAGGCAACATATCCTCCATTGAAATGTTTGAAGTTGGAGAGGATGGATCTGTTGCCTGTCATGTGCCTGGAACAGCCACTGTCTACCACCCAGATGTTATTCTTGTGACCTGGCAGTCCCTGCACATGATAGAGATCTAGTTAGTGGGAGGAGTCCAAGAGCTTCCATCCTTGAAGAAAAGGGTTCTTGGAATGTTAGATTCATCATGTGTGCAGTCAACAGAACCAATGATAAGTCTTGGAGTGATAGATATTGGGATCTTGGCTTTCCATTGTTGAGGAGATTGTCTTCCTATTCTCTTTTCTCTGTCAGCAGCTGATTTTGCTTTGACTGCTGATGGCTGTTTTTCAGCAGCATCAGATTTTGCTGCTGGGGATTTTGCCTTATCAGCAGCAGCTGATTTAAGCTTATCAGCAGCAGATGTTGTTGCTGCTGATGGTTTTGCTTGAGCAGCAGCAGATTTGGTTGCTGCTGAAAGCTTGTCTTTAGGTTGCTTGTGCTTCACTTGATTACCAACATTTTTTCTGGCTGCTGATTGTTTAACAACCGCTGTATGCTGATCCATCTTTACCTTTCGTTTTTGAGGGGCTTTTATGAAGGATCTGGTTGAAAGGGTTAAATTGACAATTTGCAGCAAAGTGGTCTGATTCACCACAGATGATGCACGTCTGTTGAGATTTTGACAACTGCTCCCTTGGTGGAGAAGAGAGTTTCTGAATTGAGTTGTCTTTGCTTCAAACCTTTTTACCTGTTTGTTCTTATTTGTCTTCTCAAAAGCACGTTGCCTGAGGTTTCCTTGCTGCAGAAGGTAGTAGAAGCAGGTGCTGGCAGTGTGGTTATATTTTCCACAGACAAAGCATGATTTTTCCAGTTTGTCCCTTGAAAGATAAACATAATCCTTTCTTTTGAAAAGATCTTTGAAGTTCCAAGGGTGAACTTTGTTATGCTCAAAAGGAGCTTCTTCCAATGTCTTTTGAACACATGGAACTCTTTCTCCAGGCTTATGGCATATGTCAAACACCTTTCTTTGAGGCAATGCGGTTGAAGACTGCCCCTTTTCAGCATTTAGCTTTCTTCCTTCTGGAGGATAGCTAATTTTGATTTGGTTGAAAGGTATAGGAACCGGAGCGGCTGGTAAAGGAACAGGAGTACTTGTTTGAATGACTTCAAGAACAGGCTTTGGTACTTGTACTTGTGATGAGATCTCCTCAGTTTTAGTGGACTCTGAGCAAGATGACTCAGATTCTGATGAGGTAGTGTATTCTTGCACCAGTGGTTCATATATTGAAGAATCAAGATCTCGGTTGGCCTTTTCAAGATTTGAGAGATTGAAGCTTGGTTCATGGATGACAACGTAGTCAACAGGAGGTGCAACGACTTGGTATTGTTCACCATAATACCCTAGACTAGTTTTTACCTTTTCATGAATTTGAGCATCTAAAAGTCTTTGCAGATTTTTAGATGCAAATTCATATTTATCAACATGAACTTTTTGTTCTGCCAATTCTGCTCTAGTAGCTTTTAGTCTAGTCAGTAGATCATCAATCTGCGTTTCAAGATTGCTTTGTTCATGTTTTAGTAATGAAATCTCTTTCTTTAGGCAGTTAATTTTTTCTTTATAACTGTTTTCTACCTTTATGAATTCAGATTTCATTTGATGAAACTCTTCATTTTGATCTATAAGGTTTTGATTATGCTTTCTGTAGCCTAACACCTTATCAATACAAGCTTGGGAACAGAGATGTTCATATACATGAGGCGGTATCTCAGTTGTGTCTACCGTAAGCGCTTGGTTGTTGGCAGGCAGCTCTTCATACTGGAACCTCCAGTCGAAGTCAGAAGTTCCAACAGTTGCACAGGCTGCAGTTTGAACTGGAGGAGTAGCTTGTTACTGTTGTTGTGTAGGTTGGGCTTTGTGAGCTTGTCTTGATTGAGGAGTAGCTGGATTGGCTCTGGTGCCTTGCATTCTCTAGCAAAGTGACCCAGTTGGTTACAGTTGTAACATCTTAGTTTGCTTTTATCCAATCCAACTCTAGTGTTGGAGTTGTTGCTTGGAATGGGTCTTCCGGTTCTAGAGTAGATCTTTTTGCTCTTATAGAGAGCATGACATACGAGTGCTTTATGTCCATTTCTTCTAAGTCATCTGGATGGAAGCATTCCAGATCCTCCTTGATAAAGGACATGTTGCTTGAGTTTTCAGAAACAAAAGCAGCAGAGGTTGAGGTTTGAGGAGGAGCTTCTAGGAGAAATGATGAGGTGTTTGTTTGAGAGGTTGAAGTTTGTGGATGGGTGACAATGGAAGGATAGTAGTCGCTGGAACTAGGACCTGAGTGGTCAGAGTGGAAGGCGGAGGTAGTGGTGGATGCAGAGGCATTTTGATAGCTTGGGCTTCGTTCTTTTGCATGAATCATCTCTAGCTCATAGGTTTTCAGTATACCAAATAGCTCAGTCATTTGAAGAGTCTTCAGATTTTCAGTTCTTCTAATGGACACTGTGTAGAGTGTCCAGCAGTTAGGTAAAGACCTGATGAATTTTTTTAGAATATCTTCATTCTCTAGCTTCACATTTGAGCACTGCAACTCACCTACAAGATAAGTAAATCTGTTATATAAAACAGTTAGGGACTCACCTTCCTTCCAGACGAAGTTTTCGTACTGCTGCTTCAGGATGTCCCTTCTGTTTTCTTTGACTTCCTCTGAACCGGAAAACATCTTCTCAAGAGCCTCCCATAGCTCCTTAGCAGTTTTGTAACCTCTGAAGTTGTGAAAAACTTCATTTGGTACATTTGAATGGCTCCCAAGGCTTTGAAGTCTACCTTCATTTTCTTGATATCTTCATCAGAGTACTTGGAGGGTTCTTTGGAAACCAGTGCACCTCCGGAATCAGCAGAGGACACCATGGGTATGTATGGTCCATCTTTAATGGATTTCCACATCCCATATTCCTGATAGCAGAAGAAGCTTTCCATTATGTTCTTCCACATATCATAATCTTCACCAGACACCAGTCTTGGTGGTCTGTTGATGCTTCCAATATCTTCAAATCCATTGTTTTGAGCCATTTCTGTCTTTTAGACAATGAGTGACTTTTAGCAAAGAGATAGATAAGAATAGAACCAGAGAATGATTAAACAAATGTGAGTTTGTTTAATCTGTGAGCCAAAGCTCTGATACCACTTGTAGGATCGGTAAATACAAGATGGTTCTATTTCAGTTGAGATTGGCGGAAACAATCACAACTTAAGCAAATTAAACAAGTAGACAAGAAGAATACTCATAAATGCAATTTTGTATTAAGCTTCAAGTGTTACAAGATTACAGAGAAACCTCTTAAGCAAAAAGTGCTATTTACAATGACTCTAAGTACTACTTATATAGTAACTTAGAATCAAGACAGACCCTTGATTCTAAGGATCAGATCTAACACAGACCGTTGATCTTGTATTGAAGCTATTCTACATATACAGACAATAATAATAACTACAAAGGTTAACTTTACTTAAACGTCTTCTTAGGCATCATTGCTTGCATGCTTGGAGAAGAGCGTTGTAGTGCTTTATTGTCTGCACCAGTGACATTCTTTCTGCATGGAGTGTGTCAGTGGTGTAGCTGAAAGTTGTCAATGGTAATGGTTGCTTTTGCTTTTGCAAGGCTGCTCAGCTGTAACGTTTGATCTTCAATGGATGAATAACTATCAGCAGCAGAGTTGTTGATCAGCAGCAAGATGCAACCATCCAAAGCTGCTGATGATTTGCCTATCAGCAGCATCAAGTGTTGATGCTGCTGAGAAGCCTATCCGCAGCAACTCTGGTCTTCAGCAGATAAGGCTATCCACAACAGATTTGTTCTTCAGCAGAAGAACAAGTATCCGCTGCAGATAAGCTTATCCGCAGCAGTTTGTTGGTCAGCAGCAAACTCTGAGATCAGCAACATTTGTATTTAGAGAATTTTGTAGCCATCAGTCTTCATTTCTACAATCGCTATAGGCTACGATACAAAAAAATAACTGTTTTTTAATACAACTCCGTTTAAAAAACAATTATACCAGGATGTTGAAAAAAAAATAAAATAAAAGCAGTCGTGCAATCCGTTTTTTTTAAGTTACCGAATGAAAGTAGTTATAGAAAAACGAAATTAAATACGTAATTAAATGGGCTAAAAGCATAAATTATATATAATATAAATGGTGAAAATAAAAAAAAAATTCAATAGACTGTCTGCTTGATTCAGCAGCCTGATAGACTGCTTCACTATTCACATTTTGTTTAGTATAATTGTAACTTGTAAATTGTGTCTTTTAAATTCACTAAGTATAAAAAATTGTTTCTTGAGGCTCATATGTTGTATTGTTGTCACATTTTCTTCCATTCCACTGTGTTAACTTTTATGTTAGTTTTTTGAAATGATCCATTTACTCTTCTTAAAAAATTAAATAAATTATTACTTTTTTTAGACTATATTACAATTTTTGCCCTTTATAATTATCTAAATTATGGAATGGGTCATTTAAAATTTTGACTTTCACTTACTGTCCTTTATTTGAAAAGTTCTCTCATTTCTTTTCATTTTGACTAACTTGAGTTAAATATTTCTGTTAAGTGAAGGACATTATTGTCTTTTTAGCTATAAATGACAATTCTTGTAAATGCTAAAGTATAGTTTATTTATTTTTCTTTTCTTTCTTTTCCTTTTATTCTTTTATCACTTTTATTTTTTTAGATTTTGTTTATAATTTTATTAATTAATTAACCAACTTATTTATTTTATAAAAATATATATTTTTTATTTATTTTATTTATTTTCGTTTGTTTGAATAAGTAATATACTTTTCTCACTTTTATTTTAAAGATTTGTTTAAAATTTTATTAATTAAATAAGCAACTTATTTGTTTTATAAAAATAGTTTTTTTAATATTTTTATAATTTATTTACTTTCTTTTTTTAAGCTATTTACTTTTATCATTTTACAATTATTATATTTATTTATACTATTTTTTATATATTATAGAGTTAGTATGAGTTTAAAATTTATTTTGTAATCATACACTCAATCTTGAGGCATTGTTTTCAGTCAAGCAAGTATTCAATGGATGCTCGTTGTTCTATAGTCTATTTTTAACTTAATAGGTTTTAACTAAGAAATTTGTGAATTAGTGAAACGGGGTAAACTGATTCAATATCAATGTGTTATGTGTATTGGTTAAAATTTAATTAATTCCCAAATTAAAGAGTGAACCAAATGGGTGAAGCGTTGGTTTTCGGTTGTCAAGGTCGGGCATTGGGGCCGTTCAAATCAGCTCTAACCTTTCTAGGATTTTAACTAAAACTGTCACGTAAAAGAAACCCGTTAGAAGGGGTTCTAGAGACAACCCTGTGACGGTTAAGTTGGTATTCGTAGGCTTGTAAATGCATTGAACGAGTACGAATCGGACATATTCGTTTAACTTTAACCAAGCAAACGAACGAACACGAAACAATTAATCGAACGAGGTTTTCTTGTTCGTGTTCGTTCGTTAATAAAATGAGTGTGTTCAAATAAAAAATAATAATTAATAAAATTTTAAAGAAATCTATAAAATAAAAATGAGAAAAGTATATTACTTATTAAAACAAACGAAAATAAGAAAATTAAATAAAAAAAATATATATCTTTATAAAATAAATAAGTTGGTTAATTAATTAATAAAACTTCAAGATTGAGTATATACTTACAAAATAAACTTTAAACTCCTACTAACTCTCTAATATATAAAAAATAGTATAAAGAAATATGATAATTGTAAAATGATAAAAGTAAATAGCTTAATAAAAAAATTACAAAAATATTTAAAAAGCTATTTTTAATTAAATTTTAAAAATATATTTAAAATAAAAGTGAGAAAAGTATAATATTTATTCAAACAAACGAAAATAAAAAATATATATCTTTATAAAATAAATAAGTTGGTTTATTAATTAATAAAATTTTAAACAAAATCTATAAAATAAAAGTGATAAAAAGAATAAAAGAAGAATAAAAGAAAAAGAAAGAAAAGAAAAAAAAATTAAGTAAACTTTAGCATTTTACAAGAATTGTCTTTTAGGGCTAAAAGACAATAATGTCCTTGACTTAACAGAAATATTCAACTCTAGTTAGTCAAAATGACAAGAAACGAGAGAACTTTTCAAGTAAAGGACAGTGAGTTAAAGTCAGAATTTTAAATGATTCATTCCATAATTTGGATAGTTATAAAGGACAAAAATTGTAATTTAGTCTTTTTTTCTAAAACCAAATGAATCATCAAGCCTACGATTGGCTCAGATATTCGGCTGATCAGTCGACTACTCCCCGACCTTGTTGGCACATTAAAAAGCCGGTAAGACGCATCCATGATCGGGATTCAACTCCTAACATTCTTTCATTTTGGCGTTTTGGTGGCCATCGAGCAAGGGGGCTTTAAGGGTGTGCAGGGTGGGCGACCACACAGGGCCTAAAAGTTTTTTTTCTTTTAGGTAACGTAGGTCGATTAATATGAATAATTACATATTCTAGAATGGGTCCAATAAGTCTAGTTTTTTTTTATTTTTTTTATTTTTTTATTTTTTTTTACAGAAATGGTGTTTTTTGTTGAAAGAGTATTCTAAAGAGGCTCAATAACTTAAGTTATTTACCAATTAGGTTAAAATATATTTATTCTTTAATCTCTATTTTTTTAAATACAAAAAAGGAGATAGATTACGGGATTGGCGATTGCAATTGACATTTAGTGATAGTCGATACTCTATACATAAAAAAAACCACGATTTTCGACTGTCGATAAAAAAATTCAGGCTGATTGTGATAGGCGATTAAAGATTGTTTGATAAATAAAAAAACCATACTGATTTTTAAAACATTTGAAACAAGTCGATTATTTCCCTAATGCATTAATTGCTTGTAGAGTCTTGTTGACCATTCTAGTAACGGTGGTATCTGTAGAAATAATCTTTTCAAAATTGAAGTTGTTGAAGTCTATTAAAATCCACAATGTCTCAAGAAAAATTTAATGAATTGGCACTAATAACCATTGAGAATTATTATTTAAAGAGTATGTATTATGAAAAGCTGATCAACAACTTTGCTTCCAAAAATATTAAGAAAACCTCATGATTCGTTTAACTATGTAAAATAGATCTTTTGCTACAGTAACTTTGTTTTGTTTATTGTTTAATGAATTTTTTTATCTATAAGAATTATTGTCGCTTTAATAAATTATATATATATATTTATATTTTAGGGACCCATTTTTACTAGTCGCACAGGACATCTGAAATCTTAGGGACGACCCTGTCACCAAGAGCACGTGAGTTCGTTCAACTGACACTCGTATTTTCGGCCATCAGAGACCCTGCCACCAAGAGCCTACGAGTTCGTTCAACTGACACTTGTATTTTCGGCCATCGGCGGAGGCAGATGGCGTTTTGGAGGGTTCCATTTCTTCGTCCTCAAGTACGTTGAATCCAAAGAGCTTTAACCCTCAAAGATCCAAATCACGAGTGAACATGCACTATGATGTTTTTGGTTGAATTTTTTGACGTTATTGGTTGAATTTATTGAAGTCTGTGGCACCCAACCTTCCCAGATCGGTTTGGATCTTCACCCTCCTAAATCGATTTTGGTTTTGACCATCCCCTACAATAAACTATACAAATGAATAGTAAACTACTCTTTCGGCTATTGATAACTGTTTGAGATTTGTGTTTCCTTTTATAATTTTTGCTTCTGGGATTTGTTTTTGGACATTGATGGTGGATTTCGAGTATGTGAATAACTGATTATCGGCAGTGGAGGTGCCATTAATGATTATGAAGACATAGAAGGTGGGTTTTTAGCAGTGGGGTGCCATTATTGAATGTCGCGATCAAAATCTCACGAAAAGGGGTGGGTTGGTGAAAGTCGGCAGTTTGCCCGGGAGGGGTGGGGGGGGGGGCTAGAATTTACGGTTAGGGAAGAAGATGATGAAGTGGGTGGGGTGCTTTTATTTATTTTTTTGATATAAGAAGAAAGCATAAATTAGCCATTTAACACATCATTTAATAGAAAAGTTAACAACAGTTAATGAAAAAGTCAAAAAGTGTGACAACATATGAACTCCATGGACGTTTTATTGTGCATATTGAAGTTAAAGAACACGATCTGCATGTTACCCTATTCATAACGGACGAAAACTGTAATTTATCCTTATTTATTTGTGTATTTATTTAGGATTTCAACGTTTCTATTAATATATATGTAATATCCCAAATTTTAAATATAGAGTGCAGGGGTTAAAGTGCAATTACCCTAAAGTTGAGGGACAAAAATGGTCATTGGATGAAACCCTAGGGGTTAAAATAACCGTTTATTAAAGTAGAAGGGTTAGAATACGTTGGAATTAAAGTTCAAGGACTGAAATGAAAATTATGAAATCTAGATGGATGTCGGACCGACATCATCCTTCCCATCGGTCCGAAATGAGCCACGGGACTGATGTCGGACCGAAATCAGTTAGATAGCGGTCCGACGACCGTTATTGCGCCGCAATTCCTAGTAATGACACGTGTTGGATGACTCACCGTTGAGATCTGACACGTGTAAAAGAGATATCGGACCGACGTGAAAGCGTAGTGGTCCGCTATGTCCATAACGGACCGATATCAGTTACATAACGGTCCGCTATGTGCTCGCCAAGCCAATAAGCCGCCTCACTTGGATGTCGGACCGACATCGCCAGGGATAACGGTCGAAAGTGGGTCTCAACTCAGCCTATAACTAGATGGCTTCAGCCATTGATTTGAAATCACAAACACCTTCACCACCTCACATACACACGAAATTTAGAAGGAGCAAGAGTCTCGGGGCGACACGTTTGAGTACGAGTGCGGTACGCTGCGAGTGCGGTTCGAGTTCAGGAAAGCGTCTAAACAAGGAACAAGCCTAGGATTTACCCGAGGATAAAGTAAGTACACTGGACCCGTACCATAGACACGATTATGTGAAATACGTGTTTAAACAATATGTGCTAGGTGATATGTGATATGACGAGGGTACGGGGTAATGAAAGGTTAGTCTAGACACTAAATAGTAATAATGAAGTAGTGATGACGTATCCAAGGGGTGGTGGATACGCCGCTGGTACTTCATATATATAAACCTCTTTGATATTTCGTGGCGAAACCATTATAAATGTTTAGGGGTATAGACTAAAAGACAGTAATAAAAATATAGTAAACGAACGGGAGAATATCCAACCGGTATGTAGTTATCTGACGAACGGAATGTTCTGTCTAAGGAAAGAGTGGTGTATAAATCTCTCCTAGACCCGTCACTCTTTCCTGGGAACATCTCTGTTGGAGGTACTGCTTTGGAAGGAAAATCACCCCAGTTTACAGTATATGACAAATATGAATATACGATGGAAATATACCATGCATAATGAATATGAATAAGTGATGAATATGAATACGTGAAATGCATGATGAATACGTGAATGCATGATAATACATGCAAATGTCAATGAGTATGATGGAACGATTCTAAACTTTAAAATGGAATAATGGAGTGCTCACGAAATGTTAAAAGGGCGGTGGATACGCCGCTGGTACTTCCTATATATAAACCCTTTTAATACATCGTGGAGAAACCATTGCGAAGTTTTAAGATGAGGACTGGTTGAAAAATAAATCAAGCATATACGTGATATGAAAATAAATGCTTGATACATTTGGGATGCTGTGAGTCTACGATACTCAAGGTCCCAAATGAAATAAGATACCCGGCCTATAAGGTGGATCTCAATAAATAATAAAGAAGAGAACTAAAAAGATTCCAAACCTACGGGGCTGAGGAAAAGAAAAGGAAACTCTAGGCCTACGAGGCTGAAAGAGTAAAGGATTCCAATCCTATGGGGCTGAGGAATGCGTGAGTCTTCATGACAAATGCGAGGGATCTATACTGACGAGTATAAGAACCTTGCCAATACTCGGACCGGAGGTACGGCCTAAGATGGTTGCGAGGGGGTTAGCACACCCATAAAATATACAAATACTGTGATCGGAGGTACGTCCGAAGATGGTCACAGGGGCGCCGAGAGCCCGAGAAAACGTGAACAATAATAAGAACCTAAAGGGTTCATAATGAAATGAAAAGATGCAGTGTACTTACTTAGCGTAAGCTAATTCAAAAACGTTTTCCAAACACTGTAGGAAAGAAGCACATAGAATGAGGCTTCCTGAGGACGTGGCTGCTCGGAGTTGGAAAATCCCTTATAGGATGATGTAATTATATTATCCTTTTGTAAAACAATATTATTATAAATGAAAAAGTTATCTTAGCCGTTGTGGCAAGGTTTTGTTAATCTGGGACCGGTTTTTCACAATAAAATACTCTGATAAAATAATAAGATAAGTAGGGTGTTTCAGGTTGGTATCACAGCACGGTTTGAGGGATTTAAGTATCAGAAGGGGTACAGGGACCCAGAATTGGGTTTGCATGACCGTGCAATGCAATTAACGGCCGTGCATTGCCCTTTTCTGGTCCCTGTTGACTTTTTGATATTTTGGTTTGACTTCCTGTGTCCGGTTTCGTTCAATTGGCCCCCGGATGTTGATTTTACCTTGATTTTGAGTGTTTTCTTCATGT
This sequence comes from Smallanthus sonchifolius, assembly GCA_023525975.1. Classification (NCBI taxonomy): domain Eukaryota; kingdom Viridiplantae; phylum Streptophyta; class Magnoliopsida; order Asterales; family Asteraceae; genus Smallanthus; species Smallanthus sonchifolius. The sequence goes on from CM042022.1 coordinate 82,973,718, forward strand.
TTTTGTAAATCCGGGTTAATTATCCTATCAGAACACAAATGAGTGGATTAGGCATAAATTATTATCATATTATCTCTAATTGTGATGATTTCGGGGATAATTATGCATACAAAACATGTATAATTTACGTCATATCATATACATTGCCTTATGCCAGGCCAGTATAGGAGCTAATATATGGGACCATCATGATATCGCAAACATCATATGTTAACTTATGCCAGCATATAGTAAGACGGGAATGTGAAAATGCATGAATGAATGTGCATGTGTAACATGCATAGATGAGGCCTTATGTGAAAGCCTAGAATACTGGAATAGGGTTAAACTGATAAAAGACCTATAGTATAAAAACCCTAGACTATGATTAGGGTTAACAAATGAGAGATTAAACGATGTCATCTTTCAGCAAATGGTTGAACATCAAAATGACAAAGTACGTGACGAGGGAAGCCACAGGAGAGCTGAATCTCCACGTCATGATGAGAATGAAGTCGAACAAGTCCCGGTGAATATCCGAAGACAAATCATAATAGAATTAGGAAAGGCAATCGATGCAAACTTCCCGATTCTACAAGCTGAACTACAGAGCTCATTAGAGAGCTGGTTCGAAAACCATAAAGAAGTTACCCATAATGGAGAAGGAGGAAATCCAGAAGTTGATATGAAGTCAACTCGTTGTACATACAAGGATTTCATGACATTCAAACCTTTAGAGTTTAAGGGAGCTGTTAATCCCTTAGAAAGTCAGAGGTGGACCACCTCAATAGAAAGGGCATTCGATACATGCCACTGTGAGAAAGAAGATGAAGTTACCTTCGTTACCAACCAATTAAAAGAGTGAGCTGATGATTGGTGGGGAGTAGTGAAAAGAGAAAAAGGTAGAGACAAAAGTAAGGAAATGAGATGGGAAGAGTTCAAAGATCGCTTCATAAAGAAGTTACTCATAATGGAGAAGGAAGCAATTGAAAGAATTACTGAGGAATTTCTTCAACTCCGTTAGAAAACAGAGACGGTAGATGAAATCATGGAGATTTTCTTTGACAAGGCTAGGTTCTGTCCAACTTTATTGATAACCCCGGAGATGTGGATGACGAGATACCATCTCGTTTTGAAAACAGAAATTAGAGAGTTTATCCATCCATCCAAGTGTGCGAACTTGGAGGAGATGATTGATTGGGGTCGGGAACGCGAAACTGAGCTCAAGAGACAAGCTGAGAGAGACGGGAAGAGGAAAGGAGAAAGTTATCCTTCTCTTATGCCTCTTAAGAGGTTTAAGTTTAGTAAACCAGGATTTGGTTCCTCCCAAAGGAAAAGTATCCAAAATTGCAAAACTTGTGGAAGAAGGCACCCGGGAGAGTGCCGATTCAAGTCCACAACTTGCAACAAATGTGGGAAGGCAGGACACACTTTGTAGTGTATGAGTGGAACCAGATTATGCTACAACTGTTATAAGCCATGACACTTCAGCAGAGAATGTATTCAGTTTAAATTTCAGACAGAAAAGATCGGGGAAGGGTGAAGAGTGGTAGAAAATGAAGTCAAAATGATCGAGGCTCCGAAGCCAAGGGGAAGGGCTTTTCAGATCACTATAGAGGAAGCAAAAGATGTTCCTGACATCATATCAGGTACATTCCTCTTGAATTCCCTACCTGCTTGTGTTTTATTTGATACAGGAGCTAGTCGATCGTTTATTTCTTTAAAGTATGCGAACTCTAAAACTTCAATAGAAGTAAGTTGGCTAAGGCACTAGAAGTCGAAATCGCAAGTGATCGAAACTGCATAGTAACTAAAATATGCCGAGATTGCCGACTACTAATGGAAGAAGAAGAATATCTTGTCGACTTAATTCCAATGCCAATGCAAGAATTTGATGTAATCATTGGAATGGACTAGTTGTCTTCACATGCTGTAACGATTATATGCAATCAGAATATTATACAATTCATGACACCTACAGGAAAGGAAGTTAATGTGATTGGTGAATGACGAAACCAGATCACGATATGTACAATGGCCAAAATAAGTAGCTATGTGAGACAAGGTCATCAAGCTTTCTTAGCCTACGTAGCAGATGTAAAAATGAAAGGGAAAGAAATGGATCAAGTTCCAGTGGTAAAAGAATTCCCAGAAGTATTCCCAGACGATCTTCCAGGTGCTCCACCTGAAAGAGAAATCGAATTCAAAATCGAGTTAATTCCTGAAGCTAAGCCGGTAGCTAAGGCTCCATACCGGTTAGCACCAACAGAAATGAAGGAATTAATGTCACAACTGCAAGAGTTGTTAGACAAGGGATTTATACGTCCAAGTGTATCCCCTTGGGGCGCACCAATCTGTTCGTGAAAAAGAAAGACGGTAGTATGAGGATGTGTATAGACTATCGTGAATTGAACAAGTTGACTATCAAGAATAAGTATCCTTTACCTAGAATTGATGACCTGTTTGATCAATTACTAGGATCAAGTTGGTTTTCCAAGATTGACTTGAGATCCGGTTATCATCAGGTCAAGGTATGAGAAGAAGATGTACCTAAGACAACATTTAGAACTCGTTATGGACACTATGAATTTGTAGTAATGCCATTGGGAGTAACGAATGCTTCGGCAGTTTTCATGGATCTCATGAATAGAGTATGCCGACCAATGTTAGACAAGTTTGTTATTGTTTTCATTGATGACATCCTGATTTATTCAAGGAATGAAGAAGAGCATGCACAACACCTTCATGAAGTACTTAGTACTTTACGGAAGGAGAAATTGTACGCTAAATTCTCAAAGTGTGCATTCTGGTTAAGAGAAGTTCAATTTCTAGGTCATGTTGTAAACGTAGAAGGTATCTCAGTAGACCCAGCAAAGGTAGAGGCTGTAATAAAATGGTCTCCACCTAAGAATCCATCGGAAGTTAGAAGTTTCTTGGGATTAGCTGGCTATTATAGAAGGTTCATTCAGGACTTCTCTAAGATAGCTACCCCATTAACTAAGCTAACTCGAAAGAACTCAAAATACGAATGGAATGCGGCACAAGAGAAGGCATTCCAGATATTGAAAGAAAGATTGACACAAGCTCCACTTCTGACATTTCCATAAGGAGTAGAAGACTTTGTGGTGTATTCTGACGCTTCCAATCTTGGATTAGGATGTGTTCTGATGCAAAGAGGAAAGGTGATAACCTATGCCTCTCGACTGCTAAAGACACATGAAACAAACTATCCAACCCATGATATGGAATTAGCTGAAGTAGTGTTTGCACTAAAGATCTAGAGGCATTATCTGTATGGGACGAAGTGTACGATTTACACAGACCACAGAAGTCTTAAGTATTTCTTTGACCAAAAAGACTTAAACATGAGGCAACGACGATGGTTAGAACTGGTCAAGGATTATGATTGTGAGATCTTGTATCATCCTGGGAAGGCTAACGTGGTAGCCGATGCTCTAAGCCGCAAGGAAGAGCATCATCCTATTCGGGTGAAAGCATATAAGTTAGTAATAACTCCTGATTTCATGAGTCAACTTCGAGATGCACAAATCAAAGCATTAAAAGGTGAGAATATTAAGAAAGAAAGAATGGCTGGTCAGGAGAAGTTTCTAGAAGAGAATGAGTATAAAGTCAAGACTCGATTTGGTCGTATGTGGATACCACGATCAGGTGAGTTTACTTAAAATTCTCGATGAAGCTCATAAATCACGATATTCTATTCATCCAGGTACTATAAAAATGTACCAAGATCTTCGCAGAGATTATTGGTGGCCTGGAATGAAATTTGATGTTATGAAATATGTAGCGAAATGCTTAACTTGTTTACAAGTTAAAGCAGAACATCAGAAACCATACAGAAGGTTACAACCATTAGAAATCCCAGAATAGAAGTAGAAACATCTCACTATGGACTTCATAACCAAGCTACCAAAGACAACTAGGGGTTATGATACCATTTGGGTGGTCCAGTATTGGTATGCCACCATATGAGATGCTATATGGTAGAAGATGTAGGACTCCTGTATGTTGAGGAAAAATTGGCCAGAAAGAGTTGGGCGGTCGAGAAATAGTTCAAGCCACGTTAGAAAAGCTTGACTTAATTAAGGCACGTTTGAAAGCTGCACAAGATAGACAAAATTCATATGCAGACAAGAGAAGTAGACCAATAGAATTCCAAGAAGGAGATTATGTCTTGTTGAAGGTATCTCCTTGGAAAGGTCTAATCCGATTCAAGAAACGTGGAAAGTTAAGTCCACGATTCATTGGTCTTTTCAGAATCATCAGAAGAATCGGAAAAGTAGCCTATCAGTTAGAGCTACAAGAAGAATTGGATAAGATACACAACACGTTTCATGTATCTTATTTAAGGAAATGTTTGGCAGATAAGACTACACATGTTCCTCTACAAGAAATAGAGGTAGACGATAAACTGACTTATACTGAAGAACCTATCAAGATCCTAGACACAAAAGAAAAGCAGTTATGCCACAAAACGATTAGGCAAGTATTAGTGCAATGGAAGCACAGAAAAGGGTCGAAAATGACCTGGGAATATCAGGATGAAATGAGAAAAAGTTATCCTCAACTCTTTAAGGATTAACAGGTTTCGAGGACAAAACCTAATTTAGGGGGGGGGAGAGTTGTAATATCCAAAATTTTAAATATAGAGTCCAGGGGTTAAAGTGAAATTACCCTAAAGTTGAGGGACAAAAATGGTCATTGGATGAAACCCTAGGGGTTAAAATGACCTTTTATTTGGAATTAAAGTTCAGAGACTGAAAATGAAAATTCTGAAATCTGGATGGACGTCGGACCGACATCATCCTTCCCATCGGTCCGAAATGAGCCACGGGACTGATGTCGGACCGACATCAGTTAGATAGCGGTCCGACAACCGTCATTGCGCCGCAATTCCTAGTAATGACACGTGTTGGATGACTCACCGTTGAGATCTGAAACGCGTAAAAGAGATATCGGACCGACGTGAAAGCATAGCGGTCCGCTATGTCTATAACGAACCGATATCAGTTACATAACGGTCTGCTATGTGCTCGCCAAGCCAATAAGCCGCCTCACTTGGATGTCGGACCGAAATCGCCAGGGATAATGGTACGACGTGGGTCTCAACTCAGCCTATAAATAGATGGCTTTAGCCATTCATTTGAAATCACAAACACCATCACCACCTCACATACACACTAAATTTAGAAGGAGCAAGAGTCTCGGGGCGACGCGTTTGAGTATGAGTGCGGTACGCTGCGAGTGCGGTTCGAGTTCAGGAAAGCGTCTAAGGAACAAGCCTAGGAACTACCCGAGGATAAAGTAAGTACACTGGATCCGTACCTTAGACACGATTATGTGAAATATCTGTTTAAACAATATGTGCTAGGTGATATATGATATGACGAGGGTACGGGGTAATGAAAGGATAGTCTAAACACTAAACATGAATAATGAAGTAGTAACGACGTATCTAAGGGGTGGTGGATAAGCCGCTGGTACTTCATATATATAAACCTCTTTGATAGTTCATGGCGAAACCATTATAAATGTTTAGGGGTATAGACTAAAAGACAGTAATAAAAATATAGTAAACGAACGGGAGAATATCCAACCGGTATGTAGTTATCTGATGAACGAAATGTTATGTCTAAGGACAGAGTGGTGTATAAATCTCTCCTGGACCAGCCACTCTTTCCTGGGAACATCTCCGTTGGAGGTACTGCTCTGGAAGGAAAATCACCCCAGTTTACAGTATATGACAAATATGAATTTACGATGGAAATATACCATGCATAATGAATATGAATAAGTGATGAATATGAATACGTGAAATGCATGATAAATACGTGAATGCATGATAATACATGCAAATGTGAATGAGTATGATGAAATTAGTCTAAACTTTAAAATGGAATAACGGAGTACTCACGAAGTGTTAAAAGGGCGGTGGATACGCCGCTGGTACTTCCTATATATAAACCCTTTTAATACATCGTGGAGAAACCGTTATGAAGTTTTAAGATGAGGACTGGTTGGAAATAAATCAAGCATATACGTGAAATGAAAATAATTGCTTGATACATTTAGGAGGCTGTGAGTCAAAGATACTCAAGGTCCCAAATGAAATGAGATACCCGGCCTGTAAGGTGGATCTTAATAAATAATAAAGAAGAGAACTAAAAGGATTCCAAGCCTACGGGGTTAAGGAAACTCTAGGCCTGCGTGGCTGAAAGAGTGAAGGATTCCAAGCCTACGAGGCTGAGGAATGAATGAGTCTTCATGACAAATGCGAGGGGTCTATACTGACGAGTATAAGATCCTTGCCAATACTCGGACCAGAGGTACAGCTTAAGATGGTTGCGAGGGGGTTAGCACACCCATAAAATATACAAATACTGTGATTGGAGGTACGTCCGAAGATGGTCACAGGGGCGCCGAGAGCCCGAGAAAACGTGAACAATAATAAGAACCTAAAGGGTTCATAATGAAATGAAAAGATGCAGTGTACTTACTTAGCGTAAGCTAATTCAAAAACGTTTTCCAAACACTGCAGGAAAGAAGCACATGGAATGAGGCTTCCTGATGACGTGGCTGCTCGGATTTGGAAAATCCCTATATAGGATGATGTAATTATATTATCCTTTTGTAAAACAATATTATTATAAATGAAAAAGTTATCTCAGCCGTTATGGCAAGGTTTTGTTAATCTGGGACCAGTTTTCCGCAATAAAATACTCTGATAAAATAATAAGATAAGTAGGGTGTTTCAATATAACTGTTGGTCCTCTGGTTAAGATGGACGACTAATGATCTAAACAAATGATAAACAATTGTGTGGATTCATAGATCAAAACTAACACTCAAAGATGAAGAATATATTTAGATATAAAGTAGACTTTGTATTGAATATCGAATAATGTTATAATGAAGAAGAATTAAATAAAACTTTAACTTATATCCAGAGCATTAAACGGAACACACTGAAGTATTTGGATTGGTGGTCCACACACTTGGTTTGTTCACATTGAATAAGTTCGCTTAAACAGCCGAAGCATCTTGATCAATTTAAGGTTGAGCAGCAATTTTGATTGGCTTTTTTTTGTTGTTATCCAGCGTAGTGGTCCATTTGTCTGATCTGGAATCCTTATTTTCTTAATATTCTATGTTGCAAACAGTTCAGTTACATAGATGTTATGTCATGATCTTTTGGAATGTTGGACGTTATTTAAGTCATGTCAACCATTGAACCGAGTACAAGTAGATGAAGTTCAGATCCTTCGTTCTTCAGTTAGAGAAGATAAATCCTAAAAGTTCAAAAGTGTACCTAATGCTTATGAGTTAGTCATTAAGTGTCCTTTTAAAGTATTCTTCAAAGGTCTTTGAAGTTAAAGTTCAGAGGTTCTAAACTTAAACTTCAGAGATAAAACCTTCTGTCTTCTAAGCTTTCTTTTCTTCAATACTTGTTACATTACTTAGGAATTTACAAAAGATAAAATCCTAACAATAACATAGGTGAATATCTTTGAATTAATATGTGTAAATTTATGTATATTCATATATTATGAACATCTCACATGTAGGTTCACTATAATTATCTGATCTACTACACATATGTACGAAACTTGTTACGACTAACAGAGAAAGGAGATAGATGATGGAACTTATTTAATTATAGAGAGATTAATTAATCTTTTACAATTTTATACTTTTTATTTAAATCTTAATAATAAATGAAGTTTTCATGAGTTCTCGCAATATCTATGATTTTATATTCAACTCTCACCTAAAATATGTGAAGTTTTTACATCATGTCAACTCAAAATACAAAAAAGCTAACGATCTTTAAATACAAAAAAAATAATAAAAAATTAACCTTCATAGTTATACGTTATGTGAAAGACTTCTTTACATTTGTGTATGTCTAATACATCTACACCTAATAAAGAAGTAACTAACTGTGCCACGTGTTATAATTCTGTAAGCCTAAGATTATTTTTCTTGTTTATTTTTTCTTCATTATTAACTATTTAATATTTCATTTGTTAATTCCTAAATTTTCATTACTATTTAATATTTCTTTTATTCAACCCATATAAAATACAAGTTTTCTAACCTAATATTTGAATTATATAATATTTCATTTGTTAATTCCTAAATTTTCATTATTATTTAATATTTCTTTTATTCAACAATGTAAAATACGAGTTTTCTAACCTAGTATTTGAATATATATATATATATAAATAAGGGACAATTACATATATCCTTCTAAAAGTTTCATTAATTACATATATACCCAGCTCAAAATTTTATTTATGTATATCCCCTTCATTAATTACATATATACCCAACTGGATGATGTAATTGATCAGAACCGACGCTGGATGTTGGAATCGATCGAAAGCGGGAATCAGAAGGTTAGGGTTGTGATCGATGGAATAAGAATAGTCGTATTTATTGTAAGATTAAAAGACTAATTTTATAAAAGATGGGGATATATGTAATTTAAGTTTTTGGTCAGATATATATGTAATTAGGGTTAAAAATAATGGATATATGTAATTCTACCTATATATAAATATATATATATATATATATATAAACAGCTCACAAAATAAGAAAACAAATTCCTCATCTAACTTTATTTGCATGTATCATGAGAATTGGCTTCATATATCCCAATGCACGGCCGTGCAAAGGCCAGTCTGGCTCCCTGTACTCCCAAAAGCTGCCAGATTCTCTCACGAGCAAGAAATGGGTACTTTGCACGCCCGTGCATTGCCAAAATCTCAGCCTATAAATAGCAAGCTCATTCTAGTGTTTTAGGTGTCCAAGACCAAGGGTTGTGAAGGCCCTAGTGCTCTGTTAGAGCCGGAACTCTCTCGGTTTTGGTCCGTTTTAGCTTTTCTTTGTTTATTTTATGTTTCTAGTATTGTAATTTGGAATGATTCTTCTCGTTTGAGTAAATAAGAGACAACCTATACCCACTCTCCCTTGGTGTTGGAATACTTCAACACATTGTCTAAGGGTTAGTGGAGTCACTTGTATGGTCATTCGTGGCTAATCCTCTTGTGTTGCTCGGGTTTGTTGAACTTTAATTATTTAATGAAGTATTTTTAGTATGTTATGTTCTTAAAGTCTTTCTTCTAATTTATCTTAAAAAGACAAGAATAAGTGATCTTTAAACCAACTTAATAATCTTAAATCTTGTAAGTTACTTAAGCAAGACTTCTTGTTTGGGAAACTTATTCGAGTTTGTACGGTCTATATACAATCTTGGTGCTACCAAGGGCCCGGTTAGTATAGATTTAATATTATGGGTTGATTGGAAGTTTGGGTATTCAACGGGTTGTTCGAGTCCTAGCTGGGCCTTATAAAGCTTGTCAGTATTTCTTTATTTCTCTTGTGTTAGCTTACAGAGGACTTCTAGCGGGAGCCATGAGGCTTGATCTTGAGAATGAAAGTTTTATTTATTTAAAATATTATTATAAGTAAAGACAACTATTTTAAGAATATACAATGCAAGGCCCTAAACCCGGGAGGCCTCACTTGTTGGATTTACTTATTCACAAACACTTCTTAAACTTGAATATCAAATAACGCAACAGAAAACTTTCATTCAAACATGATATTAACATTATTCAACATGCGGAAGCGTAAACATTGTCTAAAACGTAAACATGACATAATCAAACCATAATGGGAAGCTAGTCTTAATGATCAGCCGGGTAACTTCTTTCGCCAGCCAAGCATCACCGTTCAACTGTCATACATGTCCTTAACCTGAATGTGCATACTAAAAGTCAGCTACGCTGGTGAGTTCTAATTTTACATAAAACTTTATCATAAACATTTGCCAAAAACATAACATTTATTTATTTAACAAAAGCGTACGTAAACCATGCAATAACTTAACATTAAACATAAGTCAACAATAAACCGAATCCGCACCTTTTCGTAACCGTCAATTCCTCATTACAGCACGGTACTTCATAGAGCACACGCACCGACCTCAAGATCGGCGCTTCATAGAGCACACGTACCAGCAAAACCATTCGTAACCGTCAATTCCTTTCAAGCACGGCGTCCCAAAGGATAGCACGTACCACACCTTAAGTACTATTCCCTCGCAGGGAACAATACCTCATTAGGGATCCAGGTAATCCCCCATTAGTGACCGTCATCATCCCTTTCCCACCCAGTTGTACAACCGTTGGTGAGCCACAAAGGCCCCTATAAAGGTAAGGCCCATACATACATACATACATACATACCTTGATTCCCAAAGGAATTCATGGCAGATTCGTTCATTTTGTGACTTTCATAAAAAAAAACCTTTACTTCTTTTCAGTTAAAGCATTCGCACGTTTTATTAAATATCATTTCATTCGTAAACATTTCATAAACTTCATTTGGCAAAACATTTCATAAACACCTTTCAACTTTCCTTTCGTAAACATCATTTCATAAAACATCATTGTGTAAGTATGCACACCAGCCCAAAATGTAATTTAAAGCATTAAAAGACCTGATAAGCTAGTCACAGTTTGTCCTAACAAGGTCCAACAAGTGTCACACACGATCTGTTTCGATTAGTAATTACACATTAGATCAACCCCGATTCTAATGGTTAACCATTTCTGAATTTGGCGAACTTAGGGCCAAGTTCGCCCCTTATATTCCAGGCAAACTTATAGGCGAACTTACGCTAAGTTCGCTTGATTTGGCTAAGCGAACTTAACCAGCGAACTCACCATGATCGCTCCCTACACAAGCCAGCGAACTTATGAAGTTCGCTTGCGGGTTGTCTTCTTCCTCATAAAATCGTTCGTTTATCAAGATCTGAGTTTACCAAGATCTGATATTTTTTACATCAAAAACGTTCGTTTATCATTAATGAAGCTAGATCTATGTTTATTTCAATGTTTCAAATGTAAAAGTGTCGACTTTTTAGTCAAAACCCGAAAAGCCAACATAAACTAAAAACTCAGATTTAGGTCGAGTCGTTACATGTTTCAAGCTTTTGAATAGGAGATTCTACTCATAAGAAATGGAGCAACACTATGCTGCAAGCACGGGTCAATCCGTGCACTTTCTCTCTCTATGGTTTCTCTCTCTAACTTGTGAAAATGAGAGAATGATGAGGGGCTTGAGCTATATAAAGGGAGAGGCTCCACAAGTTCGCCACACCCTTAGGTACGCTAGGCCCAACCCCGGCCCGGCTCATCGAGCCTTGTGTAACATTTCTGTTTTTCATTATCTGTATTTCAATTCAATGTGATACATTTCAAACCCAATTCTAGTACACTGATTTGTTCTATTCGTACCAACAATTAAATACTATGTTTCAATGCAAATCCACAAATTTTACACGAGTATATCCTATTAAATTCTACATAAGTTCATATTTATACAAATCTATCAAAACTGAAATTGCAAGGACTGATTTTATAAATTAACAAGAAACCCTAATGGGCACGGTCGCGCCTCGTTCTGGCACGGTCGTGCCAAGTGCCTTGGCACGGTCGCGCGCCTTGCTTTGGAACGGTCGCGCCCGGTGCCTTGGCACGGTCGCGCCTCTCGTCAGTTGAAACGTAAATGCAGCCTTTAATCACAGAGACGTTCAATTTCGTAACCGTTCCACACGTTTCTACTATTAACGAACAAAATTAAGTCTTTTAATCATCGTATTTACAACAAATAAACTCAATTGCATCGATTCATCTCATAACCGTCCACTTCTCTCACGAGACCATCGAATTCACCATTTTGATTGCAATTCTCCCAAGCAAACACACTATCGATCCTCTCTGAAGCTCCCGAGAACACTGAGGCAGCCGGAGTTGCAGCAGAAGACGCCGGAAATCAAACCCGTCGTCGCCGGAACTCGTTCTATCTGTACGCCATCGATTCATCATCATTCCGGGTAATTGAAACCTCCTACACCTTCGTTTTAGTCCATAGATCAAAAGCCCCCACTTGATTTGGGCTTACAATATCCAATTTAACACGAACCCGAATCTAGGGTTCATTCAAAAATGGTTTAATCGAATCATACTTTGTACATGTTTTAAATACAATTAACCTATACAAATAGACTCGAAATCACCTAATGGATAAAAGCCCTATGATTTCCAACATTAACAATATAAGATTTAAGCAATTCGTTTCTGTTTTGGAACAGACACGGTCGCGCTAGTCTTCTATCGCGATCGTGCTTCATGAGACACGGTCATGCTAATCCCAGCGCGGTCATGCCTCACACACTCAGACCCGGTCATGCCTCTTGACTAGACTTGGTCATGCCGCAGAACCCTAGACATGGTCGTGCCTGGTTAAGACACGGTCGTGCCTAGTGAACAGCTTAATTATGTGTTCTGTTTGATCAACACGGTCGCGCCCGTGGTTCTAGCACGATCGTGCCTTGTGCCAGACACGGTCGTGTGTGTGAGAAAACATGTTATATTTTAAAAACAATAAGTATTTCAAATGAATTTCTGAATAAAAATAATTTATTTTATAAAGATTTATATTTAAAAAGATCAAATTCCTATTCTAGAATAAATAGAAGTTATTTATTTAAAACCTACAAAATTAAATTTATTATTAAACCCTACACTTAGATATTATTTATACAACCCATTTACACATATTTATAAAAAAATAGATTAACGAAAGTTATATGCTAAATTTATATTTAACGCTCGATGCATCTTTATCACTAAATGACTAAGTACATATTTTTATAAATAAATAAACAAAACAACAATTATCTATTTAATTTATATTTATACATTATTTTTTTGACTAAGTAAATAAATAATAATTTTGCAATTTATTTATTTAGTTATTCAAACTTAAACTTTGATCAAAATGTTCTAAAAATATTTATTTCAAACCTTTCATTTTATACAATACCTTTCAAGAACAAACCACTAACTTTATACACACGTCCAAATTCAACCCTAGACTTAGACATAGACTATTGTGCACACTATTAATTCAATATACATTCCAATCTAGGTTAACGTTGTGCATTACAAGGCTCATATTACTATCTAGTCTCTCGTGTTAGCTACGCCTTTTGAATCAAGTGAGTATTACATAGCCCCTTTTACTCTTTTACACTTTTTGGGGTGGAACATGAACACTATACAATACTATTGCTTACATATACAAAAACTATACAAATACAAATCCTCTTTACATTCATGTGTGCAATTTAAGCTTTATGCCTGAGTGCTAGTTGTGCTAACTTTTGTGTGCAATTTATGTGCAATCATTAACTATTCTAGCTGACGGTAAACAATGATAGATCTATTGAGTCTGACAAACCCACCCAGATTGGGGTGATTGTTACCGACAACACAATTTTGCATGCTAGTTACAAAGGTTTGATTGTACTTGGTTACACAATGGCTGCTCTCCATAAATGCCTTATTTTATCATGTTATGTAAGGATTTGTTTATTCATAATCTTTATGCTATCTATATACAAACATGTGTATGCTCACCAACTTTTTAGTTGACCTTATTTTATTCATGTTTCAGGTACTAATGTGTGATTCTGATCAAGACTTGCTACACATAAGTTTTAGACCTAGATAATTTTAAATAAAGGATTATGTATTTCATTTTATGTACTTGGTTTGATTTGGTTTTGTCTTGAATACTTGAAATGAATTTGAATGATTAATATATTTCAATTTAGTCGACCTTGTGCTCATGAACAGTCTACATGTCCCGCCCCGACGTTTTCGCCGTCGGTTGGGGTGTGACAGATTGGTATCAAAGCCTTGGTTATAGGGAACTAGGTTATTATACATCCTTGACCTAGACTATAACTTTATGACACCCACCTATGCCATGCTTCATGGTTATGTGATATGTGCTACATGCTATGTGTTACATGCTATGTGTTACATACTTACTATGATTAAACATTATTTCATTTTTTTTATGCCTTACTTGTTAAAAAAATTCATGACTTATTAAGATATACTTAAATAATAATTAAATAAACAATATCCCTACCTATACCCTAAAACCTCATAATATCCTTACCTACTCCTCTATCATCATCTTCTTAGCATGTGGAAACTTCATGGATCTAAATCTATAAAAAAAATTCTTTATTTCCTCGTTAAGATTTTTAAACTTTGTTAATTATTTGAGGACACGTGCAATCTGGAAGGGTGACACCTGTATTCTGGGTTTTCTGTCTAGGAAAGCATTTCGTATAAATCCCAATCAACCGAGGGACCCGTATGCTTTCCTGGGAATTCCCGGGATGAGTGTTTACTTATAGGCTAAAGCATGTCTCCTTAAAAATTATATGAGTTTAATTAACCTTAATGTGTCATAGTATTCAAGTGATTTTATCACTATTTGAGTACAATCCAAAGTATGATTAACTATTTTATTTGCTAACTTATCCTTTTAAATTCAAATAACTTTCATAAGTTCTTACATCTTTTCTTGTCTTGTGCAAATCTGTAGAATGCCTCCCCGTCGTGCTACCGTGACCAACAACAACACCGATATTGCTACCATCCTTGCACAACTTGTAAATCAACTCACTCAAGCTAATGTGGCCGCCAATCGTAACCATGGAGCTAATGGGGGTGGTGGTGCCAACCCACCACAATGCACCTTCAAGCACTTCAACTCATGCAATCCTCTTAAGTTCTATGGTACCGAAGGAGCTACGGGACTTCTTCAATGGTTCGAAAGTATTGAGAATACCTTCCTCAATAGTGACTGCCCCGATAACCTTCGTGTTCGTCATGCCACAAGTGTCTTACAAAAACGGGCACTCACGTGGTGGAATGGGAAAAAGAGAACTAGGGGTGTGGAAGTAGCAATATCCTTACCTTGGGATGAGGTTAAAAGGCTAATGACCGAAGAATTTTGTCCTCGAAATGAGGTAAAGAAACTGGAAGCCGAGTTTTGGGATCTTGCCCAAGATGGTGGTGAAAGTCTAGCTTATACAACTCGGTTCCACGAGTTGAGTCTCCTTGTGCCCCATATGGCCACACCTTTATCCCGCTGCATTGAGAAGTATATTGGTGGATTACCTAGGTAAATTCAAGATACTGTCTTAGGGAGAAATCCCACAACACTCGAAGATGCTATCCGCTTATCTGCTACATTAACCGACAACCAAGTGAAAGCGGTAACTCTGACTATAAAAGGCACCAAGAAAGTTCCCGACACCACAACTCCTCCCGTACACATCAAAGAAGCCACAACTGAACCCTCCCGTAATAATAAGAAAAGAAAGGCTAGAAACTATGCTATGGTCACTCCTGCTATCCCTGTTAACCAAGTTGCTCCCATGGCTCAAGCACCAGTCAAGAAGCCATATGTGGGGACCTACCCACTCTGTGCCACATGCAATTATCCCCATCTCCAAAACATTACCTGTCGCATTTGAACTCACTGTGGGAAATATGGCCATACGGTCAATGTTTGTAGAGCCAAAGCACTTGCAGGACAAGTCAACCCACCAACCTGAACCAACCAACAAGTGACTAATCAAGGTGTTCCCGCTATAGCAAATGGGCGTGCTTGTTATGAATGTCGCAACCCAAATCAATTCCGTGACCAGTGCCCAAGGTTAATCAATGCTAGACAAGGCGGAGCTCGTGGGCGTGCTTTCAACATAAACGCCAATGAAGCTCAAGCCAACAATGACGTGGTCAACGGTACGTTACTTGTTAATGGTCAACATGCCTCCATTTTATTTGATACTGGTGCCGATAAAAGTTTTGTGTCACTTAATTTTGAACCCTTACTTGCAAAGACACGATCCCAATTAGAGAAAACCTTCACCGTCGAAGTAGCAAATGGTGACTCCCTTACAAATGACTCTGTTATTCACAACTGCTCCCTAGAACTTAATGATCATACATTTCTAATCAACCTTGTACCAATGCCACTAGGAAGTTTTGATATCATCATAGGCATGGATTGGCTATCAAATCATCATGCCGAAGTCATCTGTTACGAGAAGTGCATCTGAATACCTCTACCGTCAGGAGAAACGTTAAGGGTCTTTGGTGAAAAGCCTTGCAAAGAACTCAGGTTAATGTCATGCACTACCGCCCAAAAGTACTTACGAAAGAAGTACGTAGCCTTTTTAGGTCATGTTGTTCAAAAGGATGTCAAGGAGAAGAGTATCCAAGACATTCCCATCATTCGAGATTTTCCTGAAGTATTTCTCGAAGATCTATCCGGTCTTCCACCCGTTCGACAAGTAGAATTTCGCATTGACCTTATACCCGGAGCTAACCCCGTGACTAGAGCTCCTTACCGTCTTGCACCTTCTGAAATGCAAGAACTTGCAAGTCAACTCCAAGAGCTCTCCGAAAAGGGCATTCATCCAAGTCATTCACCGTGGGGTGCACCCGTCTTATTCATCAAGAAGAAGGATGGATCATTCCGCATGTGTATTGACTACCGCGAACTCAACAAGCTTACCATCAAGAACCTTTATCCCTTGCCTAGAATTGATGATCTCTTTGATCAACTTCAAGGTTCTACTTGCTTTTCGAAGATTTACCTTCGATCTGGTTATCACCAACTCCGTGTACAAGAGGAAGATATTCCAAAGACTGTCTTCCGAACAAGGTATGGTCACTACGAGTTCATGGTCATGCCTTTTGGGCTAACCAATGCACCCGTAGTTTTCATGGTCCTCATGAATCGTGTGTGCAAACCGTACCTTGATAAATTCGTGATCGTCTTCATTGATGATATCTTAATCTACTCCAAGACTAAAGCCGACCATGAGCAACACCTTAGACTGGTTTTGGACCTCTTAAGGAAGGAACAACTATATGCCAAATTCTCCAAGTGTGAATTTTGGCTAAAGGAAGTTCAATTTATTGGTCACATCGTCAACGACAAGGGAATTCATGTTGACCCTGCGAAGAACGAAGCGGTTAAAAATTGGAATGCCCCGAAGACTCCCACCGAAGTTCGTTCATTTCTTGGTCTTGCGGGATATTATCGTCGCTTCATCTCAAATTTCTCTAAGATTGCTGTCCCTCTTACCGCTTTAACCCACAAGGGTAAAACTTATGAATGTGGACCATAACAAGAAGAAGCTTTCCAAACTCTCAAGCAAAAGTTGTGCAATGCTCCTATTTTGACTCTCCCTGATGGGAATGATGATCTAGTTGTCTACTGTGATGCTTCTAACCAAGGTCTCGGTTGTGTCCTCATGCAACGAGGCAAAGTAATCGCTTATGCATCAAGACAACTCAAGATTCACGAGAAGAATTATACGACGCACGACCTCGAGTTGGGTGTGGTCGTATTCGCATTAAAGATTTGGAGACATTACCTCTATGGCACAAAGTGTGTGGTGTTCACCGACCACAAAAGTCTCCAACACATCTTCAACCAAAAGGAACTCAATATGAAGCAACGACGTTGGGTTGAACTCCTTAACGACTATGACTGCGAGATTCGTTACCATCCCGGCAAAGCGAATGTTGTAGCCGACGCTTTGAGTTGAAAGGACCATGTCATGCTTCAATGTGTCCGAATTCAAACCGACATTCAAAATCGTATCCAAGAAGCTCAACACGTCTCGGTCACCGAGGGTAACATGTACGACGAAATGTCGTGTGGTATGGAACTTCAGCTTGAATCTAAACCCAATGGCTTACTTTATTACTTGAACCGTATTTGGGTTCCCGATCGAGATGATCTCCGTGCATCTCTTATGAACGAGGCTCACAAGACTCGCTATTCTATTCATCCTAGTGCGGATAAAATGTACCAAGATCTTCGCCAACAATATTCGTGGCCCGGTATGAAGAAGGACATTGCTCTCTATGTTGCCAAATGTCTAACTTGCTCCAAAGTCAAAGCCGAACACCAACGTCCTTCCGGTTTGCTTGAACAACCAGAAATTACCGTGTGGAAATGGGAAAATTTAGCTATGGACTTCATTACCAAACTCCCTCGCACCTCAAGTGGTTATGATAGCATCTTGGTGATCATTGACCGTCTCACCAAATCTGCTCATTTCTTACCTATCCGTGAAGACTATCGAGTTGAGAAACTAGCCCGAATTTACATTGACGAAATTGTGAGCCGTCACGGTGTTCCCTTAAACATAATATCTGATAAAGATGCTCGGTTCACCTCCTGTTTTTGGCAATCTCTCCAAACTGCTCTTGGTACACGATTGGATTTGAGCACGGCCTACCACCCCCAAACTGATGGTCAGACCGAGCGAATAATCCAAACTCTTGAGGATATGCTTAGACCTTGTGTAATTGATTTTGGTGGCAATTGGGATTCACATCTATCCCTAATCGAGTTCTCCTACAATAATAGCTACCACACGAGTATCAACATGGCTCCATTTGAAGCTCTCTATGGTCGCAAGTGTCGTTCTCCTATCTGTTGGAACGAGATTGGCGAAGCACAAATCACCGGTCCCGAGCTAATTCAAGAAACATCTGACAAGATTATCCAAATCCGTGACAACATTCGAGTAGCGAGAAGTCGGCAAAAGAGTTATGCCGACAAACGACGAAAACCCTTGGAATTCCAAGTCGGTGACCTTGTTCTTCTAAAGGTGTCTCCGTGGAAGGGTGTGATCCGTTTTGGAAAGAAAGGCAAGTTAGCAACTCGCTATGTGGGTCCATTCAAGATCCTCGAAAGGATTGGGAAAGTGGCTTACAAACTCGACTTACCTCCATCACTTGGCAATGTGCATCCTACTTTTCACGTGTCTATTCTGAAGAAATGTCTTGCTGATGAGAATCTTCACATACCTCTTGACGACGTGCACATTGACGAAACGATGCACTTCGTTGAGAGACAAGTGGAAATCATGGATAGTGAGGTCAAGCAGCTCAAGCGAAGCCGTATTCCTATTGTCAAAATTCGTTGGGAATCTAAACGTGGTCCTGAATTCACTTGGGAACGAGAGGACCAAATGAAGCTCAAGTACACCCATCTCTTCACTGATGCCGTCGCCACCACTAGCTAAATTTCAGGACGAAATTCCCTCAACATGGGGATACTGTAACATTTTTGATTTTCATTATCTGTATTTCAATTCAATGTGATACATTTCAAACCCAATTCTAGTACACTGATTTGTTCTATTCGTACCAACAATTAAATACTATGTTTCAATGCAAATCCGCAAATTTTACTCGAGTATATCCTATTAAATTCTACACAAGTTCATATTTATACAAATCTATCAAATATGAAATTGCAAGGACTGATTTTATAAATTAACAAGAAACCCTAATAGGCACGGTCGCGCCTCGTTCTGGCACGGTCGCGCCAAGTGCCTTGGCACGGTCGCGTGCCTTGCTTTGGAACGGTCGCGCCCGGTGCCTTGGCACGGTCGCGCCTCATATGGGCACGGTCGCGCCTCTCGTCAGTTGAAACGTAAATGCAGCCTTTAATCACAGAGACGTTCATTTTCGTAACCGTTCCACACGTTTCTACTATTAACGAACAAAATTAAGCCTTTTAATCATCGTATTTACAACAAATAAACTCAATTGCATCGATTCATCTCATAACCGTCCAGTTCTCTCACGAGACCATCGAATCCACCATTTTGATTGCAATTCTCCCAAGCAAACACACTATCGATCCTCTCTGAAGCTCCCGAGAACACTGAGGCAGCCGGAGTTGCAGCAGAAGACGTCGGAAATCAAACCCGTCATCGCCGAAACTTGTTCTATCCGTACGCCATCGATTCATCATCATTCCGGGTAATTGAAACCTCCTACACCTTCGTTTTAGTCCATAGATCAAAAGCTCCAACTTGATTTGGGCTTACAATATCCAATTTAACACGAACCCGAATCTAGGGTTCATTCTAAAATGGTTTAATCGAATCATACTTTGTACATTTTTAAATACAATTAACCTATACAAATAGACTCGAAATCACCTAATGGATAAAATCCCTATGATTTCCAACATTAACAATATAAGATTTAAGCAATTCGTTTCTGTTTTGGAACAGACACGGTCGCGCTAGTCTTCTATCGCGGTCGTGCTTCATGAGACACGGTCGTGCTAATCCCAGCGCGGTCGTGCCTCACACACTCAGACCCGGTCATGCCTCTTGACTAGACTTGGTCATGCCGCAGAACCCTAGACATGGTCGTCCCTGGTTAAGACACGGTCGTGCCTAGTGAACAGCTTAATTATGTGTTCTGTTTGATCAACACGGTCGCGCCTTGACTAGCACGGTCGCGCCCGTGGTTCTAGCACAATCGTGCCTTGTGCCAGACACAGTCGTGTGTGTGAGAAAACATGTTATATTTTAAAAACAATAAGTATTTCAAATGAATTTTTGAATAAAAATAATTTATTTTATAAAGATTTATATTTAAAAAGATCAAATTTGTATTCTAGAATAAATAGAAGTTATTTATTTAAAACCTATAAAATTAAATTTATTATTAAACCCTACACTTAGATATTATTTATACAACCCATTTACACATATTTATAAAAAAAATTAGATTAACGAAAGTTATTTACTAAATTTATATTTAACGCTCGATACATCTTTATCACTAAATGACTAAGTACATATTTTTATAAATAAATAAACAAAACAACAATTATCTATTTAATTTATATTTATACATTATTTTTATGACTAAGTAAATAAATAATAATTTTACAATTTATTTATTTAGTTATTCAAACTTAAAATTTGATCAAAATGTTCTAAAAATATTTATTTCAAACCTTTCATTTTATACAATACCTTTCAAGAACAAACCACTAACTTTATACACACGTCCAAATTCAACCCTAAACTTAGACATAGACTATTGTGCACACTATTAATTCAATATACCTTCCACTCTAGGTTAACGTTGTGCATTACAAGGCTCATATTACTATCTAGTCTTTCGTGTTAGCTACGCCTTTTGAATCAAGTGAGTATTACATAGCCCCTTTTACTCTTTTACACTTTTTGGGGTGGAACATGAACACTATACAATACTATTGCTTACATATACACAAACTATACAAATACAAATCCTCTTTACATTCATGTGTGCAATTTGAGCTTTATGCCTGAGTGCTAGTTGTGCTAACTTTTATGTGCAATTTATGTGCAATCATTAACTATTCAAGCCGACCGTAAACAATGATAGATCTATTGAGTCTGACAAACCCACCCAGATTGGGGTGATTGTTACCGACAACACAATTTTGCATGCTAGTTACAAAGGTTTGATTGTACTTGGTTACACAATAGCTGCTCTCCATAAATGCCTTATTTTATCATGTTATGTAAGGATTTGTTTATTCATAATCTTTATGCTATCTATATACAAACTTGTGTAAGCTCACCAACTTTTTAGTTGACCTTATTTTATTCATGTTTCAGGTACTAATGTGTGATTTTGATCAAGACTTGCTACATATAAGTTTTGGACGTAGATAATTTTAAATAAAGGATTATGTATTTCATTTTATGTACTTGGTTTGATTTGGTTTTGTCTTGAATACTTGAAATGAATTTGAATGATTAATATATTTCAATTTAGTCAACCTTGTGCTCATGAAAAGTCTACATGTCCCGCCCCGACGTTTCCGCCGTCGGTTGGGGTGTGACACCTTCTTTGTTCCTTTCATTGCGTTGTACGACCCGTTTTTATTGTCATGGATTTTTTTGGGATGTTACATAAAATGTTAGGTCCGAGCGTTCATAAAGTAACTTTGAAGGATGTTGCGCATTCCGACTTTCCAAAAGAAGTTACACGACTTGGTGTATGACAGTCGACAGGAAAATCTTAGTTCGAATAATAATTCATGGGACAGCCGAAGGATTTGAGACCCCGTTAGGATTCCAGGAATTATTAGGAGCAGTTGGTCGACCGTATCCACTGTTCCATTATGAAATACTAACTCCCCTATCGAAAGGGTTAGTACTAGTAACTATGACCAGCCTTACTAACATACAATGTTAATTAACAAGTGATAACAACCAGAGTAACACCTTAAATGAGATAATATTCCTAATTACTTTTATTTTTTTCCTTTCTTTTAAACAAAACCCCCCATTTTCCAACTTATTATCCTAGTCAGACAATAGCGAAGGTTGAGTAAGGAATCCATGTCCATGGTTTGATACTTAGTTCTTACCCAGACTATACTACGCTGCGATAGGTACACTTGTCTATTGTGTGTGTGTTTGGTTGAAGTATTTATCATTTTAATTTCTAAATTTAAAACCTGATTTTGTGTAACTCTAAATAGAATATATTTTACACTAAAACACGCTATCAAGTTTTTAGCGCCGTTGCCAGGGACACGGTAATTCTGCGAAAGATCTACGCCGTTGGACTGACTATTTCTATTTTCTCTTTATTTTCATTTTTAACATTATTTTCCTTTTATTTTTATTTTGATGCTTGTGTTAACTAATCTATATTTGCAGGAATTTTCAAGAAATCGCAACCGCGAATTTTTTGTTAAGAAAAATAAATAAAAATAAGTACCGCCATTCGATAGCAAAAATTTTCTTTTTAGGCATAACGCTTTCAGACGGTTTTTATGTGTTTAAATTTTATTTTCTTCCTTATTACTATAAAAAAAGGGTCAAACTTAGTCAGACAGGGGCAATGCATGACCGTGTATTGGGCTCCATGCAGTTAGGTGTTAAATTGGGGCAGAATGTTTATTTCCTCAAAACCCTCACCCCTAAACACTTATTGGATGATTTGGATACATTGACACTCATGTTTTTTACCCGTTACGTAGATAACCGCTGATATGGTGGCACCACCACCACCACTTTCGGCCTCCCTAGTTGGTGAATAGTAGTTTATTTTTCTTTATTTTCAGTACTTATTTTATATTTTGAGCATTGCATAGCAAAACAGGTAAATACATGCTTTGGTTTTGTGCTTTGGAACACGTTTTAGGCAGTTGTGGAATCGACCATACACATGGTGATAACGTCTCATCAGGGGAGTATTAGTTTCACCACACTCTTATTATGCATGACATATATCATATTGCATACATCTATATTGTCAGAAACTAAGTGTGGGGTGGAACCCCACTGATAAATTGGTTGCCTAATTTTGTCCCAAGTCTTTCAAATGCATGATTCTTAATTACCCGATCTATGAGATGAAATATACATATATATATATATATATATATATATATATATATATATATATATATATATATAAGAATTAAAACATTTTAAAAAATAATCTAAAAGCAAAAGTCTTAAAAAATCATTTGGCATAAACGGGCTTATAAAAACTTCAATTTGAAATACCAGTGAAATGAATCAAGGAAACAAATAGGGAAGATTAGAAAGCACAACTGAAAGAAAGAAATAGGTTTATGCACATTTTACCTTTATACCCCCTATCATTCGTTTCATGTTGGATTTTGAGCCTATTCGAGCATTATCATACATACACATACATATTTCACATGCTCATTTCCTTTGATAGAGTGTTTGCTAATTATTGTTTGCATGTTAAAACTTGTATAAAATATACATTTAAGATCATGGACCAAAATAATGCATAAAAATGATTGAGCCATTAAGATTAACCCATTCGCTGTAGCCTTTTCTTTTTCTTTTACCTACCCTAAACATTACCCCCTAGATAGGCCATTTGATCCTAAACCTTTTTCATTTCTAAACCCACATTTCAAATCTATAAAACCGAAAAATTTTCGTTTTCATCTTTTTATCCCTTTTCGTTGAAAATCGACTTGGCCTTGATTTATGGAATAATTGTCCGCCACTAGTTATAGATTCGTATTATGTTTGAAGAATGAAACTCGTTCGTTTTAAAAAAAAGAGTTATTATGAAAAGAAAAGGGGCAACAACAAGAAATTCATAATCGCCCAAGTTATTGAAGAAATCTCATCAAAAGGGAATCAAACTTACTCGAAAAATTGGAGTATGCAAAAACTGATCAAAGTTGATGTATTAGAAGGAAACAATCGAACGATCCATGAGGGATTGAGAAGAAGTTGACATTCTTAAAGAGGGGATTTGGCCTTGACTATCTGACCTTAAAAGAGTCCTTAGATTAGTCACAATGTCTAATCCAAGTTTAATAAGAGATTGTTTACCTTTTAATCATTAAGCCAATTCAGATTCTCAACATTTAGCCACTCTTCCCAAACACCTCCTACCCAAACCCTAAGCCAATCAGTACAACCATTTACAAAGCCCTCTTAATTTTTGCACATATTTTATGTCAATTGATGGAGATTTGATTTTTATACAAGCCTATGATTATGCAAGCATTAATTATAGCATTGAGTGTTCTTCTTGACATACATTATCCATATATTTAACCCGAGTGTTGAGTGAACATTTGTGAGACTGTAACTTTATGCATAATCATAGTTTCGTCGAATATGTTAGGCTTGCTACCCTATTATGGAGAAACACTCGAAAGGTATAATCACCAAATCATTGTTTTTAATAAGGCCATTCAGCCATTTGGGACGAAAGCTTTGGATTATCATTTAATCAATACTTTACTTCTATGGGTATAATCATGCATGAGTTTGTTTGAGGACAAACAAAGTTTAAGTGTGGGGTGTTATGATGTACCATCATTTATACATATTTTATATGCACAATTATCCCCATATTAATCACAATTATAGACAAAATGATAAGAATTGATACTTTATATATTTAATTGTGTTATAACAGGATAATTAATCTTGGTTTGCAAAAACATGAAGAAATCACTCAAAATCAAGGAGAAATCAACATTTGAGAGTCAATTGAATGGGCCTGGAACCAGAAAGTCAAAGCAGGAAGTCAAAACTCAACAGGGAGCAGAACTGGGCTAATGCACAGGCATGCATCCCAATGCACGGCCGTGCAAAGGCCAGTCTGGCTCCCTGTACTCCCAAAAGCTGCCAGATTCTCTCACGTGCAAGAAATGGGTACTTTGCACGCCCGTGCAATCCAATGCACGGCCCTGCATTGCCAAAATCTCAGCCTATAAACAGCAAGCTCATTCTAGTGTTTTTGGTGTCCAAGACCAAGGGTTGTGAAGGCCCTAGTGCTCTGTTAGAGCCGGAACTCTCTAAGTTTTGGTCCTTTTTAGCTTTTCTTTGTTTATTTTATGTTTCTAGCATTGTAATTTGGAATGATTCTTCTCGTTTGAGTAAACAAGAGACAACCTATACCCATTCTCCCTTGGTGTTGGAATACTTCCACACATTGTCTAAGGGTTAGTGGAGTCACTTGTATGGTCATTTGTGGCTAGTCCTCTTGCGTTGCTCGGGTTTGTTGAACTTTAATTGTTTAATGAAGTATTTTTAGTATGTTATGTTCTTAAAGTCTTTCTTCTAATTTATCTTAAAAAGACAAGAACACGTGATCTTTAAACCAACTTAATAATCTTAAATCTTATAAGTTACTTAAGCAAGACTTCTTGTTTAGGAAACTTATTCGAGTTTGTACGGTCTATATACAATCTTGGTGCTACCAAGGGTCCGGTTAGTAGAGATTTAATATTATGGGTTGATTGTGTAACACCCAAAAATTTCAATCGATTTAAACTTTCAAAATACGCGGAATTTAGGTCCCAGTTACTCCCATTTGTGAAATAACATCAAGTTATTATCAAAATTAAACAACGACAAATTTAGACTTTAAACGACTTTTCCAAACAAGTTTGATTAATTCCTCACACCGATGTTAATTAACAAACGATCGCCGAAGTCTTCATGAGAATCCAATAGACCCGAAGCATGACCTGAGGCTAGACTGGAGTTTTCCCTACATAAGAACACCCAAACAAATCACCATTAGTAATGATAATCAACCCTTAGGGCCACCACCATGTTAACACCTTAGACTTGGCCCCAAAACGACATTTCTATTTTTTACCAGCGTAAAACAGCGGAATATTTGCAGACCCGCCAGTGCAATATGCGTTGGTCCCAGCGCAGTATGCGCTGCCTACAGGTCAGCCATTCCAATTTTCAAATTTCTCACGTCCAGGCACCCCAAATTCATATATTATAGGTTTCGTAGTTCATTTTCTAGCCCGAGATATACTTATTAGAAGTTTTGGGCTTTTTCCAACAACATGTAATGATACCCTTACATGTCAAATCCCGACCCGTTTGCATATTTAAGCTATTAACAATTATAAACTTATATTTTAACAACATATAAACTTACCCACATATACTAACATCAGTTGGTTAGTAATCCACCCTAAAACCCGACCATACTCCTTTGTGAAGTTCTAATGACCTCAAACACCCCAAACGACCTCGTGAAATTCATGACCTCAATTAACTCCTTGTGAAGTTCGTAGACTTCAAACTCCTCTTTATGATCATATTTACTCCCATGTGAGGTTCAAAGACCTCAAACACCAAAACAATTAGTGAAGTTCATGAATTCAAACAACATCAACACAAATGAAGTTCATGATCTCAAGTATCATGTGTGAGGTTCTTAGACTTCAAACACCTACCTTAAACATACAACAAGCACCCACACGCGTTACTAACCCATTCTTATAACCCATACGTTATACCCGACATTGTGAGGTTCAAAACCCCAATCCCACCAATTTGTGAAGTCCAAAGACTTCAATTACATCATATTCACCCCACCCATACATTCGACACCTGCATAAAAATGACGCCATAGAGCACATAAGAAATTTTATGACTATAATTACCATACGACATTGTGAGGTTCTTAGACCTCAAGCACCCACCCTTTACATACATACACCATATGCAATATTACCAATCAACATACACACATTTACACATTAATCAACAAAATCAACATATATATCTAGTATGTGCATGTACTACCACCTATCATTACTAAATAAGCGCAAAGTACTTACCTTAAGTTAGAGATCAACCCACTTGCTCCTCCAAGTTAGCTCCTTTACCGCTTTGATCACCTAATTAACACTTTCGCAATTGATCACCAATTGACATTCCAACACTCCCTTATGATCTAATGACCATCACCCTAACATAGTTTGGTTAACACAACCTCAACCAAACCTTTAACACCCAAATACCACCTTCCAACCCAAATGACTCGTTTGACCTATAATAGTCAAACTTCCAATTCCCCACTTCCAATTGAGGTCTAACACCCACCCTAGACCTTATGGATTACACCTATTCTAAACTTGATTAATTACACCTTAAACAAGTTTTAACCTCCCTACACAATCATTCACCCATTTTGACCAGTTTGGGTTCCACCCAATTTCACTTAAAACTCCATTTTACAATTCACCAAAACAAATTGGGGCTTTATGGTTATTTATGTGTCTATTAACTCCCTAGACACTTATCCAACCTCAATTCAACATTTAAACATCCCCGAATCAAAAACCCCTAATTTTGTTCGTCTAGAACCCTAACTTTCAAATCATCAAATTAGATTGAGTTTCATATATAATAATGTGTCTTTTAACATTAAAGATACTTATTAACCACCAAATTTTCATTTAAACATTATCATATCGAAAACCCCCAATTTTCCCTCAAGAAACCTAGTTCTTGAATCACTAAATTGGATGTTTAGATGATGTTATCTACCTTCCATTACCATTAACCAAGCTAGATAACAAGTTATCTTTCAACATTTCAACTTAATGTAGCCCCAATGCTTGGTTCACCCAAAACCCACCTAGAACTCCATTAATGGTGGATTCAAAAGATGAAGAACACTAACTTAATGATTCAGTCTCAAGCTTGAAACCCTCCAGAGTTTGAGTTCTTGATCAAGCTCTTTCTCTCCTTTCTCTCTTGAGATTTTCGAAACCCACACACACACAATATGTGTGTGTTTGCGTTTCTCTCCACCAAGACCACCACCAAATTCCAATTTTCACCTTTAGTCCCTCAAACTTTCAGTTTTGACCCCTTATTCCACAAGTTTAATCAAAACCCAACATTTGCAACTAAAATCCTTAACTTTCTTTTATTTAATTACACCCCTTTATAATATGATTTACACATTATTTTATTAAACCGAAAGTTGGTTTGTTACAAATCATCCCCACCTAACTTTGGGTTTCGTCCCCAAAACCTGCCACTGCATACTCAACATAGGGTAGCAGTTCAAGATCCCCCTCTTTACTTTTTCAAAGTCAATTCCACCTTTCATTGTGATTTCAAGGAATAATACATGGTAGATAACTCATTGCACAAATAGTTCGCCACATTTTCTAAGACAGTCTCCGGTTCTTCCAAATGATTCAAAATCATAGCTTCAACATCACCATGAGAAGCAACATCTTCTTCCACCAAACTTTTCTGTGGATGGGCCACGCGAAATGTAACATGGAGTTTACTTGATTTCTTCGGTAACTCCAATGGTAAGCCCATTACCAAACCAACAAAAATTTGAACAATTCAACAAAACGAAGACTTAGCCTCCACATTTTTTGAACCCGTTTCACCCCCTTTTAAGGGAAAACTTTTACACCGCCAAGTTTTCAACTTGAATAATAACACACCCCTTCCCTATATTCGACTAGGTGTACTTTCACATCTTAAGTGGATTTGCAAACACGCTCATTTACAAGATCTTTTATACCAAGTCTTGGATCATACCATTGATTCTAAACTCCCGACAATCAATTCCACCAAATGTAATCATTGTTAGACACTGTCCACCATTAAGCAAATCGAACAATGACTTTTCAATACTCCAATTATAGCTAATTTGACACCCTGATAGGTAATATGCACCCGACTTCCTTCAATTGTACAAGTGAAACCGACATTTCAATCTAACTCAAAAGATACGGGCACGCCATGTCGTATCACACCCTCCACTAACTCGACATTCTTCGATCATTCATGAAAGTTGGTTTCCTCTTGATGTCGCCCAGACGGTCTATAAAAACTACTAAATAAAACCTAATCTAGACTCCTAAGTAATAGATGGAGTACCTATGAACTAGACCGCACTGACAGACAAGTGTACCTATCGAGTGTAGCACAGCTTAATGGTAAACCGGAGACACTAATATAGCTAAACTAGACTCTGACTCAGACAAAAGATGATTGATTTAGGGATTTTTCTAAACTACTGATTCGACTAATAATGCAGAATAATAAAGATCGACTCTAACTATCAGACACAGGACTTCGTGAATATTAGGAATGGGA
This sequence comes from Smallanthus sonchifolius, assembly GCA_023525975.1. Lineage (NCBI taxonomy): Eukaryota > Viridiplantae > Streptophyta > Magnoliopsida > Asterales > Asteraceae > Smallanthus > Smallanthus sonchifolius. Next base: position 83,002,894 of record CM042022.1, read on the forward strand.
AGAATACCACCTAGGTCAGAATCCTACTTGCAAAGCACAGACTTCTACTGGTTATGGAAACTATGATGAATCCTGGTTTCTAAGGATAATAGCTCTAGACAACCTAGTGTATCCCTAATCACTCTCAGGGTGTCACCAACTAAGAAACCTAAAGATGCAATAAACTTACCAGATAGTCAGATTACCTTTCAGTCTCTCCAAGAATGACAATGTACCCTCAAGACAAATCACCTCACGGTCTCAATGTCCATAATACATCAAAGATGCACGGGGTAATCTCAGATCAACAAGCTATGACTCGAACTAGCAACTATCACTAAGAACCTAAGGCAACTTCCTCTCAGACAGTTAACACTCGGAATCCTAATACGAAGACTAAACGATTACCTCTCACCTTTCGGGTATCGAGATAAGATGAACACTCAGATCTATTGAACTCTCAACTACAGCTCCTATGGAATACTATGTCTACCAAACCATACAAACTACCACAAACACACAATCTATGATCTAGATACGCCATTCAAACTGGAAGACATCCTCAAATAACATACAGAACTTATAATCAATTGCAAAACAGATCTAAACATGCATATTCATCATAATAATCAATCCAAGATCGTTACAAAATCATTAATCCAACAATTGAATCCAAAAAACGATATAACTTTAACACGTATTCATCAAAGACCCAGGCAGTATTAAAGATCTAGCCAAGAACCATAATCCAAAACTTCAAAACAGAAGTCAAGAACATAATTAAGGTTTCAATCAAACAAATCAAAGATAAACGAAAAAGAATTGGAACCCGAATAAGCTATCTCTAGCCACACCGGATCCAAAAGCTATAAACTTGCACTTTGATTTCCTTCCTCACTCCCAAAATCACCCCCTGGAACCCTTCTGACGGCTGAATGTTGAACTCTAAACATAATGGCATTACATTTCTAATATAATCGATCTAGGGCTTTTTTCACGGAATTTATACTTCTCGCGTACCGCGAGAGACATGGCTGATTTCCTCGCGTACCGTGAGGAACAAAATAGTCGTGGCCGGTTTTAGAATTCCTCGCGTACCGCGAGGCATTGAGCTTCCCCCTTCGCGTACCATGAAGGACTAAATTTCCCACTTTTTAACTTCTTTTTCTTGGGACTTTCTTCTCTTGCTCGGTTTCTTCGGGATTTGAATTGTATTCCACATGAGCTCCTGAAAACATTACAAAGACTCAAATGTACACTAAAACGACTAAAAAAGAATACGAAACTATATAAAAACGCACGAATACAAAGGAAATAAGATGTATGCTTCGCACTACATCAAACATCCCCACACTTAACCTTTTTTCGTTCTCGAAAAAGTCTACAATGGAATCATAACTGGACATACTTTAACACACTCAATTATTCAATTAGCCAAACATACTCACGCGTTAAAAAGCAATAATCAGTATTTCTGTCTGACTAAACCCAACCACCAACTTTCAAGCCCCCGTTTTATGTTCTAATTCATATTACCAAGCATATCAATCAATCTATGGGACTCACACTTAAAATATATAGCTCTACCTAATCCCGTAACATGGTCATGTCTAGGCACAGATTAAACCATATAGATTTCACCCACCACGTTAAACTAAGATTTACAGGTTTTAGAAATTAAGATGATCAATGAAAGAATGAATGAACTGAGCATTAAATTAAGCAACTGAACTTTCTTCTAGAGGCGTTTCAACCAAGTCACTCTCCCGGAGAGTAACATATAGACTACAGTTCTAATCAATGAAGCACATAAGAATCTAACCCAGTGGTGTTTCAATCAGGCTGGAACCCGACGTGTGACACGTAGGCGAAACTTAGATTCTAGTTACCTAAGCTCATGAATTATGGAATATGGATTGCGGGCGCCACCGAATCTCGGATTTATTCTCATAAAAAGAGAGTGGTGTGCCAAGAAATTTCAAAAACTTCTAAATTTTAACTTAACGTGGTACTTATCACCCTATGTTGACAGTTTCAGTATTACCGAAACCCCTAAGATGAATACCCACAAGATGTCATGATTTAATCAATTAATTACCCTAAGTAACACAGACATGCTATTTAAGCTCTACTAGTTGGCTGAGTCTACCAAAACATTCAATTCAAATGTATTTTCTATCATTTATTCATTTAAAACTCAACAAGCAGATCTAGTTGTACTATCATTTTCCATTTATTTTGCAAAACTTTTATTTCAAAGGACATTTTTTTCAAATTTTTCAATTTTTTTTTTGTATTTTTTATAACAGAACAAACCTAGACACCTAGACTCACTAGACGCAGTCCCATCCCCATACTTGAAACAAACATTGTCCCCAATGTGAACCGAGACACACAGAAAATAAAAATAACAAAAATAAACAGGACAACTTAGCTGGTAATGTAGCAGTGAATGGTCCAGCATTACTCTTCCACGTGTGCACCGTAGAGCATTTCGGTCGCGGCTGCACAATCGAGTGTCGGGTTGCCTTTAAAAAATAATAATAAAGATGAGGATCAACCCCGCCCGAATGGAGATTGAGTACGAACGGAGCGATCATTACCTGCACATTAAACCTCAAACAAGCCCACAACATTAAACTGACTCAAGTATTGGCTCAAAGTAAAATAAAAGACTCAACTAGCTCACTAAGACTCAAGATATATAACAGGAAGAAAAACTCGATGGTTGACAAACACATTGACATGAAAGTCAACAGCAAGGTGAATCACTAGAACGAATGGTCCTTAGGTTTCCCATGATGGTGGATGTTGGTGAATGATATGATACGAATATGTAATGGTGATGATGATGATAATGGAGGGTGTAATGGTAGTGAAATGATGGATGATGGATGGTAGTGATGGTATGATATGGTGGATGATAGATGGATGGATGGTGAATGGTAGCGGGTACGGGAAACCATGGGAAACAAAGGAAAAAGGCAAAACCAAGAGCCCCTCGCGTACCGCAAGAGACTGAGTGCCACTTCTTGCGTACCGCGAGAGAGTGGCTTTTAGGCCGGCCATGAGTTTTGGACTTCACGTACCGCGAGGACCAGAGTGCTCTTCTTCGCATACCGCGAGGGAGGGGTAATCACAGAAAGATAATTCTATTTTTGTACTTAGAAAAATTTTTACCCCCGAAAACCTTTTTTCACCCAAAACCTCTAAAAACCTGTTCTAACAATAAAAACCAATGTAAAAGTATCTGGAACTTTGTTCCTGATGATTTTCCTCACCGAATAGAGCGTGAATCCCTACAAAACACACACAAAACAAATCACGCACACCAAAAAGTATAAAATGACATGAACAAAAACCAAGAAATATCATATAAACTATACATCTCGGGCACTTGCCCGAGACTCAAACAAACCTATCAGGAGGCTTCTCCTTTATTCTAACCGGCATCGCCTTCATTCTGCGTGGTATCCCGACTGTCCATGCCATCACCAAAAAATTACCAACCACTGAATCTCCCTTACATTTATCAATTAGGTCCTTCCACCAAAATTTAAATCTACCCGGTCCGAATATAACACGGTTCAAGTACATCAGCAACTTATCACCCCTGAACATCCCCACACTTGGGGTTTTCAATCTCCCTACATCACGTGAAACACTCAATGCTCGGTTTCTTTTACGGGGCGGCCTAGACCTAGGGGTGACTCAGTCTCACTCCCCTCAACATGAACAACAGTAATGGCATGTAGAGGTTCAGGAATAGGTACTTCTAATGGTATGACCTATATACTCTCCACCAGATCATCATGATCCTCTAACTTCTCTAACTTCCCCACACTTGGGGTGTTTCCTGTGATATCCTCCAGCTCTGCCATCATCTCCTGCAGATCACTGGACACCTCATCGCCGTATTCATCCGGCTTATTCAGCAACTCTTCTAACTCCACCGCCCAATCAGATGGTTCTCCTAAACCAGTGGCGGGTTCACCAACATCTATCTCTCTAAGATCAGAGTCCCTATGGTGGTCCATGAAGGCATCAATCATGCAAACAGAATGGCTTTGCTCACCAGCCTCCTTCATGAACTTTACAGCATCAAAGATAACCGACTCATCCCCCACATGAAGTGTGAGCTTTCCGTCAAATACATCGATCAATGCCTTGGTGGTGCGTAGAAACGAGCGCCCTAGGATGAGTGGGACTCTATCATCCACATCCATGTCCAGGATGACAAAATCCACGGGGAAGACGAATTTATCTATCTTAACTAGCAAGTTCAACACTATTCCCCGTGGATACTTGACTGAACGATCAGCCAAGGATATGCTCATGCGCGTTGGTTGTGGTTCTCCTAGGTCCAGCTTCTTGTATATAGAATAGGGCATCAGATTAATGCTATCACCCAGGTTCGCCAACGTGTGGTTCAAGGGCAAAGTGCCAAGTAGACACGGGATCGTGAAGTGACCCGGTTCTGCCAGTTTCTCTGGCAATTTGTTCTGAACCACCGCAGAACATCGCTCACTAAGTGAGACTTTAGAGACTTCCTCCCGCTTCTTCTTGTTGGAATGAAGATCTTTCAGGAACTTGCCATACTTAGGCACATGCTGGAGGACCTCTATGAACGGGAGATTGACCTTAAGCTGTTTTAACATGATAAGGAAGCTACCGTATTCCCTAGCATACTTATGTGGCAGCAAGCGCGCTGGGTAGGGAACACGACTAATGTCAATCTTGGGGGGTCTTCATTTCCACCCCATTCTTCTTCTCCTATTCCTTCTCGGCATACTTCTCATTCACTATCTCCTCGTCTACCGGCTCCTCTTCTAGAACCACCGGTGGCTCTACTCTCTCCTCTACTCTTCGACTCCTAGTTGACATGGCCATCATTGAAGCATTAGGGCCTGAAGACGGACCTCCATGTCTATCCTTTAGGCTCTTAGCGATGTCTCATACCGTGCGATGCAGATCTTGGAATGCAGAATGCTGATTTCTCAGTAAGGTGTCGTGCGCATCCAATCGCTGCTGAGTCTCCTTATCCCTCTGCACTAAATGAGCGAGCATCTGAGTCTGGTTCTCCAGCATCTCTTCAATCTTCTTATCCCTAGCACTGCTCCCAGAACTTGCTCCTGCTTCACCTCCTCCATGCTGATTAGGGCGGGCATTAAACCCAGGCGGGTTGTTTCCAGATCTCCATCCCGAGCCATAACGACTATTATAGTTATTATTGTATCCTCGGTTCTGGTTGCCCACGAAATCAACATGCTCTTGCTGACTGACGGGGCAGTCCCTGGTGTCATTGCCTCCTTTACACACCTCACACCTTTGAGCGTTCAGCTTCAGCTGTTTAATCTCATTCGCCATCGCCGCGAGTGCAGCAGCCACGCTCGTATCAGGGTTGACCTGATGCACACCTCTAGGAGAAGAGGCGGGTGCTCTAGCACTAGTAATGGAAGTCCTATTGGATGGCCGCTATTGCTCAGCGAGGGCGAAGCTCTCAATCATCTCCTCGCATTCAGCATGCTCCGGTTTATCCTAGATATGGCCTCCCGCAGCTGTGTTGAACATTTGCTGCTTCTCGAAGGTGAGGCCATTATAGAACTTCTCCACAATCGCCCAGTCTGATAGACCACGTTGGGGACATCGGCTCAACAATGCATTGAACCGCTCCCAGGCCATGTGATAAGGCTCGTCAGGGTCCATCGGGAAGGAGTGGATTTGGTCCCTAAGGCGAGCGGCCCTGGAAGGTGGATAGTACTTTTTAAGGAACTTGGCTTGAAGATCCTCCCAAGTAGTGATGGAATTGTATGGGAGGGTGTCCAGCCAAGTGGAAGCACGCCCAGAGAGCGAGAATTGAAAGAGACGCAAGTAGATTGCATCTTTAGATACACCTGTGATATTTAAGGTATCACATATGCGCGTGAAGCGGGACAGATGTCCGGGTGCATCCTCATCCTCGAGGCCCGGGAATTTACTAGCATGAGTGATCGTGCTCATAACATTTGATCGGATCTGCCAACTATTGGTATTAGGGATAGCTGGGCGTCGCGCCCTGGTGGCCCCATCACTGGCTCTCTGGTGTACGGTACGTCTCGCTGGTGGGTCAGCGTCGCCCATACTAGGAAAAGGAACTGGGCTAGTGGGGCATACCTGGTTTGTGCACAACGTTTTCAAATGCTCCCGGAAATCACGGGTGCGCTCGTGAAGCTTTCGTTCGGGCTCTTCGTAAGATGAATACTGTGGCGATCCTTGCGAACGAGTACGTTGCATAAACTGAAAGACACAAAGAAAAATAAGATAGTCTCAAAACACAGAAACACTCGATCCTAAATTAGACACACAAGTAGCAGATAGGACAAAGCACACAATTAAGACTCAAAATAAAAGAAAGAAAGAAAATAACCAAAAAACACACAAAGAACTAGTCAAAGCTAATGTTGTTATTGCCAACTGTCCCTGGCAACGGCGCCAAAAACTTGATGTCGCCCAGACGGTCTATAAAAACTACTAAATAAAACCTAATCTAGTCTCCTAAGTAATGAATGGAGTACCTATGAACTAGACCGCACTGACATGCAAGTGTACCTATCGAGTGTAGCACAGCTTAATGGTAAGCCGGAATATCGAACCCTAGAGACACTACTATAGCTAAACTAGACTCTGACTCGGACTAAAGATGATTGATTTGGGGGGTTTTCTACACTACTGATTCGACTAATAATGCAGAATACTAAAGATCGACTCTAACTATCAGACACAGGACTTCGGGATTATCAGGAATGGGAAGAATACCACCTAGGTCGGAATCCTACTTGCAAAGCACGGACTTCTACCGGTTATGGAAACTATGATGGATCTGGGTATCTAAGGATAACAGCTCTAGACAACCTAGTGGATCCCTAATCACTCTTAGGGTGTCACCAAGTAAGAAACCTAAAGATGCAGTAACCTCACCAGATAGTCGGATTACCTTTCAGTTTCTCCAACAATGACAATGTACCCTCAAGACAAATCACCTCTCGGTCTCAATGTCCACAATACATCAAAGATGCACGGGGTAATCTCAGATCAACAAGCTATGACTCGAACTAGCAACAATCACTAAGAACCTAAGGCAACTTCCTCTCAGACAGTTAACACTCGGAATCCTAACACGAAGACTAACCGATTACCTCTCACCATTCGGGTATCGAGATAAGATGAACACTCAGATCTATTGAACTCTCAACTACAACTCCTATGGAATACTACGTCTAGCAAACCATACAAACAACCATAAACGCACAATATATGATCTAGATACGCTATTCAAACTGGAAGACATTCACAAATAACGTACGGAACTTATAATCAATTGCAAAACAGATCTAAACAAGCATATTCATCATAATAATCAATCCAAGACTGTTATAAAATCATTAATCCAACAATTGAATCCAAAAACCGATAAAAACCATAACTTTAACACGTATTCATCAAAGACCCAGGCAGTATTAAAGATCTAGCCAAGAACCATAATCCAAACATCAAAACAGAAGTCAAGAACATAATTAAGGTTTCAATCAAAGACAAACGAAAGAGAATTGGAACCCAAATAAGCTATCTCTAACCACACCGGATCCATAAGCTATAAACTTGCACTTTGATTTCCTTCCTCACTCCCAAAATCGCCTCCTAGAACCCTTCTGACGGCTGAATGTCGAACTCTAAACATAATGGCATTATAATTCTAATATAATCGATCTAGGGCATTTTTCATGGAATTTATACTTCTCGCGTACCGCGAGAGACATGGATGAGTTCCTCGCGTACCGCGAGGAACAAAATAGTGGCGACCGGTTTTAGAATTCCTCGCGTACCGCGAGGCATTGAGCTTCCACCTTCGCGTACCGCGAACGACTAAATTTCCCACTTTTTAACTTCTTTTTCTTGGGACTTTCTTCTCTTGCTCGGTTTATTCGGGATTTGACTTGTATTCCACACGAGCTCCTGAAAACATTACAAAGACTCAAATGTACACTAAAACGACTAAAACAAATACGAAACTATATAAAAATGCATGAATACAAAGGAAATAAGATGTATTCTTCGGACTACATCACCCCTAAGAATAGGATATGCATACTCCCGGTCGAAAGACCCGCCACTATCTAAAACGATACAATTTTCCACCGATTCCATATACTCTTGTAGTCAAAACACTACAAGTTTCTCCTACTACGCATAGGTATATGAAGCCGTTGAGGCTTCCCACATGACCTTCCTTTAGCGTATGACTTAGTCCACAAGCCAACGAGACATTTGTCAACATCCTCGACTATGTCTCCTTCCACCTCTGGCCATCATAAGTTTATGCTCCACGACTAAGCATTATTGTCACCCCGTGTGTAAAGATTTTATTGAATTCATGAACCACCTCATAACAATAGTCAATACGTGTGATGAATAAGGAATTCAAGTTCTATCACACCATTTCTCCCACCTCAAAATTGGAAGTTTCATAACCTCCACACCAAAGCATCTATTGAGTTTTAGGTCTCAAGTGTTTCATACTATTGGGATTCAAGGATCCCATCACCAACATTCAACACTCTTTTGAAGCTCGAGACTTCAATTCAACCACCTAATATTCACCCGCGTATACAGCCACCCATTCCATCCACAAGTTATCTCCTCTAGTTGTTACAATCAAGCTTACAACTATCTCGGAGAATACGCGATTATCCCGCCTCATTGCATAAAGACATAACCGAGTCTAAAGCAAGAGGCACCAAAATTACCGACAAACATACGGTTTCTCCAAGTAAGGATACAACAATTGCCTTACCCAAATCCTCTTTCACAACTCTGAAAGACAACTCCTTATCCATGACCCAACACTCAGTTCATCTCCAACGACTTAATCATAAGTCATCGTTTGAGATTCAAGGATCTCAATCACACAATCCCCCTTTTGAAGTTCGAAAACTTCATTCTCAAACACCGTGGGTGAAGTTCTAAGACTTCAAACATCACTTGTGAAGTTCTAGGACTTCAAACACGACTTGTGAAATTCTAGGAATTCAAGCACCATTTGTGAAGTTCGAAGACTTCAAACACCAATGACCCTAATCTTTGACGGGTCAACAAGGATGCCTTCAGAATCCACCCTATTATCCAAAACTGGATTTCACCAAAGCCAAGATGGCACACCCAACCAATTCAATGAAGGACCTCTCCTTTTTAGAATTTTCAAGAAGCTCGCAATAATATTGAGCGTAAACAACCTTGTTTCGAAGATAGAAATGACTATCGACGATTATACAACCACCTGTGAAGTTAACGCTCTATACACCCAACCCAAAAAAGTCCACTGACCGCAGGGCATTAGGTCACTTTGTTATATCTCCGACAATTAGTGCACATATGCACGACTCTATCCTGCCTTTCCACCGAAAGGTTGGTGTACTTACAGACGAGCAATCTGGAATAATAGCCCTTATTGACCACTTTCATAACTAGAACACTAAGTATTCCATTGTACCCCCGGTTGATGTCAATGGCACAAGCCATGTATACACCATTTCACACAGCTCGTGCTTCACTGTCTCTAGACGAGAACAGATAAACACGTTTCTCCTTGTTCATCTGCGACATTGTTATGGCTACTAAGTAACTGAACACCTCTTTAGAATCATCGGACTCAATCCACGTTATTGTTTCTTCAACAACCTCTAATTAACACATCACAAAATCATCAACTTTTAATACCCCCAATGTTGATCACCTCCAAATCCACTAATCTACATAGCTTCTCACCCGATAATAAGACCAAAGGACTTCAGTCACGTCCTTGGTAATTAGAAATGTCCGACTCGAAGGCCTCAAAAAATTTCTATTTATCCCCCTCTTATCACCCTTTATGCTTTAACTCGATACATTCACCTCGAATGTGTCCCGATTTAGAACGACTGTAGCACATGTTATTAGGACTTAAACACTGTGGTGCAGTGTGTCCCAACATTCCCCATTTATGTTGTCCTCAACACATACAACAATATCAAGCATCGCTTCCCCATAAAGGTTTCTAGCTTGACTAGAATATTTCGCTTTCATGAAGCCACCTCTCAATTCCTCCTTACTTGTCTCTCGTGTTCGACCTCCCCTTGCAACATTTATTAATCAACCCCATCTGAGTTGTACACCATACGCAAGAATCCACTTTAGCATCAACGGATAGCATCGAGGAAGCCGATCCATCTTCATTCCTTCCGTGACTACAAGATCCTAGTAAGACCACGACTAGTTATAAAACATGCCCGTAATCCTGTTGATCGCCTCCATGGTTCACTACATGTGAAGGAACTCCTCAGTTAAACGACCTACCACGGCATTCAGTCTAAGGTATTTCAAGGTCACCTCTTGAATTTCCCCGATGCATTACCTTTACAAACTTCGTCTTTCTTCTTACGAAGAACTTCCCACCAATTCCTGCCATGTCCTGGATTTGACTCACTACAAATAGTACTCCTTTCTCCGGACCACCTTGGCTCACTCCTAAGCCAATCTCATTCAAGTGATGCATCGTCGATAAATCAACGGTTCAACCTTTCTAATTTACGCCTTTGGGTTGTGCACCACAACTCCTTATGAAAACAAAGTTTCCTTCCTCCTAGATTCACCAATCGCTATTCCTACCGTTCCGTAAACTTCATACGGTTACTCTACACACCTCTTGAAGGTAGATTGACATGACAAGATAGAAAGTTCTAGCCATCCTGCACTAGAATGTTGCTTTCTAATTCCCTCAGCCAATCCCATGCTCCTCACCACCCCCGAAGTGATACATGCGTAGACTCTATCGTACCTAAGTCCTTAAGATAACTCCCATCACAATTTCCATCTACTAACACCTATCCCCGTTAGTCATTCCCCGACTATGTTTTGTTTAAATTGTAGATGTTCTACCTACATACATGCCTCGAATCATACTCTATAAGGCTATATTTCCCAACTATGTGCATATATAATCACCCTTGTATAATCACCCAATATACATATAATATATACATACACATATAATCACTTTCACCTAATCCTTACTAATGTTCATTGTTGTATGGTTATCATAAGGGCACTTACACATGTTATCTTACGAATCATACTGGCCAGGCATGATTGGTAACATCATATGCATAATTGCATTTATCATTTCAATATAACAAATCCAAAACAAGTCTCGGTACACATAATTCACCTTGGACACCACATATATCGAAAACCAATGACATTTATCATTACTAACCTTTCGCCCTTAAGCTCCGTGCCTCGGTCATGTCTTCATTGGATTCTCATTACCCCCACCCGAGTCCCTCAAACCATTGCTCTGATACCAAGTTGTAACACCCAAAAATTTCAACCGATTTAAACTTTCAAAATACACGGAATTTAGGTCCGAGTTACTCCCATTTGTGAAATAACATCACGTTATTATCAAAATCAAACAACGACAAATTTAGACTTTAAACGACTTTACAAAAAAATTTTGATTAATTCCTCACACCGAGGTTAATTAGCAAACGATCGCCTAAGTCTTCATGAGAATCCAATAGACCCGAAGCATGACCTGAGGCTAGACTGGAGCTTTCCCTACATAAGAACACCCAAACAAATCACCATTAGTAATGATAATCAACCCATAGGGCCACCACTAAGTTAACACCTAAGACTTGCACCAAAAACGACATTTCCACTTTTTACCAGCGGAATATCAGCGCAATTTGTGCTGGCTGCAGACCCGCCAGCGCAATTTGCGCTGCCTACAGGTCAGCCATACCAATTTTCAAATTCCTCACGTCGAGGCACTCCAAATTCATATATTATGGGTTTCATAGTTCAGTTTCTAGCCCGAGAAATACTTATTAGAAGTTTTGGGTTTTTTCCAACAACATGTAATGATACCCTTACATGCGCTGCGTACAGGTCAGCCATTCCAATTTTCAAACTCCTCACGTCGAGGCACTACAAATTCATATATTATGGGTTCCGTAGTTAATTTTCTAGCCCGAGATATACTTATTAGAAGTTTTGGGCTTTTTCCGACAACATGTAATGATACCCTTACATGTCAAATCCCTACCCGTTTGCATATTTAAGCTATTAACAATCATAAACTTATATTTTAACAACATATAAGCTTACCCACGTATACTAACATCAATTGGTTAGTAATCCAACCTAAAACCCGACCATACTCATTTTTGAAGTTCTAATGACCTCAAACACCCCAAACGACCACGTGAAGTGCATGACCTCAATTAAATCCTTGTGAGGTTTTTAGACTTCAAACTCCTCTTTATGATCATATTTACTCCAATGTGAGGTTCAAAGACCTCAAACACCAAAACAATTAGTGAAGTTCATGACTTCAAACAACATCAACACAAATGAAGTTCATGATCTGAATTATCACGTGTGAGGTACTTAGACTTCAAACACCAACTTTAAACATACAACAAGCACCCACACAGGTTACTAACCCATACGTTATACCCGACAATGTGAGGTTCAAGACCCAATCCCACCAATTTGTGAAGTTCAAAGACTTCAATTACATTATATTCACCCCACCCATACATTCGACACCTACATAAAAATGATGCCATAGAGCATATAAGAAATTGTGTGACTATAATTACCATATGACATTGTGAGGTTCTTAGACCTCAAGCACCCACCCTTTACATACATACACCATATACAATATTACCAATCAACATGCACACATTTACACATAAGATAATCAACTAAATCAACATATATATCTAGTATGTGCATCTACGATCGCCTATCAGTACTAAGTAAGCGCAAAGCACTTACCTTAAGTTAGAGATCAACCCACTTGCTCCTCCAAGTTAGCTCCTTTACCGCTTTGATCACCAAATTAACACTTTCGCAATAAGAAACCAATTGACATTCCAACACACCCTTATGATCTAATGACCATCACCCTAACTTAGTTTGGTTAACACTACCTCAACCAAACCTTTAACACCCAAATACCACCTTTCAACCCAAATGACCAGTTTGACCTATAATAGTCAAACTTCCAATTCACCATTTCCAATTGAGGTATAACACCCACCCTAAACTTGATTAATTACACCTTAAACAAGTTTTAACCTCCCTACACAACCATTCACCCATTTTGACTAGTTTGGGTTCCACCCAATTTCACTTAAAACTCCATTTTACAATTCACCAAAAAAATTAGGGCTTTATGGTTAATTATGTGTCTATTAACTCCCTAGACACTTATCCAACCACAATTCAACATTTAAACATCCCTAAATCAAAAACCCCCAATTTTGTTCCTCAAGAACCCTAACTTTCAAATCATCAAATTAGATTAGATTGGGTTTCTTATATAATAATGTGTCTTTTAACATTAAAGACACTTATTAACCACCAAATTATCATTTAAACATTATCATATCGAAAACCCCCAATTTTCCCTCAAGAACCCTAGTTCTTGAATCACTAAATTTGATGTTTACATGATGTTATCTACCTTCCATTACCATTAACCAAGCTAGATACCAAGTTATCTTTCAACATTTCAACTTAATGTAGCCCCAATGCTTGGTTCACCCAAAACCTACCTAGAACTCCATCAATGGTGGATTCAAAAGATGAAGAACACTTAATGATTGAAAGAAGATGATTACATTAAAACCCTCAATCTCAAGCTTGAAACCCTCCAGAGTTTGAGTTCTTGATCAAGCTCTTTCTCTCCTTTCTCTGTTGAGATTTTTGAAACAAACACACACACACTCAATATGTGTGTGTCTGCGTTTCTCTCCACCAAGACCACCACCAAATTCCAATTTTCACATTTAGTCCCTCAAACTTTCAGTTTTGACCCCTTATTCCACAAGTTTTATCAAAACCCAACATTTGCAACTAAAATCCATAACTTTCTTTTATTTAATTACACCCTTTTATAATATGATTTACACATTATTTTATTAAATCGAAAGTTGGTTCGTTACAGATTGAGATTTGGGTATTCAACGAGTTGTTCGAGTCCTAGCTGGGCCTTATAAAGCGTGTCGGTATTTCTTTATTTCTCTTGTGTTAGCTTACAGAGGACTTCTAGCGGGAGCCATGAGACTTGATCTTGAGAATGAAAGTTATATTTATTTAAAATATTATTATAAGTAAAGACAACTATTTTAAGAATATAAAATGTTAGGTCCGAGCGTTCATAAAGTAACTTTGGAGGATGTTGCGCATTTCGACTTTAAAAAAAAGTTACACGACTTGGTGTACGCCAGTCGACAGGATAATCTTAGTCCGAATAATAATTCACAGGACAGGCGACGAACTTGAGACCCCGTTAGGATTCCGGGAATTATTAGGTGCAGTTGGTCGACCGTATCCACTGTTCCGTTACGAAATACTAACTCCCCTATCGAAAGGGTTAGTACTAGTAACTATGACCAACCTTACTAAAATACAACGTTAATTAACAAGTGATAACAACCGGAGTAACACCTTAAATGAGGTAATATTCATAATTACTTTTCTTTTCCTTTTTTTTTCCTTTCTTTTAAACAAAACCCCAATTTTCCAACTTATTATCTTAGTCAGACAATAGCGAAGGTTGAGTAAGGAATCCGTGTCCATGGTTCGATACTTGGTTCTTACCCAGACTATACTACACTGCGATATGTACACTTGTCTATTGTGTGTGTGTTTAGTTTAAGTATTTATCATTTTAATTTATAAATTTAAAACCTGATTTTGTGTAACTCTAAATAGAATATATTTTATACTAAGACACGCTATCAGGGGGCCGGAACTTAACACCTATAAAATTTTCGGTCGAATACGTATAAATTAACACTTCTGAGTGAAAAATTGGAAGGGGCCCCCGTGCCCTAATGAAGCTGCGCCATTGTTTCTTGTTTCTAGGAGAGGGTCGTGACAGTTATTTTAAAGAGTGCTTGAGTATATGATTTTATCGTCCTATAGACACGTCACACGTTTTCCTTTGAATATAAACTATTGTAGGCTACAAAAATATGTTGTTTAACCATGATTTTAAGATAGGGTTATCTTACAAAAAATATAGGTACAACCATCTATTATATGCATTGGATATGATGGTGTTAGTGTTACTACGTTTTTAGATGTTCCTAAATTTATATGAAATAATGGCCTTGAGTTGTTGTCTAGCAAATCAATCATTGTAGATATTCTGTTTTTTTAGAGGCAAATTTCTTAATTCTTATGGAAGTGGACTTGAACCCATGATCTACTCAAACCTTGGTGTTCGCATTTCTATCATCTGGTGTTGTTCCAGCTATGACGAATTCATGTATGTATCAACACGTATATCACAGCCATGAGCATATAATCACGAGGGATAAGTATGAAGATGCTTACAATTTCGATTCGTGGCTAGTATTCTTATTTCTTCCCTTACTCCATTTGTTTTAAAATCACGCATCATATCTGTAGCGTCCCTAACTCATCCCGTGGGGTTTCGCTTGAGGTAGCTCTAGTCGGAGGAAGGAGATCCGGTCACATTGATGGATCAAGGATTTTTCCTCAGTGGGTGTCAAAATGAGTCACTTCAAAACAGTTTGGATAAAAATGGGTCGGTTCAAAACGTGGCGGGTTAAAAAAACTAAAGTCATTAAGATCTTAAATATTGGGAAGAACCACAAAACTAGCAAAAGGTATAAACCAACAAATTCACAAAATTAAAGTGCCGAACTTTTGAACCATTCTTTATTGGAAAATGGCTACAAATACACACTTTCATATTTGATTGTGCATCTATATGAACGATTTCAAATTGAGATTCAAACTTTCCAAATTTTTAAAACAGAGAAAAATAGGGGGAAAAAATTCAGATTTCCCAATGTTTTTAGAACCACATAACAAAAAAATGAAAATAAATTAAAAATGATTTAAGATGCTAATAATTTCCAATCATCAAGTAATTTCATGTATATGCACATGTTTCAGTCTAGTTTCCTATTTTATAATCATTGAAAACATCCCATAATTATGTAACTATATACAAAACCCGAAGGTATTAACAATACCTCATTTTGATTGGTTGAAAAAGTCGGCAAGGACACATGGCCAAATTCGATTGGGTTTTTTATTTTTTTAATCCTCTTTTGAGTTACCATTTAAGACTAGGGAACTTAACAGTAAAGTGGGCTTGGTCTGGTGGTCGCACTCCCACGCACTCCCACCCCTCCCTCACGGTTTCTAACCATTGGGCTGGATTATTAATATTTTTTTCCTTTTTTGTTGTTTTTTAATGAATTTTTTTTCCATTCGTTTTTTTTTTTCAGTTTTTAACAACCTTATATTTTCCTTATTTTTACGTTATATTATTTTTACGTTGTAAATGTTAACGCTCCCATTTTGTCACCGTTACCGTGAGTTTCGGCACCGGCAAAGCGCGGGCTTTCCTCCTAATTTGACACAAAACAAAAGTGACTTCTATGGGGAAGGGCCTGTAACAAAACTGATTGGGGGCCTGCTACAAAACTGATGGGGTCCTGACCCAATTTGTTAAATAATTTGGGCTTGTGGGCTAGGATTGAGTGGGTGCCTATGCCCCCCTCACATATCACTGAATCCGCCCATGTCCGGTCCAGAAAAGCCTTAAACCGTATGAGGCCAGATCTTCGTCTTCTCGGGTCTAGATCAAATCTGCATCCATAAGAAACTCAAGTTAGAGGACCCAGGGGTATCTCCTCCAGGGCCCTCCAACGCTTAAGTCAGTTTTGTATCATGTATGGCCATCATATATGTATATTTGTATGTATATGTATCAGTAGAGAGAGGGGGAGTAAGTGAGTCAAAGGGGAGAGGGAAGAACATGCTCTTGTGAGGGAGGGACACTTCTTTATATAGAAAATCTTCGTGCCTTAACCCTAATGGACTCCTTTCTGGATGGGCCTATTCTTATTGGGCTTATTTCTAGGTGGAACGATGGGTGAGGGGTTTCTGACAACAGTTGGTCTAAAATGGGGCCCGTTGTTCATTCCATAGCCATTACGGTTACCCCGCCCACCATTGTAGTTATTGTTAAACGGTAGGTAACCATTCCATCCTCCCTCACCTGAATGGTAGTTATATTATGGTGGAAATCCCTGTCCACCACCATATCCTCCATTAAATTGTTGATTAGGAGGTATCAGACCATTATTAACTTGCTCATTCTAGTCATCATTGTTCCAATCATCATTGTGAGAACCCCGTTCTGTATTGTTGCTTCCTCCATATGAATAGTGGTCTTCATAGTCATAGTGACTACCATCAATACTATTTCGGTTCTGGTTGTTTTGGAATTGGAAGTTGGGTTGAAAATGTGGTAAAGGATTATTGGATAATGGGTTGTTTGGTAAAGGGTTATTTACATGGAAATGAGGTGGTGGATTTAGTCCTTGGTTTGGATCTTGGTTGTTTAGTGGGTTTGGTTTGGTAACGGTGTCACACTCCAGTCCCAGGTACTGGTTAGTCGTGATGAATGGTACAGAAACACGTAGAAGAAGCAAGAACAACAAGGCCTTTCTATTGATAAAATAAATTTTTACAAACTCTTACGAAAGACTATTACATCGTACAACTTAGATCCTATCAAGGAACTTAAAACAACGGGACAAACAAGCCTTCATCCATACTTCTTACTCCAAATGCTCGACCTGGAATGCCAAATCTACAAGCCATCACCCAACCACCTACACATACTAAGCACCTAAGATGTGTGCCCAAAAACAAAAACAGGCCAACTTAATGTTGGTGAGTTTATAAATAAACATATTTTCCAAATTCAGTTTAAAGCAACCATCTTGATTATATCAGGGCTATATAACAAGCATATCATGCAATATTACAACCATTTGTCCTAAACTAAAACAAATGATAAACCGGCCATACTACCGAAACTGAATAGTAGTATACTGTCAAAACTTAACAATAGACATCCCCGAAACTGAAGGCATGGTCATACCACATGCATTACAATCATGATAAAGCAGGCCATAGGAATTGCGAAAGCTATACTTTTATCTGACACATTGATAACAATTCAAGATGCTTTCGTGTATGTAAACAATTCCCGGTTAGACCGGCACACAACCTGTTTTATAAATGTTCAGAGGAACTCACCTCGACAGTATCTTAACTTGTTCCACTAATAATAAACACCTTGCTCAAGATCCTAAATCATATTAATGTTTCTTAGGTAAGTGGTAAATAACCATATCTTAAATGTTTTGATAAAATCTTACCTCGAGACTATCTACTACAATTTGAGGACGTATTGCGAACTAATCACTCTCGCGGCATGTATCAGGGACTTGGTTAAATTTCACTGTGGTGTGTAGAAGTTTGTGTTTGTGGATGTGAAGATAAATGTTAAATTGTCATCTATTTATAGGCTGGTTGCGGGAGGTGGGTAGAGGACCGCTATGAGGTGGGTAGCAGACCGCTTTCGCCTCATAGTCAGCCGCCATCTTTGCGTAACACGTAGCGGACCGCTAAGTTGGTCGGTAGCGGTCTGCTACCGACCCTGCTTTAGCAAGTCAGCCTTGCCATGCGTCCTTCTCCGGTTTTTCCCTTCCTGATCACGTATCGGACCGCGAGGACGAAGGTAGCGGTCTGCTACCGACTCAATTTCTTAAATTTTCACTTTTACTCCATAGGGTTTGGGTTTCTGATGTTGTGCAAATCACACATCTTTATTCGTATTGTTTTCGTTCGTTTTGATTAGTTTTATCTTTGTTTTGAGTCGTTTTTGTATACTATTGAGTATGTGTTATGTTTACAGGTGCTTGAGTTGAATACAAGTAAATATCCGAAAAAACCGAGCACGAGAATGAAGCCCAAAGTTCAAAAGTGAATAAATGGTGAAAATCATCCCTTCGCGGTACGCGAAGGATGAGAACCAACCTCTCGCGGTACGCGAGAATTCCCAAAAATGGTTGTGACTAAATTGTCCCTCGCGGTACGCAAGGAACCCAGGCCAACCTCTCACGGTACGCGGAGACCCGTTTTCCGAGAAAAAAACCCTAAATTGAATTATATTAGATTTACAATGTCATTATTCAAAGAGTTCGATTTTATTGCCATCTAGAGAAGGTCCAGAGTCGATTTTGAGGATAGAGAAGTCAATTGAAGGCTAAAGGTGAAAGCTTTGGACTCCGGGTTTGTGATATTAGCATATTCGGTTTTCAAGTTTGAGTCTCGGTTCTTAATTGTTATGATTGAAACCATGTTCTTGTTCTTTTACTTCTGTTTTAGTGTCTTGAACATGATCTTTGGCTAGATCTTATATACTGCCTAGGTCTTTATGATGAATACTTTGTAAAGTTACGATTTTTATCGGTTTTGGATTTGTTCGATAGAATTATGATTTTGTAATCAATCTCTTGATATTAATTATGATGAATATTGCATGCTTAGTGTTGATCTATGGTTGATTTCAATTCTGTGCGTTGATTGTGTTGGAGCATATTCTGGTGACAACGAGCTTGAAGATATTATGTCTTAGTCTTAGAGTCTTTGACTTGTAATTGATAGAATTGTTAGCAACAGTTAAAGGGGAGTCTGTTAGGACATGTTTTGTAACTGTTGATAAAATTCTATGTAAGTTCTGCTAGAGGCGAACTTAACAAGTTCGCCTAGCCTATCAGAGGCGAACTTAATAAGTTCGCCTGGGCTATCAGAGGCGAAATTAATAAGTTCGCTTAAGTCTATCAGAGGCGAACTTATTAAGTTCGCCTAAGCACAGTGAAGCGAACTTGTTAAGTTCGCCTGGTGCAGAACTGTTGTCTATAAATAGGATATTTTAGCAGAAACAGATAAGGGATACAAGACAGACTAGAGACTGAGAGAAATTATGTAATCTTGTAACCTGATATCTTGGTGGAATACAAAGCGTTTATTTACACCATTGTTGTTGATTGAGTTACACGAGCACGTTGATCATGGATTCCGCACGTTATCACTGTGTCGTACCGCGAGTCTAGAGATCCGTCACGCAACGAATTAGGGACCTACAAGTGGTATCAGAGCTATTGCTCTTGATTAGAAGAAGATTCGTGGTGTTTTCGTGTCCAATCAACATCAAAAATCTGAGATTTTGAATCTTTTTCATCTTTTTGTGTTCTTGATAAAAATGGAGAATTTTTGACAAATTTGGATTGATTTTGGATTCATTTGATGAAATTGATCCGATAGAAGTGTTCATAATCAGTTTCTACACATTCCTACGGTTCAATTTTATCAAATTCCATCAATTAAGCAAGAAATCATGAATTTCGAAAGTTTTGGTTCGCGAATATGGTTCTGAGCTGTTCTTGAGTTGATTCTGTTGGAGCAAGCGAACTTAGCAATTCTATTGTAGGCGAACTTAGCATCAGGCGAACTTTTCAAGTTCGCTTCTCACAGGATTAAGCGAACTTATTTTAGGCGAACTTGTTGGTTTAAGCGAACTTATTAAGTTCGCTTGGGTGTCTCAGTCAGGCGAACTTAACAAGTTCGCTTGGGTCAAATTCGCTCGGGTCAAGTTTGCTTGTACAGGCGAACTTAGTGTTCTTAAAAAAAAGTATTTTTGAAATTTTGCTTGTTTCGGATCATTTTTGAAATTTTGGATTTTTGAAATTTTTTAAAAAGAGTATTTTGGCGGGAAAATTTTTTTCCGAATATTTTCGCCAAAATTTCAAAATGTCAATTTCGGGTGATGATAATGATATTGGAAATATGCCACCGAGACTTTTGTGCATATCAGATTTTCGTAGCTGGAAAGTCCGGTTCGAACAGTTCGTATCAGCAACTGATGAAAACTTTTGGACATCCATATTTGAAGGATATGTGCATCCTACTTATGACTATATGGGATATTATGATGTTCCTAAACCAGTGACAGCTCTTACTAAAGTAGAAAAGCAGAAGTTTGATCGAGAGATGAAGACGCGTGAAACTTTAACGCTGTCTTTACCTAAAGAAATCATTCATAGTCTCGGGAAGTGTCCAACTTCAAGAGATCTATGGGAAGCATTGAAGAAAAAGGGTGAAGCAACCTCTCAAGCGTTTGAGGTCTTGATCAAAGAAGTAATGGAGAAGCCGAGTTATTCTCAAAGTGATTCTTCTGCAGATTTAACTGATAGTGAGAGTATTCGTTCTGGTGAAAGTACTCAATCTACTGACACTGATGTGATGAGTGAAGAAAGTTTTCAGACAGTTGAAGATGATCTGAGTGTATCAGACACTGATGCAGAGCCTGTCATTGTTGATCAAAAGAGTGAAGCTGATGATGACGTATTCATGGCTCATGATGCATCTTCTTCAGAAGTAAAACCTGAGGTATTTTCTAACTCTGAGACGTTTTGTTCTAACTGTATTTCAGTAAAGGATAAAATGATGAGGGTTATGGATGACAATGTAAACCTCATTTGTGATATGAAATCAATGCACACTGTAAATCAGAAATTAAAAGATAATGAGAATGTGTGTATTGAGAGAATAGAATCACTGAAGAGGGATATAAGTTCTCTGACTTTGAAGATCAAAGAGCAGACATATCACCTGGATATGTCCTTTGCAGAAATTGAGAAGAGAAATAATGATCTTGTTGAGAAAGATAAGGAACTAGCTGAATCTAAAGCAGAGGTGCTCAGAGTGCATAGGAAGTTAGAAAGCTTTGGAATTTCATCATTCTTATTAGAACATTATCATAATAATACTGAAGAGGGGATGGGAACTAGTGGTATTGGCTATGTTCCTCCACCATTCAATGGCAAATATTCTGTTGCACCTGAGATTATAAACAATGAGGATTTAGATCCTAAGACTGTGTTGAAGGTGAATCCAGTCACAGGTGAAGATATGGTGTATTCTGATGAGAGTGATGATGAATATTTTGATGAAGCTAAGGTAGAGGGGATACCGAAAGAGATTAAGAAAGAAGACTCAAAGGTTGATTCTAATTCGTCTAGAAATTATACATTTGGAAGTTCTTCAAATTCAAAGAGAGTTCCTTATGTCAGAGATTATAAAGACAAGCGTACATGCTTTCATTGTAATGAGATGGGTCACATTGTGGTGAACTTTCCTTACAAAAATAAAGGGAAGAAGCATGTAGTTCCTGAGAAGATGAAACCTGAATTAAAACCTATTGAGAAAAAGTTTGTTCCGTCTCAAACTCCAAAAGAAGTTCATGTAGGAGAATCTTCTTCATGTGCAGCTTATCGTGTGAAGATTTCTTATATGAGAGAATATCGTGAGACGAGATCTTGCTTTTACTGTGGTCTTGTGGGTCACCTTAGGATTGCTTGTCCTCACAACGTCAAAGGTAACCGACATGTTACTCCAGAAAAGGTAAGAACTCCTGGTAAGCCTTATGTTAACCCAAATGTGGTTAAACCTCGTGATACACCAAAGGGTAATTCAAAATCTGAGGTTAGCCTTTCTAGACCTCAAAGACGGAGGAGAAACAGAAGATTGAGAAAACTTTTAGAACAACAAGAGTTTTCACAATCAAATCAATTTTCAAATGAAAGAAAATGTTCAAACACTTCACATTTTAAGCACAAAGAAGTTAATGAAAAGAAGTATGTTTGGAAATCTAAAGTTTCTGTTTCGGACTCGTCGGAACAATCTCCGAAAATCGATGTGAGATTCGATTGTGAATGGAGTGAAGTTTATTATTTTGATACGGATGGACGACCCATGACTACCATGGCTTGGGACCCAATTTCAAATTAATGTTTATTGTAAGATGTGCAGGATTACAAAGAGGGACTATTAATAACATTTTGGTTGTTGATAGTGGTGGTTCTAAGCACATGACAGGGAATGACATCTGCATGAGTAAAGAGTTGTTGATAACTGAGAATCTATTTGATTCAACGAATTGATGCTCAAGGGGGAGAATATGTCACACACAATGTTTTGGAAACAGTTTTACAAAGTCCAAATGATAACCTGACACTTAGGATGACAATGGTGAGCATAAAGTCGTTGATGCAACCATTTGACTAGTTGAGGGGGAGTCTACAGGACAGGGGGAGTACAGAACTATGTTGGTGACAGAGGCAATGACATTCAATTACATTACATTGGTTTGAGTTTTTAATTGATTGAATTGCTTAATCCTGAGTAACCAAGTAAAATGTTTTTCATAAAATGTTTTCATGGAAGATTTTATTTTCATTTTATTTTCGTTTGTTTTACTTTCTTTGAAAAAGATTTTGAAAAATCCAAACAAATTGAAAAAGATAAAATCGACATTACTTGAAGTTAAAGAAGAGATGATAGTACATCAGTCGGTGTTCTTTCACACATGACCTTAGATTGACTGGTTGGTACTTTATATTAATATATCTGAATTATATGTGTTGATCTAAACTTCAGAGACTACACAAATAGGAAATGATAGTGTTGTGTATGCATATAATTTGAATTGTCAGTAGACTAAAAGCGTCACTGAACCATTAGTAGTGTGAAAACATAATTGCATATGTTACAAATGTGATTTGAACCCATTTTATGCCTGGGTGTGTGTGTTAAAAGATCACTATCAGATAAAGAATATTAGCTTTTAATAAAGATTTTCCCATAAGATCAGTTTTGGGTTATGTCATTAGCACTATTCATTCGATTTGCTTCAGTGCCCATGTCCCGAAAAGCATGCAATTTGAAGTATAATCAAGATATGTACTTAACAACATCTGTCAAACATATACTAGCCCTTGGATCATATTGATAAATCATCTTTACGGATTCCATTGAATTCATAATCCAGATAACAGTTGGATCCACGTACCCGAATCTTATGATTCCACATATATAAGCCAAGACATTGAATCATTCGATTCTGAATCTCATTGATTCCTATACAATCCAATTTGGATTCTGCTATTCTTGTGCTAAGTGATGTCTCCTTATTCTGGAAATTCGGATAATCTTTAGTAAAATCTCATATGTCTTGAAGATAGTGCATTTATTTTTTGTTGGCATACTAGTGGGGTACACGTTGTATTTCATACTTAAATGGTACCTTGACTCACAAGAAAGTGGGAATGAGATGCTTTAGTTTCAAATCTTACAATATTGACAATTTGAATTTGTGTGTCATAGCCTGATTCTATTTTCTTTGAATGTTTATCGCGTATCATAACATGCAATATAAAAGTCTTGAAAAGATAGAGTGTGAAAATCTTGAAAGATATTGGTTTGATTGGTCAAGGCTTGAAAGAATGACATAGGATACCATTTGATATTATATGGATTTGACATCCAAGATGTGTGATTGATATATCATATATACTGATATGATCTTCTTACTCGTGATGTTCGACCAAAAATATGTGATTTTGTATTTTACATTTCAGTTTATATAGAGAAAAACCAAAAAGATTTTGTGTTTCTTATGTTTGAAAAACCAAAAAGATTTTATTTTTCCAGCTTCCATGGAAATCTTAATTGGTGGTTATTCTTGGTTGTTCTCCTTTGCAAAAACTGAATATTGCAGACAGAAGTTGACAAGGGGTCCTTCTCCCAAGTTTTCTTCTAGATAAAAAGAGAGAGTGCAGATGAACAAGACGAAGACTACAACTGTGTTTGATGATATATGAAGACGGATGACAATCTTCTGAAGCTGTTGTCAAGGGGGAGTCTGTTGGAGCATATTCTGGTGACAACGAGCTTGAAGATATTATGTCTTAGTCTTAGAGTCTTTGACTTGTAATTGATAGAATTGTTAGCAACAGTTAAAGGGGAGTCTGTTAGGACATGTTTTGTAACTGTTGATAAAATTCTATGTAAGTTCTGCTAGAGGCGAACTTAAAAAGTTCGCCTAGCTTATCAGAGGCGAACTTATTAAGTTCGCCTAAGCACAGTGAAGCGAACTTGTTAAGTTCGCCTGGTGCAGAACTGCTGTCTATAAATAGGATATTTCAGCAGAAACAGATAAGGGATACAAGACAGACTAGAGACTGAGAGAAATTATGTAATCTTGTAACCTGATATCTTGGTGGAATACAAAGCGTTTATTTACACCGTTGTTGTTGATTGAGTTACACGAGCACATTGATCATGGATTCCGCACGTTATCACCGTGTCGTACCGCGAGTCTAGAGATCCGTCACGCAACGAATTAGGGACCTACAGATTGTGGATGTCTTCCAGTTTGATTTGCGTATCTAGGTCATAGACTTTAGGGTTTGTGATTGTTTGTGTGGTTTGCTAGACATAGTAACCATAGGAGTTGTGATTGAGAGTCATTAGAACTGAGTGTGTATCCTGTCTCAATACCCGAGAAGTGAGAAATAGTCGTTTAGTCTTCGTCATTAGGAATCCGAGTGTCAACTATCTGAGAGGAAGTTGGTTTAGGTGTCTAGTGATTGTTGCTATTCTCAGTCATAGTTGTTATCTTGAGATTACCCTGTGCATTCTTCGAATGTAATGTAGACATTGAGATTGAAAGGTGATCTGTCTATTCGGATACATTGTCATTGTTGGAACGACCGAAAGGTAATCCAACCATCTGGTCAGTTATTACATCTTTAGGTTCCTTAGTTGGTGACACCTTGAGAGTGATTATGGGTCTACTAGGTAGTCTAGAGTTGTTTCCTTAGGAACCCTGATCCATCTTTGTTTCCAGAACTGGTAGAAGTTATGCTTTGCCAGTAGGATTCCGACATAGGTGGTATTCTTCTCATCTCTGATATTTTCCTTAGTTATTTGCTAGAGTCGACCTTGTTTTCTGTGTTAGTAGTCTAAACATTAGTGTAATAAACCCCCCCCCCAACCAAATCCTCTTTAGTCCGAGTTAGAGTCTAGTATAGTTATAGTAGGTCTCTAGGGTTCGATAACTCGGTTTACCATTAAGCTATGCTACACTTGATAAGTACACTTTCTTGTCAGTGCGGTCTAGTCGAAGATACTCCATTTATTACTTAGGAATCTAGGTTAGGTTTAGTATAGTTTTATATAGACCGTCTGGGCGACATCAAGTTTTTGGCGCCGTTGCCGGGGACACTTGGCAATAGCAATATTAACTTTGACTAGTTTTTTGTTTGATTTTTGGTTTATTTTATTTCTTTTCTTTTGAGTCTTGTTTGTGTGCTTTTCCTACGTGCTATTTGTGTATCTAATTTAGAATCGAGTCTTTCTGTCCTTGAGTCTTTGTCTCTTTCTTTCTAGTGTCTTTCTATTTATGCACAATACTCGTTTACAGGGGTCACCACCTTATTCGGCTTTTCCAGAGCCCGAAAGAGAGCTACACGAGCTCACCCGCGACTTCTGGGAGCGTTTGGAAGAGTTGGTCAAATCCCAGGTACGTTCTACTAGCCCAATTCTATTTCCTAACATGGGCGACGCTGACCCACCAGCGAGGCGTACCGTGCACCAGAGGGCCAGTGACGGGGTCATCGGGGTAAGATCTTCGATCACACGCCCCGCTATTCCGAACACCAATACATGGCAGATCCCGTCACATGTCATGAGTACGATCACTCATGCCACTCAGTTTCATGGCCTCGAGGATGAGGATGCACCCGGACACCTATCCCGCTTCGTGCGCATATGTGATACCTTCAATATCACGGGTGTGTCTAAGGACGCTAGCTATTTGCGTCTCTTCCCATTCTCGCACTCTGGGCGTGAATCTACTTGGCTTGACACCCTCCTAGACAAATCTATCACCACATGGGAGGATCTTCAAGCAAAGTTCTTCAAGAAATACTATCCACCTTCCAGTGTCGCTCGCCTTAGGGACCAGATCCACTCCTTCCGGATGGACCCCGACGAGCCTAATCACATGGCCTGGGAGAGGTTCAACACGCTGTTGAGCTGATGTCCCCAGCATGATATTTCCAACTGGGCAATTGTGGAAAAGTTCTATAATGGCCTCACCTTCGAGAAGCAGCAAATGTTCAACACAGCTACGGGAGGCCATATCATGGACAAACTCGAGCCTGCTGAGTGCGAGGAGATGTTCGAGAGCTTCGCTCTTGCTGAACAGCAGCGGTCATCTACTAGGACTTCCATTCCTAGCGCTAGAGCATCCGCCTCTTCTCCTAGAGGTGTGCATCAGGTCACTCCTGATACTAGTGTGGCTGCTGCACTCACAGTTATGTATAATGAGATCAAAGAGCTGAAGCTCAGTGCTCAACGGTGTGAGGAGTGTAGTGGAGGCCACGACACCAGAGATTGCCCCGTCAATCATTAGGAGCAGGTGAGTTTTGCTGGCAACCAGAACCAGAACCTAGGGTACAACAACTACAATAATTCTTATAATTTGGGATGGAGATCTGGAAACAACCCACCTGGGTTTATTGGTCACCAGAATCAGCAAGGAGGAGGAGAAGCTGGAGCAAGTTCGGGAAGAAGTGTCAGCACGAGAAGGATCGAAGAGATGATTGAGAATCAAACACAGATGCTTGCCCATTTAGTCCAGCAAGACAGGGACACTAGGCAATGATTGGATGCTCATGACATATTATTGAAGAATCAGCAGTCAGCATTCCAGGATCTGCAACGCATAGTAGGTGACATCGCTCAGAGCTTGAAGGATAGACAGGGAGGTCCATCTTCAGGCCCCAATGCTTCAGTGTGGGCTGTGTCAATCATGAGTCAGAGGGAGGAAAAAGCTGAAGAGGAAGTCTCCCACAGCGCTGACTATCACATTCCTTCGCTTGAAGAGGTGAAGAAGATAGATTGGAGAGCTCGCTTTACTGAGATAGATGCTAAGATGATAGAAGAGCAGATGGTAGAGGAGCCACCGGTGGAAGAGGAAGAGCCGGTGGATGAGGATATTGTAGTGGAGAAGCCTGCCGAGAAGGCAGAGGAGAAGAAGAAGGTGGTGAAGATGACGTCCCCCAAGATTGACCTGAGCCATGTTCCCTACCTAGCTTACTTGTTGCTACATAAACACGCTAGGGAATACTGGCACTTCATGAATATCTTCAAACAACTCGAGGTTAATCTCCCATTCATATAGGTCCTCCAGCACATGCCGAAATATGGAAAATTCCTAAAAGAACTTCTTTCCAACAAGAAGAAGCTAGAGGGGATCTCTGAAGTCTCACTTAGTGAGTAATGTTCTACGATGGTTCAGAACAAACTGCCAGAGAAACTGGTAAATTCGGGTCGTTTCACGATCCCGTGTCTGCTTGCCTTTATACCACGTGCTGACTTAGGTGCTAGCATCAATCTGATGCCATATTTTGTCATTAAACAACTAGACCTAGGTGAACCGCAGCCTACGCTCATGAGCATATCCTTGGATGACCACTCAGTCAAGTATCCACGGGGAATTATGGAGAATCTTCTAGTAAAAGTAGGCAAATTTGTCTTCCCCGTGTATTTTGTCACCCTGAATATGGATGTTGATGACAGAGTCCTACTCATCCTCAGGCGCCCTTTCTTGCGCACCGCCAAGGCATTGATCGATTTCTTTAACAGGAAACTCACACTTCGTGTGGGGATGAGTCGATCACCTTCAATGCTACAAAGTCCGTGAGGGATGTTGGCGAGCAGAGCCACTCCGTGTGCATGATCGATTCCTTCATGGACGAATATCAGGACTCTATTCCAGCAGAAGATGCTGTTGGTAGAGATGGAAGAGGAATGATAGAAGACCTTCCGGATTGGCTTGAGGAATTTGAAAAGAACTTGGTATGGTCCCCGCTTTTAGGTGTTGGCTCTGATGATTACAGTTTGAGTGAAATATTAGCACAAGTGGGGTTGATAATCTGTGACACACCAATGGAGGAGAGTGTAGAGGGTCCCAAAGATCTTAGTGAGATATTAGAGTTTGCACGATTAGAACCACCTATGCACGAGCCCTCACCCGCCATTAGTGTTCATGTTGAGGGGAGAATTCCAAAGTTGAGTCCTAGTTCTAGGTCCCCTAAGTCTAGTCCACCCCGTAGGAGAACTCGTTCGTTGAGAGATGTATGTCATTTAGGGAGAATGCAAACCCCAAGTGTGGGGACGTCTAGGGGTGACAAATTACTTGGTTATATGATGCATATCATCTTTGGACCGGGTAAGTTTAAGAGGTGGTGGAAGGATCTGAGTGCTACATGTGATATGAGTTCATTATTTGCTAGGCGAAATAAGTTTAAGAGGTGGTGGAAGGATCTGAGTGCTACATATGATATGAGTTCATTATTTGCTAGGCGAAATAAGTTGTTGAGGTTGTGGAGAGCCGGGATACCGCATAGGATGAAGGCGGTACCGGTTAGGATCATAGAGAAGCCTCTTGACAGGCTTGTTTGAGTCTCGGGCAAGTGCCCGGGATGTAGAGTTTGTATGCATTCCTTGGCTTGAGTCCGTGTCATTTTCTGTGTTTTTCAGTGTGTGTGGTTTGTCTTGTGTCATGTTTTGCAGGGATTCGTACTTGATTCGGTGAGGAAAATCATCAGGAATGAAGTTCCATGTATTTTTACATTGGTTTTTATGCTTGGAATAGGTTTTTATTGAATTTGGGTGAAAAGAAGTTAAGGGGTGAAAAGAAGTTAAGGGGTGAAAAATTTTCTAAGTATAAAAAACCCCCTTAACTTTCTATCACCAGGGGTTCCTCGCGGTACGCGAGGTGTTTTCTGTGGTTTCTCGCGGTACGCGAGAGATCCAGGATAAGGTCGGCTTAAATGCCACTCCCTTGCGGTACGGGTGGAGTGGCTGCCTGTTCTTCGCGGTACGCGGGGCTACCTTGAACTTCCCATTTTTCTTTGTTTTCCCGTGGTTTCCATACCCGTCACCACCATCGTCCACCACATCATCCATTATCATTATCATCCATCATCCATCACTTCTATCCATATCATTCACCGACCACCATTACCATGGGAAACTTAAACCGTTCATAACCGATGATCCACTTTGCTATTGGCGTTCATGTCTATGTGTTTGCCACGTATCAGGTACGTTTCTCTGCTTTCTATCCAGAGTTTTAGTGAGTCAGTTGAGTCTTTTTAATTTAAGTTAGTTTGATGTTGCGGGTATGTTTGAGGTTTATTTTGCAGGCTTTTATCATCCCGTCGGTACTCAATCTCCATTCGGGCGGGATTGATCGAGCTTATTTAACTTGTAAAGGCAACCCGACAGAGTGTGCAACCGCGACCAAAATGCTATACGATGCACACAAGGAAGAACGAAGTTGGACACTATCTTGCATACATTACCAGCTAAGTCGCTTCCTTTTTATTTTTGGTTGTGTCTTGCTTCACATTGAGGACAATGTGTCTTTCAAGTGTGGGGATGTGAGACGTCATAGAGTCTAAGTATCTAGTTTGTTTCTTTTTATAAAAATTCAAAAATACAATAAAATTAAAAAAACTTTTTGAAAAATGTCCTTTGAAAGTATAAGTTTTGCAAACCAAAATGGAAAATGATAGTACAACTAGATCTACTTGTTGAGTTTTAAATGATTTAAATAATAGAAAACACGTCTAATTAGTGATGTTTTGGTAGACCCAGCCAGCTTGAATAGCTTAAATAGCCTGTGAGTGTACTTAGGATTAATCACGTAATTAAATCATGAAATCGTGTGGGTACTCATCTTATGGTGTCGGTAATGATGAAATTGTTAACATAGGGTGATATGTACCACGTTAAGATAGTATTTAGATGTTTTTGAAATTTTCCTGGCCCACCGTTCTCTTTTTATGAGAATAAATTCGAGTTTCGTTAGCGCCCACTCCATAATCTATATTTTTCCATATTCATGAGCTTATTTGTTTGAATCTGAGTCTTGCTTATGTGTTACCCTCTGGAATGGCCACTTGGAGAAAACACCCCAAATTGATTCTTATGTGCTTTATTCAACATGACTTAGTCTATGTGTTACCTTCCGGGATAGTGACTTGGTTGAAACGCCTCTAGAAGAAAGTTCATTTGCTTGAATTAATGCTCATTTCCATCCATTTCATACATGATTTCATCTAATTTCTAAACCAAATTAATCTTAGTTTAACGTGGTGGGTGAAATCTTTATGGTTTGATCCATGCCTAGACATGACCATGAGACGGGATTAGGTAGAGCCGTAACTTCTAAGTGTGAGTCACATAGGTCGATTGATAAATGTATAAAATGGAATTAGAACACATTATGGGGGCTAGATGGTTGGTGCTTGGGTTTAATCAGACATAAATACTGATTATTGCTTTTTAACGTGTGAGTATGTTTGGCTAATTGGTAATTATGAGTTGTTAAGTTAGATCTCAGTTGTGATTCCATTGCAGACTTTTTCGAGGACGAAAAAATGTTAAATAGCCTGTGAGTGTTACATAGGATTAATCACGTAATTAAATAATGAAATTGTGTGGGTACTCATCTTAGGGTGTCGGTAATGCTGAAATTATCAACATAGGATGATAGGTACCACGTTAAGATAGTATTTAGATGTTTTTGAAATTTTCCTGGCCTACCGTTCTCTTTTTATGAGAATAAATCCGAATTTCGGTGGCGCCCACTCCATAATCCATATTTTTCCATATTCATGAGCTTATTTGTTTGAATCTGAGTCTTGCTTATGTGTTACCCTCTGGAATGGCCACTTGGAGAAAACACCCCAAATTGATTCTTATGTGCTTTATTCAACATGACTTAGTCTATGTGTTACCTTCCGGGATAGTGACTTGGTTGAAACACCTCTAGACGAAAGTTCATTTGCTTGAATTAATGCTCATTTCCATCCATTTCATACATGATTTCAACTAATTTCTAAACCAAATCAATCTTAGTTTAACGTGGTTGGTGAAATCTTTATGGTTTGATCCATGCCTAGACATGACCATTAGACGGGATTAGGTAGAGCCGTAACTTCTAAGTGTGAGTCACATAAGTTGATTGATAAATGTATAAAATGGAATAAGAACACATTACGAGGGCTAGATGGTTGGTGCTTGGGTTTAATCGGACATAAATACTGATTATTGTTTTTTAACGCGTGAGTATGTTTGCCTAATTGGTAATTATGAGTTGTTAAGTTAGATCTCAGTTATGATTCCATTGTAGACTTTTTCGAGGATGAAAAAAGGTTAAGTGTGGGGATGTTTGATGTTGTGCAAAGCCCACATCTTTATTCCGATTGTTTTCGTTCTTTTTGAATAGTTTTATCTTTGTTTTGAGTCGTTTTTGTATACTATTGAGTTTGTGTTATGTTTACAGGTGCTTGAGTTGAATACAAGTGAATATTCAAAGAAACCGAGCATGAGAATGAAGCCCAAAGTTCAAAAGTAAAAAAATGGTGAAAATCATCCCTTCGCATCCCTTCGCGGTACGCGAAGGAGGAGAACCAACCTCTCGCGGTACGCGAGGATTACCAAAAAGGGCCGCGACTAAATTGTCCCTCGCGGTACGCAAGGAACCCAGGCCAACCTCTCGCGGTATGCGGGAGACCCGTACTCCAAGAAAAAACCCTAAATTGAATTATATTAGATTTACAATGCCATTATTCAAAGAGTTCGATTTTATTGCCGTCCCGAGAAGGTACAGAGGCGATTTTGGGCATAGAGAAGTCAATTGAAGGTTAAAGGTGAAATCTTTGGACTCCGGGTTTGTGATATTAGCATATTCGGTTTTCAAGTTCGAGTCTTTGTTCTTAATTGTTCTGATTGAAACCATGTTCTTGTTCTTTTACTTCAATTTTAGTGTTTTGAACATGAACTTTGGCTAGATCTTATATATTGTCTAGGTCTTTATGATGAATACTTCGTAAAGTTACGATTTTTATCGGTTTTGGATTTGTTTGATGGAATTATGATTTTGTAATCAATCTCTTGATATTAATTATGATGAATATTGCAAGCTTACTACTGATCTATTGTTGATTTCAATTTCGTGCGTTGATTGTGGATGTCTGTCAATTTGATTTGCGTATCTAGGTCATAGACTTTAGGGTTTGTGATTGTTTGTGTAGTTTGCTAGACATAGTAACCATAGGAGTTGTGATTGAGAGTCATTAGAATTGAGTGTGTATCCTGTCTCAATACCCGAGAAGTGAGAGATAGTCGTTTAGTCTTCATCATTAGGAATCCACGTGTCAGCTATCTGAGAGGAAGTTGGTTTAGGCATCTAGTGATTGTTGTTATTCTGATTCATAGTTGTTATCTTGAGATTACCCCATGCATTCTTCGAATGTATTGTGGACAGTGAGACTGAAAGGTGATCTATCTATTCGGGTACATTGTTATTATTGGAGAGACCGAAAGGTAATCCAACCATCTGGTGAGTTATAACATCTTTAGGTTCTTTAGTTGGTGACACCCTGAGAGTGATTAGGGATCCACTAGGTAGTCTGGAGCTGTTTCCTTAGAAACCCAGATCCATCTTAGTTTCCAGAACCGGTAGAAGTTGTGCTTTGCAAGTAGGATTCCGAACTTTGTGGTATTCTTCCCATCTCTGATATTTTCATTAGTTCTTTGCCTTGATAGATAGAGTCGACCTTGTTTTCTGCATTAGTAGTCTAAACATTAGTGTAGTAAACCCCCCCAACCAAATCATATTTAGTCCGAGTCAGAGTCTAGTATAGTTATAGTAGTGTGTCTAGGGTTCGATAACTCGGTTTACCATTAAGCTGTGCTACACTCGATAGGTACACTTGCCTGTCAGTGCGATTTAGTCGAAGGTACTCCATTTATTACTTAGGAGTCTAGGTTCGGTTTAGTAGAGTTTTATATAGACCGTTTGGGCGACATCAGTTTCCTACGGTTCTAGTCCTTGTACTTTGGTTTCTCGGATTTTTGAGGTGTTACAAATCTCCCCTACTTTAGGAAATTTCATCCTCGAAATTGAAATGTTATCGAACGAGTGACTGTATTTATCCTTATCTTTAAATAAATGAGTTAGACAGTAACGTGCCTTGGTATTTTGTTTTGTTCTAAATATCAAGTCAATCCTTCTAATCCTTAATTGGGCTTGTTCCTTTTAATGGTATTCTGATCAGAACTCGGTATTAATTTAACTAATCTTTTAATATAAGTATAAGTAAATAAATTTCTCTTTCACCCGGTAATACTTACCTACTTATCGCGTATGGTTTTAGGGAAATCACTCTTGAAATGTCCGGTTTCTCAACAGTTGTAGCATCTGATTGATGTCGCCCAGACAATCTATAAAAATACTAATAAAAACCTAATCTAGACTCCTAAGTAATAAATGGAGTATCTATGAACTAAACTGCACTGACAGGCAAGTGTACCTATCAAGTGTAGAACAGCTTAATGGTAAACCGGATTATCGAACCCTAGAGACATTGAATAACTACACTAGACTCTGACTCGGACTAAAGATGATTTGATTGGGGGGGTTCTACACTACTGATTAGACTAATAATGTAGAACTAAAGATCGACACTAACTATCAAGACAAAGACTTCGGGAATATCAAGAATGGGAAGAACACCACCTACGTCGGAATCCTACTTGCAAAGAAACACTTCTACCGGTTATGGAATCCTAGATGGATCTGGGTATCTAAGAATAACAGCTCTAGACAACCTAGTGGATCCCTAATCACTCTTAGGGTGTCACCAACTAAGAAACTCTAAAGATGTAGTGAAACTCACCAGAATGGTCGGATTACCTTTCAGTCTCTCCAACAATGACAATGTACCTAAAAGACAAATCACCTCTCGGTCTCAATGTCCACAATACATCAAAGATGCACACGGTAATCTCAGATCAACAACTATGACTCAGAATAGCAACAATCACTAAGAACCTAAGACAACTTCCTCTCAGACAGTTAACATCTGGAATCCTAATGTTGAAGACTAACCGATTATCTCTCACTTTTCGGGTATTGAGATAAGATGAATGCTCAGACCTAATTGACTATCAACTCTAATCCATATGGTTCACTATGTTTTGTAAACCATACAAACAACCACAAACATAGTCTATGATCTAGATATGCTATTCAAACTGGAAGACATCCATAAATAACATACGGAATTGAAATCAAACATTAATCAGATTCTAAACATGCATAATCATCATAATTATCAATCCAAGATCGTTACAAAATCATTAATTCATCACGAAATATCAAAAAAAACCGATAAAAGTCAAATCTTCAACAAGCAATCATCACGAACCTAGGCAGTACTAAGGTTTTAGCGTAGATTCATACTCAAAACATCCATGACAGAAGTAAATAAGCAAAACATAGGTTCAAACACAACTGATTTAAAACAAAGATCAAAAATTTAGACTCGAATAAGCTAAACGAAACAAACCCGGAATCGAAAGCTTCGATCTTGCACTTCAATCTCCTCCTAAGTTCCAGAAATCGCACAAAATCTCCCTCTAGACGGCTGAAAATTGAACTCCTGGAATAACGGTATCACAATATGATTTAAAGTCCAATTAGGGCTTTTTGGGATTTTACGGGCCTATCACGTATCGCGAGAGGTGTTCTTGAGTTCCTCGCGTACCGCGAGAGACAAAACAGTCGGGCGCCCATCTGGCTTTCCTCGCCTACCGCGAGACTCTGCTGCTTTCCTTTCGCGTACCGTGAGGGCCTAAATTTCCCATTTTTACACTTTTAAATCTTGGAACTTCTTCTCTTGCTCGGTTTCTTCATGATATTGCTTGTAATTCTCACGAGCACCTGAAAACATGACAAAGACTCAAATGTAGACTAAAACGACTAAAAACGAATATAAAACTATCTAAAAACGCACGAATACAAAGGAATAAAGATATGTGCTTTGCACTACATCAAACATCCCCACACTTAACCTGTTTTCGTCCTCGAAAAAGTCTGCAATTGAATCATAACTGGACATAGCTTTCACAATCTCAATTAATTCAATAAGCCAAACATACTCACACGTTAAAAAGCAACAATTAGTATTTATGTCTGGCTAAACCCAACCACCAACTTTCAAGCCCCCACTTAGTGTTCTAATTCACATTACCAAGCATATCAATCTATCTATGGGACTCACCCTCAAAAGCTCAGCTCTAGCTAATCCCATCTCACGGTCATGTCAAGGTACGGATTTAACCATATAGATTTCACCCACCACGTTAAACTAAGATTTACATGTTTTAGAAATTTAGATGATCATTGAAAGAATGGATGAACTGAGCATTAATTTAAATAAATGAACTTTCTTCTAAAGGCGTTTCAACCAAGTCACTATCCCGGAGGGTAACATATAGACTACAGTCCCAAGCAATTAAGCACATAAGAATCAAACCCAGTGGCACTTCAATCACGCTGGAACCCGACGTGTGACACGTAGGCGAAACTTAGATTTCAAACAAATAAGCTCAAGTATATGGAATTATGGATGTGGGCGCCACCGAAACTCGGATTTATTCTCATAAAAAGAGAGTGGTGTGCCATGAAAATTTCAAAAACCTCTAAATTTTAACTTAACGTGATACCTATCACCCTATGTTGATAGTTTCAGTATTACCGACACCCTTAAGATGAATACCCACAAGATATCATGATTCTAATTCAATTATTAATTATAAACAACACTCACATGCTATTTAAGCTCTACTAGCTGGCTGGGTCTACCAAAACATCACTAATTAGACGCATTTTCAATTATTTATTTCATTTAAACTCAACAAGCAGAACCATTTGTACTATCATTTTCCATTTATTATGCAAAAACTTTTGATTTCGAAGGACATTTTTTTTTCAAATTTGTCAATTTTTTTGTATTTTTTTATAAAATAAAACAAGCTAAACATACTAGACTCACTAGGCGCAGTCCCATCCCCAC
Organism: Smallanthus sonchifolius; assembly: GCA_023525975.1. NCBI lineage: Eukaryota > Viridiplantae > Streptophyta > Magnoliopsida > Asterales > Asteraceae > Smallanthus > Smallanthus sonchifolius. The sequence continues at coordinate 83,039,649 of CM042022.1, forward strand.
ACTTGAAACAAACATTGTTCCCAATGTGAACTGAGAAACACATAAAATAAAAAGACAAAAATAAACTAGGAACACTTAGCTGGTAATGTAATCCTTGAAGTGTATCCAACTTCTCTCTTCCTCGTGTGCACCGTATAGTATTTCGGTCGAGGCTGCACAATCGACTGTTGGATTGCCTTTACAAGATAAATAAGATGAAGATCAACCCCGCCCGAATGGATATTGAGTACGGACGGAGCAATCGATACCTGCAAAAGATAAGCTCATAACAACCCACAACATTAAACTGACTCAAGTTACAGACTCAAGATAAAATAAAAGACTGCTGACTCACTAAGACTCAAGATAGATAACAGGGATACGTAACCGATGAGTGGCAAACACATAGACATGAATGCCAAAATCAAGGTGGATCATCGGTCATGAATGATTCTTAAGTTTCCCATGGTAGTGGTAGTCGGTGGATACGATGTATTTGTGATGATAGATGATAGAATGGATGGATGGTAATGAAGAATGATGGTGTTGAATTTGTGATGATGATGATGGTAGGTATGATGAATGATGGTGATGATGGATCACTGTTGGGTGTGGGTGATATATGGGATGGTGGTGAATTATGGTGGTGGTGAATGGTGATTGGTAGCGGGTGTGGATAACCATGGGAAACAAAGGAAAGAGGGGGAGGTCCAGGAAGGCCCCGAGTACCGCGAAAAGTTGAGGACCAACCCTCGCGTACCGCGAGGGAGTGGCTTTTAAACAGGCCAAATTCCTTGGCCTTCGCGTATCACGAAGGACCCATCCTATACTCTCGCGTACCGTGAGGGGAGCTCCTTAACAGAAAGTTTTGATCAATTTTGTACTTAGAAAATTTTTGACCCCTGAAAATGTTTTCACCCAAATTCCTTAAAAACTTGTTCCAGACATAAAAACAAATGTAAAAATACCTGGAACTTCATTCTTAATAATTTTTCTCGCCGCATCAAGCACGAATCCCTGCACTTTGCACACAAAACAAGACACACACACCGAAAAGCACAAAAATGACACGGGCTCAAACCAAGGACTCTCACAAACTATACAACTCGGGCACTTGCCCGAGACTCAAATAAGCCTATCAGGAGGCTTCTCTTTGATTCTAACCGGTACCGCCTTCATTCTGCACGGTATTCAAGTTCCCCATACCAATACCAACCCAATAACACTAACAAGCATTGAACCTCTATCACATTTATCAACTAGGTCCGTCCACCATGACCTAAATCTACCCGGTCCGAATATAAGCCGATTCAAATATCCCAACAAGCGTTCACCCCGGAACATCCCCACACTTGGGGTTTGCACTATCCTCACATCATAAGACTCACTAAACGCTTGGGTTCTCTTATGGGGCGGCCTAGACCTAGGGGTGACTCAGTCTCACTCCCCTCAGCACGAAGAACAGAAATGGGTATAGGCTCATGAATAGGATTCTCTACAGTTATGACCTCTAAGCTCTTACCAGGATCTTTCGGTTCATCTACACTCTCCACCATCCCCATACTTGGGGTTTTACCTATGATTGCATCAAATTCTGTCATCATCTCCAGCAGATCATCAGGCACATCATCACCATAATCATCCTATACATTCAACAACTCGTCCAACTCTAACACTCAGATGGTTCTTCTAAATCAGGGGCGGGTTCATCAACAACTATCTCCTCTAGATCAGAGTCCTTATGATTATCCATGAAGGCATCAATCATGCACACGGAGTGGCTTTGCTCACCAGCCTCCTTCATGGACTTTAGAGCATCAAAGGTAACAGACACATCCCCCACACGAAGTGTGAGCTTTCCGTCAAAGACATCGATCAATGCCTTGGCGGTGGGTAGAAACGGGCGCCCTATGATGAGTGGGACTCTATCATCCACATCCATGTCCAGGATGACAAAATCCACGGGGAAGACAAATTTATCTATCTTTACTAGCAAGTTTTCCACAATTCCCCTTTGATACTTGACTGAACGGTCAACTAAGGATATGCTCATGCGCGTTGGCTTAGAATCTCCTAGGTCTAGCTGCTTGTATATAGAGTAAGGAATCAGATTGATGCTAGCACCTAGGTCGGCCAACGCGTGGTTCAAGGGCAAACTGCCAAGCAGACATGGGATCGTGAAGTGACCCGGGTCTGCGAGTTTCTTAGGCAGTTTGTTCTGAACCACCGCAGAACATCGTTCACTTAGTGAGACTTTAGATACTTCCTCCAACTTCTTCTTGTTGGAAAGAAGATCTTTTAAGAACTTGCCAGACTTAGGCATATGCTGGAGGACCTCTATGAACTGGAGATTGACCTTAAGCTGTTTGAACATATTAAGGAAGTTACCGTATTCCCTAGCATACTTATGTGGCAGCAAGTGCACTGGGTAGGGAACACGGCTAAGGTAAATCTCGGGGGCCTTCATCTCCACCCCCTTCTTCTGCTCCTCTGCCTTTTCGGCAGGTTTCTCGACCACTCTCTCCTCGTCCACCGGTTCATCTTCTTCTTCAACCACCGGTGGCTCTACTATCTCCTCTACTCTTCGACTCCTAGTCAACACGGCCATCACTGAAGCGTTAGGGCCTGAAGACGGACCTCCTTGTCTATCCTTCAGGCTCTTAGCGATGTCTCCTACCGTGCGTTGCAGATCTTGGAACGAAGAATGCTGATTTCTCAGTAAGGTGTTGTGCGTATCCAGTCACTGCTGAGTCTCCTTATCCTTCTTCACTAAATGAGCGAGCATCTGAGTCTGGTTCCCCAGCAGATCTTCAATCTTCTTATCCCTAGCACTTCCCCCAGAACTCGCTCCTGCTTCACCTCCTCCATACTGATTAGGGCGGGCATTAAACCCAGGCGGGTTATTTCCAGATCTCTATCCCGAGCCAAAAGAATTGTTATAATTATTATTGTACCCTCGGTTCTGGTTGCCTGCAAAGTTCACCTGCTCCTGCTGACTGATGGGGTAGTCCTTGGTGTCATGGCCTCCCCTGTACACCTCACACCTTTGAGCACTCAGCTTTAGCTCTTTGATCTCATTCGCCATCGCTACGAGTGCAGCGGCCACGCTAGTATCAGGGTTGACCTGATGCACACCTCTAGGAGAAGAGGCGGGTGCTCTAGCACTAGGAATGGAAGTCCTAGTAGATGGCCGTTGTTGCTCAGTGAGAGCGAAGCTCTCGAACATATCCTCACATTCTGCAGGCTTCAGTTTATCCATGATATGGCCTCCCGCAGCTGTGTTGAACATTGCTGCTTCTCGAAGGTAAGGCTATTATAGAACTTCTCCACAATCGCCCAGTCATAAAGACCATGCTGGGGACATCGGCTCAACAACGCATTGAACCGCTCACAGGCCATGTGATAAGGCTCATCAGGGTCCACCCGGAAGGAATGGATTTGGTCCCTAAGGCGAGCGGCCCTGGAAGGTGGATAGTACATTTTAAAGAACTTAGCTTGAAGATTCTCCCAAGTGGTGACGGATTTGTCAGGGAGGGTGTCAAGCCAAGTGGAAGCACGCCCAAAGACCGAGAATGGAAAGAGTTGCAAGTAGATTGCATCCTTAGATACACCCGTGATATTGAAGGTATCACATATGCGCGCAAAGCGGGACAGATGTCCGGGTGCATCCTCATCCTCAAGGCCATGAAACTGAGTAGCATGAGTGATCATACTCATGACATGCGATGGGATCTTCCAAGTATTTGTATTAGAAATAGCCCCTCACTGGCTCTATGGTGTACGATACATCTCTCTGGTGGGTCAGCGTCGCCCATATGAGGAAAAGGAGCTGGGCTAGTGGGACGTACCTGGTTTATGCATAATGTTTTCAAACGCTCCCGGAAGTCGCAGGTGCGCTCGTGAAGCTCTCATTCGGGCTCTTCGTAAGCGGAATACTGTGGCGATCCCTGTGAACTAGTATGTTGCATAAACTGAAAGACACAAAGAAAACATAAGAAAGACTCAAAACACAAAAGGACTCGATCCTAAATTAGACACACAAGTAGCAGATAGGACAAAGCACACAATTAAGACTCACAAATAAAAGAAAGAAAACAAACCAAAAATCACAAAAAGAACTAGTCAAAGATAATGTTGCTATTGCCAAATGTCCCCGGAATCGGCACCAAAAACTTGATGTCGCCCAGACGGTCTATAAAAATACTAATAAAAACTAATCTAGATTCCTAAGTAATAAACGGAGTACCTATAAACTAAACCGCACTAACAGGCAAGTGTACCTATCGAGTGTAGCACAGCTTAATGGTAAACTGGATTATCGAACCCTAGAGACACAGAATAACTACACTAGACTCTTACTCGGACTAAAGATGATTTTATTGGGGGATTTTTCTACACTACTGATTAGACTAATAATGCAGAACTAAAGATCGACTCTAACTATCAAGACAAAGACTTCGGGAATATCATGAATGGGAAGAATACCACCTAGGTCGGAATCCTACTTGCAAAGATACACTTCTACCGGTTATGGAATCTATGATGGATCTGGGTATCTAAGGATAACAACTCTAGACAACCTAGTGATTTCCTAATCACTCTTAGGGTGTCACCAACTAAGAAACTCTAAAGATGCAGTGAAACTCACCAGAATGGTCGGATTACCTTTCAATCTCTCCAACAATAACAATGTACCCAAAAGACAAAGCACCTCTCAGTCTCAATGTCCACAATACATCAAAGATGCATGGGGTAATCTCAGATCAACAACTACGACTCAGGATAGCAACAATCACTAAGAACCTAAGGCAACTTCCTCTCAGGCAGTTAACACTAGGAATCCTAATGATGAAGACTAACCGATTATCTCCCACTTTTCGGGTATTGAGATAAGATGAACGCTCAGACCTAATTAACTATCAACTCCAATCCCTATGGGTCCCTACGTCTAGCAAACGATACAAACAACAACAAACATAGTATATGATCTAGATATGCTATTCAAACTGGAAGACATCCATAAATAACATACGAAATTGAAATCAAACATAAATCAGATTCTAAACACGCATAATCATCATAATTATCAATCCAAGATCGTTACAAAATCATTAATTCATCACGAAATATCCAAAAACTGATAAAAGTTAAATCTTCAACAAGCAATCATCACGAACCTAGGCAGTACTAAGGTTTTAGCCAAGATTCATACTCAAAACATCCATGACAGAAGTAAATAAACAAAACATAGGTTCAAACACAACTGATTTAAAACAAATATCAAAACTTTAGACCCGAATAAGCTAAATGAAACAAACCCGGAATCGAAAGCTTCGATCTTGCACTTCAATCGCCTCCTAAGTTCCAGAAATCGCCCAAAATCTCCCTCTAGACCACTGAAAATCAAACTCCTGGAATAATGGTATCATAATTATCAATCCAAGATCGTTACAAAATCATTAATTCATCACGAAATATCCAAAAACTGATAAAAGTTAAATCTTCAACAAGCAATCATCACGAACCTAGGCAGTACTAAGGTTTTAGCATAGATTCATACTCAAAACATCCATGACAGAAGTAAATAAGCAAAACATAGGTTCAAACACAACTGATTTAAAACAAAGATCAAAACTTTAGACCCGAATAAGCTAAATGAAACAAACCCGGAATCGAAAGCTTCGATCTTGCACTTCAATCGCCTCCTAAGTTCCAGAAATCGCCCAAAATCTCCCTCTAGACCACTGCAAAAACAAACTCCTGGAATAATGGTATGATAATATGATTTAAAGTCCAATTAGGGCTTTTTGAGATTTTACGGGCCTCTCGTGTATCGCGAGAGGTGTTCTTGAGTTCCTCGCGTACCGCGAGAGACAAAACAGTCGGGCACCCATCTGGCTTTCCTCGCGTATTGCGAGACTCTACTGCTTTCCCTTCGCGTACCGCGAGGGCCTAAATTTCCCAGTTTTTCACTTTTAAATCTTGGGACTTCTTCTCTTGCTCGGTTTCTTCATGATATTGCTTGTAATTCTCACGAGCACCTGAAAACATGACAAAGACTCAAATGTACACTAAAACGACTAAAAACGAGTATAAAACTATCTAAAAATGCACGAATACAAAGGAATAAAGATGTGTGCTTTGCACTACATCACTTATCTTGGGACAATATCTTGATACGTGCCCTGCTTGATTACATCGGCTGCATTCCGTCCTCCTAACTTCGTTTCTTCTTAGGGTTTTATTATTTTCATCTCTAAATTTATATATCATATCTTCTTGTTTTCTCTTTGTTTCCTCCGCCTGTGGGTCTTGGCTTGCAACCTCATCATACATGACAACACTGAGCTCAATGGATCCATCCAATGTTACTGGGGTGGTGGTTTTCACTAACGTGCGAACCTTTGGTGGCAATCCTTGCATGTAACACTTAATCCTTCTAGATATGTTACTAAACGTGGCATCAATCTAGCCATTTCTATAAACTTGGTTGTATATTCACGATGTATTAAACTTTCGGCTTTCAATTATAGAAACTCTTATTCTATTTTGTCTATCTCATTTTGGGGACAAAATTTCTTAACCACCAATTCCTTAAGCTCGTCCCATTTCATTTCGTCGACAACCCTTTCTCCTTTAGCTTGCTTGACCGCCTCCCACCAGTTTAGTGCTTCAGTCTCAAAATAATGGACAACAAATTTAATTTCCTAATTATTACTACATTAACTAAGCTTAATCACTGCTGCCATTGAAGTTATCCATTGCATAGCGGCTATTGCATCCTTCTGGCAACTAAAGGGCTTTGGATTGCATCCGTTGAAAGATTTATACAAGCATCCTTCTTTGCTTTTGGTTCTTATTCCTACACCATGGTTTATAGTTCCACTAATTTCGCCCTGAATTGTGCCATCAGCAGTTCCAGTTCTGGTAGCGCAATTTATATTCACACCATTTCCAACTCATGCGTTGGTACTGTTACTTGTTCCTCTGATTCCATCACCGCATCCTTGAATTCTTGGGGCCATCCTTCTTTGAATTACCTCATCTAAAATTCCAAGTAATGTTGTTTGTAATACTCTAGCGACTTCACTAGCAACCGCTCCTTGGAACTGAGCTTCTGTCATAAGATTTGGTTATTTACCGACCATCTGTCCTAAACTAAAACAGATGATAATTCGACCATATTGCCAAAACTGAACAGTAGTCTACTGCCGAAACTGAACAGTAGACAGCCCCGAAACTGAAGGCTTAGTCATACCACATGCATTACAATCATGATAAACCAAACCACATGAATTGCGAAAGCTATACTTTTATCTAGCACATTGATAATAATTCAAGATGCTTTCATGTATGTAAACAATTACCGGTTAGACTGGCACACATCCCCATTTTATAAATGTTCAGAGGAACTCTCCTCGACGGTATCTTAACTTGATCCACTGATAATAAACACCTTTCTCAAGATATTAAATCATATTAACGTTTCTTAGGTAAGTGGTAAATAACCAAATCTTAAAGTTTTGATAAAATCTTACCTTGAGACTATCTACTGCAATTTGAGGATGTGTATTGCGAACTAATCACTCTCGCGGCGCGTATCGAGGACTTGATTAAGTTTCTCAATGTGTGTAGAAGTATGTGTGTGTGGATGTGAAGATGAATGTTCAATTGTCATCTATTTATAGGTTGGTTGCAGGACCCATAGCGGACCGCTACCACCTCATAGTCAGTTGTCATCCTTGCGTACCACGTAGCAGACCGCTAAGTTGGTCGGTAGAACTCCGCTACCAAACCTGCTTCAGCAAGTCAGCCTTGCCATGCATCCCTCTCCGGTTTTTCCCTTCCTGGTCACGTAGCAGACCGCGATGACGTAGGTAGCGGTCCGCTACCGACTCAATTTTTTAAGTTTTCACTTTTGGTTCCTAGGGTTTGGGTTTCCTACGGTTCTAGTCCTTGTACTTTGGGTTCTCACATTTCGAGGTGTTACAAACGGGTTGTTTGGTTTACGCAGATTCTGGTTGTTTTGGTTATTGGGATGAGGTGGAATTGGGTTGTTTTGGTTGTTTGGTGGGTTCTGATTCTACATTGCTATAGATGAGCTACTGCTTGTGTGGTCAGTAGGTTGTGAAAGTCTCTAAAGAATTATATTCGGTCTTGCTGTTCTTTTAATCTCCGTATCAAACTGAAGTGATGATGACTTTCTTGAAAACCGCGTATTCCTACACAAATCAACACACCCCCCGTAAAAAAAACAAAAGAAGCAAAACAAAGCTTTAAATATTTTGATCACAAAATCAACTGAAACTTAACACCAAGCGCACAATTCTCCCCGGCAAAGGTGCCAAAATTTGATCGATGTTGAAGTACTGATCTAATAAGAGATTAGAATCTGTGTTGCGCAGTACCTTAACTAGTTAGGACAAGTAGGGTGTCGGTCATGAGAAGTCTGTGGTCAGTGTTGAATCACAATTGATTGTTTAACTACTTAACTAAAAACCTACACTTGAAACTCGAATGTTTGATTGATTTTCGAAAGCTTTCAGATTAACTAGCATGTATTTGAAAGTAAAATGTAAACTTGAATTGGTTTGTAAACAGTCTTTGGAAAACAGATCACGCCCCGGTTTTGTAAGGCCCCAAACCCGGGAGGCCTCACTTGTTGGATTTACTCATTCACAAACAGTTCTTAAACGTGAATATCAAATAACGCAACGGAATCATTCATTCAAACATAATTAAAACTTGTTCAAGGTGCGGAAGCGTAACATTTTCAAATACATAAATATAACATAAACATAACAAACGGGATGCGAGTCATCATATCCGTCGGGTAACTCATCATCGCTCGCCAAGCATCACCGTCCATCCGTACCTGTCCTTAACCTGATTGTGCATACTAAAAGTCAGCTATGCTGGTGAGTTCTAGCTTTACATAAAACCTTACATAAACAATTTGCCAAAAACATAACATACATTTAATTAACAAAAGTGTACGTAAAACATGCGATAACTTAACATCATCATAACATCGTAACATAGCATCATAACATAAGTCAACATCAACCGAATCTTCGCCTTCTCGTAACCGTCAATTCCAAACGTCGTGGTTTGGCGGAGAAATCCCGAGGCACGCTACCACTAGGCCCTTCAACACCGTACCGTCCTTTGGGCGGAGAAACCTAGGGCCTGATACCTCAACGCCCTTCGACACCAACCAGTACCTTAGGCACTATTTCCCCGCAAGGAATATTACCTTCCATCGGGATCCCGGTAATCCCATGGGTGACCGTCTTCACCCCATCATCAACCATTTGTACAACCGTTAGCCAACCACAAAGGCCCCCCGTAAGGGAAAGGCCAATACATACATACATACCCTAGCTCCCATAGGAACTCATGGCAGATTCGTTCATTAGTGACTTTCATAAAACCTTTACCTCATTTTAGTTAAAGCATTCGTACATTTTATTAAACAATGTTTCATTCGTAAACCTTTCATAAACTTCATTTGGCAAAACATTTCGTAAACATCATCCTTCGTAAACATCATTTCATAAACATCATTTCATAAAACATCATTTTGTAAGTATGCACACCAGCCTTAAATGGTTATTAAAACATTAAAAGAGAGGGCTCTAGAACTCACCTGATAAGATAGTCTCGTTGTCCTAGTCTAAGGCCCAACAACGTCACGTATGATCTGAATTGGGTAGTTAAATACAAATCATACCTAATTTCGACTCTAACGATTTTCTTATACTGCATTAGGTGAACTTAATGCTAAGTTCTACCCTTACAGACTTGGCGAACATATAGGCAAACTTATCAAGTTCGCCCTCATGAAGCCTAAGCGAACTTGTCCTTAAGTTCGCCCCTTTAATGCCTAAGCGAACTTATTAAGTTCACTTCCTAGTGAACGGCAAACTTAATAAGTTCGCCCTGCGGGCAACCTTCTTCCCACAAAACCCTAACTTTTCCACGCAGATCTGAGTTTTACCAAGATCCGATCTTTTTACGTTGGAAATGTTCGTTTGTCATTAGTGAAGCTAGAACTATGATTATTTTGAAGTTTCATACGTAAAAGTGTCGGCTTTTTCATCAAAACCCGAAAACCCTCAAATAACTAAAAACTCATATCTAGGTCGAGTCGTTACCTCTTTCAAGCTTCTGAATCGGAGGTTTCACTCACAAGCAGTAGAGGAACAAGATGCTAGCTCCTCGGGTCAATCCGTGTACTTTCTCTCTCTACGGTTTCTCTCTCTAGGATGGCAAGAATGAGATATGTGTGTGTGTGTGTTGGGGTATTTATGGGAGAGGCCTCCCACCCCAAGCCCATTCGTGACCCATCTTGGCACATCCCCGGCCCGCGTATCTTTTTTCGTTTATTCCATTCGTACATCATTACACCCGTTACTATTTTTATTTTCGTTTTTATTTTTGGGATGTTACAAGTCTACCCCCTTACAATAGATTTTGTCCCCGAAACCTATCATAAGTCAAATAGTTGAGGGTATGACTCCTTCATTTCCGTCTGCGTTTCTCAAGTAGCTTCCGATCCCTTCAGGTTCTTCCACTGAACTTTAATCAATTGAATATCTTTATTACGTTAACGTTTCTCCTTCATGTCTAGGATGGCCACGGGTTTCTCGATGTAGTTAAGGTTGTTGTCGACCTCGATGTCAGTAAGTGGTACGTGAGCTGTTTCATCCGCTAAACACTTTTGCAACTGTGACACATGGAACGTTAGATGAATCCCACTTAGCTCATCAGGCAACTCCAACCGATAAGCGAATTCACCAACCCGTGCCATTATCTTGAATGGTCCGGAAAACCTCAAACTTAACTTTCCTATCTTTCTGAATCGTATGATTCCCTTCCAGGGCGACACTTTCAACATTACTCTGTCCCCAACATCAAACTCAATAGGCCTTCATCGTTTATCCGAATAGGATTTCTAACAATCTTGTGCGGCTTTCATTTGTGCTTTTATTTGATCAAACCTTTCCAACATTTCTCGTACAACTTTAAGACTTCCTAATTCCTTCTGTCCAATCTCACCTCAACAAATCGGGGTCCTGCATCTTCTCCCATACAACATTTCATACGGCGGCATGCCTATCGTCGTGTGATGACTGTTGTTGTAGGAGAATTCGGCTAACGGCAGATGACTGTCCCAACTACCACCGAAGTCGATAATAAAAGCACGAAGCATATCCTCCCGTGTTTGAATGGTTCTTTCAGACTGACCATCCGTTTACGGGTGGTATGCCGTGCTAATATTAAGTCTCGTGCCCCTCACCTCGTGAAATCTTTTCCAGAACCTCGATGTGAATCGTGTGTCCCGGTCAGATACAATCATCAAAGGCATCACATGCCATGCTACTACTTCATTAATAAATACTTTCGCTAACCTTTTAGACGAGAACGTCTCGCGTATAGGTAGGAAATGAGCACTCTTCGTTAAACGGTCCACAATTACCCAAATAGTGTCATGACCTTTAGTTGTGCGAGGTAGCTTGGTTATGAAGTACACAGTAATGTGTTCCCACTTCCATTCCGGTATATCAAGAGGTTGAATCATCCCATACGGTTTCTGGTGTTCGGCCTTTACTTGTGAGCAAGTCAGCATTTGCTTACATATTTCGTCATCTCATATTTCATTCCAGGCCACCAGTATTCCTTCTTCAGATCCTGGTACATTTTGTTGGTACCGGGATGGATAGAGTAACGAGACTTATGAGCCTCATCTAAGATCTTGGTTCTAAGCTCGCCGCCCATAGGTATCCATACCCGTCCAAAACGTGTCCTAACACCAAGGGTGTTATATTCCAACTTGTGCTGTTGGCCAACCATCCTTTCCTTCTTTAAGTTTTCCTCTTTAAGTGCCTCATCTTGAGCCTTTTCAATTTCCCTCATCACATCCGATGTTACCACCAACTGGCAAGCTTTCACTCTAATAGGAGCAGGCATATTCTTTCGGCTTAGAGCGTCGGCCACCACGTTTTCCTTTTCAGGATGGTATTTGATTTCACAGTCATAGTCTTTCAAAAGTTCCAACCATCGTCTCTGCCTCATATTAAGCTCCCTTTGTTCGAAGAAATATTTCAAACTTTTGTGATCAGAGTAAATGGTAAACTTCACCCCGTAAAGGTAGTGTCTCCAGATTTTCAATGCGAATACGACCGCAGCAAGTTCCAAATGATGAGTCGGATAATTGACTTCGTGAACATTCAACTGTCGTGATGCATACGCGATCACTCTCCCGCGTTGCATCAGTATGCATCCCAACCCTTGACCCGAAGCGTCAGAGTATACCACCAAGTCTTCATTATCCTCGGGAAGGGCCAAGACTGGAGCTTGGGTCAGCTTCTCCTTCAGTTGCTTAAATTCTTCTTCCTGGGTCGAACACCATTCGTATTTTACTTCTTTCCACGTCAATTTTGTCAACGGCGAGGCTATTTTAGAGAAATCCTAAATGAATCTCTGATAGTAGCCTGCCAACCCTAAGAAACTACAAATTTCAGTTGGAGTCTTAGTAATATCCCAATCTCTTACCGTCATTATCTTTGCTCGGTCAACCATAATGTCGTTCGGGTTAATGACATGACCTAGGAATTGGACCTCCCTAAGCCAGAATGCGCATTTAGAGAACTTAGCGTACAGTTTCTCCTTCTTCAAAGCTTCCAATACCTCCTTTAAGTGACATGCGTGATCACCCTCATTGTTAGAGTAGATGAGGATATCATCGATGAACACAATTACCGATCGATCCAGCATCGGTCGACAGACCCTATTCATCAAATCCATGAATGTTGCGGGGGCGTTCGTTAATCCGAAAGACATCACACGGAACTCGAAATGTCCATAACGCGTGCGAAACACTGTTTTCGGTGTGTCTTCCTCCCTCACCTTCAACTAATGATATCCAGATCGAAGGTCGATTTTTGAGAACCAACTGGCGCCCTGTAATTGATCGAAAGGTCGTCGATCCTTGGTAAAGGGCACTTGTTCTTCACGGTACGTTTATTCAACTCCCTGTAGTCGATACACATTCTCATAGAATCATCTTTCTTTTTCACAAATAATACCGTAGCACCCCAAGGCGAGATGCTCGGCTGGATAAATCATCTCTCAAGTAACTCGTCTAGTTATGCAACTAGCTCTTTCATCTCCACTGGTGCTAGTAGATATGGAGCCTTAGCCACGGGCTGGGCATCTGGTAATAAGTTAATTCAGAACTCAATTTCTCTGTCGGGTGGTATCCCAGGCAAGTCCTCTGGAAACACCTCCGGGTACTCGCGTACCACGGGTACATCATCTAGTTCTTTCACTTCCATACATTTTTCAATCACGTATACCAGATAAGCCTCGCATCCGCGCCTCAGGTAATCTGTTGCCTTAATCATCGAGATGACGTTGGGCATCGGGGCGTCACGATCTCTAAAAACTTCAACTTCGCTACCATCCGGAGCCTTGAGTCGGATTATCTTTCGTTTGCATATAATATGCGCTTCATTGACAGTTAGCCAATCCATAACCAAAACTACATCGAACCCACCCAAAACCATAACGAATAACCTGACGGGGAATCTATGGCCTTCTATTTTTATCATGGAATTGTCAACTACATCCGTCACTCTCGCGGTTTTACCCTCAGCGGTTTCTACGCTAAAGGTCCTTTCTAGCTTACTTAGAACGTACTTCACTCGTTTACAAAAAAAGTTGCAGATATAAAACTTTTACTGGCACCGGAATCAAATAACACAGATACAAAAGTGTTGTCAAGGATGAACGTACCTGATGCCACATCGGGATCCACCCTAGCCTCCTCCTATGTCAGTGCGTATGCTCGGGTCCTGCTTGGGGCCTTTCTTCCTTCTTCTCCGGGTCTTTCCCCTTGCCACCTTCCCCCATCCTTGGCTTAGTGCATTCATGGCTCATGTGTCCGTTTCCCCCACAGTTGTAACACCTGACACCTTACGGGCATTCCCGGGAATAGTGCCCGGTCTTGCCACATTTAAAGCACATATTAGTTCCCATCCTACACTCCCCCTCATGCCTTGCACCACATTTCCCACAAACCGAGATCTCACCCATTCTAGCTTGTTTCTCCCGAGCTCCATACAGTCTCCCGCTAGATCATTTAACCGGAAAACGTGGTTTCTTCTTCGGCTCATCAATAGCAAAAACATGCAGTGCTAGGTCATTGAACACCACGCCACTCAGTTCTATGATTGAATCGTAGGTAATAGGAGCATTGGCCTTGACATAGGTGCGGACCTTGTCCGGTAACCCTTGAATGTAGCGGGTAATCTTCCTTTCCTTGGTCGTGATCAGGTGTGGCACCAGACGTGCCAGTTCGTTGAACTGAGTGGTGTACTGCCGGTGCGTCATGCTTCCGGCCTTCAACCCCAGAAATTCTCTCTCCACTTTTTCAATCTCGTTCCTTGGACATAAGTTCTTGATCAATAAGGTTTTCAAATCATTCCACGTCATCGAGTCAACCACCTCATTCCCCATAGCCTGACGTATACCTTCCAACCAGTGGGATGCTTCCTCTCTCAATGAGTTAGCAGCAAACTTCACAACCTGATTCGATCGGCATTCGCTCAGCCGAATGGCGACCTCCATACGGATTACCCAGTCAAACGTAGCCACCGCGTCTTTCCATTCAATCAGGACCGGCAGATCACATGCCTTAAAGGATTTATATTCACAACCGTGAGTAGGCGGTGCATTGACAGCCTCAATGTTCGAGGCACCATTTCCCGTATTAGACCCTCCTGCCTCATTAGCCTTCTTCAGTGCTTCTGCCAGAATTTTCAGCAAGGAAGCCTTCATCGTTTCAGTAAATTCTCGTGGCAGAGCTGCTTTCACTTCGGGTTCAAAAGTGAATTGTTGCTCTTCAACATGCGTATGCTCAGTCCCATGCACACTAACGGTCGGTTCAGTGTGTACACTTCCTTCCTCACTATACTCCCGACGAGCAAGAGTTCTACCTCGGCCACCGGTATGACCACTGGTACGGCCCCCACCACGCCTTCCATTTCCTCTTCTCGCCATTTCGTTCTATAAGAAAAGGAATCCAACGTTATCATGCTAGTTAACAAATAGAATTCAACAAGTACTGTAGGATGTTAATATACACTGGCCATCTTCAATTAACCATTACACTGCCTCTCGATTTCTATTTGACCACCTTTGTGATTCCATCAGAACACAAGTCCTAACCTAACACTTTCTAAGGCATACTATATATGTAAATATATACTATCTTCATACCTGATGTTGTGGCTTGAGTTACCCGTACTGGCATCCCCTTTCGGTCCCATTCATAGTTTAAGTTCAGACACTGGGAATGTCCAAATCTCTCAAACTATTGCTCTGATACCAACTTGTAAGGCCCCAAACCCGGGAGGCCTCACTTGTTGGAATTACTCATTCACAAACAGTTCTTAAACTTGAATATCAAATAACACAGTGGAATCATTCATTCAAACATAATTAAAACTTGTTTAAGGCGCGGCAGCGTAACATTTTCCAATACATAAATATAACATAAACATAACAAACGGGATGCCAGTCATCATATCCGTCGGGTAACTAATCATCGCTCGCCAAGCATCACCGTCCATCCGTACCTTTCCTTAACCTGAATGTGCATACTAAAAGTCAGCTACGCTGGTGAGTTCTAGCTTTACATAAAACCTTAACATAATCATTTTGCCAAAAACATAACATACATTTAATTAACAAAAGCGTACATAAAACATGCAATAACTTAACATCATCATAACATCGTAACATAGCATCATAACGTAAGTCAACATGAACCGAATATGCGCCTTCTCGTAACCATCAATTCCAAACATCGTGGGTTGGCAGAGAAACCCCGAGGCACGCCACCACTAGGCCCTTCAACACAATACTATCTTTCGGGCGGAGAAACCTAGGCCCGATACCTCAAAGCCCTTCGACACCAACCAGTACCTTAGGCACTATTTCCCCGTAAGGAATAGTACCTTCCATCGGGATCCCGGTAATCCCATGGGTGACCGTCGTCACCCCATCATCAACCAGTTGTACAACCGTTAGCCAGCCAAGGCCAATACACACATACATACCCTAGCTCCAGTAGGAACTCGTGGCAGATTCGTTCATTAGTGACTTTCATAAAACCTTTACCTCATTTTAGTTGAAGCATTGTACGTTTTATTAAACAATGTTTGATTCGTAAACCTTTCACAAACTTCATTTGGCAAAACATTTCATAAACATCATCCTTCGTAAACATCATTTCATAAAACATTATTTCGTAAGTATGCACACCAACCCAAAACGGTTATTAAAACTTTAAAAGAGAGGGCTCTAGAACTCACCTGATAAGCTAGTCTCGTTGTCCTAGTCAAAGGCCCAACAAAGTCACGTATGATCTGAATTGGGTAGTTAAATACAAATCAAAACCTAATTTTAACTCTAACGGTTTTCTTATACTGAATTAGGAACTTAATGCTAAGTTCGCCCCTTACAGACCTGGCGAACATATAGGCGAACTTAGCAAGTTCGCCCTCATGAAGCCTAAGCGAACTTGTCATAGGCGAACTTAGTCAAGTTCGCCCCTTTAATGCCAAAGAGAACTTATTAAGTTCGCTTCCTAGTGAACGGCGAACTTAATAAGTTCGCCCTGCGGGCAGCCTTCTTCCCCACAAAACCCTAACTTTTGCATGCAGATTCGAGTTTTACCAAGATCCGATCTTTTTACGTCAGAAACGTTCATTTGTCATTAGTGAAGCTAGATCTATGATTATTGTGAAGTTTCATACGTAAAAGTGTCGGTTTTTTCATCAAAACCCGAAAACCCCCAAAATAACTAAAAACTCAGATTTAGGTCGAGTCGTTACCTCTTTCGAGCTTCTGAATCGGAGGTTTCACTCACGAGCAGTAGAGGAACAAGATGCTAGCTCCTCGGGTCAATCCATGTACTTTCTCTCTCTACAGTTTCTCTCTCTAGGATGGCAAGAATGAGATATGTGTGTGTTGGGGTATTTATGGGAGAGGCCTCCCACCCCAAGCCCATTCGCGACCCATCTCGCCCATCCCCAGCCCGCGTATCTTTGTTCATTTATTCCATTCGTGCATCATTAAACCCATTACTATTTTTATTGTCGTTTTTATTTTTGGGATGTTACGGGTTTCAAATTCGTGATGCGCTTTGTGTAACGTACTTACTATCACTTTGGAATCCACATAGACATGAACAACTAACCAACTTAAATTATAAGTAGAGGAAAGACTAATTAATCTGACTGTGTTGACCAGACAATACAAAACCGAACAAGAACACAGTTGAGATGTTATCTTAGCAACTGCCAATCAAATTTAAATAAACAACCACGTACCTAATCATTTATGAAAGATCTTGAGTGTGTATGAAAGGAGTGGTTGTTGCTTACATAGGTGCCAGTTATCTTGTTAGATAACACTCATCGTCTTGTGTTTTTTGTGGGAAGTTGACGAGACGGTGGACCATGTATTTACTACTTGTTTTGTGGCTACTTTAGTGTGGAAAAATGTTTCATCTTGGTGCAAGTTACCCCTGATATACGCATTCACTATCAACGACTTACTTCATCTTCACTTGAATGGTGAGCTGCCTAATCCAAAGAAACGTGAGGTGTAGTCTATAATTTTATTGGCGTTTTGGGCGATATGGAAGGCGAGAAACAAGTTCTTGTTCGACAACCAACCGGTATCCATTGCATATATCATTGAAGAAATCAAGACTTTGGGTTTCTTATGGATAAAAAACATGGCCAAAATGAATGGCTTAGAATGAGGTCAATGGTGCTTTTTAAACTTTAACTTCCGATTCCTGGTTTGATGTTTTATTTTATTCTGTTTGTTTCTGTTTTTTCTTTCCCTTTTCTGTATTTGCTAGTTTCTAGCTAGCTGTAGTAGTGAAATTTACAGTAAAAAAAACAACTTATGATCATGATATATTTTGTTATCCAAACTTGATCGGTGTCCAATAGTATGTAGTTCAGGTTATGGATATTTAGTTTATGGATATTTAGTTTTTTTTATGTTATGCGGTTGTTCGAGGTTCAAATTAGTGGGATATAGATGTCCTAGTAGCTCAATTGAAGACAAGGAATTAGAGTCTCATATGAGCTCTTTAAGTATGTTGGCCATGTTAATCGGAGAACGAGTCACATATTTATGGTATGTTTTGGACTTTCAAGGTAAGGTTTCAGTTCGATAACTCATTAATCATAATAATGATTGAACTTTGGAAAATTTTTGTAAGCAACATATATTCGTCAAGTTAAAAGTTAAATAATGTCAACATCAAGATAAAAGTACAAGATATGTTGAAAAGAAATAAAGTAAAAATTTACGAAAAAAAAGTAGAGTAAATTTCGGTTTTAGTTCATGTGGTTTGCTCAAAATAACGTTTTGAGTCCAATAGTTTCAATTTCACTTATTAAGTCCTTCTGGTGTCATTTCCGTCTCAATTTAAGCCAGAACTTTAACAACGTTAGGATAATTCTGTTAACTTACTGTAAATTGATGAAAATACCCTCGCTACTAAAAATAAAATTAAAAACCCACCATCCCACTTTTCACCCAAACTCATCCCACTCTTTCTTTCATCCCACTGTCACCGCCGCTACCCCCTCCACCTCCGCCGCCTCATTGATTCCGGCAGCCCCGTGAGGTGAAACCTTTGTACATCGACTTTTGGACACAACCTTCTCCACATGATGTTGTTGCGAAACCACCACAAAGATTGTCCTCGAAGTTCCTATTCGTTGAAAAAAAAGGTGTTGAGTTTTGGGGGCAAATCGAAAAGAGATGAAGTGATACGGAGATCGAAGATAGAGATTGTCCTCGAAGTTCCTATCCTCCTCCACTTCCAACATGTCAAAGATCGAAGAGAGAGGAGGGGGAAACAAGCAGTGGTGGTGTTGCTGTGGTGCGGTGGTTACCGACGGCGGTTCTTCCACAGAGAAAGAGAGGTGATGGTGTTGTTGTGGTTACTGACGACGGTTCTTCCATAGAGAAAGAGAGGTGATTGTGTTCTTCCACATAGAAAGAGATGGGTAGAGAGAGGAGAGAGAGGGGTTAGGTTATAGAGAGACAGGTGTTTAGATTTATATATTTTTTTAGTTTTTTTTAACAACAGTGCTAGTTTGGTGTTATTACAAAAACTTAACAGAAAAAATGAATGGAGTTAGTAACTCGTAGTTGATGAGACAATTGAAAAACTATAAGATTTCAAAAAGTGAAATTGAAACTATTTGTCTCAAATCGTTATTTTGAACAAACCATAGAGACTAAAAACGAAATTTACTCAAAAAAATATATTATCTACAAGACATGTGAAAAAAACAAGTTATATTAAATTATAGGAGGAATTTTATAGATACTCTCACAAATAGGCAAAATATCATATATATATATATATATATATATATATATATACTCAATCAAAATTAAAAATATCATATATTCTTAATTTAAATATATATATATATATATATATGGGAAGGTTCCGCTAAGAAGTGGTTTTTCGCTAAGAAACGCTAAGAAGTGAGTCAAACGAACTCCGATTGATCTCATTCGAGCGGCGTTGGAACCGTCTCATCGAACTCTAATCCGGACCCAAAAACCTAAACCCCCCTCCACCCGCACCCCCAAAAACCTAAACCCCCTCCAACCCCACCCCGAAAAGCCTAAAACCACCACCCCCACCCCCCAATAACCAAAACCCCCCACCCCCCCCCCCCCAAAAAACCTAAACCCTAAAATCTAAACCCTAAGGCTAAAATTCTAAAATTCAACGCTAAGATCTAAACTCTAAAAGCTAAGATGGTAGAGTTCGACGATACGGTTCCAACGCCGCTGGAATGAGCTCAATCCGAGCTCGTTTGATATCGTTTCTTAATGTTTTTGTCACTTCTTAGAGTTTTTAGCCGAAAACAACTTCTTATTTGATCCTCCCCCTATATATATATATATACCTAGTTTAAATATTTTTTTTACTTTTTGATCATTATACTCCTATGCACTATTTGATTTTTTATAACTTAACTTTTTAATTTTATTCTATACATAAAAGATCATCCATTCTCCTGTTCTTGATGACGGCCATCGCGATTCTCCAAACCCATTTAGAAGCCATTGTCGATTGCGAATTCAATTGCTAGTTTGATCGCGTTTTGTTCCAAATTGATTCAGAAGGCATCAATTCCATCTCTTTTTTGGAAATTATAAAAAGAAAACGAGAAGGTAAAGTATACTATTTTGAGAAAACTTTTGTTAATGCGTAGATACAAAGTTTTAAAGTTAAAATTTGGTAAATATGAAATTTTAAAGATTTAGAAAAATAAGGGTAAAATAATCATTTCTTAATTTTTTTAATGAAATAGATATATATGATAGTTTTATATGTTTGCAAGGCTATATATGATATTTTTTGTATCGGTTGGATCTATATGATATTTTTTCTATTTTGTAAGGGTATATATGAAATTTTTATATTTTTTTAGAGTTAGTTACAAAGATAGTTTATGTGGTTTGTGAAAAATAACATATTTGAGTAGGGGTGTTCATCGGTTCGGTTAACGGTTTGTTCGATTTATTCGATTCGGTTTATTCGGTTTTGATTTTTTTAACCCTTATCTGTTAACCTAACCGAACCGAATTGGAAAATTTTCTAACTAAACCGAATTCAACCGAGTAAACCGAATAAATCGAATTCAAAAGGAAAGTATATCTGAAAAAACCAAATAAATCGAATTGAACCGAATAAATCGAATAAACCGAACCGAATTAGAAATATATCTAACCAAACAAACCGAATTAAAAAAAAAGGTATATCCGTTAACCGAACCGAAAACCGAATTCGCAATTCGGATACGGTTAATAACCGAACCGAAAACCGAATTCACAATTTGGTTCGGTTTTTTTCGGTTACGGATACGATCCGTATTTCGGTTTTCGGTTTTTTTGCACACCCCTATATTTGAGTACTAATGGTTTAAAGTAACATGTTTGGTTTTATGTTTTCATTTGTAACGAGTTTGGGTATTAAGACTAACTTCCGTTAATTTTTCTGTTAAGTTTGCGATGAAATGACTAAAATACCCTTTGCGGAAAGTAACAGGTTTGTGTACTAAGGGTTTAAAGTAAAAAGGTATTTTGTCATTTTACCCCAAGTTAACAAAAAAGTTAATCGAAATTAACCTTAATACTCAAACTCTTTACAAAATTGAAAGCATAAAACTCAAATTATTACTTTAAATCCTTACTAACTAAACCGGTTACTACTTTTTATTTAAGCCACTTATATAAATTTTTTAAAGCAACTCAAAAAAAAAAAACTTTTAGTCCTGATGATTTTAGGAACTTTTTCCTTATAAATACCCACTAAATATATAAAAAAAAACATATATTCTTGCTATACACACATAACCAGTCCAAGTTTCCAACTCTTTATTTTTGTTCGCTGTCCATTCATTTTCATCTCCCTATCCCTCCCTCCCAACCATTCACTCTCCTCCAGAATAACATATATTCATTTTCATCCCCCTGTTCTTCGTCGGTTTTTTTTAATATATTACGTCATCAATAATTATCATCACAAAGTCAATGCTCTGATCTGAGCTGCCGATTTTTCCGACTGGCTTTGTAGAACAAATCAAAGATGATGAGAATGAGGACCAAAACAACCGAGTTGACCTCCATGAAAACAAACGAGTTGGAGGTCCGGCCCGGAGGGATGCTGGTTCAGAAGCGAGACCCGGATGAGGCACACGCCCGTATCCCTCTGCCCACCATAAGAGTCCGGGTCAAATACGGGTCAATTTATCATGAGATCATCATCAACTCCACAGCCACATTTGGTAGTAACTTATTATTTATTATCGGTGCTGAATTTTCGAGAATTTAAAAAATTGATTTTGTCAGGGGAATTGAAGAAGATGTTAACTGCGCCGACAGGATTACACCATGGAGATCAGAAGCTAATTTACAAGGATAAAGAGAGGGCTTCTAAAACATTTTTGGATTTTGTCGGCGTGAAGGATAAATCGAAAATGGTGGTGTTGGAGGATCCAATTAGCCGAGAAAAGCGGTTAATTGAAGCTCGAACGAACGCTAAATCGGCTAAAGCTGCTAAATTGATTTTGGAAATTAGTATGGAGGTGGATAGGCTTGCCGGCCAGGTACGGTTAGTCGGTTACGATTGAATTTTTAGAAAAATGGTGGAGTTAGCATGAATGATTTTTTAAACTATTTCTCCTGCCCCCAAGCATATGACTTTTCAAGTTTGAGTCCGCTGCTTCCATAAGCGGACTTGAGAAAATGGCTTATAATCGTAGATTTGGAGCTCTCCTCAAGTCCGCCTATGAAAGGAGTAGACTCAAACTTGAAATGTCTCTCATAAACATATCTACACCACTTTGGCAAAAAAATTCCTTACGGTTTAATTGATTTTGATTATAAAATCATAATCGGCTGAAATTGGGTAGGTAGCGGCGCTTGAATCGGTGGTATCTAGAGGAGGGAAGGTAGCCGACAAGATGGTGTTGGATTTGATTGAGTCGTTGATGAATCAGCTTCTTAAATTAGATGAAATTAAGGTCGATGGAGATGTAAATCAGCAGAAGAAATTGCAGGTTTGAGAGATTTTTTATTCTTCATTTTTTTTTAATTTTCTTGATTTCAATCACAGACAAAATAATTTGATTAGGCTATGTGTAATGGGCATTAAAAGGGGGGGGGGGGTTGTGAATGAGGTGGCCCGTGATTGGGCGTGTAACACTACCCCTGGAGCGTGATGGGCAGGGCTTTGAGGCAAATCACGGGGCGTGAGGCAATGGATTGAGTTTTTCAACCAATGAAATCATTTTTAGTGGGTAAAAAAAATAAAATTAATGGTGGATATTGAAACCGTTTCACAATTTAGTGGTTTTGTTTAGTGATTACGGGCATTTTTCACTTTACAAAGAAACCATTCCTTATGAGATGAAATTTGTAGGTGGAAAAGGTGCAGAGATACGTTGAAACTCTCGATGTTTTGAAGATTAAAAACGCCGCCGGCCATGATGGCGCCACCGCCCCAAACCACCACCAATCTAGGCGGTCGGTTGGGAAACCCAAGTTTTCACCAATGGCGGTGGCAACTCGGCAGCAAGAGGCGTCGGTTGGGAAACCCAAGTTTTCACCAATGGCGGTGGCAACTCGGCAGCAAGAGGCGTCGAGTAAGAAGACATCAGAGGGAGTTGTGGTGACCACACAATGGGAGACTTTTGATTCCTTGCCGACAGTTTTTTCGGCCCCACCATCAACATCAACCACTGGAGAAACAATACAACACGACTTCAATTGGGATTTGCTTTTAAAGTAGTTTGAAAGGTCTGCTTCAATTGGTGTGAATTGTGTGTGTTTTTGGATTTTTGTTCATAGTTGGTTGGTGCCATTTCCTCTCCAAATAAATGATCATTCATCTAATTATATTTCCATATTATTGTTTTTATGATCTTTCCCTAATAAAGTAAGTAAACTCCCATTTTGTTGTTTCATGTAATTCATACCGATCAATATTGTCTGTTTATCTCGTAAGCCTTTAAAAATTTTACTTTGGTTCCGGCCTTCCGGGCATAACAATACTTGTGATGAAAACTTTTAAGTAGGTCGTTCTTTCACTCAATCGTGTTTAACTGTGAAAATTTCTTTAATTTTTCTCATCTACAACCAACATGTCATGCATTGATAATATATAAGGCCAGGCATTTCTTATGATCCAGTATCAGCCGAACATATCGAGATATATGTGTGTTTTATATGATGCTTATGGAAAGAGACAAAAAGAAGTGGATGTATGGAAAACATATTATAATGAGGTAACTAATCCACCCAAATGATTGAAACATAAAACCAATTTAAGGCAGGGAAGGTGGGGGTAGTCATGGATTAGTTTAAACACAAATGATTAGTGCACCTTTTTCCACATTTGGAAAGTAGTTGATGAACATCTTTTAGGGAACATGGATTCCAAGAAATTGTGTAAATGACTTAGCTTTACCTTGCAGTCAAGAAATATATGTGCACTCATAGTTTTCAAACTTTAGTGGACCATGAAGCAATCATACAAGTGTGTAAGTGTGTTAGTCTATGAGACATGGACATCTGTGTTGCATATATTGGAATGATGATGACTTTGAAGGTGATGGTGTTTGATGATGGATATGTAGAACAGGTGGTACTAGAGATACGGTGTTATGATTTATCTTTTGGTCTTTTAGTGGTGGAGGTGGTTGTGGTCCAACTACTCAAACTTTAATATGTCCTCTTCATGTTTCTGTTCCCAAGGTTCTGGACCATTTGGAGTTGTATAAAAACCATGAAAGGGTGTTGTTGGAAAGAAACAAAGGACAGATTGTGAATGACAGATGTTTCATCTTCTTTGGACTAATAAGATCTAATGACTTCTCTCAATGGAGCACGATAATTACATGTGAAAACATGATTACAAATTACCAAAGAGTTGGCGTGCAATTCTCGCTAAGGGATATTTTATTATCAGGGTTTACATTTGTGTAGGGGTGGGTGTCTCTCTCAACACAAAAGAGATGGTTAATTTGTTGGTATGTCTCTCTCACACACACATACGCACTAGTACTAGGGATGTTCAAAAATATCCGAATCCGAAACCGAATCCGAATTATCTGAAATTCTGAATCCGAAAATTCGGATATCCGGATCTTCAGATTCGGATTCGGATTCGGATAGAGATTTTCAAAATTTTCAGATAGTTCGAATATTCGAATATATGAAAATTTGCATTTATATTAATTTTTTTAAATTAAAAATAATTCTTATTTTTTTAACCCTACTTGACTCAAATCTTAACCAGGCCCGCCCCCTCAATCTTCATCCTCACTTCTTCAGCTCCTCCCCCAATTGCAAAAAAAAACCTACCATCCATCGTCCATCGCAAGATTTGAAGTCGCACCACCGGCCGACGACCACCACCGCTACTCCGGCCTTCCCACCGGTCGACGACCACCACCGCTACTCCGGCCTTCCCACCGGCCGACGACCACCGCACCACCATTGCTACTCCGCTAGTCCGCTTCTTCTCCACCATCGGTAATTTGTAAAGGAGCGACTTGGCAAAGAGGTAATTATTACAATTTTTACCTCTTGGTTCTAAAGAAAACATGAAAGTTGAATCTGATACATCTGAGAAGCAGATGATCTAATTTTTACCTTTTGGTTCTAAAGAAAACATGAAACCATAGGAACTGTTCTCTAACCGGAGTAAAAGTTGAATATGATACTTCATGTAGAAGCATGTTTTTGTAACTATAAATTAAATTATATGTATCGGTGTACTAGGCTAGTACGCAGGAGGGTGTTCCTGCGTACTTAGCTTGTTCACCAGTTTGGTAAGTACGCAAGGCTTTTGCCTTGCGTACTTGTCAAGTACGCATGACCAAACCCTACGTACTTAGACAAGTACGCAGGTAATGTTCCTTCCCCTATAAATAGAAGACTTGTCTTCATTTGTAGGTGGAACTCTTGAACTAGGTTGAGAGGTGTCCGGGTCGGGACGAGCTCTCCCGACCCCTGGACCGTGAGCGTAGATGAGAAATGTGTACTCCTTCGGTATGTAGTCTGTAATACGGGATGACTTCTATGTTATGGATTAACGTATCGTTTCATTATCTTTTGTCTTTGTTCGTGTTTCTCTGTCTCGTCTTCTTAGTTCCCACACAAATCATAAAACAGGTCCGTGTATTTCCTCTGCGCGACGAGGCTCCCGGGACCTACAAGTGGTATCAGAGTCTCGGTGTTCGTTGATTTGTGTTCCAGTTTCGGGTTTTAGGGTTTTTGAGCAGATCTGAGTTATAAAAGTTCGCTACTTTTTCTTGCAAAAATCCTCAAATCTGATTTTGTTATCACTTCATTTGGTGTTTGGAAGGCTAAGGGTTTGTTAGATGATGATTTTTTTTTTGGAAGCATCAATTTCTCAGATCCATCACTTTTCGAGCATTCTCCTCAAGATCCGTCAAGAACATTGCTGTACTGAACAAGTACGCAGAATCACCTTTTCTGCATACTTGCTAAGTACGCATGGGTTAGCCCTGTGTACTTAGTAAGTACGCATGAGAAGTGACATGCGTACTTAGCTAAATACGCAAGAGCATTTCTCTGCGCACTTAGCAAGTACGCATGGGTACTTGGCTTTGCGTATTTACTAAATACGTATGAACACCCTTTATGTGCGTATTTACTAAGTACGCATGAACTAGCATCTGGAATTAAAAAAAATGTTTTCTTAGCCAAAATTTTTAGGGATCATTTGTACGCGTGTTTCGGGCCATTTTTTAGAAGATAGTAATTTTGGTTTTTCCGGACCAGAATTTGTATATGATGTGGCTTGGCGAAACACGGACGAGATTTTTGTTTGATGATACCACTTGTCATACATCGTTTAAGTATTCATACCTGAAAATGTGGGCTACGAGTATCCGGGATACTTATTTAATAGGGTATGAATGCTGAACTAATGGGAGCAATTGGGTCGTCATTGGCTAAAGGTCTCGTTCTATTTGTGAAGATGTGGCTGCTTTGGGTCTTTTGGAAAAAGAATCATCTTGTTTAGGTATTCAAACCTGAATATGTGGACTACGAGTATCCGGGATACTTCTTTAATAGGGGATGAATACTGGAACAACTTGAACCCAAGGATTTGCTGTTTTGGATCTTTGCAAAGAAATAAAAGAATAAAATCCTGGAGTTGGCTAGTTGTGCTTTTTGAGGATTTTAGTGAAGTGATGATGAAGCTGGTCATAGTTTATAGAGAAATGAGGGGGATAAAATCTAGTATTCATGAGTCATTAAAGAGGTGGTGGAAAAGCCGTTGGTACTTCCTATATATATATCTCTTTGACGTAACATGAATCTCAACTATGATTTCTCGTATAAACTATATTTTTCGTGTTTGATTCTATCGTGTGTTTTCAAGATGAAGCTGGATATTCGTTGGATTATTAGTTGAAGATGGAATCTTTTATCATTTGCCAATGGGATAGGAAACATACCCTTGTTTCTGGTCTAGTCAGATGGAGATTAAACTGAAAGGGGATATTGGAAATGCACATCTTCGGGAATTTGGTTGACTCGTGAAGATACAGGATAGAGTTGGACACATCTGGTTGAAGACTTAAGTTTGTCTTACTGGAATTTCTATGGGAGCTGATTAGTTTGATGCAGGTTATTGGAAACTCAAACTCTCTATTATATGCCAGCTGATTTGGAGTTGTCTTAGTCTACTACTGTTACCTGTTTCGGAAGACATTGTCAGACTCAGAATTCTAAGTCAGGGTGGAGGTTGCTACTGCTGAGAGGATGAAATACAATGAGTTATGTTGGGTTAGTTGGTTCTTATTGAAGCACTTGGTTTGGTCTACAATGAAAGCTACAGTTATGAGGGAATCGTGTGTGAAGACTGAAGTTTGAAGATTTGAAGATCTCAAGTGGAATGCCAGAAGATCAAGTCTCGCCAGAAGACACGTGATGTCATTAGTTTAGAGGGAGTCTGTTAGGACATTCTTTGTAAACTGATGATTATCAGTGTTAGTGATAGATAGAATTTGATGATATAGTTAAGAGGGAGTTTGTAGAAGCATGTTTTTGTAACTATAGATTAAATTCTATGTATCGGTGTACTAGGCTAGTACGCAGGAGGGTGTTCCTGCGTACTTAGCTTGTTCACCGGTTTGGTCCTGCATACTTAGACAAGTACGCAGGTAATGTTCCTTCCCCTATAAATAGAAGACTTGTCTTCATTTGTAGGTGGAACTCTGGAACTAGGTTGAGAGGTATCCGGGTCGGGACGAGCTCTCCCGACCCCTGGACCGTGAGCGTAGATGAGAGATGTGTACTCCTTCGGTATGTAGTCTGTAATACAGGATGACTTCTATGTTATGGATTACGTATCGTTTCATTATCTTTTGTCTTTTTTCGTGTTTCTCTGTCTTGTTTTCTTAGTTCCCACACAAATCACAGAACAGGTCCGTGTATTTTCGCTGCGCGACGAGGCTCCCGGGACCTACACTTCATATGTAAACTCCAAGACCTCCAGACAAGGGTCGGGCTGTCCAAGAGTCTCCAGAAGGGTAATGATGAGTTTGACCTAGTAAAACATAAACACCGTTAGTCTCGTCATAGTGAGGACCCCAGGGGGTGTCGCTGTGACCAGCCTCCGGCGTGAGAGTAAGTATAGGGTATAAATGGAGAAGAAAAGTAAGGGGCGAGTATAAGAATGAATGAGAACATGAACATTACCTTGGGCTTGATGGGGTATTTATACCTAGTGATCGTTTGTCTTTAGCCTAGGGTCGATCTTTGCCTATTGGCCTGGATATGTAATGCCTAGACCATTGTTAAGGTTGTTAGTAATGATTTGTGCATTGTTGGGTCTCCTTTCTTGATTGGTTCATATTCTGGCATGTTGATTCATGTCTCCTCTTTACCGTTATTTATTTGTCTCTTTCTTCCTATTTGATCCGGGCCTGATTCCGCTTGCCGGGGCTTGGTTAAAGCCCGGATTTCGGGCCTGTAGGTCCGACCACTAGTCACTTTATCTTTGTAGGTGATTATTCGGACTTGGGTTTTGGGATGTGTCGGGTCCTCGTGCCGGGTCATATCCCAACAAGTCCCCCTCTAGTCTATTAGTTGCTTTGGTTTTGTCGGAGCAGGTGATAGACTAATTTTCTTCATATCTTTTGTAAGAATTTGAAACGTTTGTTGAGGGTGGGTGTAGAATAGCTGTCTTTTACAGAAACGGTCATCTAACGGTCCTAGAGAGAGAACATGCCACGTGTCGTTCATCTGTTGTCTTCCAACGTTTGAAATTCAAAATCTCTTTTTTGTAAGCAGAACAGGCATGTCTTTGAAAACTGCCCAAGAAATAAAAGTATATCCTGTTTCAATTGTGGAGAAACTGACCATTTTAAATCAGCCTGCCCAAATCTTAATCAAGCAGGATCTAATGGGGTAATGGCTAATGAAGGAAAAAAATGTACGAGCTTTCGTACTTAATACTCGTGATGATGAGATGTTCCAGATGCAGTCACTGGTACATTCCTCATTAACAATATTTATGCTAGAGTATTA
Source organism: Smallanthus sonchifolius (assembly GCA_023525975.1). Classification (NCBI taxonomy): domain Eukaryota; kingdom Viridiplantae; phylum Streptophyta; class Magnoliopsida; order Asterales; family Asteraceae; genus Smallanthus; species Smallanthus sonchifolius. The sequence continues at coordinate 83,068,824 of CM042022.1, forward strand.
TTTGACTCTGCTGTAAATTTAAGTTTTATAGATTATAAATTCTGTAATCCATTAAACAAGCCCTTAGTTCCATTAGATAAGATTTATGAAGTAGAAACGGCTGAAGGAAATCTTATCAAAATCTCTGAATTTTTAGATGACTGTACTATCACAATATCAAGACATATCTTACCTGTATGATTAATGCCTATAACATTAGCAGGGTTTGATGTTGTATTAGGAATGGATTGGTTAGTCAGTAACCAAACCCATATCCTTTGAAATAAAAAGGTCATAGAAATTCAAATTCCTTCTGGAAAACTTTTAACAATCTATGGCGACAAACAAAATCGACCTCTGGGAATCATCTCAATGCTGAAAGCAACTAAATGCCTTCAGAAGGGATGCATTGCATACCTGGTTCAGATTTCTACTAGTACAAAAGAAAAGAAGATTGAAGATGTACCGGTAGTAGCTGATTATGTAGATATATTTCCAGATGAATTACCTGGTATACCACCAGAAAGAGAAGTCAAATTTAAAATCAATCTTGTACCAGGAACGACTCCTATTGCCAAAGCTCCATACCGTCTATCCCCAACCGAAATGAAAGAATTGAAGACATAATTGGATGAATTACTAGAGAAAGGATTCATTCTCCCAAGTTCATCTCCTTGTGGTGCTCCAATTCTTTTCGTTAAAAAGAAAGACGGTACAATACGGATGTGCATTGATTACCGGGAGCTAAATAAAGTAACGATTAAGAATCGTTATCCTCTTCCTAGAATCGATGATCTGTTTAACCAATTACAAGGCGGTTGCCATTTTTCTAAAATAGATCTTCGATCAGGGTATCACCAACTAAATGTTCAAGAAGAAGATGTTCTTAAAACTGCTTTTCGAACCAGATATGGACATTATGAGTTCACGGTTATGCCGTTTGGACTTACTAATGCTCCTGTCGCATTTATGGATATGATGAATCGTATCTGTAAACCCTATCTAGATAAATTTGTTATTGTCTTCATTGACGATATACTTATTTATTCTAGAAACATGGAAGATCATGGAAATCATCTCAGAACAATACTTGAACTTCTGAGAAAAGAGAAATTGTATGCTAAATTCTCTAAATGTGAATTTTGTCTTAGAGAAGTGCAATTTCTGGGTCATATAGTAAATGCAGAAGGTATTCAAGTAGATCCATCCAAAATTGAAGCCATATCCAAATGGGAAACTCCTAATTCTCCAACAGAAATCTATAGTTTCTTGGGTCTTGTAGGATACTACAGACGATTTATTAAGGATTTCTCAAAAATGGCAGTTCATTTAACTACTTTAACTCGTAAGAATGTAAAATATGAATGGGGAACAAAGCAAGAAGAAGCTTTCCGAACTCTGAAAGAGAAACTGACTCATGCACCAATATTGGCTTTGCCAAATGGCAATGAAAACTTTGTAGTCTATTGTGATGCTTCTCACAACGGTCTAGGTTGTGTGTTAATGCAAAGAAACAAAGTTATTGCCTATGCATCTCATCAGTTAAAGACTCATGAAAAGAATTATACAACTCATGATTTAGAGTTAGGTGTCATAATTTTCGCCTTGAAAATTACAATTTATACTGACCATAAGAGTTTGAAATATATTTTTGGTCAGAAAGAATTAAACATGAGACAAAGAAGATGGTTAGAGATCTTAAGTGACTATGATTTAGAGTTAGGTGCCATAATTTTCGCCTTGAAAATTACAATTTATACTGACCATAAGAGTTTGAAATATATTTTTGGTCAGAAAGAATTAAACATGAGACAAAGAAGATGGTTAGAGATCTTAAGTGACTATGATTGCGAAATCTGTTACCACGAAGGTAAGGAAAATGTTGTTGTAGATGCCCTAAGTAGAAAAGAAAGAGAGAAACCTAAACGGGTTCGTGCTCTCAGACTCAAACTTCGTGTAGATCTCGTGTCTCAAATAAAAGATGCTCAACCTTTTGTTCAAACAAAAGAAGATTTAGAACAAGAAAGAATGGAGAGCATGATAAATCAGTTAATTAAAGGAGACGATGAAATACTTCGTATAAGTAAAAGAATCTGGGTTCCGATCACAGGAAATCTTCAAGAAAGTTACTCGAAGAAGCGCATAAATCAAAATATATGATGCACCCAGGAAGTGACAAGATGTATAAGAATCTGAAGAACAATTACTGGTGGATTAGCATGAAGAAAGATATTGCCATATATGTTGCAAAATGTCTTACTTGCGCTCAAGTAAAGGCAGAACATCAGAAACCTTCTGGTTTATTGCAACAATTAGAAATACCAATTTGGAAATAGGAGATGATAGCAATGGATTTTATTACTAAACTTCCTCGAACCAGTCAAGGAAATGATACTATATGGGTTATCATTGACAGATTGACTAAATCTGCTCATTTTCTCCCAATGAAAGAAACCTTCAGTATGGATAGATTGGCTCGTCTATATGTAAATAAGATTGTATCTTTACATGGAGTGCCATTATCCATAGTTTGGCTCGTCTATATGTAAATAAGATTGTATCTTTACATGGAGTGTCATTATCCATAGTGTCAGATAGAGATAGTCGTTTTACATCTCGATTCTGGCAAAGTTTCCAGAAAGCTATGGGAACTCGTCTGAACTTGAGCACTGCCTATCATCCACAGACAGATGGGCAAAGTAAAAGAATAATTCAGACCTTAGAAGATATGCTTCGAGCCTGTGTGATAGATCTAGGTGGTAGTTGGGATGATCACCTACCCCTAATGGAATTTTCATACAACAATAGTTATCATACAAGCATTCAGGCAGCACCTTTCGAAGCCTTATATGGTAGAAAATGTCGAACGCCTGTATGCTGAGCTGATATAGGAGAAAATCAATTGTCAGGACCTGAACTTGTTTAGAAAACCACTAACAAAGTAGCTCAAATACAAGAACGATTGAAAGCAGCAAGAGATAGACAAAAGAGCTACGCTGATAAAAGAAGAAAGCCACTAGAATTTGAAATCGGAGATAAGGTGTTATTGAAAGTATCACCTTGGAAAGGAATAGTTCGATTTGGAAAGAAGGGTAAATTAAGTTCTCAATTTGTTGGACCCTTCAAGATTATTAAACTAATTGGACCAGTGGCTTATCAGTTAGCGTTACCGGAAGAAATGAGTGAACGTATTCCATGTATCTAATCTTCGTAAATGTCTGGCTGATGAATATTTGATAATGCCTCTACAAGACGTAGAGGTAAATGAAAAATTAAGATTCATAGAACAACCTCTACAAATAGAAGATCGTCAGACTAAAAAGTTAAAGAAGAAAAGATTAAAGCAGGTTAAAGTCAAGTGGAATTCTAAACGTGGTGCTGAATATACTTGGGAACTAGAATCAGAAATAAAGAAGAAGTATCCACACCTATTCTAGTAATCTTGAGGACGAGATTTTTCAAAAGGTGGGGAGAATGTAACGTTTGTAGAATTTTCGTGTCAAAATATAAAAAATATAAAGTATAAGGACCATAAATGCAATTACATCAAAAATCAAGGACTAAAAATAAAAAATTTTAGAAATTGATTAGATATCGGACCAATATCTCCTTTCATATCGGTCCGAAGCGACACATGGTCAGATATCGGACCGAAGTGAAACATGATTGAATATTGGACCGATATCCATTCTTATAACGGTCAGCAATGGAACGTTGAGTCGGTTGTTGAGTCGGTTATCGGACCGACATCAATCCATAACGGTCTGACGACCTCCTCTCAGCCGCAATTTGTGGCACTGACACGTGTCCTACGACTCAGCCCTAGAATCTGACGCGTGTCGTGATTTCGGACCGACATGGACCACATAATGGTCCGACATGAACCAAAAACATGTGCGGTCCAATCAGACGTTGACGTTTAGGGCTAACGTGGCATGGCTGGAAGTCGGACCGACATCCATTTGATATCGGTCCGACATGGACCCTCATTTCAGCCTATAAATAGATTTCACTTGCCATTCATTTTCCAAAACATACAAACCGAATTCCGAGTTGTTATAAGCTATTTCCACTCTCATAAAACCATTTCCACTCATACGTTTAAGTTCCCGAAGTGCCGGTTCGCTGTAGAGAAAGACAAGAAGCTAGGAAAAGCTCATTTGGAGAATCCAAGCTAGACGATCTAAGCATAGACGCTGCCCACTAGGATACTCACTCTAGAAGATTCCTAAGTCCAACCTCTGTAAAGGTGAATACTTGTATGTTTAAATGATTTCAAAACTAAAAATGATTTTGATTATCTCTGACTTGAATGAATTTATACAACCATTCGTTGCATAAGGTGATTTACTATATAGCAGTCAGCCCATAGAGTCACGTATATATACACGTGTTACAGATGAGACGTTGTAACTGGGCTAGGGGTTGAACCCTTGGTTGTCGTAAAGCCCATCGCAGTAAGCGTAATGCAGATAGACCTAAAAATATATCCAAGGTCCCTGGTGCGGCTGGTGGTTAGTCCGCAGAAACTATGGGCAAATTGTTCTATTTATTCACGCTTGTCAGATTATGATTCCAATATACTTGTATTCACCAGTTTATACTGATAAAATATTTTCAAACGTTTTTACAGGTAACCAAGGGTGAATTGATTTTGATTAACCATAGAGTAAATTACAAATTATGTCCTTTAACTTTATACAAAATTACAGATTGTGTCCTTTGCCTTCAATAATTACACTATGTGTCCTTTTTTTGAAACCTTTGCACACATTATGTCCTTTCCACTAACTGAAGTTATATTTCTCTGTTAAACCAAATCATGTGTTTTGCACATGGGTTATTTTAGTCTTTTTACAATTTTAGGGACTATTTGTGTTATTAAGTTTAAGTGATGGCAACCTCCCAAACTATAATAAAATAAATAAAATATAAAAATCCCTCATCTCTCTCCTCTTTCTCCTCTCTCTCTCTCTCTCTATCCACATCTCAGATCACAATCTTAAAATGGTGATATTAGAGAAAGGGCAATCTTCATCTCCAATATGCAAACCAATCTCAAATCAGATCGTTTGTTGTTTCCCCCTTATCTTCCTCATAAATTTTTAGGTGGATGACTTTGATATATTGTTGAATTGCTGGATCTGGTTTCCCTCATCTGCCGAAAACCGCACCCCCGGCCCTGTGTGAATCATAGATCGGCCACCAAATCTCCATCTCTCTGTTTCTGTGTTCAAAGACTTCGTCCGCCACTGCACCGCCCGTTCGTACGCCACCAGCGGGCCAATGATCGACAGAAACAATGATACAAAATTCCAGATTTGGTCAAAACGGTAGCGGGGTCGACGAGGAAGACAACCGGAGCAAACGATTTGGTTGAATCTTGACGGTGAGGCACATCGACGTGGAAGACAACCGGAGCAGACGATTTGGTCGAAAGGGGGAAGATGAATCATTACCTGATTTGGTCAAAATGTTGGTTGAATCTTGATGGTGAGAACCTGGTAGAGAGAAAAACAGGGATGTTAGGTTTGACCAAGTCAAGTTTTACATATAAATACATATTTATTTATATATAAGTTTAAAACTTTAAGTTATTTACATAAATAGTCCCTAAAAAATAAAATGACAAAATAACCCATGTGCAAAACACATGATTTGGTTTAACAGAGAAATATAACTTCAGTTAGTGGAAAGGACATAATGTGTGCAAAGGTTTCAAAAAAAGGACATATAGTGTAATTATTGAAGGCAAAGGACACAATCTGTAATTTTGTATAAAGTTAAAGGACATAATTTGTAATTTACTCTTAACCATATGATGACAAGGAGAATGATGTCATGAAAAAGGGAACGTCCACCCTAGACATCAGTTGAAAGAAATGGCTCATATAAAACCTTGGTTTTGTAAATTAAATGTTTGTGTACTATATCAGGGTTTATCCCTGTTATAATAAAATAAAACGGGAGATTCCCCGTCTTTGAAAATATACTGAGTTATTAAAATATTCCGCTGTGTTTATAAATCTCTGATGAGATAAAATAAGAAACAGGTACCAACCGTGGGTCGAGCACCCAGGTGGGCTAAACCCGGGGTGTGACAGTGTGCCATCCGGCTTGGCCAACTTATATGATCCCCTAGTGTTAGCTTCGATTACTTGGTAAGGACCTTCCCATTTGGGTCCCAGCTTACTAGTGTCTTCTTGCAGGCTAGCCTCATTGTCTCGCAATACCCACTCTCCAGGCCTGAAACTCTTTCCTTTAACGCGGCTATTGTAATATTTTTCCACCTTCTTCTTGTACCTTGTTTCTCTAGCGATGGCCATTTCTCGGCGCTCTTCTAGCAGGTTTAAGTGGAACCTTATATCCTTTTCATTTTCTTTCTCCCCTGCCCGGGTTCGCCGGCTTGGCGACCCTATTTCTGTTGGGATCATTGCTTCAGTGTCGTATGTTAAATTGAACGGCGTTTCTCCATGGCTGGTCATTGGTGTGGTACGGTGAGCCCAAAGTACATGTGGGATTTCTTCCACCCAGCTGTGGATTTTGGGTTCAAGGCGATTTTTGATCCACTCCACAATGCTCCTGTTGGCCCATTCCACTTGCCCGTTGGACTGAGGATGTTTAACGGAAGAAAACACCTGCTTTATCTGTAATTCTGCACACCAGCTTTTGAACGGATTTTATGCAAACTGCTTTCCGTTTTCGCTTACCAGTTCCTTTGGCATTCCAAATCTGCAAACTATGTTCTCCCATGCAAAACACTGCACATGCTGACCTGTGATTGTTGCCAGTGGTTTTGCCTCGATCCACTTGGTAAAGTAATCGATTGCCATAATGAGGAACTTCACCCTTCTCGCCGCTTTTGGGAAGGGTCTTACAATGTCTATGGCCCACTTATAGAAAGGCCATGCAAAGGTTACTGAGATTAAATTCATGCAAGAGTGACGGCTTACCGAGGCATGTCTCTGGCAGTTATCACACTTTTGGATTTCGTCTACTGTTGTTTTGTATATCCCAGGCCAATAGTATCCGACTCTCATCGCCTTTGCTACGACTGTCTTTGGCCCTGAGTGCTTACCGCAGATGCCCTCGTGCATTTCTCTAATCACATAGTTGGCTTCATCTAGGTCCACGCATGTGACATCCGGCTATTTAGGGTTAACCCCGTTAACCAAATCTTGTTAAAATCTAACCTAGTTAACCATATCTATAACTACATGGACTAATTATGTCAACAATCTAAACTTAAACTCCAAGGATTAGTTGTGTAATAGCCTTAAACCATTCTGTTGACTTTTTAAAGTTAAAATTATACTACTGTTGACTTATGCTAGTCAAACTAACCAAGTTCTAACCTCAATTCAAACCACAAGGGTTATTCCTACCAAGTTTCTAAACCTCAAACCAGAAACCTTAGGGACTGAATCTGTAATTCAAACAAAGTCAGTTTAGTTGACTTTTGAAAGTCAAATTCGCAACCTATGACTCAATTCAAGCTCCATAACAGTGTTTCGGTTTGAATTTGTAACTGAATTGCATGATGGTGTCTTTAACGATCGTCATTACAGCCTTAATTAGCATTATTGGTCGAATTAAACTCAATAATGGACGATTAAACCATAACCGTCGAGTTCAACCTTTTACTCACAAAATTCATGTTAATTCGCATACCAATTCACGAATTGACCATCTACACACACTAGACGAATCCCCTTGTTCTTCTGCACGCTTCAATTCTACCGGAGAAGTAGATACATGCGTCGGAGATCAAGCTTTCCACAGTCGGAGTCCGTTTTAGTCGTATACCATCAATCCGTCAACCATTCTAGTAATTGCTTCTACCCCTAGCTTCGTTACAATCCCTAGAACAATAGCCCTAACATAATTGGGGCTTACAGTATCGAATTTAACATGATCCAATACTTAGGGTTCCTACATTCTCAGTTTAGTCGAACCCTAACCATTCAATATCAAATATTGAAATTGAATACATCCTTAGAGTCATCTCTATTCTTGGATGGAAAGCCCTATGAAATCCAGGGCTTACATCATCTAATTGAACCCGGATCGTACCTAGGGTTCATGCATGTTTCTGTTTAATCAAACTCCTACCTACACCCATTTGAAATGAAATTAAACTACATCAGCAGTCTCGCAACACCTTAATTAGTAAAAGCCTTATGATTTAAACATGTTTTATCATATGAATTGTTTAAATCGATTTCGACTTTATAAACTAGGGTTTCGATCCTTCTTTCAGTAATTAAACGACCTTAATCTTATCGTTTTTGCAATTAAACCCATACACAAGTTCGTGATTATCAGTTTAACAAAACCCCTATGTTGTTTTGATCAGTTGTAAACGAAAATGATGGTTTTGGCCCTAGAATTGATCGAGCGCGTATAGGGGGGGAGACTCACTGAGTTTTTGATTAAAACAATATCATTCCGAATTTGTATGCGATTCCCTAGCGGGCTGTGATGGTTAAATGTGTGTGCTGGTGGGGAGGAGACCCGGGTTCGAGTCTCCCCACCACTGTTTTGGCTTTCAATTATTTTTAGGCTATTATTTTAATATAAAACCTTTTCTAATATTTTTATAATAATATATTAAAGTGCTTTATACCCAGAAAACAACCGTAGGCTCGGTTTTCAAATTATAACTCATTTTTATTATTATTCTCACTTTTAAAATAATATATCTATATTGTTTTCAAACTGTGACTTCAAATAAAATAATATATTTATATTATTTTCAACCTCACGATCTCAATTAAAAATAATATATATTTTTATATTATTTTTGCCACATTTATAAACTTTATGAAACGATTCAAAAATTTTAAATAATATAATTTGTTATATTATTTACCCACGTTTATATATTCGATTAAAAATAATATATTCATTATTTTTTTCACACGAATTTTATTTTATTAATCCTACGAATTTAAAAATAATATATGGTGTATATATTATTTTCTTTAGCCACTTTTAAATAGTACGAACACTTGAATATATATTTATTATTATTCATAATTAGAAACGTTCGACTCGGAATATTTATCTTAATTATTAAATTAATAAATCCTTATTCCCGTGGACACGTTCGTCTTCCCGTTAATCCTAAAGAACAGTTTAGGACGTTCAAACTTCCGTGTCGTCGTCACAAAACCCCATATGACCCTAATTTATATGTTTATAATTCTATGCCATACGTAAGTCGTCTGAGGCTTACATTTGTGGTTCCAACCTTTCTCTTGTGTAATTCAACCACTACTCAAACTCAGATGAGTTTCACGACCCCTTTTTACCGTTTTAATTTGGGGGAGAAAACATGCAAACTATTTTTGATTATGGTACGTCATATGATATCACTGTTGGGGCTAAGCGTATTGCAACTATCATTGAAAGTCCTCACACTCACATCGTACCGTTAATATGGATCTTAACGTGGTAATTTTTAGTAGTACTACTAGTGCTTGACAATCCCCACTCGCGTTAGTGGCGCTAACTCGATTGGAGGTCGAACGGGTGAAATATTAGCCTAATCACATTAGTCAGAGTTGATAGACCTGGCTGGGGGCAAACAAACAAACACATGTCAGCTTCGGTTATGAACGCTTTAGCAAAACAGGAACGTAGATTAGCTACCTAGAGATATGCATATTGGAGTGTACATAATCTGCAAACACTTTACCTTGTTATTGAAACATGTGAACTCACCAACCTAGTGTTGACTTGCTTTCTTACATGTTTTCTCAGGTTGGCACTCAGGATCACGTTAAGTCATGCATGAGTCTTGGATTACATTCAAATTAACTACCTATCAAATAATCTCTATGTTTTATTTGTATTTGGATTTGGGCGCGTTGTTTTGCGCATTTACCTTTTGTTAAACGTTTCCGCACATTTACTCTGAACTTGATCTTTTATATTATTACATTTCAAATCCCATATAGTGTCGTTTGAAGTAACTGATGTCTGAGATCCTGGTTTGTCACCTTCCAAAATGGTAAAACTCCGTTAGTGGAATTTGGTGGTGTAGGATCGGTGTTTACAATGTTCTTAGTTGAGATTGGCGGAAACAATAACAACTAATCAATGTAAACAAAAAACAAGGATAATACTGATAAATGCAAAGTGTATTAATCTTCAATATTTACAAGTTTACAGAGAAAGCTTTAAGGAAGCACACATTGTAAAATGAAAAGATATAATACATATAAAGGAACTTAGAATCAAGACAGACCCTTGATTCTAATGATCAGATCAAACACAAGCCGTTGATCTTTAACAGTTACAAGTTACACTACTATTGGTAGACAACTAAAAGACAAGTAGCTAAAAGATAACTGCAGTGAAAAGACTTCTGCACTGAAAATACAACAGCAAAACTAAGGTCTTCTTAGAAATCATTGCAGGACAGATCAGAATAGGAGCATTGTCTTTTGTCATCTACACTATAACATTCCTTCTGCTGATAGGTGTGTCAATGTTACAGCAGAGGTGTCAGTGGAAAAGTCAAAGTTGTTGATGATTTGCCTATCAGCAGCATCAAATGTTTGATGTTGCTGAGAAGCCTATCAGCAGCAACTTTGGACTTCAGCAGATAAGGCTATCAACAGAAAACTTGTTCATCAGCAGGAGAACACAACTATCTGCAGCACTTAGCCTTATCTGCAGCAACTTGTAAGTCAGCAGCAAAATTATGGAGTCCGCAGCAATCTTACTTAGATAATTTTGTAGCCATCAGTCTTTATATTTACAGACTCCCCCTAGACTGATGCTACCAAAACTCTCTTATTGCCTTTATTGTTGAAGCTTTTGCATGTGAGCAACAATCCTTGCTGTCTCATAGCCTTTTGGGTCCATGCTTGGATTGTCAAGAGGGAGTTCAGATAGAGTCTTGATGTCCTTGCTTGGCATGCTGAAGATGGTCTTGCTTGAACATCTCATCTTCTGACCTCTGACATCTATCAAAGTGTACTAATCTTGAGCAACATTGTAGGACCAACTGACAAATGGATAGTGGGATTGAAGAGGTTTAACATCAATAACCACATCTTTGCTGGGCTTGAAGTGATGCTTGATCACCAGCAACATATGTCTTCCACTATCATTTTTAGGCTCATGAGCTTCACCCAGCTCCATCATTCTCTGAAGATCAGAATCTGGAAGCTGCATCACTTCATCAACCGATCTGTAGATTGATCTTTTTAACTCTGTACTTCCCCTGAAAACTTCAAACCATTGGTCTTGATTGCTGTAGAACCATACTACAATTTCTCTTGAATCTTCTAGTGTGGTAGTAGGTATGGTTTTCTTCTTTGGAGGATGTTGATGAGGAGGAGCTAGGTGAGAGGATTTGGACTCTTTGGGAGGAGAGGAGGGAGGTCTAGGAGGGAGAGTGGAAGGTTGTTGGACATAGGAAGGAGTGGATGAGAGAGTAGGCTTGGGTTTCTTTTGTTTTCTTTCATCAGTTTGAGTGTTTACCCTTCTTTTTGAGCCTGTCTTCCCCGGTCTTTCTTCCTTTTCCTTCTTAACTTTGACATATAAGCTTGCAGGTTCATGAAGCTCATGGGATCCAGCCTCTTTTCACTTTCTCCTCTAGCCTTTAGGAAGTCCATCATAACCTTCCTTTCTTAATGGGATCTGACATTGAAGGCAACGGTTTTTCTGGATTTTTGTCTGGCCTTTTCTTCTTTTTCAGCCCTTTTCTTAGTTGCCAGTTTACCTTGTTGTCCCATGAAGGCTCTGTATATTTCTTTATTTGATAACTTCTCAAGGTAGTTAGCATCCTCACCTTGAGAAATCAGAGCCTCTGTCCATTCTTCCCTCATTTCTGTAGCAAGTTCAGAATCAGTGATTCTGAACTTGGCTTCTTCTTTTATCTTCCTCTCCCTTTCTTCATCTTCTTTATTTAGCTGTTCCTGCAGCTGAAGAGCAAAGGCTTCATTTTCTTTTATTTGTGAAACTGCAGGAACTTGAACTCTTGTTTTATCCAATTGCCTAGCATGCAACTGGATTTATTGTTCTCTGAGAAGCATGACAGTTTTTTTTTCTTGAGCCTTTCTAATCTCAGCCATCTCCTCCTCTTATCTTTCTCTTCTTCTTCTTTCCACCTCCTTCTTTTCTTGCTCTATCCACTTTTCTTCTTTTTCTGTCATGATACCCTTCCCTTTGTCTATATTGGATGCCTCTGCTTCAGCTTCATGGATCACAACAGCAGATGTGAGAGATGTTGTTGAGATCTCAGCTTCAGCCTCATTGGCAATTTGAGGAACAGACAAAGAGGAAGGGACTTCTTCATTCTCATCCTTCTCCCATTCATTTCCATATGCAGTCATATATGCCTCTTTAATATTCTTATCAGCCATTCTTTTTTATTCTTCTGCTGTATTTAGAATGACAGTTGGTGAGGAGGGAGTGGATAGGTCTGAGCTAGAATCATCCATTGCAATCCATCCCTCCTTTTCAAGAAAAGCTTTGACAATTTTGATCATTTCTTGACTTTCTAAAGAGTTGATGAAGCAGATACGTGTCCTGAGTTCAAAGACCTTATACAGGAAGTCTGGGTTGAGGAGAAGGATTTCTTGAATATTGTTGATAATAAAGGACGATCCATCACATAGAAAGAACTGAAAGCCAGAAGACCCAGTGCTTGCCCATCCATGCACTTCCAAACCCCTGACAACTTCATTATACAAGAATCTTCTTAGGCATAGAACTTGGTCTTCTGTCAACACCCTGCTTCTTATTAATTCAGACCTTTGAGCCTGTCTTTGTTGAGCTGCTTGGGAGGACTCTGCTACTTCATCCTCAAACTTTGTGTATGCCACTTTCTTAGCAAGCTTAAGAAAGCTCTTAAATCTCGGCATGTTATCTTCACATATGTCATGGAAGTGTTCAATGGCAAGCATGACAGATAGATTATCATATGTATTGATACATTCAGTTAGATGCAGGGTAAGGATTTCCAGCAGATTTAAGTTATCCAAGATAAGCACTTTGATTCTAGCAAATTCCCAGTCCATCCAGAATCTTTTAGATAGGTCATCATATCCCCATGACAGAGTGGAATCAAAATCCAAGTTGTGAGCAGTTAGTGGGAAATGAGGGGATATGGCTTGTCTTGAGATAGAAGCAGTAGCTGGAAGTAGAGTGACTAAGAGAGGCATTTCTTCATCTTCATCTTCAATTTCCATCTCCTCAGGGAATACTTCGTCTACAGCCCTGATCACTAACTTCCATTCCTCAGAGATCTCTTCCTCTTCATCTCTGGGAGGCATCAAATCATGGACTTGAATAAAGGCGGGCTGAAATAGTGTTCTTTGAAAGGCAACATGCTATTGTATCCAATCCTCCAAGCTATCTCTGTCATCTTCAGTAGTAACTATCTCCCCATTTTTGGTTGCATCAGTGCATAGAGTTGCGTCTGTTTAGGTTCCCACTTATACAAGGGAGGGAGAAGTCACACTTGGGCATTGATGGGCTTCATGCATAGAGACTTGGTGCCTTAGTTTGGACACTTCAGCCTCTAGCATAGCCACCCTGGCCGTCAATTCTAGATTTTCCAGTTTCAGTCTGTACTCATCCATAGTTATGGAATCCTTGGAACTAGTGGGGCCTTAGGCCTAGCCTCTTCATCCCCAATCACCCTGGTTTTCTTGGCGCTTGGGATTCCTCTTAGTTAAAAGTGTTTCAAAAGAAACATCCTCACCGTGAGTTGTCATGGTTGGGGAATTAATGATGTTACCACTGTCCTCCTAGTCAATGGATGAACCAGTAGTAGTGATAGCCCTTTCCACATTCACTCTTTCGGTACTTCCAGAGTTAACCTTCTTAGGTGATGAACTTGGGTTGGGTACTTTGGCAGCCAAGTCAATCAGTACCTTCGAGATAGTGGCAGTTGGAGAAGGTACATCATCTTGACATGGTGCCTCTGTACTTAAGTTCAAAGAAAAGGAAGATTATATAGGCTCAAAGGGTTGTTCTATGGATCCGAGATGTGATCCTATTCCTAATAGAGGGACTTCCAAGGAAGTCTCCCTAATAATGTGGCTATCCCTTTTGGTATTCTCATCAGAATGTTGGGATTCTGAATGAGGGCTTTTGGGTTGGGATTGGGCCTATGAGACAAGAATAGAAGGAGTCTTCTTACTCCTTTTCGATTTCTAGTATAACTTGCCTCAACTGGGGTCCTGTCTTCCAGTTGGGCTTCAAGGACTAGGGTAAGTATTTGTTGTGCCTGTGCACCCTTAATAGGCTGCACAGGGGTTCGATCAAGGGAAGCAGAAGTATGTTCAGGTTGTGAAGTGGAGGGTGTGGGATCAGTATCAGCTGGGACTGCTGAACTGTCACCCTGGGTGCTTTGTATGTTCAACATTGTAGATAACAATGGAACATTGACCCCTGAGAACTTTTTAGAAACAGCACTCATACTTTGAAAAATTTTATTTTTATGACCCAGCATTAAGTAGATTCTTGCAGGTTTTGAAAGGTCTTTTAGTTCATGATTAAAAACTTCCTGCAAGAACATTGGGTACATAAAGAAGGCTTGTTTTGCACCTTCCTGAAGGTTATATCTCAAACATTCGAATATTAAATGAGCAAAATTGAAACCCTGTCCAGTTACCATACCATGAACTGCAGACGCAAGGGCAGAGCTCACTTGATGCCATCCACTTCTCTTCTGAGATATGCATTGAAGAAGAGTGTGGCATAAGAACTTCCAAGGAGGACCCATCAGTGCCTTCTCAATCGTGTATTCGTCCTGATTTCCAGTGGACCCTATGGATACAAAGGTCCTCATATATGCGTCTTTGGTGTATGAGATGGCGGCCCCCTCGTCCTGAAGCTTGAGGTGTTTTCTTAGTGTGGCTTCAGTGATGGTGATGTCTTTGCCGTCTACCGTGGCTTTGATTTGGGGAGTCCCCTGTTCGGTAGAGTAGACGACATTGTTCCAGAAATCCTCCATGTGAGGGATATAGATTGTGGGGTTGACTGTTAGTGCAAAGTGGATTTTTGATCGATAGAGGAAGTCAATCATGTCGTCAAACCCTTCAGATTTCTTTCCTTTGACAAGATAAGAAGTGAGATTATGGTAGGTTGAGAACTTATCATTGGAGTTGTTGATATCAACTTCTGTCATTTTAGTTAGGTTTGGAGGGAAGGAGGAAGATTTTGAAAAGTGGTTAAGTATGGAAAGCTTTGAATATTTGAGAGAAAATGATGAGGGTTGGGTCAGAATTGAATGTGAAGTGGTGAAGGAAGAAATTTGATTTGTGTTATAACAGCAACGGTGGGAAAAGCATACTTACTTGTACTGTACAACCCATTTACTTTTCACTATTTTAAAGCTTTAACACACTGTAGCAGCCATGGTAAAGACTGAAGGTGGTTTTTACAGCGGGTAAAAGTTAATTTGAACCATTTTTACCCATCCACAGCAAACATGGTTGCTGCGGAAGGTTAAGTCTATCAGCTGCAAAACTTGATTGCTGCTGATGGATGTACTGGTCTGCAGCAAAGATATTGCTGCTGATTGCCTTGAAGCTATCGACAGCAAACTTGTTCCTGCTGATAACATAAGGCAGTCAGCGGCAAATACTTTACTACCGATGACTAAAACTATCAGAAGCAAACATGTTTGCTGCTGATCATTTAATTTTCAAAAAACTTTATTTACAACAAGAGAGAAACAGACACATTTATTTTAAAGTTTTTAGAGAAAGATTTTAATCAAAGTTCATCATGCTAATGGATTCAACTAGATATTTGAATCTAGCTTCATCAAAGGCTTTTGTGAATTAGTCAGCATACTGCTCATTGGTATGAACTTTGGTTAAAATGATTCTCTTTTTCTCAGCTTAATCTCTTATGAAATAATACCTGATGTCAATGTGCTTTGTCTTGGAGTGCTATACATGATTGTTTGTAATTGATATAGCAATCATGTTGACAATGTGAATGGGAGTTGCCATGAAAGTCATCCCATAATCCAGCATTTGATTTTGTATCCAGACGACTTGTGCGCAGCAACTGGAAGCTGCAATGTATTCTGCTTCTACTGTAGACGTTGATACACAAGTTTGCTTTTTGCATTGCCGTGAAATCAGTCTTCCTCCCAGAAATTGACATCCCCCTTATGTGGACTTCTTGTCCAAGTTGCATCCTCCATAGTCACTACCAGTGTATGCATATAGATTGAACATGTCATTTTTAGAATACCATAGCCCAAGTCTTGGGGCTCCCTTTAGGTATCTAAAAATTATCTTGACAGCTTGAAAGTGTGTATTCTTTGGAGCTGCTTGGAATCTTGCACACAGGCATACTGCAAACATGATATCAGGCCTTGAGATAGTTAGATACATGAGTGATCCTATCATTGCACGGTACTGATGTTGATCAATGTCTTTTCCATCTTTATCTAGAGTCAGTTGATGGTGCACTTGCATGGGGGTTCTTGCAGCAGAGCAGTCAGCCAGTTTGAATCTTTCCAAGATACTTTTGACATATTTGGATTGGCGTATGAAGATTCCATTTGGAACTTGTTTGACTTGGAGACCCAAAAAGAAATTTAGTTCACCCATTGAACTCATTTCTAATTTTGAGTGCATTAGAATCTCAAAGTCCTTGCATAATTTCTTATTTTTTGATCCAAAGATGATGTCATCTACATAGATTTGCACCAATAGAATTTCTCCCCCTTCATCTTTGATAAACAATGTCTGATCAATGGCACCTCTTTTGAAATTGTTGCTTAGTAGATATCCTAACAAGGTCTCATACCAGGCTCTTGGGGCTTGGTGTAGTCCATATAGAGCCTTGTCTAGTTTGAAAACTTTTTTTGGATGTGAGGGATCTACTAAGCCTGGAGGCTGTCGGATATACACTTCCTCATCAATCTTCCCATATAGAAAAGCACTTTTTACATCCATCTGATAAACAGTAAAGCTTTTGGATGCAGCATATGCTAGGAAGATTCGAATAGCCTCCAGTCTGGCAACAGGAGCAAAGACTTATCATAGTCAATTCCTTCTTCCTAAGTGTATCCCTGTGCTACAAGTCTGGCTTTGTTCTTGATTACAATCCTCTTTCATCTCGCTTGTTCCTGAAGACCCACCTTATGCCAATAGCAGTCTGGCCAGGTGGGAGATCAACTAGGGTCCACACCTCTTGTCTTTTGAATTGCAGCAACTCTTCTTGCATTGCTTCAATCCAACTACTGTGTTGCAAAGCTTCATCAAACTTCTTTGGTTCAACTTGAGACAGAAAACAGGAGTATAGGCAGATATTAGCTTCATGAGTCTTGCTTCTAGTTTGAACTCCTTGTTAAACTTGACCAATGCCATTTTCTAAGGGGTGTTCTTTGTTGATTCTTTGTGCGGGAACAACTTCCAATTGTATTCCATGGTCGAGATTGCTTTGATTTTGGTAAGGAAGATGATGATTGTCAAGAGGGTTGTTTGCAGAAATTTCTTCAACAGCAACAACATCTGTAGGTGAGTTGTCAACAGCATCAGCCGCATCAGCAGTATCAGCAGCATCAGATGCAGTACCCTCATCTTGATCTTCATTGTCAGAGAGATTGTTGCTGGTAACATTAGAGTTGCTTGTTCTGGCTTCACTGGTTTCAATAGCACAACAACAGATGGAAGATCAATGGATGGTCTTTTGATTCTTATAGATGGACCATTGAGACCCACTCTGTAGTCATCAAATGATGTAGATGTTTTCTTTTTGGAAGAGGTAGATTCCATTTTTGAGAATATGAGAGGCTCAAATACTTGTGAAAAGGAGTCAATATCAAAAAGCCAGTCTGGTCATTTACCCTTTTCACATGGAATGTGTTCCCTACATTCCACATTTGCTGATTCTTCAACTATTCTTGTTCTAGAGTTGAATACTCTGTAAACCTTGGATTGAGAGGAATAGCCCACAAAGTATCCTTCATATGATTTTGTACCAAACTTTGGAAGACTTCCATTGGTGATAAGAATGGTACATGGACATCCAAAGGGTTTCAAGAATCCAATGTAGGGAACTCTTTTGAACCAAAGCTCATAAGGTGTTTTGTTGAGAGGTTTGACAATAAGAACCCTATTTTGCACATAGCAAGTTGTGCTTACTGCTTCTGCCCAGAATGTGAGAGGTAGTTTTGAATCAGCCAACATTGATCTTGTTGATTCAATTAGAGTTTTGTTTCTCCTTTCAGCAACCCCATTTTGTTGAGGAGTTCTTGGAGCATTGTATTATCTTTCTATACATTGCTCTAACATAAACAGTTTAGGGTGTGGTTTTTGAACTCGGTACCTCGATCACACCTTATGACTTTGACTTTCTAATTGCTTTGATTCTCCACCCTAAGAATGTAAGATTTAAGGATCTCAGCATTTTCATATTTTGTTCTCAAGAAGTATAACCATGAGAATCTGGTATAGTCATCAGTTATCACCAGACAGTATGACTTCTTGCCCATTGACATGACATTTGTAGGACCAAAAAGGTCCATATGCAACAGCTGTAGAGGAGTGTCATTTGTATTCAATGTCTTGGGCTTGTGAGAACTTTTGTGTTGCTTCCCCTTCAGGCATGCTATGCAATGATCTTCAAGTTGGAATTCCTTGTCAGGAAGGCCTCTGACAAGATTTCCCTTCACCAACTTGTTGATGGTTTTTACATTAACATGGCTTAATCTTCTATGCTGGAGAGTTGATTCATCAACTGATGCCTTGGATAGAAAACAAGATATACTGTCGGATGGAGTGACCTCATTCATGTCAAGCACATATAGGTTATCTTTTCTTTGGGCAGTTAATAAAATCTTCTCTAGAGGTTTGCTTAAACTAGGGGAGAGCACAAAACATTCTTTTTCTGTGAAAAGCATCCAATGCCTTTGATCACAGATCTGAGACACACTCATGAGATTGAAGTCCAATTCTTTGACAAAGTTTACCCTTTTAATACTCATTCTTTCATTGGACACGGTTCCTTGTCCAGTTATAGATCATCCCTTTGAATCACTCCCAAAGGCAACATATCCTCCATTGAAATGTCTGAAATTGGAGAGAATAGACATGTTGCCGGTCATGTGTCTGGAACAACCATTGTCTACAACCCATGTGTTATCCTTGTGACCTGGTTGTCCCTACACATGAGAGAGATCTAGTTAGAGGGAGGAACCCAAGAACTTGTAAACTTGGGTAAGTGTGGTTTTGAGCCAATATCATCATTATGCTTGCATTCAATGGATCCTATGATGATGCTTTGAGAGATGGAAGCAGTGGACTTGGCTTTCCATTGTCGAGGAAGTGATTTTTCAGACCCTTTTACTCTATCAGCGGCTGATGTGGCTTTTGGTGCTGATGGCTTTGGCTGATCAGCAACAAACTTGGTTGCTGCTGATGGCTTGTTCTTGGGCTTCTTTAACTTTACATGATCAGCAGCATTTTTGCTGGCTGCTGGTGGTTCAACAAATACATGCTTCTCCTGTTTTACCTTTCTATTAAAAGTGGGTTTCTTTGTGGGAGTTCTTCTAATGATAGGCTTCTGTTTTGGAGTAGCATGAACTGCTATAGAGGCTGGTTGAAAAATATGGCTGAAAGGATTGAATTTACAATCAGCAGCAAAGTGGTCTGATTCACCACATATGATGCAGGATTGTTGAGGTTTTTGAAGCTGCTTTCTTGGAGGAGAGAGACTTTCTGAATTGAGTTGTTTTGGCTTCATAGCTTCTCACCTTCTTGTTTTTGTTTGTCTTCTCAAAAGCATTTTGCTTGAGGTTTCTTTGCTGCTGAAGGTAGTAGAAGCATGTGCTTGTAGTGTGATTGTATTTTCCACAAACAAAACAGGATTTAGCTGATTTATCTCTTTGAAAGTATACATAATCTTTTCTTTTGAATAGATCTTTGAAGTTCCAGGGATGAGCTTTGTTGTGTTCAAAAGTGGCTTCCTCCAATGTTTTCTGAACATATGGAGGTCTCTCTCCAGGTGCATGACAAATGTCAAACACCTTCTCGTGTTGATTGGATTTTGATTGAGGAATGGTGGAGGTTGAAGATTGTCCCTGTTCAACTTTTAACTTTCTTCCATCAGGAGGATGGCTAATTTTGATTTGTTTGGTGAGAGGAGTTACTGGTATAGAGGGAATAAAGGGACTTGGACCATTGGTTTGGATTACTTTACCAGATTTGGTGGTTTTGAGAATTACTTCATTAGTAGGGAGTAATGAAGCTTCATTTGTTTGAGTGGATTTTGAGCATGTGGACTCAGATTCAGAGGGGGTATTGCAGTCTTGCATAGATGATTCTTCCTTGGAAGGATCAAGGTTTCGGTTTGCATAGTCAAGATTTGTGAGATTGAAGTTTGGTTCATGGATGGTTACATAGTCAGTTGGTCGGGGGACGGTGTTGTAGGGCTTTTCAGCTTGAAACCCAAGGCCAGCAGTCACCTTTTCATGAATTTAAGCATCCAAAAGTCTTTGTAGCTTTTTGGATGCAAACTCATATTTGTCAACATGAACTTTTTGGTCTGCCAACTCAGCTCTTGTAGCTTTTAACTTAACCAATAGATCATCAATCTGAGTTTCAAGATTTGTTTGTTCATGTTTTAGTGATGAAATCTCTTTCTTTAGGCAGTTAATCTTTTCTTTGTAACTGTTTTCAACCTTTTTAAATTCAGATTTCATTTGGTGAAACTCTTCATTTTGATCTATAAGGTTTTGGTTATGTTTCCTGTATCCTAGAACCTTATCAATGCAAGCTTGAGTACAAATATGTTCATATACCTGAGGTGGTATCTCTGTTGTGTCTGTCATAAGTGCTTGGTTGTTGGCAGGAAGATCTTCATACTGGAAGCTCCAATCAAAATCAGTTGTTCCAACAGCTGCACAGGTTACAGTTTGAGCAGGAGTGGCGTTGCCTTGACTTGCTTGACCATGATGGGTCTGTCTAGGTTGTGCCGCAGCTGGGTTTGCCTTGGTGTCTTGCATTCTCTGGCAAAGTCACCAAGTTGGCTACAATTGTAACATCTTAGCTTGCTCTTGTCCAAGCCAACTCTAGTGTTAGAGTTGTTGCATGGAATTGGTCTTCCAGTCCTAGAGTAGAACCGTTTTGCTCTGAGAGAAAGCATGGCATAGGAGTGTTGTATGTCCATTTCTTCTAAGTCATCTGGATGAAAGTATTTCAGATCTTCTTTGATGAAGGACATGTTGCTAGAATTTTTGGAGACAAAGGCAACTGAGTTTAGTTGAGGTGGAGCTTCAAGAAGAAATGGTGAGTTGTTTGTTTGTGAGTTGGGAGTCTGAGGGTGGGTGACAATGGGAGGATAATAGTTACTAGAACTGGGAGCTGAGTGGTCAGAGTGTAGTGCATATGAAGTGGTGGTTGTTGATGAAGCTGTTGAATGACCTGAGCTTCTTTCTTTGGCTTGAATCATTTCTAATTCATATGTCTTTAGCATGCCATACAGCTCAGTCATTTTTAGAGTTTTCAAGTTTTCAAATCTTCTAATTGACACTGTATAGAGTGTCCAGCAGCTTGGAAGAGATCTGATAAACTTTTTGAGAATGTCTTCATTCTCCAGCTTCACTTTAGATCATTGTAGCTCTCCCACCAAATAGGTGTACCTGTTGAACAAAACAGTAAGAGACTCACCTTCCCTCCAGAAAAAGTTCTCATATTATTGCTTCAGAATGTCTCTTCTATTCTCCTTCACCTCCTCAGAACCGGCAAACATCTTCTCAAGAGCTTCCCATAGCTCCTTAGCAGTCTTGTATTCTCTGAAGTTATGGAAAACTTCGTTTGGCAATCACATCTGAATGGCTCCCAAAGCTTTGAAATCTACCTCCATGTTCTTGATGTCTTCCTCTAAGTACTTTGAGGCTTCTTTAGGGACTGATGGACCTCCGGAATCAGCAGAAGCCACCATAGGCACATATGGACCATCAACTATGGATCTCCACATTCCATATTCTTGGTAGTAGAAGAAACTTTCCATTCTTTTCTTCCACATATCATAATCTTCTCCAGACACCAGTTTTGGTGCTCTGTGAAAGCTTCCAACATCATTAAATCCAGTATTATGTGCCATTCTATGGATAGATGGTTCAGCAGCAAAGAGATAACAGAACCAGATAGTGATTAAACAAGTGTTAGTTTGTTTAATCTGAGAGCCAAAGCTCTGATACCACTTGTAAGATCGGTGTTTACAAGATGATTTTGTTCTTAGTTGAGATTGGCGGAAACAATAACAACTAATCAATGTAAACAAGAAGACAAGGATAATACTGATAAATGCAAAGTGTATTAATCTTCAATGTTTACAAGTTTACAGAGAAAGCTCTAAGGAAGCACACATTGTAAAATGAAAAGATACAATACATATAAAGGAACTTAAAATCAAGACAGACCCTTGATTCTAAAGATCAGATTAAACACAAGCCGTTGATCTTTAACAGTTATAAGTTACACCACTATTGGTAGACAACTAAAAGACAAGTAGCTAAAAGACAACTGCAGTGAAAAGACTTCTACACAGAAAAGACAACAGCAAAACTAAGGTCTTCTCAGAAATCATTGCAGGACATATCAGAATAGGAGCATTGTCTTTTATCATCTGCACCAATAACATTCCTTCTGCTGATAGGTGTGTCAGTGTTACAGCAGAGGTGTCAGTGGCAAAGTCAAAGCTGCTGATGATTTGCCTATTAGCAGCAACTTTGGACTTCAGCAGATAAGGCTATCAGCAAGAAACTTGTTCATCAGTAAGAGAACACAACTATCTGCAACACTTAGCCTTATCTGCAGCAACTTGTAAGTCAGCAGCAAAATTGTGGAGTCCGCGGCAATCTTACTTAGATAATTTTGTATCCATCAGTCTTTATCTCTACAGGGGGTGTGACAACGCACTTCAACATGGGACCCAGGTAGGACTTCCTGTATAATTGCTCATCCTCCATTGCATAATTGATGGCTTTGCATTGTATCTTTCTAGCCTCATTTTGGTCTGGTGGAAGGACTCCTTTATTCAGAAAGTCTAGTAGAGGGGGCATCCACGTCCCTTCTTCTTTTATTACTATTGATTCAACATTTTTCTCTGTTGTGAATGGCTTGGTCAGCACTTCACCTGTATTTCCTTCGCTAGATGACTGAATGCCACCGAGGCCAGCTTGCTGAGGGTGCCAGCCTTTTTGTTCTGGCTCCTGGGAATGTGTATTACCTTGCAATACTTGAAATTGGCCATCAATTCTTCCACTTTGGCTCTGTATTACTTCATTGTTTCACCTTTGGCTTCATAGACATTGTTAACTTGGTTTGCCACCAACATGGAGTCAACATGTGCTTCAATCCATGTTAGCTTCATTTCTTTTTCCATACGGAGCCCCGCCAAGAGGGCTTCGTATTCTGCTTCGTTGTTAGTGCTCTTGAAGTCTAGCAGGAGGGCATAGGTGAGTTCTACTTCCTCTGGGCTAATTAGTATTAGGCCTGCTCCACACCCTTCATCATTAACAGCACTATCTATGAAGAGCTTCCACGGCTCCTGCTCCATAACTTCTTCACTCCTTTCTTCTGATACATTTATCTTATCATCCAGATATTCTGGCAGTTCCGCCAGAAAGTCTGCAATCACCTGTCCTTTGAATGTCGTTCGTGGACAGTAGGTAATTTGATAATCCCCCAGTTGAATGGCCCATGTGGCCAACCTTCCCGAATATTCGGGTTTCTTTAAGATTTTTTGGATAGGTTGATCGGTCAGCACCTTAACTGGATGAGCTTGGAAGTATCACCGGAGACGTCGTGATGCATACACTGGTGCCAAAGCTAGCTTTTCCATATCTGGGTATCGGGTCTCCGGGTCTTTGAGTGTTCTGCTAACAAAGTAGATCGGGGTCTGGACTTCCCCTCTCTCTATCATGAAAACTGCACTAACCGCGTTTACAGATGCAGCCAAGTACATGATTAGTGTCTCCCCCGGATTTGGTACTGTTAGTGCCGGTAGGTTACACAGGTGAGCTTTCATTTCCTGGAATGATGTTTCCGCCTCTTCCGTCCACACAAAATAATTCTTCTTTAGACAGTTCTTGAGTGTTGCCATGAATGGAAGTGATCTTTCCGCCATTCAGGACAGGAACCTGTTTAATGCCACTAGCCTGCCATTAAAAATTTGTACCTCTTTTAGTGTTCTTGGGGATGGCATCTTGGCTATAGCTTCCACCTTCTCCGGGTTTGGGCGGATTCCTTCCCTTTTCACTATTACCCCCGGGAACTTTCCCTCTACTACTCCAAATGAGCATTCTTTTGGATTGAGCTTCATACCGGCCTCGCGGAGTGTTTCTATAGTTTCTTCCACATCATTGATCATTCATGCCTCCGTTTTGCTTTTAATCACTAGGTCGTCTACGTAGACCTCAAGGTTTTTACCGATCTGCTTTGAAAAGGTTTGATCCATGAACCTCTGGAACGTAGCTCCCGCATTTTTTAGACCAAAGGGCATTTTGGTATAGCAGAACACCCCCTCTTCTATGTAAAAGGCTGTTTTTTCTTTGTCTTCTGGTGCAATCTGTATTTGATGGTATCCCTTGTACGCGTCTAAAAAACATCTTACCGGGAAGTCTGCCAGGGCTTCTACCTTCATTTCCATCTCTAGCAGCGGGTAACAATCTTTCGGTGTTGCTTTGTTGAGATCTTTGAAATCTATACACATTCTCCAGGAGCTATCCCCTTTCGCCACCATAACTGGGTTTACTATCCAGGATGGATATTCGACCTCCCTTACTATCCCTGCTCGTTGTAGCTTTCTAGTTTCTTCACATGCTGCCTTGCGGCGTTCCGGGCCAATGCTTCACTGTTTCTGTCGGATTGGAGCTGCTGTGGGATGTGTGTTCAACTTATGTTCTACTAATCTCCGGGGAATGCCTTCCATGTCTGCCTCCTCCCAGGAAAATACATCCATATTCCGAATGAGCAGCTCTTTCAAATCCGTTTTTACTTTGTTGGATAGTTGTGCCCCCACCTTGACAGTCTGCTCTGTGAAGTTGTCGTGGTTCATCCAGGCTTCTAATTTTGAATTTTTATTTTCCTCCTTTGTTCTATCTAGTACCGCCACTATCTCCGCAATTGTACTGACGGAGGCTATGCCTTTCGGGGTAAGGAACTTCATAATTCCATGGTTGGTAAAGACTACTCCCATGAAGGCTTTTATCCCTGGTCTGCCCATAATGATGTTGTTCTTAGAATTGCCTTGTACCACAGAGAAAGTGAGGCCGACGGTATGGAACCTGTCTCCCTCCCCCAAGGTGACAAGTAAGGTTACTTTACCTATTGGCAGTACCCTTTCTCCTGAAAATCCAATCAGCGGGAGATGATCCGGGACTAACCTACCTTTTAAGTCTTCATCCAAGCATTTGAAACAGTGTTCAAACATGATCTCTGGCCCGCTGCCCCCATCAACATGTATTCTACCAATACGGTGACCCGCTACAATCGCAGAAATGACCGGGCCATCCTGGATGTCTTCATCTACCAGGGATTCGAAAGATATGGATTGCATCATCCATGATTCAAGTGGTGGTGGTTTCCTTTTATGGCCGGGCTCCCCTTGCCTTGAACTCTCCCCTTTGTACACCATTTATACTCTTCCTCTATCTTCCGGGGGTGGTTTCTGCATGTCTCCTTCGGGTTTTCTATCTCTGTGACTCTGTTGGCTTATTTCTTTGATTAAATGAGACAGTTTGCCTGTTTTTACCGCCTTCTCTATCTCCCTCTTTAAATGTTCATAGTTGTTTGTGGTGTGACCCCCTATTTTATGGAATTCACAGAACTTGCCTGAATCCTGCATGTACGGCCAGGGTCTGGCAGGCCTAGGTGGTTGGAAACTTTGGCTGACCCACTCTGTTGCTAGGACTTGGCTTGGCGTCTTTGTGAGGGTTGTGAGATCAAACGACCGGTCTTGCTTCTCTCCTCCATGTTTCTTTGTCTCACTATTGTATGACTGCTTTGATTATAGACTGAATGATGTAGCGGGATGGGATAAGTACCTGGACCTTTCTGGCATTAGTGGTCGGGATCTATGGAGGGGACTGTTCGCTGGAGCATATCTTCCTCCTCTACTGTCTGGTTGCTTGCTTGTTTGTCGGGGGTTTCAGATGTCCCATTCTCTAGCCCTTTCTGACGTGTCTTTGCCCCGGATGAATGCTCGTACTCTATACATCAACACATCAAAGATTTTTGGATAATCTTCTCCTAGTTTTTCTTGTAGCTGTGTGTGCCGCACCCCATTGATGAAGCTGCTCACCTTCATTTGTTTCGGTACGTCCTTTATTAACAAGCTTTCATTAATGAATCGTTTCATGTACTGCTCTACACTTTTGTTTTCTCTTCTTCGTATGCGCATAATCTCATTGGCGTTCTTGAACCTTTTCTTTTGTTGGCCGAAATTGCGAAGGAACTTTTCTTTCAGCTGGATGAAACTATCTATGCTTTGTGGAGGCAAGGAATTGAACCACACCCTTATCGGACCTGTCAATGTTTGAGCAAACCTGTGGCACCAGACCGGGAGAGACCATTGCTCAACGTGGGTCGCGCCATTGAAGGTGTGCAAATGGTCTTCCGGGTCTTGACTACCATCATACTTACTGATACATGTTGGCATTTTGAGCTTAGCAGGGAGTGGTGCCCCAGTCAGTCGGGTAGTAAACTTAGATTGTTCCACCAGGTGGTCTGGCCTGTAAGGTTTGGTTAAGTCATCTTCTGCCCTCTTCTCCTCCGGGCCGTTGTCAGGTTTGTTACTTACGTTGCCCGCTCCTGCCACCTTACCAGCCGTCAGGTGTGGTGTGAGCATTGCCAACAATTGGTTCAGTAAGTTGGGTGTATCTGTTGTCGGTGTATGTACATTGTCTTCTTACTGCTTGCCCTGCCTGGCCATTCTAGCATCGGTCGGGACTTCTAAATGTTTATTTTTGTCGGTTGCTTCCTTGGTTGTATCAAATACCAACTTTTTCCTGATCTCAGCAAGCTTCTCTGCTCTGTCCAGAGCTGCTAACTCCGCCCGAAGTTTATTCTAGTTGCCTCGGACGAACTCTGGGTTGATTTGCGCTGTTGCACCAGATGCCTCTTGGTCTGAGTCATCCAGTGCGTATTCCACCATAACATAGTTTTCCAAGGATTCCTTCGACTGGCTTTCTTTCTCCTTACTTTCCCCCTCCTACGGACATCGTTCCTTTTACTGATAATTCAGGGTTGGGTGTTGGGGAAGGATTTTGTGGTAACATGGTGCTCTTCGGTAAGTTTTGTTGTTGGTTTGACATCGCTATTGTGTGGAAATGAGGTTTCACGTTGTTTTTCTAGCTGAGTTGGTTTTAGGGTTGATCCAATTTGGATGGCGCCACTGTAAACTCCAAGACCTCCAGACAAGGGTCGGGCTGTCCAATAGTCTCCAGAAGGGTAATGTTGAGCTTGACCTAGCAAAACAGGAACACTGTTAGTCTCGTCACAGTGACGACCCTAGGGGGTGTCGCTGTGACCAGCCTCCAGCATGAGAGTAAGTATAGGGTATTAACGGAGAAGACAAGTAAGGGCGAGTGTAAGAATGAATGAGAACATGAACATTACCTTGGGCTTGATGGGGTATTTATACCTGGTGATCGTTTGTCTTTAGCCTGGGGTAGATCTTTGCCTATTGGCCTGTATATGTAATGCCTGGACTATTGTTAAGGTTGTTAGTAATGGTTTGTGCATTGTCGGGTCTCCTTTCTTGATTGGTTCGTATTCTGGCATGTTGATTCCTGTCTCCTCTTTACCGTTATTTATTTGTCTCTTTCTTCCTATTTGATTCGGGCTTAATTCCGCTTGCCGGGGCTAGGTTAAAGCCCGACATTCGGGCCTGTAGGTCCGGCCACTTGTCACTTTATCTTTGTAGGAGATTATTCGGACTTGAGTTTTGGGATGTGTCCAGTCCTCGTGTCGGGTCATATCCCAACATCATAGTTAATGAATGTTCTGAAGCTAATCATCTTATGATTGTGACTAATAAATAATAATGTGTTCTTAATGTTTGATTACACTATTTGATTCTGATGAACTGATTTCATATTAGTAGCTACCAATAAATTGATTGTACAATTGAAATTTGGATATTGGTCAATTGTATTTTGGTTGGGATTGTGGAGTTTTTTTTTTCTAATTTGGAACTTCTAACAACCTGACGAAATTTCGGATATCCGATTAAATATCCGAATCCGTATCCGAAATTTCAGGTATCCGAAATTTCAGATATCCGAATTTTCATATTCGGATAGTGAAATTCACTATCCCAAATTTTTTGATATCCGAAATTTTGGATATCCGACTTTGAACACCCCTACGCACTACAATCACACCACTTATGCAACTCCCACTCACTTAGGTATACTACATACCAAGTGAGAGTGGTGTGAGTAACCCACCCAGGTGACGTGACGTCCATATGGTAGAAAAAAATGCCCTAACTTGAGCCTCACTCACTTTGGTATACTTCATGCCCTAAATAAAAATCATATGGGGGCACGTGTCACTTTCTGGTGCATAATCAGCATGTCTTTCTCACCTCCCTCCCCTATTAAATAATGATATTAAAATAATATATTTTTAAATGTTTAATATAAATCTAATTATAGATAGTTATTATATCATTAACCAAATGAATTAATATGAATTAACATTTATCAATTACATAAAAAAATTAATACCCTGTTGAAAAAATATATTTTAGAAATTAACTTAACAGAATTTGTAATTGTCACGTCAAAGTACATTTAAAAAAAACATATTTTGATGAGTGAATGAGTTAACAGATTACATTATATTTTATCCAACCAGTGTAATACACGGGTTTTTAAAGCATAATTTTTTTATTACTAAGTATATAACATTACATTTATTCAACTCGTATATACACAGGATTATTACCTAGTATTTAATTTACAATGAGTTATAACAACCCAAAATTTTTTGAAAGGGTTTTTATAAAAATATTTTAGATTGGAATAAAATCTAAACAATCTTTAATAAAAACTAACTTAAAAGAATTTTGTTTATACAAATGGGGCAGATTATTTAAAGGGGAAAGCATAACCATTTATGTAAAAGAACAAGTTTAGCACATTAGGCATTGTGCACACAATGTCTCTCCTCCTGGCTATTAATATCCCTGATTTTTCTATCCTTAAGTCATGTTAATATGATAAAATTCAACACTTGGACACACTACAACTGACTTATCTTTTAGAGACAAAAGGAGAACAAAGAGAATACGGTTGATGCACGATATCATCAACCCTCTGGTTGTTGAACAAATTTTTTTCCCTCTCTTCATGGCTATTTAGACAAATCCTCCCCACACTCTTTGATTTGCCTCTTGTAAATAAAAAAATATACATTATACTTTCATACTCTTGAGTGAATTAATTATTCCATGACAAACCTCAAGATTATAAAGTAAGTAAAAGATCAAGTCACAAGGTTTTTTGAGTGGACTGTCCTGGATGTTCTAGAATATCTAGGTGTCACTGTTAAAAAAAAGAGTAAAAGATCAGGAGCCTTCAAGCAAATCACATAAATGTCGCTACTTGTAATTCGTATGTATTGGTGCATACATACCTAATATAAATTAGATATTTTGATTATGTTAAAAATCCAAACTTATAGACTAAATACTACCTTAAGATAACTAGGGTGTGGTTCAAATGAAAACCATCAACTTATGTGAAAACTAAAAAAAATCAAGGAAACCAATCACATAATTTATAAATTATTTTTTCTTTTAATTGTTAAAAGGGTATTTAAGTATCTATTATATATATGTTGAATACGGGAATTAGGAGTGTTATGTATATGTAACACTATGTCAACAAAAAACTGAATGAGAAATTGTTGCATATACATAACATTATGTTATGATTTTCATTTGGTCCATACCCATATATATGTTATATAAGTTATAGTTTATAAATTATGTGATTAGTTTCCTTGGTTTTCTGTGATTTTCACATAAATTAATGGTTTTCATTTGATCTCTACGCAAGATAACTATATGTTCATATAATGTATCTCTCATTTGTTGGGTCATACACATAACATCACAAGTCAAAGATTGAAGTTCCACAATAGAGGGCACGGTCAGGCCGTGGAACAACCAACCACTCTCTGGCCAAATTCTATGTGATTCACAAATAACAACAAGAACATGATCGGTTTCATGGTCTAGCTATGGAATGATCGTATCGTGTCTAGACAAATTTCAAGAATCGACAAAATGTTCAACAATAGCAAATCAAAAATGTCGATATACCTAGTGCCAAAATTAAAAATAGCATTCTCTCACGAGTACGATTATACTAAAATGAGATTTTATAAGCTACTCAAATAATTTATAAAGCCCGAAAGTTTCATAAAATAGTTTTTATGAGATTTTGAGTCGAACAAAATCTAGGGGAATCTTCCATAAGTGGAGTATTTTTAAACCAAAAATAAGTAAAAAATGAATGGTTTATACTAATGGGGTATTGGTTTGGTCATTCAAAGAGAATAAGAGCAGGGCCGGTCCCGAAAATCTTTAAAAAGTTCTGGGCCCTGGACATGTAAAAAAAAATGGGCCCCTATAATATAATTATCATATTATATAAAAAAAACCTTAATACGACAATAATAGTTATAACAATAATTAATAAAACAAAAGTAATGTACCAAAATGATCGATATTACTTACTTATGTGAATCGTGAGGCTCTCCTAGCGTTTTTGGAAGCAAAGCTCTCGATCAAGTCTTCATATTCATAGTCTCTAATGTATCACTTTCAATAGATATCATCGCTAAACCGTTAAGTCTTTCTTGGGACATTGTCGATCTTAAGTAGGACTTCAACAACTTTAACTTTGAAAAACTTCTCTCCGTTGAAGCCACCATTACCGGAATACTCAACAACACTCTATATGCAATTGATGCATTAGGAAAAAAACCGAACCGGATCAGATTGTTTAAAGCATCAATAGGGCTAATGATTTGACTAGTTATAAATGTCTCAAACAACTTCAACTCCAAGTATAATTCCTTGGCATCAATATCAGATTCTTCTTTATACTTCAATGCATCTTGAAGGCGATAACAACACAATTTGAGATCTTTTTCATCAAGCTCCTTCAACTTTTTAGGAAACAAAAAGCCAAATAGTCTTTCAAAATCTTTGTATTGTTCGAATCGTGTTTCAAGGGAAGCAATCGCTTGATCAACAATACATAAAAAGTAATTGACTTTAAAATCCTCCTCGGGTGAAAATAAAACTTCTTCACTTGAAGTCTCATCATATTGTTTTTCCTACGTATCAGACGCCTTTGCGAAAATATCGTATCAACACCCAATTCGTTTGCAATTTCTTTTGCTTCGTCAATCGCCTTAGAAAACCCCGTTTCTCCAAATTAACATCATCTTCCTCAACAACAACATCATCTTCATCCAAATTAGAATTTTATGGTTGTTTTTTAAAGAAGAACTTACGTATAGCCCCTTCTTGAGACTTTTTTTTTTCTTCCTCTAATTTCCTCCTTTTACGTTTTTCATATCCGGATAAATACTTGGTTTTAGGAGGCATATTTCTAAAAAAAATAATAATCAAACATGACCCAATCAATCAACAATCAAATATTAATTCGAATTGCTTGATCAACAATCAACAATCAAACATTAATCAAACAATAATATAAATTTATACCTTTTGATTTTGAAGGCAAAAAAGAGTCCACAGCAGTCCAAGAAGAAAGAGTTAGGTTCCTGCCGTCTGCTGCAGTCCACGAAACCCACGATGATCTCTTCTCTTCCCGCTCGGCTCGCTGGGTTCGCTGGGCAATGCCCTGGATGGAGGATCGATCGATGAGCAGGCAGTCCAAGAGCCGGCCGCTCGCTGCTGTGTTCCTCCTTTTTTCTTTCTTTCTTTTCACTTATCCAACTCAAGCCCAGCCCATCTTATTTATTATCTATTGGGCCTTTTTTAAATTTTAAAATGGATAAATACAAGAATTATAATATTAATAAGATTGGGCCTTTTTTATAAAAAAAAATATATGTAATATATATATATATATATATAATTTTTTTGAAAAATGCGGGGCCCTCGGAATACCGGACCCTAGGCGGTCGCCCACCCCGCCCCCCCTCTGGGCCGCCCCTGAATAAGAGACAAATACAAAACCATTTGTGTAAAGAAAGATGGTTAACACATTAAACATTGGTTCTTCTCCTCTTTTATCAAGTAAAAATAATCAATGTCTTTGATTTCTCAGTGCTTAAACATTATTAAGATGATCAATATCGATTTCTAGACACATTGCAATAGACTTATTTTGAGAGAGAAAATGAGAACAAAAAGAGAATGGTCGACGCATGATTCGACCATGGATTGACCATACATCATCTGAACAAGTTTTGCTCTTTCCCTCTTCTCTTAGCTATTTAAGCAAATTCTTCCCGACACATTGCCTTCAGCCACTTGCAATAATAAAATCTCTAGAATGTTATCATATATCCTAAATGATCTCATGCTATAAAATACATTTCATATTAAGAGAGATCGTAGAGGTGAAAGAGAATAGGTGTTTGATAGATGTATTGTACTATTTTTATTCCACACCTATGGCAACATGCATGCCCTTAGGGGCCCGGTTCGAGCATCCAGTTTCTAATCAGGTTGAGGACGATCCAATACGAGTATCGGTGACGTTTTTGCAATTAGGGTTGCATGGCACGCATATGTGCATGCATGGAGCCCAGTTCGGGTACACGGGTCCTAAACGTATCAAGAACGACATCGTGCGTGTACTCATGAACCTGGGGTATCGTGAAGAAAGAACGAAGAGCAATGGAGTTTATTTATATTTGTATACGTATCTGGCATACGCTTAGAACGTGTTCTGATCACGTAATCGAACGATTGGCAGGTTTAGATTACGAGGACGAAGTACGAGTTGCATAGCAGGGATTTGGTTTCTTCGTAACCAGTGAGTTTCTAATCCCCTCTTTACTGTTTTTACTGTTTTGGGGCTATCATACATACTTGCATGTTTTAGTTTATAATGAAGCGTGTTACGAGTTTTGGGGTAAAACTGAAGAGCTTTATGAGTTAAATGTTTAATAACTAACTTAATGGTCTACGTGGGGTCCTTAGGCCGTGAGGGCTAGAAGCTAGTATGATGTTTGTGTGTTGTGTAATGACTTATGCGGGATTAGTCGGGTAATGAACTTAGACGAGTGGAGGGTACATCTAGGATGTGTTAGCACGAGAACACGTATGTGGTTCATGCTTAGTTAACGAGTCATGGTAAATGCTAGTGTGTTGTTATGTGTTACTTGCTTGATGTTGTGTGTGCTTGCGTCGTTGTCCTTGTGACACGGCAAATGACGATGTGAAGGACGGGGTCCTTAGGGTGGTCACTAAAGGTGACAATGCCCTTTTGGGGCATTAAATCCTTCGAGTCTTGGGTTAGTACGGGGTTAGGGATATGGGTCGAGTCTTGGGTTACTGAACCCTTACGGGAAATTGTAGATAAAGTGGGTTATCTCGACACAAGCTCCGCATCCAACCAAAAGCAACATTCTACACTTAACCTAAAGACATACTAAAAAGTCAGCTACGCTGGTGAGTTCTAATTTTTAAATAACATTGCGTAACCAAAACATTTGCCAAAACATATAATTCATAAATCATAAATAAAATCGTACAAATATGCAATAACAGTAATCATATACTACTCGTGTCAAATTTGCGCCTTCTCGTAACTGTGACAATCCGGCTATTTAGGGTTAACTCCATTACCAAGATCCAGTTAAATCCTAACTTAGTTTGCTTATCTCTAACTCTAGGGACTGTTTTTGTCATTATTCAAACTCAGACTACAAGGACTAGTTGTGTAATTAGTCAAATCTAATTCTGATTGACTTTGGAAGTCAAAAATTAAAGAATTCTGTTCATGTTGACTTTTAATAAGTCAAACTAACAAGTCCTTAACCAAGTTAACTCAACTCAAACCTAGGGACCAGTTCTGCCAAGTTCAAAACCCTGAAACATGAAACTACAAGGATTAAATCTGTAATTAACCCATTCTTGATTTGGTGTTGACTTCAGAAAGTCAAATTGTTGTTCTTGACTCAGATTCGAACTCCACACCCGAAAATCGTTGCAATCCGTAACTGTTATGCACGTCGGTGTCATTAACGACCATTATAGACCAATTAACAGCGTCATCATTACTCGAATTAATCCCAATTATGGGTAATCAAACCATAACCGTCGACCTCACTCTTATTACTCACCAATTCGCACAATCTCGATCGTTCACACTGAAATTGATCACTTGCGCATCTCAAACGAGCCCCCTTGAACCTGTTACACCATCCAATTGCATCGAAGAAGGAAGCAGAGTCGCCGGAAAACCAATCCAGTCACAGTCGGCATCCACTTAGTCAAGCACAGTCAAATCGAACCTCATTCTGGTAATAAAACTATCATTAGCCTCGTTTTTATCTATAGATTAAAAGCCATATGCTTATTAGGGCTTACATTATCGAATCAAACATGATCTGATTCTAGGGTTCTTAACATCCTCGGATTTAATCGAACCCTACCCCCGACTCTGTTTAAATCCAATTAATTCATACCAATAAATTCGCAATCCTTTGTTAATTGATAGCCCTTAGCCAATTCAGTCTCATATCATCGATTTAATCAAGACCTAGTAACTAGGGTTCGTTCATAAAACGATTTGGGGGTTTTGATCCTAGACTCAACCATAATTCAATTAAACTATACTAGTAGATTCGCAATAACCTAATCAGTAAAAGCCCTATGCTTTCAACAAGTTTTAATATCGTAGTCGATCGATTTGATTCTGTGTTCATAACTAGGGTTTTCGGCCCTCATTTCTGTAATTTAACAATCTAAACTCGTTGTTTTTGCAATTAAAAACGACCATAGATTCGCTCTCACCTGATTTACAAAACCCCTATGCTGCTGTGTTTGATCGAAGTCGAAATTGTGGGTTTTTGGGACGGGAATCAATCGCAGGTGTTTATGGGAGGGATGCCTCAGAGACTTGTTTGATAAAACCAAATGGAACCGGGTTCTTGTGCGATAGCCCTAGCGTGTGGAGTGGTTAGGTGTGTGTGCTTGTGTGGGATAGACCCGGGTTCGAGTCTCTCCACCAGTTTTTATTTTAAAACATTTTTCTATTATTATTTTAATATAAAATCCATACCCTATATTATTATATTAATATATTAATGTGTTCTAGCCTCGTAAAACACCTGTAGGCTCGGGTTTGGTTTTATAACCCATAATTATTATTATTCCCCACTTTTAAAATAATATATTTATATTATTTTCGATCCTTTACTCCTATTAAAAATAATATATTTTCATAATTTTCGCCACATTAATAAACACTGTGTAACGTTTCAAACTAATAAATAATATATTTATTTATATTATTAACCACATTGTTATGATCCGAATAAAAATAATAGTTTTATTATTATTTTTGTCACACATTTAATGATCGTATTATTTCTCTAAATTTAAAATAATATAATAACATATATTATTTTCTTAGACCATTTTTAAAATGGTGCAAATGCACGAATATATTTACTATATATTATTATTCGTAATTAGAAACATTCGACACGAAACGTATTTATATTAATAATTATATTAAGAAACCCTTATTCCTGTGGACAAGTTCGTCTACTCGTTGATCCTTAGAATGTTTTAAGACGTCCAAATCTTCCGTGTGGTCGTCACAGAACCCCATTGTATCCCTAATTATTATGCTTATAATTCTAGGGCATACGTAGGCGGTCCACAGGCAAACTCTTGGGTTATCTATTGCATCCTTGTGTGGTGCTACTCATACACAACTCAGGTGAGTTTACATAGCTCATTTTTACTTTTGGGGTGAAACATGTTATTAACTATCTTTCATACACGATTAAATACCTTGTTCTTATGCTTTGATCTTTATGCTTTATGTCTTAAACTACCTGGTAACCATTACATGTGTTCATGTCAGTACATTCATTAACTTGCAGCCTAAGCCTAAGGTAGTACCTTTTATGATCATTTATACGGGAATCCAAAACTATAACTTACCACAAAACCTTGGCGGGTTTTGTTTGGTATCAACTTACAACTTGGGTATCCTCTTGCCCCTTTTTCAAAATGGCAATCAGTGGGATTGCGTATCTAGTTTTTCATTACCAGGATTGAATTGTACGCTTGGAACCTTGTATGTTTTCACATATATGCTTTAGACATGCTTTGAACATATTGAATTGTAAACATATACTTAACTTTTGTTCGGTGTCAAAACCTATGTTACTCACCAACTACTTGTAGTTGACATTTACTCACATGTTTCAGGTGCACCGGTTTGAGACACTACATGATCACTTAGGACTTCGGACCTAGCTTTAATATAAACATATGTTATGTTTGAACGCTTTGTTTTTCATTTCTAATTGTAACGGATGCATTTAATTTTAATGAATAAATATTGTCACATTTAATAGATGATCATGTGCTTATGAACAACCGCGTCAGCCCCGGCGTATAATCCGTCGTCGGCCGGGGTGTGACAGTAACCGTCAATTTCTTTAGGCATTACTCGAGATTAATCGAGGCGCAGTGTCTGTCCAGGATGCCCAGTTTCGTTTGGAACCCTAACCCAGAGAGAATCACGCCTCACCATGATAGTAACATAAAAGCTCGTGTGCATCCACACGACATTTACGGGTTAGCTAACCCTGTCGGATAACTAATCATGTCGTTCGTCCCCGTTGTACAACCATTTGCTAGACACAAAGGCTCCTGTATAGGTATAGCAAATCTTTGTGTCTAGGACGCCCCGTTTCGTTTAGAACCCTAACCTAGAAACGGTTTCGTTCATCGCATTTGATCCCGAAAGAACCGTTGGCAGATTCGACTTACATTAGCATTCGTTCATTCGTAAGACCGTTTAGTAAAACTCATAAAAAGGGACATCTAGAACTCACCTGACTTTCTTAAGTAATCCCCCCTAAGTGTAAGGCTCAACAAGATGCTAGACGATCTGCTCGAGCGGTCACAAATGAAACGTGTTAACTTCAAGATACAACAAAACGATCCGTCCGAAATCCCATTTGGTCGAAAACCTTTTCATCCGAACCCCCTTTTCGACTGAAATTTGTTTCGGTCGAACTCCCTTTCGCCCGAAGTGTCTTTCATCCAAAAACTACTTCGCCCGAAAACTAATTCATCTGAAAACCTTTTCGCCCGAGTAGCTTTTCGAGCAGAACACAATGTTTCTCCTTTTCAACCGAAAACCTTTTCGGTCGAAAACCCTTTTCGGACGCTTCAAACACTTTTCGGACCATTCATACGGTTCTTGTCAAAATCCGTCATTTTTTATCCAAAATCCCAACTTTTTACGTCCAAACTGTTCTATTCTTATCCATGAATCTTAATCCAAGGTTTTTAGACTTAAACACACGTAAAAATCGAAGCTTTTTAGATCAAACTTGTTTTTACCCAAAACCCTAAAACAGAGATTTAGACGAGATTTGTACCTCAAATTCGTTCGTTTCTTCAGCAAAGCTTTGAGAAATCGATGGAGAAGGAGAATGGAACGATCCAAAGGCAAAACCGTCTCTTTCTCTCTCTAGGATGAGTGGGGAAGATGAAGTGGGAATGAGGTGGGGAAAGGGAGAGATAGGGTATTGGAGGCTCCCCCTCCACCCTCAGGCCTGCTCGGCCCGCTCTCGGCCCACGACTCGACCATCTTGACCCGCGATCCCTTCAAGATAAACCCGCACTCGTTCTCGAATAAATTTCGGATGTTACAGCAAGGATGATTTTATATTAACTTCTTTGAGTTTCTTTTTATGCCTATATAATATACCCTATAAAGGGTTGTAGAAGAATCTGTAATGTGTATCAATTCATGAAAAAGAGTTGTTCAAATAAAAAGCTAACTGTGTAATTTTTTTATCCGGTTGCACAAGACTTGTAGGTGTGGTGGCAGATTATAGGTGTTGGTGACGATTGCAGGTGTGATGGCGATGAAGAAGACGGTGTGGCCTTTTGCCGGTGGTGGATGGGCGGCGAAGGTGCATCAGCGGTGGTAGATGGGTGGGTGGTGGAGGAGGATGTGGTGTTCATTTTTAAGATAGAGTAGAGAGCTGGAGCGAGTAGAGGGTGGTTTTTGGTATTTTATTTGTTTTTTCATTTAATTTATGTTTATAAATAAATATTTAATAACAAGGGTATAATGGTCTTTTTATACATATTTAACATAAAAATTATAACGATGTTAGTTGTCTGGCTTTATTTGATACAAAATTGAAACTATTTGATTAAAAAAGTCAAATTTAAACTTTTGAACTAAAATGATTATTTAGGTCAAACCACAGGGACTAAAACCGTATTTAACTCAAAAATAAGTTATTAAACTACAGGTAAACAAAATTTAAAATTTTAAACTTTATTATATTGTTTTTTGGTTAAAATTAAAAATTGATTTAAAAATCTAGGTAGCTCAAGATTTGATATATCTCAAAAAAATAACCTAGGTTACTGTTTGAGTTGAACAACCCAATCCTATGATCAGGTTTTACAAAGGTTCACAATTACACCAAGTTTTTACATCGACCATCTCTCTTCGCTAAGTTAAAATGCTTAAACGATTATTTTTAGGTGTTGTCCATTCTATCTTAAATAACATGTGGTAAAAAAAATTAGAAAACTTGATACTTAAACAAAATTTGATGTTGTGCATTTTGATGAGTACATGACAAGAATAAAATCCATTACATTTCTAAACTTACACTGCAATGCACACCCAAAGTCCAAAACAAAACTTGAAAGTAACTGTAACAACACCTAAAACATTTCATTTTTGGTTGGTTGCTGGCCAATCAGGAACGACATCTCTCCCTTCTGCTGCATAACCACATCAAACATCACCATATGCATAAATATAAACAATTTAACAATTTGTAGAGGTTAAACATACTTGTGAAACCGCCCAGATGGGCTTTCAGCTCCGCTGTTATAGCCAAGACCATCATGCGTATCTGGTTTGCCACCAACACTCCTTTCACGAGGAGACTCATCAGGGCTAACCCGCCCGTCACTCTGAGGACTTATGATTGCACCATGTTCGTATTCAGGGCTCACCCTCTCTTTTGGGATGGACATATCAGGACTTCTTTCCCTCTCTCTACGAGGACTCGGGCTGGCATCATGACCATGGTCAGCATTCCGGGCCCTTCCCTTTCCATTGACACCAGGGCTAGCACCACGGCCATAGTCAGGGCTGCCACGGTCCCTGCGGCGTGGGCTCGGGCTACGGCCTCGTCCACGACCATAGTCAGGGCTGCCCCGGTCCCGTCCATGACCATAGTCAGGGCTTCCCCTCTCTCTCCTATATGGACTCGGTGATCTTCCCCTCTCCTCACCCCGCCTACGAGGTGACCTGTCACGACCTCCCTGGCTATTCCCGTTCTTTCTGTCCTCATCATCTTTAATTGCATATTCAACAGATATAACACGATCCATCAGCTTGCTGTACATCAAAAGAAACATGAATCACTCAAATGTTCTACTCCACATATTAGATAAGTTTATTACTGCATCTCATACACTACAGCTGGCAATTTCGATTCAGGTTATGGTATATCCCTAACAAGCAAAATAAGTCAAATTAAAACATAGCGAAAAGAAACAGGTTAAAAGGTCATCCCCAGTGCATTTTTAATACTTACAGCCTCCTAAAACCTTTTTTTAATAAATTAGATCTTTATTGTAATAAAGTAGTTTTTGCAATGATATTCAACAAACTTACTATTTATAAAATGTTTGCAGGTCAAACCAACCCATACTAGAAACATACCGTTTTGACCCATTACCCAAGCTATCAACCCCACCAATTTTTGCCACCCCTATTATACACAGTAAGAAGATAAATACCTCTTATTTGTAGCTTCAAGAGCTTTGGTGGCATCCTCCTGCAACTCAAACTGTATAAAAGCAAAATTTCTTCGGATCCTTATGTTCAAAATCTTACCATAAGGATCAAAGTGCCTCTCCAAATCCCTAGTCCTAGTATTATACGGATCAAAACTGATAACAAACAAGGTTTTTGTAGGCCTTGAACTTGATGAAGACTTTCTAGAGCTTGTAGGTTGTCTCACGTTGCGTTCTTGCTGCAAATCAAATAGGAAAATAACTAAGATCTGAAAAAAGCAGTTAGATGTATAAAAAGGGAAGAAAGATGGATTTTGGATGTATGTTACCTTTGTCCACTCAACACGAAGTCTGCGTCCCTTTCTACCAAACTCATAGTGGTCAAGTGCACGAATTGCATCATCAGCATCCCTTTCATCTTCCATATAAACAAAAGCATACCCTGTAAAAGACCAAAAGATAAAAGTCAGATACACTTGACACTTTTTGAAAGAATAAAAACCCTACTCCTAGGACCCAGCATGAAAGGATACCATCCTCTGAGTTGGCTAAATTTCCACCCGCCATTTGCATACAAGGTTTTATAGTTTGACCCTATATAAAAGACCAACATGTTAAAGCTAGGTGAATCAGCAACAGACCTTGCTCAATGAACTAAGGGATGTCATGAAATTAGAATCCAAGGATGGAATGGCAATGGATGGATGTCTCGTGGCAGAATACGTAAAAAAAAGTGCCTTCACCGTCTATTTCGTTGCCTCTAGCAAGTAACATTCTGAAAATGAGGACTAGACTGGGCAAAAGCCACGTGGAATGAAAGACAACAATTCTGTGGTGAATGTGTGATGGTGGAGATGACGCCAAAGTGGATCGGAACAGAATTGGAATGGCTCTTCTCAGAAAGAAGAAGAGAAAGCTCCCCATGGCCTGGAAATGGAATGCGGGATGATCTTCCAAGAAAACCCTGTGCCAAAGAATTATTTGAGTATGGGGGTTTTACACGTTGGTACTCTTTTTTTAAACATATCCAAACACCCCAAGTCGCATGATTCGGAGGACGTCATCCAGGGAACCACCTTCACAACATAGAACATAGCAGACTTCAGTTTTGCAAATCACGTGGTCCGCG
This sequence comes from Smallanthus sonchifolius, assembly GCA_023525975.1. Lineage (NCBI taxonomy): Eukaryota > Viridiplantae > Streptophyta > Magnoliopsida > Asterales > Asteraceae > Smallanthus > Smallanthus sonchifolius. Next base: position 83,109,958 of record CM042022.1, read on the forward strand.
TGTGTCAAAGTATGGATAACATTTGAATTGGTACTTACCAACAATCCGTGTAAGAATATGTCCATGTACAATTGAGGTTAAATTGTTCACAAGAACAGTATGTAACAAATAAAATTTACAAAAAAATGAAGTATATATCCAATAAAGCTAATTATAATCACATAAAACATAACAAGACACCAACCTAAGCACCATTTAGAGACCTTTCGCTTATAAATGAACCCACATCACTGTCTATTTGCTACATATGAAAAAGGTGATCTTTTATCAATTTTTCGTGAACTTTCGAAGTATTTGATGTAAAAATCAATTGAAGATCAATACTGTTTGAAACTGCCTTCTGGTGCTTAGAGATAGCATAAGTTAATATGAATAGCTATAACTTCAGAGAAATAAACAGACAATAAAAGAAAGAAATTATAACAAGCCAAATTACCAGACTTCATATCCACTCTATCGACTTTTCCGTATTTTCTAAAAAGTCTCTCCAGGTCACCCTGCCGTACATCAAACTCGATGTTTCCACAGAAAATTGGCCTCATTTTACCTTCAAAAAAAGATACACTTTGGTAGGCATGTACACTGCTAACAATACATAGTAACATATAATAAGTAACATAGTTCGGTAAACAATGCAACATGAATCATGCATAAGAAATTACAATTAATAACACCAGTTACATATAATCAATGAAGATAGATAGTGGCAAACTGACAACGCCCAAAAATGTTGATAAAATGACAAAGTAGAATTGATGATGCCTCGTCAAGCAAAATTCAAACACGCATCGCCTTAATTAGACGCAATCAGAAGAAATTGCAGCAAACACGCAGGTCAATGGAAAATTAAGATATGAAGACAATCTTTTAGCGCAAAAATTTCTAGATCTAGGCGGTTATGGAATAGATTAGTAAGATTGGAACACATAACTAAACGCAGATTCATTTATGAGCATGATTAATGTTCAAAAAACCATCAGATCCTTAATCCTACAATATACAAGCATTCGTATATGCATATAATCAACGATACAAGATGCTAACACGTTAATTAACAAATTACAAGTCAAAGTTGAAATGGATTGAAGCTTAATTTGACAGATGTATCACCTGAAACAGCAAAACCCTAATTTGCAGAGACGAAACGAGACAGATGGGATGTTGATAGGGAATTTACATTAGCCTCTCCTATATTTGTTCACCTGTGCAAAATTGGTTGGTCATAAATAAACTTCACTTGGCCAATTTAGAAAGTTATTAAAGTTTTGTCGTTTATTAGATTTGTAGTGATATATTCATCCTTATCTTTATAATTTAACTAAAAATAATTATTTTTTAAATTTTGTTTATTTTGAAAAAACCTCTTATATCTTATTCCTTATTTATATCTCTATATTCTCTTTTTTTGTTATTTTTTTCTCCTACCATTTACAATCTTAACTTCCAAATTCTCGAGCTTCATTAAAGAAAAACAACGTCGTTGCAATCGATAAAACTAATAATAACTTAAATATTCATAGATCAACGGATAGATGTTTCTTTGTTTCCACCATTAGTCTTGTAAGATTTGATATACCATTCAAGTTAGCAAATCTTTCAGCTTCTTTCACATTATCAATGTAGTCGTGAAGCTCATACACAAATTTATTTTTCTCAACATAATTAAAATCGTTTGAATACATCTCAATGATCTTAGTAACTTTGATATATCAAATTCATGAAAATTGGCACATGGAGTCAAAGTCCTCCATATACATAAGAAATTGAGATGTTGCCTTATTAAAACGCCTATCAAACTCTTAGGTTGATTTCTTAGATTTGTTTATCAACCGGTGTATTGAAACAATCAAACTCATAATAATTGCATTAGATAATATTAATCGTTTCTCTTTGGTTTTTCAGGTTACCATAATTGTTGTCCAAGTTGACCATTTTAATATCATGTTTTTTAAAAAATAGTTGAATTCTTCCAACGGTGAAGCAACTCCATCAACTCTAAACTTTTGTAATTGTCGCTTGATTGATTTCACCTATGGGTGAGCAGTTCGCGGTTCGGAACTGTTAGAACCATAGAACCGGACCAATTGGAATCGGAACCGACCCACGAAATACTAAACAGGTCCGGTCCTCGGTTCTTCATATGGTCATTAAACGGTTCGCAGTTCGGTTCGGTTAATAACCCGACGGTTCCGGTTAGAACCCTTTGTGAAGTATTTTGGGTTTGTTTTTTGTTTTGTGGAGTTGGATTGGAACTTTATTTTGCAGGAAACATAATTTGATATAATGAAAGTGGAACTTTATCTTAATCGGTTCGTGTCACACCCCAACTGACGGCGGATTATACGTCGGGGCGGACGCGGTTGTTCAATAGCACAAGGTTGACTATTAAAGTTTTGATATTTCATTAAATAATAATTTAAGATTCAATACAAGGAATATAACAGAAATACAACGTTTAATTTATAAGTAGACTAGGTCCAAAGCGTCCTATGTGATCACAGATAAGCCTCATGATGTACAACCTGAAACATGTGAAAGAATCTGTCAACTACAAAATAGTTGGTGAGATACAAAGGTTTTGACACAGTTTAACAAGTATTTGAAAAGTATTACAATTCACTATGATTTATGCATTCTATAGTGTAAGTATGAGAACAAGTATCTTAAACATTGTGCACATTCAATCCTCCAAGCATGTTTATGCATAACCCGCAGGTTTAAAAGTTTGGTTTAGTAACAATCACCAAGGGCTCCCCCCGAAGGGTCAATCAATCAAGGTGGATTGGTCAAATGCAATAGATCTATCATTGTTACCATAGGCTTGATCAAAGTTAATGAATATGCTAGTTTTAAGTTTAATCTAAGCATACAAGTCTCAAGTTTAACATAAGAATAAACACGTAGTCATAGTTGTACAAGAATTGTATAAGTTTGAGAATTTTGAACATGTTTCACCCCAAAAGCATAGAAAGGAAAAAGGGGCTAAGTATACTCACTTGGATGATGAAGAGTATCCGACACAGATAAGTATTTGCAAGACTTGGAGGGAGAATATTCTCACGATAAGCCTAAGTATGCAAGTTTAAAGATTTAAGTATGATCCTATAAGTCTATGGTAAGGATCTAGGATTTCAAGATCGACTAGGGTTCCAAATGGATGATGGAATGATTGTATTTATAAAGTTTAAATTAGGTTTTAAATAAGGTTTTGAATAAATCATGCAAGGCTTGGATTTCAAAGTTTAAATAAGTTCATAGTTTAAAATAATTATTTAAGATAAGAATTAATGATAATAATCATTTCAAGAGTAAAATATTTACTAATTATAAAGTATTTCAAGACTAAATAGTGATTTAGGATTTATAGTAATTATTTAAAGTGTATATAATTATTAAGGATAAATAATCATGTATAAGAATAAACTATATAAACCATTAAAGTTTCAAGTATTAAACATTTATTTTATAAATTATCTTGTAATAAATAATGTTTATAAGTTTAAATAAATGTCAAGCTTCCATAAGTTTATAAAATAGGATTTCTTATAAAGTTTATGTTTTAAATTATAAGTTTATAAATGTTTTTAAGTTAAAGTTTCTATTTAACTTTTATAAATTTGCAAAAGCTAGAAAATTAATTAAAACATATTTATTTCTTATGTTTTCAAAAATAAATACACAAGCTTCAAGCTTAGTAAATATGAATTTCATAAAAATGTATAAGTCTAATTGTTTATGTCTTTCAAATTAATAGTTAGGTTTTATAGATTCATAAGTTTTATGTTTGAATAAAAGTTTGTTAATTTATTTAAAGTTTAAAATAAATTTACTCATTAACAAATTAAAGTTTATGAGTTTATAAAATAGTTTTCCATTGTATGCATAAGTTTTATAAGGTTAAAAAGTATTTTTTATAGTTTTTAAGCATTTTAAAACTATTTTTAAAGAATTAATTACTATAGGTTTAATTAAATTTAATTTAATAAAATAGTTCTGGAATATAAAAGTGTAAATAAAAATCGAATTCAAGTTTATAAAAGTATCACATAATTTATAAAAATTATTAAGAGTATAAAACTGTTTTAAAAAGGCTACAAAAAAAAATAAGAGGGCAAAATTCGGTTTACCCGGACTCGAACTCGGGTTCTTGTCCGGGTCGCACCCACACCCAAGCGCACTGGACATCCCGACTACTGCTTCATTAGTTTAAAACGTGGAAAAGAAATTTCTTAAACAGAATCCCAAACCTCCCCCAATTCCCATATGAACCCTAGAATTTGAATCCCGAAATACGACTAGCAAATCCCTCTGTCATTGTAAATTGACAGGGGGCAATTGATTAAGGACTCAAAACGATGAGAGTGGGTATTCGAATTACCTGATTCAGTGTCAAAACGAGGGAGAACGAGTTGGGTCTTGTCGTCGACGGTCGTGAGTTCAAATTCGGCAATGCCGACTCGATTAGGGCGAATTGAGGGTGTAGAGTGTTTGAGGGTGATGTCGTCTACCTGTTGGTACCCGTATTTATACATGATTCCATCATTTAATGGGCGAATTAGGTGGGAGAATTACGGTTGGGTTCGAACGGCTCGATTTTGAATTCGCGCGTGGTTGTAGTTGAAATCGGGTATTGATGATTCTTGGGGTTTGGCCGCACGCCGGAGGCGAGTCTCGAGAAGCATTGAACCTAGCCGGAAATGCGATTTCGCGTGAAAAGGATGAGAACTGGGACTAGTATGGGCTCGAACTCGAGACCTGTTTCCAAACTGAAAGTTTGGATTAATTACAGATTCGGTCCCTATATTTCCGAAGTGTTATCATTTCATGTTAAAATGTGATTTTTTAATTTAATCTAAGTCTCGGAAATGACAGTTTAGTCCCTGGACTTTTGTGAAATAAATAAAATAGATAAAATCTAATAAGTTATTTTTATTATTTTATATTTTTATAATACAATTATACTTTTCAATGAAAATAAAAAATGCAAGTTTATTAATCACATTATCTTTATAATTAATAACTCATAATGTTTTAAGAATTTTGACAATCTTTTATTTATAAAACACACACACATATATATATATGTACGAGTGTAATTTGTTTTTCCTTGAAACTCATATCAATTAAATTAATAATTATTATTTAAAAAAATTAGTTTTTAATAAAAATTTAAGTTTTAAATTTATAATACGCGCAACCGTTTAGGAAAACGTTTGGTCAAAAAATACTGGATATTACAGTTCGGTCCAGCAATTAAATGGTTCTGACCCGTTTAATACGGTTCCGGTCCAGTCCGAACCGTTTATATACGGTCCGGTCCTCGGTTAACATATTTCCATCCAAACGGTTCGTGGTTCCGGTCTAGTTCGGCCCGGTTCGAACCGAATGCTCAGCCCTAATTTCACCATTGAAATTGCATTCAAGATATTTTGGTCTTTTATTTGAAGAACCTGAGACAATACATTCATAAACCATTAGCACCATTAGGTAATACGGAACTAATTGTTAGGCCATTAAGAAGACTCAAGCGCGAAAGTCGGAGGTAGCAGAGATGAGGATGCCGAGGTGGATGTGTGGGCACACAATGTTGGACCGGATAAGGAATGATGTTGTACGGGCTAAGTTGGGGGTGGTATGCATTTCGGATAAGATCAGGGAGGGGAGATTGATATGGTTTGGACACGTGAAGAGGAGACAGACAACGACACCAGTACACAGTGTGGAAATCCTCTCTGTAGAGGGGGGAGGAGCAAAGGCAGACCTAAACTAGTTTGGGACGACCATATTAGGCATGATTTGTTAGACTTGCACATCTCCTAGGACATGATCGGTGATAGAAGTTCCTGGAGAAGACGGATAAAGGCTACGGATTTTTAGAGGGGCGTATAGATTTGTATTAGCTTAGTCTTTCGTATCTTGGTATGTCCTACCTTTTTCGTGTTGTCTTTTTTCCTAGGTGTTGATATATGTTTTTTCTAGGTGGTCGGTGATGCTCCTTTTTTCTTCTTCTTCTTCTATGTTCCTCTTTTCTCTGATCTCATTTCCCTTTCTCTTTTATTGTTAATATATGTTTTATGCTACTAGCTAAAAAAAAGAAAAAAAAATAGATGGAACTTTTTTGATTCAGGGGTGTCTTTGGAGGCAGTCACTCTATCCCTTGGGAATTGGAATGGAGTTAAGTAAGGAGGGAAAAAATATCCGAGCTCGGTGGGTATACCCGAAACCTGAAGGGTATAAGACTAGGTATGAGATTAGTTTTAAAAAAATTTCGCATGTATGGGACGGGTATGAGATTAGGTGATACCCGGTCCGATTACCCGAGACCACATACCCGTTTACCGGAACCATACACCCGAACATTTTTTGTTATTAATTTTATCTTCTCTTAACACTTATCTTTTTTTTATTTAACAACAAATTCACCCACCATTTTGTTCACTTTGAGACTTGAACCCTCAACCGCTTTGAGGAGAGACACCTTTTGTTAACACCTTGATATCATTGGGCTACAAGGTTTATTATGCAAAGATTAAATTTTCTTTTGAGATATGTATTTGATGATATTATTTATATTTTGTATGTTGCGAAGTATATACATAAAATTATATAAAAATTTACAATGATATTATTTATTTATGATGATGCTTATGTGTATGTAATGTATCATATTTTGATTTGTAATAGTTGTTATATAAATAAAAATTATACAATAATTATAATGGTAAAAAAATAAATGAACCTGAAAAATCTCAATGAATATTTTTTAACAAACTAACAAGTATGCCCTCCAATACTCGACGGGTAATTACACAACAAATACCCGGCCCGAGCATATAGCAATAACCAAGTTAGTCCACCATTCATTGGACCTACTTATATTTTTCACTTTCTAATTCTATTGAGTTTAAGTTTCATTTTTTTAGTGTTTTTATTAATATTTTTTTATATTTCAAGTTTTTTTTCTATTTAGATATGCCTTAATGTTTACTATTAAAATATCAATTCTTTTAAAAACTAAACAAAAAACCCAACAAAAATCCCACTCAAAGAGTAGGGTCTTGGGAGGGTGGGACGAAGACAAACCTTACCTCTATCCCATAGGGTAGAGAGGCACCCAGAGAGACCTTCGACTTGGAAAACATACATGCAATAGACAACAAGTAGCAAATATCCATTATCAAAAGCATATATAAGAACAAGACATAGAAATTATTACCATAAGCATACAGAAAGAGCAACATGCATAATAATCCCTAAATCTAAAGTTGTGAGGTATACAGAAAGCATACAAGAACTACATGTAATCATTTACCAAGAAACAAGTAGTCATAATAGATACAAAAATAATAAGGCAAAAATAAGAAGACATACAAGTCTGTGTCATAATCATATAGAAAGACCACTATGACATACAAGTCCCTAATGCTAAAGTAGATAAGTGATGTAGTGTACAACACACATCTTTATTCCTAGTGTTTTGTGTGTTTTTACTTAGTTTTGTATTCGTTTTGAGTCTTTTTTGTATACTATTGAGTCTTTGTCTTGTTTGCAGGTGCTCGTATGAATTACAAGTGAATACGTGAAGAAACCGAGTAAGAGAACGAAGCCGGAAGACAGTTAAGGGATAAAAAGTGGAAAATGAAGAAAATGGGTCATTCGCGGTACACTAAGAGTGGAGACCAAAGTCCTCGCGGTACGCGAGGGAAGCCAGATGCAGCCGCGACTATTTTGTTCCTCGCGGTACACGAGGAACCAGCCCATATGTTCTCGCGGTACGCGAGAGAGCTATTTTCCGCAAAACTCTAGTCTTTCAAATTAAATAGAATTCTTATGCCTAGGTCACATGAGTTCGATTCCTAGCCGTCCAGGGAGAGCATTAGGGTGATTTTGGGTGATTGGAGGCCAAGTGAAGTTAAAGTTTGAAGCTTTTGATCCGGGTTCGTTAGTAACAGCATCCTAGGTTTAAAGGTTCGATTTTTATTCTTTAATTGCGATGTTTGATACCATGAATCTTGTTTATTACTTATGTTTTGGTTGTTTAAACATGATCCTAGGCTAGAACTTTGATATTGCCTAGGATAATGATGAATACTTATTAAAGTTTCAGTTTTTATTCGGTTTTTGGATTCAATTAATGGGTTTATGATTTTGTAAAAGATCTTGAGTTAGTAGTTGTGATGTTATTGCATGTTTAGATCTGATTGTGTGGTTGATTTCAATTCCTTGAGTTGATTATGGTTGTCTGCCAGTTTGATCTTCATATCTTGGTCATAGATCTTAGGGTTTGTGATTAGGGTGGTTTGCTAGACGTAGTAGGCATAGGAGTTTTCTTCGATTGCTGATTAGAAGTGAATGTGTATCCTAGTTCAATACCCGAGAGGTGAGAATTAGTCGTTTAGTCTTCGTCATTTAGGAATCCGAGTGTCAGCTGTCTGAGAGGAAGCCGATATTAGGTGTCTAGTGATTGTTTCTATTCGTGTCATAGTTGTTATCTTGAGATTACCCCGTGCATTCTTTGAGTGTATTGGTGGACGGAGAGACTGAGAGGTAATATGTCTATTAGGGTACTTTATCATAGTTGGAAATACCTGAGAAGTGATCCAACAATCTGGTGAGTTAGTACATATTTAGGTTCCTTAGCTGGTGACATCCTAAGAGTGATTAGGGATCCACTAGGCGGTCTAAAGTTGTTTCCTTAGAAACCCAGATCCATTATAGTTTCCATAACCGATAGAAGTTGTGCTTTGCAAGTAGGATTCCGACCTAGGTGATATTCTTCCCATTCTTGATATTACCTTTGTCCTTTATCTTGATAGTTGAGTCGATCTTTGCTTTCTGCATTCATTAGTTTAAATAGTAGTGTAGTAAACCCCCCAAACCAAATCAATCTTTAGTCCGTGTTAGAGTCTAGTTTTGTTATTCATAGTGTCTCTAGGGTTCGATAACTCGGTTTACCATTAAGCTGTGATACACTCAATAGGTACACTCGCCTGTCAGTGCGGTTTAGTTGAAGGTACTCCTTTTATTAATTAGGAGTCTAGGTTAGGTTTATTTGTTAGTTTTTATATACCGTTTGGGCGACATCAATAAGACTAAAGGCACGGTAAGACTATAGGCCTACCTACAAAACCTAAAGGCAGCCTAAGTGAACTACTTGTCAAGCGATGAATCCTCACCAATAGCGAAGACTATACTGACCTCTAGAAATCCCTAACCTTTATCCGACATCTTCACGAACTGCTATTACTGATCATGTCCTCAAAGAGGTGCAAGTCTATCAAATTCTGTTGAATCTTTTTATCTCAAGTCAGTTTTGGTCTGCTTCTGCTCCTCTTCCCCTCCACAGTGTGTGTCTCCACATTTCTAACAGGTGGCGTCATCTGTCTCCTCCGCACATGTCCGAACCATCACAATCTCCCCTCCCTTACTTTATCCGAGATACATGCTCCCCTAATCTGTCTCTAAAGACCTCATTCCTTATTCGGTCTAACCTCATGTGGCCATACATCCACCTCAACATCCTCATCTCAGTTGTCTCCAACTTCCGCGCTTGAGTCTTCTTCATTGTCCAGTAATCAGTTTCGTACAACATAACCGGTCGAACTGACACCCTATAGAATTTCTCTTTAGTTTCTCTAGAAATACTACTTAATTAAAATCAATATATAATCAACTAATCATTTACATTTGATTTGGTACACACTCTCCCCACTTCCAATCCTCTTATTTTCTTTTAACTTGTTTTTTTTTTACTTTTACAACTATAAAAGTTATAATATTATTTTACAATATTACTATGAATTTTGGTTTTAAAAAAAAAAACAACTTTAGATAACGGTTAACCGAACCATCAAACTTGAGTTCAATTTTGTCTGTTAATTCGGTTTGGATTGCAAACATACACGTACAAAATCTTCGCCACACTATGTATGCAAACCCTTTAGTTGTATATAACTAAGATCTATACTAATAAATAAAGGTTTAAGGTTGACACTTGTCACTTCCTTATGTCTCCTCACATTGATTTTCCCGTCTCTCTCTTCTAATAAATGCACATATATCTTATTAAATAATAATGATATTATAAATATATTATTAAGGAAGAATACTAATTATATTAAATTAGAATATATAACAGGAAATTAAAATATAACTAATTTGTTATACACACACATTTTCACTTGATATATCTCGAGACAATCATAATAGTTTGACAAGTTATGACGTATTTACAAATTTATAAGTTTTATCTTTTTTAATATACAATCTCGTGTAATACACGGGATTCTAACCTAGTAATTTATATTGAAACGTTGATACAAATATATAAAGTGATAAATTTAAATTTATATAAAAAAAAATCATATTATCTTTTATATTGAAAAACCTTATGGATTAAACAGTAATTTTTTTTAAGGCTATAGCGGACGTCGTTACCATTGAGGTATCGTGAGGAATTCGACGCCGTCGCAACACGAGACGGGTAAAATTCCTAATTACAATTTAAAAATCTAAAATAGTATTTGTCATATACCCCTTTCTAAAATTTCAGTCCCCCTTTCTATTTTCTAGAAAAGAATCCACTCTTCCCGAAAGTGCAATCACGCCATTCTTATTTCTTTCTTGTACATCAAGCTCTTCAAACCTTATTGAGCAATAACGCTTGCTCACCATTTTCACTCTCATTGATCGCTCAAAAATGGCATGGTACAGAAGATCAAAGCTAGGACTGGAAGCAATTTCTCGTCACTTCACCTCCAAAATCACCGCCCCCAAGCCCCCAATCCGGAATCAAGCTTCACCAATCAATCACACCGATCAATTCAGTAAGTTCACATCCGCTCCATATTCTCCAATTAGGGTTCCTAAAATTGTTAATAGGAGTTCAATTTTTCGATCGATTGGAAATAGTTATAGATATTACTACGTTGATTCGCGCCAAGTTAGGCATTTCAAGCCTCGAGGATTCAAAAGATGGAGTGATAACCCTAGGAATGTTTTGATGGTTGTATTAGTGGGATCAGGAATCGGATTAACTGTGTATTTTGGAAATGTTGAGACAATACCTTATACGAAACGGAGGCATCTCGTATTGATTTCGAATAATTTGGAGAGAATGATTGGGGAGTCTCAGTTTCAGAACATGAAGGCTGGATTCAAAGGGAAGATATTACCGGCGATTCATCCGGAAAGTGTTAGGGTTAGAATGATTTCGAAGGATATAATTGAAGCATTGCAGAGAGGGTTGAAGAAAGAACAGGTGTGGACGGATTTGGGTTATGGTTCGGAAAGTGGAGCTGCATCGGAGAGTAGAGGGAAGGAGATGTTGATGGCGATGTCGGAGGAGACAGGTGGGGATAAGTGGGAGGGAAAAGATGAGGTTCTTAATGATATGTGGGTGGATGAGAGTAGGAAGAAGGGGAGAGATAAGGGGGTGAAGTCGGCTACTTCGCATTTGGAGGGGTTGAAATGGGAGGTTTTGGTGGTGAATGATCATGTTGTGAATGCATTTTGTTTGCCTGGTGGGAAGATTGTTGTGTTTACGGGGTTGTTGGAACACTTTAGAACCGATGAGGAGATTGCTACCATTATTGGTCATGAGGTATGTGCAGTTTATTTAGTTGTTAATATGAATGGAATTTGCTTGCATGTATGTACATATATACAGTGAGTGATGAAATTTAAATGTTTCTTTTTATCCGGCTTTCACTATTTGTGTAGTTAGAGCTTGTGTGCTATGTTAAATCAATATATTTGGATTGGTAATCTTATGCTATAAGTCCCATAATGTAGGATCTCATAGTGGTTCATTGAGAAGTGATCAGATCATTATCTTCTAGATGGAACTGTATTGTCCTCCATAAGGATATATAAAAAACAATTTGAGGATTGCTCATAGTTATATTCTCGTTCTAATTCCTAACATCAAATTTTATGTGCCTTATGATGACATCTTTATGGTTTGGACTTTGGATCAAGTAGTCTTAACATTTGTTCTAATATTCATGGTGTTAATATGATCATTGTAAAGAAATAAACATGAATCCTCCTATCGGGGGTGTTTGGATGTGAAAGGTGCTTAAATTTGGTGATCAGCTTTCATAGAACAACTTCTTACATTCTTTTCCATTTTAACATAAAATGATCAGATAGTTAAAATAATAATAAGTTTTTGCCAAAGACTCTGAAGGTGCGAATGGCAACTTGAAGTTGTGATAATTTATTTAAGTGCATATCCAAACACCTCCTTAATGTGCTGGTTATTTGATCATCACTTTTAATTTAGTATCAAAATATTTTGTTAAGAAATGACTTGATTGTTATAAAAGCAACAGTGGTGGAAAATAGTGGAATTGATTGTTAGATAACTGTTTATATAGGCTTTTTGTTGTTTTACTTATTTATCTGATCCAAGAAAAAGGATGCACTTTCGTCCCATTAAATGACTTGATTACTTGATCATTTTCATTACAAAGATTTTGATTGTTATGCCATTATCAGAAATCAGAAGGTATTAAAAACATTGGGTTAGGTAGTGGTGGGCCGATTTTAGTTGTGTTCTATTTCAAACTGGTTAAACGGGTCAATTCCAAAAGTTTAGCTAAAAATCTAACTGGTCAAACATGTAGAAGTTGCGCAAAATCTATTTTAATGCACAAAACTTCCTAAATCATTTTTATCTAAAGATAAATTTAGCCTAGTTAAATGCAAAGTTATTTATAAAATATTAGGCAAAAAATGTTTATGAGTCATCCTAACCTGACCCACCCATTTTGACCCGTACCAGATTTGGCTTCAAAAAATGGCACCCGCCCGACCATTATGCCTCCTTTATTTAGAGGTTATGTATATGAATGTGTTGGCTAAACTTGAATATGGTTGTAGGTTGCACATGCTGTGGCAAGACATGCAGCTGAGCAGATTACAAAGAACCTCTGGTTTACCATCGGGCAGCTAATTTTGTATCAATTTGTTATGCCAGATCTGGTCAACACGATGTCAAATCTTCTGCTTAAGCTTCCTTTCTCCCGAAGGTATGCTATAAATTTATTGGGGTGTCTTTTATTTGAACACATTTTCTTGATGGATGCAAGTCGTTAACTTATGAATGATTTTCGTCCATGAACACATATATTGAATAATAAGTTAATTTTGGTAGAATAAACAATGATTTCGAACAAGATGACTACCTATATTTAAAGATAGACCACAACTTTCAAGATGACATCATTTGTGTCGCATGCAAAATCGAGTGTTTCTTATTGTATTTTTACAAGTATTTTGGTTATCTGGGAACGAAGATTGTGTGGTGGGTAGCATTGCGTATATTAATGAAACATTCTGAATCATTTTACTTCGTTTTAAACAACCGCCTTACTTGAAAAGTGTAAAAAAGAACACCCCAGTTGGTAGAAAATAACAACAAAACACTTTAAATGCCAAGTAAAGTGGGTCATCTATACTGTTTATTTTGTTACTTCATGCCAATTTGAATTTCACTTTTCCACTGGTACAAACTTTTGGTTTTCTAAATGAAAATCGTGTGATGATCAGCATTACGAACATAGCTGTTAATAGCGCTGGTAGCGGGCGCTATAGCGCGCTACCTAGCGATTCAGTAGATGACCGCTATCTTCCATATCGCGACTACACAGCGAGCGAATAGCGTTTTTTTGTTTTTTTGGTTTTTTTTGTTTTTTATTTAATATAAATTAGCGCTAGGGTGTTTTTTTAATACAGTGATAGTGTATTTTAGCTATTTTGGTGGTGTGAATGTTTTTTTGTTGATTATAATTGCACAAATAGTTGACTAATTGTATTCTGAAATTTTCTACTACTTTACCGCTAAACATGAAATAGCGGGCGCTATTTGCCACTATTCGCTACGTAGCATATCGGTAGTTTGTCGCTATTTACCGCTATTCGCTATTGACAACTATGATTACGAATCATCACACCCTTTTATTCTTTGGTTAAAACGGCCTTTTTCCGGCGAACGGTTTGATTGGTTATTCAAAATTTGAATAATTTATATATTTTTGAGTAAACTTCGTTTTTGCTCCCTGTGGTTTGACCATTTTAACCTTTTTGCTCCAATAGTTTGAAAATGGCCATCTTGCTCCCTGTGGTTACAGTTTTTACCATAGTCACATGGTTCGCTGGTATAGCCACGATCTTCGTTCTAGATCGTTCGTACCGAATCGTGGTACGAACGCGTTACAGGTACGCTCGGGATCGCGATTTTGGTGTTAAATTTGGCGTTCCCGATTTGAATCGCCACGTACCAGACCTTGTATGGACCGTGAACCAGAATGCCTAGATCCGTCGTACCAGAACCCTAGATCCGTCGTACCAGACCTTGGGTCTGGTGACAGCAGCTGGTGTTGCTCGGATCTGGTGTTGCAGGTCGCCGGAGTTGCAAGTTGATAAAGTGAGTGAGGAAGGAGAGGGGACGAGGTAAAGACAAGAAGAAGAAAAGAGACAGAAGACTTTAAGTGTGTATTCGATTCTTTGATTTTGTTTTGTGATAGTGACTAGTCACTGCATAGTGTAGTCTGCAGGAATAGCAAAAGTGTCTAGGAAAAGGAAAAGAGGTGCAGCAGCCAGCAAAAGCCAAAAGTGTGCAGGTCTAGACTTTAGAGTTTGACTCTTTATTTTTGGTTTATTTTTTTATATGGGTTTTTTTAGTTTTTTATTTCATTTCGGGGGTGTTGGTGTTTCTTTCTTTTTATTTCTTTTTTCTAATTTTTTTTTCATACTTTTTTTTCTGTTTTTTTTTGAGCTTTATTGATAGAACATAGAGCAATTAATTGAATAATTAGCTTGGACTAAATTATATGGATTTGTAATTTTTATATAAATATTAATTTTAATATTACCTGTTCTTAATATTATACTGTGACCCCCAGGTGAAAAGTTCTGGCTCCGCCACTAGGTACATCGTACCACATTACATGGTACATCGTACCGGAACGATCCGAAATGAGCCTACCCCCCTTCGTACCGAATTTTAAGGACCTAGCGAATTGCGTACCCGTTCCACGTTCCCGTACCGCAGCGTACCGCGAACCATGTGACTATGGTTTTTACTCTAATATGCTCTCTGCCCCTAACTCCATCCATAATTCCGGTTAAATGTCACCCACGTGCCCCTCATATGAGGGGCATTTCTGTCTTGTCTATGCCCCTCACATGGGTAACATTTAACCGGAATTATGGATGGAGTTAGGGGCGGGGAGCATATTAGAGTAAAAACTGTAACCACAGGGAGTAAAATGGCCATTTTCAAACTATTGGAATAAAATGGTTAAAATGGTCAAACCACAGGGAGCAAAAACGAAGTTTACTCTAAATCACTTGAAATCTTTAAGAAAACCAAGTATAAAATTCTTGATTATACGCGTGTGTGGTGGAAATTGACGGTATGTGTAGGATGGAGATTGAAGCTGATTACATAGGGCTGCTGTTGATGGCTTCAGCAGGATACGATCCACGGGTCGCACCAAAGGTATTTGAAAAGTTGGGTCAAGTATCCGGTGATTCTGCATTGCGAGATTACCTTTCTACCCATCCATCTGGAAAGAGAAGAAGTAAATTGCTGTCTGAAGCCAACATCATGCAAGAAGCGATCTCTATATATCGAGAGGCAATAGCAGGACGAGAAGTTGATGGTTTTTTCCTGTAACTGTCAAACTGCGTTTGTATAATGATATTTACTTGTATAAATTCTGTTTGAAGATATGCATTTTGGATACAAGATGAGCAGAATTTCATTTCATCTATGTCCTCATTATTTAACGTAGAAGATTACAAGCATTTCAAAACAAGTTCTAGACATGTAAAACAGTGTAATTTTCAAACTTTTGAAGGGCATATGAAATTACCCCGAACGAATGTGAATTTTCCGGTTAGAATATTCATGACGGTTTTATAAAATCTCTATTTTACTTTGGTTCTTGCATTTTAATAAGAGTATTATTGGACGTTTCAATTAACTATCCCTTAACAGGCGAAGGAACGCCGTTAAATAACGCCGCTTAACTATTCCGTGCCTTCGTTTCTCGCCGTCTTCATCTGCTTTCCTTCTCTCCTCTACACCATAACGCCTCCGAACAAATTCTCTGCCGCCGTCCGCCTTCAACGAAACACAAACCACCATTGATATAACCGTCTTATTCCCTGCTCTGTATCCAATTTCCCTTCCGCCTTCCTTAACCCTCTCGCCATCGCAATCATCACGCTTCCAATTCTCCGTCCGCCTTCCTTGACCCTCTCACCATCGCCATCATCACGCTTCCGATTCTGCATTTTTTTTCGGATTGGATTTTACATCAGGTGAGTCATGTCTATGTTCCGATTCATGATTCTATAGGTTTTCCATCCACGCGTTTTGTGTTCTGATTCATTCATTATTCTCTAGGTTTTCTATGTAATATCGTTGATTTGCTTTTGAAACCTTGAATATAATTGTTTGTTTCACTTGATTTGATGTATAGGTTCTGTTTTCCCTCTTCCGAAACTACTGTAACTCACACCATAGCCACCCGGCCATCACGCCCCTGACTATCTACAGTTTCTAATCCGGTAAGTTCATAATTGTGCGTTTTTTTTCTCCTTCAATTATTCAATCACGTGTAGTTTGATTTTTCAGAGTGAACTAATCAAAATCCTAGGCTCTTACAAAATCAATTCCATGTTAGTGTTCAGTAGATTTTTGTTACCTAATGTGTTTCTATTTTATGCTTTCTTGTTTGTATGTACATTTTTTTTTATGTCTGAAGAATACATATGCACTTCATGTTATTTAGTTTGCAGATTTATGTTGCAATTGCAGTTTGAATTTAGGAACTTTGGGTAATTAGTGAAAGAATATCTGATGTAGACGGCCCAGACCCATATCCAGACACGTAGCCGGATTTGACCCGAGCTGAAGGCTTACTTTTTTTTTTATTGAAAGTTAAATATCCATTAATGAAAAGAAGGACGATTACAATAAAGTGACAGGTAAACGAGCAACAAGTTGCGCTGCAACCCCCTTTTGAATAGCAAAACCGATCCTACTAAAAACAAAGCTTTGGGTCTTAGGGGCCGAAATATTACTATGCACGACTCGTTGAACCCTATTTAGGAATTCCACTGCCTCCGGTGCTAGGAACCCAAAAGTATCAAAAGCAAAAGGGATAAACACGTGTTGGTTCTCTAAACAAGCTTTCTCGTGTTTAACAACTTTGCATGATTCCGCCTTTAAAGCAGCATGACCCGCCACAACCCCATTGTCCCTGAGCCCCACAAGAGGGACACTCCTGTAAGGTCCACACAAGCGTGTTTCCCCCCTGCCCAACCAAACACAAGAATATCAGCCGGACGTAGAGTAGACCTCCCTTCAAGCGGATCTGTCAGAAAGTTCACGGGGGCCTCTTTTTTAGCAGAAATTCCTGCCCGTTTGAGAACATCACAAAGAACATCCCTAACCAAATCATGCCTGTATTTAAACCTGGGTAACTCTTTACAATGGACCGCATGCTCGCCAAAAGAATCCAAACAAGCCTTGCGGCAAACCGGGCAGGGCTCATCAGTCGGAAACAAGGGGATCATTAGCCGATACTTAAGGATAGCCCGGTACTCCACAACCGACATATGCTGGCCAAGTCCTTCAATGGGGATAACTGTTAGAAATCTTGAGCCCGAGGAGCCCGGAGACATTCAAACACTGCTTTTTGGCGAGGTGATAAATCAAACTTTACTCCCAAATTCTAGACGATTCCGCTAAATAAGGCATTCGCCAAAGCATGTTGGGCTTTAGGGGGGGGGCGGTGTCCTTATTAGAGAAACCGCTAAGATCGAAATCAGGAAGGGACATGCGCAAGCGATCCATCGCACACCCATAATCAGAGTCTAACCCATCAATATCACAACCCTGAAGAATGTGTTACTGTAAACTCCAAGATTGTGCCCTCGAGGCCATAAATGCATAAGCGGATACATCCTGAGCCGCACATAAACCCAAACCCCCAAAACGGGTTGGAAGTGATGCCAACCTCCACTGAAAATCCCAAAAAAAAGCACCACCACAAACCACGATATCCTCGATCGCACCCGGAGGCCCTTGTCAAAAATTGAAACAGCTTCCCCCACATACATAGGCTGGCATGTTTTAAGGCCGAATAATAGCTTTGCCACTCCCATACACGAGCGGAGCAAAAGGAGCTCGCATTGAGGGTCCCGCAAGCGTGGGAGACGGATCATCAGTTCCACCGCACAAGAAGCCCTTTTCACAGCCAAATTACTGATGAACCCTGCATCTCTGCTAATGGCGCCCCCAAGGAGTTTCACACCCAGCACTGGCCTTCCAATCTCACAAGGGAACAATCCATCTTGTACCTTCACCCCATTGCACGATGGCCAAAAACTTTCGTTTTCTTGACGTTAAGCTCAAGGCCCAAACAGGGCCCCTCTGACTTGATAATAGCTAGGGCTTTAGCCACCTCTTTAGCGTCTCCGATAATCGTACCATCATCTAGGTACCAAGCATGGAAGAGAAGCTTGCAGCAATCCCTGATCTTATGAACCAGCGGATGCAAAACTAAGGCAAAAAGGAGAGGCCCCAAAGGGTCCCCCTGTTGAACCCCAGTGGTGGACCAAATATGGTCATCACCCACATATAACCTAGCCGGCTGCTCATATAAAAAATCCACCCATAGAGAAATGGACGGGCATCGGGTCCGAACCTCTTGCAAGAGGGCAGTCCTATCCACTAAGTTGAAAGCATTGGAGAAATCGACGGTAAGCATAGCCAACGATCCATCCGAGTGAAACTCATTTAAGAACCTGTTTGTGCTATGGAGCACAGCCTCTGCCCCATTAGGAACTCCCACCCCAAATTGAAAGTCACACATATATTTAGCCATCTCCTTCCCAACACTCCTCATGGCCACCTTAGAGACCAATCTCCTCCAGATCGCACCTACGGCAATAGGTCTAATCCCGTTGTCCGGTTTGAGCAGCGGTGTTAGAGGGGCCGAGGCAACGAACTCCGTCAATCCCCTAGGGCATCTCCCCCCGAAACATAAATTAACCACCACAAAAATAACCCTGAGCAATTCAACGGCGATCGTAGACCCCTCTCCACAAAGAGCATCCAAAATATGTTGGGTTCTCAATCCGTCCCTCCCACAAGAGGTCCCTTTGGGGAAAGCTTTAATGCATTCAAGCACGACATCATCATCCACAACAAGAGGAGGCTCAGAAAGTAAGGAAACAGGCATAACCGGAGGGGGCAGGATGGGATGCTTTGTTACCAACACTTTCATAGTATCATTACCGAAAGGTGCAACCCCTGAAGAGCATAATACTTTGACCGCAGCAGTGAAATGCCCATCCACAACTTTCCGCATACATTGTTTAACATTGTTGCACGCCATAGAATTATCGGACCCAGGGACAAGCTCCACACGACACGTGGTCGACCCCAAAGGCTGGGCAAAAAGCGATAGGATGAGCTCCTCAAAACCATCCCCATCATGCCAAGCTGCCAGCGACCGTTGAATACTATGACATTGCAAAGACTTTCTATTACCAGACCTGCGCTCCTGACGGTTAGAAGGCCTGAAAACTCGCAACGTGCAACGCGGTAACAACAAAAGTCTAACCCATGCCTCAACAGAGTCTGGCATAGCCGCCACTTTACCGATAATGCCTGGGCAAACGCCATCCGACAATTATGAGGGATGCTTTTAACAGTCGTGATAGGAAGAGAGAAGACGTGTTCAAGGAGAACCCCGTCCACAACCACCCCTCCCAAAGGAACAACTTCCCTCCCAACATTCGGCTTAGGAATCCCCACTATAAATTCCTCCGCATCTCCCGCAACCCGTTTGAAACGGGCTATCCCATCCACATGGTGGCATGCTCGACTGAGAGCATGAAGGCACATACACACCCTGCACAGCCACTGGCATGAGACCTTTAAAGCCTCACCAACCGAAACAAACAAATCATAATCCGTGGAGACCGCTTCCCGCAAGGTCCCTTTCCGATCGTCCGATGACAAATGGAGCCGCTTTATATGTGCAACCAACCGAGGAAACCCCTTGGCGGCGCCAATTGTGGGAATATTATCTGATTTTGAATTCCCGAGTTTATCTTCGTTGACTTTTTATTTATTTTCGTTTTATCTTGTTTGGGTTTGTTAGCTACTTTTAAGGATCTTGAAGTACTTTATATTCTGGGAATTCAATGAAAACGTCAATTGATTTTGGTTAATAAACTTGTGTAATTGAAATTCTGCTTGAGACACCCTGACACAACTCGATTGCTTATACAATTTGCATCAATTGGTATCAGAGCTCAAGGGAGGTTCAATGGAATACCGTGGAGAACGACGACATCACCGTAGAGACGCCGACCGAGGCAACGATGATGATCGGAGAGACCCGTGGGACGTCGTAGAAATTGCGAGGTTACAGCAAAGAGTCCGTGACTTAGGGCTGCAACACGATGGGTACGAAGACGAGACCGACACTGACTTTGTCATCCGGGATGACGAAGTGGACGACGGTAATCCTTTTGGTAGGCGAAACCCCGCCGACGGGAGACTTACGACTCTGATCCACTTCGAAGCATGGGACCAGAGTGGAGATTCCAGAGTTCAACGGGAGAGCACAGCCTGGCGAGTTCATCGATTGGCTCAATACCGTGGAACGCATTTTCGACCTCAAAGACATTCCCGACAAATACAAGGTAAAATTCGTTGCAATTAAATTACGTAGGTACGCGTCCTTGTGGTGGGATCACGTAAAGAAACAAAGGGCTAAAAGGGGAGATCAAAAGTCAGAACCTGGGACAAAATGAAAAAATTATTACGTGAAAAATTCTTACCGATTAATTACCTTCAAGAAGCGTTTCTGGAATATCATAACTTATCCCAACGGACCTCTTCCGTTGAGGACTTGATCACTGAGTTCGACATGCTTAGAATGCGATGTGGAGCGGAGGAAGAGGATGAACAGATTATTGCTCGGTTTTTAGAAGCATTACGTCCTGATGTTGCTGATATGGTACAACTACAACCATATTAGAGCTTCAATGACGTGTGTCGATTAGCCCTAAAAGTCGAAAAACACACCAGGGAAACTCGGCCCAATCAAAGCCGAGAACTCTCGTGTCCCTGCAACATTTTCACCAGGAAATCAACTCAGCCCAATCAAAGCTGAGCCCTCAGGGGGATCTAACCCAGTCACATCATCATCAAGCCTTACCCGTTGTTTCAAGTGTCATGGATTAGGCCATTTTGCTCGAGACTGCCCGAACAAAGACCTAGTCACTTTTACTGAAGATACATTTCCAGTATACGATACCGATCATAACGATAAGGCTAAAACTTATAATGAAATTGTGTACCCCGACAAGGGGAAGTCGCTGGTCACTCAGCGGGTCCTTAGTGCAGCCCCGGGTCCACCGCTTGATGACACATTATGGCTCCATAATAATATTTTTCGAACAAGATGCACTTCGAAAGGAAAGGTCTACACTATTATTATTGATGGAGGAAGCTGTGAAAACATGGTAGCTATGAGTATGGTGGAAAAACTAGGCCTACAGGTAGAACCTCACCCTGATCCATACCAATTAACTTGGCTGAAAAAAGGAAACGTTGTTAAGGTCAGTCAATGGTGTCTCGTGAAGTTTTCAATTGGAACCCGTTATTCCGATGAGGTATGGTGTGAAGTCATCCCCATGGATGCCTGCCACGTGTTGTTAGGGAGACCTTGGCAATATGATAGGAAGACAAACCACGACGGGTTTAAAAATGCATACTCGTTTAAGAAAGACGGTATCAACATCATGCTTACACCTCTAGACACCCATGAAACAGGAACTGAGGCGGTCGTCCTCTCAAAGTTAGCCTTCATAGACTTTACACACGCCACCATTGGTGTACTCGTTGGTCGTAGTCCAGCAGAATGCACCTATGGGGGAACCGCCACTCCTGGCACGACCACTTCTTGAAGAATCCCATGATTTTTTTATGGATGATATACCCGCTGGCCTACCCCTTTTGAGGGAAGTGCAACACTGTATTGACTTGATGCCGGGCGCCGTTATTCCTAACAAGCCCGCGTACTCCATGAACCCAAAAGAATTCGAGGAGTTACATCGTCAGGTCACCGAACTTTTAGCCAAGGGACTTATTCGAGAGAGCATGAGTTCGTGTGTTTTCCCAGCCTTGTTAGTGCCAAAACCCGGGGGGGCTTACCGAATGTGTGTTGACAGTAGGGCGGTAAACAAAATCACTATTAGATATTGGTTCCCTAGACCCCGGTTTGAGGATCTACTCGACCAATTACATGGGTCTTCGGTATTTTAAAAAATTGACTTGCGTAGTGGCTATCACCAGATCCGGATGCGACCCGACGACGAGTGGAAAACAACTTTTAAGACTCGCGATGGGCTTTATGAGTGGATGGTCATGCCGTTTGGTCTCTCGAATGCCCCAAGTACTTTTATGATGTTAATGAACTATGTGTTTAAAGCCCTTATTGGCAAGTGTGTCGTCGTTTATTTCGACGACATACTCGTATTCAGCAGGGATGTACCGCAACACCTTCTCCACCTTAGGCAGGTTTTTCACATTCTCCGAGAGCAGAAATTATATGCAAATAAAGGCAAATGTCATTTTCTTTCAACCGAGGTGCTCTTTTTGGGGTTTCTCTTTTCCAAACAGGGAATTCGAATGGATAAGTCGAAGATTGAGGCGAGTACCACTTGGCCAACCCCCACATCAGCCCATGAGGTACGTAGGTTTCATGGGTTGGCTTCTTTTTACTGCCGTTTTATTCGGAATTTCAGCGCCATTGTTGCCCCTCTAACTGACTGCCTAAAAGGTAATACCTTTGTGTGGACCCCGGCTGCATCCCATGCGTTTGACGAGTTAAAACAGGGGGTTACAAGCCCCTATCTTAGCATTACCTAACTTTGAAGTTACGTTTCAAGTTGAGTGTGATGCGTCCGGGTTTGGAATCGGTGGGGTTCTAAGCCAAGAAAACCGGCCCATTGCATTTTTTAGCGAAAAATTGAATGATGCAAAGCAAAAATATAGGACATACGATAAGGAGTTCTATGCCATTATCCGCAGCCTTGAATAGTGGCCCCACTATTTGTTACCAGACGAGTTCGTTTTGTATTCGGATCATCAAGCTTTGCGTTTCATTAATGGGCAGCATTAACTCAATGCTTGCCATGCAAAATGGGTTGAGTATTTACAGGATTTCTCGTTTGTCATTAAGCATAAAGCAGGCGCTAATAACATCGTCGCTGATGCGTTGACCCGACGACGCACTCTGGTTACATCACTAAAGGTTCAGGTTGAGGGGTTCGATATTTTCCTGAGGCGTGGGTCGACTGCCAGAATGCGGTCAGTACCGAATACATCATTCATCATGGGTTCCTATTCTGAGAGCGCCATTTGTGTGTTCCTAGGTGTTCCTTAAGGGACGCCATCATTCTCGAGAGCCACCAAGGAGGTTTAGCGGGGCATTTTGGACGTGATAAGACTCTCAAGCTGGTTCAAGAACGATTCGTATTGCCTAGGATGGGGAAGGATGTTGCACGTATTATTGACCGTTGTCGTACGTGTCACGTTGCTAAGACTCACCATTCCAATGCCAGTCTTTATACTCCACTTCCGATACCGGAAGGCCCGTGGGAGGATGATAGCCTTGACTTCGTGGTGGGTCTTCCACGTACCCAACGACGGAAAGACTCGATTATGGTAGTAGTTGACCGGTTCTAAAAAATGGCATAGTTTATACCATGTGCAAAGAAGTATGATGCTAGCCAAGTCGCTCGTTTATACTTTGCTGAAATTGTGAGGCTTCATGGCGTACCCAAGTCTTTAACCTCAGATCGGGATGTCAAGTTTGTCGGTCACTTTTGGAGGACGTTGTGGAAAAGGTTGGGTTCTCGTCTCCACTTCAGCAGTGCACACCACCCACAGAGTGACGGCCAAACCGAGGTCACCAATCGCAGCCCGGGTAATCTCTTGTGTTGTCTCGTCGGGTCTAATCCTCGTCAGTGGGATATAATTCTGCCCTAGGCTGAATTCGCCTATAACAGGTCCACTCATCGGTCAACTGGGATGAGTCCCTTCCTGGTGGTTTATGGCAGAAACCCGTTCACACCCTTGGACCTCACCACATTACCAGCTGTGGAACACTTCAGTGCCGAGGGAGAAGAACGGTCGACACAAATCAAACAGATACATAAGCTGGTACAGGAACAAATTGAGAATAATGACATCGTCTATCAGCGTCGCGCCAATGTATGTAGGAAGCGAGGAAGGTGACTTGGTGTGGATCCATTTGAGTAAGGAACGTTTTCCGAGGGGACGTTTTGGTAAGTTGCAGCCACGCCGATGGTCCGTTTAAAGTCCTCAAACGCATCAATGATAATGCTATAAAATTAACTTACCGGGCCACTACAATGTTTCGGCCACCTTCAATGTCGCTGACCTCTCACCTTTTCTGCCTGAAGATGAAGATCTGTTTGATTCGAGGACGAGCCCTTTTGAAGAGGGGGAGAATGATGCCGACGACCCATACCCATATCCAAACCCGTAGCGGGATTTTACCCGAGCTGAAGGCCCACTGTTGGCAGCGCCAATTGTGGGAATATTACCTGATTTGAATTCTCGAGTTTATCT
The DNA here is from genome assembly GCA_023525975.1 of Smallanthus sonchifolius. Taxonomy (NCBI): domain Eukaryota; kingdom Viridiplantae; phylum Streptophyta; class Magnoliopsida; order Asterales; family Asteraceae; genus Smallanthus; species Smallanthus sonchifolius. Next base: position 83,134,658 of record CM042022.1, read on the forward strand.
TCGTTTGACATTTTATTTATTTTCGTTTATCTTGTTTGGATTTGTTAGCTACTTTTAAGGATCTTGATGTCACACCCCGCCTAGGGCGGAAACACGGGATGTAACGATTTCATGGTGTTCATAGCCTTTGATTACATCGAACGACTTCTAATAACGTTCATAAATCAAAGGTTTTAAGTTGTTACAAAAACATAAGTTGTTTCCAAAGACATATCATGCCAAAATGCCGCACATAAAAGACAAGTTTGTACGGTCTTTCATACAATGAGTTTATCAGCTATGACCTAGACATCCCTAGGTTATAACAGGGAAACTCCAAAAGGGTCCTACGTGCATGCATGTCTGGGCTCCTTGATTTTAATTACCTAAGAAAAACAAGCTTAAAGAGTCAACATAAAGTTGGTGAGTTCACAGATTTAGATAAATAATTTTTGTTGGACCACAAGATTTCAAGTTGTGTATTGTTCACTCGAACAATGTTTGTTTTACTATTATTAATTAAAACAATAGTATAAGTCTATTACTATTACCATGAGCTCCCGTAACCGAAACTCGACGTTTAGTTGTGCCCATAACCCAATGTTCTTAACACTAAAACATTGTAATAGTTGATGAAAATTATGCACCCGCTTTGACCTCCAATCAAGGTTAGAGCGACTAACCGCGGGTGGGGGTGTCAACCCAAATAGATCTATTCACAATATCCACGTTTGTATCATAACTAACGGTTAAAGAATAAGAGGGGACTTTGAGCGTTAAACGAGTCTACTCATGTAACTTGTGTCCAGTTTCAAGTTTAGCAAGTTTTCTCCCTCGTATGTTTAAAAATCAATCTAAAACAAGTAAAAGTGGGGCCGTGAAACTCACCTGATGTGTCTAGTGGTGGATAGTTGTCAAGCTGTGGGCAAGTCCGTCTAATAACTCGACCTACTCGTGTCCTAAAATATTTAAGACACTATGAGGTCTATATAGTTGTCAAGGTGTGGGTTGGTCACATGACCAATATCCCATAAGTCTTGACCCTTGCCTTGTAATGATCTACAAGGGTCCGACTCGACCGCTGTTGGTGATACAACTTGTTTGTCCAAAATAATAGTTATATTTATTAAAATTCCTTTAATAAATTTATAAGAGACCTTTATTTGTCTAATTCTCGTTTCCTGATTAAGTCGACTCGTATGATAAATAAATATATTTAGTATATATTTATTAAAAATAAGGGGTTAGTAAGATGTCATAAAATAATAAATATATTATTTTATTGTTTAAACTTATATTTATTTGTGTCAAAAATGTATGTGTATACACACATCTATATGCATGTACATATCTATACTTGTTATCCTTTCTAATAAATATTTAAGTGTATGCATGTTTTATAAAAGAAACATTCTTAAATAAAAAGTTATTATTCTTTTAATATGTTAAAATAATATTGGTCAAACCTTTTATGCTTATAATAATAATTATAATAAAAATCATAATTATTTACTAATAATATTAATAAACCAAATTAACTTATGATCATGTCATAATAATATATTAATGAAAATATTATTAATACTTTGTATAAATTAACCATTATGACAATAATAATGATTAGGGTTTATAACCTATGGTTTTTAACTATCACCATTTTATGTTAAACGTATCTTTTTATACGTTACTCAAAATAGGGAAAAACCGTGCTTTAAATGTAATAAATATCACCAACTAACAAAGTTAATATTAATAATAACGGGACAAGTGGTGCTTACGTAAGTAGTCGAGAGAGAAGGTGGTGGAGATGACGTGAGACCCAAAATCAACGTTTGATAACCCGTAACACTTGATTAGCACCCGAGAGCACCTAGTAAACTCGTATGCTTGAGACCCGGAGTTGATAAAGAGGCGTTTGGGGCTTGAACCGTGAACCGCAAAGAGGGTGGTGGGGGTTGAGGGCTGCCGTAACCAAGAGAGGGAGGGGAAAGATGATGGTGTTGGCGGTGGACGATGGTGGGGGTGGTGTTGTTGCTGTCGTGAAACGCTAAGGGGAAGGAGGGAGTGGGGTGGTAGTGGTTCGGGTATAGCCGAGAGAAAAGGAGAGGAGAAGGGTGTTGTGAGTTTGAGGGTGAATGCATGCATATATATAATCCTTTAATTGTGTAATACCCATTAGATCACATGAGCATGGGGGACAAGGAAGTTGGGGTAGCATGAAGCTTGGGAGGTGACACCTCTTGGCGTCATGGCTAGAGGGAACAAGAACTAAGTCAAAGGGGAGGACCCCTTGAGGGGGTGTTCGGCCGAGAGGAAGGAGCACGAGGGGGGGGGTAGGGTAGGTAGTGTAGTGTAAGGTGTTACCCGCTAGTCCAAGTTCGGTAAAATACCCGCGTGCTATCGGTTTTTAAATAGTCGTTACATGTCGGTACGGGCCGGGTATATATATAAAAAAAATATAAGTTTAATAGTTTTTGACATATAACGAGTACGTGTAAAACGCTTAGAAATAATTTCCACATAGTTGTGTATTCTCTAGTATTAAAATAAAGAGAACGTTTCGAGAGGTTTATTTTATTAGTTTATCACCAACGCGTACGGGTATCGTTGTGTCCCGGAAATCTCTAAAATTTCCTTCATGTGTTGCATAGTGGGTGGACTCTGCTAGACCTAATTAAATAACATTAAGTCTAATATGCAATGTCTCGTGTAATTATATTTAAATAATTATTCTGTAAATTACCAGTTGTCACAATTGAATTACTTTATCTTCTGGGAATTCAATGAAAACGTCGATTGATTTTGGTTAATAAACTTGTGTAATTGAAATTCCGCTTGAGACACCCTGACACAACTCGATTGCTAAGACGATTTGCATCAATATCACATCCAAATACCTACTCAGTTTTGTTATTTAAGGTTTGGGTAATTGGGGAAAGAATAAATTTGCACTTCATCAGAAACCTCACACCAAGAATAAATCCACCTCCACAGTTAAATGTGCACTTAACTGATATTGATGTCACAAATTTGTTAACTAATGATTATTCATGTTAATATAACAACATTTGTGTAATTAGGGAAAGAATAGCACATTCAAATAGATTTCGGTTCTGTTATTTAAGATTTGCAACAACAGTTGTATGAATAGATACGATAGTGTGATTCATATCAATCCCATGATGATCGCTGTGATTGTGAGCATGCTGATTAACTATCTCAATAACAAAAATCAGAATAAAATAAAACAGTCTATATTATATTAAATGCAACAGTTTGAATAGTATGCATGTGTATCACCATAACAAACTTCAATATATTTATAATTTGACATATTGCAACTTCAGGTTTTATTGATCTTATGTTTGAGTTTTAAAAAAAAGTCGTTTTCCTCTTTTCGTTTCATGCAGTTACGGCATTTCATAGGCGAACTTTGCGCTTGCCTGCACAATCTTACATCGTAAAGGTAAGAAGTTATCAATTTGCACTTTTTAAATTTCTCAAAAGTTCCATAAACATGACTTATCCACAGTTATGTATTTTAGTGGCTTACCATATCATCAAAAACTTCATATGTATGAAGTGTAGGTAGTATTTAGAAAAAGCTAAAAGCAATTTGTCATTTCATAAGCATGAAAATATTGGTTTTATATACACTTTATGTTAGAGCATACCCCCAACCCCATCTTTATATTTTAACATAATAAGGTAAAATACTTGCTCCATCCCATCCCTCATCCTTATAACCTCTCCCTATATTTTTAGAGCAAAGCAAATTCATCATATATATTTGAGGGGTCACTATTCACCCCTTTTTATATTTTTTGTGAGTAATGTGAGTGGAAGAAAGAGAAAAAATTATTAGAAAAAGAATAAAAAAATATTATTTAATTGAATAGAGATGGATATGAAGAATAAGATGTAGGAGGTTTTTAGAAAATGAGAGATAAAATTAGAAAATGATGTTTTTCAGTTAAATTATAGGGATGGAGATGAGGAGCCGACCGTGTGAAAGCTCTTAACAAGATCTGAATTTTAAAAAGGCAAAATTAACCAGAAAAAAAAGTTGTTTAAATTTATTAGTTTTATATGGTTTTAAGGTTATTTAAATTTTACATATTGCAACTTTAGGTTATATCGATCTTCAGATATTGTTTTTACCTGGCCAAATTGATGTTTTTGATAAAACGATCCCGTATTTTATGTAGTAACAAGATCCATTTCACTGTTAAAAAATACATAAAAACTCAGATAAAGAGCAGCAGTTACAATAATTTACCTATCTAATTCTACTGCCATTATAATTGTGTGGAAAATGCATTTCTGCAATCCAAGCTTTTCTTTCCGATTGTAAATTCATTTAATTCCTAATTTTTAAATTGAAAATCCTTTTTTTAACAAGTGTTAAAATTCAAAGTTTGTTGATAAGACTACTCTAGATATTTAAACCTTTTATCATATATTTTGTTCTACAATTTATACATAATAGCATCTAATGGGTTGCATCCTTATCTAACAAGCTTTTTTCACAAAAAAAAAACGTTTTCTCTTTTGCCTATTATCAAGTAAGTATTATCTATTACAATGAATTGGCACTTTTATATTTTCTTAAATGTTACCTACTTATTTATCTTTCTTCATTTAGCCTAACATAGTCCCTATTTTTCTTACAAAGAAACATTTCAATAAAACTTTCTAATATAATTTTATGCTAGCTTCATGTTCCGGTTCTTCAAACAAGAAGATGCAAAAAGAAGCAAAAGTAGATGTGTTTCAGCAATAGCAATCTACAAGAAGCATCAAAACAACATCTATTACTCTTTTCTTCCAAATAACAATTTAAACACTTAGACACATTTTCATATGTACTTGGTTAACCTACTATATCCTTGATGTAACATATATTAGTGTAAATTGATGTTGTGTATTTAACTACACTTCTTATTTCTTTTTAAAATTCCTATGTGTGTATAACTTGCTTCTTTGTTATAAAGTTTTCCCGGACGCAACGTGCAGGTGGCACAAATACTAGTTTAATATTAATAAGAGTATTATTGAATGTTTCGATTTAATATCCTAACTAAATATACGTCGTATAACCGCGTAAACAATTTTAATTTGATAAACTCTTTTATTAATTTTAGGAGTTTTAAATAAATAAAATCTCTATTTTATTTGTAATCCAAGAACTTGAAATTTTAATTATAAAATTCACCCTTTAATTTTAAAACCTTCACGAGATTAACTAAAATCTCATCTTAATATCTCGTTGTTTTTAATCGTGTCGTTTTAGTTTCAAAATCATGTTCTAAAACTTATTTTATTTGTTTTAGTAAAATAATTTTGCCCTTAAATATCTCATATCAACCACGCAAAAATATATAAAACAACCAAACAATTGTAAACCTGGGCCATCGGTTTCGTCCGGTGCCTCAAGAGCCAATTAAGGAACCGAACTAGGTCAAATAATTAGGGACAATCAAAACACATAATTGCTCCCACTTGCTTTGACATCTTTCTTGACTCCCGATTTCACTCGTCATGCCGCTTTTCGTTTTGTCTTGATTTCTACGTTCGTCTCGTCTTGAATTCTTGGTTGTAATTGAAATAAATATAAAATCTTATTTTATTACAATAATGACTTCCAAAACAAGCCAAAATTACAATACAAGAATACAAACCAGAAATATATAAAAACAAATATTCAACCAAACAAATATTCAACCAAACAAACATTCACACGAGGTTAAGGCTCGGTTTACAATTAATAACACAATCCACCAAAACGAAAGGATACAACTTTTATCAACAATTAAAATACAATATTGGTAATATACATAAAAAAAGTTGAAATTAAATTAAATACAGTCTTGATCATTATCAAAAATCAATATTTTATCCGGGTTAACAACTTTAAACCGATTAGGGTTTCTAGAGTCTTGCAAAAGCGGCTCTGATACCATTGTTGAAATTTCATATATAGTTTTCGCCTTTCAAAATATTTATCAAAGCCCAAAACGTAGCGGAAGTCTGAACTAAAATCAATACGGGAAACCTTAACTTGTGATCCAGTTGTAAGAACAATAGAAACCAGAGATGAAAAACGGGAAATTAAATAAGTTTAATTTCTTACCTTCTATATTTGTAGGAGAGACTGGATGACTTGACTTCAGATATCCACAACGATACAACGACGAAGGTGCTAGCCTGCACGCGAATCATCAAAAATGATCAACAAACGAAGCCCTCGGCTTCTTTGTTGTTGGCGTCAAAATTCCCAAGATAGGGGAAGGGGGCGGCGCAGTAGGTGGTGATGGCTAGGATTTTCAACTTTTGATTAGCTTTACATATCTAGATTCAATCTCTATACATAACCCCATTATCCAAGGAACATTCCATGCATATTTCTAAGAATATGGCATATTCCATTTGGATAGTTATGGTTTAAATAATATATCAATTTCAAATATATATATATAGGGGGAGTATCAAATAAGAAGTAGTTTTTCGCTAAGAAATCAAAGAAATGACAAAAACCTTAAGAAACGATATCAAACGAACCCTGATTGAGCTAATTTCAGCGGCGTTGGAACTGTCTCGTCGAACTCTACCATCTTAGCTTCTAGGGTTTAGCTTTTAAGGTTTAGATTTTAAGGTTTAGATTTTACGTTTGAATTTTAGGGTTTTAGCCTTATGGCTTAGCCTTAGGGTTTAGATTTTATGGTTTAGGTTTTTTTGGGGGAGGGGGTTTAGGTTTTTGAGGGTGGGTTTAGGCTTTTTTTTTTTTTTGGGGGGGGGGGGGGGGGTAGGGGGTTTAGGTTTTTGGGGGGGTGGGGGTGGTGGTTTTAGGCTTTTCGATGTAGGGTTGGAGGGAGGGTTTAAGTTTTTGGGGGTGCAGGTGGAGGGGGGTTTAGGTTTTTGGGTCCCTCAAGTTCACGATTGTCTCTCCCTGGCCTCTCCCTGATATGGAATAAACAATGCAGCGGTGGAGGATACGGTGAAGCGGATCTCGAAGCCTCGAAGCCTTAGTCAAACTAGGATCATACATCCCAAACCCGAACTCATGCCAGAACTGGTCCTTGGCATCTTCAGATGGAAACTTGGTAATCCCCTCAGTGAATAACTCGGTATGGACCTCATCCCTCGTGTACAATCCCAACAAAACTCCCAAACCTGGCAACTGATATCACTCGCCACTCCCCACCTAATCTAAACCTGATCGTCTCGGGCCTCTCCAAGTCGTCACACGGGTAATCAAACTCATAGGTGGAAAAGAACTCCATCACAAGCTCAACATACTGTGTAGCGTGGAGTCTGAACAAACGGCGCCATGGGGCGGTGACTAGATCATTCCATCGTTCCTTTGACCGATGGCGTCGATAGCAGCCGGCTCTAGACAACGAGCAGTCAAAATCCGGCCTCGACGGGGCCATAAAACATCCATACGAGCCTCGTACTCATGCTCGTTCAAGTCAAACGCAAGGTACGGGTGGTCCCTGTTGCCGGCCATCTGTACGAACAACAAAAATGAAATCAGAACAGTTATGAAGGTGCTAGACTGAATTTATGAAGTTTCTGACCTAAGTTATGAAGGGGCACGATCGTGCCTGGGATGAGGCACGACCGCGCTAAGGCCAATTGACTAGCCCACGGTCACGCTGTGGCCGACCACGAGCGCAAGAGCTCGGCAACATGGTCGCGCCAGGTGCGGGAACGACCGGGCTAAAGCAAAATCCAGTAGACACGGTCGCGCTCATCAGAGGCACGACCGTACTTGAGCAAACCAAGTTCTCCTGGAATATCAAAATCCAAGCACGACCGCGCCTGGTCGTGTGCTCAACCTATTTTAGGGTTTTCAGATTTCAAAATTCGCTATTTTCTACTTGTTTATGAAGGGGTTTTTGCAAAAACATCATCCCAGGAAACCAACACAATGATTTTTACCTATTTACAACTAAGACCAAGTTCAAAACAAGGAAATCTATAAACCCTAGGAATTCGAACACAAAATGACGATGATCCTAACACAAAACGAAGAGAATAGGATTGCGGGCGCGTACCTTAAATCGAGGAAACGGACACAAAGAATCTGGAAGCGAAGTCCAAGGGGAGAAGATCGCAAGTCGGGTGGTTCGTTGGGGGGTGAAAATGAAAAAAATCTGATTTGAAAATGACTTAAACCGCCCTCAAGTACTGAGGCTACGACCGCGCCTAGGGTTTGAGGCACGCCCGCGCCCATAGAGAGGCACGACCGTGTCTCTTGCCTATCATAGAAAATCCTGAGTTTTTATGCAGCTTGTACCAAACCTGACTGCGATTCTTCCAAACTAAAATTTCTAAAAATTCAGAAGACCTACCTGAGACATTCCAATCAATATCCCCAATCCGCTCGATCCAAAATACGTTCCGATAACCTAAATTCAAAAATAAATGGTAAAATCCTAGAAAAATAGAAAAAAAAAACAGGAAAATAAAGATAGAAATAAAATATAGGAAATGCTACCAAAGATGATACCGAAACATGCTAAGTTTATTAACGAGTCGTTAGCTAGACTCAAGTCCCCGAAGTAATTAGTCCATGGGGTGGAGGTCCACTACCTCCAATGCCGGGTCAACCGGTCCGTCAATGTATGGTTTGAGATGATGACCGTTGACTTTGAAGATCCTCACATCTTCATGCTCAATCTCGACGGTCCCATAAGGAAACACCTCCCTAACCATGTAGGGACCCGTCCATTGGGAATTCAACTTCCCGGGAAATAACCGTAACCTAGAGTTGTAAAGCAACACACGACCACCCACTCAGAATTCCTTCTTGTCCTTCAAGCGCCGGTCATACAAACTCTTGGTGCGCTCCTTGTAAATCGTGGAGTTTGCATAGGCTTGATTCCTCAACTCATCAAGCTCGTGAATCTGAGTGAAACGATTCTCACCCGCACTCACCAAGTCAAGATTCACCGCCTTCAATGCCCAATAAGCCTTGTGCTCTAACTCCACCGGAAGATGGCACGCTTTCCCATAGATCAACCTAAACGGTGTGGTACCAATATGCGTCTTATACGCAGTCCGGAAAGCCCAAAGTGCATCATCTAACCTGTCTGACCAATCCTTACGTGTCTGACCAACCGTTTTCTCCAAAATCCACTTTATGCCCCCGGTTCATGACCTCTACCTGTCCACTGGTCTGTGGATGGTAGGCTGTGAAGAATCTATGGTGCACACCATATCGTGATAGCGCCTTCTCCAACTAGGAGTTGCAGAAATGAGTCCCACGGTCCCTAATAAGAGCTCTGGGGGCACCAAAGCGTGAGAACAGCTTCTTCAAAAACCGGACAACCACCCTAGCATCATTAGTGGGCAAGGCTTGAGCCTCCGCCCACTTAGAAACATAGTCAACAGCCACTAGGATATATCGGTTGCCACGAGAAGCTGGGAAAGGTCCCATGAAATCAATACCCTAAACGTTGAAAATCTCACAAATCTGGATGCTGTTCTGGGGCATCTCATTCCTCGAAGAAATGTTGCTTGCCCTCTGGCAAGCATCACAAGCTCAGATCATCTCATGAGCATCCCGAAAGATGGTAGGCCAGAAGAAACCGGCGTCAAAGACCTTCTTCGCGGTTAACGTAGCTCCATGGTGTCCACCTGTCGGACCCTCATGGCAGTGTCTAAGCACCTGACGTGCTTCATCACCAAACACACACATGCGCACGATCTGATCAGCCCCGACTCAAAAAAGATAGGGATCCTCCCAAATATAGTGCTTCACATCCGCAAAGAACTTTCGCTTCTGCTGATGCGTTAAGCCTTTAATCACGATCCTACTAGCAAGAAAGTTTGTAAAATCTGCAAACCAAGGACACTCCTCATCCTGTGTCTGTATGTGCATGAGATACTCGTGGGGGAAATTGTCATTTATGGATGACCGCACAAGCTCAGATGAAGCTGAGCACTCAAGACGGGACAAGTGGTCCGCAACGACATTCTTCGTGCCCTTTTTATCGCGGATCTCAATGTCAAACTCCTGAAGCAGCAAAACCCACCGGATCAGTCGGGGTTTGGCATCCAACTTGTTGAACATGTGCCGAAGAGCTGCATGGTCAGTGAATACAATGGTCTTTGGTAGGACAAGATAAAACCTGAATTTATCGAAAGCGAAGACAACGGCGACGAGCTGTTTCTCTGTCGTGGTGTAATGCTCCTGTGCGTCGTTGAGCATCTTGCTCACATAATAAATCGGGTGAAACTGCTTCTCTCTCCTTTGTCCTAAGACCTCCCAAACAACGAAATCACTCGCGTCACACATAATCTCAAAAGGCAGCTTCCAATTAGGAGCCAGCATGATAGGGGCATTCACCAACTTCTCCTTTAACAGATTGAATGCACTAAGGCACTCGTCGGAGAACACAAACTGGGCTTCCTTTTCAAGAAGTTGGGTCATCGGTCGGGTAATCTTAGAAAAATCTCTAATGAAGCTTCTATAAAAGCTCGCATGACCAAGGAAACTCCGAATATATTTCACAGAAGTGGGCAGGGGCAGCTTAGATATGGTACCGATCTTAGCTCGATCAACCTCAATCCACGCTCGTGAAACCTTGTGCCCAAGCACAATGCCCTCCTTTACCATGAAGTGGCACTTCTCCCAATTCAACACCAGGTTGGCCTCCTCACACCTGGCCAACATCCTCTTTAGATTCCCGAGACAATGATTGAAGGAGCTCCCAAACACAGAAAAGTCATCCATGAAAACCTCCATGGAGTCCTCGATCATATCATGAAAAATGGCTACCATGCAACGCTGGAAAGTGGCTAGAGCATTGCACAATCCAAAGGGCATCCGCCGATAAGCAAATGTGCCATATGGACATGTGAATATCGTCTTCTCCTGGTCCTCAGGAGCAATCGGGATCAGAAAGTAGCCAGAGAAGCCATCCAGGAAACAATATAACATCTTCCCCGACAATCTCTCCAACATCTGATAAATGAACGGGATGGGAAAATGGTCCTTCCTGGTAGCATCATTGAGTTTGCGGTAATCGATGCAAACTCTCCAACCTATGACTGTACGAGTAGCAATCAGCTCATTCCTATTGTTGGTGCTAACAATCATACCTCCCTTCTTGGGAATAACCTGAACCGGGCTAACCTAGGGTGAATCAGAGATGGGATAAATCAAACTAGCGTCGAGTAGCTTAATCACCTCTTTCTTCACCACCTCCTGCATGTTCGGGTTCAACCTCCTCTGGTGCTGCACAATTGGCCTGAAATAATCCTCCATAAGAATCTTATGGGTACAAAAAGAGGGATTAATTCCCTTAATGTCCATAATCCTACATGCAATGGCCTGCTTGTGCTTCTTCAGCACCTCCAATAGCCTCTCCTTATCATCACTCGTCAAGTCAGAGGCGATAATAACGGGTAATTGAGACTCACCATCTAAAAAGGCATACTCCAAATGGCTCGGGAGCTCCTTAAGCTCAACAGGTGGTGGGTCCTCAACAGAAGGCCACTCTTTCGGCTCAGACTCTCTATCAACAATCTCAAATACCTCTGGACACGGGGGGATCTCATAGCCCTTTAGGCCATACACCTGCTCCGTGAACTGATCCTCACCAACTGGATCTAGTGTTTCCCCTCCTATAATCTGCGTGTCCAGGGACTCTTCCTCAACTGTGTCCTGGAGATGATCACTCACACAAGAATAGACAGTCTCGACGAAATAGAGTGAATCATCCTGATTCTGGGTGTGCTGCATGGATCTCCCAACATCAAAGGCCACCTCCTCTTCGTCCACCCTTAGTGTATGCCGGCCCGAATACACATTAATCAGGGCCTTGGCGGTGGCCAAGAATGGTCGACCTAGGATAATAAGGACATTCTTGTCCTCATCCATGTCCAGAATCACAAAGTCTATAGGAAACACAAAACGATCAACCTTAACCAACATATTCTCCACTATCCCGCGCGGATACTTGACTGACTGATCGGCCAACTGGATACTCATGCGTGTCGGTTTAGGTTCTCCCAACTCAAGCTTAGGAAAGACCGCATATGGCATGAGGTTAATGCTAGCACCAAGGTCAGCTAAGGCATTGTTGACCGATAAGCTCCCTATCAAACAGGGGATGGTGAAACTCCCCGGATCTCTCCTCTTCTCGGGTAGCTTGTTCTGAAGCACGGCCGAACACTCCTCGTTCAACGTCACATGAGATAACTCCTCCAATTTCCTCTTGTTCGTGAGGATGTCCTTCAAGAACCTCGCATACTTAGGCATATGAGCTAGAGCCTCCACAAATGGCAAGTTGACATGCAACTGCTTAAACAACCCCAAAAACTTACCATACTGCTCCTCCATCTTCTGTTTCTTCAACCTACCTGGGTATGGAATGGGGGGGGGGGAGTGTAATCTCACACAGCCTCTTGAGGGCGCGATATGCTCGCCGGCTTACCCCTTGGTGGTGTCTCATCCGGAATCTCAATCACAACCTCCTCTTCGGATGACTCATGCATAAGGACCGGTGGATCTGGTCATGTGTCTCTACCGCTTCTCACGGTGATGGCCTTCACATGGGCATTGGGATTGGCCTCAGTGTTGCTAGGCAGGCCACCTGGCGGTCTCTCAGAAAGAAGCTTCGCGATCTGCCCAACCTGATTCTCTATGGTCTGGGTCGAAGCTTTCTGATTCCTCAGCTCAGTCTCGTGCATATGAAAACGCTCCTCCATGTAACGGTTCTGCTTCTCGGCCAACTAATTCTGACTCTCCGAGTTGGCAAGCAACCGTGAAACCATGTCCTCCAAACTGGCTTTACCCTCAGATGCGGGCGGAGGACCGCTGCTAGAACCTTGGCCGTGAAACTGGCCCTGATGAGGTCTGGAATGGGAACCCTGTCCTTGAGACTGGTGGGATTGATGCTGGAATGGTGGGCGCTGAGTGAATCCGGGTGGGTTCTGGCCACTGTTGCCAGACTTCCAACTGAAGTTCGGGTGATTTCTCCACCCCGGATTATATGTGTTGCTGTAGGGATTGTTCTGGGGACGATTGTTAGACATGAAGTCAACCTGCTTGGGTCCCTAGATCCCCACTCTGACAAGCACTCATCGGATGCGCCCCACCACATAACTCACACAAGGACTGGGCCTTGTGGACCTGCATTTGATCGATCTTGGTGGAAAGTGCTTCCACCTGGGCAGCTAAAGAGGTGATTCCATCCACGTGATGGACACCCTGCCTCTGAGTCCTCGCTCGGGAAGTATGCTGCGTGTAGCTCTTTGACGCCACCTTCTCTAAGAAGTCATACGCCTCCTGGGGTGTCTTTGTTCCAATGTCTCCACCCGCGTATGCGTCGATCAGCTGCTTCCCTGTCATATCTAGACCATTGTTGAAGGTCTCACACTGCTGCCACTTCAACAATCCATGGTGGGGAACTTTCCTCATCAGTTCCTTGAATCTCTCCCACGCCTCATAGATCGTCTCCCCATCATCCTGCTGGAAAGAAAGAATCCTAGCCCTCAATTTTGCTGTTTTCTCCAGAGGGAAACACTTCTCTAAGAATTTAGAAGCCATCTGGTCCCAAGTACTAATGGATCTAAGGGGAAGTAACAGTAACCAAGCCTTGGCTCGATCCCGTAAGGAAAACGGGAACAATCGGAGCCGAATAGCATCGTCGGTAGCGTCACAGATTTTGAATGTGGCGCAAATCTCTAAGAAACCGGCCAGATGAGTATTGGGATCCTCGTGATCCTTGCCGTCAAACTGCCACATGTTCTGCACCATCTGTATGATGCTGGATTTGATCTCAAACTGATGCGCTCCAACAGTCGGCCTATTGATGCTCGACTCCAAACCCTCAAGTGTCGGTTTGCCTAAATCCAAAAGCGTACGACCTGCATCCGTGTCCGCCATCTCTTCTACCTCGTCAACAACAACCTCGTCAAGCTCAAGTAATTGGTCCACGAATCGGGAACAGGCTCGCAATCTCTGATGAAGATCGCGCTCCAGCTCGGAAGACGGCTCAATAACCACCTCGGCGGGAGTTGAGGACATACAAGATCTGCAAGACAAGTTAGATTTAAATGGACGAACCTAAAAAGAAAAGAAAAACAAGTTAGACAAAATAATAATTACAGATGAAAATAAATAAATAAATAAAGAAAAATGAAAAATAAATTGGAAATAAAATTAACTAAAATATATACAAATGCGACTAAAAATATCAAATAAAAATGCAAAAATATATATACACGAAAATTACAAATAACAAACAAGAAGATACGATATGCACAAAAAATATATACTAAATGACTAAAAATCAATTCCACTCGTTCTCACAAAACCGTATCCCCGGCAACGGCGTCAAAAACATGATGTGCTTGAAAGTGTGTATATATTTTAATAAAGATTTTTACACAATTAGTTTTAAAAAGGGTTTTCACCAAAGACTAATCACACACTCATCGGGCAAGTGTACCCATTAGATGGCAATATAGTAATGGTAAGAACCGGATATCAATCCGTGGACACGGTGGAATGCGATAATGAACCGAAACTAAGATTCAATCAAGTGATGGTAAAAAGATATTTTGAAGAGTTTGTTTTAATTAACTAACATGCAATTTATATAAAACTAGACTAAAATCACAAATCAAACAACTAAGGAGAAAAGATCACTTCGATGTCGAATCCCTCTAGAATACATTCAATACACTCTTAGAAACATGGCAAATACACGAAACATAGATTGATCAAATTCTCATCAAAGACATCTAATCAAATGACCATTCGGAAAGCTAGAATGAATAACACAAACTAACCACCTAAAATCATGCATGAAGCTCACGTGTTGTAATCATGTCAATGTTTATAAAGATTGAACTAGCTCCCGATTAAGGTACACCAATCCAACAACTAGTTGGAAAGATAATATGAAAAACACACTACCCACCTCAAGTTGATTTAATTAGACAATCACACGCATCTCTTCAACATACAATGTTCATACAAAGTTCATATAAATTAGGAGATTGTGTCAACAAATCCTAGATAAACATAAAACTAAGCAAGAAACACTATAACAAACACTTTGTCTTTCCAAACATAAGCATAAGGATACACATACAAGAATAATAAATCATAAACAAGACTTCATTCACCATTCGTAGTCAAATGCCACAAACTAGCATAAAAACATATACCAGTCCATGAATACAAGCATAAACCATAAGTTTTCCAACATGATATGGCATACACAAATACAAGTCTTGTAGACAACTCAAAATACTTGAATACATAATTTCATTGAAGAATAATCATACGATTGTCATAACATTAACATAATAATTGCCAATAATCCATGAATGTTGTCAAGCGATTCTAAACTTCATCTAAACCAAAGTGAACAAGAGTTTTTGCTCATCATGAGCACAAGAATGCCAAATAAGCAAGGAAAAATAGTAAGAAACATGATATGAAAACAAGAATCAAACCACTCCTACAAGCTTAGATGTTGTTTCTGATGTATGGTGATCCTCTTGATGTTGTAATCTCTCCAAGATGCTTGAAATGTGGCTGGAACAAGGCTGGTTCGGAGCTCAAACAGTGGGTTTTTGCTCTAGTTGCTCAATTTCTGAATGAGAGAACGGCTCCTGTATTTATAGAATTGGGAAGGAACGACCACGCCAGGAGGGAAGGCACGACCGTGCCTGTCACTGCGGCGCGACCGTGCCAGGGAGCTAGCACGGTCGTGGTGCAGGGGGTTGACCGATCCAGAGCTTCTATTCGGTCCCATTGAACGAGGAAGTACGGCTGGCCAGACTCATGTGATTACACGCAGCCATGGGGGTGTTGGAGCACGGTTGTGCTTGAGAAAGTGCCTTGGCGCGGTCGTGCCAGGTACGGGGCATGACCGTGCCTAGGGTTTCCTGGATTGGCGTGGCCGTGCTAAGTAGGGGGCATGACCGTGCCTCTACCCCAGAAATCCTAAAAACTTCATCTTTATCCTGAAATTCCCATGTTTGTTCACTCAGCTTCACAAAAACCTACAAAACTAGAAATGAAGCAAATAAGTGTCTAAACGCTGGAAATAACCAAGAATTGATCATGAAATGAGTGAAGTTTTGTGCCAAAAAGATGTGTAAATTCTAACACATCAGTTTAGTTTTGGGCGTCTTTGATTTTCTTTCTTCAGTAGTGGTATCAGCCCTCTTCAATAGATTAGTCTTCTTCAGTCTCTCCTCTTCTTCCTTTTTCACTTGTCTTTAGAGGGCTTGAAGGCTCATGAAATTCATGGGACCTAACCTCTTTACACTCTCACCTCTTGCCTTTAGAAAGTCTACCATAACCTTTCTTTCTTCATGAGTTCTCTTATTGAAGGCAATGGCTCCCCTAGAGTTTTGTCTTGCTTTTTTTTTTCTTCTTCTGCTCTTTTCTTATTTGCAAGCTCTCCTTGTTGACCCACAAAGGCCCTGTAAATTTCTTTATTTGATAGTTTCTCAAGGTAGTCTGCATCTTCACCTTGAGAAATGAGAGCTGCTATCCACTCCTCCCTCATTTCTTTTGCAAGTTGAGAGTCAGATATTCTGAATTTGGCTTCTTCGGCCTTTTGCTTCTCTCTTTCTTCATCTTCTTTGTTCAATTGTTCCTGTAGCTGAAGAGCCAGAATTTCATCTTCATGTCAAACTTCTCACAAGTGTAAGACTTATGAATGGGGACCGAAACAAGAAGAAGCTTTCCAAACTCTCAAACAAAAGTTGTGCAATGCTCCTATATTGACTCTCCCCGATGGAATCGATGATTTAGTAGTCTATTGTGATGCTTCTAACCAAGGTCTTGGTTGTGTTCTCATGCAACGAGGCAAAGTAATCGCTTATGCATCAAGGCAACTCAAAGTTCATGAGAAGAATTATACGACGCACGATCTCGAGTTGGGTGCGGTCGTATTCGCGTTAAAGATTTGGAGACATTACCTATATGGCACGAAATGTGTGGTGTTCACTGACCACAAAAGTCTTCAACATATTTTCAACCAAAAAGAACTCAATATGAGGCAACGACGTTGGGTCGAACTCCTTAATGACTACGACTGCGAGATTCACTACCATCCCGGCAAAGCGAATGTTGTAGTCGATGCTTTGAGTCGAAAGGACCATGTTATGCTTCATTGTGCGCGTATTCAAACCGATATTCAAACCCGTATCTTAGAAGCTCAACACGTCTCGGTAACCGAGGGTAACATGTATGAAGAAATGTCGTGTGGTGTTGAACTTCTTCTTGAATCAAAACCCAATGGCCTACTATATTACTTGAACCGTATTTGGGTTCCCGATCGCGATGATCTTCGCACATTTCTCATGAACGAGGCTCATAAGACTCGTTATTCTATTCATCCTGGTGTGGATAAAATGTACCAAGATCTTCGCCAACAATATTGGTGGCCCGGTATGAAGAAAGACATTGCTCTTTATGTGGCCAAATGCTTAACCTGTTCCAAAGTCAAAGCCGAACATCAACGTCCTTCTGGTTTGCTTGAACAACCGGAAATTCCCGTGTGGAAATGGGAGAACTTAGCCATGGATTTTATTACCAAACTCCCTCGCACAGGGTGATCATTGATCGACTAACCAAGTCTGCTCATTTCTTGCCTATCCGTGAAGACTATCGGGTTGAGAAACTAGCCCAAATTTACATTGATGAAATTGTGAGCCGTCATGGCGTTCCCTTGAACATAATATCTGATCGAGATGCCCGGTTCACTTCTCGATTTTGGCAATCTCTCCAAACTGCTTTTGGTACACGATTGGATTTGAGCACGGCTTACCATCCCCAAACTGATGGTCAAACCGAGCGAACAATCCAAACACTTGAAGACATGCTTAGAGCTTGCGTAATCGATTTTGGTGGCAATTGGGATTCACATCTACCCCTCATTGAGTTCTCTTACAATAATAGCTACCACACAAGTATCAACTTGGCTCCATTCGAAGCTCTCTATGGTCGCAAGTGTCGTTCTCCTATCTGTTGGAACGAGATTGGTGAAGCACAAATCACCGGTCCCGAGTTAATTCAAGAAACATCCGACAAGATTATTCAAATCCGTGACAATATTCGAGTAGCGAGGAGTCGGCAAAAGAGTTATGCTGACAAACGTCGAAAACCCTTGGAATTCCAAGTCGGTGATCTTGTTCTTCTTAAGGTGTCTCCATGGAAGGGCGTGATCCGTTTTGGAAATAAAGGAAAGTTAGCACCTCGCTATGTTGGTCCATTCAAGATCCTTGAAAGGATTGGGAAAGTGGCTTACAAGCTCGAGTTACCTCCATCTCTTGGCAATGTGCATCCTACATTTCATGTATCTAATCTGAAGAAGTGTCTCGCTGATGAAAATCTCCATATACCGCTTGACGACGTGCGCATTGATGAAACGATGCACTTCGTTGAGAAGCCGGTGGAAATTATGGATCGTGAAGTCAAACAGCTAAAGCGAAGTCGCATTCTCATTGTCAAAGTTCGTTGGGAATCTAAGCGTGGTCCTGAGTTCACTTGGGAACGAGAAGACCAAATGAAGCTCAAGTACCCTCATCTTTTTACTAATACTGTTGTATCCTCTAGCTAAATTTCGGGACGAAATTCTCTCAACATGGGGAGACTGTAACATCTCTGAATTTAGTATTCATATTTTCAATTCAATGTAATGCAATTTCAAATTCAATACTCGTGCACTGCCTTGTTATTTTGCTTACCGTAAACTAAATACAATGATTCAATACAATTTTACAAGTTTTGCTCGATTATATACACTTAAACGCTATACAAGTAACTAATTATTTCAAACTAACCAAACCTGAAAAGTCAAGGACTAAAGTTGAAAAATGTCAAGAAACCCTAGTCTAGCACGGTCGTGCTTCGTCCTGGCACGGTCGCGCCAAGTGCCTCGGCACGATCGCGCGACTGGTCCTGGAACGATCGCGTCCGGTGCCTAGGCACGGTCGCGTCTCTATTGGGCACGGTCGCGCCTGCGTAACTGTCAAAATGTAAATACACTTTTAATCACCGATCGTCGAGAATCCGTAACCGTTCCTTCGTTTCATTCCGATTGTGAGAGTAATACCATTTTCAAATTACTCAAACGCCTCAGTTACATTCCATCAAACTCGAAGAAAAACTCTCTCAAGCATTCCAAAAAGCTAGAATCCGCTTTTCGATCCGAATCCCCTCAATCCAGCAGCAGAGTCACACTACTCGATCCTCCCAGGAGCTACTGATCCTTTGTAGTCGCCGAAATCATATCAGAAGACGCCGGAAGCCTTCCTCACCGACGTCGGAATTCCGTTCTACCGTGCTCCATCAATTCGATACGCTTCAAGGTAACTATAATCGTTTCCTCAGTCGATTCAGTCTCTTTATCAAAAGCCCCTTATCAATTTGGGCTTACAATATGTAAATCATCCCGAATCAGAACTCGTACTTTATTCAAAAATGGTTTAATCGAATCCGATCCTAATCATGTTTTCAATACAATTAAAACATCTCAGAATACTCGTAATAACTATATAAGTAAAAACCCTATCAATCCCAACATCTACAATACAAGATTTTGTCAATTCATGTCTGATTTGGAAGAGACACGGTCGCTCTAATCATCTAGCGCGGTCGTGCCTCATGTAGCGCGGTCGTGTCGAATAGCGGCGCGGTCGTGTCCTCCTGTCCAGACCTAGTCATGCCCTTGGGCTAGCCTCTGTCGTGTCTAAAAATCATAGACACGACCGTGCCGAGCCAAGGCACGGTCGTGCCTGTTGACTAATCTAGTTTGTGCCCTCTGTTGATCAACCCGGTCGTGCCCCGACTAGCGCGGTCGCACCCCTGGCTTGAGCACGATCGTGCCCTTCCGAGGCACGGTCGTGTGTGACTCAGAAACTTTAACAAAATTATAATTTTATATTTTTCAATCAATAAATGTTTCAAATTTTATAAAAATATGTTTTCTGTATTTGAAGAGATAAATATTATTTATTTAAAAGTTTATTTAAAAGTTTATAAAAATTAAATTAATATTTATTATCTTACACTTAAATGATATCTTAAATAATTAAGTTACAAAATTTATAAATAAATGAGATAATGATTATTTATTTAATTTATATTTTAAATCAAAATCATTTATTTATACTTAATTACAATTAATATTTACATTATTTCATAAACTATAATTATATATTTATTCAATTATCCAATTCAAACCTAATCAAATTGTTTCAAAAATATTTTACTTCAAACTCTATATATTTATTCAATACTTTTAAATACAAATCAGTAGTTTTATACACAGATTCAACTTCCATTTTAGACTTAAACTTTATGCATCTATTTGATTCAATACACATTACTCTTTAGGTTACATTGTGCATTTCGAGGATCATATTTGCTATCTATAATCTTTGTTAGCTACACTTCCATACCAAGTGAGTATTCACAACCCTTTTTTTTTACTCTTTTACACTTTTGGGGTGGAACATGAACTCTATACACATTACACATTACACATTTACATTTACACAAACAACACAAGTGCAAAAATCCTATTTACATACATGTGTGCAAAATTTGAGCTTTGTGCCCGAGTGCTAGGTGTGCTAACCTTTGTATGCTCTTATGTGCAATCATTAACTATACAAGCCGACGGTTTTCAATGATAGATCTATTGAGTCTGACAAACCCACCCATGGTGCGCGGTGATTGAAACCGACAACACAATTTTTGCATGCTAGTCACAAGGTTTGGTTTACATGGTTACACAATAGCTGCTCCCCATAAATGCCTTATTTTATCATGTTTTGTAAAGGATTTGTTTTCAACTATATGCTATCTACATACAACTGTGTTATACTCACAAACTTTTTAGTTGACTTTATTTTATTCATGTTTCAGGCCCCAATATGTGAGATTGATTCAAGACGTGTTCAACATAGGATTTGGACTTAGCAATTTAAATCAAGAACTTTATGAATTGTTTTATGTTTCTTGTTTGAATTTGGTTTGTACTCGGATTATTTGTAATGGAAATTTAACTTTAATATATTTCAATTTAGTCAACCATGAGCTATGAACAGTCTTACATGTCCCGCCCCGATGATTCCGCCATCGGTCGGGGTGTGACAGATGAGGAGGTTGCTATTGAGGCCTCAGCATAGGCTTCATTGGCAATTTTTGGAGTAGACAAGGGAGGAGAATTTTCTTCTTCTTCTTCTTCTTCTTCTTCATCAACATCAGACACCCATTCTGTCATAACTTTTTGTTTAGCAGTTTTTGCAGAGAGTTCTTCAGTATTAAGCACAACTTTGGGAGAAGAAGGATATGACAAGTCTGAATCAGAGTCGTCTAAAGCTATCCACCCACCATCTTGTAAGAAGTTTTTGACAATGATCATCATCTCTTGACTTCTTGGTGAGTTGACATTGCAGATGTTTGATCTCAGTTCAAAGACTTTGATGAGGAAGTCTGGGTTTAGTAGCAAGATTTCTTGAACGTTGTTGATTTCAAAGGATGATCCATCACACAAGAAGAATTTGATTCCTGAGGGATTAGTGTTGGACCACCTATAGACTTCCAGTCCTCTGACCACTTCATTATACAGATATCTCCTTAAGCATAGAACTTGGTCTTCTGTTAGGACATTGCTTTTCATCAATCCCAGTCTTTGAACTCCTCTTTCTTGGGCTGCACTTGAGGACTCTGCTTCTTTTCCTTAATGCAGGGATATGCAACCTTCTTGGCTTCTTCAAGGAGTCTCTCAAACCAAGGCATATTATCTTCCATTAGGTCATAAAAATATCAATTGCAAGCATGACAGAGAGATCCTTGGAAGCGTTGATGCAGTTTTTAGTGTATAAAGCCAAGATGTCAAGGGCACTTAGGTTGACCCAATCCAGTTCTTCAATCCCAGATAACTCCCATCCATTCCAAAATCACTCAAATAGGCCATCATATCCCCATGCTAAGATTGAATCAAACTCCAAATTGTTTGCTGATAATGGGAATTGAGGAGATATGACCTGCCTTGAGATGTTTGCAGTAGCTTGGAATACTTGGACTGTAGTGAATGCTTCTTCTTCTTATTCTTCTTTCTCACTCTCCATCTCCTCAGGGAATGCTTCTTCTTCAGCCCTGGCAACTAATCTCCATTCCTTAGAGACCTCTTCTTCTTCATCTCTGGAAACCATCAGTTCATGAACTTGGACAAAGGCAGGCTAGAAAAGTGTTGTTTGAAATGCTTCCTGCTCTTTGAACCAAGCCACAAGGCTATCAACATCATCTTCAGACATTTTCTCCCCTTTTTGGTTGCATCAGTGCATAAGATTGAATCTGTTTGAGTGCCCACTGATACAAGGTAAGGAGGAGTCAATGTGGAGGCATCTGTGGGACTCATGCACAGAGACTTGATGTCTTAGTTTAGACACTTCAGCCTCTAGCAGAGCAACCCTAGCCGTCAATTCCAAATTTTGAAGTTTTAGACTGTCCTCATCCACAGATGTGGAATCCTTGGAACTAGATGGGGCCTTAGGCCTATCCTCTGCCTCCCCATCACCCTGGTTTTCTTGGCACCTGGGATTCCTCTCAGTGAAGAATGTTTTAACAGAAACATCCTCACCATGAGTTGCCATGGTTGGGGACTTAGTGATGTTGTCACTGTCCTCCTGGTCAATTGATGGACCAGAAGTAGTGACAGCCCCTTCCATATCCACTTTATCAGAACTCCCAGAGTGGAACTTCTTAGGTGATGAACTTGGGATGGGTACATTGGCAGCCAAGTCAATCAGTACCTCCTTGATAGTGGCATTTAGAGAAGGTTCATCATCTTGACTAGGTGCCTCTGCACTTAAGTTCAAGGAAGAAGAAAAATGTATAGGCTCAGTGGGGATTTCTATGGACCCGAGATGTGGTCTTGATCCTAATAGGGATCCTTGTAAGGAAGTTTCCTTAGTGATGTGGCTATCCCTTTTGATATTTTCACCAGAGTGTTGTGACTCTGCATGAGGGTTTTCAGGTTGGGATTGGGCCATTGAGCCAAGAATAGAAGGATTCTTCTTGCTCTTCTTTTTCTTTCTTTTATAACTAACCTCATCTGGGGCCCTTTGTTCCAGTTGGGCTTGAAGGATGGGGGTGAGTATTTGTTGTACCTGTGCACACTTAGTAGGTTGCACAGGGGTTCGATCAATGGAAGTAGAAGTTGTAGTGTCAGGCTGTGAGGTGGAGGGTGTTGGTTCAGTATCAGTTGGGACTACTGAGCTATCATCCTGGGTACTTTGTATGTTTATCATTGTAGATACCAATAGAACATTGACACCTGAGAATTTTTTTGAAAATTTCTCATGCTTTTAAAGATGTTATTTTTATGCTCCCCTATCATGTAGATTCTTGCAGTTTTTGAAAGATCTTTTAGTTCATTATTGAAAACTTCATGCAAGAATCTGGAGTACATGAAAAAGGCTTGTTTTGCCCCCTTTTGAAGGTTATATCTCAAACCTTCAAAGATTAAGTGAGAAAAATTAAAGGGTAGGCCAGTTACCAGGTCATGGACTGCATATGCAAGTCCAGAGTTGAGTTTATTCCATCCACTCCTCTTTTGGGATATGCATTGGAGAAGAGTGTGGCATAGGTACTTCCATGGAGGACCCATAGGTGCTTTTTCTAAGGTGTACTCCTCTTGATTTCCATTGTACCCTTTGGATACAAAGGTCCTCATGTATTCATCCTTGGTGTAGGAGTTGGCAGCACCTTCATCTTGAAGCTTTAGATGTTTCCGGAGGGTTGCTTTAGTTAAAGTAATGTCCTTGCCGTCTACCTTGGTCGTGATTTGAGGAATCCTCTGTTCAATAGAGTAGGAGGCGGAGTTCCAGAAATCTTCCATGTGAGAGATGTAAATTTTTGGGTTTATGGTTAGAGCAAAGTGTATTTTTGATCGACACAAGAAGTTGATCATGTCATCAAATCCTCCAGACTTCTTCCCTTTACCAGGTATGCCACGAGATTGTGGTATGTTGAGAATTTGTCATCAGGGTTGTCGATGTCCGGGGTTGCCATTTTGATGATGAGTTAAAGGAAAATGGAAGCTTTTGAAAGTTGGTTATGGGTGTAGGGAGCTTTGAATGCTTGAATGCGGGAGAGAAAAGATGGAGAGTTAAGTCAGACTTGAATATGAAGAGGTGAAGGAGGGAATTTGATTTTGTTATAACGACAAAGGTTTAGGGGTTTGGGCAACAGTCACTTGTACCGTACAGCAAGAAGAAGCGTAGGTATGGCATCTATAATAACACAGTGTAGCAGTCATGGTAAAGACTGACAGTGACTTTTTACAGCGGGTAAAAGTTAATTTGAACCGGTTTTACCCATCTGCAGCAAACAAGGTTGCTGCTGATGGTTTTACTGGTCCGCAGCAATGGGTGTTGCTGCTGATTGCCTTATCTGCAGCAAAAATGTTCATGTAGATGGCTTAAAGTAATCAGGAGTAAAAACTTTTGCTGCTGATAACTAAACCTATCAGCAGCAAAGTTGTTTGCTGCTGACAGATGAAGTTATAAAAAATGACTCAACATATTTTTGAATTTTCAGAAGAATTATATTAACAGAAAAAAAGACAAACACATTTTTATTAAAAAAAATTTTAGAGAAGGATTTTAATCAAAGTTCATCATTCCAATGGACTCAACTAGATATCTAAATCTAGCTTCATCAAAAGCTTTAGTGAATAAGTCAACATATTGCTCATTAGTATGAACTTTGGTTAAAATGATTCTCCATTTCTCAGCTTGATCTCTAATGAAATGATACCTGATGTCAATGTGTTTTGTCTTGGAGTGCTGCACAGGATTGTTGGTGATTGATATAGCACTCTTGTTGTCAATATGAATGGGAGTTGCCGTGAATGTCAGTCCATAGTCTAGCATCTGATTTTGAATCCAAATCACTTGAGCACAACAACTTGAAGCTGTAATGTATTCTGCTTCTGCTGTTGATGTTGACACACATGACTGCTTCTTGCGTTGCCAAGAGATAAGTTTTCGTCCTAGAAATTGACATCCTCCTGATGTGGATTTCTTGTCCAAGTTGCAGCCTCCATAATCACTGTCAGTGTATGCATACAGATTGAAAATTTTATTTTTGGGATACCATAGCCCCAACTTTGGAGCTCCTTTCAGGTATCTAAAAATTCTCTTGACAGCTTGGAGATGGGAGGTCTTTGGAGCTGCTTGAAATATTAAATATAGACATACTACAAACATGATATCTGGTCTGGAAGCAGTCAGATACATGAGTGATCCAATCATTACTCTGTACCGATGTTGATCAGTATGTTGAACCTTTTTATCTGGGGAGAGTTGATGATTGACTTGGATTGGTGTCCTTGCAGCAGTGCAATCAGTCTGTCCAGGTGGCAGATCAACTAGGGTCCACACTTCTTGTCCCCAGACAAAAAGGTTCAACATATACGGAACATGTTGAGGGGGATGAAATCTAGTATTCATGAGACATTAAAGAGGTGGTGGAAAAGCCGTTGGTACTTCCTATATATATACCTCTTTGACGTAACATGGATCTCAACCGTGATTTCTCGTGTAAACTATATTTTTCGTGTTTGATTCTATCGTGTGTCTTCAAGACGATGCTGGATATTCGTTGGATTATTAGTTGAAGATGGAACCTTTTATCATTGGCCGATGGGATAGGAAACATACCCTTGTTTCTGGTCTAGTCAGATGGAGCTTAAACTGAAAGTGGATATTGGAAATGAACATCTTCGGGAATTTGGTTGACTCGTGAAGATACAGGATAGAGTTGGACACATCTGGTTGAAGACTTAAGTTTATCTTACTGGAATTCCTATGGGAGCTGATTAGTTTGATGCAGGTTATTGGAAACTCAAACTCTCTATCATATGCCAGCTGATTTGGAGTTGTCTTAGTCTACTATTGTTACCTGGTTAGGAAGACATTGTAAGACTCAGAGTCCTAAGTCAGGGTGGAGGTTGCTACTGCTGAGAGGATGAACTACAATGAGTTGTGTTGGGATAGTTGGTTCTTATTGAAGCACTTGGTTTGGTCTACAATGAAAGCTACAGTTTTGAGGGAGTCGGGTTTGTCATCACTCGGCAACTGAAGACTAAAGTTTGAAGATTTGAAGATCTCAAGTGGAATGCCAGAAGATCAAGTCTCGCCAGAAGACACGTGATGTCATTAGTTTAGAGGGATTCTGTTAGGACATTCTTTGTAAACTGATGTATATCAGTGTTGGAGATAGATAGAATTTGATGCTATAGTTAAGAGGGAGTTTGTAGAAGCATGTTTTGTAACTATAGATTAAATTCTATGTATCGGTGTACGTGGCTAGTACGTAGGAGGGTGTTCCTGAGTACTTAGCCCGCACACCAGTTTGGTCCTGCGTACTTGTCAAGTACGCATGACCAAACCATGTGTACTTAGTAAGTAAGCAAGGCTTTTGCCTTGCGTACTTGTCAAGTACGCAGGAAGTTTTCCTGCCCCTATAAATAGAAGAATTGTCTTCATTTGTAGGTGGAACTTCTGGAACAAGGTTGAGAGATGTCCGGGTCGGGAAGAGCTCTCCCGACCCCTGGACCGTGAGCTTAGATGAGAGATGTATGCTCCTTCGGTATGTAGTCTGTAATACGGGATGACTTCTTTGTTATGGATTACGTTTCGTTTCATTATTTTTTATCTTTGTTCGTGTTTATCTGCTTCGTTCTCTTTGTTCCCACACAAATCACAGAACAGATCCCGGGAGCCTCGTCGCGCAGCAGAAATAACACGATCTGTTCTGTGATTTGTGTGGGAACAAAGAGAACGAAGCAGATAAACACGAACAAAGATAAAAGATAATGAAACGAAACATAATCCATAACAAAGAAGTCATCCCGTATTACATCTCGTGTTATTTTTTTTTTTGAATCCTAGAGGCTAGTCCATGCGTACTTAGTAAATACGCACATAAAGGGTGCTCATGCGTATTTAGTAAATACGCAAAGCCAAGTGCTCTTGCGTATTTGATAAGTTCGCAAAATGCCCGTGCGTACATGCTAAGTACGTAGAGGAAATACTCATGCGTACTTAACAAGTACGCAGGACAACTTCTCTTGCGTACTTAGTAAGTACGCAGGCCAAAACCCATGCGTACTTAGTAAGTACGCAGAAAAGCTGAATTTGCGTACTTATCAAAAAGTAACAGCGTTCTTGACGGATTTTGAGGAAAATGCTTGAAAAGTGATGGATCTGAGAAATTAATGCTTCCAAAAGCTTCGAAAACATAATCTAACAAACCCTTAGCCTTCCAAACACCAAATGAAGTGATAACAAACTCGGATTTGAGGATTTTTGCAAGAAAAAGTAGCGAACTTTTATTTTTCAGATTTGCTCGAAAACCCAAAAACCCGAAACTGGAACACAAATCAACGAACACCGAGGCTCTGATACCACTTGTAGGTCCGGGGAGCCTCGTCGCGCAATGAAAATAACACGATCTGTTCTGCGATTTGTGTGGGAACTAAGAAACGAGACAGAGAAAACACGAACAAAGACAAAAGATAATGAAATGAAACGTAATCCATAACAAAGATGTCATCCCGTATTACAGACTACATACCGAAGGAGCACACATCTCTCATCTAAGCTCACGGTCCAGGGGTCGGGGGAGCTCTTCCCGACCCGGACATCTCTCAACCTTGTTCCAGAAGTTCCACCTACAAATGAAGACAAGTCTTCTATTTATAGGGGCAGGAACACTTCCTGCGTACTTGACAAGTACGCAAGGCAAAAGCCTTGCGTACTTACTAAGAACACATGGTTTGGTCATGCGTACTTGACAAGTACGCAAGGCAAAAGCCTTGCGTACTTACTAAGTACGCAGGGCCAAACTGGTGTGCGGGCTAAGTACTCAAGAACACCCTCCTACGTACTAGCCACATACACCGATACATAGAATTTAATCTATAGTTACAAAACATGCTTCTACACATCTATCTTCTTTGGTTCAACTTGAGATAGAAAACAGGAGTCCAGACATATATTGGCTTCATGTGACTTTATTCTTGTCTGCACTCCTTGTTGAACTGAACCAATGACATTCTCTAGAGGATGTGTTCTATTAATTCTTTTGGCTGGAACAATATCCATCCGGATTTCTTGACCAAGATTGCTTTGGTTTTGATCAGGAACATTTTCAAGAGGGTTGTTTGCAGAATTTTCTTCGACAACAACAACATCTTCAAGTGAGTTTTCAACAGCATCAGCAGCATCATATGCAATACCCTCATCTGTAGCAGGTGCCTCTCTGTCAGCTACAGAGTGATTAATGTTCTCATCTTGATCTTCATTGTCAGAGAGACTGTTGCTGGTGACATTTGAGTTTCTTGTTCTGGCTTCACTGGCTTCAATAGCATCAACAACAGATGTAGGATAAATGGATGGTCTTTTGATTATTATAGATGGACCATTGAAGCCTAATCTGTAGTCATCATTTGATGAAGTGGCTGGGACGTGTGAGGATGAAGACTCCATATTTGAGAAGATGAGAGGCTCAAATATTTGAGAGAAGGAATCTATATCAAACAGCCAGTCTGGCCCTTTTCGCTTTTCACATGGAATGTGTTCCCTACATTCCACATTTGCTGATTCTTCAACTATCCTTGTTCTAGAGTTGAATACTCTGTAGGCTTTGGATTGAGAGGAATATCCCACAAATTCATCAGATTTGGCACCAAATTTTAGAAGAACACCATTGGTGATAAGAATAGTACATGGGCATCCAAAGAGTTTTAGGAAGCCAATATAGGGAACTCTAGTGAACCACAATTCATAAGGTGTTTTGTTGAGAGGCTTGACAATAAGAACTCTATTTTGTACATAGCAAGCTGTACTAACTGCTTCAGCCTAGAATGTGAGAGGCAGCTTTGAGTAAGCCAACATGGATCTGGCATACTCAATTAGAGTTCTGTTTCTTTTTTCAGCAACCCCATTTTGTTGAGGGGTTCTTGGAGCACTGTATTGTCTCTGAATGCCTTTGTTCTCATAAAAACAGTTCTAGGTTTGATTTTTGAACTTCGTCCCTTGATCACACCTTATTGTCTTGACTTTCTGATTGCTTTGATTCTTAAAATCAGTTCTAAGAATGAAGGATTTGAGAATCTCAGCAGTTTCATCTTTTGTTCTTAAGAAGTATACCCATAAGAATCTGCTATAGTCATCAATTATCACCAGACAATATGACTTCCTTCCCATAGACATAACATTTGTAGGACTAAAAAGATCCATATGCAGCAACTGTAGTGGAGTGTCATTTGAGTTTAGTGTCTTCGGCTTGTGAGAACTCTTGTGTTGCTTCCTCTTTAGGCATGCTATGCAATGATTTTCAAGTTGAAATTCTTTATCATGTAGCCCTCTGACTAGATTTCCTTTAAACAACTTGTTGATGGTTTTGACTTTGACATGACTTAATCTCCTATGCCATAGAGCAGATTCATCAACTGATTCCTTGGATAGAAAGCAAGATACACTGCCAGATGGTATAACCTTGTTCATATCAAGCACATATAGATTGTCCTTTCTTTGAGCAGTTAACAGGATCTTCTCAGGAGGAGGTTTGCTCAGTCCAGGGGACAACCCAAAACATTCTTCGTCTATGAAAAGCATACAATTCTTTTGATAACAGATTTGTGATACACTCATGAGGTTAACCTTTAATTCCTTCACATAATTCACCCTTTCAATGCTCATCCTTTCATTAGACATAGTTCCTTGTTCGGTGATAGAGCCTGCCTTAGAATTACTCCCAAAGGAAACATATCCTCCATAAAAGTTTCTGAAGTCTGAGAGGATGGACCTATTGCCTGTCATGTGTCTGGAACAACCACTGTCTACAACCCAGGTGTTATCTTTGTTACCTGGTTGTTCTTGCACATGAGAGAGTTCTAGTTAGAAAGGGGACCCAAGAGCTTGCAGACTTGGGTGGGACTTTTGACTTAAGACTAAAATCATCAGCATGCTGGCATTCAATTGATCCAATGATGATACTCTGAGATGATGAGGATTTGGATTTTGCTTGCCATTGTTGAATCACCTTTGCATTTCTTTTAACATTATCAGCATCAGATATAACTTTAGCTACTGATAGTTCTGTCTGATTTTTAATATTCCTAGGCTTACACTGATCAGTAGCAAACTTGGTTGCTGCTGATGGTTTTAACTGATCAGCAATAGATTTGGTTGCTGCTGAAGGCTTTAACTGATCAGCAACAGATTTGGTTGATGCTGAAGGCTTTAACTGATCACTAGCAGATTTGGTTGCTGCTGAGGGCTTGGATTTGTTTTTCATCTTCTTTGGTTTCACATAATCAACAGAATTCCTGGTTGCTGCTGATGGTTTAGCTGGTTCAACAATCATTGACTTCTCCTTCTTTACTTTCCTATTAAAAATATGTTTTTCTTTGGGGGTTCTTCTATAGACAGGTTTTTGTCTATCAGGGACGATTTTAACTGTTGATGCTGAGGATGACGATTAAGAGAACTGATTGAAAGGATTAAACTTACAATTTGCAGCAAAGTGGCCTGATTCACCACAAATGATGCAAGATTATTTAGCTTTTGGTGTTTTTGCAGTAGCAGTCTATCTTGGTGGAGAAACAGACTTTCTAAACTAAGTTGATCTTGCTTCAGAGCTTCTTACCATCTTGTTTTTGTTTGTTTTTTCAAAAGCTTGTTGCTTGAGATTTCTTTGCTGCTGAAGGTAGTAGAAACCTTTGCTTGTTGTATGGTTGTATTTTCCACAAACAAAACATGATTTTACAGTCTTGTCCCCCTGAAGATACACATAGTCCATTCTTTTGAATAGATCTTTGAAGTTCCAGGGATGATTTTTGTTGTGTTGAAAGGTGGCTTCTTCCAGTGTCTTCTAAACATAATGCATTCTTTCTCCAGGTGAATGACAGATGTCAAACACTTTCTTTGCAGTGATGGAGGCTGAGGATGTTGAGGATTAGCACTTTTCAATGATCAGTTTTCTTCCTTGAGGAGGATAACTGATTTTGATTTGTTTGGTGGGTTGTTTGACTGGTATGGATGGAATAAAAGGACTTGGAAAGTTTGTTTGAATCACTTTCCTAGATTTGGTGGTTTTCATAATTACTTCATTTGTGGGAAGTAAAGGGGCATAACAGTTTTTAGAGGAGTGTGAGCATGTGGAATCAGACTCAGTGGAGGTACTTCATTCTTGCACAACAGTGTCTTTCTTGGAAGGATCAAGGTTTCGGTTTGCATGGTCAAGATTGGTTAGGCTGAAGTTGGGTTCATGCATGGCTACATAATCACTAGGTGGTGGTACATATTTGTACTGTTCAGTTTGCTACCCAAGACCAGCAGTTACTTTTTCATGGATTTGAGCATCCAATAATCTTTGCAGCTTTTTGGATGCAAACTCATATTTTTCAACATGAACCTTTTGATCTGCCAGATCAGGTCTTGTAGCTTTTAACTTAACCAATAGATCATCAATCTGAGTTTCAAGATTTGTTTGTTCATGTTTTAATGATGAAATTTCTTTCTTTAGACAGTTAATCTTTTCTTTATAACTGTTTTCAACCTTTTTGAACTCAGATTTCATTTGATGAAACTCTTCTTTTTGATCTATTAGATTTTGGTTATGCTTTCTATATCCCAAAACTTTATCAATGCAAGCTTGAGAGCAAAGATGTTTATATACTTGAGGTTGGATCTCTGTGGTGTCTTGATATGCCCTAAATTATACATGTTTTGCATGCATAATAATCCCCATATTATGGTATTAATCAAACAAAAGCCCCAAGAAGTCATAGCAAAAACTAGCTTAAAACATGAAGAAATCAAGCTTTCGGAGGACCAAACCTGAGCATTGACCCCCAAGAAGTCAAAATTGGTCAACAACCAGTCAAACAACAGCTAAAAGACAAAACATGAAGCAGGAGGAGGGATGCACGGCCGTGCATCCCTTTGCACGGTCGTGCAAATCAAGACTTGCTCCCCAAGGACTCAGTACACTGTCCTTTGTACCATGTTTGATTCCCGAGGTGTTTGCATGCCCGTGTAATCCAATGCACGGCCGTGCATTGCTCATTTTGAGGCCTA
Source organism: Smallanthus sonchifolius (assembly GCA_023525975.1). Taxonomy (NCBI): domain Eukaryota; kingdom Viridiplantae; phylum Streptophyta; class Magnoliopsida; order Asterales; family Asteraceae; genus Smallanthus; species Smallanthus sonchifolius. The sequence goes on from CM042022.1 coordinate 83,166,788, forward strand.
TAAATAGATGGCTTGAGTTCTTCATTTCATACACCTTACAACAACCATCCATTACTCGAGAACACACCAAAGAGAGTTTATTTCGTAGTTAGAGTAGGGAGTAGTGAGTAGAGGGGCTTTTCCTCCTTGTTCCGCAATAGGGGAGCCTGCGAAACTTAGCATTACACTAGTTAGTATGGCCATTCTTGGCTAACTTCTTTGTATTGATAGGGTGAAGATGAAGTTTGGTGCATGTTAATGTTTAAACATATTAATCCAAGTGATGTGTTTATGTCTTTAATCATTCGTCCTTAAAACCACCACTTGGTAGGATTTTATTATTGTCTAAATCCGTCTTTATATTTGTGAGTGTTCTTGATTTTAAAGTGTAAGATCGTAAAAACTTTTTAATCAAACTTCTTTTAAAACTTGTACATCCTTATACATGCAGAGATTGATAAGCCAAGGCTTGGTCAACACTATTAAGGTCGTACGTCTTTATACGAATTTATTATGCGACCAAGAATTGGTGAACTCATGTTGGGAACGATACGTTTTTATACTTGGTCCCATTGTTGCACCGCCTCCCGGTGAACAAAATATAATCATCTATTTAACTCTAATGCAAAGCATTTTACGTTCGATGTCTTAAACCAACCCGGAGATGATTATTCGAAGGGTTGAGTGTAACTGTTGTCTTTAACGGGAGGCACTACTACTTTTTAAATATTTTAATTTGCAAATCAAATGTAATGAGGACGAGGCTCTAGCGGTGACCCGAGTCACAAGTTTGTAGTAATCACATCACTGGATTTGTCAACTTAACATTATCACGTACCAAGCGGATTCGAAACCCAAAGCAATACTCTTCGTGGCCTGATCATTTCCGAGATATTTACCTCATTGCTATTTACTATTATGTTCGTTTCATTTCTGTTACACATTTCACGCAAGTTTTTAATTTTCTGTTTCATAAGCACACAAAACTCACTCACTAATTAAAACGGCTAAACGATAACAAAAGTTGAGTATTGGAACTCGACCGTGTCCATTGGTTCGATACTTGGTTCTTACCTAAACTATATTACGCTGCGATAAGTACACTTGACTATTGTGTGTGTTTTAAGTTTGAGTATTTATCATTTTATAAATTTAAAACCTGATCTCGTGAAATCATTTCTAAAATATATATATTTATATATATTTTATTTACTATATCTACACAACACATCAAGTTTTTGGCGCCGTCACCGGGGACATGGTGATTTCAAGAAAAATTCGAGTAAACGGATTAGCCTTTTTAACCTTAACATTTTTATGGTTTGTTTTGATTGTTCTTTACAGCAACTTTCATGGATGACAACTACGAGAGTTGTTATGGAGGATACCAAAACGACTATGAGTACCACTTTTCGGAGGTTTGGTGTGAGGTCTGTGGGGAAGCCCACTACACTCAAGATTGTTATCACTATCGAGGGTATTCCACAGATTTTCACCAACCCTACTGGAAACCATATGAGGAAACCACACCGCCCCAAGAAATTCAACACACAACTCTAGATTCCGACTCATGGACCCAGGAAATTTGTTTCGTCATTTGGAATAAATTAAGGATAAACTCATAAAGAGCTATCCAACTGAACAACAAGATGATTCCTTCAAATCGAAAGTCAGAGTTCCAACATCTGAAGTAAGGTCAAGTGACTCTAAGGAGCAAGAACCTTCCAGCTTCACAAGCATGGATCAGTCGAAGATGAGACCGGATGATTCAGAAGAAAGGGTTACTGCAACTTTACAATCACTTCATGACTTCTCTAAGAGGTTGGAAGCTAAACCAACAAAGGAGTTAGAAGAACGAATCTCTAAAGAAGAATTGGTGGGAATCCTAAATATGGAAGCACAAGAAGGATGTATGGAATAGTATAGAGTTCCTGTCACTTCAGAGACAACATCATATGAAGAACCAGACAGTGAGACCAACATCCAGGAGGAGATTATGCAGGAGAATGTGATCCCCAACAAACAAATGACAATGGTGGCACCTCTTCCTTGCAACAATGATAGCTGGCCTGTGACTAAGCATACCAGTGAATCATTCCATGAATCACATAAGCCACAAGATAGGGCATATCACTCTGAGGACCACTACTCATGGAAGAAGCAACATTCATCCAATGATTATTACATGACAAAATTATCATATCGGGGTGACCGTCTCCTTCACTACATGGGTTTCTTGAAGTTTGGTCCAGGAAATTTCAAATGGTGGTGACGTGATTTAATTACACCATTTTCTTTAGGTGCTATTTTATAGAGCATTCTAAATTTGGCAGGTTTACAAAAATTTTCAAAATTTCAAATCGATCCATCCAAAATAAAATTAAAACTATAAATAGAGTTTGAAAATATATAAATCAATGATTCACCTATTTTAGCACTAAAAAGTTGAAGGTATAAAAATTAGAAAATTGGAGAAAATCTTTGATTTGTGAAATTAGGCCACTGAATGGGGGAATTTTGCTCGAAACACTGTGGCAAACTGCCTACGACCGTTTGCCACATAATCTGCCTCGTCGAAACCTTTCCGTCCCCTGGTCGGCGGCCCTTTAAGTCAAAACACAGCTCAAGTTATGACCGTTTCAAGTTTGGACACTTTTTACCCTGTTTTTCTCTGTCCAGCTGGTCAAAGATGGACTCCACTAATTCATGGATCAACTTATTATCATTGTACGCATGGTTATCAAATGGGTTGGAGGAACATCTCCATATTACAACCCACCCATTTGACTGATTATTCCACCCGAAGAAAGACTGATGAAGCACGTACGGGTCTGGCCAGCGACCCTTAAATAAACATGATGCTTCTGGGAGGCAACCCGATGATCATAAATAAATTGAGAAGTTGGTGCATACGGCAGAGGTTTGGTTTTCAAATTTAAGTTTCTATTACTCCAGCCCCCAGGTATGCATTCTCGATACTAGAACCTTAGTAGCTTAACTACTACCTTTTATTTTCCTTGTATGCTTTTATGTTTTCCTTTATGTGTCAGGTAGAATAGCTTCACCAGATAGTCTCTCTACTTCTTTGAGGAATTACACTCCATCTCTACAACATGAGGAATCGGAAACCACATCAAATTTCTTTGGAATTCGATGAAGCCTTTAAAGCAAAGTGTTGACAGCAGCAATAAGTTTTGGCCTTAGGTTATATACCAAATTGACCGGGGGAGTACCAGTTTCTTTTCCCTTAAAACTTCATGCATTTAATTTCCTGCAGAGCATTCCATTACATGCATTTGTACATTGAGGGCAATGCACAGTTTTAAGTGTGGGGTGAGGAATTAGAGATTCAGGACTACTTGCAACCTCAAAGTAGTAAAATTTTAACTCGTGATTTTCTACCCATTTGACTAAAACATTACAAAACCCTACTTTTGTAAAACCCGGAAAATTTTCAAAAATTTTAAACCCTAAAATCTTAATCTCTTTGAGTTCGCACCTAACTAAATAAAATGAATACATGGCAAGTTGAAACAAATGGATATTATGCATAACAAATCACTAAACCCTATCCCATCCGTTTCCAAGTGAGAATAATCTTCGCCTTTTCACGAACATTATTATCATTATTTTTCGCATGCTTTTTCGTTTGGTATATTGAGTGTTTTTTGATCGGATTTTATGCATAATTAGAACTTGTGTGACTGATACATATCAAGACCATGGACTAATAGAAGTATGAAAGTGATTGAGGCACCTAGGACGTTATTACCCTTATATATATTATCCTTAAACCCAAAAATCCCAAAAATATAATCCGTCTAGATAGCCTTTTGAGCCTTAGCCTTTTCTTTTCTACTACCCACAATTATCACCCAACCAGCTTTTCATAAACTTCGTTTACTGGCTAAATGTCTTCAAAATGGAAAAGTTATCCTATGTCGTTATTTCAAGTTTATTACCATTGAGGCAACTTTGGAAAGAATCTATTTTACTCAAAAGAATTGGAATATACAAGAAGGTGGATGTATTAGGAAGAAACACCCGAACTATCTGCACGAAATTTATGAGAATATTATTTCAAGGAAATTGAGGAAAAAGGTTATTGAAGAACTTTTCTTGATATAAAAAAAATATAGAAAAATAAGAAAAGAAAAAGAAAGAAAGATGTGGGTCTTTTATCGACTAGATCTTAAAGAACTAGATATGCATTCTTTTGATTTTAATTTGCTTTTCTGCCTTCATTTCGCAAAGCGTGAATTACCGCCCGAACTCCGATAGAAATTTTCACAGCAACTAGTGATGTAAGAAAACAGTGGAGCAAGCAAGAACAACTGCCACCATTTTGCGGCTTGTCAAAAAGTGCTGCCAAAAGAAGAGCCAAAAGATATGGCAAATGTGTGAAGTGTGGCAACTGGACCCACAATGAAAGTGTAGCAAGAATCAAGCTCATTCCCAGCATGAGTATACACATCTGATCAAAGTAGGAGCTGTTAGGCTACGTGCCGAAAGACCCGTACGAAAAGGCAGTAATGTGTACTACGCAGTGAGGAAAGAGTTGAGAATGAAAAGAGATCTTGGTCTTGGCAATCTGACCATAAACGAGCCCTCAGATTAGTTATACCCTCATGATCTGAGTACTGTAGAGGGACCTACTAGTATTTTCCATTTTAAGCCATGATGCCGTAGCTGTGTGTTTCACGATAGCTGCAGCCCTTCAAACCCTTTAAACCCCCTAAAAATACAAAAAGATTTTCATTTTCACCCTTTATTTTTATTTTAGCCACATTACAACCCTTTTAAAGTCCTCTTGACTCATGCATACTACTTAGTTAATTGGTAGAGACTTGATCTGCATACAAGCTTATGATCATTACATAATTCGATTCGAACTTGAGTGTTTCACTTAAACTTACATTATCCATACATATATAACCCTAGAGTTGAGTGAACATTGTGAGGAGTGAAAGTTTATGCATAATTGAAGTTCTAGTAGGCTTGTCATGGATTCAATCATAGAAAAACACAAAAATAGAATAAGCGACTCAAGAATTATTACGGAGTTTCCAACTACTTGGAGCTCCATTTCCTTAGTAAAGTTTTTAGTTATGGGTATGATCATGCATGATTTTGCTTGAGGACAAGCAAAAGCAAAGTTTAAGTTTGGGGTATTATGATATGCCCTAAAGTATACATGTTTTGCATGCATAAAAATCCCCATATTATGGTATTAATCAAACAAAAGCCTTGCAAATGATACTTAATGCGTTAATATTTCACAAATGCAGGTTATTCGATGTCCCAAGATAAACAGAGCAAAAACCAGCTTAAAACATGAATAAATCAAGCTTTCGGAGGACCAAACCCAAGCATTGACCCCCAACAAGTCAAAATTGGTCAACAAGCAGTCAAACAACAGCTAAAAGACAAAACAGGAAGTAGGAGCCGTGCATCCCTTTGCACGGTCGTGCAATGCAAGACTTGCTCCCCAAGGACTCAGTACACTATCCTTTGTACCCTGTTTGATTCCCGAGGTGTTTGCATGCCCGTGTAATCCAATGCATGATTGTGCATTGCTCATTTTGAGGCCTATAAATAGATGGCTTGAGTTCTTCATTTCATACACCTTACAACAACCATCCATACCTCGAGAACACACCAGACAGAGCTTTTTTTGTAGTTAGAGTAGAGAGTAGTGAGTAGAGGGGCTCTTCCTCCTTGTTCCACAATAGGGGAGCCTGCGAAACTCTGCGTTACGCTACTTAGTATGGCTATTCTTGGCTAACTTCTTTGTATTGCTAGGGTGAAGATGAAGTTTGGTGCATGTTAATGTTTAAACGTATTAGTCCAAGTGATGTGTTTATGTCTTTAGTCATTCGTCCTTAAAACCACCACTTATTATTATCTTTCAAACATCCCGCTTCCAAACCAAGGTGAATACTCGTCTACGTCATGAATATGAGTTTGTCAAAAATGCTTTGAAGCCGTGAGTGTGCCACAAACACTCTCACGCAAAAGATTAAACTATTTATGTTTTACGAAAAGGGCAAAGCACGAGAATTAAATACTTACTCATATAATCCCAGAATTAGGGGTTGAGATCAACCCTTTGGGATGTTATTTAACCAAGAAGTGTACGTATAGTTTGATCAAGTCTTTATACTCGTTTCGGTCTATAGGGCCGAACGAGGTTGGCATGTATGTCATGTGATCGAATAAAACGCAGTTGTGCCAGTTCGGCCACGTAGCCCCCGCGTATGTGACCAATGTATACAAATAGGTATGAAAAAGGAAAGAAGCGATGTTTTCGCTAGATTCCAGAAGAAGAAGTGTTAATTATTTAATTTAACTGTTTTGCCATGATTACGAAATGTTTTGAGGTCATAAAGTATTCACTAGCACATAACTGACGTTCATTTTTCAAATGTTTTCAGGAAAAGAATGATATGACCTCCACATACCGGGATTGTCTACGGTCTAAGTCCCTGGGACGGTTTTGTTGCGTAGCCGGGTCAGGCCACACACCTGGACCCGGTGTAACCCAAAAATATGTATTACAGCTTCGTGCTATGCACAGGAAGAACTTGAGAAAAAGGATAAGGTTATGGTGCCCAAAGGATTCCAACTCCCTAGGCAGAATACTTCCTTGTATATTTTACTGACTTTGGTCAGGGTTTTGATTTGAAATCAAATGTACAAACGATCGGGTTTTATACCCAAGTATATAAATAAAGTAATCTTTTGTCTACATGACGAGATTCTGATATTGACAAACCAACCTTTGAGGTTGAGATGATTGATAGAAAGATAGTTTTTGATAAAACAATTATTCTGCTACGCAAAACCAAACTCTAAAATCAAAGCAGGTACCGAATGTGCCAACTGACGTCGCAGCCCATAAAGTCCCAGGGGTGCCCGGGGCGGGGTGTGACATCACAACCTTAACCAAACCTCCAACATCTAATTCAACCTTTCAACCCATTTTGACCCGTTAAGGAATCACCCAAGTTCACCCAACACTTTAATTTCATAAATCACCCATTATGAATTTGGTTTCTACTTGGTCTAATGTTCATGGACATGCCAAAACACTCATACACCATTCAAGCACCACCCAAAACTCCCTTATCCCAAATGACCTGTTAAGGATTCACCCAAGTTACACCAAAACTCAAATTTTACAAATCACCATATAGATTGGGGCTTTATGGTTGGTTGTGTGTCTATTAACTCCCTAGACACTTACCCACCCTCAATTCAACATTCAAATGACCTCAAATCAAAAACCCCCAATTTTGGTCATCAAGAACCCTAACTTTCAAATCATGAAATTGGATGAGGTTTCTTACATAAATTGTGTCTATTAACTTCATCATTTAAATATCACTACGATAAAAACCCCCAAATCACCCTCAAGAACCCTAATTCTTGAATCATCAAATTATATGTTTAGATGATGTTATCTACCTCCTATTACTTGTAATCAAGCTAGGTTATTACTTTAATCAAGTTATTTACCAACCAAACAACTCAATTAAGCTCTAAATCGGATTTCACCCAAAACCCACCAAGAACACCAAAAATGGTGATTCAAGAGATGTAGGAGATGCTTACTTAATGTTTAGAAAATGATGGACACACCAAAATCGTCTAATGTCGCATGCAATACATTGCTATTTGATCTCCAGCCCTTCACCTCTTTCTCTTTTCTCTTTGGAAGACACAAACACACACAAATATGTGTAATTTGCGCAGCCCCTTCCCCCTTTCAATCTAGATTTTTGAAATTTACAAAACAACCCCTGCACTTACAATTCTGGCTCCTTTCACCCAAACTAGTTAAAACTTCACTTTTACAACAAACCTCCAACTTTCATTTTTATTTAATTACACCCTTATAATATGTTTAACATATTATTTTATAAACCCAAAAAATTGTTTCGTTACAAAAGATGTGGGCTCCAATGCCGGCAAAGGACTCAATTTGGTTTCTACTATGATTTTAAAGGAAGAAAATTAGAAGCAACCACGCGAACATCACCGCCCATCCGTGTTAGCATCGATTTCTAAGAGAAGAAGAAAGCCAAAAGAAGGAGGAAATTCCCAAATCAATCGATGCCTCATTCCATTAATCAGTTCGCTACTTAAACGAACTACCGTTACAATATCCAGTGATGACCTCCAACTATTCATCTATTACAGTTCAAGTCCTTCTACTATTTAGTATGTAATAATACTTCCCCCATAAAATACTTTTATCCCCAAAAATCATAATAAGGAGAAGCAATTTTAAACAATTATTAATGCAGTTACCATTGGAACTCTTCCGTTGTAACTTTGGTAATCTCATGGTGCATAAATCATTCTCAATGATTGCATTTTGGTGTTCTTATCATAACTTATAAGATAGGTGTTCTTGACTGCTAGGACATCATGACCTTTATGATCTTGTCCTTAGCTTAAGAACTCTAAAACACTTTATCATAACTCTTTATGATGTTCACCAATTTTTGCTTCTCAAGCATTCCCTATTATTCCGACATGGTTAATTTTAAATTCTTTCATCATATAAAAGTCTTGACATAACTTATTATCTATCATATGAATTCAAATGAACTCTTTCATTTTCATCCTGTCTTAATACAATATTGGACTGGAGATAATGCCAGTAATTTATCTCTGTTACGTTGCCTAACAAGACTTTAAGATAACCTTACTTTTGTCAATAGATTGTTAAGATTATGATGTTAGAACCTTACCTTCATATATCCCATATATGGTCACAATCTAATGGATTTGAAATTCACTATTCATGATACTTTATTTTTTAGTGATTTGTTAAACTCGAAAAGCTAGCAGTGTATCTCTATACACTCTTGGTTTAAAATCCTTATCTTGCCATGTGGTATTCTTGTGTATCTCTATACACCCCTCATGATAATGTGTCTCCACACGTTATACTTCGTATAGATATTCGCTCCCACTAGCCTTTACATATATCACATTAAATCTACTATGAATTGATCCTATCAATCTCAAGATTCATTTATTTAGACATATTTCTAATTAGACTTTCATACTATTCTTGAAGCTACCTTATGTCATTAGGTACTTTATATAAACATTCTTGTATCCACGATACATGTTTAGTTGATCAGTTAATCAACTGATTAAAGCTTGTAATCTGTTTCTTTGTTAAGAAACTTGGAATGGAATTCCTTTGTTATCAACTGTTGATAATCTATCAAGCTTTTAGTATGAATAATCCATATATTGTTTCTAAAACAATTTCTACCTTCATGAATCATATTCATATCGTAGTCTGATCAAGTCTAACTTGCTCAGATATGAATTTTTTGCGTCTAAGTCATCATGAAATGATATCTTGAAAGATCTCTATCTTTCTGGACATGATTTCATATTTCTATGTGTGTTATGCATCTGAATATTCCAAATATCAAAACTTAAGCAACTCTTTACTTATTGTCCAAGAACCAGGTATGCATTCATCAGGGATAGTTCTATCCCACTCAAGATTAATAAAATATCAATGACTCTTAAAGAAACATATGAAACTCTTTGTGTATAGGAGTTCATGAATAACTTCCCATCCTTAATTGTTTGTAGGACTATTCTTACTCCATATCCAATATAGTGTGGTTTACCTATTCTGAATGAACCTTTAGTTCTAAGCTAGTGTTTACGTTTTAGATCTGTCAATCAAGATAGCTGATTTCTTTCTCTTATGACCTAGTGTCTAGACATGATCTTGGAGATCCTTGTCTAATCACCTAGTCATAGAGTAACAATAACTATTATCGCTTTCGGATCTTATCGCATAAGACAATTCTTTGCCAGAGCTGATGATGAAACAATTTCAGTCATCTTAATCGATTAAATTTAAGTACGCTACATTGTATCTCATATAACAGTTTTATTACGTTTAATTTAACGATTTGTTTTAAACTCATTCTTGGTATCTATTAGATCTGATCTAATATTCATCTATTTGACTTGAGTAACATATCTCATATGTTTTATGCCTCATGTCTTTAGATGTTTGAATTCTCAATTCAACTTTGACAACTTGATATTACATGAATAACTTATAATAAGTCTAAATTTTATTCCAAATAAAATCATTCAATCATGCAATACTCAAAAAGAAAATAAAACCAGAATTTAAATTGTTCTAAACAAAATAATCATAGCATTATCCAATGATGCATCCTGAAACTTGAATCTCTCAAAACTTCACTGTAAAGTGACCTTCAAGTTTCATCCGTCTTTCTTTTCTTCTCGCTTCCCTCCTTTCCTTTCATCTCTACAAAACAAATTTGCATGTCTTAAAAGTCCAACTTTTAGAAGATAAAAGAAATAGGGAACAGTTGCCGGGAAAGCTGAAGTGAATGCCATAAAACATTCTCTTGCTTCAGCTGCCTCGGGCATTTCTCTAACACGACATCTTGGTTTAGAGATATGCTTCTTGGTTTCACCAATAGCTTTGCCCATGTCCCTGGCCTTGACAGTCTCTTCTGGTACCTCTTTACTTGTGCCAGACAGGTGAAGACCATCATTAAACATTCCTTTAAAGATGTCATCACTAGCGTATGTGTCACACTCCAGTTCCTAGATACTAGTTGCAGTGACGTTGATACCAAAACACACACAGAGGAAGACTAAACCATAAACTTTTATTTATTGTAAACATAACATTGTTTTACAATCTAGAATTGACTGGATACAAAATATGGTTCCCAACAAGAACCTATAACACTCGACTTATAGTTCAATAACGTGCCACCAACTTCGGCCTTATGGTTCCACGCGAACCTGCCTTCAGTTAATCCTAGTTATCAAAACATGGCACCTGTACATCATCAGGAATGTCAACTACAAGCCTCTAGCTAGTGGTCACCTGTGCTAAAAACATTTAAAAATATTTGGATCAGCACAAAGCTGGTGAGTTCATAAACAAAATCATGTTTTCATAACCATATCAACAAGACGAAACGACCATCAATCCCAAATTCCCACCCAGTAGCCACACAAGGACTCTGAGCTTTTATTATTTAGTTGTCATTTGAAAAATGCATTTATCCTAAATGGTAAACATACAACAAACACAACCAAACAAAAGGTGAATCAAGCCACTAAAGTGTTCGGTTTTTCCCGGGCTAATAGGATGAACCGAAAGAGTCAAATGGGACAGACAATCAAACATCCAACTTCTTGGTCTTGATTTCTTCCACTTGCTTCAAGATCTCCATCTTGTCCTCCGGGACATCTTTGGTCTATCTGTCTTTAACTCCTTCTTTTCTTTCTCGTTCCGGTTACAATTTACAATTTTACAATAAAATAAAAATTGACAAAGCCTAATCTATTACAACAAGGCTTCCAAAACAACCAAAAAATACAAGATGAATTAAAAATCAAATCCAAACCAAACAAACAAATAAACACGGGTCTAGGGCTCGATTCACCAATCAACACAATCACAAGAAACACAACGATGCAATCTTTTTTCAAGTTTGCTTTGACAAAATAAATCCTAATTGCAATTAAAAAAAATATTGAACTATTTGTTTGCATAAGTGGCTCTGATACCACTGTTGGGGTTTCGTGCTAGGGTCAAAACTCTTTTAAAACGTATAATGGAAAAACAAGCTTGAAACGATCTAGGCTAATCCCTAGATTGCCCCACCAGGAGTACAGATGAAACCGAATATTCAATACACAACCATACGGGGTTTAGGGTTATACCTTTCACGTGTAGGAGACGAAAACCAAGATGTAACCCCACGTGAAAACAATCCGGTCGCTAGATCCGGCTACACGAACTAAACCCGCAACTTCTAATCCACCCACACAAAACCGAATCTCTATCCGTCTTGTCTCCAATGCTCCCGAATCCAAAAAAGAAACTCTATTCGTTTTTCCCGATCACTCAGTGTCACCACCTACGAAACCGGTGTTAGTAACACCTAACGGTACTGGAGGTACACAACGGTCCTTAGCGGCTCACGGAGACAACCCGACAACCGGGTCTCCCGGTGATTGCTAAAAGACGGTGCAAAAGGGAATGAAACCGGGAACGGTAGCGGCGACAACGGCTGATTGAGGGCGGCGGCGATGGCGGTTACAACGGCGAAGGCCAACGGTGGCTACCCTTGCGGCAACGTCGGCGGCGACGGTTGTCCGGCGGACGGCGGAGCAGGTGGAGGCGGCAACTCTGGCTAGGGAGGTGGTGATGGCGCAAGGAGGGAGAAGGGGGATTAGGGTTTTGACTTTTGCAATTAGATGGATCATTAATCCCTTCCCTAGACTTTGTATTTATAGATGGCCAATAACTTAATCCCCAAGTTTAGGGTTTTAAGTTTGGGCTTAATTCCATCTTTAATCCTTGTGATTATCTAATAATCACAATTAACCAAGACACTTTGGTTAATTAAATATATAACATTTATATATTTATTAATACAATTAATTAACTTATAATTAATTATATATATATATATCCAATATATGTACATAACTTTGTTGGATATGGGATGTCCGATCGTCAATTAAATCAAGTTGCTATCGAGGTACGATCCAAAGAGTTACACTTTGAAAAACGAGCATGTGACAATCTAGACTTTTCCAGTTAACTCCGTTAGAAAAAACCAGTTAAAGTTAACTGAAATTAACTTTATTCAAACTTCAGGGACTATTTCTGTCAATATTCCAAACTTAAACTTCAAGGACTAGTTATGTCATAAGCCTAAACTATTCTGTTGACTTTTGAAAAGTCAAAATCCACTCTGTTGACTTTAAAAGTCAAAATTAACCATGAGTTAACTTCATTTAAACTAGAGGGATCAAATCTGCCAAGTTTCGAACTACAATTCTCAGCAAAACCTCAGGGACCTTTTCTGCAATTTCTTGAAACAGGATTGTTGACTCCTAAAGTCAAAATCGCGGTTTGATCCCAAAATCCGGACGTTTCAGATCGATATTCGTTGGAATCAAAACCGTTTTGCACGTCTATGATCTTAACGAGCATCTTTAAGTCATTAAACGCCACCAAATTAATCGAATTAACGATAATTATTGAGAATTAATGTGTAACCGTCGACCACGATCTAATCATCATCTAATTCGTCTTAACCCGATGTTAACACTACGAATTGTGACTCTGAATTCGATCGTCGAGCACTCCTGAGACTTTTGCACATACTACATTGGTCGGAACAACAGCAGAAGCCGCCGGAAATTGGACTGGTCACAGCCGGCACACGTTTTAGTCGAGAGCTACCAATTCGGTGTTCTTTCTGGTAACTAATCATACCCTCAGTTTCGTCTCTGTGTCTTCATTGAAAGCCCCATGATTATCAGGGCTCCTAATATCGAATTTATCACGAACCAATTTCTAGGGTTCATACGTTTCTAATTTAATCGAACCCTATGAATTCGATATCAGATAATGAAATTAAGCATACCCTCAGACTCGTCTCGAAGTCCAGATCGAAAGCCCTATCAATCCAAGGGCTCATAACATCAAATCAATGATAAACCGATTCTAGGGTTCATCATAGGGACTGTTGAATCGGATCCTAGCCTAAACACCATATCAATCCAATTAACCAATACGGTTAGGTTCGTAATCATCCTCTTACCGAAAGCCCTATGAATCCAGCATCAATTATCACAAGAATTAAACAAATCAATCTCATGTTCTTAAACCAGAGTTTTGGCTCATTTTTCTACAATTAAACGGTCCATAACTTGTTAATTTTGCAATTAAATGATTCCACAGATTCGAAATCAATCGACTAACAAAACCTCTATACCATGAATTCATAACAATATCAAAATTGTTAGATTTTGTCTGGATTTGGCTTCGGTTCGCGCAAAAGGGGAAGAGCTCGCGAGAGCCGGGTGTTAAAACCATCTCAGCCCGGTATCCTTCGCGATACCCTAGCGGGCGGAGATGGTTAAGGCAGTGTGCGGGTGTGGGAGAGACCCGGGTTCGAGGCCGGGCTCCCACATTAAATTTTTGGGACTTTTTCTGTTATATTAAAATATATATAAATTAAACCTATATTATTATAAACCCGTTTAAACGCGTTTTGGCCCGAGAATTGACCCGAGGACTCGGGTTTGAAATTAATGAAAAAAAATATATATTATTTTTACCGTTTTAAAATAATAAACTCTACGCATTTCCAACCCGCGATCCCGTGAAAAATAATATGATTATATTATTTTGAACACGTATTAAATATTTTTAAAATATTATAAACGTTATATTGTTTTCAATCCGTTCGTGACCGTTCGTGACTATTGCGTTAAACTAAATAATATAAAAGTGTATTATTTACCTACGTAATTTATCCGATTTAAAAATAATATAAATTATTATTTTCCACTCCGAGAATAAATTGTCTAATCGTTCGTATTTAAAATAATATATATATTATATTATTTCTTAACCTTCGTAAGCGACTCGATCAAAAGAAAATAATTATCCTATTATTATCCATTGTCGACGTCTGACGCGTTCGTTTATTTTAAATCCTTAGAACAAGTTAGGACATTCTAACTTTCCGTGTCGTCGTCACAAATCCCGAATCGTCCCTAATTATTGTGTTGTATTGTTAGGTCACACGTAAGTCGTTTAAGGCTTACACCCGTGGTTTCAAATTCCTACAGCGTGACCCGATCTTTCACTCGAAATCAGGTGAGTTTTCACGGCCCCTTTTTCAGCATTTAAACTGGGGGAGAAAACATGATACAAACTCTTTTGGTTTTTGTACTTCATTTTATATCAGTTGTTATGACTATGCGTAAACTCTATCATGAAAGTCCACACATCGAACCGTTTAAATATGAATATAGCGAGGTATGTTGGGTAGTACTACTGGGTTTGACAAACCTCACCCACGTTAGTCGCGCTAACTCGATTGGATATCGAACGGGTGCAATATTGACCTAAACGTGCACCGTGGTTGATAGACCTGGTGGGAGGCAATACAAACAGTCAGTTTACGGTTGCGAGCGTAATAGCAAACATGAACATGGGTTAGCTACTCATTGGTATATATATGTTGATTGTACATTAATCTGGTAGACGCTTTATTACTATACTGAAACCTGTGAACTCACCAACCTTGTGTTGACACTTTTCTTACATGTTTTCTCAAGACGCTAAGCTATGGCACATGTTGCACAATTAGGACATGCATGGAGTCCTACTGTCATTTCATTCATTTCAAACATGATAAACAGTTTACTTAATTATATTGATTGACGCTTGTTGCGTGTAACTACTTTAAACTTTATATCAACGTTTACGCTTCCGCATTAACTCTGAACTTTTATGTTATGACATTTCAAGTCCCATATAGTGTCGTTTGATGTAACTAATGATTGAGATCCTGGTTTGTCACTTCCCAAAACGGTAATGCTCCGTTAGTTGAAATTGGGGGTGTGACAAATTGGTATCAGAGCCATTGGTTATAGAGAACTAGGATTGCATACTAGACTATAACCTCACACATTAGTTACACGGCACAGACACTTATACCTGATACATATAGCACCTATACATACATTGCAGTGCATGCATGTTTATACCAGCCGTATCACCCTCAGTTGGCGAGGGACACATCATTTGCATTGCATCATCATTCCCAGTGGCGACACTCGGGGAATCACCGGAACATCATCCACTCCCGTTCGAGGGCAGCGAGACGGAGCCTTCGGAGGAGTCACTTACATCACCATCACCCGTTGAGTATGGTGGGCTTTCTCAGGTCCATGTTATGGACGACACTCAACACTAACGCATATCTCTTTGGGAGTTGGGATCGTCGGAGGCGAGTCCCTACTGTACCCACCAGCAACAATACGCCGAATGAAGGCAGACCGTTGCACGCATCATTGCAGAATCCATTGACACGTAGATGTCATCACTTTCCCGAGCCATGGGCTCGCGTCTTTGGTCAAAATTCTATTGAGAATAGATTGACCACAAATCTGAGAACGCATTGCTCAACGCATACTCAAACCCTATTCTGAATCGGTGGGAAGAACAACTACCTTCCTTCTTCCAGTAACACATATCCATGAACTAGTTTCACTTCTCGAAGTCGCATTACATGTACATGTTTGCTTCATATGCATGTTACCATCTACAATCTGCTGGATTGGACTATCGTATCGTATTTCAACTCGGGTGAATACTCGAATCAAACAATTCCTGACTACTCATACTGATATGAGTCCTAGTTGATCAACTTATGATTGAGAACTAAACTTTTCGATGACTTATCATATCTGACAACACTTTGTACTCATAAATACAAACTAAAGGACATTATGACACAGGACAGGGAGAACTAGGGTGAACATGCAAAGCAAATTATCATTACGGGTGCACACGTAATAGTAATTTGAAGTGCATGTGAGTCCTGGTGAAACCTAGTGTGTGGATAGATGGTCCTAATCAGTGATTTACAGACTTAAGTTTTAACTGTCTGTAGAAATTCTAGTAACCCACCCAACAACTAGTTGGTATCGTTAAAACCTGTTCAACAATTGATAGACGCGACTATCAGGTTGAAGGTGTTTATAGACACACTGGACCATCATTAATGAAATCCATCAATATTATTTTCACTCATGTAAGAGTCTTAGTGACCTTACGACTCTCATTCCAACTTAATCAATGGAACCACCTAGAGTGAAACTCTAGTAGAACCTCAGGGTAAAACCATCGACTCCAACTATGTATACAGAATTTGAGGAATTCTTTCTATGCTAACACGTTATTCCTTACAACCCTATAATAGATCACACTTGAACTTGTTATCTCATCCTTTGACTAATCCATAGGCTAACTTCGAATTTTACTCCAGCATATTCAATCCTGTAAACGGATTTCTTTCTTCACGAAATGATCCGTTGATCCAATGACATTAGGAAATGAAGATTTAACCTAACCAACCATCAGTTGAACGCAACTACTTAAACATACACCCTATCTCCTATGCTACTGGAATCTATATCTCATTAGACTTTTCTTCCTTACATGTGAACCTCTTCTCTTAGCCTATGCATTGGCTGACACTTGCCTTATAAACACTGGTCTCACTAGAAGTCCCTGCATGACTTCATGAAACTAAGTACACTATAGAGATAGAAGACGGTCAAGTAATCGAAACAACTCACAATCTTAAGGCGTGTTAACTAGGATTGGCTGGTCAAAAGATTGACATTGACCTTATGCCAGTCACACTCGGCAACTTCGATGTAATTGTCGGTATGGATTAGTTATCTAAGAACCAAGCCGAAATGATTTGTCGTGAGCAAATTTGTTCGCCTACCTCTCCCGAGTGGAGAAACCCTTTCTGTTCAAGACGAAAAGAGTGGTGTTGTCGTGAGCATCATATCTTTCATGAAAGCACAAAAGCATATACGTAAAGGTCGTATGGCCCTTCTGGCTCTCGTCACCGAGTAGCCATATGAGGAGAAGAAGATTGACGACATACCGATCGTTTGTGATTATCCAGAATTATTTCCCAAAGACCTGCCTGGTCTTCCACCACATCGTCAAGTCAAATTCCAAATTGATCTAGCACCCGGAGCAGCGCCTATTGCTCGGACACCCTGTAGACTTGCACCTAGTGAGTTGCCAGAGCTATCCACACAACTGCAAGAGTTGTTGGATAAAGGTTTCATTAGACCTAGCTCATCACCATGGGGAGCTCCGGTCTTATTTGTCAAGAAAAAGGACAGGACCTTCCACATGTGCATCGACTATCGTGAACTTAATAAAGTAACCAACAAGGATCGTTATCCTTTACCCCACATCGATGATTTGTTTGATCAACTCCAAGGGTCAAGTTTCTATTCCAAAATAGACCTTAGATCTGGTTATCATCAGCTGAGAGTCCGAGATGAGGATATCTCTAAGACTGCTTTCAGGACAAGGTACGGCCATTACGAATTTATGGTCATGCCTTTCGGTTTAACCAACGCACCTGCGGTATTCATGGATCTCATGAACCGTGTGTGTAAGCCTTACCTTGACCAGTTTGTTATCGTTTTCATCGATGACATCCTTATTTATTCCAAGAATGAGGAAGAACATGAGGAACATCTGCGTCTAATTTTGGAACTACTTAAGCAAGAGCAAACTTTATGCTAAGTTTTCCAAATGTGAATTTTGGATTCGAGAAGTTCAGTTTCTAGGGCATGTGGTAAATGAAAAAGGGATACATGTCGACCCATCCAAAATAGAAGCCATCAAGAATTGGGCAGCACCGACGACTCCGACTGAAGTGCGACAATTTCTGGGATTGGCCGGTTATTACCGTCGTTTTATCGAAGGATTTTCAAAGATTGCACAACCTCTCACCGCCCTAAATCAAAAAGGAAAAGCCTATAATTTGGGCGATAACCCAGAGTCAGCTTTCCAGCACCTCAAACAGAAACTTTGCAGTGCACCTATTTTAGCTCTTCCAAAAGGAACCGACGATTTTGTGGAGTATTGTGATGCATCTATTCAAGGTCTGGGTTGTGTCTTAATGCAACGCGAAAAGGTAATCGCATACGCTTCACGTCAGTTAAAGGTTCACGAGAAAAACTACACCACTCATGACCTAGAGTTGGGAGCAGTAGTTTTTGCACTTAAGATATGGAGACATTAATTGTACGGTACCAAATGCACCATCTACACCGACCACAAGAGCCTCCAGCATATCTTCGAGCAGAAGGAGTTGAACATGCGACAACGTCGTTGGGTTGAACTTTTAAATGATTACGACTGTGCGATCCGGTATCATCCGGGTAAAGCTAACGTTGTGGCTGATGCACTAAGCCGAAAGGAAATGAAACCCAAACGAGTTCGAGCATTACAACTTACTATTCACCCTGGATTGCCTGACAGAATCCGTAGTGCTCAACTTGAAGCCTTTAAAGAAGAGAATCTACCGCTAGAAGGTACACGCGGTATGGAAGCACAACTTGAAGTAAAATCTGATGGAATTCGTTACTTCGTCGAACGAATATGGATTCCAGTGTTCGGAAATTTAAGGGAACTGGTCATGGATGAAGCGCACAAATCTAGATATTCTGTTCATCCAGGTTCTGACAAGATGTACCACGACCTTAAGGTGTTATATTGGTGGCCAAAGATGAAGGCCGATATAGTCACCTATATAAGCAAGTGCCTGACTTGCTCAAAGGTCAAGGTGGAATATCAAAAGCCTTCTGGTCTCCTGCAGCAACCGGAAATCCCAATCTGGAAATGGGAGCAAATATCCATGGACTTCATAACAAAATTGCCCAGGACTCCCAGTGGATGTGATACCATTTGGGTGATCGTTGATCGTTTGACGAAATCTGCACACTTCTTGGCAATTAAAGAAACCGATAAAATGGAAAAGCTTACCCGCATCTATTTAAAGGAAGTCGTTTCTCGGCACGGTGTGCCTATCTCTATCATCTCGGATCGAGACGCTCGATTCACATCTCATTTCTGGCAGTCATTACAGAAAGCTCTTGGTACGCGTCTAGATATGAGTACGGCTTATCATCCGCAGACCGATGGTCAAACGGAGCGTACTATCCAAACCCTAGAAGACATGCTCCGAGCTTGTGTGATTGATTTTGGAAATACTTGGGAGTCTCACTTACCCTTAGTGGAGTTCTCCTACAATAATAGTTATCACACTAGCATCAAAGCGGCACCGTTTGAGGCATTGTACGGACGTAAATGCCGATCACCTATCTGTTGGGCCGAAGTTGGGGATAGCCAGCTTATAGGTCCCGAGCTTGTATTTGAAACTTCTGAAAAGATCGTTCAAATCCGATATCGTATGGCGGCAGCTCGAGATTGTCAAAAGAGCTATGCCGACAAACGTCACAAACCGTTGGAATTTCAAGTCGGTGACATGGTCTTACTTAAAGTCTCACCTTGGAAAGGTGTCATTCGCTTTGGAAAGCGAGGAAAGTTAAACCCTTGCTATGTTGGACCTTTCAAAATATTAAAGAGAATCGGACCAGTCGCGTACCAGCTAGACCTACCTGAAAGACTTAGTGGTGTGCACAACGTCTTTCACGTCTCAAATTTAAAGAAATGCCTAGCAGATGAATCACTCGCAGTTCCGCTGGAGGAACTACATGTTGATGAACAGTTACGTTTCGTCGAAGAACCTGTGGAAATTATGGATAGGGAAGTCAAATCGTTAAAGCGCAGCAAAATCCCTATTGTTAGAGTCCGTTGGAACTCGAAACGCGGACCAGAATTCACGTGGGAGCGCGAGGATCAGATGATGCGTAAATATCCTAATCTGTTCAAGCACTCCACGTCAAACTCTTAAGGTACTATTTTAATTTTCGGGACGAAAATTCTTTCAACTAGGGAATGATGTGAAGCCCCAGAAAATTTTTTTTTGTTATTTTAATTTTCGGGACGAAAATTCTTTCAACTAGGGAATGATGTGACAATCCAGACTTTTCCAGTTAACTCCGTTAGAAAAAACCAGTTAAAGTTAACTGAAATTAACTTTATTCAAACTTCAGGGACTATTTCTGTCAATATTCCAAACTTAAACTTCAAGGACTAGTTATGTCATAAGCCTAAACTATTCTGTTGACTTTTGAAAAGTCAAAATCCACTCTGTTGACTTTAAAAGTCAAAATTAACCATGAGTTAACTTCATTTAAACTAGAGGGATCAAATCTGCCAAGTTTCGAACTACAATTCTCAGCAAAACCTCAGGGACCTTTTCTGCAATTTCTTGAAACAGGATTGTTGACTCCTAAAGTCAAAATCGCGGTTTGATCCCAAAATCCGGACGTTTCAGATCGATATTCATTGGAATCAAAACCGTTTTGCACGTCTATGATCTTAACGAGCATCTTTAAGTCATTAAACGCCACCAAATTAATCGAATTAACGATAATTATTGAGAATTAATGTGTAACCGTCGACCACGATCTAATCATCATCTAATTCGTCTTAACCCGATGTTAACACTACGAATTGTGACTCTGAATTCGATCGTCGAGCACTCCTGAGACTTTTGCACATACTACATTGGTCGGAACAACAGCAGAAGCCGCCGGAAATTGGACTGGTCATAGCCGGCACACGTTTTAGTCGAGAGCTACCAATTCGGTGTTCTTTCTGGTAACTAATCATACCCTCAGTTTCGTCTCTGTGTCTTCATTGAAAGCCCCATGATTATCAGGGCTCCTAATATCGAATTTATCACGAACCAATTTCTAGGGTTCATACGTTTCTAATTTAATCGAACCCTATGAATTCGATATAAGATAAAAAATTAAGCATACCCTCAGACTCGTCTCGAAGTCTAGATCGAAAGCCCTATCAATCCAAGGGCTCATAACATCAAATCAATGATAAACCGATTCTAGGGTTCATCATAGGGACTGTTGAATCGGATCCTAGCTTAAACACCATATCAATCCAATTAACCAATACGGTTTGGTTCGTAATCATCCTCTTACCGAAAGCCCTATGAATCCAGCATCAATTATCACAAGAATTAAACAAATCAATCCCATGTTCTTAAACCAGAGTTTCGGCTCATTTTTCTACAATTAAACGGTCCATAACTTGTTAATTTTGCAATTAAATGATTCCACAGATTCGAAATCAATCGACTAACAAAACCTCTATACCATGAATTCATAACAATATCGAAATTGTTAGATTTTGTCTGGATTTGGCTTCGGTTCGCGCAAAAGGGGAAGAGCTCGCGAGAGCCGGGTGTTAAAACCATCCCAGCCCGGTATCCTTCGCGATACCCTAGCGGGCAGAGATGGTTAAGGCAGTGTGCGGGTGTGGGAGAGACCCGGGTTCGAGGCCGGGCTCCCACATTAAATTTTTGGGACTTTTTCTGTTATATTAAAATATATATAAATTAAACCTATATTATTATAAACCCGTTTAAAAGCGTTTTGGCCCGAGAATTGACCCGAGGACTCGGGTTTGAAATTAATGAAAAAAAAAAAAATTATTTTTACCGTTTTAAAATAATAAACTCTACGCATTTCCAACCCGCGATCCCTAGAAAAATAATATGATTATATTATTTTGAACCCGTATTAAATATTTTTAAAATATTATAAACGCTATATTGTTTTCAATCCGTTCGTGACCGTTCGTGACTATTGCTTTAAACTAAATAATATAAAAGTGTATTATTTACCTACGTTATTTATCCGATTTAAAAATAATATAAATGATTATTTTCCACTCCGAGAATAAATTGTCTAATCGTTCGTATTTAAAATAATATATATATTATATTATTTCTTAACCTTCGTAAGCGACTCGATCAAAAGAAAATAATTATCCTATTATTATCCATTGTCGACGTCTGACGCGTTCGTTTATTTTAAATCCTTAGAACAAGTTAGGACATCCTAACTTTCCGTGTCGTCGTCACAAATCCCGAATCGTCCCTAATTGTTGTGTTGTATTGTTAGGTCACATGTAAGTCGTTTAAGGCTTACACCCATGGTTTCAAATTCCTACAGCGTGACCCGATCTTTCACTCGAAATCAGGTGAGTTTTCACGGCCCCTTTTTCAGCTTTTAAACTGGCGGAGAAAACATGATACAAACTCTTTTGGTTTTTGTACTTCATTTTATATCAGTTGTTATGACTATGCGTAAACTCTATCATGAAAGTCCACACATCGAACCGTTTAAATATGAATATAGCGAGGTATGTTGGGTAGTACTACTGGGTTTGACAAACCTCACCCGCGTTAGTCGCGCTAACTCGATTGGATATCGAACGGGTGCAATATTGACCTAAACGTGCACCGTGGTTGATAGACCTGGTGGGAGGCAATACAAACAGTCAGTTTACGGTTGCGAGCGTAATAGCAAACATGAACATGGGTTAGCTACTCATTGGTATATATATGTTGATTGTACATTAATCTGGTAAACGCTTTATTACTATACTGAAACCTGTGAACTCACCAACCTTGTGTTGACACTTTTCTTACATGTTTTCTCAGGACGCTAAGCTATGGCACAGGTTGCACAATTAGGACATGCATGGAGTCCTACTGTCATTTCATTCATTTCAAACATGATAAACAGTTTACTTAATTATATTGATTGACGCTTGTTGCGTGTAACTACTTTAAATTTTATATCAACGTTTACGCTTCCGCATTAACTCTGAACTTTTATGTTATGACATTTCAAGTCCCATATAGTGTCGTTTGATGTAACTAATGACTGAGATCCTGGTTTGTCACTTCCCTAAACGGTAATGCTCCGTTAGTTGAAATTGGGGGTGTGACAGAGCAATTAATAATGTTTGATCGTAAACATTATAGTTCACGAAATGCGGAATTTTAATTCGGTGGATAAATATTTAGAGAAATATTTAAACGGTTAGTTCATAATTATTTATTTAGAGAAATAATTAAAGC
Organism: Smallanthus sonchifolius; assembly: GCA_023525975.1. Taxonomy (NCBI): domain Eukaryota; kingdom Viridiplantae; phylum Streptophyta; class Magnoliopsida; order Asterales; family Asteraceae; genus Smallanthus; species Smallanthus sonchifolius. The sequence goes on from CM042022.1 coordinate 83,190,238, forward strand.
ACAAAAGGTTTGGACGTTTAAGAGTTAAACGTTAATTGGTGAATATTTACTAATCATTTGTAATTAGTAAAGTTGAGGGATTAAGAGTGATTAACAGTTAATCGCTAGGGAATTAACAGTTAATACCCTAGGGTCCAATATGTAATTAGGGTGGTTATAAATATAACCTTAGCTAAAACACTAATAATAATCTAGTTTCCTCCACTCCCAAAACCTGCGCAAGAGGAGCCGTCCCCCTCCCCCTTCTCGGCCGTCGATCACCATCGGCGCCACCGTCGTGCTCCGCCACCACTGCCGAGCGCCACCGCCTAGACGCCGTCGCCGTTCCGTGTAAACCGTGAGATGGTTTTCCGTAGCTGCGGGTTTTTTGTGTTCTGTCACTAGCGAGACGCTCATTGAACCAAAGTGCAGATCTTTTGGTTAATCGTCTAAGGTATATTTGTTTACCCGCTATGGTTGGTTTTATTTTATTTTTTATTGATGTAGTGCGAAGCACACATCTTTATTCATATTATTTTGTGCGTTTTTACTTAGTTTTATATTCGTTTTGAGTCGTTTAAATCTGTATTTGAGTCTGTTATATATTTGCATGTGCTCGTGAAGAATACAAGTGAATATCGGAAGAAATCGAGCAAGAGAATGAAGCCGGAAGATTAAAAGAGAAAAAGTTGAAATTTTGAGACCTCGCGGTACGCGAGAGAGACAGAGAGAAGCCTCGTGGTACGCGAGGAAAGTAAAAGGGGCGCCCGACTAATTTGTTCCTCGCGGTACGCGAGGAACCCAACCCATGTTTTCGCGGTACGCGAGAGACAGGAAAATCAAGAAAAACCCTAAATTCGAATTATATTAGAATTACAATGCCATAATATCAAAAGTTCGACCTTTCAGCCGTCTGGAGCAACCTTTTGGGAGATTTTGGGAGTTAGGAAGTCAATCAGAGTGAGAAGTTGAAGGCTTTGAGATCCGGGTTCGTTTTAGTAGCGTATTCGGTTTGAAAGCTTGAATCTTTATCTTTGATTTGATTGTTTTGAACCATGTTTCTGTCTTTTACTTCTGTTATGAATGTTTTGAGTATGATTCTTGGCTAAACACTTGATACTGCCTAGGTTTTTGATGATTACTGCGTAAAGTTATGATTTTTACTGGTTTTGGATTCTATTTGATGGTTTAATGATCTTGTAAAGAATCTTTTGATATTAATTGTGATGTATATGCATGCTTAGATCTGATTTGTGTTTGATTATTGATTCCGTACGTTGATTGTGGATGTCTTCCAGCTTGATTAGCGTATCTAGGTCATAGAACTTAGGATTTATGGTTCTTTGTGTGGTTTTCTAGAGATAGTAGCCATAGGAGTTGTGGTTGAATGTTAACTAAAACTGAGTGTCTATCCTATCTCAATACCCGAGAAGTGAGAGAATCCGAGTGTCAGCTGTCGTAGAGGAAGTTGGTATTAGGTGTCCAGTGATTGTTGCTATCCTGAGTCATAGTTCTTATCTTTAGATTACCCCGTGCATTCTTCGAATGTATGGTGGACAGTAAGATTGAAAGGTGATCTGTCTATTCGGGTACTTTATCATTGTTGGAGAGACCGAAAGGTAATCCACTATCTGGTGAGTTATTGCATCTTTAGGTTCCTTAGCTAGTGACACCCTGAGAGTGATTAGGGATCCACTAGGTTGTCTAAAGTTGTTTCCTTAGAAACCCAGATCCATCATAGTTTCCAGAACCGGTAGAAGTTGTGCTTTGCAAGTAGGATTCCGAGCTAGGTAGTATTCTTCCCATCTCTGATTTCTTCCTTAGTTTTTATCTTGATAGTTGAGTCGACTTTGTTTGCTGCATTCTTAGTTAATATTTAGTGTAGTCAACCCCCCAATCATCAATCTTTAGTCCGAGTCAGAGTCTAGTATTAGTATTCAGTGTCTCTAGGGTTCGATATTCCGGTTTACCATTAAGCTGTGCTACACTCGATAAGTACACTTGACTGTCAGTGCGGTCTAGTTCATAGGTTTTCCACTTATTACTTAGGAGTCTAGATTAGGTTTTGTTAGTTTTTATATAGACCTTCTGGGCGACATCATTTATACATGTGTACTCGAATCACTGACGGGATACCGGTTTAGAACCGTTAACATGTACAACTGCTTCCGCTCAATAAATCTGATTTATTTATTTAATAAGATTAAATTAATATTGTTTTAAAAGTTAAAACTGGTAAGGCCTGTTTAACTTTTAAACGACCTTTAATATACATAGTTGTTTGTGGTGTAACTTTTTGGATCTTATCTCAATGGCCATGTTGTCGAATGTCGTTACTTGGGAATATAAGTCCAACATGGACATGGTATGAGGGAAGGATAGACTTTTGAAATAGTTTTGGATGGCTCTAAATGAAACCCTAGAATACTTGAATAGGGTAAGAGTGACATAAGGCCTGTAATGTGAAACCCTAAACCTACTTATAGGGTAAATGAGTGAGAAACTGAACAAAAATTTATATCTGAGCAAACAAATGGCTGAGAATCAAAACATGGAAATACGTGATGAAGGGAGCAATAGGATAGATGCGTCTCCACCTCCCGATGAAACGAAGTAGAACAAGTCGAAGCTACCCGGAGACAAATTGCATTAGAAGTAGGAAAGGCATTCGACGCAAGTATTCCTATCATCTAAGCCGAATTACAAAGCTCTCTTGAGAGCTGGTTTAAGAATCATAAGGAGGCAGAAAAACCTCAGAATAAGTAAGATGATATTCCTAAGGTTGATGTTAAATCAACCCGATGCACGTAAAAAGATTTCATGACATGCAAACCAAAAGAGTTCAAGGGAATGGTAGATCCCTTAGAAAGTCAGAGATGTATTGCTGCAATAGAAATGGTCTTTGACACGTGCCATTGGAGTAAGGAAGATGAGGTGATGTTCGCCACCAACCAGTTTAGTGGAAGAAATGAAGATTGGTGGGGTGTAGTGAAACAAGAAAAAGGAAGAGATAGGATAAAGGAGATGAAATGGGAAGAGTTCAAGGATATCTTCCTAAAACATTATTGCCCATGAGCGGCAACATATAAGATCATAGAAGAATTTCTTCATCTCTGACAAGATAAGGAATCAGTAGATGAGATCACGGGAATCTTCTTTGACAAAGAAAGATTTTGCCCCGCCCTTCTCACAACCCCCAAGATGTGGATGATAAGGTATCATCTCGTTTTGAAAACAGAGATTAGAGAATTCATTTCTCCATCCAAGTGTGCAGACATGGAAAAAATGATTAATGAAGCTCGTGAACGGGAGACAGAGCTCAAAATACAAGAGGGAAGAGATGGGAAGAGGAAGAAAGAGAATATTCCCTCTCCTACACCCATCAAGAAAATTAAATTTGGAAAATTTGGTAGCTACTACACTCCAAGGAAAGAAACGAGGGAGTGTAGATTCTGTGGGAAGAAGCACTTGGGAGAATGTCGGCTTCAGCCTGTGCCAAGTGTGGAAAATCTGGACATATGACATATCAGTGTATGAGTCCAGTAAGATTATATTACAACTGTTATAATCCGAGACATACAAGCAGAGAATGTCCAGAGTTGAAGCAGCAACTAGAGAAAGTTGTGGAAGGATCTAGGACGTCAGAAAATGAAATTAAATGTATTGAAGCTCCTAAAGCAAGGGGTAGGGCCTTCCAGATAACAACAAAGGAAGCTAAAGAGATTCCTGACGTAGTATCTGGTACCTTCCTCTTAAACTCCCTACCTGCTTGTCTTTCATTCGACACTGGAGCTAGTAGATCCTTAAAATTTTTAAACCTTGAGACATTCGTTAGAAGTAAGTTGGCAAAGGCATTAGAAGTTGAGATTACTAGTGATATAAATTGTATAGTAACCGAAATATGCCGAGATTGCTGACTATTAATCAAAGGAGAAGAATATCTCGTCGACTTGATTCCAATGGCAACGCAAGAATTTGACGTAATCATTGGAATGGACTGATTGTCCTCTCATCACGCGACACTCATCTGAAATTGTAAGATCGTGTAGTTTACATCACATACAGGAAAAGAGATTTGTATATATGGAGAAAGAAAAATCAAATCACCCTCTGTTCAATGGCTAGGGTGAGAAGTTACGTAAGGAAAGGTCATCAAGTATTTTTGGCTTATGTAGCCGATGCCGAGATGAAAGGGAAAGAGATTGATCAAGTTCCAGTAGTAAGTGAATTTCCTAACGTATTCCCTGATGATACCGCGGGCGCTCCACCGAGAGAGAGAGAGATCGAATTCACAATTGACTTAATTCCTGAAGCTAATTCAGTAGCTAAGGCTCCCTATCGTTTAGCACCAACTGAGATGAAGAAATTACTGTCACAACTTCAAGAGTTGTTGGACAAGGGATTCATATGCCCGAGTGTATCCCCATGGGGTGCACCTATCTTTTTCGTTAAGAAGAAAGACGGTAGTATGTGGATGTGCATATACTATCGAGAATTGAACAAGATGACCATCAAGAATAGGTATCCTTTACCTAGGATTGATGATCTGTTCGATCAGTTACAAGAATCTAGTTGGTTTTCTAAAATCGACTTGAGATCCGGGTATCACCAAGTTAAGGTACGGGAAGAAGATGTACCTAAGAATACTTTCCGAACTCGTTGCAAACACTACGAGTTTGTGGTGATGCCTTTTGGAGCAACGAACGCTCCGACTATATTCATGGATCTCATGAATAGAGTGTGTTGACCGATGTTAGACAAATTCGTCATTGTCTTTATTGACAACATTCTGATCTATTCACGGAGCGAGGAAGAACACTCTCAACACCTTCATAAAGTTCTCACTACTTTACGAGAGGCAAAATTATTTGCAAAATTTTCTAAGTGTGCATTCTGGTTACAAGAAATTCAGTTTATGGGTATTGTAATGCTGAAGGCATTTCAATAGATCCAGTAAAGGTAGAGGCTGTAATGAATGTTCTCCACCTAAAACTTTGTCAGAGATTTGAAGCTTCTTAGGGTTAGCTAGCTATTATAGAAGACTCATTCAATATTCTTCAAAGATAGCCACCACACTGACTAAACTAACTCGAAAGAATTCGAGATTGGAATGGAATGCAGAGCAAGAGAAGGCATTCTAAACATTAAAAGAAAAACTGATGAAAGCTCCAATTCTGGCTTTGCCAGAAGGAGCAGAAAATTTTGTTGTATATTCTGATGCCTCGAAGCTTGGGTTAGGATGTGTGTTAATGCAAAGAGGAAAGGTGATAGCCTATGCCTCACGTCAATTAAAGACATACGAAGTGAAATATCCAACCCATGATCTAGAATTAGTCGTGGTAGTATTCACACTAAAGATCTGGAGATATTATCTATATAGAACAAAATGTACAATCTATACAGACCAAAAAAGTCTGAAGTATTTCTTTGACCGGAAAGACTTAAACATGAGACAAAGAAGATGGTTAGAACCGGTCAAGGATTATGATTGTGAAATCTTATATCACCCGGGAAAGGCTAACGTTGTAGCCGATGCACTAAGTCGCAAGGAAGAGCATCTTCCCATTAAGGTGAGGGCTTATAAATTAATAGTAACCCCTGACTTCATCAATCAGCTTAAGGATGTGAACATCGAAGCTCTTAAAGAAGAGAACATCAAGAAAGAAAGAATGGCTGGTCAGGAAAAGGTTCTGGAAGAGAATGAATTTAAAGTCAAGACTCGATTTGGTCGTATGTGGATACCACGATCGGGTGAGTTTAGACTTAAGATTCTTGATGAAGCGCATAAATCATGATTTTCTATTCAACAGGGTACTACAAAAATGTACCAAGATCTATGTATAGATTATTGGTGGCTGGTATGAAATTTGAAATAATAAAATATGCCGCTAAATGCTTAACTTGTTCGCAAGTTAAAGCATAACATCAAAATCCATATGGGCTACCACTAGAAATCCTAGAATGGAAGTAGGAACATATTACTATGGATTTCATAACAAAGCTACCCAAAATAGCTAAAGGTTATGATACCATATGGTTGGTTGTAGATAGGCTAACTAAAAGTGCTCACTTCTTGCCCATACGAGAGACTTACTCTTTGGAGAAATTTGCAGACTTGTTTATCAAAGAAATATTTCAATTGTCTCTGATAGAGATACGCATTTTACTTCACATTTTTAGAAAAAACTTCCATGAAGAGATGTGAACTAAGTTATTAGTAAGCATAACAAATCATCCTCAAACCGACGGACAAAGTGTGAGAACGATACAGACTCTCGAGGATATGCTACGTTCTTGTATTATTGATTTTGGTGGCAGCTGGGATAACCATCTACCTTTGATGGAATTTTCGATTAATAATAGCTACCATGTGAGTATTGGTATGCCACCATACGACATGTTATACGGCAGAAGATGTAGAACTCCCGTGTGTTGGGGAGTAGTTGGACAGAAAGAATTAGGGAGTAAGGAAATCGTTCAGGCTATAGCTGAAAAGCTTGACCTGATCAAAGCTCGTATAAAAGCTACACACGATAGACAAAAATTATACACAGATAAATGGTGTAGACCAATAGAATTCTAAGTTGGAGATTACGTTTTATTAAAAGTATCTCCATGGAAAGGCTTGATTCGATTCAAGAAATGAGGTAAGTTAAGCCCACGATTTATTGGCCCTTTCCATATTATTAAACGAGTGGGAAATGTGGCTTACAAACTTGAGTTACCTAAATAGTTGAATAAGATACATAACAATTTCCATGTATCTTATTTACGAAAATGTTTGACGGACGAAACTGCTCACGTACCACTAGAAGAGATAGAGGTTGTGAGAAACTGACTTATGTCGCAGAACATGAGAGGATTCTAGATATAAAAGAAAAAATGTTACGTCAAAAGACTATTAAACAAGTGCTGGTGCAATGGAAGCACAGAAAAGGGTCAGAGATGACCTGGGAAAGTGAAGAAGAAATGAAGAGGACCTACCCTCAGTTATTCGAGAATTGACAGGTTTCGAGGACGGAACATAATTTAAGGGGGGAAGAATTGTAACACCCCAAATTTTAAGGGAATAAAAGTGGAAGGACTAGAACTGTAATTAGACCAAAGTTTAGGAGCTAAAAATGAAAAATTATGAAAATTGGTTGGTAGCGGACCGCTACCAGACCCTTGGAGGTTCGCTATGTGTGGAAAAAGGAAGTAATGATGGGGGTACCACACGTCAGACTCATGTCTGATGACTAAACCCTATCGCGAACCGCTACGACAGGCGTAACGGTCCGTTAAGCCGCAAAACAACCCGGACAATGAGGGGGCAACATGTAGCGAGTGACGATCCGTTACGGACCTGCTTAGCGGTTCGATACGAGTGCCATATTTAGCCTATATATAGATGGCTCAATTCCTTGTTTTAAACATAAACAAAAACACAACCTTCTGAGCAATGTTTAAGCAAGCGAAATACGGCACGTTGTGAGTGCATGTTAGATCAAGCAAAGCATTTAAGTGAGGAAACAAGTATAGCGAAGACCCGAGGTTATCGTATGTACACTGGACCTGTAATTAGCCTTGTTTTTCTATATGATTATGTGTTTGGGGCATGCTAATGTATGGGTAATGATTATACGTGCTGAGAATGTGAGTATGTGGTACGAACGAGTCTAAACCCTTAAACCGCGTAACAGAGTATTCACGAAGTATCAAAGGGGTGGTGGGTATGCCACTGGTACACCATATATATAAACCTCTTTGATACATCAGTGAGAAACCTTTACAAGGGTATATGGTAAGGACTGGTTTTGAAAGTAAACTAAATACACACAATGAAATGTTGTGTATAGGTGCTACATTTATGTGCTTAATAAATTGGGAGGATGTGGGTCGATTATACCCAAGATCCCAATAAAAAAAAGGGGTCGAGCCTACGGGCAGAAGGACCTTGAGAGAATAAGAAACAATGGACCGAGCCTACGGGCAGAAGGACCTTGTTAGAATATGAAATAAGGGGCCGACCCTACGGGCGAAAGGACCTTGTAAGTATGAATATGAAATAAGGGGCCATGCCTACGGGCAGAAGGACCTTGTAAGTATGAATATGAAATAAGGGGTCAAGCCTATGGGCGGAAGGATCTTGTATAAATGACATGGCATAGGTAGCGTTCGAAGTGTCACTGGGGCCTGTGGTGCCTAGAAAAATGAAATAAGGAACTAAAGGAGTTCCATAAATAAAAGAAATTGTTTTGAACAGACAAAGCGATGTACTTACTTAGCGTAGGCTAATGTAAAAACATTTTCAAAACATTTCAGAAAAGAGCACCCGAAATGATTGAAGCTTCCAAGGACAAGGCCAGTCGGAGACGAGAATCCCTAGATACTTTGTAATATATATATCAAATGTTTGTAAAACAATATTTTATATAATATAAAATGCTTTGTCATTACGATGACAAGGTTTTTGACAACATGGACCAAAATTCCATAAAACTCTGATATTTTAATAAATAAGAAATGAGGGCCTTTCAACAATCACATCATCCGTGAAGAATGTAGGATCAATGTTTTACAAGATGGTTCTGTTTAGTTGAGATTGGCGGAAACAATCACAACTATGCAAAGTAATAAGAAACAGTGAAGGTACTGATAAATGTAAATTGTATTGATTTTCAAAGTTTACAAATTACAGAGAAAACTCAAAGGAAGCATACCTGTACAATGAAGAGAAATAATACATATAAAGGAACTTACAATCAAGACAGACCCTTGATTCTAAGGATCAGATCAAACACAAGCCGTTGATCTTGAATTGATGAGAAGCTATACTACTATTGGTTTACAACATAGAGACAAGTAGCAAAAAGGCAACTGCAGTGAAAAGAATTTCTATAATGAAAAGACAATAGCAAAGCAAAGGTCTTCTCAGTAATCATTTCAGGACAACGCAGAATAGTAGCATTGTCTTTTGTCATCTGCACCCATAACATTCCTTCTGTTGATAGGTGTGTCAGTGTTGCAGAATAGATGTCAGTAGTAAAGTCAAGGCTATGGATGATTTGCCTATAAGCATCATCAATGCTTGATGCTGCTGAGAAACCTATCAGCAGCAACCTTTGAACTTCAGCAGATATGGCCTACCCGCAACGTAGTTGTAGATCAGCAGCAAAGAGTAACCATCCGCAACATAAACACTTATCCGCAGCAACTTCATCAGTGTCAAAATTGTGGAGTCTGCAACATTTACACTTAGAGAATTTTGTAGTCATCAGTCTTTATGTCTACAAACTCCCCCTAGAGTGATACGACCAAAACTCTTTAACGCCTTTGTTCCTGAAGCATAAGCATGTTTAGGACAATCCTTGCAGTCTCATAGCCTCTTAGATCCTTGCTGGGATAGTCAAAGGGAATTTCAGACAAAACTTAATGTCCCTAATTGGCATGCTGAAGATAGCCTTGCTGGAACACCTCATCTTGTGTCCCTTGACATCTTCCAGTGTGTATTCATCTTTGACAGCATTGTAGGACCATTTGATAAGAGGAAAGTGGGATTGGAGAGGTTTTGCATAAATGACAACATCTTTGCTAGGATTGAAGTAATGTTTTATTATTAGAAAGAGATGCCTCCCACTTTCATTGTCAGGCTTATGAGCTTCACCCAACTCAAAAATTTTCTTTAAGTCATAATCTGGAAGTTTCATCACTTCATCAACAGACTTGTAGACTGATCTCTTCTTTTCTACCTCTCCTCTAAACACTTCAAACCATTGATCTGGATCACTTTAAATCCATTGCACAATCATATTTGAATCTTCATATATGGTAGGAGGTTTGATTTTCTTTTTAGGAGGCTGTTGATGAGAGGGAGCTGGGTGAGAGGATTTGGACTCTTTGGGAATGTAGGAGGGAAGTCTAGGAGGGTGAGAGGGAGCTTGTTGATAGGAGGAGGAAGGACTAAGGGATTAGTTTTGGGCTTCTTTGTTTTTCTTTCTTCAGTTGTTTTATCAGCCATTTTCAATAGATTAGTCTTCTTCCTTTCTCACTTGTTTGTAGAGGGATTGAAGGTTCATGGGACCTAACCTCTTTTCACTCTCACCTCTTGAATTAAATAGTCTATCATTACTTTCCTCTCTTCATGAGTTCTTTTATTAAAAGCAATGGCTCTCCTGGACTTTTGTCTTGCCTTTTCTTCTTCTTTAGCTCTTTTCTTATTGGCAAGTTCTCCTTGTTGACCCATAAAAGCCCTGTAGATTTCTTTATTTGATAGCTTCTCAAGGTAGTCTGCATCCTCACCTTGAGAAATAAGAGCTTCTATCTATTCCTCCCTTATTTCTCTTGCTAGTTGGGTGTCAGTTATTCTGAATTTTGCTTCTTCAGCCTTCTGCTTCTCTCTCTCTTCATCTTCTCTGTTGAGTTATTCCTGTAGCTATAGTGTTAGAGCTTCATCTTCTTCTATTTGTGAAGCTACAGGAACTTGAAATTTTGTTGTATCTAGAGATTTTGCAGCTAGATGAACTTGTTGCTCTCTTAAGAGCATGGCAACTTTTCTATCCTGTTCTCTTTTAAGTTGTGCCATCTCTTCTTCTATTTGCCTTCTTCTCTTTTCCACTTTTCTCTTTTCTTTATCAATCCTCTTCTCTTCTTCTTCTATCATGATTCCCTTCCCCTTGTCTTTGTTGGATGCCTCTACTTCTGCTTCATAGACCATAATAGCAGATGCGGAGGTTGCTATTGGAGTCTCAGTATAAGCTTCATTGGCAATTTATGGAGTAGACAGGGGAGGAACATTTTCTTCTTCTACTTCTTCTTCTTCTTCTTCATCTACATTCATAGACTTCCATTCCTTCATGATATTCAGTTCAGTGGTCTTTGCAGATAATGCTTCAGTATTAAGCACAACCTTTGGAGAGGAAGGAGGCGACCCAGAAGATTTAGAGGGTGACTCCACTGCAATCCAGCCACCATTCTTAAGGAAAGACTCAACAAGTTCTACCATTTTTTGACTTCTGGATGAGTCAAAGGCAAAAATCTATGATCTTAGCTCCTAGACTTTAACAAGAAAGTCAGTATTTAGCATTAATATCTCTTAGATGTTGTTGATTTCAAAGGATGATCCATTACACAAGAAGAATTTTATTCCTGAGGGATCAGTGTTGGACCATCCATAGACTTCAAGACCTCTGACTACCTCATTGTACAGATGTCTCCTTAAGCACAAAACTTGATCTTCAGTCAGGACCCTGCTTCTTATCAATCCCAGTCTTTGACTTCTTCTTTCTTATGCTTCTCTTGAGGACTTTGCTTCTTCATCCTCAAGACTAGGATAAGCCACCTCCTTAGTTTCTTCAAGAAACCTCTCAAGTCGCGGCATATTGTCTTCACATATATCATGAAAGTGTTTAATGGCAAGCCTGGCAGAGAGCTTCTTGGATGTGTTGGTGTATTCAGTCAGGTGCATGGTACAGATGTCAAATAGACTTAAGTTGTCCCAGTTGAGTTCTTGAACTCCAGCAAACTCCCATCCAATCTAAAACCTTTCAAATAGGCCATCATACCCCCATACTAGAATAGAGTCAAACTCCAGGTTATTTGCTGTCAGATGGTATTGAGGGTATATGACCTGCCTTGTGATACTTGCAGCAGCTTGAAGTATTTGGATGGTAGGAAGTGTCTCTTCCTCTTCTTTCTCAATCTCCATCTCCTCAAAGAATGCTTCATCTACATCCTTGGCAACCAATCTCCAATCCTCAGAGACCTCTTCTTCTTCGTCTCTGGAAACCATCAGATCATGGACTTGGACAAAGGCAGGTTGGAAGAGTGTTCTTTCAAATTCTTCGTGCTCTTTGAACCAAGTATCTAGGCTTTCATCCTCATCTTAAGACATTTTCTCCCCCTTTTTGGTTGCATCAGTGCATATGGATGAGTCTGTTTGAGTGCCAACTGATACAAGGGAAGGAGGAGTTAATGTTGGGCATTGGTGGCACTCATGCACAGAAACTTGGTGTCTAAGTTTAGACACTTCAGCCTCCAGCAAAGCAACCCTAGCCATCAATTCCAAGTTTTGCAATTTCAGACTGTCCTCATCCAAATATGTGGAATCCTTGGAACTAAATGGGGCCTTAGGCCTAGCCTCTGCATCCCCATCACCCTAGTTTTCTTGGCACCTGGGATTCCTCTCAGTGAAGAATGTTTCAAAAGAAACATTCTCACCATGAGTTGCCATGGTTGGGGTCTTAATGATGTTGTCATTGTCCTCCTGGTCTATTGATGTACCAGGAGTAGTGACAAACCCTTCCATATCCACTCTATCATGACTCCCAAAGTGGACATTCTCAGGTGATGAACTTGGGCTGGGTACATTAGTAGCCAAGTCAATCAGTACCTCCTTGATAGTAGCATTGGGAGAATGTACATCGTCTTGACTTGGTGCCTCTGTACTTAAGTTAAAATAAGAAACAAAATATATGGGCTTAAGTGGGTTCTCTATGGACTCGGGATGTAGTCCTGATCCTAATAGGGATCCTTCCAAGGAAGTCTCCCTAGTATTGTGGCTATCCCTTATGATATTCTTATCAGAGTGTTGTGACTCTTGATGAGGGCTTTTAGATTGGGATTGGGCATCTGAGCCAAGAATAGAAGGATTCTTCTTGCTCTTCTTTCTTTTCCTGGTATAACTTGCCACAACTAGGGCCCTTTGTTCCAATTGGGCTTGAAGAGTGGGGGTGAGTATTTGTTGTACCTGTGAACCTCAGTAGGTTGCATAGGGGTTCGCTCAAGGGAAGCAGTGGTTGTATGTTTAGGCTGTGAAGTGGAGGGTGTGGGATCAGTCTCAGCTGGGGCTGCTGAACTCTCACCCTAGGTGCTTTGTATGTTCCTCATTGTAGATAACAATGGAACATTGACCATTGAGAACTTTTCTAAAACTGTTCTCATACTTTTAAAAATGTTATTTTTATGTCCCCCAATCATATAGATTCTTGCAGTTTTGGAAAGATCTTTTAGTTCATTGTTGAAAATTTCCTGCAAGAACTTGGGGTACATGTAAAAGGCTTGTTTTGCCCCCTCTTGAAGGTTATATCTCAAACCTTCAAAGATTAAGTGAGAGAAGTTGAAGGGCAAGCCAGTTACCAGACTATGAACTGCAGATGTCAGTCCAGAATTGAGTTGATGCCATCCACTTCTTTTTTGAGATATGCATTGAAGAAGAGTGTAGCAAAGGTACTTCCGGGGAGGACCCAACAGAGCTTTCTCAATGGTGTACTCTTTTTGATTTCCAGTGTACCCTATGGATACAAAGGTCCTCATGTAGTCATTTTTGGTGTAGGAGTTGGGAGCACCTTCATCTTGAAGCTTGAGATGTTTTCTGAGTGTTGCTTCACTTACAATGATGTCTTTGCCATCTACTTTGGCCTTGATTTGAGGAATCCCCTGTGCAATGGAGTAAGAGGCAAAGTTCCAGAAATCTTCCATATGAGAGATGTAAATTGTTGGGTTTATGGTCAAAGCAAAATGTATCTTTGAGCGACAGAGGAAGTCGATCATATCATCAAATCCCTCAGATTTCTTCCCTTTAATTAGGTAAGCTGTAAGATTGTGGTATGTTGAGAACTTGTCATCAGGGTTGTTAATATCCAAGTTTGCCATGTTTATGATGAATGGAGGGAATATTTGAAAGGTGGTTATAGGTGTAGGGAGCTTTGAAGGCTTGATTTCGGGAGAAAAGATGAAGGGTTATGTCAGAATTGAATGTGAAGAGGTGAAGGAGGGAATTTGATTTTGTTATAACGGCAAAGGTTGAGGGGTTTGGGAAACGATCACTTGTACAATACAAAAGAAGAAGCGTAGGTGTGTCATCTACAATGACGCTTTACTTTTTACTGTTTTACAGCTGTAACCCACTGTAGTAGTCATGGTAAAGACTGACAGTGACTTTTTATAGCTGGTAAAAATTAATTTGAACCATTTTTTACCTATCCACAACAAACAAGGTTGCAGCTGACGGTTTTACTGGTTCGCAGCAATGGATGTTGTTGCTAATTGCCTTAAAGCTATATGCAGCAAAAATGTTCCTGTGGATGGCCTAAAGTAATCAGCAGCAAAAACTTTTGCTGCTGATAACTTAACCTTTCAGCAGCAACGTTGTTTGCTGCTGACAGATGAAGTTATCAACAATGACTTAAACATATTTTTGAATTTTCAGAAGAATTTAATTAACAACAAAAGAAAGATAAACACATATTAAAAAATTTTTGAGGAGGATTTTAATCAAAGTTCATCATTCTAATGGACTCAACTAGATATCTAAATCTAGCTTCATCAAAAGCTTTAGTGAACAAGTCAGCATATTGCTCATTGGTATGAACTTTGGTTAAAATGATTCTCCATTTCTCAGCTTGATCTCTAATGAAATGATACCTGATGTCAATAAGTTTTGTCTTGGAGTGCTGCACAGGATTGTTGGTGATTGATATAGCACTCTTGTTGTCAATATGAATGGGAGTTTCCGTGAATGTCATTCCATAGTCTAGCATCTGATTTTGAATCCAAATCACTTGAGCACAACAACTTGAAGCTGTAATGTATTCTGCTTCTGCTGTTGATGTTGACACACATGACTGCTTCTTGCGTTGCCAAGAGATAAGTTTTCGTCCTAGAAATTGACATCCTCCTGATGTGGATTTCTTGTCCAAGTTGCAGCCTCCATAATCACTGTCAGTGTATGCATACAGATTGAAATTTTTATTTTTGGGATACCATAGCCCCAGCTTTGGAGCTCCTTTCAGGTATCTAAAAATTCTCTTGACAGCTTGGAGATGGGAGGTCTTTGGAGCTGCTTGAAATATTAAACATAGACATACTACAAACATGATATCTGGTCTGGAAGCAGTCAGATACATGAGTGATCCAATCATTACTCTGTACCGATGTTTTGTTCAGTATGTTGAACCTTTTTGTCTGGGGAGAGTTGATGATTGACTTGGATTGGTGTCCTTGCAGCAGTGCAATCAGTTTGTCCAGGTGGCAGATCAACTAGGGTCCACACTTCTTGTCTCTTGAAATGCAAAAGCTCTTCCTGTATTGCTTCAATCCAGCTGCTGTGCTTCAGGGCTTCATCTATCTTCTTTGGTTCAACTTGAGACAGAAAACAGAAGTCCAGACATATATTGGCTTCATGTGACTTTATTCTTGTCTGCACTCCTTGTTGAACTGAGCCAATGACATTCTCTAGAGGATGTGTTCTATTAATTCTTTTGGCTGGAACAATATCCATCCGTATTTCTTGACCAAGATTGCTTTGGTTTTGATCAGGAACATTTTCAAGAGGGTTGTTTGCAGAATTTTCTTCGACAACAACAACATCTTCAAGTGAGTTTTCAGCAGCATCAACAACATCATATGCAATACCCTCATCTGTAGCAGGTGCCTCTCTGTCAGCTACAGAGTGATTAATGTTCTCATCTTGATCTTCATTGTCAGAGAGACTGTTGCTGGTGACATTTGAGTTGCTTGTTCTGGCTTCACTGGCTTCAATAGCATCAACAACAGATGTAGGATCAAAGGATGGTCTTTTAATTATTATAGATGGACCATTGAAGCCTAATCTGTAGTCATCAATTGATGAAGTGGCTGGGACGTGTGAGGATGAAGACTCTATATTTGAGAAGATGAGAGGCTCAAATATTTGAGAGAAGGAATCTATATCAAACAGCCAGTCTGGCCCTTTTCGCTTTTCACATGGAATGTGTTCCCTACATTCCACATTTGCTGATTCTTCAACTATTCTTGTTCTAGAGTTGAATACTCTGTAGGCTTTGGATTGAGAGGAATATCCCACAAAGTATCCTTCATCAGATTTGGCACCAAATTTTGAAGAACACCATTGGTGATAAGAATAGTACGTGGGCATCCAAAGTGTTTTAGGAAGCCAATATAGCGAACTCTATTGAACCACAATTCATAAGGTGTTTTGTTGAGAGGCTTGACAATAAGAACTCTATTTTATACATAACAAGCTGTACTAACTGCCCCAGCCCAGATGGTGAGGCGGCTTTGAGTCAGCCAACATGGATCTAGCATACTCAATTAGAGTTCTGTTTCTTCTTTCAACAACCCCATTTTGTTGAGGGGTTCTTGGAGCACTGTATTGTCTCTGAATGCCTTTGTTCTAACAAAAACAAAGGTTTGATTTTTAAACTCTGTCCCTTGATCATACCTTATTGTCTTGACTTTCTGATTGCTTTGATTCTCACCCCTAAGAATGAAGGATTTGAGAATCTCAGCAGTTTCATCTTTTATTCTCAAGAAGTATACCTAAGAGAATCTGGTATAGTCATAAGTTATCACCAGACAGTATGACTTCTTGCCCATAGAAATAACATTTGTAAGATCAAAAAGATCCGTATGCAGCAGATGTAGTGGAGTGTCATTTGAGTTTAGTGTCTTGGGCTTGTGTGAGCTCTTGTGTTGCTTCCCCTTCAGGCATGCTATGCAGTTATCTTCAAGTTGAAATTCCTTATCAGGTAGTCCTCTGACTAGATTTCCTTTAACCAACTTGCTGATGGTTTTGGCATTGACATGACTCAATATCCTATGCCATAGAGCAGATTCGTCAACTAATGCCTTGGATAGAAAGCAAGATACACTACCAGATGGTGTAACCTTGTTCATATGAAGCACATATAGATTGTCCTTTCTTTAAACAGTTAACAAGATCTTCTCAGGAGGAGGTTTGCTCAGTCCAGAGGATAACATAAAACATTCTTCATCTGTGAATAGCATCCAATGCTTTTGATCACAGATTTGTAATACACTCATGAGGTTAAACTTCAATTCCTTCACATAATTCACCCTTTCAATGCTCATCCTTTCATTAGACACAGTTCCTTATCCGGTGATAGAGCCTCCCTTTGAATTATTCCTAAAGGAAACATATCCTCCATAAAAGTTTCTGAAGTCTGAGAGGTTGGACCTATTGCCTGTCATGTGTCTAGAACAACCACTATCTACAACCCAGGTGTTGCCCTTGTTACCTGGTTGTTCCTGCACATGAGAGAGTTCTAGTTAGAAAGGGGGACCCTAGAGGTTGCAGACTTGGGTGGGACTTTTGACTTAAGACTAAAATCATCAGCATGCTGGCATTCAGTTGATCCAATGATGATACTTTGAGATGATGAGGATTTGGATTTTGCTTGCCATTGTTGAATCACCTTTGCAGTTCTTTTAACATTATCAGCAGTAGATGTAGCTTTAGCTACTGATTGTTCTGTCTGATTTTTGATATTCCTGGGTTTAGACTGATCAGAAGCAAACTTGGTTGCTGCTGATGATTTTAACTGATCAGCAACAGATTTGGTTGCTGCTGAAGGCTTTGAATTGTTCTTTATCTTCTCTGGCTTCACATGATCAGCAGTATTCTTAGTTGCTGCTGATGGTTTAGCTGGTTCATTAATCATTGACTTCTCCTTCTTTACTTCCCTATTAAAAATAGGTTTTTCTGTGGGGATTCTTCTATAGACAGGTTTTTATCTATTAGGGATGATTTTGACTGTTGATGTTAAGGATGATGATTGAGAGAACTGGTTGAAAGGATTATACTTACAATTTTCAGCAAAGTGGCATGATTCACCATAAATGATGCAAGATTGTTTAGATTTTGATGTTTTTACAGTAGCAGTCTATCTTGGTGGAGAAATAGACTTTCTGAACTGAGTTGATCTTGCTTCATAGCTTCTTACCTTCTTGTTTTTGTTTGTTTTCTCAAAAGCCTGTTGCTTGAGATTTCTTTGCTGCTGAAGGTAGTAGAAACATGTGCTTGGTGTATGGTTGTATTTTCCACAAACAAAACATGATTTTGCAGTCTTGTCCCTCTGAAGATACACATAGTCCTTTATTTTGAATAGATCTTTGAAGTTCTAGGGATGATTTTTGTTGTGTTGAAAGGTGGCTTCTTCCAGTGTCTTCTGAACATAACTCATTCTTTCTCCAGGTGAATGACAGATGTCAAACACTTTCTTTGCAAGGATGGAGGTTGAGGATGTTGAGGATTGGCCCTTTCAATGATCAGTTTTCTTCCTTGAGGAGGATAGCTGATTTTCATTTGTTTGGTGGGTTGTTTGACTAGTATGGATGGAATGAAAGGACTTGGAAAGTTTGTTTGAATCACTTTCCCAGATTTGGTGGTTTTCATAATTACTTCATTTGTGGGAAGTAAAGGGGCATCACATTTTTTAGAGGAGTATGAGCTTGTGGAATCAGACTCAGTGGAGGTACTGCATTCTTGCCCAATAGTGTCTTCCTTGGAAGGATCAAGTTTTGGTTTGCATGGTCAAGATTGGTTAGGTTGAAGGTGGGTTCATGAATGGTTACTTAATCAGTAGGTGGTGGTACAGATTTGTACTGTTCAGTTTGGTACCCAAGACCAGTAGTTACTTTTTCATGCATTTGAGCATTCAATAATCTTTGCAGCTTTTTGGATGCAAACTCATATTTTTCAACATGAACCTTTTGATCTGCCAGATCAGCTCTTGTAGCTTTTAACTTAACCAATAGAACATCAATCCGAGTTT
This sequence comes from Smallanthus sonchifolius, assembly GCA_023525975.1. Classification (NCBI taxonomy): domain Eukaryota; kingdom Viridiplantae; phylum Streptophyta; class Magnoliopsida; order Asterales; family Asteraceae; genus Smallanthus; species Smallanthus sonchifolius. The sequence continues at coordinate 83,208,771 of CM042022.1, forward strand.
CAAGATTTGTTTGTTCATATTTTAATGATGAAATTTCTTTCTTTAGACAGTTAGTCTTTTCTTTATAACTGTTTTCAACCTTTTTGAACTCAAATTTCATTTGATGAAATTCTTCATTTTGATCTATGAGATTTTGGTTATGCTTTCTATATCCCAAAACTTTATCAATGCAAGCTTGAGAGCAAAGGTGTTCATATACATGAGGTAGGATCTCTGTGGTGTCTGCCATGAGTGCTTGGTTGTTGGCATATATTTCTTCACACTGAAAGCTCCAGTCAAAGTCAGCTGTTCCAAATTGTTCAGTTGCACAAGCAGCAGTTTGAGCAGGTTGAGTGGTTTGACCTGTTTGACCTTGATGAGTCTTTCTTGGTTGTGCAGCAGCTGGGTTTGCCTTTGGTGCTTTACATTCTCTGGCAAAATGACCAAGTTGATTACAGTTGTAGCATCTTAACTTGCTCTTGTCCAAGCCAACTCTAGTGTTTGGACTGTTGCATGGGATAGGTCTAACAGTTCTGGAGTAGAATCTTTTTGCTCTGAGAGACAACATAGCATAAGAATGTTGTATGTCCATTTCTTCTAAGTCATCTAGATGAAAATACTCCAGATCTTCTTTGATAAAAGACATGTTACTTGGGGTATCAGATAAAAAGGCAGTAGGGTTTGGATTTTGAGGAGAAGCTTAAAGAAGGAATGGATAGTTGTTTGCTTGTGAGGTGGGTGTTTGAGGATGTGTGACAATGTGATGATAATAGTTGCTTGAGTTTGGTAGTGTATAGTCAGAGTGTAATGCAGAGGCTGTGGTGGATGATGAGGGTGTTGAATAACCTGATTTTCTTTCTCTAGCTTGAATCATTTCTAGCTCATATGTCTTTAACATACCAAACAGCTCAGTCATTGTGAGAGTCTTCAAGTTTTCAGTTCCTCTAATTGACACTGTATAGAGTGTCCAACAGCTTGGAAGGGATCTTATGAACTTTTTGAGAATATCTTCATTCTCTAGCTTGACCTTAGAGCACTACAGCTCACCCACAAGATAAGTGTACCTGTTGTACAGGGTTGTAAGGGACTCATCATCTTGTATACGAAATTTTCATATTGTTGCTTCAGAATGTCTCTCTTGTTTTCCTTAACCTCTTCAGATCCAGCAAACATCTTCTCAAGAGCTTCCCATAGCTCTTTAGCAGTCTTGTGTTCTTTGAAGTTATGAAACACTTCATTTGGTAGGCACATCTGTATAGCTCCTAGAGCTTTAAAGTCTACCTCCATTTTCTTAATATCTTCCTCTGAATATTTCGAAGCTTCTTTGGGAACAGATGGACCTACGGAATCAGCAGAGGCCACCATAGGCACATAGGAACCATAAATTATGGATTTTCACATTCCATATTCATGATAACAGAAGAAGCTTTCCATTATGTTCTTCCACATGTCATAATCTTCCCCACACACCAGCCTTGGTGGTCTGTGAAGGCTTCCAATATCATCAAATCCAGTATTTTGTGCCATACTTTGGATGGATGATGTGCAGCAAAGAGATAATATTAACAGAACTAGAGAGTGATTAAACAAAAGTGAGTTTGCTTAATCTGAGAGCCAAGCTTTGATACCACTTGTAGGATCAATATTTTACAAGATGGTTCTGTTTAGTTGAGATTGACAGAAACAATCACAACTATGCAAAGTAATAAGAAACAGTGAAGGTGCTGATAAATGCAAATTGTATTGATTTTCAAAGTTCACAAATTACAGAGAAAACTCTAAGGAAGCATGCCTGTACAATAAAGAGAAACAATACATATAAAGGAACTTAGAATCAAGACAGACCCTTGATTCTAAGGATCAGATCAAACACAAGCCGTTGATCTTGAATTGATGAGAAGCTACACTACTATTGGTTTACATCATAGAGACAAGTAGCAAAAAGACAAATGCAGTGAAAAGACTTTCTGCAATGAAAAGACAACAGCAAAGCAAAGGTCTTCTCAATAATCATTCCAGGATAGAGCAAAATAGTAGCATTGTCTTTTGTCATCTGCACCAATAACATTCCTTTTGATGATATGTGTGTCAATGTTGCAGAAGAGATGTCATTAGTAACGTCAAGGCTGCGGATGATTTGCCTATCAGCAGCATCAATGCTTGATGCTACTGAGAAGCCTATCAACAACAACCTTTTAACTTTTGCAGATACGGCCTATCCACAACATAGTTTTAGATCAGCAGCAAAGAGTAACTATCCGCAGCATAAACACTTATCCGCAGCAACTTCATCGGTGTCAAAATTGTGGAGTCCGCATCATTTACACTTAGAGAATTTTGTAGTCATCAGTCTTTATATCTACAAAGAATAAATGAGACAACTTAATGTCATGCGATTCAACCTGAACTCCCTTGAATAAACCAGAAGAAGATATATCCTGAAAAGCAATATGAAGACCTTCCATTGCCATAGTAAATAGAAACTAATTGATAGAAATTAGGAATATTCTTGTGATATCGAAGCACTAGTCTTGTATTATTCAATGTACAACTCATTGTAATCGTTCAAATCTCATATCCAGCTTAGCGTTTCAGCTTTGTCAAAATAGAACCTAAAGTCTCACATTGAACATTTGGTAGCTGATGGCCTTGTAATCTTTCGATTCTTTTGTCAACATGGTGTAGATATACAAACCTATTTAGTTTCTTGGTTTTTCTTTAAACTATTTTGGTTTGTGGGGATTCCGCTCCTCCCACAAGCGGACTTGAGGAAAGCTCCACTATTTCTCCAATATCTAATTGCCACATAAGCCATTTCCTCAAGTCCGCTTGTGGGAGGAGCGAACTCAAACTTGAAAAATCAGAGTTCGCTTGTGGGAAGAGCGAACTCCCTATAAAGCAAAATAGTTTAAAAAAAAACCAAGAAATCAAATAGGTTTGCATATTTACACCACTTTGACAAGAATTTCTAATCTTTCAGATTAGATATTCAGCGTAGATCTAGTTTTGCCAAACTATAAGCTGATCTGTCTTGTTAAACAATCAAGAGTTCATGACTCAAAATGCATTTATTTAAGATGATGGGCTCGGTAGCTGCAAAATCTCAAATTTGAAAACCGAAGTTTAAACACACACCACCTAACACTACTAGAAAAATTGGCATTTACGACCAAACATTTACCACCGTTAATGACGGTCGCTACCAATTTACCACCGATCCAGATTTGCAACCGATGTGACGGTGGCAAAAACATTTCGGCCTTTTTACTGGGCTTTTTAAACCCATTTGGTTTGTACGCAATACAAAAAAAAGCATGGTATTGACTATTGAGTATCGACCTAAATGTTTACTACGCCTTCTTCCCATGTATAGCATCCAAGCATAAATCAACGGCGATCGAGCTATCAACGACGATATCCGCCATTCCGTAACCAATCGATCGAGCAATCAACGACGACTAAAAACCCTAACCTTCACTACTCTCTCTTCCACTGGTCCCCAATCGATCGAGCAACGCCATAGTGGGACCCATTGGTCCCCACACCACTAACTCGCTTGAAACCACCGGCCTAATCACCATGTTCACTACTCTCTCTTCCACCATTTTTACCTGATTTAAGCTCTTACTCTCACGCCGGAGGGCCGACACAGGGGTCCTTTCTCCCTGTGACGTCTTAACACGTTTTGTTTAATGTGCAGACCTTGTTTGGAGAAGAAGAAGAATCCATTGGAGGATTAATCGTTGGGCTTTAGTAATTCACTCACCGGTTAATAATCCTGCTCCGGCGCTTGAATCTACATTGGCACCATCTGTTTGTTACCGATTTCAGCTCCTTCTACTTACCTCCTTTCCTTTCGATTAGCCAATGTCTTCTCCAGCTCTTGCCACCTCTGTACCACAATCCTCCATCGCTGTACTTCCGGCTGTTGATGGTTCTCAGTCGACATCACAGCCACCACCCACTTCTCCGACTAGACTTTTAACTTTCCCCTCCTTTTTTGTAGATGATTCTGATGAGGAAACTCGCATTCCTCCACCCCCTACCACTGCCCAGGCAATTGCGCCCTTACCCGCCACACCGCGTCCCACTGTTTTCTCGGGACCATTTGGATTTCCTCCTTTTTTACCTTTCACAGCATCTACTCCTCTCTCCTTTACCACAATGGCTAGCAACCCCGTTATCCCTAGCTCCACTACCGTCACATCTTACCCCCGGTTGGCACCGCCCATGATGGGAAACTCCGTGCTGGCACCCCTGCCACCTCATGCTTGGTAGTTGGAGCAGCAGCGTTACATGCAGCAATATGAGTAGTGGATGCACGAAGCACAGTTGGCGAATGTGTGCACATAATTGTTCACTGGTCCTGAAACCCCCGCGAACCCTGGCAGTTTTGTTATGGGCCCGCCAGTACTCACTCCTCCAGACAGACTTCCTTCCTCGGCGGATGACTTTTCCAAGCCATACCGACCCGCGGCTTTGGTTGCCAAATTAAGTTTACTGCGCATATCGCGCAAGCTGAGTTTCCCGCGAAGCTGCGCATGCCGTCTGTAGTGGGTAAGTATGACGGGTCGGGGGACCCAGACGATCACCTTAATGTCTTCGTAAGTGCTGGAGGGGTGGAACAGTGGTCCGTCCCAGTATGGTGCCGCATGTTCGTTTAAACTTTAATAGGCACGACATGCCTCTGGTATGATAGCTTACCCACTGGCGGGATTAATAGCTTTGAGGAGTTGGTCAAGCGTTTTATGCAACAGTTTAGCCAACAAAAACGCCATACCAAGGACAAAACGGAAATCCTCCACATCTGTCGCCGTGATGACGAAACAGTGGAACAATTTTTGGTTAAATACAATTTAGAGAGTTTACAAATAGGAGGGGCCATAGAGGATCTCATGGTGGCAGGGTTCGTAAATGGAGTTCGTGACGACCATCTGATCCGACGCTTGCAAGGCGCAAACGGTATGCCTCAAACCATGGAAGCCTTAATGACCGTGGCGAAGGTTCATGTTAAGGCGGAAAAGTCAGTAGCACAGAACAGAGCAAGAGAAAAACCTAGAGACACGCGGTGGGCTCCGAAAACATATAGTAGGAAAGAAACAGATAGATATCACCGATTTACTCCACGCTCCCGGAATAATCTGAAGTTCCCGTCATCTAACCCTTACCCTCGATCTGACAGGTCGCGTGACTCGTACCCCTACGTACTCCCTACTTCCCGAGGCGTAAAACTTCTAGCATCTCTCGCCGCCCTCATATTCCACCTCATCATCTTATCCAACCTTGAGTAAAACTCCTAGCGCCATCTTGGCCTCAGAAAATTTGAAGTTAGAGGAGCCTCGGCCCGTGCGTGATAACCCCGCGCGAGATGCTAAGAGCTATTGCGCATATCACAAAGCTGCTTGGCACAATACAAACTATTGCTACCAACTCAAGAGACAGATCGAGCTATAGGTTAAAGCAGGGAAGTTAGCACACCTAGTAAAAGGTGATAAAGGGGTTGGGCCTTCCAGCGGGAAAGGGAAGGACACTCCTGCGGAGCCCCCCATACGCAGGATTTGTATATGGTTAGGGGAGGGCTACCGGCCCAACTCGGGAGTAAGAAGAGGACAATGGAGGTTTTTGAGTCATGGATGGAGGTGCCACTGACATTCCCGCCTCAGATCGGAGACTACCACGTGGGTCCTCTAGGTTGGCTCATATCAGATGCATCATATTTTTATAGACACAGGAAGCTTGTCGGATATTTTGTATGAGCAGTGTTTCCGACAGATGGATCCTTTTGATCAAGCACGTCTAGAAGCAGTTCACACACCAATTATGGGGTTCTTTGGAGAAACAATCAGACCTTTAGGCCAGTTTCTTTCCCAGTCACACTAGGCGATCGAGAACGAATCCGCACAGTACTACTTCAATTTTTTGTCGTGCCCGCCCATTCCCATAATAATATTATCCTAGGGCGAACAGCCATGGGTGTTTTATAAGCTACTGCATCAACTTCCTTGGGCTTGGTCATGTTCCCTACCCCCCGCGGAGTTGCTAGGGTTTGGGGAGATCAGGAATGTGCAGTGATAGAAGAAACAGTGGTAGCCCCGCCAGAACCAGTACTCACGGCCCAAGAGAAATGGTCCATTAACCCGACATTCCCCAACCAAACCATTACCCTGGGCCATATGCTGTCCCCCAAATTTCGCGTGCATCTTAAGGACCTATTACGCGACAACATGGATGTATTCGTCTTTCAACCCGCGCACATGACAGGGGTGCCGCGGGATACTGCCGAGCACGCCCTAAAAACATACAAGTCCATTGAACCAATAGGCCAAAAGTGACGAAGTATGGCATCGGAGAGGCGCGCAACTGTAGTAAAAGAAGTCAAAAAGCTGGTGGAAGCTGGGATACTTCGAGAGGTCCGATACCAAACTTGGATCGCCAATCCCGTTATGCTTAAGAAGTCCAATGGTTCCTGGAGGATGTGTATAGATTATAAGGATTTGAACAAGGCATGTCCAAAAGACTCTTATCCTCTACCTGAGATCGACTCTAAGGTTGAATCGTTAGCTGCATACCCCTTTAAATGCTTTCTCGACGCATAAAAGGGATATCATCAGGTGCATATGGCACCAGAAGACGAGGACAAGACGACTTTCCATACTGACATCGGGATCTTTTTTTACACTAAGATACCATTTGGGCTTAAAAACGCAGGCGCCACATATCAACGTCAAATGGATACTATATTTCGAGATCAGATAAGGAAAAACTTAGAGGTGTGTGTGGATGAACTAGTGATTAAAAGCAAGAATGAGAAGATTATGTTCGCTGACATCTTAGAAACCTTGATCCGGTTGATAGAATCCAACATCAAGTTAAACCCATGCAAGTGCTCTTTTGGTATGAAAGAAGGAAAGCTTCTAGGGGTTATTATGGCGCGAGACGGCATCCGCGTCAATCCAGAAAAGGTAGCCGCTATCACGCGCATGGCCTCTCCGAGGTCCCTAAATGATGTACAGACCTTCAATGGACGTTTGGTGGACATAAACCAATTTTTAGCAAAGCACGCTGAGCGCTCCTTACCCTTTATTGCAACTTTAAAAAATTGACTGACTAAGTCAGACTTCAGGTGGTCGGCGGAAGCAGAGACAGCTTTCCAAGAACTAAAAGGATATCTGGCGTAGCTACCTACCTTGGCTATGCCTATCAAGGGGGAGCGTTTGAAAGTCTACCTGTCCGCTTCTACCCAGGTGGTTAGCGCAGTATTAATGGTCAAGCGCGCGGGAGTGCAAACCCCCATCTATTATATCAGTAGGGTTCTTGCTACTTCAAAATTCAATTATTCTATGATAGAGAAGTTAGCTCTCGCGCTGGTGCATGCCTCGCGGTGCTTGCCCCGCAATTTCCAAGGGCATGATGTTGACCTATTAACCAATTTCCCTCTGCAGCAAATTCTCCGTCGGCCTGAACTGCCAGGGAGAATGACGCGTTGGGCTATTGAACTAGGAGTCTTCGACCTAACTTACAAGCCACGATCAGCCATAAATGGACAAGTTATCGCTGATTTAGCGGCGGAGGTGCCCGCTGGAATTCTCGTTGAAACATTTGGATGCGATAGGTCGATAATCCCTCAGTCAGATCCGGCCCCTTGCGGGAGCTCTTCACAGATGGCGCGACATGTGCTGAAGGATCAGGTATTGGGATACTCTTGATATTCCCACAGGGGATATCGAATACACCAGGGCCATGAAATTACTTTTCTCTACTTCTAATAACAAAACAGAATATGAAGGGCTTTTGGCGGGACTGAGGTGGGCCATCGAGAAGGATGTCCGGCACATCCGCGCGCATGTTGACTCTTTGTTAGTGGCCAATCAGATAAATGACACATATGAAGCCAAATATACCACTATGGCAAAGTATCTCGCCATGAGTAGGAACATTTTAAAAAGATTCCAAGTCTTGGAAGTTTTGCACATTCCCAAAGGTCAGAACAAGAAGGCGGACGCCTTAAGCAAATTTGCTTCAACTTTTAGTGATCCAGCAAAATCCATCAGCTTAGAGGACCTGCAAAAGCCATCCATCAACATAGCAGAAGTAAACACCACCCAAGTGGAACCTGACACTTGGATGACGCCAATACATGACTATCTCACCAAAGGAGCATTGCCCATTGAATCCAGGACCTACAAACTGGACATGGCATCACTCTTGCGCTGTACGGTCTAAACATCTGGACCACTCAATATCAATCCAGGACCTACAAACTGGACATGGCATTGTACGGTCTTCATCAAGCACCTCGTGCGTGGTATGAAACCTTATCTAAGCATCTGTTTGATAATGGTTTTACACGAAGAGCCATTGTCCAAACTCTGTGTAAACGGAAGGATGGTGCGGATACCATTTTGGTGCAAATCTATGTCAATGATATCATTTTCGGATCCACCAATCCGAGGTTGTGCAAAGAGTTTGAGGAAGTGACGCGTTCTAAGTTTGAGATGAGCTCTATGGGGGAAATGAAGTTCTTTCTTGGATTGCAAGTTGATCAGTCGGAGTTAGGAATTCTTATTCACCAAGAGAAATATGTCAAAGAAATTCTGACCAAGTTCAAAATGACTGAATCCCATCTATGCAAGACTCCCATGGACGTTCGACATTCTCTGTCTCCTGATTTGGATGGTGAAAGCGTTGATCAGCACCTCTATCGATCCATGATAGGATCTCTCATGTATCTCACTGTCAGCAGACTAGACATCATGTTTGCAGTGTGTTTGTGTGCACGCTTTCAGGCTAATCCTAAACGCTCTCATTTAATTACTGTCAAACGGATTTTAAGATATCTGAAGTACAAGCCAAAACTTGGGCTTTGGTATCCTAAAAATAACTTGTTTGATCTTGTAGCTTACTCAGATTCAAACTATGGGGGATGCAACTTAGACCGCAAGTCCACTTTTGGGGATTGGCAATTTCTTGGCAATCGTCTTGTGTCATGGCAATGTAAGAAACAGACCACCGTTTCTTAATCCACAGCTGAAGCTGAATACATTGCCGCAACCCTTTGTTATTCCTGTTAGGACATAGATGTGTGACAATAGGCCTTGTAATAGGTTAGATCTTCTATGTCTTTATGTTTTGTAATGTTTGCTTAAGTTTTGTTATAGGCGAACTTAGTTTAGGGGAACTTGCAAAGTTCGCCTGCATGGCTGTAAGTCTATAAATAGGAGTTTACATGTTAGTTTTAAAGAGCATCTGCAATTTGTGTTCAAGATTTGTAAACTCTGAGTTTGGTGGAAATCAAAGAGAATAGTATTTACATCTTGTGTTGATTCTAGCCTTTGTGAATGTCTTGTTTACACGATCTAGCGTACGTTGGATTCCGCACTCCGTATGCTTGATACACGTCACGTCTCGAGTTAGATCCATGGAAGACCTGTGTGGACATACATGTGGTATCAGAGCATTGTGCTCGTGATCTGTGATTGATTTGTGACAGTTTGTGTATGATATGACATCAAAAAGACTGAATTTTCGATCAACTTTCATTTCCACGAAGTTTTTATGTTCTTGAGAAGATTTTGAGGCCGATTTCATCAATTTGGAGTGGTTTTTGAAGAAATTGATCCGTTCAAAGTGTTCAAATTCATATTATAATCAATCCTACGGTTTAATTTCATCAAATTCATTTAAATCATCAAGTTATGATGATTTTTGAGGTTTCAAGTTCGTGTTTTCGTTGAAGATATCATCTTCCTGAGGATTTTTAGCTGAAACAGGCAAATTTAAGAGGCGAACTTATTCTAAGTTTTTGTTTAGGCGAACTTATCAAGTTCGCTTGGCACAATTTCGCTTAAGGAAGAGGTTAGGCGAACTTATCAAGTTTGCTTGTGGGTAAACTTGTTTCAATTTTGTTTTCTTGTGATATTTTGCATATATTTGTCATTATGGCTAACATGGTACAGGTTACAAACATGTTCAACTATGACAATGAAATTGGTACTTCTCAGAAACCGCCAAAGTTGCTAAGTCTTGCTGATTATCCTAACTGGAAGGATCATTTTGATCAATTTGTTTCATTCACTGATACCAGTTTATGGATTCCTATTCTAGAAGGATATACTCATCCGACTTATTCATGGATGGATAGTGATAATGTTCCAAAGCCTGTATCTTCTTTAACAGCTGAAGAAAAGTTGTTATTTGATCATGAAAAGAAGGCAATGGCAAGTATTTCAATGTCACTACCAAAAGAAATTTATCACAGTTTCATGCAGTTTAAATCTTCTAAACAGTTATGGGAAGCTTTACATAAGAGATGTGAAGGAAGTTTGGATGTGAAGAAAAGCCGTAAAGAATTATTGAAGAAACAATTTTTAGTATTCAAACACTTTCAGAATGAGAATTTGGATGATCTGGCTACAAGATTTTATCATCTGCTGAGTGAATTAGCAAGTGCAAAGGTTGTTTATGAACCTGAAGAGATTAATGACAAGTTTCTGGAAGCCTTACCATCAAAATTTGATGTGTATACTGTTCTCATCAAAGAAAATGAAAAATATTAGACAATGTCACTTGAATATGTTCTTGGAAAAATTCAATCTCATGATCTGAACTTAAAGAAAAAGGAAACTAATATGGAGCACATGCAAGATCCATCAATGTATTTTGCCAAAACATCTAGAAAATCTGGTTTAGGAGTTGCTTTGTTTTCAGGAGATGGTCAATTTAACTCTAATGAAAATGGTTCTGGATGTTCTTATCAATCTGGTTTCTTTGCAACAACATCAAATTCTCCTGGATCACAACCATTGAATTCACATCATGTGACTCAAAGGGTAGCTGAAGATTATATAACAATGTTTTCATCTTTTATTGCTTCATATGAAAATTTTATTGGAGGTAAGATTCATGATCCAGAAGCAATTGAAGAAGATTATCATCAAATTGATCCGGTTGATCTAGAAGAAATGCATATTCAGTGGAATATGGCAATGTTGATGAGACAAGCAAAGGATTTTCTTAAGAAGACTGGAAGGAAATACATTGGATCAAACAGCAGAACAAGAATGGGTTTTGACAAGACTAAAGTTCGATGTTACAACTTTCAAGAATATGGTCACTTTGCTAAAGAATGTAATAAGCCAAAAGTTGAGTTTGATTCTCAAAAGAAGAACAACAATTATCAAAGTAACAGAAATCAACAAAGTTCAAGTGGTTCTAGAAATTCTGGAAATGTTTCAACATCATCTGCATTGGTTGCTCAAGGTGATGATAACTATGACTGGGGAATTCATTTAGAAGATCTAGTTGTTGCTGTGAGTCAAGCGTCTGTGGCTGAAATTCATACTGATACGACATCTGAAGATGGAAGTTCCAGTGATAGTGAAAGTTCAGGGAGTGAAGTAGAAAATCAGAATGATGAATCTTCTGAGAATGTTATTACTGGAGAAATTTCTGAAGAAATTGATTCTGAAAGAGCTGATGAAGCTCATACTAAAGAAAATGTTTCTACAACAAGTGTATCTGAAGATGAGATTTTATTGACTAAAAGAGTACCTGAGATGACTGAAGAGATTCCAACTGCTAAAGTCTTCATGGCAGACATGTCAAATCCATCAAAGGTTAAAGAAGTTATCTGTAATATATATTGTTCTAACTGTGTTTTGGTGAAGGACAAAATGATGAAAGTTATGGATGATAACACAAATTTAATTTGTGACATGAAATCGATGCACTCAGTAAATCAAAAATTAAAGGACAATGATAAGTTGTGTATTGATAGAATTGAATCACTCAAGAGAGACATAAATTCTCTAACTTTGAAGATTAAGGAACAAGCATATCGGTTGGATATGGCGTATGCTGAGATTGAAAAGAGAAATTAAATTGTTGTTGAGAAAAACAAAGAAATTTCAGACAAAGAAGCAGAGGTGATCAGAATACATAGAAAAATGGAATGTTTTGGAAATTCATCACTATTGTTGGGTTATTTCAATGACAATGCTGATCCTGTTATGAGAACAACTGGAATTGGATTTGCTCCTCCACCATTTAATGGGAATTATGCTGTAGAACCAGAGATCATTACTGAAGAGGATATTGATCCTAAGACAGTTTTAAAGATTAATCCAGTCACAGGAGAAGAAATGGTATATGAGTCTGACGGTGATGATGAGATATTTGATGCTCAGAGAATTGATGGTGTTCCTAAAGATGTGAAGTTTGATGAAACAAAGGTGGTAAAACAAGTCACAAGAGATAGGTTTATTCTTACAGAGACCGATGAAGTTGAACAACCAACTATTTCACCAATTTTATCCAAAAGTGGTTTTATTAATGCTGGTGATATCAAGAAGGAAGTGTAAAAAGTTAAAAATAAATCAACAAGTGATTTCATTAAACAGAATGTGAATGTGACAAAACCTAAAGATAACCAGTTTCAAGTTTCAAAGCCTTATGTTGATGAATCATCCAGAAAGATGTATGTTCCAAAGAAACAAGGAGGTAGTGAGACTAGATCTACTGAAGGTTATTCATCAGGAAGTTCTTCAACTTCAACAAGGGTTCCTTACATCAAAGAATACAAGGATAAGAGAGTTTGCTTTCATTGTAATGAGGTGGGGCATATAGTGTTATGTTATCCTTACAAAAACAAAGAGAAGAATTTTCTTATTTCAGAGAAAGTTACACCAACTGTTGTTCATGGTCAATCAAGAGTAGTGAAGATTCTGCAAAGACCGAATGTGGGAAAGCCTACATCTGATATTGTGAAGAAACAATCTATCAAAGAAAACTTGCCTAAGCAGCATGTTAATAAACCTTTTGGGTTTAAGAAAGATATGACACAGCATGTTCATGATAGATTTTTTGATTCTAAACCAGAGTTTGTGCAATCTGGTGTTAGAAACAATGTTGTTTTTCATAACTTTGTTGAGAATCCTAAAGTTGGATTCACAAAGAATTCACAACCTGAGGTCAAACTTTCAAGACCTCAAAGGCGAAAAAGGAATAGACGGTTAAGAAAACTTTTGGAAAATGATCAATTTGAATATGAATTTAAAAAAATATCAATTTTTGATAAGAAAAAGAATGTTTCAAAATCCAAAATGTCTGATTCGGATTTGCCTAAATCACCAAGGGTAGATGATAATAGAGATTGTGAATTGCTTGAGGTTGTTTATTTTGATGCTAATGGAAGACCCAAGACCACAATGGCTTGGGTTCCCGTTTCTAACTGATTTCCTTTGTTTGTGTAGGGTCAACCAAGGAAGACTATCAACAACAAATGGTATGTGGATAGTGGTTGCTCCCGACATATGACAGGAAACATTCGTTTGCTTGAAGATGTAATTAAAATTGATGGAGGTTATGTCGCTTTTGCTGGCAATAAAGGCGGGTACATAACAGGTCAAGAAACATTAAAGAATGAAAATATGAAGTTTGAGAAAGTCAATTATGTTGAGCAACTCGAACATAATCTACTTAGTGTATCTCAAGTGTATGATAAGAAGTTTTCATTTCATTTTAATGATGTTGAATGCTATATTCTAAAGTCGGGATTTGAAATACATGAAGAATTGATTCTGATGAAGGCTTCGAGAAGAAATGACACTTATGTTTTAGACATGAGTGTTGCTACAACAATGGATTCAATTCCCACATCTTTACTCTCAAAAGCATCTGAATCTGAATCTATTCTTTGGCATCAGAAGCTAGCTCATATAAATTTTAGAAAAATGAATTATTTAGTGAAGAATGATTTGGTATCTGGTATTAGAAAAATGAAATTTGCTATGCCTGATGACTGAATTCCTTGCAAGAAGGGCAAGTGTGACAATCCGGACTTTTCCAGTCTAACTCCGTTATTTAAATCTGGTTAAAGTTAACCTATTTAACTTATCTTAAACCCTAGGGACTTTTTCTGCCTATATTTTAAACCTAAACTTCGGGGACTAGTTGTGCAATATTCTTAAACCACTCTGTTGACTTTTCAAAGTCAAAGTTGTTTCCCTGTTGACTTTTAATAGTCAAACTAACAGGTTCTTAACCTAGTTCATCCAATCTAAACCTTGAGAACTATTTCTGTTTTTATCTAAACTTAGAACCACAAACATCAATTCTGTAAATAGTCTAATCTCGATTTGGTTGACTTTCGAAAGTCAAACGGTGAGCATTTGACCCAAATTCGAATCCTTTAACCGCGAATTCGTGCCACATTGTAACTGATTTGAACATTAAAGCATTAATCGATTGTTATTACAGTTTTAAAACACCATTATTGGCTTAATTAAACCCAATTATGGGTAATTATATTGTAACCGTCGACCGACAATGAGTATCCGTCAAATTCGGACTATTCGATCAAGATTCTCACAAAAAACACCCTGCACACTTCAAACGATCCTTATTAGAGTTTCTGCACACGTCTATTCGATTGGATTTGCACCAGAAGCAACCGCAGAGCAAGCATGTCACAGTTGGGACCTGTTTTACTCGTGCGCCACCAATTCGATACTAATTCTGGTAAATTCTTACATCTACAACTTTGTTTTAACCCTTTGAACAAAAGCCCTATGCTAATTAGGGCTTACCACATCGATTTGATCATGTTCTTAATTCCAGGGTTCATACCATTCTAGTTTAACCGAAACCTACCCTGGACTAGATCTAAACTCAAGTAATTGTCATGGATAGCTTCGGAATGTCCTACTGGTCAAAAGCCCTCTGTTGATTCAATCTACCAACATGGAATCGATCATGATCTAGATCTAGGGTTCATCGCATAGCCGGTATAATCGAACCCTGACCCAGACTCAATCTCAACCAAATTAAACTATATCAGTGGATGCGCAATGTTCAAACCTGTAATAGCCCTATGAATTCAACCTTTTTCATTATCAGAATAGAGCAATTTGATTTTGAGTTATAATCTAGGGTTTCGGGATTTCAAACTAAGAAGTAACCAACCAAAACTTGTTGCTTTTCAAATTAAGCTCTCACATAGGATCACCAGGCTTTGATTAACAAAAACCCTATGAAATTACATCCATTCGTGATCGAACTTGTTGGATTTGAGATGGGTTTCGTTTGACTATGCGTATGGGAGGGGGACTCATTGAATCTATTAGATAAAAACAATTAATACGGGTATTGGTTGCGATTCCCTAGCGGGCTGTGGTGGTTAGGAGCGTGTACTTGTGTGGGAGAGACCCGGGTTCGAGTCTCTCCACACTGTTTTTGTTTTAAAACCGATTTTTAGTATTATTTTCAATATAAAAATCATTCCACTATTATTATTATATTATATTAAAATGTTTTGAACCTATAAAACACCCGTAGGCTCGGGTTTGGTTTTATAACCCATTTTTATATTATTTCCACTTTTAAAAATAATATATTTATGTTACTATCGAATAAAAATAATATGTTTATATTATTTTTAAACCGTGACTTCTAGTATAAAATAATATATAGTTTTATATTATTTCACCGTGTTTAATTACCTCATGTGACGTTTTAAACTAATTAATAATATAATTTATATTATTTACCCACGTTTATATATTCGATTAAAAATAATATATTTATTATTTCTCCACACAAATGATTATTTGGTTAATTCTACGAACCTAAAAATAATATATTAAATTATATTATTTTCCTAACTTTTGAAAACGACTCTAACGTACGAATTTATTTATCTATTCATTATTCATTATTAACGTTCGACACGTAACATTATTATATTAAGAAATATATATATTTCCATAGACACGTTCGACTACTCTTAAATCCTTTGAATGCATTAAGGCGTTCAATCTTCCGTATCGTCGTCATAAATCCCAACTTATGACCCTAATCTTATGTGTTTATAATTTTAGGGCATACGTAAGTCGTCTGAAACTTACACTTGTGGTTCCAACCTAATCTCATCCTTGTGTGATACAACCACTACTCAAACTCAGGTGAGTTTCACGGCCCCTTTTTACTGTTTTAATTTAGGGGAGAAAACATGCAAACTATTTTTGATTATGTACGTCATATGATATCACTGTTGGGGCTAAGCGTATTGCAACTATCATTGAAAGTCCTCACACTCACATCGTACCGTTAATATGGATCTTAGCGTGGTAATGTTTAGTAGTACTACTGGTGCTTGACAAGCCCCACCCACGTTAATCACGCTAACTCGATTGGAGGTCGAACCTGTGAAATATTAGCCTAATCACATTAGTCAGGGTTGATAGACCTGGCTGCAGGCAAACAATCAAACACATGTCAGCTTCGGTTACGAACGCTTTAGCAAAACAGGAACGTAGGTTAGCTACCTATAGATATGCATATTGGAATGTACATAATCTACAAGTGCTTTACTATGTTATTGAAACCTGTGAACTCACCAACCTAGTGTTGACTCATTTTCTTACATGTTTTCTCAGGTTGGCACTCAGGATCACGTTAAGTCATGCATGTGTCTTGGATTACATTCAAATTATCTATCTATCAAACAATCTTTATGTTTGTATTTGGATTTGGCGCGTTGTTTTGCGCATTTACTTTCGTTTAACACTTTCGCATATTTATTCTGAACCTTATACTTTTATGAAATGTTATTATGAGTCTCATATAGAGTCGTTTGAAGTAGCTAATGTCTGAGATCCTGGTTTGTTACGTCCCAAACGGTAAAACTCCGTTAGTGGAATTTGGGGGTGTGACAGATTGGTATCAGAGCCATTGGTTATACAGAACTAGGACTACATTATAGACTATACCCACACACATTAGTTACATGGCACAAACACTCATAAATGCTACACATAGCATCTACACATACATTGCATTGCGGGCATGTTGACATCATTCATATCACCCTCTGCTAACGAGGGGCAAAATCATTCGCATTGCATCATCATTCCCAGTGGTGACACTCGAGGAATCATCAGAACAACATCCACTCCCGTCTAAGGGCAACGAGACGGAGCCTTCGGAGAAGTCACTCACACCACCATCATATGCACCCTTGTTACACCACTAGAGCCGAAGATAACACCGGCTTGAGCCTATCAAGGACACAATCAGGGAATGGTGGGTCTTCTCAAGTTCGTGTTGGGGACGACACACAGAACTAGCACATGTCTCTTTGGGAGTTGGGATCGTCGGAAGCGAGTCCCTACTGTACCCACTAGCAACAATATGCCGTGTGAAGGCAGACTGTTGCACGCATCATTGCAGAATCCATTGACATGTAGATGTCATCACTTTTCTGAGCCGTGGACTGGCGCTATAGTCGATATTCTGTTGAAGAAAGATTGACCACAAGGTTGAGAACGCTTTGCACATTGCATACCCAAACCCTATCCTGACTCAGTTGGAAGGACGGCTACTTTGCCTCTTCCAGTAACACATTCATGAACTAGTTTCGCTCATCGAAGCCACATTTCATGTACATGTTTGTTTCATGTGCATGTTCCCATCTACAATCCCCTGGATTAGGCTCTCGTATTATGTTCCAACTCGAGTGAATACTCGGATCAAACGATACCCGACTATTTATCCTGATATGAGTTCTAGTTGATCAACTCATGGTTGATGACTAAGCCTCTCGATAACTTTTCATATCTGATAACACTATGTACTTGGCAATACAAACTAAAGGACATTTTGACACAGGACAGGGAGAAGCTAGGGTGAGCATGCAAAGCAAATTATCATTACGGGTGCACACGTAATAGTAATTTGAGGTGCATGTAAGTCCTGGTGAAACCTAGTGTGTGGATAAATGGTCCTAATATGTGATCTACATACTTATATTTCCATTGATAGTAGAAATTCTTGTGACCCGTTCAACGACTAGTTGGTATCGTTAAACCTGTTTAACAGTTGATAGACGCGAATATCATGTTGAAGATATTTACGAACACACTGAACTATCATCCATAGGATCCATCATTTGATTTCACTCATGTAAGAGCCTTAGTGAACTTAAGACTCTCAACCAGACTTGATCAATGAAACCATCTCGATTGAAACTCTAGTAGACCCTCATGGTAAATCCACCGACTCCAACTATGTAAGCGGAATTTGGGAAGTTCTTCCTAAACTAACACGTTATTCCTTACACTCCAACAATAGATTCCATTTGACCTTGTTACCTCATCCGGTGACTAATCCTTGGTCTAATTTGATTTATACCCCAGCATATCCAGTTATTCCAATGACATTGGAAAATGGGTATTTAATCTAACTAACCATCAGTTGAACGCGATTACTTAAAAAGACATCCTATCCCTTGTACTCCTGGAATCTATATCTCATTAAAATAAATGTCTACATGTAAACCTTTTCTCTCAGCCTTTATGTTAACTGACGCTTACCTTATAAGCACAGGTCTAACTAGAAGTCTCAGCGTGACCTCATAAATTTCCTTCTGGTGTAGTCGTATTCCGACTCTATTAGAAACTAAGTACACCATAGAAATAACTGATGGACATATAATAGAAGCAACTCATGTACCTAAAGGATGTAAGCTAGGATTGGCTGATCATGAACTTGACATTGATCTTATGCCAGTTACACTTGTCATTTTCGACGTAATTGTCTATATGGATTGGTTATCTAAGAACCAAGCCGAGATTATCTATCGTGAGAAAATCGTTCGCCTTCCTCTTCCTAGTGGAGAAACTATTTCAGTCCAGGGTGAAAAGGGTGGTGCAGTCGTTGGCATCATCTCATTCATGAAGGCACAAAAGTGTCTGCGAAAGGGTCACACTGCCATTCTGGCTCTCTTCGCCGAGCAACCATCCGAGGAGAGGAAGATTGATGATATCCCGATAGTTCAAGATTACCCGGAGGTATTTCTCAAAGACCTACCTGGTCATCCACCTCATCGTCAAGTTGAATTCCAAACTGATCTAGTACCCGGAGCAGCACCTATTGCTCGGGCACCCTACCGACTTGCACCCGGTGAATTGCGAGAACTATCTACGCAACTACAGGAGTTGTTGGATAAATGTTTCATTAGACCTAGCTCATCGCCATGGGGAGCACCAGTCCTATTTGTCAAGAAGAAGGACGGGACCTTCCGCATGTGCATTGACTACCGTGAGCTTATTAAAGTAACGATCAAGAACCGATATCATCTACCCCGCATCGACGATCTATTTGATCAACTCCAAGGGTCAAGCTTCTATTCCAAGATAGATCTTAGATCCTGTTACCATCAACTGAGAGTCCGAGAGGAGGATATCTCAAAGACGGCATTCAGGACTAGGTATGGTCACTAAGAATTCATGGTCATGCCATTTGGACTGACCAACACACCCGCGGTGTTCATGGATCTCATGAACCGTGTGTGTAAACCGTACCTTGATCAGTTCGTCATCGTCTTCATTGATGACATCCTCATCTATTCCAAGAATAGGGGCGAACATGAAGAACACCTATGTTTGATTCTAGAATTGCTGAAACAAGAGCAATCGTACGCAAAATTTTTCCAAGTACGAATTCTGGGTTCGTGAAGTGCAATTCCTAGGACATGTAGTCAATGAGACGGGAATACATGTCGATCCATCTAAGATAGAAGCCATCAAGAATTGGGCGGCACCGAAAACTCCGAAAGAGGTGCGACAATTTCTGGGATTGACTGACTATTATCGTCGCTTCATTGAAGGATTTTCCAAGATTTCTCAACCCCTCACTACCTTAACTCAAAAGGGTAAAACGCTATAACTAGGGTGACACCCAGGAGTCAGCATTTCAGATACTTAAACAGAAACTCTGCAGTGCACCCATCTTATCTTTTCTTGAGGGAAAGGATGCTTTTTTGGTGTATTGCGATGTATCCATCCAAGGTCTTGGTTGTGTACTGATGCAACGCGGGAAAGTGATCGCATACGCTTCTCGAAAACTGAAAATACATGAGAGAAACTACACAACTCATGACTTAGAGTTGGGAGCCGTAGTATTTGCATATGGAGACATTACTTGTACGGTACCAAGTGCATGATTTACACCGATCACAAGAGTCTTCAACATATCTTCAAACAGAAATAGTTGAACGTGCGACAACGTCGTTGGGTCGAATTCTTAAATGACTATGACTGTGCAATCAGATACCATCCAGGGAAGGCTATTGTGGTAGCCGATGCCCTAAGCCGTAAGGACACCAAACCCAAATGAGTTCGAGCATTATAGCTTACTATTCACTCCAGATTACCTGAAAAAATCCGAAGTGCTCAACTCGAAGCCCTTAAGGAGGAGAATCTATCGTTGGAAGCCACAAGCGGTATGGAGGAGCAATTTAAGGTCAAATCAGATGGCATTCGCTACTTCGCATAGCGAATATGGGTTCCAATGCATGGAAACTTAAGAGAACTGGTTATGGATGAAGCTCACAAATCCCAGTACTCTATTCATCCAGGTTCTAACAAGGTGTACCATGACTTAAAGGTGCTATATTGGTGGCCAAAGATGAAGACTGATATAGCCACCTATGTGAGCAAGTGCCTAACTTGCACAAAGGTCAAAGTGGAATAACAAAAGCCTTCTGGTGTACTTCAACAACAAGAGATTCCAATGTGGAAATGGGAGCAAATTTCTATGGATTTCATAACTAAACTACTCAGAACCCCTAGCGGATGCGACACCATCTGGGTGATCATAGATCGCTTGGCAAAATCTGCACACTTCTTTCCAATCAAAGAAACCTACAAGATGGAAAAACTCACTCGTATTTACTTGAAGGAAGTAGTCTCTCGGCACGGTGTGCTAATTCTATCATTTCGGATCGAGATGCACGATTCACCTCTCGGTTTTGGCAATCACTAAGAAAAGCCCCAGGCACATGTCTAGAGGACATGCTACGAGCTTGTGTGATCGATTTCGGTAACACTTGGGAGTCTCACTTACCTTTAGTGGAGTTCTCCTACAACAACAGTTATCACACTAGCATCAAGGCGGCACCATAAGAGGCCTTGTATGGACGTAAATGCCGATCTCCTATCTGTTGGGCTGAGGTTGGGGATAGTCAACTTACAGGTCCCGAACTTGTATTCGAAACATCTGAAAAGATCATTCAAATCCGAAACCGTATGGTGGCAGCTCGTGATCGTCAAAAGAGCTACGCCGATAAGCGTCGTAAACCGTTAGAGTTCCAATTAGGCGATATGGTTCTACTCAAAGTCTCAACTTGGAAAGGTGTAATTCGCTTCGGGAAGCGAGGCAAACTGAATCCTTGTTATGTTGGACCATTCAAAATAGTGAAGAGAATTGGCCTAGTAGCGTATCAGCTGGACCTGCCGGAAGGACTTAGTGGTGTACACGATGTCTTTCATGTCTCAAACTTGAAGAAATGTCTAGCAGACGAAACACTCGCGGTTCCTCTTGAGGAGCTGCACATCGATGAACTACTGCGGTTCGTTGAAGAACCAGTAGAAATCATGGATAAGGAAATCAAAACGTTGAAACGTAGTAAAATCCCTATTGTCAGAGTTCGTTGGAACTCGAATCGCGGACCGGAATTCACATGGGAGCATGATGATCAGATGATACGCAAGTACCCGCATCTGTTCAAGCAATCCACTTCAAACTCTTAAGGTACTATTCTAATTTTCGGGACGAAAATTCTTTCAACTAGGGTATGAGATGTGATACCTCAGAAAAAAAAAATTATTTTAATTTTCAGGATGAAAATTCTTTCAACTAAGGGATGATGTGATAATCCGGACTTTGCAGTCTAACTCCGTTATTTAAATATGGTTAAAGTTAACCTATTTAACTTATCTTAAACCCTAGGGACTTTTTCTGCCTATATTCTAAACTTAAACTTCAGGGACTAGTTGTGCAATATTCTTAAACCACTCTGTTGACTTTTCAAAGTCAAAGTTGTTTCCCTGTTGACTTTTAATAGTCAAACTAACAGGTTCTTAACCTAGTTCATCCAATCCAAACCTTGAGAACTATTTCTGTTTTTATCTAAACTTAGAACCACAAACATCAATTCTGTAAATAGTCTAATCTAGATTTGGTTGACTTCCAAAAGTCAAACGGGGAGCATTTGACCCAAATTCGAATCCTTTAACCGCAAATTCGTGCGACATTGTAACTGATTTGCACATTAAAGCATTAATTGATCGTTATTACAGTTTTAAAACACCATTATTGGCCGAATTAAACCCAATTATGGGTAATTATATCGTAACCGTCGACCGACAACGAGTATCCATCAAATTCAGGCTATTCGATCAAGATTCTCACAAGCAAACACCCTACACATTTCAAACGATCCTTATTAGAGTTTCTACACACGTCTATTCGATTGGATTTGCACCAGAAGCCACCGGAGAGCAAGAAAGTCATAGTCGGCTGCTGTTTTACTCGTGCGCCACCAATTCGATACTAATTCTGGTAAATTCTTACATCTACAGCTTCGTTTTAACCCTTTGAACAAAAGCCCTATGCTAATTAGGGCTTACCACATCGATTTGATCAAGTTCTTAATTCTAGGGTTCATACCATTCGGGTTTAATCGAAACCTACCTTGGACTTGATCTAAACTCAATTAGTTATCATGGATAGCTTCGAAATGGCCTGCTGGTCAAAAGCCCTCTGTTGATTCAATCTACCAACATCGAATCGATCATGATCTAGATCTAGGGTTTGTCGCATAGCCGGTATAATCGAACCCTGACCCAGACTCAATCTCAACCAAATTAAACTATATCAGTGGATTCGCAATGTTCAAACCTGTAATAGCCCCATGAATTCAACCTTTTTCATTATCAGAATATATCAATTTGATTTTGAGTTATAATCTAGGGTTTCGGGATTTCAAACTACGAACTAACCAACCAAAACTTGTTGCTTTTCAAATTAAACTCTCACATAGGATCACCAGGCTTCGATTAACAAAAACCTTATGAAATTACATCCAATCGTGATCGAATTTGTTGGATTTGGGATGGGTTTCGTTTGACTATGCGTATGGGAGGGGGACTCATTGAAACTATTAGATAAAAACAATTAATCCGGGTATTGGTTGCGATTCCCTAGCGGTCTGTAATGGTTAGGAGCGTGTGCTTGTGTGGGAGAGACCCAGGTTCGAGTCTCTCCACATTGTTTTTGTTTTAAAACCGATTTTTAGTATTATTTTCAACATAAAAATCATTCCACTATTATTATTATACTATATTAAAATGTTTTGAACCTGGAAAACACCTGTAGGCTCGGGTTTGGTTTTATAACCCATTTTTATATTATTTCCACTTTTAAAAATAATATATTTATGTTATTATCGAATAAAAATAATATGTTTATATCATTTTCAAACCGTGACTTCTAGTATAAAATAATATATAGTTTTATATTATTTAACCCCGTTTAATTACCTCGTGTAACGTTTTAAACTAATTAATAATATAATTGTTATATTATTTACCCACGTTTATATATTCGATTAAAAATAATATATTTATTATTTCTCCACACAAATGATTATTTGGTTAATCCTACGAACCTAAAAATAATATATTAAATTATATTATTTTCCTAACTTTTGAAAACGACTCTAACGTACGAGTTTATTTATCTATTCATTATTAACGTTCGACACGTAACGCTTTGATCTTATTTATTATATTAAGAAATATATATATTTTCGTAGACATGTTCGTCTATTCTTAAATCCTTTGAATGCATTAAGGCGTTCAATCTTCCGTGTTGTCGTCACAAATCCCAACTTTTGACCCTATTCTTATGTGTTTATAATTCTAGGGCATACAAAAGTCGTCTGAGACTTACACTTGTGGTTCCAACCTATTCTCATCCTTGTGTGATCCAACCACTACTCAAACTCAGGTGAGTTTCACGGCCCCTTTTTACTGTTTTAATTTGGGGGAAAAAACATGCAGAGTATTTTTTATTATGGTACGTCATATGATATCACTATTGGGGCTAAGCGTATTTCAACTATAATTGAAAGTCCTCACACTCACATGGTTCCGTAAATATGGATCTTAGCGTGGTAATGTTTAGTAGTACTACTGGTGCTTGACAATCCCCACCCACGTTAGTTG
The DNA here is from genome assembly GCA_023525975.1 of Smallanthus sonchifolius. Taxonomy (NCBI): domain Eukaryota; kingdom Viridiplantae; phylum Streptophyta; class Magnoliopsida; order Asterales; family Asteraceae; genus Smallanthus; species Smallanthus sonchifolius. Next base: position 83,232,815 of record CM042022.1, read on the forward strand.
CGCTAACTCGATTGGAGGTCGAACGGGTGAAATATTAGCCTAATCACATTAGTCAGGGTTGATAGACCTGGCTGGAGGCAAACAATCAAAAACATGTCAGCTTAGGTTATGAACGCTTTAGCAAAATAGGAACGTAGGTTAGCTACCTATAGATATGCATATTGGAATGTACATAATCTACAAGTGCTTTACTATGTTATTGAAAACTGTGAACTCACCAACTTAGTGTTGACTCGTTTTCTTACATGTTTTCTCAGGTTGGCACTCAGGATCACGTTAAGTCATCCATGTGTCTTGCATTACATTCAAATTATCTATCTATCAAACAATCTTTATGTTTGTATTTGGATTTGGGCGCGTTGTTTTGCGCATTTATTTTCGTTTAACACTTCCGCATATTTATTCTGAACCTTATACTTTTATGAAATGTTTTTATAAGTTTCATATAGAGTCGTTTGAAGTAGCTAATGTCTGAGATCCTGGTTTGTCACGTCCCAAACGGTAAAACTCCGTTAGTGTAATTTGGGGGTGTGACAGCTAGCAACATAGGAAGTCTCACAAATCCAAGAAACAAAATTCTATTGTTACCCCTTTAGAGTTACTGCATATGGATTTGTTCGGACCGATAAGTGTTCGAAGCATTAGAGGTAAATCATACTGTCTGGTGGTAATGGATGACTTCTCAAGATTTTCATGGGTTAAGTTTTTGGCAACAAAGTCTGAAACGACAGAGACAGTTCAATACTTAATTCTTGGGTTAGAGAATCTTTTGTATCAGAAAGTCTGGCGTATCAGAAGTGACGATGGCAGTGAGTTCAAGAATGGTAAGATTGGATTCTTTTGTTTACAAAAGGGTATACATCATGAATTTAGTGCACCATATGTTCCTCAACAAAACGGTGTTGTTGAGCGAAAGAGCAGAACTTTGATTGAGGCAGCTAGAACAATGTTGGCGGATTCTAAGCTACCGGTTACTTTTTAGGCCGAAGCTCCTGAATCGTGTTCTGACCGTCAAGCGACACAACAAGACGTGTTATGAGTTGTTAAATGGTTGAAAGCCTAATTTGAATTATCTTCTTCCTTTTGGAAATCCGTGTACTCTTCTAAAGATCCGTGATGTTTCTACTAAGTTTAGCAAAAAGGCGATCGAAGGAATTTTTCTGGGTTATGTTTCCAATTCATTGAATAAAAGAGTGTATAACAAGGAAACACGACAGATCGAAGAATGGTTTCATATCGATTGTTCTAATCGATCTATTGCCCAGAAGGCGGTTGGTCCAGAATGGGCTTTTGATTATGACAACTTGTTCAAGTCTTTTAATTTTGCTCCTGACTTATCTGATGAAGAAGTTGCATTACTATACAATTCATGTCAAGGTGACCAAGATTGTGGTTTAATTCCAAAATCAACGGTTCCATATTCCGTTCCATCATCATCAGTTCACCCTGATCCAAATGTTCCATCTAGTTTGGGAATTCACGAGACTGATAGTGACGATGATGAAGAAATTTTTCGGGATTCTTCAGCAGATCCATTAATTGTTGATGATTCATCCAATACTACACATGTTCAGGGGATGTCTACAACTTTAGATTCTGAGATACCAGTTGATCAATCTTCTCAATCAGATATTCCTCAAGTTGATATTTTACCTGTTCCGGATCTGGCATCCATAAAAGAACTCAAAGATCACCCGGTGATGAATATCATTGGGAATTTGCAAGATGGAGTTCAAACTCGTTCTTTAACTGAAAATACTTGTTTATATTCTTACATTAGGGATACTGGAGTACTTGATGTTTGCTTACATTCTTGTTTTATTTCTCAGGTAGAACCTAAAAATGTGGAGATGGCTTTACAAGACAATAACTAGATAGAAGCAATGCAAGAAGAGCTTGCTCAATTTGATAAGCTAAAGGTGTGGAATTTAGTTGATTTACAAAAGCGATTGTATCCGATTGGCACCAAGTGGGTTTACAAATGTAAAAGGATGATCGTGGTGTCGGGGTAAGGAACAAAGGAAGATTGGTTGTACAGGGCTTTAATCAACAGGAGGGTATTGATTATACTGAGATGTACCCAACTGTAGCAAGGTTGGAAGCAATTCGTTTGTTTTTAGCTTTTGCTTCGTTCAAAGGTTTCAAGGTTTATCAACTAGATGTCAAAAGTGCTTTCTTGTATGGCAATGTGAAAGAGGAAGTTTATGTTTGTCAACCACCGAGATTTGAGGATCCATTATATCCTACAAAAGTGTTCAAGCAAGATAAGGCTCTTTATGGTCTTCATCAAGCACCCCGTGCGTGGTATGAAACGTTGTCGCAACACCTTTTGGACAATGGTTTCGATCGTGGTCAAATTGATTCCACCTTGTTCATGAAGAAATTAGGGGGAGATTACCTGATGGTTCAGATCTACGTGGATGATATTATATTTGGCTCAACAAACGAAGAGTTATGCAAAGAGTTTGAGAGTGTTATGAAGTTGAAGTTTGAAATGTCCGCTATAGGAGAGTTGTCGTTTTTTTTAGGATTACAAGTTAATAAAAAAGAGGATGGTTTCTTTATTCATCAGTCCAAATACGTGAAAGACATTTTGAGTCGGTTCAAAATGGAAGATTGTTCCCCATATGACACTCCGATTCCGGTAAATCATAAGATGAATCCAGATCTGGAAGGAAAGGATATTGACAGCCGCTTGTACAGAGCAATGATTGGTTCTCTCATGTACTTAACTACTTCAAGGACAGATATAATGTTTGCCGTGTGTCTCTGTTCCAGATTTCAAGCCAAACCAAAAGAATCACATCTGATTGCAGTCAAACGTATTTTTCGGTACCTGAAGGGGAAACCGAGATTAGGATTATGGTTTTCGCATGGTTCTAATTTTGAATTTAATGCTTATACTGACTCAGATTTTGGAGGTTGTTGTTTGGACAGGAAATCTACAACAGGAGGTTGCCAATTTCTGGGTAATCGTCTTGTGTCATGGCAATGTAAAAAGCAGACACTGTCTCAATTTCAACACGTGAAGCAGAATATGTCACTGCTGCAAGTTGTTGTTCATAAATTCTATGGATTCAGCAACAATTAAGAGACAATGGTTTGAATTTCACTTGCACCCCATGTTTATTGATAATAATGCCACAATGTCTATTGCAAATAATCCAGTTAAGCACAGTAAAACAAAGCACATTGAAATTAGATAACATTTTATTCGTGATTGTGCAGATAAAAGGTTGATTGAGCTGGTGAAAGTCCATACTGATGACAATCTTCCAGACTTGTTCACCAAGGCATTTGATCGTACAAGGTTTGCATTTCTGATAAAGATGATTGGTATGATCAATCCTGAATTAGTTTTGCTCAAAATTATTCTCATGGAGGTTTATTTTATTTTTTTTTAACTGCTTTCTTTCATTTATGCATTTCAATTTACTGTCAAAAAGCTTGTTATTTATAAAAAGCGCAAACAAATTGAAAAATATTAAAATCGACACATTTGAGCATGAGAAGAAATGATAGTACATCAGTAGATATTCATTCACACATGACCTTAGGTTGACTGGTTGGTGATTTATGTTTATTCAATATATCTGATTTATATATGTTTTGATCTGAACTTCAGAGACTGCACAAATAGGAGATGATACTATTAGGTATGCATATAATTTAGCTTGTCAATAGGCTAAAAGCGTCTTTGAACCATTAGTAGTGTGAAAACATAATTACATATGTTGCAACTGTGATTTGAACCCATTTTATGCCTGGGTGTGTGTGTTAAAAGATCATTATCAGATATAGAATATGAGGCTTAAAGTATTTCATGACACCAGTATCGAACTATATTGATTAGCACAATTTATCAGTTCACTTCACTGCCCATGCCCCAAAAACATGCAATGTGATGTTGAACTAAGATATGTTTATGACAACATCTGTTGGAACATATGCTATCCCTTGGATCATATTGATACATCATCTTTACTGATTCCATTGAATTCATAATCCAGATAATAGTTGGATTCACGTACCTGAATCTTATGATTCTACATATATAAGCCAAGACATTGAATCATTCTGATTCCTTATATTCTTCGGGATCTGTTTCTTTTCCTATGCTAATTGAGATAGTTTCATCCTGGAGATTGATATTATCTTTGTATAAGTATCATATGTCTTCAAGATAGGGCAATTTACTTTCTGTTGACAGACTAGTGTTTAGATCTAATCCTCGATCTCATACGTGTTATTCTTGAAATTGATGTTTGATAAAGGTTTATCGAGGTGTTTCGATCATGTGGTGTTCGGTTTATTCATCGGATTTCATCATTTAGGAGGTTTTTGATTTCTGTGGGTTGTTCTGAGCTTGGAGCGAACTTGCTCTGGCGAACTTATTAAGTTCGCCTCTTGCAACTCTAAGCGAACTTAATAAGTTCGCCTCAGGGGACAGAAGTAATTTTGACTTCGCATTTTTTTCTAATTTTTTTTGTTTTGTGCTTTTTTATTTTTAGTGTTTGTATCGTGTTTTAACATGTTTTGTGTGTGGTTTTTTCTATGTCCTTGTTTCAGATGGATCGTCGAGTAGAATATAAACATAACCAAGTGGCGTTGGTGGATCCAAATTTATCTGAAGCTGTGAATTACCGAGATATCATTAACTTTCTGAATAGATCAAGAATTAGTGTTGTTGTTTCGGCAAATCCCTACATCAGCTTGAATTACATTCCACAATTCTGGGATACAGCACAACATGACTGTACAGTTGATCCGAATGTTATTAGAGCTACTGTTAATAACACGGAAGTAGCAATTTCTGTTGATACTATTCGTCAAGCTCTACATCTGGGAAGAAATAATGAAGAACCTCTAGGGTTACCATCTACATTTATTATGGGTTGTTTTCAAAGGATGGGTTACAGAGGACGAGCTAATAATACTCAAGCAATGAAAGGTGGTCTAGTAGGACAATGGAGATACTTTATGCACGTCATTATTCAACGTCTTTCTCCTAGGAAAGCTGGAACTGATGGTTTGAAGACATCATTACAATTACCAATGGTGGCTCTTACTTTTAATAGAGGGTTTAACTTTGCTCACTATTTTTATAAGGAGATAGTTGCACAGATTACTCCACCAGCTGGTCAAGGATTTCTTTTATATCCGAGGTTTATACAAATGATTCTGAATCATCTTATACCTATTTTGCCTCAGTTACCACAGCGTCTTACACTTACTGCAATGACTAAAAGGATTTTTACTGACTGTAACAACATCAAGCAGCAAAATCCAGCCTTGATACCTGTTCCGACTCCTTTGTTTGGACATATTATTAATCCTGATTATATTGCTCCTCCAAATGATAATTGGATACATCCAGAGGAGGTTCAATAACAACAACAACAACAACAACAACCACAAGCTCCACAGCAACCTCAACCACAACAAGTTGCAACTGAAGTACAACCAGAACAAGTTAATGTACAAGTTCAAGATGCTGCACAAGATAATGTGATAGAACCTAATTTGGAGGTTCATGAGGAAGGCCAGAATGTTAAAATTGAGAATGTGAATGAAGGAGCACAAGATAATCAAGAAGGACAAGTTAGTGATACTAGCACAAGCTCATCTGAAAAGGCTACTGATTCTGATTTTGAAGCTACACTGGATTTTGATCCAGATCATTATGCTAAACTTGCTACTATTCCGTTGGCAAATGCTGGTAAAAGACTAAAGTATGTGGCTACTAAACCAAGACGCAAGTCTGTTCGGGGTCTTCCTACTGGAACAACACTTGGAAAACATCGTTAAGAGATGAATCATCTTCCGATTCTAATTATGTTCCTACTCCAAAGTCACAGAAGTTATTGTCTGCTTCTATGACTGCTGCTGCAACTGCTCGAGTAGCTGATGACTTGGATTTTGTGCATTCTTTGCTTATATCTCCAAATCCGTCTCAGACTACTTCACCTCATGGTACTCCTACTCCAGTTCCTCCGCCTACTTCTTCTCAAGCTGGTACGTCTAGTTCCTTGAAGGATGCTAAAATTGCTGCTCTCCAAGGCAAAGTCTCTTGCCTAGAAGCTCAAGTTGTGGGTCTTCAAGGTCAAGTAGATGTATTAAGAGTGAATGATTTTCAGAGAGAACAAACTCTTCAATCTCAAAGCAAGCAGATCTCTGAGATGCAGATTCTTGTATCGCAATTGATAGAGCGTATTGACGCTCAGGGGGAGATGCCTGTAGTGATTAAAGATGCTTGTCATATAGAGGCAGTTCAAAGAAATGACAATGAAGATAATGATCCCAGTGGAAACAAGGGTGATCGTCAATACACTGATGCTGCTCCGATATCTCAATTTCAGGGGGAGTCTACTTCAAATCAGGTTGAAGCTTCTGGTGAAAAAGATACAGGAAAGAATGAAGAGGTTTTGCTTCTAGAATTCTTTAAAGATGATTCTGATCTTGATGAAGCTGAAAAGATAGACTGCTTAGATGATATAGATGAGTTGTTTGATGACTTAGAAAATGACTCAGAAATAGAAGAAGGTGAGATAGTAGAAGTGGAGATTACCAAAAATAAAACAAGTTTGATGTATGAAGGCTGTGACGGTCTTAATGTGCCTTTTGAATTCATCCTAGATGATTTTATTCCTGAAGTAACTTTTGATGGAATGACTGACTCTATGGACTCTACTGAATATGTCACAATGCCTGATCCTAACTCAGATTATGCTCAGTGAAAGACTACTGAAGAATTTGTGATGTATAGGGATACAGGTATGACAAAAGAAAAATGGTTAGAGATGGTAAAAAGCTGGAAGAAAGTGTTACCCAAGTCACTATCACCACCTGTTCTGAAGGAAAAATATGTAAATAAGGAAAGATGTGTTGGTAGAATTATCAGTTGGTTCTTTGATGAAGAAATCAATCTGTTTGCCGTAAAGAAATCAATCTGTTTGCCTTAAAGAGATCTGACGGTAAATCAAAGAGAATAGTATTTACATCTTGTGTTGATTCTAGTCTTTGTGAATGTCTTGTTTACACGATCTAGCGTACGTTGGATTCCGCACTCCGTAGGCTTGATACACGTCACGTCTCGAGTTAGATCCGTAGAAGACCCATGTGGACCTACAGTTCCCAAGTCCGTTGGATACACTATCAGATGCTCGATTAGATCCGTAGAAGTCCATTTCATCTGTGACTGTGTTGAAAAGAAACACATCAATATTTTTGAGGCTAAACCGACAAGCAAACCGCTGACATCTTCACCAAAGCATTCGATTCTGCCGTATTTGAGAAATTGGTGGAAATGCTCACGATGCTCACCTTTCAGTAACCTTTGTGCATATTGTCTTGTCTGTTTAAACTTGTTAATCGGGAAGATTTTCAAAAATATTTTATTTTCTATATAGTTATTTTTTTTTGTTTGGTAAGCAAATCTTTTGGGGGAGAAATTGGAATTTTGTTAGAAAAGAATTGCTTTATATATAGTCTTGTATATAGTTGTCTGCTTATGAAAAGTCCTTATCCTTGTTTTCACAATTGTTATCAATTTTGTTTCAGGAAAATCTGATCTGACCCTGTGAGAAGTGATTGAGTCTGATCATATCTCTTAGAGCATGGAATGAACCATAAGCGATGGTGTATAGCTGGTAGGCCAGACATATGGTTACAACTCTTCAGTAGTGTGAAAATCTAAATCTCAAATCATACACTTGTGTTTGAACCCATTTTTGAAACATCTAACCCATTTTCTGTTAAGAAAACCGATTCAATCAGATATAGGCTTATGTGTTGGATTCTGATTCATGCGCCAGGTGACCGTCAAAGTAACGAAAGTTACCGCCGATAACCCCGTCTGTTTTGCTTAGCAAAGATCTCGGGTGTTCATCTTTTTCCCATCCACTTGGATGACTTGACCCCGTCTATTTTGCTTACGCAAAGATCTCGGGTGTTCGTACCTTTTAATATCCACTTGGATATTTTCCTTTTTACATCTTCTTATATCCAGTTGGATCTTATTTTATTTTTGGTGGTGAATTTGACTTACCGAGATGGTACCCTAGTTAACCTGTAAGAGATGATAAGATGAATGTGGGTATTTCTTGAGGATTGATAGGCTTTCAAAACCATTTTATTTCAAAATGTGGGGTACACAGTGTTTCACGCTTAAATGGTACCTTAAAATCACAAGAAATCTTGTACAAACAAATGTTCGGGTTTACCTTGCACAAATATCGCCTATCTTCAGGGATTCACAGTAGCTAATTGCAAAAGCAAGTGTTTCAAGAGTATGACCAGACATGATCTCACGTTGGATCTTTTCCAAAAGCTAAGTGTACATATCCTTTTATTTGGTTTTTGCCTTTATTTTATTCCAAATAAAAATTAATCTTCCTTATTAGCTTGTTTAAATAGTGTACATATGAAAGTTTCTTTTGTTTCTGTCCAAGTATTTCTAGTCAACCGAAACTACCAAACCACCCGAAACACCATGCCGTATCGAAACTAAGTAGTTTCTACAGAGGCATTTTAGTCTTTTGTGCAACTTTAAATTGAATATCACCATATTCAGTGTAACACCAGGCCAATTCTGAGGTCCTAATTTGCCAACTTTGAACCCTAGGGGTCGGAATTGTCAAATCCCCAAAGTTCAAAGGTTAAAACTAGAAAATTTTGAATTCTGGCTTGGTAGCGGACCGCTGCAAAGTCCCATAACGGTCCTCTAAGGTCGTACGTTCCTGGTGGTCCGCTAGACCTGGTCCTCCAGGGTTGAAATGGTTGGGTGGAGAACCGCCACCACCTGGGTAACGGTCCGCTAGCCGCAATCTAGCCACAAATTCTTGTGATGCCATGATGTAGTGCAAAACACACATCTTTATTCCTAGTGTTTTGTGCACTTTTTATTAGTTTTATGTTCGTTTTTAATCGTTTAAGTCTGTATTTGAGTCATTGTATACTTTCAGGAGCTCGTGTGGAATAGGAAGCTAAATCCCGAAGAAAACGAGCAAGAGAATAAAGCCGGGAGAAATAAAGAAGAATTTGTTGAAATTCAGTTCCTCGCGGTACGCGAGAGAGACAGAAAAATGCCTCGCGATACGTGAGGGAAAGCAATACCGGCCCTGACTAATTTGTTCCTCGCGGTGCCCGATGGACTCAGCCAAGTCTCTCGCCAGTACGCGAAAGAACCCTAAATCGCGAAAAATCCTAAAATCGACTTTTAATTGATTTGTAATGCCATAATTTGAAAAGTTCGCATTCCAGCCGTTTGAGAGAGAGCCTAGGGCGGTTTTGGGAGCAAGAAGATCGATTCAAGTGCAAGATCAAAGCTTTTGGATCCCGGGTTCGTTGTAATAGCGATCTAGGTTTTCAAGTTTGAATCTTTGCGTTTTGATTTCTATGTTTGATACCATATCTTTGTCTTTTACTTCTGTTATGATGTTTTGGATGATGATTCTTGGCTAAAACCATAGTACTGCCTAGGTCAATTGATAAACATGCGTAAAGTTTAGATTTTTATCCGGTTTTGGATCTATTTGATGGCTGAATTACTTTTTAAACGATCTTTGGATATTAATTATGATGTATAGGCATGTTTAATTCTGATTGTGTGATTTATTATAACTCCATGCGTTGATTGTGGTTGTCTGCCGGTTTGATTTGCGTATCTAGGTCATAAATCTTAGGGTTTGTGATTGTGTATGGTTTGCTAGAGATAGTGACCATAGGAGTTGTGGTGGATTGTTGATTAGACTGAATGTGTGTCTTAGTTCAATACCCGAGAGGTGAGAATTAGTTGTCTAGTCTTCGTCATTAGGAATCCGAGTGTTAACAGTCCGAGAGGATGTTGGTATTAGGTGTCTAGTGATTGTTGCTAGTTCAAATCATAGTTTTTATCCTGAGATTACCCCGTGCATCTTCGACGTATCATGGATGGGGAGACTGAAAGGTGATCTGTCTTTAGGGTACATTATCATTTGTTGGAAATACCCGAGAGGTGACCCAACTATCTGGTGAGTTTAGTACGCTTTAGGTAGCTTAGTTGGTGACACCCTGAGAGTAATTAGGGATCCATTAGGTAGTCTTTAGTTGTCATCCTTAGAAACCCAGATCCATCTTTGTTTGCAGAACCGGTAGAAGTTGTGCTTTGCACGTAGGATTCAGACCTAGGTAGTATTCTTCCCAATTCTTGATTTCACCTCGTTCTTATCTTGACAGTTGAGTCGTTCTAGTTTTCTGCATTCATTAGTTTAATCATTAGTGTAGTCAAACCCCGCAAACCAATAATCATTCTTTAGTGCAAGTCAGAGTCTAGTATTATTATCGTAGTGTCTCTAGGGTTTGATATTCCGGTTTACCATTAATCTGTGCTACACTCGATAGGTACACTTGCTTGTCAGTATGGTCTAGTTCATAGGTTTTCCATTTATTACTTAGGAGTCTAGGTTAGGTTTAGTAATTTTTTTTATAGACCGTCTGGACGACATCAAGTTTTTGGCGCCGTTGCCGGGGACACTTGGCAATAGCAATATTAGCTTTGACTAGTTCTTTTAGTGATTTTTGGTTTTTTTTGTTTTTTGAGCCTTGTTTATGTGCTTGTCCTACGTGCTATTTGTGAGTCTAACATGGGATTGAGTCTTTCTGTTTTGAGTCTTTGTTTATTTTCTTTTGTTTTTGTTTCAGATCCATACCTAACACGAATACATAGTAGATCTCGTCACATGTCATGAGCACGATCACTTATGCCACTCAATTCCATGGCCTTGAGGATGAGGATGCACCCGGACACGTGTCCTGCTTCGCACATATATGTGATACCTTTCACATCACGGGTGAGTATAAGGACGCAATCTACTTGCGTCTCTTCCCATTCTCCCTCTCTGGGCGTGCATCTACTTGGCTCGACACCCTCCCAGACAACTCGATCACCACTTGGGAGGATCTCGAAGCCAAGTTCTTCCAAAAGTACTATCCACCTTCCAGGGCCGCTCGCTTTAGGGATCAAATCCACTCCTTCGAATGGACCCCGACGAGCCCTATCACATGGCCTGGGAGCGGTTCAACGCGTTGTTGAGCCGATGTCCCCAGCACGGTGTGTCGGACTACGCGATAGTGGAGAAGTTCTACAATGGTCTCACCTTCCAGAAGCAGCAAATGTTCAATACAACTATGGGAGGCCATATCATGGATAAACTCGAGCAGTCTGAGTGCGACGATATGTTCGAGAGCTTCGCTCTCGCGGAACAGCAGCATCCAAGTTCTTTTAGGAATTCCATTCCTACTGCAAGAGTAGCCACCTCTTCTCCTAGAGGTGTGCGTCAGGTCGCTCCTAATACTAGCGTGGCTGCCCCACTCGCATCTAGGGCCCACGAGATCAAAGAGCTGAAGCTCAGTGCTCAAAGGTGTGAGGTGTGTAGGGGAGGCCACGACACCAGAGATTGCCCCGTCAATAATCAGGAGCAGGTGAGCTTTGTTGGCAACCAGAACCAGAACCGAGGGTACAACAATTACAACAATACTTATGGCTCGGGATGGAGATCTGGAAATAACCCGCGTGGGTTTAATGGTCGCCAGCAGCAGTATGGAGGAGCAGAAGTTGGAGCGAGCTCAGGAAGCAGTGTCAATACAAGGAATATTGAAGAGATGCTCGAGAATCAGACACAACTGCTTGCTCACTTAGTCTAGCAAGACAAGGACACGAGGCAAAGACTGGATAGCCACGACACTTTATTGAAGAATCAGCAGTCGGCATTCCAGGATTTGCTACACACGGTAGGAGACATCGCTCAGAGCCTGAAGGGTAGATAAGGAGGTCGATCTTGGGGCCCAAATGCTTGAGTGATGGCCTTTTCAGTTAGGAGTGTGGAGAAGAAAGAGGTTGTAGAGGATGACTCACACTCCATTGAGTATGGCATACCTTCGGTAGAGGAAATGAAGCAGGTACACTGGAGAGCTCGATTTGTTGATATCGATGCTATGATGCTAGAGGAGTCTGAGCCGAATGCTGTGTCGTCTAGGAGCAGGAGAGCAGAAGAGGATGAGAACCACCGGTTGTAGAAGAGGAAGAATCGGTGGAGGAAGAGATAGTTATGGAGAAGCCTGCCGAGAAGCTAGAGGAGAAGAAGAAGGGGTGGAGATGAAGTACCCGAGATTGACTTGAGTCGTGTTCCCTATCCAGCGCGCTTGCTGCCATATAAACACGCTGGGGAATACGGTACCCTCCTTGATATATTCAAACAAATCAAGGTCAATCTCCCATTTATAGAGGTCCTCCAGCATATGCCTAAGTATGGCAAGTTCCTCAAAGATCTTCTTTCCAACAAGAAGAAGCTAGAGGGGATCTCTGAAGTCTCACTTAGTGAGCAATGTTCTGCTGTGGTTCAAAACAAACTGCCGGGGAAACTGGCGGATTCGGGTCGTTTCACGATCCCATGTCTGCTTGGCGGTTTGCCTTTAAACCACGGGTTGGCTGATCTGGGTGCTAGCGTCAATCTGATGCCATATTCTATTTATAAGCAGTTAGACCTAGGTGAACTGCAGCCTACGTGCATGAGCATTTCCTTGGCTGACCGCTCAGTCAAGTATCCACCGGGAATTGTGGAGAATCTGTTATTGAAAGTCGAAAAATTTGTTTTCCGCATGGATTTCATCATCCTAGACATGGAGGTGGATGACAAAGTCCCACTCATCCTAGGACGGCCGTTCCTACGTACCGCCAAGGCAATGATCGATGTCTTTGACGGGAAACTCACACTTCGTGTGGGGGATGAGTCGATCACATTCGATGCTATGAGATCCATGAAGGATGTTGGCGAGCATAGCCACTCCGTGTGCATGCTTGATGCCTTCATGGACTACCATCGGGACTCTAATCCAGTAGAGGATGTTGTTGAGGGAGATGGAGGAGAATTGATTGAGGACCCGCCGGATTGGTTAGCTGAATTTGAAAGGAATTTGATAGGGTCCGCGTTTTTAGGTGCTGATAATGATGACTGCAGTTTGAGTGAGATATTAGAACAAGTCGGGTCATTAATCTGTGAGATGCCTATGGTGGAGAGTTTAGAGGATCATGATGATCCGGGCGAGAGGTTAGAGGCTACACCTTTAGTGATGTCACATATTAAGCCTTTAACCTGTACTTATGTGCATGTTGAGGGGATAGAAGCCGATTCATCCCCTAAATCTAGGCCGCCCCGTAAGAAACTCTGAGAGTTGAGTGAGGTTGTTGATATAGGGAGAGTGAAAACCCCAAGTGTGGGGATGTTTAGAGGTGAAAGTTTGCTAAAGTACTTGAACCAGGTGATCTTTGGACCTGGTAGATTTAAGTTGTGGTGGAAAGACTGGATTGGTGCATATGATATACATTTAGAGTTTGATAGAAGTAGGAGTTTGATGAGGTTGTGCAGGATCGGTAGACCGCGTAGGATGAAGGCGGTACCGGTTAGGATCAAGGAGAAACCTCCTGATAGGTTTATCCGAGTCTCGGGCAAGTGCCCGGGATGTAGAGTTTGTTTGCATTACTTGGTTTGAGTTCGTGTCTTTTTCTGTGTTTTTTGGTATGTGTTTTGTTTGTGTCGTGTCTTGCAGGGATTCACGCTCGATTTGGCATGGGAAATCATCGGGAATGAAGTTCCAGGTATGTTTTACATTGGTTTTTATCAATGGAATGAGTTTTAAGGAATTTGGGTGAAGAAAATGTTGAGGTGTGAAAATTTGGCTAAGTATAAAAACCCTCAAAACTTTCTATCACCAGATGGTCCTCGCGGTACGCGAGAGATTCCTCACATGTTCCTCGCGGTACGCGACTGATAGAAATAGGGGTCGGCTTAAATGCCACTCCCCCGCGGTACGCGAGGAGTGGCCGCCTGATATCTCGAGGTACGCAAGGCTAGGCTGGTCTCACCCTTCTTCCTTATTTTCCCATGGTTTTGTTCACCCGCATCGACCAACACTACCATGCATCATCCACTATCACCATATCATTCATATCATCCAACATCCAACATTCATGCCACCGACCACCACTACCATAGGGAATTTGAAACCGTTCATGACCGATGATTCACCTTGCCATGGCTTTGATGTCTATGTGTTTGCCACACATTGAGTATGTTTCTCTGCATGATATATATCTTGAGTCTTTAAGTTCTTACTGAGTCAGTCGAGTCTTTTTATTTTAGTTTGAGTCAGTTTAATGCTACATGTTTGTTATGAGGTTTATTTTGTAGGTTTTATCATCCCGCCCGTACTCAATCTCTATTCGGGCGGGATCGATCATCACTTATATAAAGTTTGTAAAGGCAACCCAGCAGTCTGTGCAACCACGACCGAAATGCTATACGGTGCACACAACGATGAAGGAAGCTGGATATATTCATTGCTACATTACCAGCTAAGTCGATTCCTTTTATTTTTGCATTTTTATTTTTAGTTGTGTCTTACTTCACATTGAGGACAATGTGTCTTTCAAGTGTGGGGATGTGAGTGTTTAGTTGAGTCTAGTTTAAAAAATTCAAAAATACAAAAAAAATAAAAAAATTTGAAAAATGTCCTTGGAAATAACTGCTTTTAATTGGAAAGTGATTGTACAACTAGATCTACTTGTTGGTTTTAATTGATCTAAATAATAGAAAACGTGTCTAATTAGTGATGTTTTGGTAGACCCAGCCAGCTAGTAAAGCTTAAATAGCATGTTTGTGTTAAATAAGATTAATAATTGAATTAAATCATGATATCTTGTGGGTATTCATCTTAGGGTAATGGTAATACTGAAACTGTCAAAATAGGTTGATAGGTACCACATTAAGTTAAAATTTAGAGGTTTTTGAAATTTTTCTTGGCACACCACTCTCTTTTTATGAGAATAAATCCGAGTTTCGGTGGCGCCCATTCCGTAATCCATATTTTTCCATATTCTTGAGCTAATTTGTTAGAAACTGAGTTTTACTTATGTGTTTCCCTCTCGGATAGTGACTTGGAGGATACACCCCTAAGTGAGATTTATGTGCTTTATTGATAGAATCTAGTCTATGTGTTACCCTTCGGGATAGTGACTTGGTTGAAACGCCTCTAGACGAAAGTTCTTTTGCTTAAATTAATACTCATTTCCGTCCATTCATTCAAATTTCATCTAATTTCTAAAACATGTAAATCTTAGTTTAACGTGGTGGGAAAATCTATATGGTTTAATCTGTGCCTAGACATGACCGTGAGACGGGATTAGGTAGAGCCGTAGCTTCTAAGTGTAAGTCACATAGGTTGATTGATAGTTGTATAAATTGAAAGTTGGTGCTTGGGTTTAATCGGACAAAAATACTGATTGTTGCTTTTTAACGCGTGAGTATATTTTGCTAATTGGTAGTTGATGTATGTTAAGCTAGATCTAAGTTATGATTCCATTTGCAGCTTTTTCGAGGATGAAAAAAGGTTAAGAGTGAGGAAGTTTGATGTAGTTCAAAGCACACATCTTTATTCCTAGTGTTTTGTGCGTTTTTGATTAGTTTTATGTTCGCTTTTAATCGTTTAAGTCTGTATTTGAGTCTATTGTATACTTTCAGGAGCTCGTGTGGAATAGGAAGCTAAATCCCAAAGAAAACGAGAAAGAGAATAAAGCCGGGAGAAATAAAGAAGAATTTGTTGAAATTCAGTTCCTCGCGGTACGCGAGAGAGACAGACAAATGCCTCGCGATACGCGAGGGAAAGCAATACCAGCCCCAACTAATTTGTTCCTCACGGTATACGAGGAACCCAGCCCAGTCTCTCGCGGTACGCGAGAGATCCCTAAATCGTGAAAAACCCTAAAATCGACTTTTAATAGATTTCTAATGCCATAATTTGAAAAGTTCGCATTCCAGCCGTTTGAGAGAGAACCTAGGGCGATTTTGGGAGCAAGAAGATCGATTCAAGTGCAAGATCAAAGCTTTTGGATCCCGGGTTCGTTGTAATAGCGATCTAGGTTTTCAAGTTTGAATCTTTGCGTTTTGATTGCTATGTTTGATACCATGTCTTTGTGTTTTACGTCTGTTATGATGTTTTGGATGACGATTCTTGGCTAAAACCATAGTACTGCCTAGGTCAATTGATGAATATGCGTCAAGTTTAGATTTTTATCCGGTTTTGGGTCTATTTGATGGCTGAATGATTTTGTAAACAATCTTTGGATATTAATTATGATGTATAAGCATGTTTAATTCTGATTGTGTGATTTATTATAAATCCATGCGTTGATCGTGGTTGTCTGCCAGTTTGATTTGCGTATCTAGGTCATAGATCTTAGGGTTTGTGATTGTGTATGGTTTGCTAGAGATAGTGACCATAGGAGTTGTGGTGGATTGCTGATTAGAGTGAATGTGTGTCCTAGTTCAACACCCGAGAGGTGAGAATTAGTTGTCTAGTCTTCGTCATTAGGAATCCGAGTGATTGTTGCTAGTTCAAATCATAGTTGTTATCCTGAGATTACCCCGTATATCTTGGACGTATCGTGGACAGTGAGACTGAAAGGTGATCTGTCTTTAGGGTACATTATCATTTGTTGGAAATACCCGAGAGGTGACCCAACTATCTTGTGAGTTTAGTACGCTTTAGGTAGCTTAGTTGGTGACACCCTGAGAGTGATTAGGGATCCACTAGGTAGTCTTTAGTTTTCATCCGTAGAAACCCAGATCCATCTTAGTTTCCAGAACCAGTAGAATTTGTGCTTTGCACGTAGGATTCTGACCTAGGTAATATTTTTCCCAATTCTTGATTTCACCTCAGTTCTTATCTTGATAGTTGAGTCGTTCTAGTTTTCTTCATTCATTAGTTTATTCAGTAGTGTAGTCAAACCCCCCAAACCAATAATCATTCTTTAGTCCAAGTCAGAGTCTAGTATTATTATCGTAGTGTCTATAGGGTTCGATATTCCGGTTTACCATTAAGCTGTGCTACACTGGATAGGTACGCTTGCCAATCAGTGCGGTCTAGTTCATAGGTTTTCCATTTATTACTTAGGAGTCTAGGTTAGGTTTAGTAGTTTATTTTATAGACCGTCTGAACGACATCATGCCACGTGTCCGGTAACTCAGCCGGAGAATCTGACGATTGTCCTCGTGGCGGACCGCCACGCCCTCAGTAACAGTCTGCCTGCTGCAAATTGAGAATCGGTCCAATCAGGACAAGACGTGTAGGGCTAACGCATGCCCTGGGTGGTAGCGGACGGCTACCACCGAGGCTAACGGTCCGCTACGTGTCTTATCAGGCAACTATAAAAAGAAGCCATCGGCTTCTCATTTCATCACATCCATACTTACAAACACTTCCCACACTTCTGGAAGCAGCTCTACCTTGCTTTGCGTGCCTTAGTTCCGGTAAATTATCTGACTTTCGCTTATTTTCCGCACTTTCACTTATTTCCGAATTCTTGTGTTAAGATACTAACTCGAATTAGAACATGCATTAAGGTTTACATTAAGCTTACACGGACTACCCTGAGATAAGATCAAGCTACTATTAAGGTGAATATGTTTATCTGTATTTATCTTCAAAACTTTGAAAGTTTTACGTTAACGAAATGGCAATACTGGTATTCAAAAGTTTGATGAATAAGGGCGTCTACTTAAAACATTCAGACCATAAGTATACGTAAAACTTGATCAAGGGGTATACGCTCTATGGGTGAAATTCCCATATTGGGGCTGGTAATTGTCTGTAATGGGACGTAAGACGGGGTCTCAGTTAAGGGACATCACGATACGTAAGTCTGCAAATGCCAGCAGTCCTTTTACAGAAATTATCGGTGTATATCGTGGTTGTACACTTAGACGAAATAGTTCTGCTGAATTGTAGATTGTACCCGCATTATGGTTAAATGTTCTGATACTATATTTGCCAAATGAATTGAGTCCTGATGGACATATTCACCAGCGTTCGCGCTGACGTTTTCTTTTCCAAAATGTTTTTCAGTTAATCAATGATTATTTGTAAGGCTAGTCCTACGGGATAGTCTTGGGGATAAATGTGTACATAAAGAAATTTTGACAAGGTTATGTGCTGTTAGCATGGAGATAACTCTGCAGGAATAAAAAAAATAAGAGGAGATGTTAGGAAGATGTATTCCTAGACATGGATACTCCCTTGTTATACATAGGGTTAGGTGCCGGAAGGTAAAACCCTTAGATACCAATACTTGTATAGCTTGGTATTGGACAGTGTTAACTCCTTACGCACAGGCTAACTACCTTATGGCTCTAGTTTTACCATGCTTATGCAAGTGACATGTAAATGGTCATGGACCATGGTTTTTAGGTACAGAAAGGGGGTATTTAAATCCCCAGTGAAATAAAAAGATGTTTTATTTATCCATGGATTTGGAAAATATACAATATCAACCCTCGGGTTGAGGTTTATTACAAGTTCGATCCGAAAGTATTTCAGCTGCTAAACTAACTCTGATTTCATAAATAAAATAAGATTGGAGGTGCCAATCTGGTCGTACACCCGGAGTGTCCTGAAACTGGGGTGTGACAGGTTGGTTTCAGAGCCCAATGTTTTAGTGAATTAGATACTAGCTTTAGTATCTAAGCTTTAACCATAGTTTAGTTTGTTATACCTCAAGATTAAGATAAGTATACTGGCCTTAGTATCTAAGTTTTGATCAACATGACGATAATATTTAAAGATTTCAGGATGTCTGGAGAACATAGCTTTCCTTATTACGATCCAAATCGTCCGATCAAGCAGGAATCACCTGAGTATCCTGTCTATGGATCTCAGATGATGCCAATCACATTTCCTGATGATAAAGATCCTTTTATTATAAATCTAGATACTCCTACACCTGAGTATCATCCACAATCATACGATGTTGAGAATTCTTGGATGGACGCCGATTCTGACTTTAATAATTGGTAGTTTAATACCCATCCACCAGTAGATAACCAGGCTGGGCCAAGTACGCCCCGAAAGCCTAGAATAAGAGTGGGAATGCCCATTGAGAGATTTTCTATTCCAGCTGTTGAAATGGAAGAAGTTTATCAAAATGCACCAGTGGAATAAACATCAGAAGAATCTCACCGGTATGCCCCTGTATCTGAAAATCCGGAGGATTATCCCTTCTATAATCATGAGTCTCCTGTTCTTCATGATCCTTATATTGTTCCTGAACCTATATATACTAGTCCTTATGAGGATTATTTTCAAGCACCACCAGAATATCAAAACGCCTATAATGATGTAATGGTTGGTCTTCGTGAACCTCCGCCTAAGTATAGGTATGAACACAGTATGCCTTCATCTCCCATAGAATATTTAGATCGTTCGTTACGCCAAATGGATGAAATAAACAGGGAGAAAATTATGAAGAAGGCTAGGACACAATTTTATGGACAACATGTTTACGAACATGGGGAGAACCTGATGATCCTTGGATCTGAGCTAATGAAAGATTAGTTAGATATATTGTATTTTGTTCTTATTGTAATATATCTTCCTATATAATAAAAGTTGTTTGTTTTATCTACAGAAATGGTTGGAAAAGGCAAAGGTCCTAACTTTCTTCGTAAATTTGCGTCATCTAATTATTTTGAATGTAAAACTAACGAGACAACTATAGAAAATAATGAGGAAACTGAAAGTTTAACTTTCCGAAGCCTTGGAGAAATAGGGAATCCTAGGATTCCTTATAAACCTTCTATCAATTATCATTCTGCTCATACTGCAGGAAGTTATAACATTACTCCAATATACTCACATAATTTTCATGAGGGATTTTCTAAAATACCTTATGAAAATAGATACGTTCCCGAAGACGAAGAGCGAGAAGATTCTAACAAACCTTTTATCCCTTATTATGAGACGGTTCATTTTCCTACTCCTTATGTAAATGAAGAAGCATCTGGAAATGAGAGGGGATGAATACTGTTAAACCGAATAGCTGAACTTGAACGAGAGAAAGCTGAAATTGAAGCTCAGGATATTCTTCTAGTTAAAGCTTTGGAAGAAAAGAATTATAATAATTACTAGAACAATAATTTCTATATGTAAATTTCTCTTGTAAAAAAATTTCACTAATAAAAATATATGTTTTGATTGCAATCTTGTTTATTTCTAGAATGTCAAAAAGTGGACCATCAAATAACACCCATGGTAAGAAGAAGCAAATGATTGAAAACGATACTGCTGAAACTCAGAAGGCAAATATAACAAAAATGATCGATGTTCGAATTAAGAAAGCAATTCCTAAAATCATAGCAGCAATAGAAGAAAGCAAAGCTGCTAAGAAACGAGAATCCTTGTTACAAAAATCTAAAACAAGAGAAACTGAGAACATAGTTTCTACCCCTCGACTTTCAAAACATACTACGGGAGGTCAATCAAATTTCCATAGTAAATCTACCAAAAGAACATACCGGGAAAGTCATGATTCCTCTATGGCTACTCCCAAAGAAGGGTATGACTTTGCATACAAGAGTCAGAAAAATCTTAGATGCACATACAAAAATTTTCAAGATTGCAAACCTTATGAATTTGCATGAAGAGAAGGAACAATAGCAGCACTAAGATGGCTTGAGAAAATTGAGTCGGTGCTGGCTATAAGTAAATGCCTTGAGGAAGACAAAGTACTTTGTGCTTCGAATCTGTTTAGAAACCAAGCCTTAGAGTGGTGGAATCAAGTTATATCCGCCAAAGGCAGAAATAGGGCATATGCCATGAGTTGGTATGTATGCAAAGAGAGAGTGGAGAAGAAATTTTGTCCCATGAATGAGAGGGAGAAGATTGAGCAAAATTTTCTGAACTTGAGGATGGTAGGAACAACCCATACAGATTATGTGACGAAGTTGCTTGAGTACGCTAGATTAGTACCTCATCTGGCAACCCCTGAATCAAACCTCATTAAGACACACATTTGGGGTTTAGTTTTGGAAATTAGAGACTTGGTAAAAGCCTCTAAACCGGATTCAATGGACGATGCCATTGAACTTGGTGCCATGCTTACTGATGGATTGATTAGGAATAGAGAGGAATTAAGAAAGAAAGATAACACGCACCAAAACATAAACGAGCAGAAACGATCTGAAGGCAATTTCAGTCGTAAGGATACTCGTTCCCCTGCCCCAGAATGCCGATTATACAAAAATAGGCATTTTGGAAAATGTGGTGCAAAACTGTTTTGCAACACATGTAAAATTAGACAAATCTTACGAAGTCGAGACTACCAATGTAGAAGTAGTTAGAATTTCTAGTTCCCTAAACAACTGTAAAATTTCTATATCTTGACATGTCTTACCTGTGCAATTATTGCCTATGACATTAGCCGGAATTGACATTGTTCTAAGAATGGATTGGTTATCCGCCAACCAAGCCCAGATAAATTATGACAAGAAATGTATTGAAAGCCATGTGCCTGATGGTAAGACAATTATTATCAAAGGAGATAAATATTCCAATCCAATTGGAATTATATCACTCCCTAAGGCAACAAAATATCTGAACAAAGGATGCTTAGCATACCTTGTGTCAGTTACAACCAACAAGGAAGCAAAGCCTTTGGAAAAAGTACCTATAGTATCCAAATATCCAAAAGTATTCCCGGAGGAACTACCAGGATTACCGCCAGATCGAGAAATGGAGTTTAGAATTAATCTGGTACCAGGAACAGCACCAATAGCTAAAGCCCCGTAAAGATTAGAACCCACAGAAATGTCGAAATTGAAGAAACAACTTGAAGAGTTGTTAAATAAAGGATTCATAAGACCAAGTTCTTCACCTTGGGGAGCTCCAGTATTATTTGTCAAGAAGAAAGATGGATCAATGCGTATGTGTATTGATTACCGTGAACTGAACAAGGTCACGATCAAGAACAGATACCCACTTTCCCGAACTGATGATCTGTTGGATCAACTTCAGGGAGCATGTTGTTTTTCAAAGATTGATCTTCATTCATGATACCATCAACTAAAGGTACAAGAAGAAGACATATCCAAGACTACGTTTAGAACATGGTACGGACATTATGAGTTCACTATGATGCCGTTCGGACTCACAAATGCTTCGGCAGCATTTATGGATATGATGAATCGAATCTGCAAACCTAACTTGGGTAGATTTGTTATCATATTCATTGACGATATCCTTATTTACTCAAAAATTAAGGAAGAGCATGTAGAACATCTAATGGTAATTCTTGAATTACTTAAGAACAAGAAATTGTATGCCAAATTCTCGAAATGTGAATTCTGGTTATCTAAAGTTCAATTTCTCGGGCATGTGATAAATGCCAATGGAATACAAGTTGATCCTGCTAATATTGAAAAAATTACTAAATGGGAAATTCCAAAGTCGCCGACCGAAATTCAGAGTTTCTTAGGTTTGGCGGGATATTACCGAAGATTTATCCAGGACTTTTCCCGAATTATTGTCCCTCTTACTTCATTAACAAGAAAATCTGTGAAATATGAATTGGGACCAAAGCAGGAGGAAGCTTTTGAGATGCTAAAACAAAAGTTAACAAATGCTCCAATACTGGCTTTTCCATATGGAACTGAAGACTTTATAGTTTATTGTGATGCTTCACACACCGGTCTTCGTAGTGTGTTGATGCAAAGAAACAAAGTCATTGCATATGCATCTCGGCAATTGAAAACTCATGAACGGAACTATACGACTCATGACTTAGAGTTAGGTGCCATAATTTTTGCATTAAATTTATGGAGACACTATCTCTATGGAGTCAGATTCACATTGTTCACTGACCATAAAAGATTCACAGTCTCGACTTCTTGTAATGCCACGTGTCCGGTGACTCCGCCGGAGAATCTGACGCGTGTCTTCGTGGCGGACTGCCACGCCCTCCGTAACGGTCCCCTAGCCACAAATTGAGGATCGGTCCAATCAGGACAATACGTGTAGGGCTGACGCATGCCTTGGGCGGTAGCAGACCGCTACCACCCAGGCTAACGGTCCACTACGGGTCTTTTCAGGCAACTATAAATAGAGGCCATCGGCTTCTCATTTCATCACATCCAAACTTACAAACACTTCCCACACTTCTGGAAGCAGCTCTACCTCGGTTTGCGTGCCTCTGTTCTGGTAAATTATCTGAATTTCGCTTATTTTCCGCACTTTCACTTATTTCCCAATTCGTGCGTTAAGATACTAACTCGAATTAGAACTTGCATTATGGTTTACTTTAAGCTTACACTGACTACCCCTGAGATAAGATCAAGCTACTGTTAAGGTGAATATGTTTATCTGTATTTCTCTTCAAAACTTTGAAAGTTTTACATTTACGAAATCGTAATACTGGTATTCAAAAGTTTGATGCATAAGGGCGTCTACTTAAAACATTCAGGCCATAAGTATACGTAAAACTTGATCAAGGGATATACGCTTTATGGGTGAAATTCCCATATTGGGGCTGGTAATTGTCTGTCATGGGATGTAAGACGGGGTCTCAGTTAAGGGACATTGCCATAAGTAAGTCTACAAACGCCAGCAGTCCTTTTATAGAAATTATCGGTGTATACCGTGATTGTACACTCATATGAAATAGTTCTGCTGAATGGTAGATTGTACCCGCATTATGGTTAAATGTTTTGATGCTATATTTGCCAAATGAATTGAGTCCTGGTAGACATATTCACCAGCGTTCGCCTTGACGTTTTATTTTCCAAAATATTTTTCAAGTAATCAATGATTATCTATAAGGCTAGTCCTATGGGATAGTCTTAGGGATAAATGTGTACATAAAGAAATTTTGACAAGGTTATGTGCTGTTAGCATGGAGATAACTCTACATGAATAAAAAAACAAGAGGAGATGTTTGGAAGATGTATTCCTAGACATGGATACTCCCTTGTTATATGCAGGGTTAGGTGCCGAAAGGTAAAACCCTTAGATACCAATACTTGTATAGCTTGGTATTGGACATGGTTAACTCCTTATGCACAAGCCAACTACCTTATGGCTCTAGTTTTACCCTGCTTATGCAGGTGACATGTAAATGGTCGTGGACCATGGTTTTTATGTACAGAAAAGGGGTATTTAAATCCCTAGTGAAATAAAATGATGTTTTATTTATCCTCGGATTTGAAAAATATACAATATCAACCCTCGGGTTGAGGTTTATTACAAGTTCGATCCAAAAGTATTTCCGCTGCTAAACTAACTCTGATTTCATAAATAAAATAAGATTGGAGGTGCCAATCTGCTCGCACACCCGGGGTATTCTGAAACCGTGGTGTGACATTCAGTCTCACTTTCATGCTTTTCATCCGAATCTCTCTACACCCACATTCCACACTCACAGAATCTTGGTTTTTCATCGGTCTAAGTTTGCGAACATCAGATTGCATTTTATGATTTCCCCTGTCGTCTTCATCACCGGGGTTTGAATATTTCTGGTTTTTGTCACTGTTTCATAAAGTGTAACTAGGGTTTTGTTGATAAGGTTTTTACGATCGAATATATGTTTTTGGGGTTGTTTCTTGCTTAAATCATGTATACAGTCTCACCATTGTCAATATCTTACACTTTTAATGTGTTTATTTGCATATTACTTCAAATATTTCAGTAAGATGGAGTTTCGACACCTTTACAGGCCTTTCTTAACCATTTTATGTTTTATTTCTGTTATTTCCGATCTGTACATAGCTTGTATATAGTTTTAATTTGTTCTGATCTGTTTTTAACTTAGTTTTTCTGCTTTTTGAATCATTGTTTACCTGTTCAGGGTTTTGGAATCGAAACTAGTAGTTTCAGGAAAAAAGGATCCTTGCTTTTAAAATTATTATTCTGAATTTAAACAAGTTTTGTTTACCCGAAACTAGTTGTGTCGATACCTAGTGCTTACCTGAAATTAAATAGTTTCGACAGGTTGTTTCTCAACCGAAACTAGTAGTTTCGGTCAGGCATTTCTAAAATTTTTCTAAGTGTTGACTGATTTTTTGATAATTTTGTTTTTGGCAGGAATGGACCTTCTATTTGCGAAGAAGCACAATATATATGCATTTCTCAACGCTGTTGATCCCAAGAGTGAGGGATTTGTATCAATTTTCTAGCTAACTCCAACATTAGCTTTGCTATTAGCCATAACCTGCCCATATCTGAAGCTACAATTAGATAGTTCTGGGCTACCTACTGGAGCATATCAGGGCAACTGTGTATAACCAAGATGTTTTCATTTCTGAAGCCCTTGTCAGAGAAGTGTTGCAGTTCAATGATAATCATGAAACTCCTGTTGAATTCGAAAGTTTCTTCATTCGAGAGAGTTTTAGAAGGATGGGTCACCCGGACGAGTTTAAGAGTGGACAGATTACAAAGACCTTCCTTGCTCCTCACTGGAGGTATATTGTGCATGTATTCATCCACTGCATATCCATAAGGAAAGGTGGCTTTGATCAAGCTAACGCAATGGTAGCTTCTGCTATTCTTGGATTGATCAAAGGAAAGGACTACAACTTTTTTCTGGTTTGGTCTTCAGGCAGATGATAGAGAATCTCACTGGGAGAGTCAGAGATAAGTTTTTAGTGTATCCAAGGTTCCAGCAAATGATCATCAACCACCTTCACCCAAATCTTCCATAAGCAGGACACTTGTTAGTGATGGATCACATGATTGCCAAGACCCTTGGTTATATGAAGAGCACAAGTTCTAGAAGCAATAGAATTATTGTCAACATTCCACTCTTTGGCCATGTGATTGGTGAAGATGAGCCAGAAGTTCCTGATGTAGATCCTAAAGAGTTTGTTGAATCCTCATCATCCGAGGAAGTAGAAGAACATGATCAAGGCAATCAAGAGGCTGAAGCTAAAGTTGATCTGAACCAAGAATAGGAAGTTGAGCAGCCAATTGTGGAAGCTCAGTTCATTGGTCAAGAGATAGAAAACTTAGATCCTCTGAACTCTTAAGAACAAGCTAAAAATGTTGAAGTTCAATCTAACATAGAGGTTGAAGTTGAGTCAAGTGAGACTCTTGATGAGGGGATATATGGTACGGAATATGATAAATCTGAGTCTGAGGAGTTGATGGAACCTCCTCCCTCTTCTTCAAAAAGACTAGCTGATTCAGATTTGTAGGTCCCTCGGGTGTGGCGGATCGTCACATGCAAATGGGTCTACAAGTCGGACCGAGTGCGGAATACCCATGACTAGGCGGAGAGTCAAACTAAACAAAGTAAACCGACAAGAGAAAACACTTTAAACGTTCTTTGTATTATAAACACTTGAAGGTTACAGAGAGAAGCACTAAGTTTACACTTTGCATATTTGCTGTTCTAACTGCGTCTATGTCTGCGTACTTAACTTATGTCAACATATCCTATTTATACAAGACCTGATGCCTGCGCACTTAGCAAGTGCGCAGGGCAAAATGCTCTTGCGTACTTAGCAAGTACGCAAAGTTACTCTTGCATACTTTCCAAGTACGCAGGAGCTTTCTCCTGCGCACTTACAAGTGCGCAAAACACTTAGAGAATTTTGCAACATTCAATATGTAAAAGTAAATACAACTCGATAAACTAATACATAAAGACTCTTACATACAAAGACGATTACAAACAAGACAAAACAACCTAAGACTAAGACTCTATCTATCCAGAGTGTTTGTCACAGGAAAGTGCTTTAACAAACTCCCCCTTGACAACAACTCTGGATAATCTTCAGTCTTCGGTCTTCACATCTTCAGTCTTCACAGCACTTGATCTTTAGCTTCCATCTTCTTCTTGTATTCAAGGCAAAACTTAATCACCTTGTCGTATTTAGAAGCAAGGAGCTTTGTCCATTCATCTGTGTAGACGCAATACCTGTCTGCTAGTGCCTCCAGATCTTTCACAGAAAAGTTGATGAAGCAGACTTCATCAAATATTCTGATCAGTTCTTTTGGCACTATGTTCCCGCTCTCTGAACGTCCCTTACCCATGATCACAGCCTCGCCCGTCTTTGGATCTACGTACCAGTACCACATGTCACCAAGAATATATCCTGAGATAACTTGCTCAGGGGAATCTTAGTTTCACATCGCACTGGCTTGTATACCAATTTCTTTAAGTGCTTCTTAGTCACATGATGTATAGCATGTTTATCCTTGACTCTCTTGGGCACTTGAGGCTTGAACATCTCAAATTTCCCAGATCTCGCTTCTCGCTGCAGAACCACCCACAAACCCATCGCCACTGCGTGATTGGAATGACCCAGCAGCTCTCGGCTTGCTAGGTTCACAAGTTCGTATTTGGGTAAAGAGCTGAACGCTTCCCTGGTGGGTTTCAAGTATTGAACCCGCCAGATCGTTTGATTGCGAACAACTGCTTATCCTCCTCGAACCTTACAGCCAAGATCATCCCTGTTGCTCCGTGTTTGTCTATTATAGACGTCTTTTGCCACATAGGAGCAGGACCCTTTGATGAAGTAGAAGGCATGTTTGTTTCTTTCGGTGCCTCTGGGTCCACAGGTGCAGGGTTAACTAGGGAGGCTTCAGTCGAGGCTTCCACATTACCAGCATGCTCGACTGAACCTGTGTCGAGCGGAGCTTCGAAAGATGGAAATTCAAATATTTCTCCATCTTCTAGCTCGTACTCTCCTTCCCCGTCACCCTTGGGAATTTCGATCACAACGTCCTCGTCATCATCCCAATCGTCACCAGAGTCGATCTCTCCTTCTTCTAGATTGAAGAGAGCATCGATCTGTGCTTCTTTGGAATAGTCAGGCTCTAGATATAGGATCTCATCATCAGATAAGTCCTTAAGTACTTCAGCCACTGACTTTCCTTTGTCACCACCACCACCACCAGAGGTATCACCACCCTCTTGACTAGTAGACTCCCCCTGAGCCATTGGAACAGCAGAGATGGGCACGATTGCTAAAGCTTGGTGCTCACCTCCACTAGGACCGGCTACGGGATCCTTGTCCTTGTCATCATCCTTAGTCAAGTCGACTGGATGACACGCCTAATAACCATTAGACCTCTTTTCCTTCTCTTTCTCTTTCTCTTTCTCTTTGTCCTTCTCCCCCTGAGCATCAAGCTTCTTGGTCAGATCAGCAATCAGCTTGACCATCAGCTCATGCTCCTTCTTGGTCATTTCATTTGTCTTGACCGGGTGTGGAATACCCGTGACTAGGCGGAGAGTCAAACAAAACAAAGTAAACTGACAAGAGAAAACACTTTAAACATTCTTTGTATTATAAACACTTGAAGGTTACAGAGAGAAGCACTGAGGTTACACTTTGCGAATTTGTTGTTCTAACTGCGTCTATGTATGCGTACTTAACTTCTGTCAACCTATCCTATTTATACAAGACCTGATGCCTGCGCACTTAGTAAGTGCGCAAGGCAAAATGCTCGTCCATAGCAAGTACGCAAAGTTACTCTAGCGTACTTGCCAAGTACGCAGGAGCTTTCTCCTGCGCACTTACAAGTGCGCAAAACACTTAGAGAATTTTGCAACATTCAATATGTAAAAGTAAATACAACTCGATAAACTAATACATAAAGACTCTTACATACAAAGACAATTACAAACAAGACAAAACAACCTAAGACTAAGACTCTATCTATCCATAGTGTTTGTCACAGGAAAGTGCTTCAACAAACTCCCCCTTGACAAAAGCTCTAGATAATCTTCAGTATTCGGTCTTCACATCTTCAGTCTTCACAGCACTTGATCTTTAGCTTCCATCTTCTTCTTGTATTCAAGGCAAAACTTAATCACCTTGTCGTATTTAGAAGCAAGGAGCTTTGTCCATTCATCTGTGTAGACGCAATACGTGTCTGCAAGTGCCTCCAGATCTTTCACAGAAAAGTTGATGAAGCAGACTTCATCAAATATTCTGATCAGTTCTTTTGGCACTATGTTCCCGCTCTCTGAACGTCCCTTACCCATGATCACAGCCTCGCCCGTCTTTGAATCTACGTACCAGTACCACATATCACCAAGAATATCCTTAGATAACTTGCTAAGGGGAATCTTAGTTTCACATCGCACTGGCTTGTATACCAATTTCTTTAAGTGCTTCTTAGTCACATGATGTATAGTATGCTTATCCTTGACTCTCTTGGGCACTTGAGGCTTAAACATCTCAAATTTCCCAGATCTCGCTTCTCGCTGCAGAACCACCCACAAACCCATCACCACTGCGTGATTGGAATGACCCAGCAGCTCTCGGTTTGCTAGGTTCACAAGGTCGTATTTGGGTAAGGAGCTAAACGCTTCACTGGTGGGTTTCAAGTATTGAACCCCGCCAGATCGTTTGATTGCGAACAGCTGCTTATCCTCCTCGAACCTTACAGCCAAGATCATCCCTGTTGCTCCGTGTTTGTCTATTCTAGACGTCTTTTGCCACACAGGAGCTGGACCCTTTGATGAAGTAGAAGGCATGTTTGTTTCTTTCGGTGCCTCTAGGTCCACAGGTGCAGGGTTAACTAGGGAGGCCTCAGTCGAGGCTTCCACATTGCTAGCATGCTCGACTGAACCTGTGTCGAGCGGAGCTTCGAAAGATGGAAATTCAAAGATTTCTCCATCTTCTAGCTCGTACTCTCCTTCCTCGTCACCCTTGGGAATTTCGATCACAACGTCCTCGTCATCATCCCAATCGTCACCAGAGTCAATCTCTCCTTCTTCTACATTGAAGAGAGCATCAATATGTGCTTCTTTGGATCAGTCAGGCTCTAGATATAGGATCTCATCATCAGATAAGTCCTTAAGTACTTCAGCCACTGACTTTCCTTTGTCACCACCACCACCACCAGAGGTATCACCACCCTCTTGACTAGTAGACTCCCCCTGAGCCATTGGAACAGCAGAGATGGGCACTATTTCTAAAGCTTGGTGCTCACCTCCACTAGGGCCGGCTTCGGGATCCTTGTCCTTGTCATCATCCTTAGTCAAGTCGACAGGATGACACGCCCAATCACCAGTAGACCTCTTTTCCTTCTCTTTCTCTTTCTCTTTCTCTTTGTCCTTCTCCCCCTGAGCATCAAGCTTCTTGGTCAGATCAGCAATCAGCTTGACCATCAGCTCATCCTCCTTCTTGGTCATTTCATTTGTCTTGACCGGGTGCGGAATACCCGTGACTAGGCGGAGAGTCAAACTAAACAAGGTAAACCGACAAGAGAAAACACTTTAAACGTTCTTTGTATTATAAACACTTGAAGGTTATAGAGAGAAGCATTAAGGTTACACTTTGCGTATTTGCTATTCTAACTGCGTCTATGTCTGCGTACTTAACTTCTGTCAACCTATCCTATTTATACAAGACCTGATGCCTGCGCACTTAGCAAGTGCGCAGGGCAAAATGCTCTTGCGTCCTTAGCAAGTACGCAAAGTTACTCTTGCGTACTTGCCTAGTACGCATGAGCTTTCTCCTGCGCACTTACAAGTGTGCAAAACACTTAGAGAATTTTGCAACATTCAATATGTAAAAGTAAATACAACTCGATAAACTAATACATAAAGACTCTTACATACAAAGACAATTACAAACAAGACAAAACAACCTAAGACTAAGACACTACCTATCCAGAGTGTTTGTCACAGGAAAGTGCTTCAACAAACTCCCCCTTGACAACATCTCTGGATAATCTTCAGTCTTCAGTCTTCACATCTTCAGTCTTCACAGCACTTGATCTTTAGCTTCCATCTTCTTCTTGTGTTCAAGGCAGAACTTAATCACCTTGTCGTATTTAGAAGCAAACAGCTTTGTCCATTCATCTGTGTAGACGCAATTCGTGTCTGCAAGTGCCTCCAGATCTTTCATAGAAAAGTTGATGAAGCAGACTTCATCAAATATTCTGATCAGTTCTTTTGGCACTATGTTCCCGCTCTCTGAACGTCCCTTACCCATGATCACAGCCTCGCCCGTCTTTGGATCTACGTACCAGTACCACATATCACCAAGAATATCCTTAGATAACTTGCTAAGGGGAATCTTAGTTTCACATCGCACTGGCTTGTATACCAATTTCTTTAAGTGCTTCTTAGTCACATGATGTAAAGCATGCTTATCCTTGACTCTCTTGGGCACTTGAGGCTTGAACATCTCAAATTTCCCAGATCTCGCTTCTCGCTGCAGAACCACCCACAAACCCATCGCCACTGCGTGTTTGGAATAACCCAGCAGCTCTCGGTTTGCTAGGTTCACAAGGTCGTATTTGGGTAAGGATCTAAACGCTTCACTGGTGGGTTTCAAGTATTGAACCCCGCCAGATCGTTTGATTGCGAACAACAGCTTATCCTCCTCGAACCTTACAGCCAAGATCATCCCTGTTGCTCCGTGTTTGTCTATTCTAGACGTCTTTTGCCACACAGGAGCTGGACCCTTTGATGAAGTAGAAGGCATGTTTGTTTCTTTCGGTGCCTCTAGGTCCACAGGTGCAGGGTTAACTAGGGAGGCCTCAGTCGAGGCTTCCACATTGCTAGCATGCTCGACTGAACCTGTGTCGAGCGGAGCTTCGAAAGATGGAAATTCAAAGATTTCTCCATCTTCTAGCTCGTACTCTCCTTCCTCGTCACCCTTGGGAATTTCGATCACAACGTCCTCGTCATCATCCCAATCGTCACCAGAGTCGATCTCTCCTTCTTCTACATTGAAGAGAGCATCGATATGTGCTTCTTTGGAATAGTCAGGCTCTAGATATAGGATCTCATCATCAGATAAGTCCTTAAGTACTTCAGCCACTGACTTTCCTTTGTCACCACCACCACCACCAGAGGTATCACCACCCTCTTGACTAGTAGACTCCCCCTGAGCCATTGGAACAGCAGAGATGGGCACGATTTCTAAAGCTTGGTGCTCACCTCCACTAGGGCCGGCTTCGGGATCCTTGTCCTTGTCATCATCCTTAGTCAAGTCGACAGGATGACACGCCTAATCACCAGTAGACCTCTTTTCCTTCTCTTTCTCTTTCTCTTTCTCTTTGTCCTTCTCCCCCTGAGCATCAAGCTTCTTGGTCAGATCAGCAATCAGCTTGACCATCAGCTCATCCTCCTTCTTGGTCATTTCATTTGTCTTGACCGGGTGCGGAATACCCGTGACTAGGCGGAGAGTCAAACTAAACAAGGTAAACCGACAAGAGAAAACACTTTAATTGTTCTTTGTATTATAAACACTTGAAGGTTATAGAGAGAAGCATTAAGGTTACACTTTGCGTATTTGCTATTCTAACTGCGTCTATGTCTGCGTACTTAACTTCTGTCAACCTATCCTATTTATACAAGACCTGATGCCTGCGCACTTAGCAAGTGCGCATGGCAAAATGCTCTTGCGTCCTTAGCAAGTACGCAAAGTTACTCTTGCGTACTTGCCAAGTACGCATGAGCTTTCTCCTGCGCACTTACAAGTGCGCAAAACACTTAGAGAATTTTGCAACATTCAATATGTAAAAGTAAATACAACTCGATAAACTAATACATAAAGACTCTTACATACAAAGACAATTACAAACAAGGCAAAACAACCTAAGACTAAGACACTATCTATCCAGAGTGTTTGTCACAGGAAAGTGCTTCAACAAACTCCCCCTTGACAACATCTCTGGATAATCTTCAGTCTTCGGTTTTCACATCTTCAGTCTTCACAGCACTTGATCTTTAGCTTCCATCTTCTTCTTGTGTTCAAGGCAGAACTTAATCACCTTGTCGTATTTAGAAGCAAGGAGCTTTGTCCATTCATCTGTGTAGACGCAATACGTGTCTGCAAGTGCCTCCAGATCTTTCACAGAAAAGTTGATGAAGCAGACTTCATCAAATATTCTGATCAGTTCTTTTGGCCCTATGTTCCCGCTCTCTGAACGTCCCTTACCCATGATCACAGCCTCGCCCGTCTTTGGATCTACGTATCAGTACCACATATCACCAAGAATATCCTTAGATAACTTGCTAAGGGGAATCTTAGTTTCACATCGCACTGGCTTGTATACCAATTTCTTTAAGTGCTTCTTAGTCACATGATGTATAGCATGCTTATCCTTGACTCTCTTAGGCACTTAAGGCTTGAACATCTCAAATTTCCCAGATCTCGCTTCTCGCTGCAGAACCACCCACAAACCCATCGCCACTGTGTGATTGGAATGACCCAGCAGCTCTCGGTTTGCTAGGTTCACAAGGTCGTATTTGGGTAAGGATCTAAACGCTTCACTGGTGGGTTTCAAGTATTGAACCCCGCCAGATCGTTTGATTGCGAACAGCAGCTTATCCTCCTCGAACCTTACAGCCAAGATCATCCCTGTTGCTCCGTGTTTGTCTATTCTAGACGTCTTTTGCCACACAGGAGCTGGACCCTTTGATGAAGTAGAAGGCATGTTTGTTTCTTTCGGTGCCTCTAGGTCCACAGGTGCAGGGTTAACTAGGGAGGCCTCAGTCGAGGCTTCCACATTGCTAGCATGCTCGACTGAACCTGTGTCGAGCGGAGCTTCGAAAGATGGAAATTCAAAGATTTCTCCATCTTCTAGCTCGTACTCTCCTTCCTCGTCACCCTTGGGAATTTCGATCACAACGTCCTCGTCATCATCCCAATCGTCACCAGAGTCGATCTCTCCTTCTTCTACATTGAAGAGAGCATCGATATGTGCTTCTTTGGAATAGTCAGGCTCTAGATATAGGATCTCATCATCAGATAAGTCCTTAAGTACTTCAGCCACTGACTTTCCTTTGTCACCACCACCACCACCAGAGGTATCACCACCCTCTTGACTAGTAGACTCCCCCTGAGCCATTGGAACAGCAGAGATGGGCACGATTTCTAAAGCTTGGTGCTCACCTCCACTAGGGCCGGCTTCGGGATCCTTGTCCTTGTCATCATCCTTAGTCAAGTCGACAGGATGACACGCCTAATCACCAGTAGACCTCTTTTCCTTCTCTTTCTCTTTCTCTTTCTCTTTGTCCTTCTCCCCCTGAGCATCAAGCTTCTTGGTCAGATCAGCAATCAGCTTGACCATCAGCTCATCCTCCTTCTTGGTCATTTCATTTGTCTTGACCGGGTGCGGAATACCCGTGACTAGGCGGAGAGTCAAACTAAACAAGGTAAACCGACAAGAGAAAACACTTTAATTGTTCTTTGTTTTATAAACACTTGAAGGTTATAGAGAGAAGCATTAAGGTTACACTTTACGTATTTGCTATTCTAACTGCGTCTATGTCTGCGTACTTAACTTCTGTCAACCTATCCTATTTATACAAGACCTGATGCCTGCGCAATTAGCAAGTGCGCATGGCAAAATGCTCTTGCGTCCTTAGCAAGTACGCAAAGTTACTCTTACGTACTTGCCAAGTACGCATGAGCTTTCTCCTGCGCACTTACAAGTGCGCAAAACACTTAGAGAATTTTGCAACATTCAATATGTAAAAGTAAATACAACTCGATAAACTAATACATAAAGACTCTTACATACAAAGACAATTACAAACAAGACAAAACAACCTAAGACTAAGACACTATCTATCCAGAGTGTTTGTCACAGGAAAGTGCTTCAACAAACTCCCCCTTGACAACATCTATCTAGGGTTTTTGAGCTTGGCACGACCGTGCCAAATAGGGGCACGACCGTGCCTCCATCACAGAAACCCTAAAACTTCACTTGTTTATCCTGGAATCTTCTTGTTTATTCACCAATCTTCACAAAAACCTACAAAACAGAAAATGAAGCAAATAAGTGTCTAAACGTTTAATATAACCAAGAATTGATCATTAAATGAACGAAGTTTTGTGCCAAAAAGATGTGTAAATACTAACACATCAAACAACCCCACACTTGAACATTGCTTGTCCTCAAGCAAGAAATCAAAATGAACAAAACTTCTAATGACACTATGGATCAAATCGGGAAAACCGTAAGCATTAATAAACTTATAAAGGTTTGAAGAGATTTTCAAGAAATGCAAAATTAACTAAATGAAACCCAATGAGCCCAATGACGTGATAACCGAATGAGCAAATGAATATGCCTAGGAAATCATTAGCATGCAACTTTATGCTTCTCACAATGTTCACACACACTCGGGAATATATATGATCATACAAGTAATGGAGTATGTATAGAACACTCAAATGCCAAGACAATGAATCATGCATAAATCATAAGCTTGCTAAAAGATCAAATCTCTACCAACTAACATGAAACAAAGCACAAATCAAGAGGGCTTTAAATGGGTTGTAATTTGGTAATGGCTAAGGGTAAGGAAGTGGAATTTGAAAGTAGCTAAATGGCTAAAAACCCGGCGGCTATGCTAACTCAAAAACTAAAATAACATCTAATAAGAAAAATAAACTAGCTAATGCTTCCGTATAGATAAGAGCTAATAACCGAATTCTTTTCATCTTTGCTCACAAAATTGCTCTAATCGGCTATAATTCACCTAATTTTGGTGTTTTTTTTTTTTTTTTTTTTTTTTGAAGGGAACTAAGTCAATATGCATCTTTCCTTAGCTAAAAACTTCTCAAGAATTTAAAAATTACAACGAAATAAAAGCTATAAAATTAACATTAGCCGACCGGATTTCTAACACGGGCGAAAAATAAGTGAAAAGGCTAATGAAGGTTTAATGGCAGTGTAATGTGGGTAATTAAAGAAAAGAACAGGATAGGCTCAACGTGGCTAACTATTGGATGTGTTCGGGTGAGGAAAAATAAAAATTAAAGGCTAACAAAGTGGTTTATCCTAATGCCTCAATCATTTTTATGCAATATTTATGTTCATGATTTCGAAATGTATATTAAAAGCAAGTTCTAATAAGCAAGAAACATCCGGCACACTCAAATCCGCAAAAACGAGAGCAAACAACGTCTAAAGCTATCAAGGCTCAAAAATAAACTCACGGAAACGGAAATGAATGGGTGTAAGAAAAAACGTTACATGCAATTCATTCGTTTAGCCCACTAAAACTCATGGTTATCACAAAAAATTGGGTTTGACTCGATGGAATTTCTATTTCAATTTCTTTCGAAAAATCAAACCTCTATTATTTACTAAAAATTGTGAATGCTAAACGGTTAACTTTTATTATATTTTGGTGTTTTTCAATTTTATAAAACTGATTTAGTGTCAATAAAAATTATGAAGGAAGATTTTGCAAAAAATGAAGTGATAAAATGCTCAAAAGGACAAACATCGCGCGAATAAATTCTCACCCTACACTTAGAATTCTACATTGCCTTCAATGTAGAACAAAAATAATGTAAAGCAAAGAATAAACACTCAACCCCACACTTAGAAATATACATTGCCCTCAATGTATACAAAAAATGCAAAGCAAAATGGAATGCAATGCAATGAAGCGTGAAGGGAGAACTGAAACTTCCCTCGTGTCGATCATGGCACACGCAAAAAGCCTACCCACAACAATGACGTTCCACGTAGTTCCACAATTCCAAAATCTAATGAAGACTAACAACATCAAACACAGATCAGTAACAACAAGCCAAAATATAAACATAAATGTAAAGACGAATATAAACAACAGTACATGGAAACAAAAGTACAACAAAAACGCCGAAGCGTGATACAAGAGTTTGTACAGTACAACAAAAGTACAACTCACAAAAATGATACCAAAAGGCAATGGGAGTACTACTCCCACTGCACACCCTCAAGGTCGACGCCGGAGGCCCCGCCTCCCTCGCCTCCTGCTGCTGGTGGTGATGGTGGTGGTGACTGATGATGCTGTGGAGATGGTGGTGGCTGATGATGCGGTGGAGATGGTGGTGGCTGCTGATGCGGTGGAGATGGAGGTGGCTGCTGATGCGGTGGAGATGGTGGTGGCTGCTCGGGCTGCTGCTCCGGCTGCATAAAGAACGGAAGGGGAACCACGTATGGTGCCCCTCCAGCAGCAGCGGCGGCACACTGGACCTCACACTTCCAGGTCCAGTAACGTAAGAACAGGTCATGCGGAATGACAATCGCAGGTGGTGGTGGCGGCGGAGGCGGAGGAGGCGGCTGGTCTGGCTGCTGATGCTCGTGACCCTGCTCCTGCTGAGCAGCGTGTGCCTGATGGGCGGCGGCGACGGCCTCAGCCTCGGCCTGAACAAAATCTGGATCGGGACCCGAACGGTCTGGATCCCACATCCGTCCCCATCTATCTACCAACCTGATCCCTCCTGCGCCTCGACGAGCAACATGCATGTTCCTCAGTGTCTGCACGGTCATCACAACGGTCTCGGCCACAAGGGTCAGGTCCCCTATCAAATCATTGGTCAATAGCTGGAAGTGCCTAGCCAGCTTGGTCACGAAGTGACCTCCACAGATCGCGCTGGTGACGTCGCGCCCTGAGCTGTTTACCAAGTACCCTGTGATAGAATGTGCAAGATTGCAGGTGCGTGGGCGTACAAGGCAAAACAAGTAAAATAGCTCCCTAAGGTTCACTACTGTCTCCCCCTGACCTCTCCCAGAAATAGAATAAACAATGCAATGATGGAGAACACGGTGCAAGGGATCCCGAAGGCTCGAAGCCTTGGTCAAACTCGGATCATACATCCCGAATCCAAATTCGTGCTAGAACTGGTCCTTGTCCTCCTCTGTCGGGAACTCGGTGATACCATCGGTGAATATCTCAGTATGAAGCTCCTGCCTCGTATACAGGCCCAATAATCTCCCGAACCTAGCAACTGACATCACTCGCCACTCCCCTCCTAGCCTAAACCTAATCGTCTCCGGCTGCTCTAAGTCTGCGCAAGGATAATCGAACTCATAAGTGGAGAAAAACTCCATCACAAGCTCGACATACTGAATCACGTGAACTCTAAACAAGCGGCGCCATGGGGCGGTGACGAGGTCGTTCCACTGGTCCCGCTGACCGATGGCGTCTATGGCGGCCGGTTCTAAACGACGAGCGGCTAAAATCCGGCCTCTACATGGCCACAAAACATCCAGACGAGCCTCGTACTCATGCTCGTTCAAGTCGAACTCAAGGTATGGGTGGTCCCTTTTGCTTGCCATCTGCACGACAAAAAAATTAAAATCAAAACAGTTATGAAGATGCTAAACTGAAGTTATGAAGTTTCTGACCTAATTATGAACGGGCACGGTCGCGCCTGGGAAGGGGCACGACCGCGCCAAGGCCAATTTCCAAGCCCACGGTCGCGCTGTGGCTGACCACGGGAACAGTTTCAAGTCAACACGACCGCGCCAGGTGCAGGGCACGACCGTGCTAAGGCCAAATTCAGGAGGCACGACCGCGCTCGACAGAGGAACGGCCGCGCCTGACCAAACCAAGTCCACCTGGGATTGAAAATCCGAGCACGACCGCGTCTGGTCTGGAGCGCGACCATGCTCAACCCATTTTAGGGTTTCCAGAATCAAATTTTTTTCAATTTAAACAAGTTTATGAAGGGGCTTTTGTAACCTAATCATTCCAGGGAGTAAACCGATCGAATTCTACCTATTTACATCTAATATGAAGTTCAAAACAGAAAATAACTAAAACCTAGAAAATTAAATCTAAAAAAACGATCCTAATCCTAAATATAAAGACGAAAAGATTAGAATAGGGGCGTACCTGAAATCGAAGTAATGGAGATCAACAATCGGGAAATCACGGGAATCGCAGCAGGGAGGTTTTGTTTGGGGAAAATATGAAAAATAACAAACTTCTGTCGTTTAACATTGCTTTAACCCTCCCCAAATTACTGAGGCACGACCGCGCCAAGTGCATAGGCACGACCGCTGCTAGGGTTAGAGGCACGACCGCGCCTATAGCTAGGCACGACCGTGTCTCATGCCCAGCAGACACAGAAACCTGAATTTTTTATGAGGAGTATTCTAAACCCGACTACGATTCTTCCTAATCAAAATTTCTAAAAATTCAGAAGATATACCTGTGACATTCCAAACATTATCCCAAATCCGCTCGATCCAAAACATGTTCCGATCACCGAAACTCAAAAATAAATGGTAAAATCCTTAAAAAATAAAGAAAATAAAAATAAGAAAATAAACATAGAAACAAGATCTAAAAATTGTTACCACAGATGATACCGGAACACGCTAAGTTTATTAACGAGTCGTTAGCTAGACTCAAGTCCCCGAATTCATTTGTCCTTGGGGTGGAGGTCAACTACCTCCAATGCCGGGTCAACCAGTCCGTCAATGTATGGTTTAAGACGATGACCGTTGACCTTGAAGATCCTCCCATCTTCATGTTCAATCTCGACGGTCCCATAAGGAAACACCTCCTTAACCGTGTAAGGACCCGTCCATCGGGACTTCAACTTCTCGGGAAACAATCGCAACCTAGAGTTGTAAAGCAAAACACGACCACCCACTCGGAATTCCTTCTTGTCCTTCAAGTGTCGGTCATGTAAACTCTTAGTGCGCTCCTTGTAGATCGTGGAGTTTGCATAGGCTTAATTCCTCAACTCATCAAGCTCATGAATCTGAGTGAACCGATTCTCTCCTGCGCTCACCAAGTCAAGATTCACCGCCTTCAATGCCCAATAGGCCTTATGCTCCAACTCCACCGGAAGATGGCACGTCTTCCCATAGATCAACCTAAATGGTGTGGTACCAATAGGCGTCTTATAGGCAGTCCGGAAGGCCCAAAGTGCATCATCTAACCTATCCGACCAATCCTTACGGTTCTGACCAACCGTCTTCTCTAGAATCCGCTTTATGCCCCGGTTTGTGACCTCTACCTGTCCACTGGTCTGTGGATGCTAGGCTGTGGAGAATCTATGGTTCACACCATATCGTGATAGAGCCTTCTCCAACTGGGCGTTGCAGAAGTGGGTCCCACGGTCACTGATAAGGGCTTTGGGGGCATCAAAGCGAGAGAACAGCTTCTTCAGAAATTGAACAACCACCCTAGCATCATTAGTAGGCAAGGCTTGAGCCTCGGCCAACTTAGAAACATAGTCAACAGCGACTAGGATATACCGGTTGCCACGAGAAGCTGGGAAAGGTCCCATAAAGTCAATACCCCAGACATCAAAAATCTCACAAATCTGGATGCTGTTCTGGGGCATCTCATTCCTTGACAAAATGTTGCTTGCCCTCTGGCAAGCGTCACAAGCTCGGATCATCTCATGAGCGTCCTGGAACGTGGTAGGCCAGAAGAAACCGACGTCAAAGACCTTCTTCGCGGTCAAGGTAGCTCCATGATGTCCACCTGTCGGGCCTGCGTGGCAGTGTCTAAGCACCTGATGTGCCTGATTTGCAAAGACACACCCACGCACAATCTGATCAGCCCCGACTCAAAAACAAATAGGGATCCTCCCAAAGATAGTGCTTCACATCCACAAAGAACTTTCGCTTCTGCTGATGCGTTAAGCCCTTAATCACAATCCCACTAGCAAGAAAGTTTGCAAAATCAGCAAACCATGGACACTCCTCATCGTGTGTCTGTATGTGCATGAGAAACTCATGGGGAAAATTATCATTTATGGATGACCCCACAAGTTCAGATGAAGCTGAGCACTCAAGACGGGACAAGTGGTCCGCTGCGACATTTTTCGCGCCCTTCTTATCGCGGATCTCAATGTCGAACTCCTGAAGCAGCAAAACCCACCGGATTAGCCGGGGTTTGGCATCCTGTTTGCTGAACAGGTGCCGAAGGGCTGCATGATCGGTGAATACAATGGTCTTTGATAGGACGAGATAAGACCGGAATTTATCGAAAGCGAAGACAACGACTAGGAGCTCCTTCTCTGTCGTGGTGTAATGCTCCTGTGCGTCATTGAGCGTCTTGCTCGCATAATAAATCGGGTGAAACTGCTTCTCTCTCATCTGTCCTAAGACCGCCCCAACAGAGAAATCACTCGCGTCACACATGATCTCAAATGGCAGCTTCCAATCAGGAGCCACCATGATAGGGGCATTCACCAACTTCTCCTTTAACAAGTCGAATGCACTGAGGCACTCGTCGGAGAACACGAACTGGGCTTCCTTCTCAAGAAGCTGGGTTATCGGTCGGGCAATCTTAGAAAAATCTTTGATAAAACGCCTGTAAAAGCCCGCGTGACCAAGGAAACTCCGAATAGATTTCACAGAGGTCGGCGGGGGCAGCTTAAATATGGTGTCAATCTTAGCTTTATCAACCTCAATCCCCGCACGTGAAACCTTGTGCCCAAGCACAATGCCCTCCTTCACCATGAAGTGGCATTTCTCTCAGTTCAACACCAGATTGGCCTCTTTACACCTAGCCAACATCCTCTCTAGATTCTCGAGGCAATGATCAAAGGAACTCCCAAACACAGAAAAGTCATCCATGAAAACCTCCATGGAGTCCTCAATCATATCATGGAAAATGGCCACCATGCAACGCTGGAAAGTGGCCGGAGCATTACATAATCCAAAGGGCATCCGTCGATAAGCAAATGTGCCATAGAGACATGTGAATGTCGTCTTCTCCTGATCCTCAGGAGCAATCGGGATCTGGAAGTAGCCTGAGAAGCCATCCAGGAAACAACAGAACATCTTTCCCGCTAATCTCTCCAACATCTGATCAATGAACGGGAGAGGAAAATGATCTTTCCGAGTAGCATCGTTGAGTTTGCGGTAATCGATGCAAACTCTCCAACCGGTGACTGTACGAGTAGGAATCAGCTCATTCCTCTCGTTGGTGATGACAGTCATGCCTCCCTTCTTAGGGACAACCTAAACCGGGCTAACCCAAGGAGAATCGGAGATGGGATAAATCAAACCAGCATCCAGTAACTTAATCACCTCCTTCTTTACTACCTCCTGCATGTTCGGGTTCAACCTCCTCTAGTGCTGCACAGCAGGCTTGTAGTCATCCTCCATAAGGATCTTATGGGTACAGAAAGAGGGATTAATTCCCTTAATGTCCATAATCCTCTATGCAATAGCCTGCTTGTGCTGTTTCAGCACCTCCAGTAGCCCCTCCTTCTCATCACTCGTCAAATCAGAGGCGATAATGACAGGTAATCGAGACTCACCATCTAAAAAGGCATACTCCAAATGGCTCGGGAGCTCCTTAAGCTCAACAGGTGGTGGGTCCTCAATAGAAGGCCGCTCAATCGGCTCAGACTCTCTATCAACCATAGCAAAAACCGCTGAACACTGGGGAAACTCATAGCTCTCCTGGCTATGCAAGTGCTCATCAAATTGATCCTCACCAACTGGATCAAATGTCTCCCCCCTACAATCTGGGTGTCCAGGGACTCCTCCTCAGCTGTGTCCTGGAGATGATCACTCACACAAGAATAAACAGCCTCAACAAAGTAGAGTGAATCATCCTGATTCTGGGTATGCTGCATGGATCTCCCTACATCAAAGGTCACTTCCTCTTCATCCACCCTCAATGTAAGCCTCCCCGAATACACATCAATCAGGGCCTTGGCAGTGGCCAGGAACGGTCGACCTAGGATAATAGGGACATTCTTGTCCTCATCCATGTCCAGAATCACAAGGAAACACAAAACGATCAACCTTAACAAACATATTCTCCACTATCCCTCGCGGATACTTGACCGAGCGATCGGCCAGCTGGATACTCATGCGTGTCGGTGTAGGTTCTCCCAACTCAAGCTTAGCAAAGACCGCATATGGCATGAGGTTAATGCTAGCACCAAGGTCAGCTAAGGCGTTGCTAACCGACAAGCTACCTATCAAACAGGGGATGGTAAAACTCCCCGGATCTCGTCTCTTCTCCGGTAGCTTGTTCTGAATCACCGCCGAACACTCCTCATTCAGCGTCACCTGAGACAACTCCTCCAATTTCCTCTTATTTGTGAGCATATCCTTCAAGAATCTCGCATACTTAGGCATCTGAGCCAGAGCCTCCACAAATGGTAAGTTGATATGCAACTGCTTAAACAACCCTAGAAACTTACCATACTGCTCCTCCATCTTCTGCTTCTTCAATCTGCCTGGGTATGGAATGGCGGGAGTATAATCTCTCGCAGGCTCGCGAGG
The DNA here is from genome assembly GCA_023525975.1 of Smallanthus sonchifolius. Taxonomy (NCBI): domain Eukaryota; kingdom Viridiplantae; phylum Streptophyta; class Magnoliopsida; order Asterales; family Asteraceae; genus Smallanthus; species Smallanthus sonchifolius. The sequence goes on from CM042022.1 coordinate 83,275,640, forward strand.
GAGCGATGTGCTCACCGATTTACCCCCGGCGGTGTCTCATCAGGAATTCCAATCACAACCTCCTCCTCAGATGACTCGTGCACAGGGACCTGTGGATCCGGTCATGTGTCTCTACCGCTCCTCAAAGTGATGGCCTTCACATGAGCATTGGGATTTGGCTTAGTGTTGCTAGGCAGGCCACCTATCGGTCTCTCAGAAAGAAGCTTCACGATCTGCCCGACCTGGTTCTCTATGTTCTGGATCGAAGCTTTCTGATTCCTTAACTCAGTCTCATGCGTGTGGAAACGCTCCTCCATGTACCGGTTCTGCTTCTCTGCCAACTGATTCTGACTCTCTGAGTTGGCAAGTAGCAGTGCAACCATGTCCTCCAAACTGGATTTACTCTCAGGTGTGGGTGGTGGACCGCTGCTAGAACCTTGGCCTTGAAACTGGCCCTGCTGAGGTCGAAACTGGGAACTCTGTCCCTGAGACTGGTGGGACTGATGCTGGAATGGGGGGCGCTGAGTGAATCCGGGTGGTTGCTGGCTATTGTTGCCAGACTTCCAACTGAAATTCGGGTGATTCCTCCACCCCAGATTATATGTGTTGCTGTAGGGATTATTCTGGGGGCGATTCTGGTTGGACATGAAATCAACCTGCTCGTGGGCCCCCTAATCCCCAACCTGACAAGCACTCGTGGGATGCGCCCCACCACAAAACTCACACAAGGACTGGGCCTTGTGGACGTGCATCTGATCAATCTTGGTGGAAAGTGCTTCCACCTGGGCAGCTAAAGAGGTAATTCCATCCACTTGATGGACACCCTGCCTCTGAGTTCTCGCTCGAGAAGTATGCTGAGTGTAGCTCTTTGCTGCCACCTTCTCTAGCAAGTCATACGCCTCCTGGGGTGTCTTCGTTCCAATGTCTCCACCCGCGTATGCATCAATCAGCTGCTTCCCGGTCATCTCCAGACCATTGTAAAAGGTCTCACACTGCTGCCACTTCAACAATCCATGGTGGGGAACCTTCCTCGTCAGTTCCTTGAATCTCTCCCACGCCTCATAGATCGTCTCCCCGTCGTCCTGTTGGAAAGAAAGAATCCTAGCCCTCAACTTTGATGTTTTCTCCGGAGGGAAGTACTTTTCTAAGAATTTAGCAGCCATCTGGTCCCAAGTACTAATGGACCTAGGGGGAAGTGACAGTAACCAAGCTTTGGCTCGATCCCGTAAGGAAAACGGGAACAACCGGAGCCGAATAGCATCGTCGGTAGCGTCACAAATATTGAAAGTGGCTCAAATCTCTAAGAAACCGTCCAAATGAGTATTAGGATCCTCGTGATCCTTGCCATCGAACTGACACATGTTCTGCACCATCTGTATAATGCTGGATTTGATCTCGAACTGATGTGCTCCAACCATCGGCCTATTGATGCTCGACTCCAAATCCGAAAGCGTCCGACCCGCATCCTCGTTCGCCATCTCCTCTACTTCGTCAACAACAACCTCGTCAAATTCGAGTAACCGGGCCACAAATCGGGAACGGGCTCGCAATCTCCGATGAAGATCACGCTCCGGCTCGGAAGACGGCTCAGGAACCTCCTCGACGGGAGTTGAGAACATACACGATCTGCACGACAAGTTAGATTTAAATACGCGAACCTAGGACAAAGAAAACACAAGTTAGACAAAAACAAATATAAAACAAAAATAAAATAAAAATAAAATAAATAAAAAATTGAAAATAAAAATAAAATAAAAAAAATAAAATGGGATAAAAACCAAGATATATATATATATATACAAATGAAGCTAAAAATAACAAGTAAAATGCGAAAAATATCTATACACACAAAATTGCAAATAACAATAAGAAAACACGATATTCACAAAAATATATATACTAAATGACTAAAAATTAATTCCAATTGTTCTCGCAAAACCGTGTCCCCGGCAACGGCGCCAAAAACTTGATATGTGTAAACTATATATATATTTTTATAAGTATTTTACACAATTAGTTTTAAAAAGGGTTTTCACCAAATACTAATCACACACACCGGGCAGTGTACCCGTCGGATAGCAATATAGTAAAGGTAAGAACCGAATATCAATCCGTGGACACGGTGGGATGCGATAAAAAACCGGGACTAAGATTCAATCAAGTATGGGTAAAAGATGTTTAAGTTGATTTTTTAACTAAACTAATATGTGAGAATATAAAACTAGACTAAAGTCACAAATCAAACAATCAAGGAGAAAATATCACTTCGATGTCGAATCCATTTAGAATACATTCAATGCATTCATAGAAATATGGAAAATACACGATGCATAAATTGACTAAATTCTCGTCAAAGATATCTAATCAGATGACTATTCGGAAAGCTAGCATGAATTACACAAACCAACGACCTAAAGTCATACAATGAGGCTCACGTGTTTAATAATCATGTCAATGTTTATAAAGATTGAACTAGCTTCCGATTAAGGTACACTAATCCAACAACTAGTTGGAAAGATAATATGAACAACACACTATCCACCTCAAGTTGATTAATTTAGACAACAATATGCATTTCTTCAACATACAATGTTCATATAAAGATTATATAAATTAGGAGGATGTGTCAACAATTCCTAGATAAACACAATACTAAATATGACACATCATAACAAATACTTTGTCTTTCCAAACATAAGCATAAGGTTACACATACAAATATAATGATTCATAAACAAGACTTCATTCACCATTCCTAGTCAAATGCCATAAACTAGTATAATTACATACATCAATCCATGAATATAAGCATAAATCATAAGTTTTCCAATATAATATGACATACACAAATACAAGTCTTGTAAACAACTCAAAATACTTGAATACATAATTTCATCAAAGAATAATCATACGGTTGTCATAACATTAACACAATAATTGCCAATAATCCATGAATGTTGTCAAATGTATCTAAACTTCATCTAAACCAAAGTGAACAGGAGTTTTAGCTCATCATGAGCATCAAAATTACAAATAAACAGGGAAAAATAGTGAGAAACATGATATGAAAACAAGAATCAAACCACTCCTCCAAGCCTAGATGTTGTTGTTGATGTATGGTGATCCTCTTGATGTTGTATCCTCTCCAAGAATCTTGAAATATGGCTGGAACAAAGAAAACTCGAGCTAGAACAGTAGGTTTTTCCCCTGGGTTGCTGAATGTCTGAATGAGAATTAAGTTCGGTTTTTCCCCTGGGTTGTGCCTTGGAATTTGGCTTGGCGCGGCCGTGCCAGATGTGGGCGCGACCGTGCCTAGGGTTTTGGAGCTTGGCACGACCGTGCCTCCATCACAAAAACCCTAAAACTTCACTTGTTTATCCTGGAATCTTCTTGTTTATTCACCAAGCTTCACAAAAACCTACAAAATAGGAAATGAAGCAAATAATTGTCTAAACGTTGAATATAACCAAGAATTGATCATTAAATGAATGAAGTTTTGTGCCAAAAAGATTTGTAAATACTAACACATCATTGCACCTGTGGCCTCCTCCTCCTACGGTAAAGCTGCTGTGAAGGTGGGGTGGAGGCTGAATCAGGACTAGCAGCTGACACTTGTACTTGCTGCTGAGCCTCCACCACACTGGGGATAGAAGGCTGTTGCCTATCGCCCCTGTTCTTGTGAATGCTTTCTCTTCTTTGTCTTTGTATAGCAGCGTCAGAGTCAGAGTCTGGCTCGTATTAGCTGCTAGAGGACTGTCGCTTTCTCTTGGAGGACGACTCAGGTAGGGTTACCTTAGCCGTTCTCCTCGGGTGTACCTGCGACGGTGCATCATCGGAATCGGAAGAATCTGACTCAGTCGCTTCCGAGTCAGATCCCTCAGCACCATCATTTCCTCCTTCGTCGTCTCCATCATCAGACGATCCATCATCACTCTCCATTTCCTCCCCTTGTTGTTCCTGTTGTTCGTCGTAGTGTTCACTCAATTCTGGCTCCGAGTCATGACTGTACCATCTCCAGTCACCTGGGGCCACATATGCTTCATTGATGAGGTGGCCAAAGAGTTCTGTATACACAGGGGTAGGATCTACACTGCCTGGATTTAGGAATTGGGCGAATAGTCTTTTGTCCACCCTCTTTACTTGCAATCTCTCCCCTATAGCAGGTAGGTTTGGCAACGCGTCATTAATCAGAATTTGCACAAACCGAGGGTATAATAAGAACCGAAACCTCTCCGCTGTGTTGATCTGGTCATTGATTGCCTTGAAGATGTAGCGGGAGAAGTTGTATCCCTTATTGAGAGAAAGGCCGACCATGGCTGCTGCAAGGTCATGACCCATGACATCTTTTCCAGATCTCCTTGATGAGATGCACATAATCATGACGTGGGCGAAGTATCTCCATTGGTCTAACACCCACATCTTCTTATAGGAAGCATAGTCCCTCACACCGACAAAACCCATTCTTTGTCTCCAACAGCCGTCCACAAAGTAGTCTGGATAGGCTTTCGGGTCGGTCGAAAGATCTCTGAATTGAAGGACCCTTCTTACAGTATCTTTAGAGAAAGCGATAGCTTGACCAGCAACGGTAGCCCTTATAACGTTGGGGGTTACCGTGCAATCATGCTCCGTAGTCTCCCAAAACTGCTCGAGATAGGGTCTTGACACGATCGGGTCAGCAAAAATGGCGTAGCAAATTCTTGAACGGTTCAAGAAATCAACTATGTCTTTGTACTGTAATGCTGCACCCTTCCATTCTGGTTCAGTGTTAGCTAACAAGTTGAATTCGTTAGTGCCCGAGCCATGATCTGCAAAAACACACAGAAAATAGAATCAGAACAACACATATCATTGGAAATAGATAAACATGACACAGTAGAGCAGTTACTCTTTGAACTAAATTTCAGACTTAGGAAGAACGTCAATTCATCCATATTACTCATTTCAAACTTGGACTTCATCACCTGCTCGAATTCCCTACACATCCCTTCATTGGTAGATCCAAAGATAATGTCTTCGACGTATACTTGTACAAGAAGAATGTCACCTCCTGCTTTCCTAATGAAGAGAGTCGAGTCAATCTGTCCACGGTCGAAACCATTAGACAGTAAATGTTTAGATAATGTCTCATACCATGCCCGCGGTGCTTGATGAAGACCATAATGTGCTTTGTCGAGCTTATACACTTTATTGATATTATGCGGATCTTCAAAGCCGGGAGGTTGAGTGACATAGACCTCTTCATGAACTTTACCATAAAGGAAAGCACTCTTCACATCAAGTTGATAGACCTTGAAGCCGACATATATGGCATAAGCCAAGAACAGTCGAATGGCCTCAATTCTAGCAACTGGGGCATATACTTCCGTGTAATCCAAGCCCTCTTGCTGAAAAAAACCCTGAACAACCAATCTTGCTTTGTTCTTCACAACAACATGACGATCATCCGTCTTGCATTTGAACACCCATCTGGTTCCAATTGGCTGAAAGCCTTTTGGCAAGTCACCCAGATCCCACACGTGCAACTTTTGGAATTGAGACAATTCATCTTGCATCGCCTCAATCCAGCAGTTGTCAGTGAGAGTCTCCTTCACATTCTTCGTCTCTAACTGGGACACGAATGCAGCATGCAGACATGTTTCCATGACACCAGTGTCAAGTATCTCTGTGTAAAGACTGGTGTTCTCAGTGATGGTTCGATGACGAGTCTGAACACCGGCATAAGGATCACCAATAATGTTGTCAATTGGAATATTCCTATGCACTCTCGTCTCCGGTACAATCGGTTCCTGAATTTCTGGATCTAGATTCGTGCTTAACTCCCCCATTTCCTATGTTCCAGAGGAAGAAGATTCAATGTTAATTGGATCAGCTAGAGCTTCATTTCCTACAGTTGTGTTAGGATTAGCTGGAGCGTCATCTCCAACGACAAGAACATCTTCACTGTTATCACTGTCATGAGTTCCAGATGCAGATGTAGCATTGGAATCAGGAGTTATAATCGGTATAGTAGCACGCGTAGAGAAGCTGGAGTCATTGTCGCCACCCAATAATTCATAAACATTTGCGGCGTCAACTGCATATAGATCAGGAAGATTGAATGACTTGAATAGCGCATCATAATCAAAACCCCAAGCTGGACCTGTTGGTTCGGGTGGAATGTTGTGTTTACTGCAATCCACTTCAAACCATTCCTCGACAGTACGAGTTCCTATGTTGTACACTCTCTTGCAAGGCGAGTTGGCAACGTATCCTAAGAAGATGCCTTCCACCGCTTTTGCATGAAACTTAGACTGGCGGTCTTTGTACTGTAGCAACAAGGAACAGGGACTACCAAAAGGAACTAGGTAATCAAGATTGGGGAGTCGATTGTTGATCAACTCGTAACAAGTCTTATTGTGCCTCTTCACAACCAGAACTCTGTTTAAGACGTGACAAGCTGTATTAACGGCTTCTGCCTAGAAAGTGACAGGAAGCTTTGCATAGCCGAAACGGTTTGGGAGACACTCAACAGGTTATGCTTCAGCTGCTCGCAAAAGTTGACGTTGTCAAAGCTGACACAACCGTTCGAAACCACGCCTTGACACGTGATGCTGCCGCCTTTTTCTCCGGCAAAGGCCACATAGCCGCCTCTGAATGGTTTAACATCTTGAAGCAAGGCCATGTTTCCTGTCATGTGCCGGGAGCATCCACTATCTACATACCAGCGGTTAGAGATAGTACCCTTCGGACGTCCCTGCACGAGTAACAAAAGAATTAGTTAGATTTGGAGACCCAAGCCATCGTGGTCTTGGGTCGTCCATCCTTTTCAAAATAAACTACTTCCTTTAACTCACAGTCATGATGACTGTTCAAAATTGATGAATCTTTAGAAGAGTTAGAGTTAGGAGATTGAGAAGTTTTGGATTTGGCAGTCCAGGATCTCTTCTGTTTCTTAACCGGAACAGGAGACTTTGGTTCAACTACAGAAGGTGAACTTGTGAAACCTTCACCTGATTGAACTGAAGTTAGTTGTTCAAGCTTTCTCAACCTCTTGTTTCTTCTTCTTCTCTGTGGCTTAGAAAGTCTCGCCACAGGTTTCTCACCAGTACGTGTACTACCGGAGGTAGGTACACAAGGTACAGCAGGTTGCGTTACCTTTCTTGAAACAAATGGTTTAGCTTCAGATTTGATCTTAGGCATTACCATCGGTTTGACTGGTGGTTTCACCACATTTTGCTTTGGATGTTTGGGAGTTTTCACTAATGGCGCCCTGGGGATAACAGCTGGTTGTGAAACAACAGGCCGTTTCCCTTGGTTCTTTGAAGGACGATTCATAAGAATGTGACCAACCAAGCCACAATGAAAACAGTTTTTCTTGTCTACATAAGTTCTCTTGTAAGGCTCATTAGATCTGGCCTTAGATAACTCAGCATTATGAGCAGGAGGAGTTGGTTTATGAACAGGAGTCTGAACCTTTCCAGTTTGGTTTTTGGGAGTATAATATTTTTCCAAATTTTCTTTATACCCAAGCCCATAATGAGCTAAAAAAGCTTCTTTCTTTGCTTGGTTAAGACTTTTATAACCCCCATAAAGCATTACCTTTAGATTATCATTTGTTTCAATGATATCGGGTTCAGTTAAAATGCAATTATCACTATTAGTGATAACGTTTTTCTTTACTTTCTGTTCAGTCAACAACTCCTCAGATACTACTCCTTCAGGGCAAGAGTTAACCGACCCGTCTTCAGAAGCAGTAACGAACTCCTCACTAGATGTGGAGTTAGCCTTACTTGAGGATTCATCCTTTTTAGGGGAATCATCCTTATCAGAGGACTCATCTAGACAAGTGAGATCAATGTCTATTAAGCTATTGACAAACTTCCCACTCACTAGTGGAGGAATGGCATTAGTACCCAAACCTAACTCATTTATTTGTCTCACTACAGATTCGTAGTGTTCCACCACAAAGCGAGAGTTTTTCAACTTCTCATTAGTACATTTTAACTGCAAGATCTCATTTTGCAATTTGTTGATTTCATTGTTTCGTTTTTCCAACCCCTTGTATGCAACATCTAAGTGAAGCTGTTGATCACTTATTTTTAAAGAATATTCTCATTTTTCCTTTTTCAACGTTTCAATAGAATCTTTAAAACGTTTTTCATTTTCTTTGTAGTTTAGAGCTGCCATACTTAGGGGTTCGATTTTGTCTTGGGGCCTAGAATTTTCAAGTTTTAGCCCTAGACATTTAGAACATGAAATAACGGAAAAAGGATTAGAGTTTACCTCAGAAGATGAACTTGTTGCTTTTCCAGTGGCCATGAGAGCAACAGCAGTGGTCGATTCCTCCTTATCAGCTACAGAAGCTTCCTTTTCTTCCTCTGTATCAGCAGTAGTAGACTCTTCTAGGTCAGCCATAGAAGCTTCCCTTTTCTCTGCTTCCATCATCTCCATGATCTCAGCCATGAGACCAACCTGTGTTTGTGCGATGATGGCATCCTCAAGATGAACACCCCAATCAAAGCTTTCGTCCTGTTGGGCTACCAGTGCATTGGACGTTCCATCTTGGCTTTGATTGTGGTGGTTTGAGTTGTTGTGGCCATGGCTGTTTCCTTGGCTGGGTCGGGTAAAAACAGAGGCAGGTGCTCTGTTTTTCTGACACTCACGAGCAAAGTGTCCATAGTTCAGATACTTGTAGCATTTGGCCTTAGATTTGTCAAACCCGACCTTGGCATTAGGATGCCCGCCAATAAACTTTCTTCCTGTTCTATTCAGGAAACGCTTGGCTCTCCTCAGTAGCATGGCCGTATTCCATTGAATATCCATGTCCTCCATGTCATCAGGATCCACTTGATTAAAATCTTCTTCAATCGTCTCAGGATCAGTAAGCTTGCCACCAATGAAATTCTCATACGCAAGCATACAAGATGAGAATAGTGCTACATGATCTTCAGCTATTCTGGCTATAGCTGATTAGTTAGCTGAAGATGTAGCAGGAGGATTTCTTGAGGTATTTTGATGATGAGACCCCAACCCTGATCCAGATGCATAGCATGCATGACCACCACAACCAGTTGAGTGGTCTTCTTCAGTAGGGTTTCCAGTGAAGAGGGCAAATCCAGAGCCCAATGACTTAGATGTAGAAGTCGTCCCATGATACATAGAAGGGTCTTGTATCTGGGGTCTTCCTGAGCTCTCCTTTCTTCTTAGGTTCATGTCATGAGCTTGAACCTTTCCTATTGCCTCCTCTACTGTCAACTCATAGAATTTAGTATTTTCCCTCATCAGGGTTGTGTACATCTCAAATTTGGGTGGTAAAGCATCCAAAAACTTTTCCACCATCTCTTCATCTGGATACCTGAGTTCAAAAGCCTTCAACTCAGTCTGTAAATGATAGAATCTAGAGATGAGGTCATCTAAAGATTCGTTCTCTAAAATTATGAAGCACTCATACTGCTTCCTGAGAAGATCCCTCTTACTCTTCTTGATGTACCTATTTCCTTTGAATCTTTTCTGTAAAGCTTTCCAAAGATCCTTGGAATTTTCATAACCTCGGAAACTGTGGAACAATTCCCGAGTTAATGCCATAATGAGTGAACCAAGTGCCTTCTTTTCACGATCACAAGCTTCCTTTTCTTCTTCAGAAAGCTTAGAGATAGGTTTGGGCATGGTTTCATCAAGATAGATGTGTGTGGGATGCTTATATCCCTCAAGGATTGGTATCCATAGTGATGAGTCGGTATAAGAAATGTAGTGCTCGAAACGTGCTTTCCAATTAGAATAATCGTTTACGTTCAGCAACTTTGGTGGTTTTTGTGGTGTACCGATCTCATTATCATAATTTAATAGGTTTCCCAAATTTTGAAGATTCGACATAGTGAACACTTAGTCAAATTTCAGAAAAATCAGACACAGTTGCGCACTTGATTTTTGGCCTTGCGTATTTAGATTTGCTCTTGCGTACTTGTAAGTACGCAGGAGTAAATAATAAGTACGCAGGATATAACTTAAGTTCGCACAAGATCAGTCTTGCGTACTTGTAAGTACGCAGGAGATAAGTCTTACTTATTTAGTAAGTACGCACAAAACTGTACTTTTTTCCAGAAATGGTAAGTACGCAGGATACCTTTTCAGCAACTTTCACCTAACTATTCCGGTCACCTGAAAGTCGCCGAAGATGGTAAAAATTGAACTGATGATCAATGCAAATGAGCCAAAGGGTCAAAAGCTTGTTTCTAACCAACCTTTGATGCTCAAAACACTCAAATACACAACAAAAATCAGTTTTTTGAGTGATTTTTTGCTTCTAAAATAGTGTTCAAGAGCTACCCCTATTTTATCACAAAAATCACAAAAATACCTCTTTTTGCTTGTAAAAACTCGGTAGAAACTCTCCAAACTCACTCACAACACTCGAAATCAGGAGCAATGCTCTGATACCACTTGTAGGTCCCTCGGGTGTGGCGGATCGTCACATGCAAGTGGGTCTACTACTCGGACCGGATGCGGAATACCCGTGACTAGACGGAGAGTCAAACTAAACAAAGTAAACCGACAAGAGAAAACACTTTAAACGTTCTTTGTATTATAAACACTTGAAGGTTACAGAGAGAAGCACTGAGTTTACAATTTGCGTATTTGCTGTTCTAACTGCGTCTATGTCTACGTACTTAACTTCTGTCAACCGATCCTATTTATACAAGACCTGATGCATGCACACTTAGCAAGTGCGCAGGGCAAAATGCTCTTGCGTGCTTAGCAAGTACGCAGAGTTACTCTTGCGTACTTGCCAAGTACGCAGGAGCTTTCTCCTGCGGACTTACAAGTGCGCAAAACACTTAGAGAATTTTGCTACATTCAATATGTAAAAGTAAATACAACTCGATAAACTAATACATAAAGACTCTTACATACAAAGACAATTACAAACAAGACAAAACAACCTAAGACTAAGACTCTATCTATCTAGAGTGTTTGTCACAGGAAAGTGCTTCAACAAGATTCTTACTACGAATTGGAAGAGCCCCGAATCAATCTTTGGAACACCACAACACCAAACACCTACACACTCACCAATCCATACAACTACTTCTCCACAACCCTCTCCACAACCTACTCATCAACCAACACCACCTGCCTCTCCTGAACAAGAGACATCTCCTTCCATCTCCAGAGTTAAAAGAGTGAGCTTAGACGTCAAAAGGCTTAATGAACAAATGTCTCAAAAGGATGAAGAAATCAAAGTTTTGAAGTCAGATCTGGCAGAGCAAAAGGAGGAAGTAAAAGACTTGAAGGTGGAAGTGGTCACCTTGAAGAACCAACTAGAATTCCAACAGACACAACTTGTAGTACAACAAGAGCATTTGTCAAAGCAGCAACAAGATCTGCTTGCTATAACCACTTTAGTCAACCAGCTCAAAGCTTCCATGGTGCAATCTTCACAACAGACAGAAACTCAAAGGGAAACAGACTCACAGGTTCAGGGGGAGACTCATGTATCTCCAACCATAGCAACTGGTGGTCCTTCCTCCCCAACCTTTATAACTAACCCTGAATCCACTGTGATTGTTCATTCAGGAGAAGCTGAAAAGCCAAAGGACTCAGTAGAAGTAAAGGTGGAACAAATGGAATATGACTTACCTTCTGCTAGTAAAAGAAGGGCTGATAGAGGAAAGGGGAAGGCTAAGGAAACTGATGTTGAGTTAGTAGTTCTTGATGAAGAAGAGGTCCGTTCAGATCATGAGTTAGATGAATTATTAAAGCAGATTGATGACATTGGGACTATTGATGAGTTCCCTGAGATTGTGAGACTTGGAGAAGAACCTGAAGAAAAGGTCAGGTATTTTACTGAAGGAGGAGATGAAATGGAAGCATTGTTAGACAATGAGATAGAGGACCCAAACGTTCAAGTTGCCTTAGTTGAGCCTGAAACCAATGCTGGGCCAACATGCACTACTCAGGAAGCACCTCAAGCCACAACAACCACCACTGAACCCACTTCAACAGAACCAAATCCAATGCCCAAGCCTAATCCAGAATACCTTGACTCCAAAAGGCCATGGATGAAAATTCCATGCTGAGGAGCTTCCGAAGCATTACGAATGGTTTGCTGAGTACTAGGAACTCAAGAGACCCCCAATTGGATGGAAGTATGATAAAGAGAGGTCTATATACATTGTGAGAAGATATAAAGGAAGAGTTGAGCACTTTAATACTTCACATGAGTTCAGCTCCCTCCCAAGATATGACCTAAGAGCTCTAGCCAAATTACCCCTTCAAAATCCTGACAAAGTCAATGAAGCTCATAACTTTGAGTTGTTCCTGCAATAACAAGCCTTCAATGACTTCAGGTCCATGAAAACCACACTCCCAAAAAGAATCATTTCCAAGACTAGGATTCATCACAGAACACAAAAGCCTTGGGTAAGCCTGAGGTACAAACCGACAGAAACTGTCAAATCTATGTTGCCATGTCCTAAATCGTGTTATGACCGTCAAGCGACACAACAAGACATGTTATGAGTTGTTAAATGGTCGAAAGCCTAATTTGAATTATCTTCTTCCTTTTGAAAATATGTGTACTCTTCTAAAGATCCGGGATGTTTCTACTAAGTTTAGCAAAAAGGCGATCGAAGGAATTTTTCTAGGTTATGTTTCCAATTCATTGAATAAAAGAGTGTATAACAAGGAAACACGGCAGATCGAAGAATGGTTTCATATCGATTGTTCTAATCGATCTATTCCCCAGGAGGCCGTTGGTCCAGAATGGGCGTTTGATTATGACAGCTTGTTCAAGTCTTTTAATTTTGCTCCTGACTTATCTGATGAAGAAGTTACATTACTATACAATTCATGTCAAGGTGACCAAGATTGTGATTTAATTCCAAAATCAACGGTTCCATATTCCGTTCCATCATCATCATCAGTTCACCCTGATCCAAATGTTCCATCTAGTTCGGGAATTCACAAGACTGATAGTGAGGATGATTAAGAAATTTTTCAGGATTCTTCGGCAAATCCATTAATTGTTGATGATTCATCCAATACTACACATTTAGATTCTGAGATACCAGTTGAACAATCTTCTCAATCAGATATTCCTCAAGTTGATATTTTACCTGTTCCGGATCTGGCGTCCATAAAAGAACTCAAAGATCATCCGGTGACGAATATCATTGGGAATTTGCAAGATGGAGATCAAACTCGTTCTTTAACTGAAAATACTTGTTTATATTCTTACATTAGGGATACTGGAGTACTTGATGTTTGCTTACATTCTTGTTTTATTTCTCAGGTAGAACCTAAAAATGTGGAGATGGCTTTACAAGACAACAACTGGATAGAAGCAATGCAAGAAGAGCTTGCTCAATTTGATAGGCTAAAGGTGTGGAATTTAGTTGATTTACCAAAGGGATTGTATCCGATTGGCAACAAGTGGGTTTACAAATGTAAAAAGGATGATCGTGGTGTCGTGGTAAGGAACAAAGCAAGATTGGTTGTACAGGGCTTTAATCAACATGAGGGTATTGATTATACTGAGGTGTACGCACCTGTAGCAAGGTTGGAAGCAATTCGTTTGTTTTAGCTTTTGCTTCATTCAAAGGTTTCAAGGTTTATCAACTGGATGTCAAAAGTGATTTCTTGTATGGCAAGGTGAAAGTGGAAGTTTATGTTTGCCAACCATCGGAATTTGAGGATCCATTGTATCCGACAAAGGTTTTCAAGCAAGATAAGGCTCTTTATGGTCTTCATCAAGCACCTTGTGCGTGGTATGAAACGTTGTCGCAACACCTTTTGGACAATGGTTTCGATCATGGTAAAATTGATTCCACCTTGTTCATGAAGAAATCAGGGGGAGATTACCTGATGTTTCAGATATACATGGATGATATTATAGTTGGCTCAACAAACGAAGAGTTATGTAAAGAGTTTGAGAGTGTTATGAAGTTGAACTTTGAAATGTACGCTATGGGATAGTTGTCGTTCTTTTTAGGATTACAGGTTAATCAGAAAGAGGATGGTTTCTTTATTCATCAGTCCAAATATGTGAAAGAAATTTTGAGTCGGTTCAAAATGGAGGACTGTTTCCCATATGACACTACGATTCCGGTAAATCATAAGATGAATCCAAATCTGGAAGTAAAGGATATTGACAGCCGCTTGTACAGAGCAATGATTGGTTCTCTCATGTACTTAACTGCTTCAAGGCCAGATATAATGTTTGTCGTTTGTCTCTGTTCCAGATTTCAAGCAAAACCAAAAGAATCACATCTGATTGAAGTCAAATGCATTTTTCGGTACCTAAAGGGGAAACCGAGATTAGGATTATGGTTTCCGCATGGTTCTAATTTTGAATTTAATGCTTATACTGACTCAGATTTTGGAGGTTGTTGTTTGGATAGGAAATCTACAATAGGAGGTTGCTAATTTCTGGGTAATCATCTTGTGTCATGGCAATGTAAAAAGCAGACTACTGTCTCAATTTCAACATGTGAAGCAGAATATATTGCTGCTGCAAGTTGTTGTTCACAAATTATGTGGATTCAGCAACAATTAAGAGACTATGGCTTGAATTTCACTTGCCCCCCCCCCCCCCCCCATGTTTATTGATAATAATGCCACAATGTCTATTACAAACAATCCAGTTAAGCATAGTAAAACAAAGCACATTGAAATTAGATATCATTTTATTCGTGATTGTGCAGATAAAATGTTGATTGAACTGGTGAAAGTCCATACTGATGACAATCTTGCAGATTTGTTCACCAAGGCATTTGATCGTACAAGGTTTGAATTTCTGATAAAGATGATTGGTATGATCAATCCTGAATTAGTCTTGCTCAAAACTATTCTCATGGAGGTTTATTTTATTTTTTTAACTGCTTTCTTTCATTTCTGCATTTCAATTTACTGTCAAAAAGCTTGTTATTTATAAAAAAGTGCAAACAAATTGAAAAATCTTATAATCAACATCATTTGAGCATGAGAAGAAATGATAGTACATCAGTAGATATTCATTCACACATGACCTTAGATTGACTGGTTGGTGATTTGTGTTTATTTAATATATCTGATTTATATATGTTTTGATCTAAACTTCAGAGACTGGACAAATAGGAGATGATACTGTTAGGTATGCATATAATTTAGCTTGTCAATAGGCTAAAAGCGTCTTTGAACCATTAGTAGTGTGAAAACATAATTACATATGTTGCAACTGTGATTTGAACCCATTTTATGTCTGGGTGTGTGTGTTAAAAGATCATTATCAGATATAGAATATGAGGCTTAAAGTATTTCATGAGACCAGTATCAAACTATATTGATTAGCACTATTTATCAGTTTACTTCACTGCCCATGCCCCGAAAAACATGCAATGTGATGTTGAACTAAGATATGTTTCTGACAACATCTGTTGGAACATATGCTAGCCCTTGGATCATATTGATACATCATCTTTACTGATTCCATTAAATTCATAATCCAGATAATAGTTGGATTCACGTACCTAAATCTTATGATTCTACATATATAAGCCAAGACATTGAATCATTCTGATTCCTTATATTCTTCGGGATCTGTTTCTTTTCCTGTGCTAATTGAGATAGTTTCATCCTAGAGATTGATATTACCTTTGTATAAGTATCATATGTCTTCAAGATAGTGCAATTTACTTTCTGTTGGCAGACTAGTGGGGTACACGTTGTATTTCATACTTAAATGGTACCTTAATTCACAAGAAAGTGGAAATGAGATGCTTTTAGTCTCAAATCTTATAATATTGACAATCTAAATTTGTGTGTCATAGCCTGATTCTGTTTTCTTGGAATGTTTATTGCGTATCATTACATACAATATATGAAAGTCTGAAAAAGATAGAGGTTGATAATCTTGAAAGATATTGGTTTGATTGGTCAAGACTTGAAAGAATGACATAGGATACCAATTACCTTGATATACAGATTTTATATCCAAAATGTGTGATTGATATCTCATATATACTGATATGATCTTCTTGCTCATGGTGTTCAACAAAAATATGTTCTTTATTGCTTTTCAGTTTACTCCTTTTCAAGTTTGTACAGAGAAAAATCAAAAATATGTGTTTTCAAGTTTGTATAGATAAAATTCAAAAAGATTTTATGTCATGCTTCGTGAGAATTCCAAATTTTATTAAAAGGTTCGGGATTGGATCGGATACAGGTTCCAGGTGATTGACAAGAAAATTGAGAGAGAGACGTATAGAAGGTTGAAAATTCAAAAGTTCAAAATTTCTCTAAGTGTGGAGAAGAAGTGAAATTATTTTATTCGCCTAGGTTAAGTTCGCCTGGTAAGCGAACTTAGTATGTTCGCCTGGTAAGCGAACTTAAAACTGAAGCTTATATTGTTTATCTAAAGCGAACTTGTTCATATTCTCACAAACTTTGTCTGAAGCGAACTTATCTCATTTTAAGCGAACTTGTTCTCGGTATTAGTTGTGTGTTTGAATCTGTGTTGCTGTTTCTATTTTCTGGTTATTCGAGGATTTGCGCTTCAAACCAAGGTATAATCAGGTCTTTTTATCCATTGAATCGTTCATATCAAGCAGGCTTATCTTCTAGGTTACGGTTTTTTGTTTCCTCAACTGTGTTTAGATCTAATCCTCGATCTCATATGTGTTATTCTTGAAATTGATGTTTGATAAAGATTTATCGAGGTGTTTCGATCATGTGGTGTTCGGTTTATTCATCGGATTTCATCGTTTAGGAGGTTTTTGATTTCTGTGGGTTGTTCTGAGCTTGGAGCGAACTTGCTCAGGCAAACTTATTAAGTTCGCCTCTTGCAACTCTAAGCGAACTTAATAAGTTCGCCTGAGGGGACATAAGTAATTTTGACTTAGCATTTTTTTCTAATTTTTTTGAGTTTTTTTTTATTTTTAGTGTTTGTATCGTGTTTTAACATGTTTTGTGTGTGGTTTTTGCTATGTCCTTGTTTCAGATATGGATAGTCGAGTTGAATATAAACATAACTAAGTGGCGTTGGTGGATCCAAATTTATCTGAAGCTGTGAATTACCGAGATATCATTAACTTTCTGAATAGATCAAGAATTAGTGTTGCTGTTTCGAAAAATCCCTACGTTAGCTTGAATTACATTCCACAATTCTGGGATACAGCATAACGTGACTGTACAGTTGATCCGAATGTTATTAGAGCTACTGTCAATAACACGGAAGTAGCAATTTATGTTGATACTATTCGTCAAGCTCTACATCTGGGAAGAAATAATGAAGAACCTTTAGGGTTACCGTCTACATTGATTATGGGTTGTTTTCAAAGGATGGGTTACAGAGGACGAGCTAATGATACTCAAGCAAGGAAAGGTGGTCTAGTAGGACAATGGAGATACTTTATGCACGTCATTATTCAATGTCTTTCTCCTAGGAAAGCTGGAACTGATGGTTTGAAGACATCATTACAATCAGCAATGGTGGCTCTTACTTTGAATAGAGGGTTTAACTTTGCTCACTATTTTTATAAGGAGATAGTTGCACATATTACTCCACCGGCTGGTCAAGGATTTCTTTTATATCCGAGGTTTATACAAATGATTCTGAATCATCTTATACCTAATTTTCCTCAGCTACCACAACGTCTTACACTTACTCTAATGACTAAAAGGATTTTTACTGACTGTAACAACATCAAGCAGCAAAATCCAGCCTTGATACGTGTTCCGACTCCTTTGTTTGGACATATTATTTGTAACATTTCTGATTTTGTTATCTTTATTTTCAATCCAATGTAACACATTTCAAATCCAATTCTAGTGCTATGTTTTAAATTCGTTCGTGCAAACAACTAAGCCCTAGGTTCCCATACAAACTCATGAGATTCACATCATTCAAACCCTGTATATATATGGATAAATGTATATGACACATATAAAAGTATATATATAGATATATAAATTTCTTAAACCAAAATAAAACTCATAAAGGTTGATATATTCCTTATATATATAAATGTATTTACTTATGGATAAATAGATAAATATATGTATATATATACCAATTCATTTATACAATTTATTATTTTATAAAATATATATACAATTCATTCTTTTATAAAATAATTAAAATAAACTAGATTTTTATTTAAAAAAAATGAATTATCTTGAATCTTTTGGTACCAATAAACCCCCTACCCCATGTGAACCCTCAAATTGAACCATCACCTTTGATATTGGACCTTTGACCTCAATGTTGACCCCAAATCAAGACCCATGACTGATTTTGACTTTTCAAAGTCACAATAGCCCAAGAACACCCCGATTAAGAACTGCCTCGGATCCAATTGGTGTAATTGGATTTCCCGTATACAATTAGTTGATCCTACACCACCCTCAGGCCCATTTGGATGTTAACTTCAATCCAAAAAATGCAGAATATTTTGAATTCAAACGTGTTTGACTTCTCTGAGTCAAACCGATCTAAATCAGGAAGTAATTTGCAAATTAAGGCACTATTGATGACAGCAAATCATGCGCAAGGGGTGCACGCATGAACCTACACCCAGAAACCGGACTCAATTCAATCCTAATCGACCTAATTGACGCGTAATTCTGCTCGACAGCCGTTACCACCGAGTCACAATCAAATCGTATGGGTTGAGTGAAATTAATCGAATTAAACCACTCATTCATCTTCGCATAACTCATTTCAAACTCTCTGAACTTTCTATCAATCTGCATATCACCTCTGGTCATCGATCGAGTACGAAGAACAGTCGGAGCAAACCCGTAGCCGCTTGCATTCGTGCCCAAACCAAAACAAGTAAGATTACTCTCATTCGATTCGTTTTTGAATCCTTGTCAAAAGCCCCTTACCAATTCGTGTCCACAGAACATATCGAGACCGATTGGGGCTAGGGTTCATGGCGGGTTGGTTCGTATTTGAATTCTGCTTTGTGTTAATATCATGTTTTAATCAATTAGAATCTGTAATTATTCAGCGAAACCACCTGGTCCGGCCGGTAAGTCACTGCGCCGCCGAACTAGGTAGCGTGGGTTCGAAACCCACAAACACCGGACCTTTTTGCGCAACCCTTAAACCCTAACCTGGTTCCACTGTAAGTCCATGTTAATATGTTTAAAAACAGTTCTGTTACACGGGTGAGTCCCCTGGTCTAGTGGTGTTTGCGCGCCATCCATACAGAAACCACCCGGGTTCGAACGGGGTGGTCTGCATCTTTTTTAAAAATCAGTTTTAAAAACTCCAAAAATTTTATAAAAAATATTTTTATAAACCTTGCAATATTTATAACAGAATAAAACCATATTTATTAATTTTCAATATAAATTCAGTTCTACTTCAAATTTAGTTGTTAAACTTGTATATTAAATTTTTAAAACAAAAATCTAAATATTTAAATTAATTTCCAAATAAAAACAATTGATTTTATAAAAGTTATAAAATATTAACTTTATTTAAAACAATCAAAATACTTATTTCTAAATGATAAATAAATAAATAAAAGTTATATATTATAACCTACAAAGTTAAATGTGTATTTATCTTTTAAACTATACACATAAATATTATTTATACAACTTCATATTTACGCATCTTTATAAATAAATAAATAAATAGATTAAAAACTATTTAATTTATATTTAATATAATACGCCCGCTATTTTTATAACTAAATGAATAAATTACATACCTTTATAAATAAATAAGGTAACAATTATTTATTTAATTTATATTTAAAACAAAAATTGGTTATGTAGGCTATACTTAAATCAACCGAATAACTACATTATTTTGTAACTAGGATAATTAAATAATAATTATTAGATTTAGTTATTCAAATCCAAACCCTAATTTAAAAACTATTCATTTCAAATTGTTTTCATTTTATTCAACACCTACACAACTTTTTTTTATAATTCGACACGAACTCATTATATAATTCCTTATACTCACATCCATTGAAACCCTAGACTTTGAATTAGACATTCTATTATTTCATGTTCACACGCAATACACTTTAGGTTAACGTTGTGCGTTACAAGGATCACGTTGCTATCTAGTCTATCGTGTTAGCTACACCTTTGAATCAAGTGAGTATTACATAGCCCCTTTTACTCTTTTACACTTTTTGGGGTGAAACATGAACTCTATACACACAATTGCTTACATTTACACAAACACAAATCCTCTTTACATTCATGTATACAAAATTTGAGCTTTATGTTTGAGTGCTAGGTGTGTTAACTATTTATGTGCAATTTATATGCAATCATTAACTATTCAAGCCGACGGTTAACAATGATAGATCTATTGAGTCTGACAAACCCACCCAGATTGGGGTGATTGTTACCGACAACACAATTTGCATGCTAGTTACAAATGTTTGATTGTACTTTGGTTACACAATAGTTGCTCCCCATAAATGTCTTATTTTATCATGTTATGTAAAGATTTGATTATTTACATCTATACACTATCTATATATAAACCTGAGTATGCTCACCAACTTTTTAGTTGACCTTATTTTATTCATGTTTCAGGTGCTAATGTGTGATTTTGATCAAGGCTTGCTACACATAAGTTTTGGACCTAGATAATTTTAAATAAAGGATTATGTATTTCATTTCATGTACTTGGTTTGATTTTGTTTTGTCTTGAATAATTGCAATGAATTTGAATGATTAATATATTTCAATTTAGTCAACCCTGTGCTCATGAACAGTCTGCATGTCCCGCCCCGACGTTTCCGCCGTCGGTTGGGGTGTGATATTATTAATCCTGATTATATTGCTCCTCCAAATGATAATTGGATACATCGAGAGGAGGTTCAAAAACAACAACAACAACAACAACCACAAGCTCCACAGCAACCTCAACCGCAACAAGTTGCACCTGAAGTACAACCAGAACAAGTTAATGTACAAGTTCAAGATGCTGCAAAAGATAATGTGATAAAACCTAATTTGGAGGTTCATGATGAGGTTCATCAGGAAGGTCAGAATGTTAAAAATGAGAATGTGAATGAAGGAGCACAAGATAATCAAGAAGGACAAGTTAGTGATACTAGCACAAGCTCATCTGAAAAGGCTACTGATTCTGATTCTGAAGCTACACAGGATTTTGATCCAGATCATTATGCTAAACTTGCTACTATTCCGTTGGAAAATACTGGAAAAAGACTAAAGTCTGTGGCTACTAAACCAAGATGCAAGTCTGTTCGGGGTCTTCCTCCTGGAACAACAGTTGGCAAAAGATCGTTAAGAGATGAATTGTCTTCTGATTCTAATTATGTTCCTACTCCAAAGTCACAGAAGTTATTTTCTGCTTCTATGACTGCTACTTCAACTGCTCGAGTAGCTGATGACTTGGATTTTGTGGATTCTTTGCTTATATCTCCAAATCCGTCTCAGACTACTTCACCTCATGGTACTCCTGCTCCAGTTCCTCTGCCTACTTCTTCTCAACCTGGTCCGTCTAGTTCCTTGAAGGATGCTAAAATTGCTGCTCTCCAAGGCAAAGTCTCTTGCCTAGAAGCTCAATTTGTGTGTCTTCAAGGTCAAGTAGATGTATTAAGAGCGAATGATTTTCAGAGAGAACAAACTCTTCAATCTCAAAGCAAGCAGATCTCTGAGATGTAGATTCTTGTATCGCAATTGATAGAGTGTATTGACGCTCAGGGGGGGATGCCTGTAGTGATTAAAGATACTTGTCATACAGAGGCAGTTCAAAGAAATGACAATGAATATAATGATCCCAGTGGAAACAAGGGTGATCGTCAATACACTGATGCTGCTCCGATATCTCAATTTTAGGGGGAGTCTACTTCAAATCAGGTTGAAGCTTCTGGTGAAAAGATACAGGAAAGAATGAAGAGGTTTTGCTTCTAGAATTCTTTAAAGATGATTCTGATCTTAATGAAGCTGAAAAGATAGACTGCTTAGATGATATAGATGAGTTGTTTGTTGACTTAGAAGATGAAGAAAATGATTCAGAAATAGAAGAAGGTGAGATAGTAGAAGTGTAGATTACCAAAGATAAAACAAGTTTGATGTATGAAGGTTGTGACGGTCTTAATGTGCCTTTTGACTTCATCCTAGATGATTTTATTCCTGAAGTAACTTCTGATGGAATGACTGACTCTATGGACTCTACTGAAGATGTCACAATGCCTGATCCTAACTCAAATTATGCTCAGTCAAAGACTACTGAAGAACCTGTGATGTATAGGGATACAGGTATGACGAAAGAAAAACAGTTAGAGATGGTAAAAAGGTGGAAGAAAGTGTTACCCAAGTCACCATCACCACCTGTTCTGAAGGAAAAATATGTAAATAAGTCAAGATGTGTTGGTAGAATTATCAGTTGGTTCTTTGATGAAGAAATCAATCTGTTTGCCTTAAAGAGATCTGACGGTGTTCAATATTTGAAACCAAGACTTAGGTATTTTAATAATTTACCTAGATGTGAGCTGAATGGTTTGGTAACTAAGTCCTTAATAAACAATTCAAAGAATGGTGTTGCTGATGCTATTGCAAGGTTGATTAGATTGAAAGGTAGTTCAGGAAAATATGATAAGCTGAAACCACAGAAGGGCAAGAGAGTAAAGACTATTGATTCTAAAACTGGTAAAGTGATTTGGAGTTACAAGTTTAAACCAGTAAAAGTTGTAAAGAAGATACCTTTGAAGAAAATACCACAAGATTGTCTGGGAAATATGAAGTGGTGGTATGTGGATGTGAACACTGGAGAGGCTAAGATTGAATATCAAGACAATAAGGTCATAACTTGTTTCTATGATGCTATGAACCTTATTAACTTCTCAAAGAAACACCAACACATGTTAAAAAGGAAAGAGATTATGTTTACAAGTGAATGGCGTCATCAGGGTTTACAGTATAAGAGAGTATTGGAGATTTGCATCAAACATGGAGTGTGCACAGGGAGTAAACTACCAGAGAGTTGGAAGAGCTCAACATGAAGACAGATGATCAAGCTATTGTCAAGGGGGAGTCTGTTAGGACATAGATGTCTGACAATAGGCCTTGTAATAGATTAGATCTTCTATGTCTTTATGTTTTGTAATGTTTTCTTAAGTTTTGTTATAGGCGAAGCCTAATTTAGGCGAACTTGCTAAGTTCGCCTGCATGGCTGTAAGTCTACAAGTAGGAGTTTACATGTTAGTTTTATAGAGCGTCTGCAATTTGTGTTCAAGATTTGTAAACTCTGAGTTTGGTGGAAATCAAAGAGAATAGTATTTACATCTTGTGTTGATTCTAGTCTTTGTGAATGTCTTGTTTACACGATCTAGCATACGTTGGATTCCGCACTCCGTATGCTTGATACACGTCACGTCTCGAGTTAGATCCATAGAAGGCCCGTGTGGACCTACAGTTCCCAAGTCCGTTGGATACACTATCAGATGCTCGATCATGGCATCACTTTTCATGAAACTTCCATTCTCTGTGACAACACCGCAGTTCCTCATATCACCAAAAATCCTATCCAGCACTCCAAAACCAAACATATCGAAATCAAACACCATTTCATCTGTGACTGTGTTAAAAAGAAACACATCAAGATTGTTGAGGCCAAACCGACAAGCAAACCGCTGACATCTTCACAAAAGCATTCGATTCTGCCATATTTGAGAAATTGGTGGAAATGCTCACGATGCTCAACTTTCAGTAACCTTTGTGCATATTGTCTTGTTTGTTTAAACTTGTTAATCGGGAAGATTTTCAAAAATATTTTATTTTCTGTATAGTTTTTTTTTTGTTTGGTAAGCAAATCTTTTGGGGGAGAAATTGGAATTTTGTTAGAAAAATAAGAAAAGAATTGCTTTGTATATAGTCTTGTATATAGTTGTCTACTTATGAAAAGTCCTTATCCTCGTTCTCACAATTGTTATCAATTTTGTTTCAAGAAAATCTGATCTGACCCTGTGAGAAGTGATTGAGTCTGATCATATCTCTTAGAGCATGGAATGAACCATAAGTGATGGTGTATAGTTGGTAGGCCCGACATATGGTTACAACTCTTTAGTGGTGTGAAAATATAAATCTCAAATCGTACACGTGTGTTTGAACCCATTTTTAAAACATCTAACCCATTTTCTGTTAAGAAAACCGATTCAATCAGATATAGACTTACGTGTTGGATTCTGATTCATGAGCTAGGTGATCCTGTTTAACCTGTAAGAGATGATAAGATGAATGTGGGTATTTCTTAAGGATTGATAGGCTTTCAAAACCATTTTATTTCAAAATGTGGGGTACACAGTGTTTCATGCTTAAATGTTACCTTGAAATCACATGAAATCTTGTACAAACAAATGTTCGGGTTTACCTTGCACAAATATCACCTATCTTCAGTGATTCACAGTAGCTAATTGCAAAAGGAAGTTTTTTAAGAGTATGACCAGACATGATCTCACGTTAGATCTTTTCCAAAAGCTAAGTGTACATATCCTTTTATTTGGTTTTTGCCTTTATTTTATTCCAAAGGAAAATTAATCTTCCTTATTTACTTGTTTAAATAGTGTACATATGAAAGTTTCTTTTGTTTCTGTCCAAGTATTTATGGTCAACCGAAACTACCAAACCACCTGAAACTGCCATGTCGTATCAAAAATAAGTAGTTTCTACAGAGGCATTTTAGTCTTTTGTGTAGCTTTAAATTGAATATCACCATATTCAGTTTAACACCAGGCCAATTCTGAGGTCCTAATTTGCCAACTTTAAACCCTACGGGTTGGAATTGTCAAATCCCCAAAGTTCAAAGGTTAAAACTAGAAAATTTTGAATTCTGGCATGGTAGCGGACCGCTACAAAGTCCCATAACGGTCCTCTAAGGTCGTATGTTCCTGGAGGTCCACTAGACCTGGCCCGCCATGGATGAAATGGTTGGGTGGAGAACCGCCACCACCTGGGTAACGGTCCGCTAGCCGCAATCTAGCCACAAATTCTTGTGATGCCATGATGTAGTGCAAAGCACACATCTTTATTCCTAGTGTTTTGGGCGTTTTTGATTAGTTTTATGTTTGGTTTAATCGTTTAAGTCTATATTTGAGTCTATTGTATACTTTCAGGAGCTCGTGTGGAATAGGAAGCTAAATCCCGAAGAAGACGAGCAAGAGAATAAAGCCGGGAGAAATAAAGAAGAATTTGTTGAAATTCAGTTCCTCGCGGTACGCGAGAGAGATAGACAGATGCCTCGCGATACGCGAGGGAAAGCAATAGCGGCCCCGACTAATTTGTTCCTCGCGGTACACGATGAACTCAGCCCAGTCTCTCGCCGGTACGTGAGAGAACCCTAAATCGTGAAAAACCATAAAATCAACTTTTAATAGATTTGTAATGCCATAATTTGAAAAGTTCGCATTCCAGCCGTTTGAGATAGAGCCTAGGGCGATTTTGGGAGCAAGAAGATCGATTCAAGTGCAAGATCAAAGCTTTTGGATCCCGGGTTCGTTGTAATAGCGATCTAGGTTTTCAAGTTTGAATCTTTGCATTTTGATTGCTATGTTTGATACCATGTCTTTTACTTCTGTTATGATGTTTTGGATGATGATTCTTGGCTAAAACCATAGTACTGCCTAGGTCAATTGATAAATATGCGTAAAGTTTAGATTTTTATCCGGTTTTGGATCTATTTGATGGCTGAATGATTTTTTAAACGATCTTTGGATATTAATTATGATGTATAAGCATGTTTAATTTTGATTGTGTGATATATTATAACTCCATGCGTTGATTGTGGTTGTCTGCCAGTTTGATTTGCGTATCTAGGTCATAGATCTTAGGGTTTGTGATTGTGTATGGTTTGCTAGAGATAGTGACCATAGGAGTTATGGTGGATTGTTGATTAGAGTGAATGTGTGTCTTAGTTCAATACCCGAGTGGTGATAATTAGTTGTCTAGTCTTCATCATTAGGAATCCAAGTGTTAACAGTCTGAGAGGATGTTGGTATTAGGTGTCTAGTGATTGTTGCTAGTTCAAATCGTAGATGTTATCCTTTGATTACCCAGTGCATATTCGACGTATCGTGGATAGTGAGACTGAAAGGTGATCTGTCTTTAGGGTACATTATCATTTGTTGGAAATACCCGAGAGGTGACCCAACTATCTGGTGAGTTTAGTACGCTTTAGGTAGCTTAGTTGGTGACACCGTGAGAGTGATTAGGGATCCACTAGGTAGTCTTTAGTTGTCATCCTTAGAAACCCAGATCCATCTTAGTTTCCAGAACCGTTTGAAGTTGTACTTTGCACGTAGGATTCAGACCTAGGTAGTATTCTTCCCAATTCTTGATAGTTGAGTCGTTCTAGTTTTTTACATTCATTAGTTTAATCAATAGTGTAGTCAAACCCCCCAAACCAATAATCATTCTTTAGTGCAAGTCAGAGTCTAGTATTATTATCGTAGTGTCTCTAGGGTTTGATATTCCGGTTTACCATTAAGTTGTGCTACACTCGATAGGTACACTTGCATGTCAGTGCGGTCTAGTTAATAGGTTTTCCATTTATTACTTAGGAGTCTAGGTTAGGTTTAGTAATTTATTTTATAGACCATCCGGACGACATCAAGTTTTTGGCGCCGTTGCCGGGGACACTTGGCAATAGCAATATTAGCTTTGACTAGTTCTTTTAGTGATTTTTGGTTTGTTTTGTTTTTTGAGTCTTGTTTGTGTGCTTGTCCTACGTGCTATCTGTGAGTCTAACATGGGATTGAGTCTTTCTGTTTTGAGTCTTTGTTTATTTTCTTTTGTTCTTGTTTCAGTTTATACACCACACTCGTTCGCAGGAATCACCACCATATTCAGCTTTTCAAGAGCCCGAACGAGAGCTACAGGAGCGCACCCATGACTTTCGGGAGCGTTTGAAAGAGCTTTGCAAATCCCAGGTATGTTCTACTAGCCCAATTCCATTTCCTACGATGGGGGACGCTGACCCACTAGCGAGACGTACCGTGCACCAAAGGGCCAGTGACGGGGTCACCGGGGCGAGATCTTCGACCACACGTCCCGCCATTCCTAACACGAATACATGGCAGATCCCGTCACATGTCATGAGCACAATCACTCATGCCACTCAATTCCATGGCCTTGAGAATAAGGATGCACCCGGACACGTGTCCCGCTTCACACGTATATGTGATACCTTTAACATCACGGGTGTGTCTAAGGATGCAATCTACTTGCGTCTCTTCCCATTCTCCCTCTCTGGGCGTGCATCTACTTGGCTCGACACCCTCCCAGACAACTCGATCACCACTTGGGAGGATCTCGAAACCAAGTTCTTCAAAAAGTACTATCCACCTTCCAGGGCCGCTCGCTTTAGGGATCAAATCCACTCCTTCCGGATGGACCCCTACAAGCCCTATCACATGGCCTGGGAGCGGTTCAACGCGTTGTTGAGCCGATGTCCCCAGCACGGTCTGTCAGACTACGCGATAGTGGAGAATTTCTATAATGGTCTCACCTTCGAGAAGCAGCAAATGTTCAATACAGCTACGGAAGGCCATATCATGGATAAACTCGAGCCGTCTGAGTGCGAGGATATGTTCGAGAGCTCCTGATACTAGCGTGGCTGCTCCACTCGCATCTATGGCCAACGAGATCAAAGAGCTGAAGCTCAGTGCTCAAAGGTGTGAGGTGTGTAGGGGAGGCCATGACACCAGAGGTTGCCCCATCAATAATCAGGAGTAGGTGAGCTTTGCTGGCAACCAAAACCAGAACCGAGGGTACAATAATTACAACAATACTTATGGCTCGGGATGGAGATCTGGAAATAACCATCATGGGTTTAATGGTCGCCAGCAGTGGTATGGAGGAGCAGAAGTTGGAGCGAGCTTGGGAAGCAGTGTCAATACAAGGAAGATCGAAGAGATGCTCGAGAATCAGACACAACTGCTTGCTCACTTAGTCCAGCAAGACAAGGACACGAGGCAAAGACTGGATAGCCATGACACTCTATTGAAGAATCAGCAGTCGGCATTCCAGGATTTGCAACGCACGGTAGGAGACATCGCTCAGAGCCTGAAGGGTAGACAAGGAGGTCTATCTTCATGCCCAAATGCTTCAGTGATGGCCTTGTCAGTTAGGAGTGTGGAGAAGAAAGAGGTTGTAGAGGATGACTCCCACTCCATTGAGTATGGCATACCTTCGGTAGAGGAAGTGAAGCAGGTAGACTGGAGAGCTCGATTTGCTGAGATCGATGCTATGATGCTAGAGGAGTCTGAGCCGAATATTGTGTCGTCTAGGAGCAGGAGAGCAGAAGAGGATGAGAACCCACCGGTTGTAGAAGAGGAAGAATCGGTGGAGGAAGAGATAGTTATGGAAAAGACTGCTGAGAAGCTAGAGGAGAAGAAGAAGGGGTAGAGATGAAGTCCCCCGAGATTGACTTGAGTCGTGTTCCCTATCCAGCGCGCTTGCTGCCACATAAACACGCTGGGGAATACGGTACCCTCCTTGATATGTTCAAATAACTCAAGGTCAATCTCCCATTTATAGAGGTCCTCCAGCATATGCCTAAGTATGGCAAGTTCCTCAAATAACTTCTTTCCAACAAGAAGAAGCTAGAGGGGATCTCTGAAGTCTCACTTAGTGAGCAATGTTCTGCCGTGGTTCAGAACAAACTGCAAGGAAACTGGCGGATTCGGGTTGTTTCACGATCCCATGTCTGCTTGAAGATTTGCCCTTAAACCACGTGTTGGCTGATCTGGGTGCTAGCGTCAATCTGATGCCATATTCTATTTATAAGCAGTTAGACCTAGGTGAACCGCAGCCTACGCGCATGAGCATTTCCTTGGCTGACCGCTCAGTCAAGTATCCACGGGGAATTGTGGAGAATATGTTAGTGAAGGTCAAAAAATTTGTATTCCCCGTGGATTTCGGCATCCTGGACATGGAGGAAGATGAAAAAGTCCCACTCATCCTAGGACGCCCATTTGTACGTACCGTCAAGGCAATGATCGATGTCTTTGACGGGAAACTCACACTTCGTGTAGGGGATGAGTTGATCACATTCGATGCTATGAGGTCCGTGAAGGACATTGGCGAGCATAGCCACTCCGTGTGCATGCTTGATGCCTTCATGGACTACCATCGGGACTCTAATCAAGTAGAGGATGTTGTTGAGGGAGATGGATGAGAAATGATTGAGAACCTGCCGGATTGGTTAGCTGAATTTGAAAGGAATTTGATAGGGTCCGCGTTTTTAGGAGCTGATAGTGATGACTGCAGTTTGAGTGAGATATTAGCACAAGTCGGGTCATTAATCTATGAGATGCCCGTGGTGGAGAGTTTAGAGGATCATGATGATCCGGGCGAGAGGTTAGAGGCTACACCTTTAGTGATGTCACATATTAAGCCTTTAACTTGTACTTATGTGCATGTTGAGGGGATAGAAGCCGATTCATCCCCTAAATCTAGGCTGCCCCGTAAGAAACTCCAAGAGTTGAGTGAGGTTGTTGATCTAGGGAGAGTGAAAACCCCAAGTGTAGGGATGTTTAGAGGTGACAGTTTGCTGAAGTACTTGAACCAGGTGATCTTTGGACCTGGTAGATTTAAGTTGTGGTGGAAAGACTGGATTGGTGCATATGATATACATTTAGAGTTTGATAAAAGAAGGAGCTTGATGAGGTTGTGGAGGATCGGTAGACCGTGTAGGATGAAGGCAGTACCGGTTAGGATCAAGGAGAAACCTCCTGATAGGTTTATCTGAGTCTCGGGCAAGTGCCCGGGATGTAGAGTTTGTTTGCATTACTTGGTTTGAGTCCGTGTCTTTTTCTGTGTTTTTCGGTATGTGTTTTGTTTATGTCGTGTCTTGCAGGGATTCACACTCGATTTGGCATGGGAAATCATCGGGAATGAAGTTCCAGGTATGTTTTACATTGGTTTTTATCATTGGAATGAGTTTCAAGGAATTTGGGTGTAGAAAATGTTGAGGTTTGAAAATTTGGCTAAGTATAAAAACCCTCAAAAATTTCTATCATCAGATGGTCCTCGCGGTACGCGAGAGATTCCCCCCATGTTCCTCGTGGTACGCGACAGATAGAAATAGGGGTCGGCTTAAATGCCACTCCCTCGCGGTACGCGAGGAGTGGCTGCCTGATATCTCGAGGACATTTTTTCAAATTTTTTGGGTATTAAATAAGATTAATAATTGAATTAAATCATGATATCTTATGGGTATTTATCTTAGGTTAATGGTAATACTGAAACTGTCAAAATAGGTTGATAGATACCACGTTAAGTTAAAATTTAGAGGTTTTTGAAATTATTCTTGGCACACCACTCTCTTTTTATGAGAATAAATCCGAGTTTCGGTGGCGTCCATTCCATAATCCATATTTTTCCATATTCTTGAGATAATTTGTTAGAAACTGAGTTTTACTTATGTGTTTCCCTCTCGGATAGTGACTTGGAGGATACACCCCTAAGTGAGATTTATGTGCTTTATTGATAGAATCTAGTCTATGTGTTACCCTCCGGGATAGTGACTTGGTTGAAACGCCTGTAGACGAAAGTTCTTTTGCTTAAATTAATGCTCATTTCCGTCCATTCATTCATATTTCATCTAATTTCTAAAACTTGTAAATCTTAGTTTAACGTGGTGGGAAAATCTATATGGTTTAATCCGTGCCTAGACATGACCGTGAGACGGGATTAGGTAGAGCTGTAGCTTCTAAGTGTGAGTCACATAGGTTGATTGATAGTTGTATAAATTGAAAGTTGGTGCTTGGGTTTAATCAGACAGAAATACTGATTGTTGCTTTTTAACGCGTGAGTATATTTTGCTAATTGGTAGTTGATATTTGTTAAGCTAGATCTAAGTTATGATTCCATTTGCAGCTTTTTCGAGGATGAAAAAAGGTTAAGTGTGAGGATGTTTGATGTAGTTCAAAGCACAAATCTTTATTCCTAGTGTTTTGTGCGTTTTTGATTAGTTTTATGTTTGCTTTTAATCATTTAAGTCTGTATTTGAGTATAGGAAGCTAAATCCCTAAGAAAACAAGCAAGAGAATAAAGTCGGGAGAAATAAAGAAGAATTTATTGAAATTTAGTTCCTCGCGGTATGCGAGAGAGACAGACAAATGCCTCGCGATACGCGAGGGAAAGCAATACCAGCCCGACTAATTTGTTCCTCACGGTACGCGAGGAACTCAGCCCAGTCTCTCGCGGTACGCGAGAGATCCCTAAATCACGAAAAACCCTAAAATCGACTTTTAATAGATTTATAATGCCATAATTTGAAAAGTACGCATTCCAGCCTTTTGAGAGAGAACCTAGGGTGATTTTGGGAGCAAGAAGATCGATTCAAGTGAAAGATCAAAGCTTTTGGATCCCGGGTTCGTTGTAATAGCGATCTAGGTTTTCAAGTTTGAATCTTTGCGTTTTGATTGCTATGTTTGATACCATGTCTTTGTGTTTTACTTCTGTTATGATGTTTTGGATGATGATTCTTGGCTAAAACCATAGTACTGCCTAGGTCAATTGATGAATATGCGTAAAGTTTAGATTTTTATCCGGTTTTGGATCTATTTGATGGCTGAATGATTTTGTAAACGATATTTGGATATTAATTATGATGTATAAGCGTGTTTAATTCTGATTGTGTGATTTATTATAACTCCATGCATTGATTGTGGTTGTCTGCCAGTTTGATTTGCGTATCTAGGTCATAGATCTTAGGGTTTGCGATTGTGTATGGTTTGCTAAAGATAGTGACCATAGGATTTGTGGTGGATTGTTGATTAGAGTGAATGTGTGTCCTAGTTCAGCACCCGTGAGGTGAGAATTAGTTGTCTAGTCTTCGTCATTAGGAATCTGAGTGTTAACGGTTTGAGAGGACGTTGGTATTAGGTGTCTAGTGATTGTTGCTAGTTCAAATAATAGTTGTTATCCTGAGATTACCCCGTACATCTTTGACGTATCGTGGACAGTGAGACTGAAAGGTGATCTGTCTTTAGGGTACATTATCATTTGTTGGAAATACCCGAGAGGTGTCCCAACTATCTGGTGAGTTTAGTATGCTTTAGGTAGCTTAGTTGGTGACACCCTGAGAGTGATTAGGGATCCACTAGGTAGTCTTTAGTTGTCATCCTTAGAAACCCAGATCCATCTTAGTTTCCAGAATCCGTAGAAGTTGTGCTTTGCACGTAGGATTCCAACCTAGGTAGTATTCTTCCCAATTCTTGATTTCACCTCATTTCTTATCTTGATAGTTGAGTCGTTCTAGTGTTCTGAATTCATTAGTTTAATTAGTAGTGTAGTCAAACCCCCCAAACCAATAATCATTCTTTAGTCCAAGTCAGAGTTTAATATTATTATCGTAGTGTCTATAGGGTTCGATATTCCGGTTTACCACTAAGTTGTGGTACACTCGATAGGTACACTTACTTGTCAGTGCGGTCTAGTTCATAGGTTTCCCATTTATTACTAAGGAGTCTAGGTTAGGTTTAGTAGTTTATTTTATAGACCGTCTGGACGACATCATGCCACGTGTCCGGTGACTCAGCCGGAGAATCTGACGCGTGTCCTCGTGGCGGACCGCCACGCCCTCAGTAACAGTCCGCCAGCTGCAAATTGAGGATCGGTCCAATCAGGACAAGACGTGTAGGGCTGACGCATGCCCTGGGCGGTAGCGGACCGCTACCACCCAGGCTAACGATCCGCTACGGGTCTTATCAGGCAAATATAAATAGAAGCCATCGGCTTCTCATTTCATCACATCCATACTTAAAAACACTTCCCACACTTCTGGAAGCAGCTCTACCTTGGTTTACGTGCCTTCGTTCAGGTAAATTATCTGACTTTCGCTTATTTTCCGCACTTTCAGTTATTTCCGAATTAGTGCGTTAAGATACTAACTCGAATTAGAACTTGCATTAAGGTTTACATTATGCTTACACGGACTACCCCTGAGATAAGATCAAGCTACTATTAAGGTGAATATGTTTTTCTGTATTTATCTTCAAAACTTTGAAAGTTTTACGTTTACGAAATGGCAATACTGGTATTCAAAAGTTTGATGCATAAGGGCGTCTACTTAAAACATTCAGGCCATAAGTATACGTAAAACTTGATCAAGGGATATAGGCTTTATGGGTGAAATTCCCATATTGGGGCTAGTAATTGTCTGTAATGGGACGTAAGACGGGGTCTCAGTTAAGGGACATCGCGTTAAGTAAGTCTGCAAATGCCAATACTTGTATAGCTTGGTATTGGACAGGGTTAACTTCTTATGCACAGGCCAACTACCTTGTGGCTCTAGTTTTACCCTGCTTATACAGGTGACATGTATATGGTCGTGGACCATGGTTTTTAGGTACAGAAAAGGGGTATTTAAATCCCAGTGAAATAAAATGATGTTTTATTTATCCCTGGATTTGGAAAATATACAATATCAACCCTCGTGTTGAGGTCTATTACAAGTTTGATCCGAAAGTATTTCCGCTACTAAACTAACTCTGATTTCCTAAATAAAATAAGATTGGAGGTGCCAATTTGGTCGTACACCCGGGGTGTCCTGAAACTGGGGTGTGACAGGTTGGTTTTAGAGCCTAAGGTTTTAACGAATTAGATACTGGCTTTAGTATCTAAGCTTTAACCATAGTTTAATTTATTATACCTCAAGATTAAGATAAGGATACTGGCCTTAGTATCTAAGTTTTGATCAACATGAGTACAGAATGCTTATTAAGATAGTTACTAATATTTAAAGATTTCAGGATGTCTGGAGAACATAGCTTTCCTTATTACGGTCCTACTCGTCTAATCAAGCAGGAATCACCTGAGTATCCTGTCTATGGATCTCAGATGATGCCAATCACATTTCCTGATGATAACGATCCTTTTATTATAAATCTAGATACTCCTACACCTGAGTATCATCCACAATCATACGATGTTGAGAATTCTTGGATGGATGCCAATTCTGACTTTAATAATTGGCAGTTTAATACCCCTCCACCAGTAGATAACCAGGCTGGGCCAAGTACGCCCCTGAAAGCCTAGAATAAGAGTGGGAATGCCCATTGAGAGATTTTCTATTCCAGCTGTTGAAATGGAAGAAGTTTATCAAATGCACTGGTGGAGTAAACATTAGAAGAATCTCACTGGTATGCCGCTGTATCTGAAAATCCGGAGGATTATCCCTTCTATAATACTGAGTCTCCTATTCTTCATGATCCTTATATTGTTCCTGAACCTATATATACTAGTCCTTAAGAGGATTATTTTCAAGCACCACCAGAATATAAAAACGCCTATAATGATATAATGGTTGGTCTTTGTGAACCTCTGCCTAAGTATAGGTATGAACACAGTATGCCTTCATCTCCTATAGAATGTTTAGATAGTTCGTTACGCCAAATGGATGAAATAAACAGGGAGAAAATTATGAATAAGGCAAGGACACAATTTTATAGACAACAGGTTTACGAACATGGGGAGAATCTGATGATCCTTGGATCTGAGCTAATGAAAGATTAATTATTGTATTTTTATTCTTATTGTAATATATCTTCCTATATAATAAAAGTTGTTTGTTTTATCTACAGAAATGGTTGGAAAAGGCAAAGGTCCTAACTTTCTTCATAAATTTGCGTCAGCTAATTATTTTGAACGTAAAACTAACGAGACAACTATAGAAAATAATGAGGAAACTGAAAGTTTAACTTTCCAAAGCCTTGGAGAAATAGGGAATTCTAAGATTCCTTATAAACCTTCTATCAGTTATCATTCTGCTCCTACTGCAGGAAGTTATAACATTACTCCAATATACTCACATAATTTTCATGAGGGATTTTCTAAAATACCTTATGAAAATTGATACGTTCCCGAAGACGAAGAGCGAGAAGATTCTAACAAACCTCTTATCCCTTATTATGAGACGGTTCATTTCCCTACTCCTTATGTAAATGAAGAAGCATCTGGAAATGAGAGGAAACGAATATTGTTAAACCGAATAGCTAAACTTGAACGAGAGAAAGCTGAAATTGAAGCTCAGAATATTCTTCTAGTTCAAGCTTTGGAAGAAAAGAATTATAATAATTACTAGAACAATAATTTCTATATGTAAATTTCTCTTGTAAAAAAATTTCACTAATAAAAATATATGTTTTGATTGCAATCTTGTTTATTTCTAGAATGTCAAAAAGTGGACCATCAAATAACACCCATGGTAAGAAGAAGCAAATGATTGAAAACGATACTGCTGAAACTCAGAAGGCAAATATAACAAAAATAATCGATGTTGGAATTAAGAAAGCAATTCCTAAAATCATAGCAGCAATAGAAGAAAGCAAAGATGCTAAGAAACGAGAATCCTTGTTACAAAAATCTAAAACAAGAGAAACTGAGAATGAAATTTCTACCCCTCGATTTTCAAAACATACTGAGGGAGGTCAATCAAATTTCCATAGTAAATCTACCAAAAGAACATACCGGGAAAGTCATGATTCCTCTATGGCTACTCCCAAAGAAGGGTATGACTCTGCATACAAGAGACAGAACAATCTTAGATGCACATACAAAAATTTTTGGGATTGCAAACCTTATGAATTTGCAGGAAGAGAAGGAGCAATAGCAGCACTAAGATGGCTTGAGAAAACTGAGTCGGTGTTGGCTATAAGTAAATGCCTTGAGGAAGACAAAGTACTTTATGCTTCAAATCTGTTTAGAGACCAAGCCTTAGAGTGGTGGAATCAAGTTATATCCGCCAAAGGCAGAAATAGGGCATATGCCATGAGTTGGTCTGTATTCAAAGAGAGAGTAGAGAACAAATTTTGTCCCATGCATGAGAGGGAGAAGATTAAGCACAATTTTCTGAACTTGAGGATGGTAGGAACAAACCATCCAGATTATGTGACGAAGTTGTTTGAGTACGCTAGATTAGTACCTGATCTGGCAACCCCTGAATCAAACCTCACTAAGAGATACATTTGGGGTTTAGTTTTGGAAATTAGAGACTTGGTAAAAGCCTCTAAACCGGATTCAATGGACGATGCCATTGAACTTGGTTCCATGCTTACTGATGGATTGATTAGGAATAGAGAGGAATTAAGAAAGAAAGATAAAACGCACCAAAACATAAACGAGCAGAAACGATCTGAAGGAAATTTCAGTCGTAAGGATACTCGTTCCCCTGTCCTAGAATGCCGATTATGCAAAAAGAGGCATTTTGGAAAATGTGGTGCAAAACTATTTTGCAACACATGTAAAATTCCTGGGCATTCTACTAAAAATTGTTATAAAAACAGAAAGCCCATTGTTTGTTATGGCTGTGGAGAACCGGGTCACATAAAGACCCAATGCCCAAAAGCAAAGGAAGCAGGAACGTCTGGAGCTAAACCTGCTGATGGCGTTAAAAAAAACTCCAGGGCATCTATTCTAAATGCAAATGAAGCAGCCAAAATGCCGGATGTCATTACCGGTACGTTTCTTGTCAACAATATATATGCAAAGGTTTTATTTGATTCTGGTGCAAATCAAAGCTTTATAGATGTTAACTTCTGTAAGCTGTTAGATAAACCTTTAGCTAGATTAGACAAATCTTACGAAGTCGAGACTACCAATGGAGATCTAGTTAGAATTTCTAGTTCCCTAAACAATTGTAAAATTTCTATATCTAGACATGTCTTACCTATGAAATTAGCTGGAATTGACATTGTTCTAGGAATGGATTGGTTATCCACCAACCAAGCCCAAATAAATTGTGACAAGAAATGTATTGAAATCCATGTGCCTGATGCTAAGACGATTACTATCAAAGGAGATAACTATTCCAATCCAATTGGAATTATATCACTCCTTAAGGCAACAAAATATCTGAACAAAGGATGTTTAGCATACCTTGTGTCAGTTACAACCAACAAGGAAGCAAAGCCTTTGGAAAAAGTACATGTAGTATCCAAATATCCAGAAGTATTCCCGGAGGAACTACCAGGATTACCGCCAGGTCGAGAAGTGGAGTTTAGAATAAGTGGAGTTTAGAATTAATCTGGTACCAGGAACAGCACCAATAGCTAAAGCCCCATACAGATTAGCACCCACAGAAATGGCGGAATTGAAGAAAAAACTTGAAGAGTTGTTAAATAAAGGATTCATAAGACCCACCTTGGGGAGCTCCAATATTATTTGTCAATAAGAAAGATGGATCAATGCGTATGTGTATTGATTATCTTGAACTGAACAAGGTCACGATCAAGAATAGATACCCACTTTCCCGAACTGATGATCTGTTTGATCAACTTCAAGGAGCATGTTGTTTTTCAAAGATTGATCTTCATTTAGGATACCATCAACCAATGGTACAAGAAGAAGACATATCCAAGACTGCGTTTAGAACAAGGTACGGACATTATGAGTTCACTATGATGCCGTTAGGACTCATAAATGCTCCAGCAGCATTTATGGATATGATGAATCGAATATGCAAACCTTACTTGGATAGATTTGTTATCGTATTCATAGACGATATACTTATTTACTCAAAAATTAAGGAAGAGCATGTAGAACATCTAAAAGTAATTCTTGAATTACTTAAGAACAAGAAATTGTATGCCAAATTCTCGAAATGCGAATTCTGGTTATCTAAAGTTCAATTTCTCGGGCATGTGATAAATGCCAATGGAATACAAGTTGATCCTGCTAAGATTGAAGCAATTACTAAATGGGAAATTCCAAAGTCGCCGACCGAAGTTCGGAGTTTCTTAGGTTTGGCGGGATATTACCGAAGATTTATCCAGGACTTTTCTCGAATTGTTGTCCCTCTTACTTCATTAACAAGAAAATCTGTGAAATATGAATGGGGACCAAAGCAGGAGGAAGCTTTTGAGATGCTAAAACAAAAGTTAACAAATGCTCCAATACTGGCTTTGCCATATGGAACTGAAGACTTTATAGTTTATTGTGATGCTTCACATACCGGTCTTCGTAGTGTGTTAATGCAAAGAAACAAAGTCATTGCATATGCATCTCGGCAATTGAAAATTCATTAACGAAACTGTACGACTCATGACTTAGAGTTAGGTGCCATAATTTTTGCATTAAATTTATGAAGACACTATCTCTATGCAGTCAGATTCACAGTGTTCACTGACCACAAAAGTTTG
The DNA here is from genome assembly GCA_023525975.1 of Smallanthus sonchifolius. Classification (NCBI taxonomy): domain Eukaryota; kingdom Viridiplantae; phylum Streptophyta; class Magnoliopsida; order Asterales; family Asteraceae; genus Smallanthus; species Smallanthus sonchifolius. Next base: position 83,313,724 of record CM042022.1, read on the forward strand.
AAATATATCTTTAGTCAGAAAGAGTTAAACATGAGACATAGAAGGTGGTTAGAAATCTTGAGTGATTATGGCTGCGAAATTTGTTATCATGAAGGTAAAGCTAATGTAGTAGCTGATGCCTTAGGTAAAAAAAAGAGAAAAGCCTAAAAGAGTATGTGCTTTGAGACTCGAATTAAAATTTGATCTCTTCAAACAGATTAAAGAGGCACAGAAGTTAGCTTTAGAAGAAGCTAATATTGGACAAGAAAGGCTGGGAAAAATGCTTAACCAATTGATCAAAGGAGGTGATGGCCTTCTAGGAATGAATAAACGAGTATGGGTGCCGATGATAGGAGATCTTCAAGAACGAATCCTTGAAGAGGCTCATAAATCAAAATATACTATGCACCTAGGAGGCGATAAAATGTATAAAGATCTGAGGCCATATTACTGACGGATTGGAATGAAAAAGCATATTGCTTTCTATGTTGTAAAATGTCTAACTTGTTCACAAGTTAAAGCCGAACACCAGAAACCTTCTGGATTATTGCAATAACTTGAAATTCCTGTATAAAAATGGGAAATGATAACAATGGACTTCATTACTAAACTTCCTCGAACGAGTCATGGGAATGATACTATCTGGGTTATCATTGATAGACTGACTAAGTCTGCCCATTTTCTTCCAATGAAAGAAACGTATAGTATGGATAAGTTGGCACAAATGTATGTCAAAAAAATCATGTCTTTACACGGTGTGCCATTATCCATAGTGCCAGATAGAGACATTCGTTTTACGTCTCGATTCTGGCAAAGCTTCCAGAAAGCTCTTGGAACACGATTAAATCTTAGCACTGCTTATCATCCTCAAACGGATGGTCAGAGTGAAAGAACGATTCAAACTCTGGAAGATATGCTTCGAACTTGTGTAGTAGACCTTGGAGGAAGTTAGGACGACCACTAACCTCTAATGGAATTCTCGTACAATAACAGCTACCACACAAGTATCCAAGCTGCCCCATTTGAAGCCTTGTATGGCAGAAAATGCAGAACTCCTGTCTGTTGGCCAGAAATTGGAGAACATTAATTGTCAGGTCCTGAAATAGTTCAGGAAACAACTGACAAAATGTTACAAATTCTTGAACGTTTGAAAGCGGCTCGTGATAGACAAAAAAGTTATGCTGATAAGCGTCGTAAGCCACTAGAATTCTCTGTGGGCGATCGTGTGTTGTTAAAAGTTTCACCCTGGAAAGGTGTGGTACGATTTGGAAAGAAAGGAAAACTTAGCCCAATATTCATTGGACTATTCAAAATTTTGAAAAGAATTGGACCGGTCGCCTATCAACTTAAATTACCAGAAGAAATGAACGGTGTTCATGATGTATTTCATGTGTCAAATCTGCGAAAGTGTTTAGCCGATGAATCTCTGATAATGCCTCTGCAGGACATAAAGGTAGATCCAAATCTGAAATTTGTTGAACAACCTCTGCAAATTGAGGATCGTCAGGTTAAAAAGCTGAAAAGGAAGAGGCTGGTGTTGGTAAAAGTGAAATGGAACTCCATACGTGGACCTGAGTTCACGTGGGAACTGGAGAGTGAAATAAATACCCGCACCTGTTCCAATAAATCTCGAGGACGAGATTTGAATAAAGGTGGGGAAGATGTAACACCAGGCCAATTCCGAGGTCCTAATTTGCCAACTTTGAACCCTAGGGGTTGGAATTGTCAAATCCCCAAAGTTCAAAGGTTAAAAATAGAAAATTTTGAATTCTAGGTTGGTAGCGGACCGCTACCAAGTCCCATAACGGTCCGCTAAGGCCGTATGTTCCTATAGGGTTGAAATGGTTGGGTGGCGAACCGCCACCACCTGGGTAACGGTCCGCTAGCCGCAATCTAGCCACAAATTCTTGTGATGCCACGTGTCCGGTGACTCAGCCGGAGAATCTGAAGCGTGTCTTTGTGGCGGACCGCTATGCCCTCCGTAACGGTCCCCTAGCTACAAATTGAGGATCGGTCCAATCAGGACAATACGTGTAGGGCTGACGCATGCCTTGGGCGCTAGCAAACTGCTACAACCCAGGCTAACGGTCCGTTACGGGTCTTATCAGGCAACTATAAATAGAAGCCATCGGCTTCTCATTTCATCACATCCAAACTTACAAGCACTTCCCACACTTCTGGAAGCATCTCTACCTCGATTTGCATGCCTTCGTTTCGGTAAATTATCTGACTTTAGCTTATTTTCCGCCCTTTCACTTATTTCCCAATTTGTGCGTTAAGATACTAACTCGAATTAGAACTTGCATTAAGGTTTACTTTAAGCTTACACGGACTACCCCTGAGATAAGATCAAGCTACTGTTAAGGTGAATATGTTTATCCGTATTTCTCTTCAAAACTTTGAAAGTTTTACATTTACGAAATGGCAATACTGGTATTCAAAAGTTTGATGCATAAGGGTGTCTACTTAAAACATTCAGGCCATAAGTATACGTAAAACTTGATCAAGGGATATGCGCTTTATGGGTGAAATTCCTATATTGGGGCTGGTAATTGTCTGTAATGGGATGTAAGATGGGGTCTCAGTTAAGGGACAATGCGATAAGTAAGTCTACAAACGCCAGCAGTCCTTTTACAGAAATTATCGGTGTATACCGTGATTGTACACTCAAATGAAATAGTTCTGCTGAATGGTAGATTGTACCCGCATTATGGTTAAATGTTTTGATGCTATATTTGCCAAATGAATTGAGTCCTGATAGACATATTCACCAGCATTCGCCCTGACGTTTTATTTTCCAAAATGTTTTCCAAGTAATCAATGATTATCTATAAGGCTAGTCCAACGGGATAGTCTTGGGGATAAATGTGTACATAAAGAAGATTTGATAGGGTTATGTGCTGTTAGCATGGAGATAACTCTGCAGGAATAAAAAAATAAGAGGAGATGTTAGGAAGATGTATTCCTAGACATGGATACTCCCTTGTTATACACAGGGTTAGGTGCCAGAAGGTAAAACACTTAGATACCAATACTTGTATAGCTTGGTATTGGATAGGGTTAACTCCTTATGCACAGGCCAACTACCTTGTGGCTCTAGTTTTACCCTGCTTATGCAGGTGACATGTAAATAGTCGTGGACCATGGTTTTTATGTACATAAAAGGAGTATTTAAATCCCCAGTGAAATAAAATGATGTTTTATTTATCATCAGATTTGGAAAATATACAATATCAAACCTCAGGTTGAGGTTTATTACAGGTTCGATCCAAAAGTATTTCCGCTGCTAAACTAACTCTGATTTCATAAATAAAATAAGATTGGAGGTGCTAATCTGGTCGCACACCCGGGGTATCCTGAAACCGTGGTGTGACATTCAGTCTCACTTTCATGCTTTTCATCCGAATATCTCTACACCCACATTCCACACTCACAGAATCTTTCTTTTTCAACGGTCTAAGTTTGCGAACATCAGATTTCATTTTCTGATTTCCCCTGTCGTCTTCATCATCAGGGTTTGAATATTTCTGGTTTTTGTCACTGTTTCATAAAGTGTAACTAGGGTTTTGTTAATAAGGTTTTTATGATCGAATGTGTGTTTTTGGGGTCGTTTCTTGCTTAAATCATGTATATAGTCTCACTGTTGTCAATATATTCCACTTTTAATGTGTATATTTGCATATTACTTCAAATATTTCAGTAAGATGGAGTTTCGACACCTTTACAGGCTTTTCTTAACCATTTTATGTTTTATTTCTGTTATTTCCGATCTGTACATAGCTTGTATATAGTTTTAATTTGTTCTGATCTGTTTTTAACTTAGTTTTTCTGCTTTTTGAATAATTGTTTACCTGTTCAGGGTTTTGGAATTGAAACTAGTAGTTTCAGGAAAAAGGATCCTTGCTTTTAAAGTTATTATTTTAAACAAGTTTTGTTTACCCGAAACTAGTTGTTACGATACCTAGTGCTTACCCGAAATTAAATAGTTTCGATAGGTTGTTTCTCAACCGAAACTAGTAGTTTCGGTCAGGCATTTCTAAAATTTTTCTAAGTGTTGACTGACTTTTTGATAATTTTTTTTTTGGCAGAAATGGACCTTCTATTTGTGAAGAAGCACAATATCTGTGCATTTCTCAACGCTGCTGATCCCAAGAGTGAGGGATTTGTACCTGTGCTCAATTTTCTGGCTAACTCCAACATTAGCTTTGCTATTAGCCATAACCTACCCATATTTGAAGCTACATTTAGACAGTTTTGGACTACTGCTGCAAGAGTAACAATCAACAATGTGGAGCATATCAGGGCAACTGTGTATAACCAAGAAGTTCTCATTTCTAAAGCCCTTATCAGAGAAGTGTTGCAGTTTAATGATAATCATGAAGCTCATGTTGAATTCTAAAGTTTCTTCATTCGAGAGAGTTTTAGAAGGATGGGTCACCCGGACGAGTTTAAGAGTGGACAGATTACAAAGACCTTCCTTGCTCCTCACTGGAGGTATATTGTGCATGTATTCATCCATTGCATATCCATAAGGAAAGGTGGCTTTGATTCAGCTAATGCAATGGTGGCTTCTGCTATTCTTGGATTGATCAAAGGAAGGGACTACAACTTTTTCTGGTTTGGTCTTCAGACAGATGATAGAGAATCTCACTGGGAGAGTCAGAGATAAGTTTTTAGTGTATCCAAGGTTCCTGCAAATGATCATCAACCACCTTCACCCAAATCTTCCATAAGCAGGACACTTGTTAGTGATGGATCACATGATTGCCAAGACCCTTAGTTATATGAAGAGCACAAGTTCTAGAAGCAATAGAATTATTGTCAACATTCCACTCTTTGGCCATGTGATTGGTGAAGATGAGCCAGAGGTTCCGGATGTAGACCCTGAAGAGTTTGTGAATCCTCATCATCCGAGGAAGAAGAAGAACATGATCAAGGAAATCAAGAGGCTGAAGCTGAAGCTGATCTGAACCAAGAATAGGAAGTTGAGCAGCCAATTGTGGAAGCTCAGTTCATTGGTCAAGAGATAGAAAACTTAGATCCTCTGAACTCTCAAGAACAAGATAAAAATGTTGAAGTTCAAGCTAACATAGAGGTTGAAGCTGAGTCAAGTGAGACTCTTGATGAGGGGATATATGGTACGGAATATGATAAATCTGAGTTTGAGGAGTTGATGGAACCTCCTCCATCTTCTTCAAAAAGACCAGCTGATTCAGATTCTTACTACGAATTGGAAGAGCCCTAAGCAAAAAAGATCAAGACAGGTCTTGAATATCTTACCTCATCCTCAGATTAATCTTTGGAACACCACAACACCAAACACCTACACACTCACTAATCCATACAACTACTTCTCCATAACCCTCTCCACAACCTACTCATCAACCAACACCACCTTCATCTCCTGAACAAGAGACATCTCCTTCCATCTCCAGAGTTAAAAGAGTGAGCTTAGACGTCAAAAGGCTTAATGAAAAAATGTCTTAAAAGGATGAAGAAATCAAAGTTTTGAAGTCATATCTGGCAGGGAAAAAGGAGGAAGTAAAAGACTTGAAGGTGGAAGTGGTCACCTTGAAGAACCAACTGGAAATCCAACAAACACAACTTGCAGTACAACAAGTGCATTTGTCAAAGCAGCAACAAGATCTGCTTACTATAACCACTTTAGTTAACCAGCTCAAAGCTTCCATGGTGTAATCTTCACAACATACAGTCACTCAAAAGGAAATAGACTCACAGGTTCAGGGGGAGACTCATGTATCTCCAACCACAGCAACCGGTGGTCCGTCCTCCCCTACCTTTATAAGTAACCTTGAATCCGTTGTGATTGTTCATTCAGGAGAAGCTGAAAAGCCAAAGGACTCAATAGAAGTAAAGGTGGAACAAATGGAATATGACTTACCTTCTGCTTGTAAAAGAAGGGCTGATATAGGAAAGGGGAAGGCTAAGGAAACTGATGTTGAGTTAGTAGTTCTTGATGAAGAAGAGGTCCATTTAGATCATGAGTTAGACGAAGTATTAAAGCAGATTGATGACTTTGGGACTATTGATGAGTTCCCTGAGATTGTGAGACTTGGAGAACCTGAAGAAAAGGTCAGGTATTTTACTGAAGGAGGAGATGAAATGGAAGCATTGTTAGACACTAAGTTAGAGGACCCAAACGTTCAAGTTGCTTTAGTTGAGTCTGAAACCACTGTTGGGTCAACAGGCACTACTCAGGAAGCACCTCAAGCCACAACAACCACCACTAAACCCACTTCAATAGAACCAACTCCAGTGCCCAAGCCTAATCCAAAATACCTTGATCGCAAAGGCCATGGATGAATGTTGCATGCTGAGGAGCTTTTGAAGCATTACTAATGGTTTGCTAAGTACCAGGAACTCAAGAGACCCCCAATTGGATGGAAGTATGATAAAGAGAGGTCTCTATACATTGTGAGAAGATATAAAGGAAGAGTTGAGCACTTTAAGACTTCACATGAGTTCAGCTCCCTCCCAAGATATGACCTAAGAGCTCTAGCCAAATTACCCCTTCAAAATCCTGACAAAGTCAATGAACCTCATAACTTTGAGTTGTTCCTGCAATAACAAGCCTTCAATGACTTCAGGTCCATGAAAACCACACTCCTAAAAAGAATCATTTCCAAAACTAGGATTCATCACAGAACACAAAAGCCTTGGGTAAGCCTGAGGTATAAACCGACAGAAACTGACAAATCTATCTTACTGCCAAGGTCTGTACCCGTTCAGCTCTAGAAGTTTAGAAGGTGGTTTTAAAATTCAACCATTGGAAATGTTGTCATTGAATGTGAAGTAATGGAAGACATCCATATCTTTGAACAAATGGAGCTTTTGAAATTTCAACCAGAACATTTGGAGGTTATGTTCAACCATCCAAATCCAAATTTCACATGAAGATGATGAGGCGGATGCAAAGGCTTATCAGAGAGTTGTGACTGTGAATTCCAAGCCCCACTTTCAGAAGTCAAGTGATGCACCAACTGCATGAAGAGTTGAAGACAATGATGCACTAGCTTAGGGGGAGATTGTAGGGTTGTGTATTTTAAGCAAATGTCATCATTGTAACTTTTGAACAATTTTTACTTTGTTTATTTCCTTTGTATTCCTGTTATTAAGTAGTATCAGTTTGATGTAATTTACGGCTTTCAATAGACTAAGTCTGGTCCATCGAAACCACCTTGTTTCGGTTATGATAGTTCAACCGAAACAACTACTTTCGACAGATGGGAAGTTTCGATAGGATGATCATTCATGTAAATGCTCAATCGAAACTAGTAATTTCGGTGAGCATAGTTTCGATACCTGTCAGCTTCCTATAAATAGCCTAGTTTGAGAATGTTTAGGGTGTGAGTAGCGGTTGTAACCCTTGTATTCTCTCTTTCATAGTTTTCTTGATTCAATACAGCTTTGAGTTTATTCATCGTTGTTCTTACAATTTCATATCATTCTTGTATTGATTCTTGAGTAGTTAGCATGTTATCTTCACCAATCTACTGTTTCTTACCTCTGTTTCACCACCATACACACCCATTCTGCAGGTATGTGTGTGTAATCGATCTGTATTGTTGATTTTGACTAGAATCAGGACCTACATGCTGTGTGGACCCGATGGAAGCCAACTACATCATTCGAGAAATTCACTTGGGCATATGCGGCATTCATGCCGGGCCACGCGTCGTGGTGGCTAAAATAATGAGCGCAAGATACTATTGGCTAGGTATGCACACGGACGTTGTCAATGAGTTACGAAAATGCCAAAGCTGCCAACGCCATGCACCTATGATCCATAGGCCCAAAAACAACCAGATTCCGGTAACAGCGGTGTGGCCTTTCCAGCGATGGGGCATTGATATAGTGGACCCTTTCCCCGATGCCCCGGGGCGCTTAAAGATCCCAAAAACCAGTAGGAACCATAACAGCATCTAACATCAAAAAATTCCTATGGGAACATATTGTGTGCCGATTTGGCTTGCCACTCTACTTGGTCAGTGATAATGGAACACAGCTCACGGACCACATGATCAGAGAATGGTGCGCGGAACTACAAATTAAACAGATATTTACCTCGGTGGCACACCCGCATGGAAATGGAAAGGTGGAGCGAACCAATCGCAGCTTAGTTAGGGGTATCAAAACACGCCTTAACAATGAAGGAACTTCTTGGTTAGAGGAGATACCGAACGTCCTCTGGGCGCACCGAACTATGTCAAAAAGCAGTAATGGCGAGACTCCTTTTAGTCTCACCTACGGGTCTGAAGCAATGATACCCGCCGAGGTAGGCGTCCCGACTATGCGAAGGACAAATGCGCAAAATATGGATAATGACGAGGAATTGCGGCGTAATCTGGTTATGTTAGAAATATGCCGCGAAACGGCGGCCATCAACGAGGATAAGTACAAACAGAAATTGGAAAAGGCATATAACAAGCGCGTAATTGTAAGCACCTTTAAAGAAGGGGATTATGTATTACGGAGCAACCAGGCAAGTCGCGCGGAGTCTACTGGAAAGTTGGGACCAACTTGGGAAGGTCCATATGTGATTCTCAAAGTGCTAGGTAAAGGTGCGTATTCCCTGAACCAGCTAGATGGCAAGGAAGTTCCGCGTATGTGGAATGCAGCACAACTCAGGAAATATTATCTCTAAATCCCTGGTTCATTCACAATGATTTACCGCCTATGTAAGTTAAAGAAGTTTTAATTATAATGAAGAGCTCTAGTACTTTTTTACTAATGTTTGTTTTGATCCCACCTTTTGTTTACACTTACCCTTGTCATTATTATAGTCGTGCGTGTTCAACGCTTAAAGTCTTTGCCCCTAACGGCAAAGCCACAGCATATTACACGCCGCCTGAAACACAGACGTGCATTCAACGCTTAAAGTCTTTGCCCCTAACGGCAAAGCCACAGCATATCACGCGCCGCCTGAAACACAGGCGCGCGTTCAACACTTAAAGTCTTTGACCCTAACGGCAAAGCCACAGCATATCACGCGCCGCCTGAAACACAGGCGCGCGTTTAACGCTTAAAGTATTTGCCATTAACGGCAAAGCCACAGCATATCACCCGCCGCCTGGAACACATGCGCGTAACCTTAACAACAAGGTGGACAATACACACAAAAGAGTAAAGGAAAAATACAAAGTAATGTAAAAAAAGAAAATCAATACATAAAGAGGACAAGAAGATTCCTTTCTTTTTCATTCCGAACTCAAAAGATAGTACATAACATCTATACAAAGAGTGAAATAACGAAACTGCAAAATAAGCAAAACAAGTGAAGTCATGACTATATTCTGCATCCGGATCTCCCTGATCCATGTCTTCATCTTTAAGCTTCAGTTCTGCCTCCAAGAGGGACTTCAAACCCTGAATATCATCGTCGAGGGATAAATCATAAATTTGATCCAAGATCTCCTGCTCCACATCACTGAGTGTCTCCATAGCAGCGTTTAGAGTGGCACGCGAGGCCTCGACATACAAACGGTGTTGCTCCAGCACTGCTCCTTTTTCCCACACTCATACCCGTCCTTCATCCCCTCATAACGACCCATGCGGTCCGCTTCACCAATTAATTCCAGCAATGCGTCCCTGTACTTGGCATCTGTCACACCCCGCCAAGGCGGAAACGCGAGGTGTAACATTCAAGGTTTCCAAAGCATATGATTACCGTAAACACATACATGTAGTTGGATACATAATCGAGTTTAAAATATTTACATCACAAAATATCAACTTAAGTTTACAAAAGTTTAAGATTTTGCAATTATGACTCAAGACCATGAGTTATACGAAAAAAATCCTCCAAAAGCCGTATCCATATGCATGCATGTAACCTACATTGCTAACCTGAAGACCACGCTCAATTTCCTGAAAACATACTTAAAAAGTGTCAACACGAGGTTGGTGAGTTCACAAGTCATTATCAAGAGTTATCATAAATCCAGCGTTTAAACATGATCATTTTCCGATCAAAACTCTTTGTATGTATAACCAATGAATCTGAACATTACCCTGACCAATTGACCCCATTTGTAAGCTTGCAAGGAATACAAAAATAATATGTAATGCACGAGACCGTAACCAAACCCCAACTTTTTGTGCCTCCCCTCGCCTTTCTGCGAGTAAGACAATATGCGGTCATTCGGTCATTTGGACACCTAGTTTGCGCGACTAACCATGACCGGAGGCGTTACCCTAATAGTACTATCCATAGAATCCCGGGCTAAGTCCATAAGTAATGGTTACTAAGTTTTTATTCCGAGGACTTTAAGCGCTTTATTTTTCCCTCCATGCACACATACGGTCTGATCATTTGTTCATTCATTTACATACGAAAATTCTTTACAAGTATGTTTCCACCCCAAAACATTTCAAAAACTCAGAAAATGGGGTTAGTGAAACTCACCTCGATAGAAGTATATGCTAGCAAATATTTGAATAAAAGCAGACCCGCCTATCCGTATCCTAATTACACAAGGATACTATGCACGTTAAGACTACCCGTCTTAAATACAAGTTGTTCACCCGACTTAACTATTCATGTTAAGTACGTCTTTGTTTATCTAAAACAATGTTTTCTTATGACGAATCGTTGGTGATTATTATTCCAGTCTAGACGCTTTATTTATTTTCCAGAAAAATATTATATTTCCATATTGGTGACTTGTTACGTTTATCAAAAATAAATATTATTGGTTTTGAAACATATTATAATACATTCATATTATAGTCACGTATAAACATATAATTATTCTTTACCAATAATTATATAAATCACAGATATCGTTCAAGTATGTTCTACGTATGTCTATTCCTACGTGCACATAATCCATGTTAACACGTTCACATACAATTACTTGTTCCGAACGACATTTATTATTTTGTCATATATTTATATTTTCACCAAATACACACAAGTATGTTTATTAATTCTACATATATTTCAATATGCTTTACGATAACATGTATACATTTGTACTTTTAGCGAAACGTCTTTAGATTTCATTAATCAAGTCCACGTTCCATGCTATAAACAAGTTATAAACACACATGTGATTTCAATTATTTAATCTTTTCATAACTAATTCCAAGTTACAAATTTTTCGTCACTCATATATGTATTATGATTTCTATATATATATACATATATATATATATATATATATATATTTACATGCAATCTTCAACAACTTTTCATACTAGTATATTTATACATTTTTCGGTTGCTAAACATGTATACATACACTAGATCATTTATTCAAGTACATGTTTATTCTCTTTATATGAACTCATGCTTTTCATGCTTAATAATCTACCAAATTTCTAAACTTCAAGCACACATAAATATATATATTTACATGTTTCATGGGATCACATATATATATATATATACATACACACATATATTTCACTTATCCAAGTATTATTCATAGTTTTTAAATTACTATTTCCCTTTTTATTATCAAATGTTCAAATAAGAATATCTACCTATAAATACATACACAAATTTCGATATATATGTATGTATGTATTATTACCATTTCAAGTTACTACAATCAACAATATGCATACACATGTGTTTCTACAAATTCGATCATTTTTATATATTTACACAAATCTTTTAGTTTAACAACTCATAACTTAGCATCATGAAATCAAAATAACAAATATCTCATAAAATATTTCAAGACAATAATCTAGGTATATAAGCCTATCATTTTCGAACCACATGCAACTTTTTATATAAAATCTAGTTTTTAAACATAATAAATTTAAACTTATAAAACTCTTTGATTATTGGGATGAACGACGAGCTTTAATCTAAAAATAGAGATAAAGATGGAGAGTAGTGTCGGTTTCATACCACTAGACAAGCTAGGTGAGGACAACGAGTGGAAGGTGCTAGATGCTCGTGATGCTACAAAACTCGACTCCTAGACTCCAACTTCCTTGAATCTCCAACTCTACTCAAACTCTCTATACTTGTGTTCTTGGATTGAAGATGCAAAGTGTGTGTGTGTGTGTGTAGCTTGATATATGTAGGGAAAATAATAGAGGTGGTGTGTTGTTTACTCTGTCATAATTACCAAGGATGGTGGATTATGATGGATTTGATTATAGATGGATTCACACTCATAAGAGCATGGTACATATGACACAAGTATGGTGGTGGTGTGGTGTAAGAGATGTTGTGGGGCGCCCCACCCCCCCCCCCTTTCTCGGCCGAGTGGGGTAGTAGGGTGGAGGGTTGGGTCTTATTCCTTGTTCTAGTTGCATTCTAAGTGTTTTGTTGGGTGTCTTTTCGGTAGTATATACCCGGTAGGTGATCCCGTGATCTAATATTCGATGTAAAACTTTTAAACGATCCATTACTTACATGTTTTTGTATGGTTTGACTTGTCTCCATAATTTACTAGTTAACCTAACATGGTTATCACTTTAATTATATAATAAATGTATACACATTAAATAATATAGAGCCATGTAACAATTATTTATAAGTCAACTTTTTATAAAAGTTTAGTCACCAATATTTATGTTTTTATGTTAAAGCGTCTCCCTAGACTTTTACTAGAATAAAATTCTTGTTAATCACCAACGATCGTACCTTGCGGGTTATCACTGTTTTTTTCCTAGTAATTCTTACAAATTACTATTATGATATAAATTCCTTTGCTAGACTCCTTGACTTTACTTAGTCAAAATAAAACTTCAGGAAATATATGTTATGAACGTGCATTTATGTAATATGGATATCGACCTGAAATGTTGGGTGTCACATCGTCCAGGCGGCATGCATCAAAAGCCAAAGAAAACCCCTCTTCCATCATCCATCGCTTATCCGCAACAAGACAAGCAACATATGCATCCCGCATTCTTACTTGCTCCTTCAATGTAGCAATCTCCTCATCCTTACCTTTTTCCATTTCTCTCTTCGAACTCTCCGCCTCAGCCATAACTTTCTTCAAATCCATCACTTCCACCTCCAACTTCTTCATACCCGCCACTCGCTCCTCTAACTCACGTTTCTCTAAGATAGCAACCTTTAGAGACCCCCGAGTCTCCGCTAAGTTCGATTCCATCAACACTTTGACCTTCATCTCTTCATCCGCCTTTACCTTCATTTCCTCAATCACCTTCTTAGTAGCTACCAGGGATGCTTTCGCCCTGCGCTGACCAACCAGGGCAGTCACAGCTCGGCGGGCGTTGTAGTCAGCCCTTTTGTGTAGTTCCACCACGTGACTGTGGGTGGCGGCTAACCCGGTGACCAAATTGTCGTCAACTTGGTGGCTCTCCAAAGATTGAAGATATGCAGCTTCGCTAGGTGGAACTGTGTGTACAAGTGATGTAGTACAAAGCACACATCTTTATTCCTAGTGTTTTAGTTCGTTTTAGATAGTTTTATGTTCGTTTTGAGTCGGTTAAGTATGTATTTGAGTCTATTGTATGTTTACAGGAGCTCGTATGGAATACAAGTTAATACGTGAAGAAACCGAGCGAGGGAATAAAGCCCGAGGATCAAAAGTGAAAATTGAAGAAAATAGTTCCTTCGCGGTACGCGAAGACTTAGCCCCAAGATTTCGCGGTACGCAAGGACTCTAGAAACGCGGCCCGATTATTTTGTTCCTCGCGGTACGCGAGGAACTCATGCAAATATTTCGCGGTACGCGAGGGAAGGAAATTCCAAGAAAAAGGAGAAAATCGAATTTAAATAGTTTTGGAATCCAATTAGGTCTGGAGTTCGATTTTTATCCGTCTAGAGAGAGACCAGTGGCGATTTTGGGAGATTGGAAGCCAACTGAAGGCTAAAGCTTGAATCTTTGGATCCCGGGTTTGTAGTTTTACGTATTCGGTTTACAAGATTGGATTTTTATCTTTGATTTGGATGTTTGATACCATGGTTTATGTTTTTACTGCTATTTGTGGTTGTTTAAACATGATCCTAGGCTAAAACATTGATATTGCCTAGGTCAATTGATGAATACTTATTAAAGTTTCAATTTTTATCGGTTTTTGGATTTAATTAATGGATTAATGATTTTGTAAGCGATCTTGAGTTGATAGTTGTGATGTTATTGCATGTTTAGATCTGATCTTGTGTTTGATTTCAATTCCTTGCGTTGATTGTGGTTGTCTGCCAGTTTGATCTGTGTATCTTGGTCATAGATCTTAGGGTTTGTGATTAGGGTGGTTTGCTAGACGTAGTAGCCATAGGAGTTGTCTTTGATTGCTGATTAGAATTAAATGTGTATCCTAGTTCAATACCCGAGAGGTGAGAATTAGTCGTTTAGTCTTCGTTATTAGGAATCAGAGTGTCAGTTATCTGAGAGGAAGCCGATATTAGGTGTCTAGTGATTGTTGCTATTCATGTCATAATTGTTATCTTGAGATTACCCCGTTCATTCTTCGAGTGTATTGGTGGACGGTGAGACTGAAAGGTAATCTGTCTATTAGGGTACTTTATCATAGTTGGAAATACCTGAGAAGTGATCCAACAATCTGGTGAGTTAGTACACTTTAGGTTTCTTAGTTGGTGACACCCTGAGAGTGATTAGGGATCCACTAGGTAGTCTTTAGTTGTCATCCTTAGAAACCCAGTTCCATTATAGTTTCCATAACCGATAGAAGTTGTGCTTTGCAAGTAGGATTCCGACCTAGGTGATATTCTTCCAATTCTTGATATTACTTTTGTCATTTGTCTGATTAGTTGAGTCGATCTTAGTTTTCTACATTCATTAGTTTAATATTTAGTGTAGTAAACCCCCCCCCCACCCCACACCAAATCAATCTTTAGTCCGAGTCAGAGTCTAGTTTTGTTTCGTAGTGTCTCTAGGGTTCGATATTTCGGTTTACCGTTAAGCTGTGCTACACTCGATAGGTACACTTGCCTGTCAGTGCGAATTAGTTGAAAGTACTCCTTTTATTACTTAGGAGTCTAGGTTAGGTTTAGTTAGTTTTTATATAGACCGTCTGGACGACATCAACAAGCCAATCTCGGCATACATCCGGGTTAATCAACCTACTACCCTGTACAACTTTCCAGTTAGGAATATACGCTCGAAAAAAATTCTCCCCATCCTAGTTGGACCAAGACGAATAAGTTAATCTTACCCGGAATGTACTCCCACTAGTTCCATCTCCGGTAGGTTTTGAGGATAAATCAAGGGGCATGCTGACGGCAGTACTTTCCTTGGACACCTCATGTGTAGCCCCGGACACTTCCTTTTCTTTCTTCTCCCCTACACCCTCAGCCGCCACCCTCTTACCCAAACCATCCTTGCCTACGGTCTCCTAAAAATCCTTATCGCCACTCCCCAAACCTTGATCACGAATATCCTTCATTTCCTTCTCTTTCTCTCCCACTGTTTTGATACGTCGATGGTGTGGCTCCGACTCATCTGACAAATCTATAACCTTGGTCGTATCAACCGCCGGTTTTGCATCCTTCCCGCTACCACCTATCATATAAAGCGTACATTAATAACCTTACTGTCAAAAAGAGAGAGAGATTCACAACATACACACCTGCTCGCATTTGGTAGAATTCGTCAAGAAGATTTTTCTAGGCGTCGGGGGAGGACGCTCTCAACGAAGAACGCTCCTTTCGCTTTCGGCCACCTTCGCGAGAGCTTCCACCTTTATCCGCCCCCTTCTCTGGCGTGTTCAGCTTCTTTGCACCCTTATCCTCGGCGCCTGTTTCACCTTCAAAGGCTCGTCCCCCTCAATGTCTACATCCATCACATCTGCCTCTAGGATAAAACCCTCTGTATATTTCGGTTTATTATTCTCAATCACCTTACCAGCCTATAACAACAATGTAAAAACATAGGGCACGCCAAAGGCCCGGAACGCACACCCACATATAAAAATCCTTCACTCCTGCTGCTTCCAAATCAAAGGACCCATCAAAACAAGGAAACACGAAACATTCCCGTGTTCTCTCGAGTAACTCCTTCTCACCAGGAGATAATGGTATTTCCACTGCATCCAGGTTTGCACCATTACCTGCAAAAAATAGTTCCACAAACCCAAAGGCTTATGCGCACACAAAATATGACACATCAAACACACATATATGCAAAGGTAAATAAACAGGTAGGCGGTACACATACCATCGTTGACGTGCCTATATGAAGGGCAGCAACCCTTTTTCACCCAAGCCCTGCTCATACCTAACGCCACCATGGCATATTCTTCCAACGGTTGAATAGGAATAGGGGTTCGGCACATCCACTTGTACATTAAATGGGAATACACCTCCACATCAGGCGTAAAATCTACCACGTCTTCACCCTTACGCCGAAACATCATCTTCTGCTTTCAGTTCTTATCCTTAGAACTTGTAGGCACCGTGGTCAGCAAATGAGACGCAGACTTCCTCTTATCAAAGGAATACCAATCGCCTTTCTTCATTACCTGGAATAGCACTTTAAATACGCTGAACAGAGGAATCTTCTTCAAACTCCTTGCCACAAACTCATAGTGAAATACATTAACCAAACCCAATGAATGAATCTGGGAGATGTGCAATTGGTACGCTTCCAAAAGTTCTAAACAAAATCTAGACAGGGGGAGACGGAGATGACAATATTTAAAGAAATCGGTATACAAAGTAATCTTTCCAGTAGGGGGGCTGAACGCATGACAGTCAGATGTGGGTAAAACAGCCCCCCACTCAGCCGGAATCTTGAAGTCCGACAGGAAAGCATCAAAATCTGGTTCCTTCCGCTTCACGGCTACGTCATAAATGGAATTCCCGTCACCACGCCCTCCTCGTACAGACGATGAAGCCATTTCTTTATATCACGGGAATAGAATGGGAAAGAACAAAAGGAAAGCAAGGGCAAGTAAAACTCCAAAGCCCGGAAGGGTAAATATATATAACCCACTAGGAGGGGCAACTAAAGAGTCAAAATTTAAAAAGGGTAAATTTTTAAACTTTCCCCCCACATTACATCACATCAAAGATTTTTACCACAAAGAATATAGCATAACTAAAATTTTAATTTCAAAATTATATTTCACCAAAGACTCATATAACATCGGACTTGGGGGGACTTGAAGAGGAGATATCCTCCTAGGCCCAGATAGATCCAATAAGGCAAAAGCCCATGGCCCATCTGTAAAAACGGTTATGACACTTGGCGCTCATCTATTGGAGAGATCAGTGTCCACCAATAGGAAGCAAGGCTCTCCTTGCATGACACCTTAGTGGGACCCATTAGTCCCCACACCACTAACAAGAAACTCGCCTGAAATCACAGGGTATAAATGGAAGGAGACGATCATCAAACAGGTATGACCTAATCACCATCTTCACTACTCTCTCTTCCACCATTTTTACCTGATTTAAGCTCATACTCTCACGCCGGGGGGCCGACACAGGGGTCCTTTCTCCTTATGACGCCTTAGTTTTGTTTAGTGTGTAGACCTTGTTTGGAGAAGAAGAAGGATCCATTGGAGGATTAATCGTTAGGCTTTAGTAATTCAGTCACCGGTTAATAATCCTGCTCCGGTGCTTGAATCTACATTTGGCATTCTAACCAATCTATAGTATGTTAATTTGTTAGTGTCCCTGTGAATTACTTTCTACGGCTTTATCATTTTCTTTTCGTTAAATTTCAGTAGCAACATCATCAGCTAGCCTTCAATCTCATATTAACTGAATTATATTAAATATAGAGTTCATAAATCATAAAAAAGGTTGTTTGATTTGGAGGTCCTGTTAACTTTTATGTTAATTAGCCTTTCTGAATTTGTTCAAATTGGGGGTTTTCTTTGGACGAGTCTAAGCTAACATTTAGTTCAATTAGGTTAATGCTGAGTTATAATGATATTAAAATGCTCTATAACTGGTTATATAACATCCACGGTTGATCCTCCCGCATATGGAATTGCGACTTGTAAATAGACCTTTCTCTACTGCCCACTAAAACAATTTACTATACACATAGGGTATACACATATGGTTAAGAGTGTTAAGGAACAAAAGAAGTTCAATTTTTTTCATGTTCAGATTTATGTGGATTATTTTAAATTTTAAATTTAAGTATCAAAAGTGTTACATATTTTATTACTGCTTGAAAATATTTTATGTAATCATCTAATGCTTCTTGAACAACTGAAGTAAGCATGTTGATTTTGAAGTTAAAATTGACATTTTTGACCAAAACAGGTCCATGTTTTGAGAATCTAGTTCATATTAAACATTGCCATGATTTTGATTCTTTCAAGAAGTGAAGTGGGAGCCAGATCTTGACTTGAAGGGGATTTAGCACTGAGATTAATTCTTTCGAAAAACATATATTTAAATATGTTTTGAAATTTTGACAGGCAATGTTGTTGAAAATAAACTAAACTTGTTAGTATAAGGGTTTATATGTTATTATTGTAAAATAGGTTTAGGGGTTAAATTGCTATTGTAAATAAGTGAAGGGTCTGAATAGATTGTTTAAACATACGGTTACTTCCCAATCGACACATTGATTGGAAGCACCGTTTCATTCCCTACAAAACCCTAGGAACGATCATTTGTAAAGTGTTGAACAGATTGTAAACAAGATTCGTTTGTATATATATTTTCTACCAATCCTGTTCTTCCAATTCGATTTGCGCTTGATATTCAACAAATGTGCTATGGCCACATGTTTATCTTTGTAACATCAGCATGTTTAATTTTCTTATACTGTTATGTTTTTTCGTTGCAAATCAGTAACAATGAGTGCTACGTACGAATGAACAGATTGTTTGCATCTTTATACTCAATTCTACTAGTTTGGGCCTTTTCACAACTTTTGGTTTATTAACTAATATTTCTTTATTCAGGCTTGCAGGGCTTGATTTTTTTTCCTTCACACTGTTGTCTAATATTATATATATCTAGATCATTTTCGTTAATTTCTTTATGACTTGTTTCAGGTGAAAGTTTCTTCATCTGTAATGATTTCTCCAAAGATTGCTGATGAGACTGACCGAGAGACAGGTCGTACCAAACAGATTTCATATGTTCCTATATATCTCCTAATGGTGAGATATGTTATGTTTTTATGACGTATCTTTTCTGCCGCTCTTGGTTATAATAAATTACTAATTTATTTCTCATATTTGACAATTATGAACTTGACCCTGATTAACCTCCCTGGTCTTACAAAAGTTGTTGTTGGTGAGTTTACATCATCCATTTTGCTATTTCTGGTAACATTTCTGTGATCAAAATTTACATTTTCACTTATATGATCTTTGTAGAGGGTCAGCCAGATAAAGTTACAGTCTTACGTTGACAAGGTATATTGTTTTCATATTATTCTTAAAAACTGCAATTTAATTATTTCTTTGCAGCCTAATTGCATCAGTTTCTCCTGCTAACCAAGATCTCCGATGCCATCAAAATCTCTCGTGAAGTGGATCCAAAAGGTAATATATTATATATTATTATACATATCTATAGACATGCATACCTGTTATTATTTATTTGTATCTAAATAAGTTTTTTTCCAAATCTTTGGTTTTTAATTAGCTAAATCTTAGGGACCAGGGTACTGATGCAGTTGATGTAAGCTAGCCTTCACTCTACAGTTTAAGTTTTCTGGTTCTGTCCAATTTAGAAGATATTAAGTAGCACGTGCAAGTATTGAACAACGGCTATTAAGGTACCTACCTCATCGAGAAATTAAAAAACCTCTCTCCATCATCTAACAAATGTGAGGCTCGAAGTTGAAACATCTCCATTTTTCGTAGCTAATACAGCCTTTACGTACATACAGTTTTGTAACAAGCTGCAGAAACAAGAAAAAGTAAGTTCATCTTTAGGAAAAGTGCTTTCCAACGTTGATTATATCTTCTTTGGTAACATTTATGTTTTCTCTCAAAAGATATATAATTGCTCACTACCATGATTCATCATTTCAGCATTTGGAATCTGTCATTAAGTCTCGAATTCCAGTCTCTCATTAGTAGAACAATCAACCAAGCTTGATCTGGGCGGGCTTGTTGTTATTGGTGCAAGGTAATTTCTTCTCTGGGATTTCTTTAACAATTTCTCTATAGTTTTTTAAATGACATAATTAACTTGCATCTGATTTTGGCCGCAGGTTCTTGGATTTTGGCTTCCAGGTACTATGTCGATGAGTTTTCTTCCTTTCCTTTTTAGCAGGCATGGTGCATTCTTCTCAGTTATAGTGTTCAACTCAAGATGAAATGGAAGAAAGGGCAATCTCATAATTTGCTTAAATTTTTTTAGAGATCTCTTTGTTTGATTATTGTATATTTTGTTCAGAAATTTATGAATTTGTATAGCAGATTGAATATATATTAAACTTATGAGATTTTTGATACATTTGAGTTGATTTGTATTTCAATATTTCCGGGAATTTAAATAGATTTATAAAGAGTTTTAAAAAAGGTTTTTTTTATTTTGTATTGGATTTGCGACTGAATTGCGACCGAAAATTGGTGGCAAATCGGTGGCAAACTGAAGCGGTCGCAAATCAGTGGCAAAAGAAGGCGGTCGCAAATTTTGCGAATGTTTTTATCATCGCAAATTCGGTCACAAAATGTAGTAGCGGTCGCAATTTGGTGGCAACAGGGCAATTGCGACGTGCATTTTTCCCACCGCATTTTCGGTCGTAAAAAGGTTGAAACAGGGCCATTGCGACCGTTTTGCCACCGAAAATGCGGTCGCAATTGCCCAGTTTTCTAGTAGTGTAATACACTACTCATAAACTACACCTTATTCAGGTTTGAACTTGGGTCTTTACCTCTTACCACTGGTTTACAACCTAGGTGACACTTGGGTGTGTGTTGATTACTAGTTTTTGTATAGTGTCACACCTTGAATTCATTAATTTGTATTAATTTCCACTATGGACAAATTTGTAATACTTCAATTTAATTTTAGGGATAAGCATTTGGTACCGAGTACCCGTACCGGTACCGGTACCATATCGATAGATTCGGTACCGATACCCACTTTTCTATAAATTCGGTACTGGTACCGGTACGGTACCGATACCATCTAGAGATGAACATTTTGTAACGAGTACCGGTACCATACCGATAAATTCGGTACCGGTACCCACTTTTCCATAAATTCGATAGCGGTATTTTCGGTACCGGTACCGATCTCATCCCTATTTAATTCAATCATTTCTATCTGTGACCTACAGGAATACGTTCGTTCCAATTCATACATTCGACCTCTTCTCTTCCAACTACGAGGATGTACTAATTAATAGGCAAACTGGTTTTTAATAATCCAAACAATGACCCATTGGCTGATAATTATCCATACTAACACTTTGGCTGGTGACAGTCTCAACTTTCAATTTTGTTGTCAAAGGCAGTCCCAGTAGCATAATCATAATAATTTTACACTCGATTTACACTTATTTCGCTTAAAATGATGATTTTGAATTAAATGGAGAAACTTACAAGCGAAATCAAGTGGGAACCGAGTGTAAATCCATTATGATTATGCTATTGAGACTGCCATTAATAACAAAAATAAAAGTTGGGACTGCCACTAGCCAAACTGTTAGTATGGATTATTATCAGCCAATGGGTCATAGTTTGGATTATTAAAAACCAATTTGCCTAATTAATATAATAAATATTGCATTGGCGCATTAATTAATCAAGTGAGCTCTCTTTTTTTTTAACAGCAACCTTCATTCAATAAAAAGAGCAAACAGCCCCTAGCCAATGGCTAGTGCAAACAAGAAAAGAGAACAAATAAAAAGAAAGAAAAGAAACATAACAGACAAGTTTGCAAAAACCTAACACATAGAACTAAATCTTAAAAGAGCACAAATCCACTCATTCCAAATAGCCCATCTTAGACCTACTCTTGATGCAAAGGAAACCCATCGTCTTGATTTCTTCGATGATTTTGTGAACGGAAAACTGACGTCCTTCGAATAAAAGATTGTTTCTGCTTTCCATATCACCCAACATGCTAATAAAATTATTGAACAAATCATATGTTGCTTGGATCCATGAGGCCCGCCAATCCCTTGAACAAGGAACAGATCTTTAATTGTGAAAGCAAAGATTGGTGGAAGCTTGCTCCAAGTTGATATATGCTGCCAAATTATTGAGGCAATGTAACATGCCATGAAGATGTGGTTCGTCGTCTCATCAGCCTCCTCGCACAAAACATATGAGGTTGAGGTTGTCTGAATGTTTCTTTGATGAAGCGCCATCATTGTAGGGATCCTCTCAGCCTGCAACCTCCACCCGAATATGTTAACTTTCAGCGGGAGCCAAGCATTTCAAGCAAATGCTTGGGCCGGGGACTGCAGTCTTTGATCTGCTAATGATAGTCTAAGCGACTTCACCGAAACTGCCTGTCCGAACAACTTGACCACGCCCAGTTGTCCGCTTGGACACTCATCTTTGTATTGTTTAACACCGCGCAAC
The DNA here is from genome assembly GCA_023525975.1 of Smallanthus sonchifolius. Lineage (NCBI taxonomy): Eukaryota > Viridiplantae > Streptophyta > Magnoliopsida > Asterales > Asteraceae > Smallanthus > Smallanthus sonchifolius. The sequence continues at coordinate 83,336,140 of CM042022.1, forward strand.
AGCTATATAATTCCTGCAATTCAAATGGAAGAAAGACATTTCTAATCCAAGACCAAGATAAGGTTAGAGAGTTACCCGACATTCGACACCAGTCCCGGACGAGGCAAGATTTGTTTGACTCGATTCTGAACAAGGCCCGAAAGAAAACCATCAAAGGAGTTGACCCGATCCAATGATTCACCCAAAACCTTATAGTCTCCCCATTCCCCAACTTCTCCACTATATAGTGTGGCACATTCATATTTGCTTTTGCTATTGCCTGATGCAAGTTTGCAATCGAATTCCAAACTCCCGAGTACCGTTGATTACATGGGATAGCAGTCTAACAATTAGTCTTGAAGTGAAAGGCTGTTATGACATTCCTCCAAAGCATATTACTTTCAACCTTATACATCCACCACCACTTATAAAGTAGGCTAAAATTGAGATCTTCGAGTTTTCCCAACCCAAGCCCCCCCCCCCCCCCCGAGTCCTTAGGATCAGTAACAATATTCCAATTAATCCAATGAATCTTTTTTTTTCTCCCTAGACCCTCCCCAGAAGAATTGTTTCCTTAGACTTTCAATTTTATTCAAAAAAAAATTAGGGGCTTTGTATAGGGAGAAATAGTAAACAGGGAGGGCATCAAAAACCGATTTCAATAAGGTGACCCTGCCCCCAACGGAAAGAGTCGAAGCTTTTCATAAAGAAATCCGTTTTTCGATAGCATTTATAACCGGGTCCCAAGCTTTGACAGAATTCATTTTATTACCAACTTCAATACCAAGGAATTTAAAGGGAACTTTACCTATGTTACAGTTAAGAAGAGAAGCATGATCTCTGATTTCACCATCCTCCGCTCCTACCCCGATTATGGTGGTTTTTTTATGGTTCATTTTGAGACCGGGCACCAGGGAAAAAGCTCTCATGATTATCGTTGTGTTTCTTTCATTAGCCTCCGACCAATCCCCAACCACTATTACATCGTCCGCGTACATAAGATGGGAGAGGAGAGGCCCACCATTTAGGAGTTGGAGACCACTGAATATGTTTGTGATACAAGCATTTTTCATGAAGCTCGAGAAGGCTTCCAAAGCTAATATGAAGATGAAAGGGGACAAAGGATCCCCTAGACGAACACCTCTTTGACAGTTAAATTCAAAGGTTGGAGACCCATTGACCAACACCGATGTCCTAGCCGAGTTAAGGATAGCCCTAATCCACTTCCTCCATTTATTCGGGAATAACATTTGAAGCATGACCGAGTCAAGAAAATTCCAATCCAAGAAATCAAAGGCTTTCTCAAAATCAATTTTTAATAGATGAGTCTTCCGTTTATGAATACTTAAACACGTTTGTATTAAACACAATAATAATAATGAAACAAACCTACAGAGATCATCTAGACAAAAACGTTGGTCTATTCGTCGTCCTCTTTGCCTAGCACATTTTCGTCGTATCAGGCTGATAAAACTCTTGGCTCATATGTAACTCTTGACCTTAGCTTTACTCACATTTCCTCTGACACGTGTCACCCTACCACAGTCATCCATTACGATACGATAAATTCATCCACCGAGACACTCAAAATATCACGCCTTTCACGTGTCAACATCACACAATCCCATGGTTGGTTATCGGTCAGTGGCGCCATCAAGCTTCTTCCATAAAAAACTCACCAAAATCCACCACAGTGATTCAAGGCTTTTATTTTGTTCAAGAGCCGTTATGAGGAATATGCTGGTTATTGAGGAGGGTGAGGATTCGGCGGTGAAGTGCCGTGAGCGACGCCGGAGGAGGATGGCCATGAGGCGGATGGCCGTTAAGGGAGAAGGAAATAAGAAGTGTGTGTTGAGGACGACGGGCGATAATCCGACGACTATGAATTTGATAGGCAACATGGAGACGCCACCGCCGCTGCCGCCTGTGTACGGAACCACGTCGGTGATTGGACGGCAACGTCAAATGCTGGACGAAGTTTCCGTTCGAACGAACTTATGCCGGCCGGAGATCAACGGGTTCCAACCGGTGCATTTCTTCGGTGTGTTTGATGGTCAAGTAAACCTCAACTCTTTTCGAATATTGTGCTGAAAGTGACTTTGAGTTTTCATTTGTCTTTCAAATGAAAGTAATTTCATTTTTTGGTTTATAGACAGTGTCCCCCAAACTAACAAAAAGATCTTTGCGGAATTACCCCATATGAAATTGAGCATAATTTCGCAAAGAAATAGCCCACTTATTTCTCAAGAGTCACTTATCTCCATAGCGGACTTAAGATTTTCTGCTAATGATCCACGCACCGGAGTTAAGCAAATCAGGAAACCGTGAGACCAAATCACTCTTATGCACTGATCATTGATAGAAAATCTTAAGTCCACTCGTGAAGAAAACGGACTTCCCATAAACCAAATTTCTTTCACTTTCCACGCAGAAACAAAATGAAATTGAAAACTCACCTACGGGGTTGGTGACAGCCGAGTGGAGCAGAGACAAAGCCTCTTAAAACACTTAGCTGTGAAAGTTTTGGGTTCAACTCCAGATCGTTCTAAAAAAATATTAAATAAAAAAAATGAAAACTCTTTCATTTCAGGAATATATATATATATATATATATATATGTTAAAATTTACTCTTTCTACGTTTAATTTGGATTTTGAATTAGAAGTTGTAATTTAATTGTTTCAGCTATCAGTATTGTGTAAAGAGCACATGCACGTTATCATAAAAGAGGAGTTGATGCGTGTGAAGGTGGTCGGAGACGGTGGTGACGAGTTGTGGAGGTTGGCGGTTAATCGGAGCTTTCAGAGGATGGATGAGATGGCCTTGAAACGGTGTTGCTCCAGCCTCATCTGTAGATGTAACCCGCAGTTGTCGTTAATGGGGTCGATGGCGGTAGTGTCCATTGTGACAAAAGAGTGCATGGTGGTGGCGAACTGTGGTGATTCACGGGCTGTGCTCTGCCGTGAAGGCCGGCCCATGCCGCTTTCCGACAACCACAAGGTGAATACAAGTATATCACACAGTTGAATAGGGGTTTGTTTTTGAAATTAGAATAATAATTATTTTGTTTAACAGAAATTCATATAATTGTTTTTTCTACAGCAATTCTACATTTTAGGTAACTTTGTAGAATAGTAACCAAGTTTCAAAAGTGTTCCAATTAGGTCACTCAATACGTATTTTACACGGTATACACCATAGGGTATACTATGGTGAGTGACTTAATTGGAACACTTTTGAAACTTGGTTATTATTCTGTAGTGTTTTCCCCTACATTTTCTAGGATAAATATATCGTAACCCCCCTTTAGGATTTGAACCCCAAACATTTTGGTTGTGGGATACTTCACTTAACCACCAGGATGTCTACTTGAGGACATCTATTGTGACAAAAGAGTGCATGGTGGTGGCAAACTGTGGTGATTCACGGGTTGTGCTCTGCCTAGAAGGCTGGCCCATACAGCTTTCCGACAACAACAAGGTGAATACCAGTATATCACTTACTTGAATAGGGGTTTGTTTTTGAATTTAGAATAATTATTATATTTTTTAACAGCAATTCATATAATAATTGTTTTTTACAACAATTCTAGATTTTCTAGGGTAAATACACCGTAACCTGCACTCTGTAGGATTTGAACCTCCAACCAAAAGTGTAGAATTTGAACCCTCAACCTATTGATTGTGGCCTGCATCACTTAATCACGGGGATGTTTCTTTGAGGACATAATAATAATTGTTTAGTTATGGTCTTATGCAGGCTGATGAAGGAGGTTGTGGTGGCCGAATCGTTTCCCGACCAATAGGTTATCTCTTACTCTTTATCACACAAGTTAAGAATGTTAATTTGCTTTATCATAAGCGACTTAGGTTAATTCGGATAATCTCGTATGTAACCATGTCTACACAGAAAATCACATGATTTTTAATATTTTTGTAACTTTTTACTCTCTTAAGTAAAAGAAACAAAAAGTACTTGTTTTAAAACTCTCAAACTAATAAATATTTAAAATGTGTGAAAAAAAACACTCTTTATTTCTTCCCAAAACCATATAAATTGTGTGATATGAGCTCATGTTAATATCGCTTAAATGTTTAATATCACACAAATTATGTAAAAAGTAATATTCTTGAGAAAATAATTGGCTTGATCTAATATAGTTATAAACTATTAGAATTGCAATTTGGTCCATATACAGATATGTGCCGATCTGTCTCTTGAAGTTGGTACATGAGGCAGAAAAGTTGGATAGAAATACGGAATTCCCAATTAATATTTCTGTTAAAATCTCTCGGTTTCATCGAGTAGGTCGATTTCTCGATCGAGTTTAATTACTTGGTGCTTTAATTTGTATGAAGATGATATATGCTTCTGGGCAACATCTGAACCAGAAATTTCGATCACAAAACGGGAAGCAAGAGATGAGTGCTTGATACTAGGTAGTAACGGAGTATGGGATGTTGTGTCGAGTGAATCGGCTTGCAAAACAGTACACGATTGTCTGGATATATCAAGTGTCGAGCCTCGGATCGAAGGAAGAGCGTCAGCAGCAACGATATTGGTACGACTTGCTTTGGGTCGTAGGAGCAGTGATAATATCAGTGCCATTGTTATTGACTTGAGGAAGTGACGTTACATGAGAGAATGGTATGAGTTGAATGTAGCTCGATAATCATTCATCTACTTGGAATGTTGGAATATTGGTGAAATACTTTTTCTTTATTATATGTTCTCTTATATGTTAATTTGTAAATTATTATATAATATGATAAATTTTGTTCTTATAAATAACTAGTATTGAGCCACGATCGTTGCGGCACGTTAAAATGTGAAATAACAAAATTTAGCCTGAACATAAGACACTATCGAAAAAAAGAATAACCAAATCATAACGGTAAAAAACCCGCGCCTTGTGACGCGTTAAACCATGAAAAAAGTTGATGTACCCGTGCGTTGTTGCGCGTTAAAACCTAAGAAAAATTAATGCCTTCGAAATTTTACAAAAAGAAAAATATTTACACATTGGTGCAGACCAAGTGGGCTAGCTCCCGGTTTGATTTAGAAACCACTTATTGTACCATATGCTTTATATCTTGTAAGATAGAACAGCGAAATTAAAGTCTCGAACAAGCGTCTGTTGTGTTAAGCAAACCCATTCCACTTGCATATAAACTCAAAAAGAGAGTTGAAAATCCAAGCTTCTCTTGCTTGTACACTGCGCTTAAAGACATGTTCCACTTGATGATAAGGTGTTTGGGTTTGAATCCCATTTTTATCCTTTAGTTAGTTGTATAACTAATTAACTATGTAACAATTTTACTTAACTATGCTTTCTTTTGGCACGTCCATTCTGTTAAGATGTATATGGACACGATAACCGGTGAAGTGTGCCATTAGCCTCAAGAAGTTGCCGAACATTATAGTTGACAAATTATGTGCCACCATCAGTCAGGAAGATTTTAATTTTCCTAGAAAATTGTGTTCGGACAAGGTTGATGAAAATAGTGAAGACATAGAAAAATCAAGATTTAGTCTTCAGTGGATAAAACCAAGTAAAGTGATCCACAAAGATCACATAATAATGATAACCATCAACAGCAGTAACTGGTGCAGGACCCAATAAATCACAATTTTTGGATGTTATGTCTAAATCAATTGAAGCTTAAAGTCGATAAAAGTAAACAAGATAAGTTAACAGCAAGTTAGTGTGGTGTTTGACTAATGTTACAAAGTTCAAGGGTTAAAACTGTCATTTGGTGATAGTTAAAAGTCTGGTTGGTATTTACACATCTTGTGGAAGTACAGGGACTATATGTGACATTCCTGAAGATAGGTTGTTATTTGCAGCTTATTACTTCGTTAATCTCTCTGATTAGGTTTTAATGCTTTCATTCGATTTCCTTGAAATTTGATCTCAATTCTTCTTTTGTTTGTAATCGTCTAGATCGATCAATAAGAATCAATCGTTTGGTTTAGATCTTAGCTTTGTTCTTGTAATCAATTGATAATCTCTTTAGGTATTAAAGACATTTCGAATCCGCATTATCTTTATGAATTGGTGTTAGAGCCTTGTGCTCGATTTCAAAGGGGTTCGATTAATACTGAATCAAGAAGGTGAGCAATGGTTTCAACGAATTTCGACATAGAGAAATTTGATGGCAAGAACGACTACGGGCTCTGGCGACTGAAAATGAGGGCATTACTTGTTGTAGGGATTAATATTTTGAAGCTATGTCATCAATGTATTTTGAACAATTGTAATTTATGTTTGTTACTTTCTGTCCTTATGTAGTTTCTGTTTATTGTAATTTACTGCTTTAATTAGTTTAAGTTCTGGGTCATTGAAACTACTTAGTTTCGATTGAGGTTTGTTCAATCGAAACTAGTAGTTTCGATAGATAGGTTGTTTCAACAGGTGGTTCTTGTTTCTGTTGTATATGCTCAATCGAAACTAGTTGTTTCGATGAGCATAGTTTCGATACATGTCAGCAGCCTATATATAGCCCTGTTAGAGAATGTCTAGGGTGTGAGTGACGGTTTTAAGCCCTGACATTCCATTTTCATAGTTTCTTGAGCTAAATACAATCAGTGAGGTTTCTCATTGTTGGTTCTTTCAATTTCATATCATTTGTATTGAGTTCTTATGTGTTTAGCCGGTTATCTTCGCCATTGTTCTATTTTTTGTTATTGTTTTACCACCATACACATCTACTCCATCGATCTGGTTAGTGATTTTTGGACAAAATCAGGACCTACAATTGGTATCAGAGCTTTATGCTCTTGATTTTTGAGTATTTTCAGGTTATTGAGATCGATTCTAGGTGTATTTCATCTTAGATTCAAGTTTTCTGGTGCTTTACAAGTTTAAGCACTGTTTCATTGGTTTCTGCACTGTTTCACCATTTCTATGGATGTTTCTTCAAGTTTTCTGGATTTGAAGATTGGATTGGTGTTCTAGGTTTTTAAAAGAAGATTTTCGCTAGATTGGATCGTTGTTTTGACTACTTTGATTTCTGATTTTTCTCTGAAGCTGCCATTAGTGGAGTCTGCTGAATCTTGAAGAAGAAGTTATCGAAACTAGGAGGAGACATTATCTGAGTGCTTATTGGTCATCGAAACTAAGGGGAACATTTTCTGTTTTCGGTTGATCATCGAAACTTCTTGTCTGTACTTGTTGTCTGAGAAAAGGTATCATCGAAACTAGTAACTTTGTATTATCCTTTATTAAAACTAACCCTTGCAGCGAAACTTGTGTTGTATCGAAACTATTAGTTTATGTTGTGTCTGCACTCATTGAAACTTATTGTTTCGATCAAGTTTCCTTCTATCGAAACTAGTTGTTTCGATCTGGTTCTCATCAATCGAAACTAGTTGTTTCGATTCAGTTTTCTTCAATCGAAACTAGCTACTGTTTGTTTTTGTTCTTCTGAGTTATGGCATCTTCAAGTAACAATTAGTATGCCAGTGGAAACAAAACACTTGTTCTTGTATCCACTAGAGACTTTGATGATTAGACAAAGAAGATTAAGACTTTCTTTCAGTTCTATGACCACACTCTTTGGCATTCCATAGTTGATGGACCAAATAAGCCAGTTTATACTACAACAGATGTTCAGCGTCCCAAGACTATTGTTGAGTATGATGAGAAGGAAATCACTTTAATTGCTAGAGATAACAAAGCATTTGGAGCCATTTCTATGGCTCTTCCCATGGATGTGTTCAACACTTTTGCTGAGTATACCACTGCCAAGGATCTTTGGGTGGCTTTATGTACAAGGTTTGAAGGAAGTCTAGAGATAAGGGAAAGCAAGAGGGGTTTGATCAAGAAATAGTACGAGATGTTCAGTTGTGTTTTTGGAGAACCTATGTCTGAATCAATCAACTGATTCTCAAGTATCGTCTCTAGATTGAAAGTTATGGGAACTGAGTATCCCACTATGGAGATGAACAAAAAGCTACTTGATTCACTGCCTGAAGAATGGAACATGTACAGAATCATGATCAAAAAGACTGAAAAGCTAAGTGAACTGTCACCACAAGAACTCTATAGCATTCTCGAGTCTTATGAATTGGAGATCAAGAAGGGTGTCATCACTCCAACAAATTAGTCTGGAAATACAGCTCTTCTCGCTGGACAAGGTTCTTCCGGTCAGTCTAACAAACCAACCATGGCATACTACCAAACTGAGGTTCCACCTTCACTGTCTGGAGTTCAACCTTCCAGCTCAACTACCACACAAAAGCAGTCCCCTGTGATTCCTGATGACTACCTACCTATCATGACTGCCTTCATGTCCTGCTATAATGCTCTAATTTCAGGAAATCTGACACCGGTCAGTTTCCAACCTGATGGAACAAATCAATTCTGATGATCTTGAGAAGATGGACATTGATTGGTGTATGGCTATGCTAGCTCTAAGGACTAAGAGATTCATCAAGCGGACTGGTTTGGACAGATTCAGAATGGGAAAGACCTTGGTTTTTGACATCAAGAAGGCCAGATGCTACAACTGTGATCAGTTAGGTCATTTTGCTAGGAACTGCAAGGAGCCTTCTACCAAGGATCACCATGAGAAAAAGAACTCCAATGGAAAGCATGCTAGAAACTCTTCAACATCAATTGCAACTTCCACTTCCAAGGCGTTGGTATCTCATACTGATGGGCATTATCATTGGGGAGATACAAAGGAGGATGTAGATGATACAGCATTGATGGCTGACATTGAAAAAAAGGACAAGCTTGTTCTCATTCAACCTGTCGAGGATGTCACCGCCATTCCTGCATAGGTTATTTCTAAACTTTGCAAATCTCAATCTTGCTTAAATGAAATTGATAAATATAGGTTCATCAACCAAGTGTTGATCGATAACGTGATCATATAAAAGTCATGTATGATTCTATGGTTAAAAATGAGAAACTTTATTTAAAGAAAATTCGTGACATTTCGATAGAAAACAGATCTTTAATCGTGCAAGTTACCACCAAAAATAACACTAATCGGGTTTTAATTGAAAAACTTCAAAAGTTTGAAAAGGCAAATTTTCAAGTTGAAAACATAGGTATGGATCAGAAAATTTTATTTAGAATCATTGACAAGCAAATTCATAAGAAAGTCATTGAAGGTATTGGGTACAACACACATCCTCCACCTTATTCTAAGTTAGGTAGATTTGCTGACATGCCAACTCCACATGTTCCCACACCTTTTGTTTGTAATTTTTCTGCTGATGATTCAATTAAAACTTCAGATTCTGATGCTTTTGCTTCTTGTGTAGAGTCAGACTTTGTAAGTTCTGAAGATGAGTGATGAAAGTACTAGTAAGAGAAGTGATTTAAATGAACACGAGTCGGATGATTGTAATAATATGTCTGTGTCAAAACCTAATATTTGTGAACACGTTGAAAACTTGTATTTTGATTTCATGCCTTCTGAGCATGACAGTTTAAGTAATGATATTTCCAAGTTTAAGGATGCCTTGCCTTTGGTTCCTAAGTCTGTAACTGCTATGAGTTGTATTGCAAATTTTAAAATGTAAGGCCCCACACCCGGGAGGCCTCACTTGTTGGATTTACTCATTCACACACAGTTCTTAAACTTGAATATCAAATAACGCAGCGGAAAATGCTTCATTAAACATAACCATTACATTGTTCAACATGCGGAAGCGTAACATAGTCTATTACATAAACATAACATAAGCTAATCATAACGGGATGCCAGTCTTCATCTCATCCGGGTAACTCATCAAGCCGCCCAGCATCACCTTTCATCATCATAACCTGCCTTAACCTGAATGTGCATACTAAAAAGTCAGCTACGCTGGTGAGTTCTAGCTTTACATAAAACTTTAACATAATCATTTTGCCAAAAAACATAACATACATTTGTTTAACAAAAGCGTACGTAAAACATGCAATAACTAAACATCATCATAACATCGTAACATAACATCAAAACATAAGTCAACATGAACTGAATCTGCGCCTTCTCGTAACCGTCAATTCCATACATCGCATACCAGTGGATGAACTTAAGGCTCGTTACCTCTAAGTCATCTGTCACACAGGTCCCCTAAGGCTCGTTACCTCTAGATGGACCAAACATATGTCTCCTAAGGCTCGTTACCTCTAGGTAGACCAACATATGTCTCCTAAGGCTCGTTACCTCTAGGTAGACCAACATATGTCTCCTAAGGCTCGTTACCTCTAGGTAGACAGAACATAACATAGGCACTATTTCCCCGCAAGGAATAGTACCTTCCATCGGGATCCCGGTAATCCCATGGGTGACCGTCGTCACCCCATCATCAACCAGTTGTACAACCGTTAGCCAGCCACAAAGGCCCCCCGTAAGGGTAAGGCCAATACATACATACATACATACATACATACATACCTTAGCTCCCGTAGGAACTCGTGGCAGATTCGTTCATTCGTGACTTTCATAAAACCTTTACCTCTTTTTAGTTAAATCATTCATACGTTTTATTAAACAAAACATCATCTCTTTCATAAACCTTTTGTAAACTTCATTTGGCAATTCATTTCATAAACATCATCCAGTAAACATCATTTCGTAAACATCATATCGTAAACATTATATCGTAAACATCGTTTCGTAAACATCATATCATAAACATCATATCGTAAACATCGTTTTGTAAACATCATTTCGTAAACATCATTTCGTAAACCTCGTTTCGTAAACCTCATTTCAAAACATCATTCCGTATGTATGCACACCAGCCCAAAAACATTTAATTAAAACATTTAAAGATGGGCTTCTAGAACTCACCTTATAAGCTAGCCTCGGTTGTCCTAAACGAAGGTCCAACAACGTCACTTCCGATCTGAATTGATTAGTTACATACACATCAGACCAAATCCCGACTCTAACAGTTTAACCATTCTAAACATACTGAATTTACTTAACCAGCCTGATGCCTGCGCGCTTAGCAAGTATGCAGGGCCTTGTTCTTGCGTACTTAATAAGTGCGCAGACTTTGCTTCATGTGTACTTGATAAGTACGCAGGACCCTCTTCATGTGTCACACCCCCAATTTCAACTAACGGAGTTTTACCGTTTGGGAAGTGACGAACCAGGATCTCAGACATTTGTTACTTTCAACGACTCTACATGGGACTCAAAATGAAAATATCATAATAATCAGAGTTTCAATGCGGAAGCGTAAAGAAAGTAAATGCGCAAAACACACGCGCCCAAAACGAAAGTCCAAAACTCCAAAACGTCCAACCAAACCAAGTACAATACAAAATAATCCAAACAAGCATAAATAAGCCATAATCAAAATAGTTGAATCCCATGCATGTCCTAATGTGCACCTGTGTCTTATCTTAGCGACATGAGAAAACATGTAAGAAAATATGTCAACACGAGGTTGGTGAGTTCACAGGTTTCAATATATGTAAATAAGCGTTTACCAGATTTATGTTCATTCAGTATGTATCTATAGGTAGCTAACCTATGTTCATGTTTAACTCAAGCACTCGCAACCGAAGCTGACTGTTTGTTTATTTGCCTCCTGCCGGGTCTATCAACACTGGCGGTGTGAGTAGGCTAACATTTCACCCGTTCGATCTCTAATCGATTTAGCGCGACTAACGCGGGTGGGATTTGTCAAACCCAGTAGTAGTACTAAATATTACCTCGCTAAGATCTATATTAACGGTCTGATATAAGATGAGGACTTTCTGTGATAGCGTGTTACGCTTAGCTTTAACATTGATATCATACGAATTACAAAATCTCAAAATCATTTAATCATGTTTTCTCCCCCAAGTTAAAATAGTAAAAGGGGCCGTGAAAACTCACCTGCGTTGCATTGTAGGTAGTATCACACAAAGGATAAGTTGGAACCACGAGTGTAAGTCTCAAAAGGCTTACGAATGCCCTAAAATTATAAACAAATAAATTAGGGATAATAATAGGAATTGTGACAACGACACGGAAGATTAGATCATCTTAAAACATTCTAAGGATTAACGGGTAGACGAACGTGTCTACGGGAATATCGGTTTCTTAATATAATAAATTAAAAATCAAAGCGTTACGTGCCGAACATTAATAACGACTAATCTTAAATAAATAAATAAATTCGTACATCAAAGTCGTTTACAAAAGTTAGGAAAATAATATAATTAAATATATTATTTTTAGGTTCGTAGGATTAACTAAATAATCATTTGTGGCAAAAATAATAAATATATTATTTTTATTCGAGGTAAGGAACACGAGTAAATAATATAACAATTATATTATTAAATAGTTTAAACATCCCACGAGGTATAAAACGATACGAAATAATATATATATATATATATATATATATATATATATATATATATATATTTAATAGGATTAGTCACGGGTTGAAAATAATATAAACATATTATTTTATACGAAGTTACAGTTTGAATATAACATAAACATATTATTTTATACGAAGTTACGGTTTGAATATAATATAAACATATTATTTTTAAAAGTGGTAATAATATAAAAATGGGTTAATAATTCAAACCCGAGCCTACGGGTTGTTTTCCGGGCTAAAACACATCCATATAATATTATAATATTATAGGGTTTAATTTTTATATTAAAATAATACAAGAAAAATGTTTAAAAAGAAAACAGTGTGGAGAGACTCGAACCCAGGTCTCTCCCACACAAGCACAAACACTTAACCAGTCCCGTCCGCTAGGGTCATCGCATTAGGATCCGGATCTGATTAGTTTTAACACTAAAGTGTCGGGTGTTCTTCCCCCTTAACGATACTCGGTCCAAACCAGTCCAAATGTCATCGAATTCGACCACGATTGGAAGCAATTTCATAGGGGTTTTGATAATCGGGGTATTGCGAACATGTGTGAGAGTTTAATCGCAACAACAATGAGTCTGGGTCGATTAATTCTTGATTTGGAATCCCGAAACCCTAGATGTGAACCCATAACCAAATCGAATGATTCTGATGATAAAACTTGTTAGAATTATAGGGCTTTTATTAGAAATGCAATTGTAAAACTGTTAGCATAAATTAATTTGATTTAAAACGCGTGTGGATTAGGATTCGATAAAACAGGAAACTCATGAACCCTACATCTTTGATCTTGATCAATTTGATACTGGCAGGGGTTAAATTCATAGGGCTTTTAACAAGTGAGAAGTTGCGATTCTAACCATACCATTTAATTAGATTGAGACTGAGTCGGGAGTAGGATTCGATTAGACCGAGTTCACATGAACCCTAGATTCTTGTTCTTAACAAATTTGATGTCATACGGTCAAATTAGCATAGGGTTATTGATATAGACACTAAATCGAAACTGTAGGTGTAAGAAATTACCAGAATGGAGATGGAATTGATGGTGAACGACTAAAACGGACTTCGACGGTGAAGAACTTGATTTCCGGCTACTGTAATTCCCTCTCCGATGGAATTGAACGGTGAAGAGGTTTCAGTACTGCTCGTTTAGTGTGCGCATGTGTTTAATTTGTTGAATGGTATACGAACTCGACGAATTTGAGGAGAAATCGACGGTTACGACATAACTATCCATAATTCTGTTTAATTCTCGCATAATGATGTTTTTAATTACTCAATGATGGTTGTTTATGCTAATTAAATGTGTTAGCGGTTAAGATTTCAAAAGGGAATGGGTTAATCGAGTGAATTTGGATCATGCTCGAATGTGTTGACTTTCAAAAGTCAACAGAAATCAAGAATGGGTTAAATACACTACTAGTCCCTCTAGTTTCCTGTTCTTAACTTTGAATTTAGGCAGAAAAGGTCCTTGAGGTTTGAACTAGGTTAAGAACTTGTTAGTTTGACTTATCAAAAGTCAACAGAATAGGTTTTGACCAATTACATTTCTAATCCTTGTAGTTTGAAATAAAAACATAATTACTCCTTGAAGTTTGAGTTAGTTTAATTAGGTTAAACTTTAACTAGATTTGGTTAACGGAGTTAACCTGGAAAAGTCCGAATTGTCACATCATCCCCTAGTTGAAAGAATTTTCGTCCCGAAAATTAAAATAGAAAAAAAAAATTTCTGAGGTGTCACATCATCCCCTAGTTGAAAGAATTTTCGTCCCGAAAATTAGAATAGTACCTTAAGGATTTGACGCGAAGTGCTTGAACAGATTAGGATATTTGCGCATCATCTGATCCTCGCGCTCCCACGTGAATTCCGGTCCGCGTTTCGAGTTCCAACGAACTCTAACAATAGGGATTTTACTGTGATTTAACGTTTTAACTTCCCTATCCATAATTTCCACGGGTTCTTCGATGAAACGTAACTGTTCGTCAATGTGTAGTTCCTCAAGAGGAACTGCGAGTGATTCGTCTGCTAAACATTTCTTCAAATTTGAGATGTGAAAGACATCGTGTACACCACTAAGTCCTTCCGGCAGGTCCAGTTGATACGCGACTGGGCCAATTCTCTTTACTATCTTGAAAGGTCCAACATAACGAGGGTTTAGTTTACCTCGCTTTCCGAAGCGAATGACACCTTTCCAAGGTGAGACTTTGAGTAAGACCATGTCACCTATTTGAAACTCTAAGGGTTTACGACGCTTGTCGGCATAGCTCTTTTGACGATCACGAGCTGCCGCCATACGATTTCGGATTTGGACGATCTTTTCAGAAGTTTCGAATACATGTTCAGGACCTGTAAGTTGACTATCCCCAACTTCAGTCCAACAAAGAGGAGAACGGCATTTACGTCCATATAGTGCTTCAAATGGAGCTGCCTTGATGCTAGTGTGATAACTGTTGTTGTAGAAGAACTCCACCAATGGTAGGTGAGACTCCCAAGTGTTACCGAAATCAATCACACAAGCTCGTAGCATGTCCTCCAGAGTTTGAATAGTACGTTCCGTCTGGCCATCAGTCTGCGGATGGTATGTTGTGCTCATATCTAGACGCGTGCCTAAAGCTTTATGTAACGACTGCAAGAAACGAGAAGTGAATCGTGCATCACGATCGGAAATGATAGAGATTGTTACCCCGTGCCGAGAGACTATTTCTTTCAATTAAGTACGAGTAAGCTTATCCATTTTGTCGGTTTCCTTGATTGCTAATAAGTGAGCGGACTTTGTTAAATGGTCAACAATTACCCAAATGGTATCACATCCGGTAGGAGTTTGTGGCAATTTTGTGATAAAGTCCATGGAGATTTGTTCCCATTTCCACATGGGAATTTCTGGTTGTTGGAGAAGACCGGATGGCTTTTGATATTCAACTTTGACCTTTGCGCAAGTCAGACACTTACTCATATAGGTGGCTATATCGGCCTTCATCTTCGGCCACCAATATAGCACCTTTAGATCATGGTACTTCTTGTCGGAACCTGGATGTATAGAGTAACGAGATTTATGAGCCTCATCCATGACTAGTTCTCTTAAATTTCCGAATACTGGAATCCATATTCGCTCGGCGAAGTAGCGAATACCGTCAGATTTGACTTCAAGTTGTGCTTCCATACCGCGTGTACCTTCCAGCGGTAGGTTTTCCTCTTTTAGGGCTTCGAGTTGAGCACTACGGATTTTGTCAGGTAATCCTGGGTGAATAGTAAGCTGTAATGCTCGAACTCGTTTGGGTTTCGTTTCCTTTCGACTTAGGGCATCAGCTACAACGTTAGCTTTACCCGGGTGGTACCGGATCGCACAGTCATAATCATTTAAGAGTTCGACCCAACGACGTTGTCGCATGTTCAACTCTTTCTGCTCGAAGATGTGCTGAAGACTCTTGTGATCGGTGTAGATGGTGCATTTGGTACCGTACAAGTAATGTCTCCATATCTTAAGTGCGAAAACTACAGCTCCCAACTCTAAGTCATGAGTGGTGTAGTCTTTCTCGTGAACCTTTAGTTGACGCGAAGCATACGCGATCACCTTTTCTCGTTGCATTAACACACAACCTAGACCCTGAATAGACGCGTCACAATACACCACAAAGTCGTCCGTTCCTTCCGGAAGAGCTAGAATAGGCGCACTGCAAAGTTTCTGTTTAAGATGTTGGAATGTTGACTCTTGGTTATCGCCCCAGTTATAGGCTTTACCCTTTTGAGTTAAGGCAGTGAGAGGTTGTGAAATTTTTGAAAACCCCTCAATGAATCGACGGTAATAACCAGCCAATCCCAGATATTGTCGCACCTCATTCGGAGTCATCAGTGCTGCCCAATTCTTGATGGCTTCTATCTTTGATGGGTCAACATATATTCCTTTCTCGTTAACCACATGCCCTAGAAACTGAACTTCCCGGATCCAGAATTCACACTTGGAAAACTTAGCATACAGTTGCTCTTGCTTAAGTAATTCCAAAATTAGGCGTAGATGTTCCTCATGTTCTTCCTTGTTCTCGAAATAAATGAGGATGTCGTCGATGAACACGATGACGAATTGGTTAAGATATGGCTTACACACACGGTTCATGAGTTCCATGAATACCGCAAGTGCGTTGGTTAATCCGAAAGGCATGACCATAAGTTCGTAGTGGCCGTACCTTGTCCTGAAAGCAGTCTTAGAGATATCTTCATCTCGGACTCTCAATTGATGGTAGCCGGACCTGAGATCTATCTTGGAATAGAAACTTGATCCTTGGAGTTGGTCAAATAGGTCATCTATACGAGGCAAAGGATAACGATTCTTCATTGTGACCTTATTCAGTTCACGGTAGTCGATACACATACGGAAGGTTCCGTCCTTCTCCTTGACAAATAGTACCGGAGCTCCCCACGGCGATGAACTAGGTCGGATGAAACCTTTATCCAACAAATCTTGCAATTGAGTGGACAACTCTTGTAATTCACTAGGTGCGAACCTATAAGGTGCCCGAGAGATCGGTGCCGCTCCGGGTGCTAGATCGATTTGGAATTCAACTTGACGGTGCGGTGGCAGACCAGGCAAATCCTCGGGAAATACTTCTAAAAACTCACAGACAATGGGAATATTATCAATCTTCTTCCCTTCTGATGGCTGCTCGGCAACGAGAGCCAAAATAGTCGTATGCCCCTTTCGAAGGCACTTCTGTGCTTTCATAAAAGATATTATGCCCATGACTGCACCAACTTTTTCGCCCTGAACGAAAAGGGTTTCTCCACTCGGGAGAGGAATACGAACAATTTTCTCATGACAGATAATTTCAGCTTGGTTCTTAGATAACCAATCCATGCCGACAATTACATCAAAACTACCAAGTGTGACCGGCATAAGGTCGATATCAAGTATATGTCTAGCTAGCTCAAGCTTACATCCCTTAAGAATGTGTGTTGTTTCAATTATTTGGCCATCAGCTATCTCTATTATATACTTAGCTTCTAACATAGTTGGAGTTCCTTTTATCAGCTCACTAAGTTTCTTATATATAAAACTTTTATCAGCACCAGTGTCAAAAAGGACAGAAGCAAAGTAATTATTTAAGAGAAACTTACCGGTGACCACATTATGATTATGACGAGCTTCTCCAGATCCTAGCACGAAGGCTCGTCCCTTCGCACCATTTCCTCCACCATTGCCGTTGTTACCCCCATTGTTTGACATTCTGGTTAGGGATGTGGTTTCCATTACCCCCTTTCTTCAATTGAGGACAATTCTTCCTGATATGTCCCTCCTTTCCACACTCAAAACAACCCTTTGTAAATCCAGGCTGTTGGAAAGGCTGTTTGGCTTGTAATTCACCCCTGCAATCCTTGGCAGCATGACCTATTTTTCCACACCTCTGACAACGGTTGTAAAACCCAAAGTGATGGAAGTTGCACTTGTTACACTTACGAGACTTTCCCGCGTAACCACCCTGGTTTTTACCTGAAGAGGTCGACAGGTTGAAGTTCTTAGCAGGCTCAAACCTACGATGTTGCTGCTGCGGTTGATTAAACTGGGGTTGGTTGGGCTAGGGTCCTTTGGAGTGAGAGTTGGAATGGTTATTGGAGTGGTGGTCAAACTTACGTTTATGATTATCGGGGGATTTAGAGACTGAACCTCTCGGAGGTAGAGTCCCTTGAGTCACCGCCTGATCGGTTAATTTATGGGCAAGTCGGATAGTTTGCTGGATAGTGGTAGGGTTGGATGAAGTAACCATGCTTTGTATTTGAGGCACTAGACCTCCAATGTATAGTTCAATTCTCTTGTAATCAGAGGTCACCATATGCGGGCACATAGTAGCAAGTTCATGTGAACGTGTGGTGTAGAGTTCAATTTCAGAAACCTCCATCTTTAGGTTCCAGAACTCTCCCTCTAACTTCTGGATTTCATCGCGAGGACAGTATTCCTCCTTCATCATTGATTTAAACTCCTCCCACGGGAGTCCATTTGCCATGGCCAGACCCAACATCTGGACATGGGCGTTCCACCATGTGAGAGCCGGGCCCTCCAAAGTTCCAGCGGTGAACTTTACCTGATTAGCCACGGGGCAGTTGCACATGGCAATCACTGATTCTACCTTCTCAAACCGAAGAAGTAGTCCAACGGCTCCTTCAGCTCCACTAAAGGCGTGGGGCTTACAATCCATGAATGCCTTGAAGGTGCAGGCTGGTTGCGGGTTTTATGGACCTGGAGTTAGAAACAATATAGGATTGGAATTATAGGGTTTAGGAAGATGTTTTTAGAAGATGAATTGACAATATTAGTGTTGATGCACTTTCCTGTGACAACACTCTGGATAGAGTCTTAGTTTGTATTTCTAATGTCTGTAATTTGTCTTTGTATGTAAGAGTCGTTATGTAATAGTTTATCGAGTTGTATTTACTTTTACATAGTGTATGTTGCATTTCTTCTAAGTGTTTTGCGCACTTACATGTGCGCAGGAGAAAGCTCCTGCGTACTTAGCAAGTACGCAGGAAGACCCATGCGTACTTGCTAAGTACGCAAGAGCATTTGGTCCTGCGCACTTGCGAAGTGCGCAGGCATCAGGTCTGTATAAATAGGTTTGGTTCACAGAGGATAAGTACGCAGAACTCAGACCTTAGACGAACTCAGTTTGTTAAGTACGCAATTTGTAATCTCTCTGTAACCGTCGAGTGTTTATAATAGAAAGAGCTTTTATTGTGACTCTCGTGTTTGGTTTACTTTGTTTTAGTTAGACTCTCCGCCTAGTCACGGGTATTCCGCACCCGGTCCGACTAGTAGACCACTTGCATGCAACGATCCGACACACACGAAGGGACCTACAAGTGGTATCAGAGCATTGCTCTTGAATTCGAGTGTTGTAAGTGAGTTTGGAGACGTTTTTACTGAGTTTTACAAGCAAAAAGAGGTATTTTTGTTGATTTTTGTGATAAAAAAGGGGTAGCACTTGAGCACTTTTTTAGAAGCAAAAATCTCTCAAAAACCAATTTTTGTTGTGTATTTGAGTTATTTGAGCATCAAAGGTTGGTTAGAAACAAGTTTCTGACCCTTTGGCTCATTTGCATTAATCATCAGACCAATTTTTACCATCTCCGGCGATTTTCAGGTCACCGGAAAAGGTTGGTGAGAGTTGCTGAAAAGGTATCCTGCGTACTTACCATTTTTGGCAAAAAGTACAGTCTTCTGCGTACTTACTACATACGCAAGAGTTATCTCCTGCGTACTTACAAGTGCGCAAGACTGAACTTGTGCGAACTTAAGTCATATCCTGCGTACTTAATCATTTCCTCCTGCGTACTTACAGGTACGCAAGAGGAGATCTAAATCCGCAAGACCATTTCTCAAGTGCGCAAGGCCAAAACCAAGTGCGCAACTGTATCTGACTTTTCTAAAATTTGACTAAGTGTTCACTATGTCGAATCTTCAGAATCTTGGAAACCTGCTGAATTATGATAATGAGATCGGTACACCACAGAAACCACCAAAGTTGCTGAACGTGAACGATTATTCTAATTGGAAAGCACGTTTTGAGCACTACATTTCATATACCGACTCATCATTATGGATACCAATCCTTGAGGGATATAAGCATCCCACACACATCTATCTTGATGATGAATTGCCCAAGCCTATCTCTAAGCTTTCTGACGAAGAAAAGAAAGCTTATGCTCGAGAAAAGAAGGCACTTGGTTCGATCACTATGGAATTAACTCGGGAATTGTTCCACAGTTTTCGAGGGTATGACAATTCTAAGGATCTCTGGAAAGCCTTACAGAAGAGATTCGAAGGAAATAGTGACATCAAGAAGAGTAAGCGGGATCTTCTCAGGAAGCAGTATGAGTGCTTCAGATTCTTT
The DNA here is from genome assembly GCA_023525975.1 of Smallanthus sonchifolius. Lineage (NCBI taxonomy): Eukaryota > Viridiplantae > Streptophyta > Magnoliopsida > Asterales > Asteraceae > Smallanthus > Smallanthus sonchifolius. Next base: position 83,356,339 of record CM042022.1, read on the forward strand.
GAGAACGAATCTTTAGATGACCTCATCTCTAGGTTCTATCATTTACAGACTGAGTTGAATGCTTTTGACCTCAAGTATCCAGATGAAGAGATGGTGGAAAAGTTTTTGGATGCTTTACCACCCAAATTTGAGATGTACACAACCCTGATGAGGGAAAATCCTAAATTCTATGAGTTGACAGTAGAGGAAGCAATAGGAAAGATTCAAGCTCATGAAATGAACTTGAAAAGAAAGGAGAGCTCTGAAAGACCCCAGATACAAGACCCTTCTATGTATCATGGGACGACTTCTACATCCAAGTCATCTTGCTCTGGAATTACCCTCTTCACTGGAAATCCTACTGAAGAAGACCACTCAACTGGATGTGGTGGTCATGCTTGCTATGCTTCAGGATCAGGGTTGGAGTCTCATCATCAAAATACCTCAAGAAATCCTCCTGCTACGTCTTCAGCTAACAACTCAGCTATAGCCAGAATAGCTGAAGATCATGTAGCTTTATTCTCATCTTGTATGCTTGCATATGAAAATTTCATAGGTAGCAAGCTTACTGATCCAGAGACGATTGAAGAAGATTTTAACCAAGTGGATCCTGATGACTTGGAGGACATGGATATTCAATGGAATATGGCCATGCTTTTGAGGAGAGCCAAGCGTTTCCTGAACTGAACAGGAAGAAGGTTTATTGGCGGGCATCCTAATGCCAAGGTCGGGTTTGACAAATCTAAGGCCAAATGCTACAAATGTCTGAACTATGGACACTTTGCTCGTGAGTGTCAGAAAGACAGAGCACCTACCTCTGGTTTTACCCGACCCAGCCAAGGAAACAGCCATGGCCAAAACAATCCAAACCACCACAATCAAAGCCAAAGTGGAACGTCCAATGCACTGGTAGCCCAACAGGACGACAGCTTTGATTGGGGCATTCATCTTGAGGATGCCATATCCCACAAACACAGGTTGGTCTCATGGCTGAGATTATGGAAATGATGGAAGCAGAAAGAAGGGAAGCTTCTATTGCTGACCCAAATTAGTCTACTATTGCTGCTACAGAGGAAGAGGAGGAAGCTGAAGGAAAGGAAGCTTCGGTAGCTGAGAAAGAGGAATCGACTGCTGTTGCTTTCATGGCCATTGGAGAAGCAACAAGTTCATCTCATGAGGTAGACTCTAATCCCTTTTCTGTTGTTTCATGTTCTAAGTGTCTAGGGCTAAAACTTGAAAACTCTAAGCTCCAAGACAAAATCGAACCCCTAAGTATGGCAGCTCTAAACTATAAAGAAAACGAAAAACGTTTTAAAGAATCTATTGACACATTGACAAAGGAAAAACGTGTGTATTCTTTAAAAATGAGCGATCAACAGCTTCACTTAGATATTGCTTATAAGGGGTTGGAAAAACGGAACAATGAAATCAACAAACTACAAAATGAGATCTTGCAGTTAAAATGCACAAATGAGAAGTTGAAAAACTCTCGCTTTGTGGTGGAACACTACGTATCTGTAGTGAGGAAAATGAATGGTCTAGGTCTTGGTACCAATGCCATTCCTCCACCATTGAGCGGGAAGTTTGTCAATAGCTTAATAGACATTGATCTCACTTGTCTAGATGAGTCCTCTGATAAGGATGATTCCCCTAAGAAGGATGAATCCTCAAGTAAGGCTAACTCCACATCTAGTGAGGAGTTTGTTACTACTTCTGAAGATGGGTCGGTTAACTCTTGCCCTGAAGGAGTAGTATCTGAGGAGTTGTTGATTGAACAGAAAATCAAGAAAAACATTATCACTAATGGTGATAATTGCATTTTAACTGAACCTGATGTCATTGAATCAAATGATAAACTTAAGGTAATGCTTTATGGGGGGGTATAAAAACCTTAACCAAGTAAAGAAAGAGTCTTTTTCAGCTCACTTTGGGCTTGGTTACAAAGAAAATTTGGAAAAATACTATACTCCCAAAAATCAAATTGTTAAGGTTCAGACTGCTGTTCAGAAACCAACTCCTCCTGCTCATAATGCTGAGTTATCTAAGGCCAGATCTAATGAGCCTTACAAGAGAACTTATGTAGACAAGAGGAACTGTTTTCACTGTGGCTTGGTTGGTCACATTTTTGTGAACTGTCCTTCTAAGAACCAAGGGAAACGGCCTGTTGTTTCACAACCAGCTATTATCCCCATGTCGTCACCAGTGAAACCATCTCCCAAACATCCAAAGCAAAATGTGGTGAAACCACCAGTCTAACCGATGGCAAAGCCAAAGATCAAATATGAGGCCAAACTATCTGTTGCAAGAAAGGTAAAGCAACCTGCTGTACCTCGTGTGTCTACATCTGGTAGTACACGTACTGGTGAGAAATCTGTGGCTAGACTCTCTAAGCCACAGAGAAGAAGAAGGAATAAGAGGTTGAGAAAGCTGGAACAGCTGACTAAAGCTCAATCAGGTGAAGCTTCCACAAGTTCACCGGCTGTGGTTGAGCCAAAGTCTCCTATTCTGGTTAAGAATCAAAAGAGATCCTGGAACAAGAAAGTAAAAGGTTCTCAATCTCCTGTTCCCAAATCCTCCAAAGATTCACAAATTTTGAACAGTCACCATGACTGTGAGTTGAAAGAAGTAGTTTATTTTGAGAAATACGGACGACCCAAGACCACAATGGCTTGGGTCTCCAAATCTAACTAATTCTTTTGTGACTCGTGCAGGGACGTCCGAAGGGTACTATCTCTAACCGCTGGTATGTAGATAGTGGATGTTCCAGGCACATGACAGGAAACATGGCCTTGCTTCAAGACATTAAACCGTTCAGAGGCGGCTTTGTGGCCTTTGCCGGAGAAAAAGGCGGCAGCATCACGTGTCAAGGCGTGGTTTCAAATGGTTGTGTCAGCTTTGACAATGTCAACTTCTGCGAGCAGCTGAAGCATAACCTGTTGAGTGTCTCCCAAATGTGTGATAAGGAGTACTCGGTGATGTTTGACAAGTCAGAATGCCTGATTCTCAAACCTGGTTTTGAGGTTCCCGAAGACTGGATTCTGATGAGAGCACCAAGAACGAATGACACATATCAGATCGATATGAGCGTTGCAACAACCACCTCATCAGTTGCTACTTGTTTGCTTACAAAAGTGACAGAGCTTGACTCTATCTTGTGGCATAGGAAACTCGGACATATTTCGTATCGTAAAATGAATCATCTTGTCCGAAACAGTTTGGTAACCGGGGTTCCTAAGCTGAGGTTTACCGTTGCAGATGACTGTATGCCTTGTAAAAAGGGCAAACAGCAACGGAAGTCTCACAAGCCCAAGCTCCAAAACTCTATTGATACCCCTTTGGAGCTATTACACATGGATCTGTTTGGCCCCATAAGTATCAGGAGTATTGGAGGTAAGTCGTTCTGTCTAGTTGTAACTGATGATTTCTCACGTTTTTCTTGGGTGCATTTTTTAGGTACTAAAGACGAGACTGCTGATATCCTTCAATACTTGATCCTGAGCTTGGAATCTCTTTGCAAGCTAAAAGTTAGAAGGATAAGGAGCGACAACGGAACTGAGTTCAAGAATAATTTGATGGAGCTTTTCTGTCTCAAGAAAGGGATCCGTCACGAATTCAGCGCGCCGTACACGCCTCAGCAAAACGGAGTTGCTGAACGGAAGAACAGAACACTGATTGAGACTGCAAGGACTATGCTGACGGATGCAAAGCTTCCTGTCACTTTCTGGACAGAAGCAGTTAATACAGCGTGTCACGTCTTAAACAGAGTTCTGGTAGTGAAGAAGCACAACAATACTTGTTACGAGTTGATCAACAATCGACTTCCCAATCTTGATTACCTAGTTCCTTTCGGTAGTCCTTGTTCCTTGTTGCTACAGTACAAAGACCGTCAGTCTAAGTTTCATGCAAAAGCGGTGGAAGGCATCTTCTTAGGATACGTTGCCAACTCTCCTTGCAAGAGAGTGTACAACATAGGAACTCGTACTGTCGAGGAATGGTTTGAAGTGGATTGTAGTAAACACAGCATTCCACCCGAACCAACAGGTCCAGCTTGGGGTTTTGATTATGATGCGCTATTCAAGTCATTCAACCTTCCTGATATATCTGCAGATGACGCCGCAAATGTTTATGAATTATTGGGTGGCGGCGATGACTCCAGCTTCTCTACTCGTGCTACTGTACCGATTGTAACTCCTGATTCCAATGCTGCATCTGCATCTGGAACTCATGACAGTGATAACAGTGAAGATGTTCTTGTTGTTGGAGATGATGCTCAAGCCAATCCTAACACAACTGTAGGAAATGAAGCTCTAGCTGATCCAATTAACATTGAATCTTCTTCCTCTGGAACATAGGAAATGGGGGAGTTAAGCACGAATCTTGATCCAGAAATTCAAGAACCGACTGTACCGGAGACGAGAGTGCATAGGAATCATCCAATCGACAACATTATTGGTGATCCTTATGCCAGCGTTCAGACTCGTCATCGAACCATCACTGAGAACACCAGTCTTTACACAGAGATACTTGACACTAGTGTTATGGAAACATGTCTGCATGCTGCATTCGTGTCCCAGTTAGAGCCGAAGAATGTGAAGGAGGCTCTCACTGACAACTGCTGGATTGAGGCGATGCAAGATGAATTGTCTCAATTCCAAAAGTTGCACGTGTGGGATTTGGTTGACTTGCCAAAAGGCTTTCTGCCAATTGGAACCAGATGGGTGTTCAAATGCAAGACGGATGATCGTCATGTTGTTGTGAAGAACAAAGAAAGATTGGTTGTTCAGGGTTTTTATCAGCAAGAGAGCTTGGATTACACGGAAGTATATGCCCCAATTGCTAGAATTGATTCCATTCGACTGTTCTTGGCTTATGCCACATTTGTCGGCTTCAAGGTCTATCAACTTGATGTGAAGAGTGCTTTCCTTTATGGTAAAGTTCATGAAGAAGTCTATGTCACTCAGCCTCCTGGTTTTGAAGATCCGCATAATATCAATAAAGTGTATAAGCTCGACAAAGCACTTTATGGTCCTCATCAAGCACCGCGGGCTTGGTATGAGACATGATCTAAGCATTTACTGTCTAATGGTTTCGACCGTGGACAGATTGACTCGACTCTCTTCATTAGGAAAGCAGGAGGTGACATTCTTCTTGTACAAGTATATGTCGACGACATCATTTTTAGGTCTACCAATGAAGGGATGTGTAGGGAATTCGAGCAGGTGATGAAGTCCAAATTTGAAATGAGTAATATGGGTGAATTGTCATTCTTCCTGGGTCTGCAAGTCAGTCAAAGAGAGGATGGCATTTATCTACATCAAACTAAGTATGTGTAGGACATCTTATCAAAATACAAGATGAATGATAGCAGTACTTATGGAACACCTATCCCAGTCAATCATGGTTTGCATCCTGACAAATATGGAAAAGATGTAGACAGCAGATTGTACCGTGGGATGATCGGATCACTTATGTATCTCACAGCTTCAAGACCCGATATAATGTTTGCTGTATGTTTGTGCTCAAGGTTTCAGTCTCAACCGAAGGAGTCACATATGATAGCCGTGAAGAGAATTTTCAGATACCTGAAAGGGAAACCCCGATTAGGTCTTTGGTACTCTAAGCAGCAGTCATTCCTTCAAAGCCTACACTGATTCAGATTATGGCGGTTGTAACCTTGATAGAAAGTCAACTTCTGGTGGATGTCAATTCTTAGGAGACAGACTGGTCTCCTGGCAGTGTAAGAAGCAGTCAACGGTTTCTGTCTCAACTTGTGAAGCAGAATACATTGCTGCAACGAGCAGTTGTTCTCAGATACTGTGGATTCAGCAACAGTTGAGAGACTACGGCTTAAACTTCACTGGAACTCCTCTATTCATTGACAACAATGCCACCATGTCCATCACAAATAACCAGGTGAAACATTCCAAAACTAAACATATAGAGATTCGCCATCATTTCATTCGTGACTGTGCTGAAAAGCATTTAATTGAACTTGTAAAAGTTCACACGGATGACAATCTTGCTGACCTTTTCACAAAGGCATTTGATCGATCCCGTTTTTAGCATCTTGTCAACTTGATAGGAATGTTCAATCCTGAGTGAAAACTAAGTTTTCTTAACTCAATTCAATTCATGAAAGTTAAATTTTTTAATTCTTTTAAATATTCTGTATAGTTCTTTTAGTCTTTAAAATATTTTACAAAAATCAAAAAAAAAATAGAGAAAATTTCAAAGTTAACTTGAGAAAAGAGGAAATGATGGTACATCAGAAATGATCTAAACACCATAGACTGCTCATATGGGAAATGATTGCGTCATGGTTACTTAATTGTTTAAATTATTATGTTTTTAATCTGTTTATTAACAAGTAATTTGAATTGTCAGTAGGCTGTATGCGTCTTTGAATCACTAGTAGTGTGGAAACTAAATCTAAATTACAACCGTGATTTGAACCCATGTTTGCAAGCGTGTGTGCGTAAAAGAATAGAAAAGATCTTATCAGATAAAGGATGTTAGATTTTGGCAATAATTTTCTTTTGAGATCAGTTTCGGGTTATGTCGTTAGCACAATTAATGCGGTTCATCTCACTGCCCATACTCACAAGTATGCAAGGAGAGATTGTATCAAGACATGTCTCTACATTAACCGTTGAGCATGTATTCACCCTTGAATCACTCCTGATTCATTGGAATCAAATCCAGATAAAAGTTGGATCCCCTTACCTGATAATCAAACACCATATCTATTATCCTGAATCATCATCCCGATATTCAAAGAAGAAAATCACATGAAACCAAGACAAATGAATCACTCGATTCTGAATCTTATGATTCCCGATAATCCTTATGGATTCTGCTTGATTTTTCCTGTGCTAATAGATGTAGCTTCATTCTGAAAATTTAGAAAATCATTGGAAAAATCTTAGATGCCTTGAGATAGTGCAAGTTAGAATAGCATATCAGTGGGGTACACGTTGTATATCTTATAAATAATACCTTAATACACAAGAATGTGATACAAAGATGCTTATAGTTTCAAATTTTATAGTATTGTCCACTTGAATTACGTGTCTATATGCATATTACGTATGAATAAATAGTAATCCATGACATGATCCCATATTCTTTGATGTTTATTTTGTATCGTTTTTGCTAAAAGATAGCCTGATATGATCCTCTGCTCGTGTCTTTGATCAAAAATAGTTTGTGTGAATACTTGTATATTTCTATGAGAAAAGATCAAAAATATTTTAAGTTTATGCATAGTTCAACTTTATTCAGAAAATCCAAAAATATTTGTATTTAACCTTCCTGAATTGATTTTGAATCCTCTTGATTGAACGCTTTTATTTTGTTTGTTATTTGACTTAAAATCTTCATAATTTGAGTTGAAAGTGTGCGCACATAAGGGTCTCTGCGTACTTGATAAGTGCGCATGAGGTAAACCCTGCGTACTTAACAAGTACGCAAGACTTAAGTCATGCGTACTTAGTAAGTACGCAGGAGTTAAGTCCTGCGCACTTAGTAAGTACGCACGACCAATATGTGTTGGGTATAAATACAGGACTTAGAAAATTTTTTAGGGTTTATCACTTTCAAATCGTTTTCTCCTGTGATATTCCCTCCGACCATCTTCCTCAAAAATTTCGAGTGTTCCAACCGGATTTTTCGTCCCACTCATTGTTTAATCATCATCAAACATTTACTTGGTGAGAATCTCGGTCCGTATCATCCATTAAATCCCAAGTTTTCGACCGATTCATCGACGGTTTTGAGTGTGAAATTATTGACAAATTTTGGTGTTCTAAATACAAATTAAGACCTAAAACTTGTTAATAATCACTAATCGAAACCTATTGACTCCGAATTTGTCCTTAACATGGTTTGATTTTGGCCTTGACCCTCGATTGACCGTTGTTTCCATTGGGTCGTCATCTAGGTCATAAAATTGACGAGTTTAGCAGTTACTTGCGTTGGATAGTGGTCCCATAGGTCTTAATCAAGTATTTCGACCTTGTGGTGACCATAATCCACGGCAATGCCTCACTTCTGTTTGAAATTGAGACTTCTGGAATTTTGGCTAAGTACAAGTCTTGCGCACTTAACAAGTACGCAAGAAGTAATTCATGCGTACTTGGTAAGTACGCAAGAACAAACTCCTGCGTACTTGCTAAGTACGCAGGACCAACACTTAGCAAAATTTCCTAAGTCTGAAATTCACTTCATTGAGTAACTGCTATACTGAGTCATGTTTATCCATTTCCAATGATACGTGTTGTTCTGATTATGTTTTCTGTGTGTTTTTGCAGATCATGGCTCGGCCGTTTTCTAACGAATTCAACCTGTTAGCCAACACTGAACCAGAATGGAAGGGTGCAGCGTTGCAGTACAGAGACATAGTTAATTTCTTGAACCGTTCAAGAATCAGCTATGCCATTTCTGCTGACCCTATCTCGAACAATTCTGGGAGACGGTGGAGCACGACTGCATGGTATCCCCCAATGTCATTAGGGCTACCGTTGCAGGTCAAGCTATCGCATTTTCTGAAGATACCATTAGAAGGGTCCTGCAGTTCAGAGACCTTGCTACCGACCCGACAGCCTATCCAGACTACTTTGGGGATGGGTGTTGGAGGCAACGAATGGGATACATCGGAGCAAGGGACTATGCTTCTTATAAAAAGATGTGGGTATCAGACCAATGGCGGTATTTCGCCCACGTCATGATTGTGTGCATCTCGTCTAGGAAAGCTGGGAAAGATGCCATGGGTCATGACCTTGCAGCAGCCATGGTCGGCCTTTCTCTCAACAAGGGCTACAACTTCTCCCGCTACATCTTTAAGGCCATCAATGACCAGATCAACACAGCGGAGAGGTTTCGGTTCTTGTTATACCCTCGGTTTGTGAAACTTTTGATAAATGACGCGTTGCCAAACCTTCCTGCTATAGGGGAGAGACTGCAAGTCAAGCGGGTGGATAAAAGAGTATTTGCTCAATTTCTGAAGCCAGGCAGTGTAGAACCTAACCCTGTGCACACAGAACTCTTTGGCCACCTTCTAAATGAAGCATATGTGGCACCTGAAGACTGGAGATGGTATAGCCACGACTCGGAACCTGACATGAGTGTACACTCCGATGAGCAACAAGAACAACACCATGAGGAAAATGATAGTGATGATAGCTTGTCTGAGGATGGAGACGACGAAGGCGGTGATGGTGGTGCTGAGGAATCCGATTCAGAAGCAATAGAATCAGATTCTTCTTATTCTGATAACGCACCATCACAGGCACACCCCAGGAGATCGGCACAGGTAACCCTACCTGAGTCATCCTCCAAAAGGAAGCGACAAAGCTCGAGCAGCGATTATGAGCCAACATCTGACTCTGACGCTGCTCTGCAAAGACAAAGACGAGAGCGTGTTCATAAGAACAGAGGAGATAGGCAAGAGGTTGCTATCCCCATGGTAGTATAGGTCCCGACTGTGCAGCAAGTACAAGTTCCAGCTGCCAGTCCAGATTCAGCCTCTACCCCACCAGAACAGAAATTGCACCGAAGGAGGAGAATGCCACAAGTTCAAGCTGATGTGGCAGTCACGACAGTCACAGAGGAGGTTCCTGTGATGGTGACCCTCCCTACAACATCCGTCCAGGTGACGGTGACTACTCCACTTCTCACGGAGTCAGTCACCATCACCCCAACCATAACACCCACTCCCATCATTACATCCTCACACCCACCTCACACCACTGAGCCGTCAGGTCAACCCTTCAATTATGGTGATTTCTCACAAGGGTTTGACTTTGACATAATCTTCTCCTCCCCCATCCATAATGCTGAAGCCTCCTCATCTAGGCACTCTGATCCGTATGATGCAAGGATCAATGTCCTAGAGACCCAAGTTGCTGAACTGTTGAAGACCATTCAAAAGTCAAAGGAGGAGTCTGATGCTCAACAAGCACAGATTAATTCCCTGGCCGATGAAGTTAGGATTCTCCACAGCCAGAGAACAGGGACAAATGAGCAACTGAAGAATGTTATGGCATAGAACGAGCTGCTGATGAAAACCAATGAAATGATTCTAGGCCACAGAACTTCCCTTGAGCTAAGGATGGACTTGCAGAGAAAAGAGCACGAAGCGATGGTCAAATTAGTTGAAGAACTGACCAAGAAGCTTGGTGCTCAGGGGGAGAAAGAAAAACAACAAAAAAAGAGAAAGAAAAAGAGAAAGAAAAAGAGAAAGAGAAAGAACATAAATCCACTGGTGCTGAGCCTTGTCATCCAGTCGACTAGACTAAGGATGATGATAAAGACAAGGATCCTGAAGCCGGTCCTAGTGGAGGTGAGCACCAAGCTTTGGTGATTGTGCCTATCTCTTCTGTTCCAATGGCTGAGGGGGAGTCTACTCAGCAAGAGGGTGGTGATACATCTGGTGGTGGTGGTGAGAAAGGGAAGTCAGTGGCTGAAGTACTTAAGGACTTATCTGATGATGAGATCCTATATCTAGAGCCTGACTACTCTAAAGAAGCACAGATCGATGCTCTCTTCAATCTAGAAGAAGGAGAGATCGACTCTGGTGATGACTGGAATGATGAAGATGAGGATGTGGTGATAGAGATTCCCGGGCGACGGGGAAGGAGAGTACGAGTTAGAGGATGGTGAGATCTTTGAAGTACCATCGCTCGAATCTCTGCTCGACACAGGCTCAATTGACATGGCAAGTAATGTTGAAGCTACAACTGAAGCCTCCCCAGTCGACCCTACACCTGTGGACCCCGAGGCACCAAAAGATAAAGACATGCCTTCTGTATCATCTAAGGGTCCAGCTCCTGTGTGGCAAAAGACGTCCATCACAGACAAGCACGGAGCTACAGGTATGATCTTGGCTGTTAGGTTCAAGGAGGACAAGCAGTTATTTGCCATCAAAAGATCTGGGGGGTTCAATACTTGAAACCAACCAGTGAGGCGTTCAACTCTTTGCCCGAGTACGACCTTGTGAACCTCGCAAACCATGACCTGCTGAGTCACTCGAGTCATGCAGTAGCAATGTGGGTAACACTACAGCGGGAAGCAAGATCAGGGAAATTTGAATACTTCAAGCCTCAAGTGCCAGAAGAGTCAAGGATAAGCACGCTGTACATCCTGTGACTAAGAAGCACATAAAAAGATTGGTATACAAGCTAGTGCAATGTGAAACTAAGATTCCCTTGAGCAAGTTATCTCAGGATATTCTTGGTGACATGTGGTACTGGTATGTAGATCCAAAAACGGGCGAGGCTGTGATCATGGAAAAGGTTCGTTCCGAGAGTGGGAACACAGTACCAAAAGAACTGATCAGAATATTTGATGAAGTCTACTTCATCAACTTTTCTGTGAAAGATCTGGAGGTACTAGCGGAACGCTACTGTGTCCACACGGACGAATGGACAAAGCTCCTTGCTTCTAAATATGACAAGGTGATTAAGTTCTGCCTTGATTACAAGAAGAAGATGGAAGCTAAGGGACCAGTGCTGTGAAGACTGAAGATTGAAGACTGAAGACGATGAAGATCCCGAGCTGTTGTCAAGGGGGAGTTTGTTGATGCACTTTCCTGTGACAACGCTCTGGATAGAGTCTTAGTTTGTATTTCTAATATCTGTAATTTGTCTTTGTATGTAAGAGTCGTTATGTAATAGTTTATCGAGTTGTATTTACTTTTACATAGTGTATGTTGCATTTCTTTTAAGTGTTATGCGCACTTACATGTGCGTAGGAGAAAGCTCCTGTGTACTTAGCAAGTACGCAGGAAGACCCATGCATACTTGCTAAGTACGCAAGAGCATTTGGTCCTACACACTTGCTAAGTACGCAGGCATCAGGTCTGTATAAATAGGTTTGGTTCACAGAGGATAAGTACGCAGAACTCAGACCTTAGACGAACTCAGTTTGTTAAGTACGCAATTTGTAATCTCTCTGTAACCGTCGAGTGTTTATAATAGAAAGAGCTTTTATTGTGACTCTCGTGTTTGGTTTACTTTGTTTTAGTTAGACTCTCCGCCTAGTCACAGGTATTCCGCACCCGGTCCGACTAGTAGACCACTTGCATGCAACGATCCGACACACACGAAGGGACCTACAATTAGTCAATAGCCAAAGTGTTACCTGCAGCATTTTGTGCTGCCAGAGCCTCCGCCACACTATTGTTTATTAGTGCCGCTAGCTCCGCTGCCGTCATGTTAATGGTACCTCGACCACCGGCACGACCTCCGCGTCCTCTCCCTGACATGATTCTTCACAATTACAAATGAAAAACAATGAGAAATATATCACATATTAAACATTATTCAGGTATGAATAAGAGGATACAACATCTAATATTTTGAAAATTAAATAAATTGTAAGGCTACAAAATAAATAACTCAAACATTAAACTTCTCATGCTTTTATTGAATGGGAACAACCTTACTCATCTAGGTTTGAAAAGAGAAATAACATAAGCAAAAACAGGCATGAAAAGGAAGATAGAATAGGAAGATCATCAAACATCTTCGTCATCGGAAGAAACATACGATTGTGCATCGTCCATCTCCACCGGTTCTTCTTCGGGTGGCTCCTCCTCCAAGGGCTCCTCCTCAAAGGGCTCTTCCTCAAAGGGCTCCTCTTCAAAGGGCTCCTCCTCGCCATCAGAAAGTGGAATCTCCTCAGGAAACAGAGCTGCTTGCAGTTGGGCTTCCAAGTGAGTCACCCTCTCTTGAAGACCTTCAGCAGTATGGTTTGCTACATGTAGCTGAGCTTCCAGAGCAGCCACTCTTTCCAGAACTCCTCCCATATCATCGTCCGAGGTGTCCACCCTCATCTCCAAATGTTTCACACGATCCACCTAAAGGTTATGGACCTGGTCCGTTACTGCTAGTTCTGCAGTCAAAAGTTCTATCCCTACCTTATTCTCCTCTATTTGAGGCTATCTCTTCAGAATGTCAGGTATTTCATCAATAGCATCTTTCACAATGCTCAACTCCCTAGACATGTAAAATACAAAGGCTGTAAAAGCTTGTTCCATAGTGCATGGCAAGCTAGGTAATGTAGATGATGAGGAAGTAGAACCAAAGTAAGGTGATGGGACATTTCCCATTTCGATCCATCTTTGGATCATTTGCGGGTATGCGTTCCAATTGCGAGCAGGATTCATTGCTTGTGCGCTGCTCGTTTCCCCCTGGTCAACTGAATAATCACTGGAACTAGTCCGGCGCCTTTTGGGCTCCGGGGATGACAGGATAGGTGCCTTATGTCCTGGTGCCTTAGGTGATGGAGGTGGAGTTGACGACATGTTCCTGTAACAATATGTATAAGTGCCAAACATCCAAATGACATGTAACTAATGTGTGAGGCTATAGTCTAGTATGCAATCCTAGTTCTCTATAACCAATGGCTCTGATACCAATCTGTCACACCCCCAATTTCAACTAACGGAGTTTTACCGTTTGGGAAGTGACGAACCAGGATCTCAGACATTAGTTACTTTGAACGACTCTACATGGGACTCAAAATGAAAATATCATAATAATCAGAGTTTCAATGCGGAAGCGTAAAGAAAGTAAATGCGTAAAACACGCGCACCCAAAACGAAATTCCAAAACTCCAAAACGTCCAACCAAACCAAGTACAATATAAAATAATCCAAACAAGCATAAATAAGCCATCATCAAAATAGTTGAATCCCATGCATGCCCTAATGTGCATCTGTGTCTTATCTTAGCGACCTGAGAAAACATGTAAGAAAATATGTCAACACGAGGTTGGTGAGTTCACAGGTTTCAATATATGTAAATAAGCCTTTACCAGATTTATGTTCATTCAGTATGTATCTATAGGTAGCTAACCTATGTTCATGTTTAACTCAAGCGCTCGCAACCGAAGCTGACTGTTTGTTTATTTGCCTCCTGCCAGGTCTATCAACACTGGCGGTGTGAGTAGGCTAACATTTCACACGTTCGATCTCTAATCGAGTTAGCGCGACTAACGCGGGTTGGATTTGTCAAACCCAGTAGTACTACTAAATATTACCTCGCTAAGATCCATATTAACGGTCCGATATAAGATAAGGACTTTCTGTGATAGCGTGTTACGCTTAGCTTTAACATTGATATCATACGAATTACAAAATCTCAAAATCATTTAATCATGTTTTCTCCCCCAAGTTAAAATAGTAAAAGGGGCTGTGAAAACTCACTTGCGTTGCGTTGTAGGTAGTATCACACAAAGGATAAGTTGGAACCACGAGTGTAAGTCTCAAAAGGCTTACAAATGCCCTAAAATTATAAACACATAAATTAGGGATAATAATGGGAATTGTGACAACGACACTGAAGATTAGAACATCTTAAAAGATTCTAAGGATTAACGGGTAGACGAACGTGTCTACGGGAATATCGGTTTCTTAATATAATAAATTAAAAATCAAAGCGTTACGTACCAAACATTAATAACGACTAATGTTAAATAAATAAATTCGTACATCAAAGTCGTTTACAAAAGTTAGGAAAATAATATAATTAAATATATTATTTTTAGGTTCGTAAGATTAACTAAATAATCATTTGTGGCAAAAATAATAAATATATTATTTTTATTCAAGGTAAGGACCACGAGTAAATAATATTACAATTATGTTATAAAATAGTTTAAACGTCTCACGATGTATAAAACGATACGAAATAATGTACATATATATATATATATATATTATTTAATAGGATTAGTCACGGGTTGAAAATAATATAAACATATTATTTTATACGAAGTTACAGTTTGAATATAATATAAACATATTATTTTATACGAAGTTACAGTTTGAATATAATATAAACATATTATTTTTAAAAGTGGTAATAATATAAAATGGGTTAATAATTCAAACTCGGGCCTACGGGTTGTTTTTCGGGCTAAAACACATCCATATAATATTATAATATTATAGGGTTTGATTTTTATATTAAAATAATACAAGAAAATTGTTTAAAAAGAAAACAGTGTGGAGAGACTCGAACCCGGGTCTCTCCCACACAAGCACAAACACTTAACCAGTCCCGCCCGCTAGGGTCATCGCAATAGGATCCGGATCTGATTAGTTTTAACACTAAAGTATCGGGTGTTCTTCCCCCTTAACGATACTCGGTCCAAACCAGTCCAAATGCCATCGAATTCGACCACGATTGGAAGCAATTGCATAGGGGTTTTGATAATCGGGGTATTGCGAACATGTGTGAGAGTTTAATCGCAACAACAATGAGTCTGGGTCGGTTAATTCTTGATTTGGAATCCCGAAACCCTAGATGTGAACCTATAACCAAATCGAATGATTCTGATGATAAAACTTGTTAGAATTATAGGGCTTTTATTAGAAATGCAATTGCGAAACTGTTAGCATAAATTAATTTGATTTAAAACGCGTGTGGATTAGGATTCGATTAAACAGGAAACTCATGAACCCTAGATCTTTGATATTGATCAATTCGATATTGGCATGGGTTAAATTCATAGGGCTTTTAACTAGTGAGAAGTTGCGATTCTAACCATACCATTTAATTAGATTGAGACTGAGTCGGGAGTAGGATTCGATTAGACCGAGTTCACATGAACCCTAGATTCTTGTTCTTAACAAATTCGATGTTATACGGTCAAATTAGCATAGGGTTATTGATATAGACACTAAATCAAAACTGTAGGTGTAAGAAATTACCAGAATGGAGATGGAATTGATGGTGAACGACTAAAACGGACTTCGACGATGAAGAACTTGATTTTCGGCTACTGTAATTCCCTCTCCGATGGAATTGAACGGTGAAGAGGTTTCAGTACTGCTCGTTTAGTGAGCGCAGGTGTTTAATTTGTGAAATGGTATACGAACTAGACGAATTTGAGGAGAAATCGACGATTACGACATAACTATCCATAATTCTGTTTAATTCTCGCATAATGATGTTTTTAATTACTCAATGATGGTTGTTTATGCTAATTAAATGTGTTAGCAGTTAAGATTTCAAAAGGGAATGGGTTAATCGAGTGAATTTGGATCATGCTCGAATGTGTTGACTTTCAAAACTCAACAGAAATCAAGAATGGGTTAAATACACTACTAGTCCCTCTAGTTTCCTGTTCTTAACTTTGAATTTAGGCAAAAAAGGTCCTTGAGGTTTGAACTAGGTTAAGAACTTGTTAGTTTGACTTATCAAAAGTCAACAGAATAGGTTTTGACCAATTACATTTCTAATCCTTGTAGTTTGAAGTCTAGATAAAGACATAATTAGTCCTTGAAGTTTGACTTAGTTTAATTAGGCTAAACTTTAACTGGATTTGGTTAACGGAGTTAACCTGGAAAATTCCGAATTGTCACATCATGCGTACTTGATAAGTACACAGGATCCTCTTCATGCGTACTTGATAAGTACGTAGGATCCTCTTCATGCGTACTTGATAAGTACGCAGGATCTGCTTCCCCGCAAAAAACCCTAACTTTCGCATTCGGGTCTGATCACGTCAAGATCCCGAACTTGTTTACATTTAATTTTTGGGATGTTACAAGTCTACCACCCTTACAATAGGTTTCGTCCCCGAAACCTATCATAAGTCAAATAGTTGAGGGTACAACTCCCTCATTTCCATCTTCATTTCCCAAGTGGCTCCCGACCCCTTTCGATGCTTCCATTGTACTTTAACCAATTGGATAATCTTATTACGCAAACGCTTCTCCTTTCTGTCTAAAATGGCCACGGGTTCTTCGATGTAGTTAAGGCTGTTGTCGACCTCGATGTCAGTAAGTGGTACGTGAGCCGATTCATCCGCCAAACACTTTCGCAAGTGTGATACATGGAAGATAGGATGAATTCCACTTAATTCATCAGGCAACTCTAACCAATAAGCGACTTCACCAACCCGAGCCATTATCCTGAATGGTCCGACAATCCTCGGACTTAACTTTCCTCTCTTCCTGAATCGTATGATTCCCTTCCAGGGTGACACTTTCAACATTACTCTATCCCCAACATCAAACTCAATAGGCCTTCATCGTTTATCCGCGTAGGATTTCTAACGATCTTGAGCGGCCTTCATTCTTGCTTTGATTTGATCAAACCTTTCCGACGTTTCTTTTACGACTTCAAGACTTCCTAATTCCTTCTGTCCAATCTCACCCCAACAAATCGGGGTCCTGCATCTTCTCCCATACAACATTTCGTAAGGCGGCATGCCTATAGTCGTGTGATGACTATTGTTGTAGGAGAATTCGGCTAACGGTAGATGACTGTCCCAACTGCCGCCAAAATCGATAATACAAGCGCGAAGCATATCCTCCAATGTATAAATGGTCCTTTTGGACTAACCATCCGTTTGTGGGTGGTATGCCGTGCTGATATTAAGCCTCATGCCCATCACCTCGTGAAATCTTTTCCAGAACCTCGATGTGAATCGTGTGTCCCGGTCAGATACGATCGTCAAAGGCATCCCATGCCGTGCTACTACTTCGTTAATAAATACTTCCGCTAACCTTTCCGACGAGAACGTCTCGCGAATAGGTAGGAAATGAGCATTCTTCGTTAAACGGTCCACAATTACCCAAGTGGTGTCATGACCTTTAGCTGTGCGAGGTAGCTTGGTTATGAAGTCCATGGTAATGTGTTCCCACTTCCAATCCGGTATGTCAAGTGGTTGAATCTTTCCATATGGTTTCTGGTGTTCAGCCTTCACGTGCGAGCAAGTCAAGCACTTGCTTACGTACTTTGTCACTTCGTGTTTCATTCCAGGCCACCAGTATTCCTTCCTCAGATCTTGGTACATTTTGTTGGTACCGGGGTGGATAGAGTATCGAGACTTATGAGCCTCATCCAATATTTTGGTTCTAAGCTCGCCACCCATAGGTATCCATACCCGCCCAAAACGTGTCCTAACACCAAGGGTGTTATATTCCAACTTGTCCTATTGGCCAACCATCATTTCCTTCTTTACGTTTTCTTCCTTAAGTGCTTCATCTTGAGCTCTTTCAATTTCCCTCATCACATCTGATGTTACCACTAACTGGCAAGCTTTCACTCTAATAGGAGCAGGCACATCCTTTCGGCTTAGAGTGTCTGCCACCACGTTTGCCTTTCCAGGCTGGTATATGATTTCACAGTCATAGTCTTTCAGTAGTTCCAACCATCGTCTCTGTCTCATATTAAGTTCCCTTTGTTCGAAGAAGTACTTCAAACTTTTATGGTCAGAGTAAATAGTAAACTTCACCCCGTAAAGGTAGTGCCTCCCGATTTTTAATGCGAATATGACAGCAGCAAGTTCCAAATCGTGAGTCGGGTAATTGGCTTCGTGAACTTTCAACTGCCGCGACGCATATGCAATCACTCTACCGCGTTGCATCAACATGCACCCTAATCCCTGACCCGAAGCGTCAGAGTATACCACCAAGTCTTCATTGCCCTCGGGAATGGCCAAGACTGGAGGTTTGGTTAGCTTCTCTTTCAATTCCTTAAATGCCTCATCCTGGGTCGAACCCCATTCGTACTTTACCTCCTTCCGAGTCAACTTTGTCAATGGCGAAGCTATTTTCGAGAAATCCTGGATGAATCTCCGATAGTAGCCTGCCAATCCCAAGAAACTACGGATTTCAGTTGGCGTCTGAGGAATATTCCATTCCCTTACCGTCATTATCTTCACTGGTTCAACCATAATGCCAATCGGGTTAATGACATGACCTAGGAATTGGACCTCCCTAAGCCAGAATGTACATTTGGAGAACTTAGCATACAGCTTTTCCTTCTTCAGAGCTTCCAATACCTCCTTCAAGTGACACGCGTGATCACCCTCATTCTTGGAGTAGATGAGGATATCATCGATGAACACGATTACCGATCGGTCCAGCATTGGTCGACAAACTTTATTCATCAAATTCATGAACGCTGCGGGGGCGTTCGTCAATCCAAAAGACATTACGTGAAACTCAAAATGTCCATAACGCGTGCGAAATGCAGTTTTTTGTATGTCTTCTTCCCTCACCTTCAACTGATGGTAGCCGGATCGAAGTTCGATTTTTGAGAACCAACTTGCGCCTTGCAATTGATCGAACAGGTCGTCGATCCTTGGTAAAGGGTACTTGTTCTTCACCGTTCGTTTCTTCAACTCGCGATAATCAATACACATTCTCATCGAACCATCCTTCTTCTTCACAAACAACACCGGAGCACCCCAAGGGAGATGCTCGATTGTATAAATCCCTTCTCAAGTAGTTCGTCTAATTGGGCCATAAGTTCTTTCATTTCCACTGGTGCTAGTCGATATGGAGCCTTAGCCACGGGCTGGGCATTTGGTACTAAGTCGATTCGAAATTCAATCTCTCTGTCGGGTGGTATCCCAGGCAAATCCTCTGGAAACACCTCCGGGTACTCGCATACCACGGGTACATCGTCTAGTTCATTCACTTCCTCACACTTGTCAATCACATACACCAGATAAGCCTCGCATCCGCGCCTCAAGTAATCTGTTGCCTTAATCATCGAGATGACGTTTGGCATCGGGGCGTCACGATCTCCAAAAATCTCGACTTCGCTACCATCCGGAGCCTTGAGTCGGATTATCTTTCGTTTGCATATAATTTGCGCTTCATTGGCAGTTAGCCAATGCATACCTAACACGACATCGAACCCACCCAAAACCATAACAAACAACCTGACAGGGAACCTATGACCTTCTATTTTTATCGTGGAGTTGTCAACTACATTGGTCACTCTCGCAGTTCTACCCTCAGCGGTTTCTACGCTAAAGGCCCTTTCTAGCTTACTCACAGTGTACTTCACTCGTTTACAAAAAGTCGCAGACATAAAACTCTTACTGGCACCTAAATCAAATAACACAGAAACAAAAGTGTAGTCGATGATGAACGTACCTGACGCCACATCAGGGTCTTCCCTGGCTTGTTCTTGCGTCAGTGCGTACGCACGAGTCTTTGCTCGGGGCCTCTCTTCTTTCTTCTCTGGGCCTTTCCCTTTCCCGGCTTCACCCATCCTGGGCTTGGTGCATTCCCGGCTCATATGACCGCTTTCACCACAATTATAACATTTAATGCCTTGCCTGCATTCATGGGAGTAGTGCCCAGTCTTGCCACATTTGTAGCATAGATTTGTCCCTAGCCGACATTCACCCGTATGTCTTACCCCACATTTTCCACAGACTGTCGTCTCGCCTACCCTGGCCAGTTTGTCCCGAGCCCCAAACAACCTCCCACCCGATCGCTTAGCGGGAAAACTAAGCTTCCTCTTGGGCTCTTCAATGGCAACGACATTCAGTGCCAGATCATCAAATACCATTGCGCTCAGTTCTACTACCGAATCGTAGGTAGTAGGGGCGTTTGCTTTAACATAGGTGCGGACCTGGTCCGGAATCCCTTGAATGTAACAGGAAATCTTTCTTTCCTCAGTCGTGATAAGGTGTGGCACCAGATGTGCCAGTTCATTGAACCGTGTGGTGTACTGCCGGTGCGTCATGCTCCCGGCATTAATCCCCAGAAATTCTCTTTCTACCTTTTCGATCTCATTCCTTGGACAGATATTCTTGATCACCAAAGTTTTCAAATCCGACCACATCATTGCATCCACAGTCTCATCCCCTTTGGCTTGACGTACACCTTCCCACCAATAGGATGCTTCCTCTCTCAAGGAGTTAGCAGCAAATTTCACAACTTGGTCTGCTCGACACTCGCTCAAACGGATGGCGGCTTCCATACGTATCACCCAGTCAAAAGTAGCCATCGCGTCCTTTTTTCCAGTGAGGACCGGTGGGTCACACACTTTAAATAACTTGTAGTCGCATCCGCGTGCAGGCGGCGCGTTGTCAGTCTCGTTGTTCTGGGCACCAATTACCGCACTAGACCCACCCTCCCCATTAACCTTCTTCAATGCTTCTGCCAACAGACCTGGCAGAGAAGTTGTAGGATCGTGAAATTACAAGATGGTTCTGTTCTTAGTTGAAATTGGTGGAAACAATAAAAACTACACAAGTGTAATCGAGTAAGCAGAAAGAATACTTTTAAGAACACTTTTGTATTAAGCTTTTGCAGATAAACGATTACAATTGAAAAACTCAATCAAAAGACATACAACGCACACTTACAATGAAGTGTTTACAGATTATTTATACTCACTTAGAATCAAGACAGCCCCTTGATTCTAAGGATCAGATCTAACACAGACCGTTGATCTGTTGTATCTAGCTAACTATTACACGTTTTGTCTATATCTAGTTAACTTTATTGAAGCGTCTTCTTTATGCATCATTACTTGCATGCTTGGAGAAGAGCATTGTTGTCCGTCATTGGTTGTGCCATTGAGGTTCCTTCTGCTTTGAGTGTGTCAGTTGCTTTTGCAGAAAGTTGTCAGTGACGCTTGGTACGGATAGTCAGCTGTAACGATTTATCTTCAAGGTACAAGGCTCTCAGCAACAAAGATGTTGATCAGCAGCAAGATGTAACCATCCAAAGCTGCTGATGATTTGCCTGTCAGAAGCATCAAGTGTTGATGCTGCTGAGAAGCCTATCCGCAGCAACTTTGGTCTTCAGCAGATAAGGCTATCCGCAGCAGATTTGTTCTTCAGCAGGAGAACAAGTATTCGCAGCAGATAAGCTTGTCCGCAGCAGTTTGTTGGTCAGCAGCAAACTTTGAGATCAGCAGCATTTGTACTTAGAGAATTTTGTAGCCATCAGTCTTTGGTTCTACAAACTCCCCCTAGACTGATGCTACCAAAATTCTCTTACTTCCTTTGTTGCTGAAGCTTTTGCATATAGCTGACTATTCTTTCAACTTCATATCCTCTCTGGTCCATGCTGGGATTGTTAAGAGGAAGCTCAGATAGAGTCTTAATGTCTTTGCTTGCCATTTTAAAGATAGCTTTGCTTGAACACCTCATCTTCTGTCCTTTAACATCTGTTAGAGTGAATTCATTCTTCTCAGCATTGTAGGACCAGCTGATGAATGGAGTGTGGGATTGAAGAGGTTTGGCATCAGTGATTTCATCTTTGCTGGGGGTTGAAGTAATGTCTGATTGCCAGCAAAAGATGTCTCCCACCTTCATTCTCAGGTTCAGAGGATTTACCCAGCTCCATCATTCTTCTTAGATCAGAATCTGGAAGCTGTAGTACCTCATCAACAGAAGTATAGATTGATCTTTTAGCTTCTGTCCTCCCCCTGAACACTTTAAACCATTGGTCTTCAGGGCAGTATGACCATCTGATTATTTCTCTTGAGTCTTCAGGTTTGGAAGTGGGTTTATTTTTCTTTTTGGGAGGTTGTTGATGAGTAGGAGCTGGGTGTGTGGATTTGGACTTTGAGGGAGGAGAGGAGGGAGGTCTAGGAAGGAGAGTGGAAGGTTGTTGGATTGAGGAAGTGTTGGGTTTCTTTGATTTCCTTTCTTCTTCTTGAATGTTTACCCTTTTCTTGGAGCCTTTCTTCTCCAATCTTTCTTCCTCATCCTTCTTGACTTTAAAATAGAGGGCTTGCAGGTTCATGAAATTCATGGGACCTAGCCTCTTTCCACTCTCTCCTCTAGCCTTAAAGAAGTCAATCATGACTTTCCTTTCTTCATGGGTCCGTTTATTAAAGGCAATGGTCTTTTTGGACTTTTGTTTGGCTTTTTCTTCTTCTTCAGCCTGTTTCTTCTTTGCCAATTGACCTTGCTGACCCATGAAGGCTCTGTAGATTTCTTTATTTGATAGTTTCTCAAGGTAGTCTGCATCCTCACCTTGAGAAACTAGAGCCTTTACCCACTCCTCTCTCATTTCTTTGGCTAGTTCAGAATCAGTTATTCTGAACTTAGCCTCTTCCTTCTTCTTCTTTTCTATTTTTTCTTCTTCTTTATCAAATTGTTCCTGCAGTTGAAGAGCAAGAGCTTCATTTTCTTCAATCTGATAAACTGCAGGAATCTTTATCTTCAGAGCATCCAACTGTTTTGCATACAGTTGGATCTGTTGTTCTCTGAGGAGAATGGCTGTGATTCTATCTTGAGCTTTCTTAGTTTCAGCCATCTCCTCTTCTCTTCTTCTTCTTCTTTCTTCTTTCTCTTTCTTTTCTCTTTGTAACCTCTCTTCGTCTTCTTCGGTTATAATTCCCTTTCCCTTTTCTTTGTTGGACGCCTCTGCTTCGGCTTCACTGATCACAACAGCAGATGATTGTGCCGCTGTGGGAATCTCAGCCTCAGCTTCATTGGCAATTTGAGAGGTTGATAAGGGAAAGTTATTAGCTTCATCTGTTTTGCACTCAGGACTTGTAAGTTCTATCAGAATTTCTTTAACAGTGGATCTTGATTCATAAGTAGCAGCAAAGATGTCTACTCGAGTGGAAGCCGAGTCAGAATCAGTGTCAGAATTTGACACATATACCGCTTCAGCAATCTTTCCTTCTTGTTCAAGATGTGCTCTGACAGTAGCCATCATTGCCTGGCTTTCGAGGGAGTTGACATTGCAGATATTTACTCTGAGTTGAAAGATCTTGTAAAGAAAGTCTGTAGGAAGTAGCAGGATGTTCCTGGTGTTGATGGTGAGAGATGAGCCGTTGCTTAGCAGAAAGGTGTGGTCAAGAGACTTAGTGCTTACCCATCCCAGCACATCTAAGTCCTTGACAATAGAGTTGTACAGAAATCTTCTTAAGCACAGAACTTCTTCTTCAGTGAGAAGACTGCTCCTTATTATTTCAAGTCTTCTAGGAGTCAGTCTTCTTTCTGCTGCTGTTGAAGATTCAGGATAGGCTACCCTTTTTGTTGCTTGCATTTGTCTTTGAAAGTTGGGTAGACTATCCTCCATCAAGTCAGAGAACCTGCCGATGGCAAGTTCTGCTGAGAGGTCCGTTGAGTTGTTGATGCATTGTAGGTGGTATAGGTGAAGGACTTGGATGATGTTGAGAAAGTCCCAGTTTAGCTCTTCTACTTCGCTAAACTCCTAACCAATCCAGAACCTCTCAGATTTTCCATCATACCCCCAAGCTAGTATTGTATCAAACTCTAGCTGTGTTAAAGTCAGTGGAAATTGGGGGGGCAGTGGAGTGACTTATGATGGCTGCTACTTCAGGGATGATGCTGAAAGATGTATATGTTTGTTATGTGTCTTCAGCATCATTCATCATCTCATCAACAGCCCTGACGACTAACTTCCAGTCTTCAGATGTTTCTTCTTCTTCGTTATCTGAAGCTGGCAAGTCATGGACATGTACAAAAGCAGGCTTGAAAAGTGTACATTGAAATGCAGCCTGCTCTTGAATCCAGTCATCAAGACTGTCTGAGTCTTCCTCCATTGGGACCATCTCCCCCTTTTTGGTTGCATCAGTGGACAAATAAGAATCAGTTTGGGTGCCCACTGATACAAGAGAGTGAGAAGGTACAGTTGGGCATTGATGGGCTTCCTGCATAGAGACTTGGTGTCTTAGTTTGGACACTTCAGCCTCTAGCATAGCCACCATGGCCGTCAATTCCAAGTTATGAAGTTTCAGTCTGTCCTCATCCACAGTTATGGAATCCTTGGATCTAGATGGGGCCTCAGGCCTAGCCTCTTCATCCCCATCACCCATGGTTTCTTGGCACCTGGGATTCCTCTCAGTGAGGGGAGTTTCCAAGGAAGCATCCTCACTGTGAGTTGCCATGGTTGAGGTCTTAGCAATGTTGTCACTGTCCTCCTGGTTATTTGATGGACCAGCAGTAGTGACAGCCTCTTCCACATCCATTCTGTCATAACTCCTAGAGTGGACCTTCAGGGTAGAAGAACTTGGGATGGGTGTGTTGGAAGCAAGATCAATCAGTACCTACGAGATGGTGGTAGTTGGAGAAGGTACATCATCTTGATCAGGTTCCTCAACACTTAAGTTCAGAAGAGAAAAGAAAGGCTCAGGGGGTTGTTCTATAAATCCGGGAAGTGATCATGATCCTAATAGAGAGACATCCAAAAGAGTCTCCCTAATAATGTGGCTTTCCCTTATGATATTCTCACCAGAATGTTGTGCTTCTGAGTGAGGGCTGTTAGGTTGGGTTTGGGCCTTGGAGGCAAGAGAAGAAGGAGTTCTCTTGCCTCTTTTCCTAGTATATGTCGTTGCAACCGGGGCCTTGTGTTCCGGTTGAACGATAACATCCAAAACAGGTGTAAGTAATTTTTGTGCATGTGCATCCTCAGTAGTATGCACAGGGGTTCGAATGGTTGAAGCAGACTGTTGTTCAGGATGTGGGGTGGAGGGTGTGGGATCAGTATCAGCTGGGATTGCTGAACTATCACCCGGGGTACTCTGTATGTTCAGCATTGTAGATAACAATGGAACATTGACCCCTGAGAACTTTTTGGAAACAGTTCTCATGCTTTGAAAAATATTATTTTTATGTCCCAACATGATGTAGATTCTTGCAGGTTTTGAAAGTTCTTTTAGTTCTTGATTGAAAACTTCCTGCAAGAATCTTGGGTACGTAAAAAATTGCTGCTTTGCACCCTCTTGAAGGTTATATCTCAAACCCTCAAAGATGAGGTGTGTAAAGTTGAAGCCTTGGTTAGTGACCATACCATGGAAAGCGGAGGCAAGTGCAGAGCTCACCTGATGCCATCCACTCCTCTTTTGAGATATGCATTGGAGAAGAGTGTGACAAAGATACTTCCACGGAGGGCCCATCAGTGCCTTCTCGATCGTATACTCGGTTTGATTTTCAGTGTATCCAATGGAGACAAAGGTCCTCATGTATTCGTCCTTCGAGTATGAGATGGCTGCTCCCTCATCTTGAAGCTTAAGATGTTTTCTGAGTGTGGCTTCTAAGATGGTGATATCCTTGCCGTCTACTTTGGATTTAATTTGGGGAATTCCCTGTTCGGTTGAGTAGACGGCGGTACTCCAGAAATCCTCCATGTGAGGGATATATATGGTAGGGTTGGTGGTGAGGGCAAAGTAGATCTTTAATCGACATAAGCAAGCGATCATATCGTCAAATCCTTCGGATTTCTTTCCTTTGGTAAGATATGCTTTAAGGTTTTGGTATGGGGAGAACTTATCATCAGGGTTATTGATGTCTGCCATTGTTGTTTGATTTGGAGGGAAGGTCAGAATATGGGAGGCTTTGAATGTTTTAAAGATGAAGGGCTTTGAATATGGTGGGGACTTGAGAAAAAGTGATGTGGGATTAGGGTGAAATTGAAGGTGAAGAGGTGGTAAGGAAATTTGATTCGTTCTTATAACGGTAGAAGGGGGAAAAAGCAAAATGACTTGTACAGTACAACCCAATTCACCTTTTATTGTTACAGTTGTAATACACCGAGGCAGTCATGGTAAAGACCGACGGGAATTTTAACAGCGGGTAAAAGTTAATTTGGACTTAAATTTACCGATCAGCAGCAAACTTGATTGTTGTGGATGCGGAATGTTAAGTCTTTCAGCAGTAAACTTATCTGCTGTTGATGGATATAATAATCCGCAGCAAGGATGTTGCTGCTGACAGTCTTAAAGAAATCCGCAGGAAACTTGTTCCTGCTGATAACTTAAAGCAGTCAGCTGCAAATCTTTTGCTGCTGAGAATTAAACTTGTCAGCAGCTGAAGGACAAAAATGCTGCTCACTTATAACTTTTATTTACAATAAGGGACAGACACATTTACAACAAAGGATAGACGCATTCAACTGAACCAATGATGATGCTTGGTGGTTTCTTTGCCTTCCATTGATGAGTTGGTGGTTTTCCAGCTCTCTTTGCCTTTTCAGCAGCAGAAGCTGCATCTAAGGACTTTGACTGATCACAAGCGGATTTTGTTGCTGCTGATGGTTTTACTTGAGCACCTCCAGACTTTGCTGCTGAAGGCTTTCCTTTTGGTTGCTTGGGCTTTACTCGATCAGCGGCAGTTTTGTTGGCAGCTGATGGTTTAAGAACAGACTTATGTCTGTCCTTCTTCATCTTACTAATGGGCTTTTGTATAATTTGGGGTGGAAGAGGAATTTGACTGAAAGGATTAAACTTACAGTTTGCAACAAAGTGATCTGATTCACCACAGATGATGCAAGATTGTAGAGGTTTTGACAACTACTCACTTGGTGGAGAGAGAGAGTTTCTGAATTGAGTTGTCTTAGCTTCAAACCTTCTTACCTGTTTGTTCTTATTTGTCTTCTCAAAAGCATGTTCTTGAGGTTTCTTTGCTTCTGAAGGCAGTAGAAGCAGGTGTTGGCAGTGTGATTGTATTTCCCACACACAAAGCATGATTTCGCCAGTTTGTCCCTTTGAAAGTACATATAGTCCTTTCTTTTGAACAAGTCTTTGAAATTCCAGGGATGTGCTTTGTTATGCTCAAAGGTGGCTTCTTCCAATATCTTTTGAACATATGGAACCCTCTCTCCAGGCGTATGACATGTGTCAAACACCTTCTTTGGTTGGATTGAAGTTGAGGACTGCCCCTTTTCAATTTTTAGCTTCCTACCTTCTGGAGGATAACTAATTTTGATTTGTTTGAAAGGTGTAGGAACTGGTACTGAAATGGCTGGCACTGGTGCTGAATGGATAATGGGGACTTCATCTTTAGTCAGAATAACTTGAGGTGCAGGAGGAGATAAAGCTTCACTTGTTTCAGAGGAGTCAGAGCAAGTTGATTCAGACTCTGATGAGGTAGTGCATTCTTGCACCAGAGGTTCATCCTTAGAGGGATCAAGATTTTTGTTGACCATATCAAGATTTGCAAGATTGAAGCTTGGTTCATGGATGGCAACGTAGTCAGCAGGAGGTGCAACGGCTTGATATTGTTCAACATGATACCCTAGACCAGTTTTTACCTTTTCATGAATTTGAGCATTCAAAAGTCTTTGCAGCTTTTTGGATGCAAATTCATATTTGTCGACATGAACTTTCTGTTCTGCCAATTCTGCTCTGGTAGCTTTTAATCTGGTCAGTAGATCATCAATCTGAGTTTCAAGATTGGTTTGTTCATGTCTTATTGATGAAATCTCTTTCTTTAGGCAGTTAATTTTTTCTTTGTAACTGTCTTCGACCTTTTTGAATTCAGATTTCATTTGATGAAACTCTTCATTTTGATCTATGAGGTTTTGATTATGCTTTCTGTAGCCTAAAACCTTATCAATACAGGCTTGGGAACATAGATGTTCATATACCTGAGGCGGTATTTCAGTTTGCCCTAGGTGCCTTGCATTCTCTAGCAAAATGACCCAGTTGGTTACAGTTGTAACATTTCAATTTACTTTTATCCAAGCCAACTCTGGTGTTGGAGCTGTTGCTTGGAATGGGTCTTCCGGTTCTAGAGTAGAACCTTTTTGCTCTTATAGAGAGCATGGCATACGAGTGCTGTATATCCATTTCTTCTAGATCATCTGGATGGAAGCACTCAAGATCCTCCTTGATAAAGTACATGTTGCTTGAGTTTTCAGAAACAAAAGCAGCAGAGGTTGAGGCTTGAGAAGGAGTTTCAAGAAGAAATGGTGATGTGTTTGTTTTAGAGGTAGGAGTTTGAGGATGTGTGACTATGGGAGGATAGTAGTTGCTAGTACTAGGACCTGAGTGCTCAGAGTGAAAAGCAGAAGAGGTGGTGGTGGATGTTGAAGCTGTTTGGTAGCTTGAGCTCCTTTCCTTGGCCTGAATCATTTCTAATTCATAGGTTTTGAGCATACCAAATAGCTCAGTCATCTGAAGAGACTTCAGATTCTCAGTTCTTCTGATGGACACTGTGTAGAGTGTCCAGCAACTAGGTAGAGATCTGATGAATTTCTTAAAAATGTCTTCATCTCTAACTTCACTTTTGAGCACTACAACTCACCTACAAGATAAGTATATCTGTTATATAGAACAGTTAGAGACTCACCTTCCTTCCAGACGAAATTTTCATAATGTTGCTTAAGGATGTCTCTTCTGTTTTCTTTGACTTCCTCAGATCCAGCAAACATCTTCTCGAGGGCCTCCCAGAGCTCTTTGGCGGTTTTGTAACTTCTGAAGTTATGAAAAACTTCATTTGGAAAGCACATTTGGATAGCTCCTAGTGCCTTGAAGTCCACCTCCATCTTTTTTACATCCTCTTCTGAGTACTTGGAGGGCTCCTTTGGAAATGATGGTCCTCCAGAGTCAGCAGATGCCACCATGGGAATGTAGGGTCCATCCCTGATGGATTTCCACATTCCGTACTCCTGATAGCAGAAAAAACTTTCCATGCGATTTTTCCACATGTCGTAGTCTTCACCAGACACCAATCTTGGTGGTCGGTTGATGATGCCGATGTCTTCAGCTTTGTGCCATCTTTGTTCTTGGTGACTTGATGAAAGAGAGAGAGTTTAGAATAGAACCAGAAGTGATTAAACAGGTGTGAGTTTGTTTAATCTGAGCCAAAGCTCTGATACCACTTGTAGGATCGTGAAATTACAAGATGGTTATGTTCTTAGTTGAAATTGGCGGAAACAATAACAACTACACAAGTGTAATCGACAAAGCAGAAAGAATACTTTTAAGAACACTTTCGTATTAAGCTTTTGCAGATAAACGATTACAATTGAAAAACTCAATCAAAAGACATACAACGCACACTTACAATGATGTGTTTACAGATTATTTATACTCACTTAGAATCAAGACAGCCCCTTGATTCTAAGGATCAGATCTAACACAGACCGTTGATCTGTTGTATCTAGCTAACTATTACACGTTTTGTCTATATCTAGTTAACTTTATTGAAGCGTCTTCTTTATGCATCATTACTTGCATGCTTGGAGAAGAGCATTGTTATCCGTCATTGGTTGTGCCATTGAGGTTCCTTTTGCTTTGAGTGTGTCAGTTGCTTTTGCAGAAAGTTGTCAGTGACGCTTGGTATGGATAGTCAGCTGCACGATTTGTCTTCAAGGCACAAGGCTGTCAGCAACAAAGATGTTGATCAGCAGCAAGATGTAACCATCCAAAGCTGCTGATGATTTGCCTGTCAGCAGCGTCAAGTGTTGATGCTGCTGAGAAGCCTATCCGCAGCAACTTTGGTCTTCAGCAGATAAGGCTATCCGCAGCAGATTTGTTCTTCAGCAGGAGAACAAGTATCCGCAGCAGATAAGCTTGTCCGTAGCAGTTTGTTGGTCAGCAGCAAACTCTGAGATCAGCAGCATTTGTACTTAGAGAATTTCGTAGCCATCAGTCTTTGGTTCTACAGAAGTCTTCATCAACTCTGTGAACTCTCGAGCTATAGCTGCTGTCACTTCTGGTTCAAAAGTGAAAGGTTGTTCGTCAACCAGTGTCTGCTCAGTTCCATGCACACTAACCGCCGGTTCAGTGTGAACACTTCCTTCTTCACTATACTCTTGGCGCGCAGGGGTCCTGCCGCGCCCACCGTTACGTCCACCAGTACGGCCCCCACCACGCCTCCGCTCTTTCGTCCCGCCATTTCATTCTATAAGACAAGGAATCCAATCTCATCACGCTAGTAAACAAATAAAATTCAACAAGCACTGTAAGATGTTAATATACACTTGCCATCTGCAATTAACCATTACACTACCTTTCGATTTCTATTTAACCACCTTTGTGATTCCATCAGAACACAAGTCCTTACCTAACCCTTTCTAAGGCATACTGTATATGTAAATATATACTACCTTCATACCTGATGCTGTGGCTCGAGTTACCCCTACTGGCATCCGCTTTCGGTCCCGTTCACAGTTTAAGTTCAGACACTGGGAGTGTCCGAATCTCTCAAACTATTGCTCTGATACCAACTTGTAAGGCCCCATACCCGGGAGGCCTCACTTGTTAGATTTACTCATTCACACACAGTTCTTAAACTTGAATATCAAATAACGCAGCGGAAAATGCTTCATTAAACATAACCATTACATTGTTTAACATGCGGAAGCGTAACATAGTCTATTACATAAACATAACATAAGTTAATCATAACGGGATGCCAGTCTTCATCTCATCCGGGTAACTCATCAAGCCGCCCAGCATCACCTTCCATCATCAAAACCTGCCTTAACCTGAATGTGCATACTAAAAAGTCAGCTACGCTGGTGAGTTCTAGCTTTACATAAAACTTTAACATAATCATTTTTCCAAAAAACATAACATACATTTGTTTAACAAAAGCGTACGTAAAACATGCAATAACTTAACATCATCATAACATCGTAACATAACATCATAACATAAGTCAACATGAACCGAATCTGCGCCTTCTCGTAACCGTCAATTCCATACATCGCATACCAGCGGATGAACTTAAGGCTCGTTACCCCTAAGTCATCCATCACACAGGTCCCCTAAGGCTCGTTACCACTAGGTGGACCAAACATATGTCTCCTAAGGCTCGTTACCTCTAGGTAGACCAACATATGTCTCCTAAGGCTCGTTACCTCTAGGTAGACAGAACATAACATAGGCACTATTTCCCCGCAAGGAATAGTACCTTCCATCGGGATCCCGGTAATCCCATGGGTGACTGTCGTCACCCCATCATCAACCAGTTGTACAACCGTTAGCCAGCCACAAAGGCCCCCCGTAAGGGTGAGGCCAATACATACATACATACATACCTTAGCTCCCGTAGGAACTCGTGGCAGATTCGTTCATTCGTGACTTTCATAAAACCTTTACCTCTTTTTAGTTAAAGCATTCGTACGTTTTATTAAACAAAACATCATCTCTTTCGTAAACCTTTCGTAAACTTCATTTGGAAAATCATTTCATAAACATCATCCCGTAAACATCATTTCGTAAATATCATATCGTAAACATCATATTGTAAACATCGTTTCGTAAACATCATATCGTAAACATCACATCGTAAACATCGTTTCGTAAACATCATTTCGTAAACATCATTTCGTAAACCTCGTTTCGTAAACATCATTTCAAAACATCATTCTGTACGTATGCACACCAGCCCAAAAACATTTAATTAAAACATTTAAAGAAGGGCTTCTAGAACTCACCTTATAAGCTAGCCTCGGTTGTCCTAAACGAAGGTCCAACAACGCCACTTCCGATCTGAATTGATTAGTTACATACACATCAGACCAAATCCCGACTCTAACGGTTTAACCATTCTAAACATACTGACTTTACTTAACCAGCCTGATGCCTACGCACTTAGCAAGTGTGCAAGGCCTTGTTCTTGCGTACTTAATAAGGGCGCAGACTTTGCTTCATGCGTACTTGATAAGTACGCAGGACCCTCTTCATGCGTACTTGATAAGTACATAGGATCCTCTTCATGCGTACTTGATAAGTACGCAGGATCCTCTTCGTGCGTACTTGATAAGTACGCAGGATCTGCTTCCCCGTAAAAAACCCTAACTTTCGCATTCGGGTCTGATCACGTCAAGATCCCAAATTTGTTTACATTTGAAACGTTTGCTTTTCATTAAGGAACTCAAATCTATGTTTTTCTTCCAATTTCATCCGTAAAAACGTTACCTTTTCGTCCAAAACCCGAAAAACCCTAAAACGAACAAAAACTCAGATCTAGGCTAGACCGTTACCTGTATCGAGCTTCTGATCCGGAGGTTCTTCTCACAAGCTCTGGAGCTACACACTTCTTCAATCTCTGGTCGATCCGCTAACTTTCTTTGTCTATGGTTTCTCTCTCTAGATATTGCAAATGAGAGAAATGGGTGGTGACCTTGGCTATTTATAGGGGAGGCTCCCCTTCAAGCCCGCCAGCCGGCCCATCCGGCCCGGCCCGTCATGCCTCGTTCGTTTATTCCGTTATTATAACTGTCGTTTTATTTTTGGGATGTTACATAAAAGTGCAGGAATAATTGTGGCTGGTCTTCCTTAAGAAACAATGAGCAATCAGGAGCTTTTCAGATTGCAGAAAGATCAATATCTTCAAGAAAGAAAAGAAGATGAAAGAATTGCCTCTAGTTCTGATGCCTCAACATCACAATCATCTTCATCATCTCGTGATGATTCAGGCTAAGCAGTCATGTGGTAAAACCTGTTTTAGTTGTGGAGAGCTTGGTCATGTTTTCAAGAGTTGTAATCTCTCCACGTATCAATTTAATAAAGAGAACGAGTCTTCTTCTACGTTATTTTCAAATGATTGTATCTCAAATAGTTTGATTAATCATAAAAGCATTTCTAAATCAAAACATAGGAGGTGTTTGAGACATAAAAGGCAAAAGAGATTTATGAATGGTTCGAGAAAACGTGCAAGTAAAAAATGATAGTTCTAATGATGACTATAGTTCTCTTAAAGAAGATTCTGATTATGATTTTTGTGAAGTATCTTTTGATGAATCATTAAGAAATTCCAAGTTAGCAATGGCTTGGGTACCAAACTCTGATTGATATTCTATTTGCAGGGGCAATTGAGGAGGACTGGAGACAACATCTCCCATGTTGATAGTGGTTGCTCAAGGCACATAACCGGCCAGTTTTCATTACTACAAGATTATCAACTGATAGATGGAGAATATGTGGCCTTTGCACGCAATCCAATAGGCGGAAAGATAGAAGGACAAGGAACCATGTCTAATGGAGTTAACAGTCTGGAAAGAGTCAACTTTGTCCCGTGGCTAAAATACAATCTGATGAGTGTGTCCCAGATTTGTTACAATGATTTTTGTGCTCTATTCAACTCAAGGGAATGTTTAATTCTGAAACCTGGACTAATTATTCCTGAAGATTTAATTCTTATGCGTGCTCCCAGAAGATTCAACACCTACAGTCTGGATATGAATAATCCATCAGGGATCGAATCGTGCTTTCTTTCAAAAGCCTCAGAAGATTAGTCCTTCCTATGGCATAGAAGATTGGGCCATGTCAACTTCAAAACCAGGAATCGCCTTGTTCGAGGAAATTGTCACTGGTTTACCTATCAAAGATTTCTCTCCTATAGAACACTGTATTGCTTGTTCTAAAGGCAAACAACACAAATCATCTCACAAACCCAAGACCACTAACTCCATCGGCTCTCCTGTCCAATTGCTTCACATGGATCTTTTTGGTCCTGTGAGTGTCATGAGTCATGGTAGAAAGTCCTACTGCTTGGTAGTAACCGACGACTTCTCTCGATTTACTTGGGTATTCTTCTTAGCCAGCAAGGTTGAGACTCCGGAAATCGTGAAGATTCATTTGTTGTAGAGAAAGAATTTGTTCAATTTAAGAGTCAAGACTAACAGAAGTGACCATGGAACTGAATTTAAGAACATCATTTTGGATTCCTTTTGTGAAAGTAAAGGCATCTCCCGGCAATTCAGTGCACCTCATACTCCGCAACAAAATGGTGTAGCTGAACGAAGAAATAGTACGTTGATTGAAGCAGCAAGGAGTATGATCGTCGATTCAAAGTTTCCTGTCACCTTTTGAGCCGAGGCTGTCAACACCACCTGTTTCGTTCAAAATCGTGTTCTCATCACAAAAAGCTGCAACAAGACCCCTATGAGATCATGTACAAGGGAAAGCTTGTCATTGATTTCTTCAGAAAATTTGGATGTGTATGCACTATGCTAAATTCTTCTGATTAGTTGAACAAGTTTGAAGCTAAAGTTGATGAATGCTATTTTGTAGGATATTCTTACAATCAGAGAGTTTATCGTGTCTACAACAAGAGAAGAAGAATCGTGCTGGAATCTATTGACATTGATTTGCATGAAAGTAATCACTCGGACTCAAGGGACGGTCCTGGTTGGCTTTTTGACATGGAATCTTTGTTTAATTCATTTAATCTTTATGTATCTGTTAATAATTATATTCCAGCTAATCCTTTCTTTTCTGTGGAAAACCTAGGTCCCATAAATGAATCAAGTTCATCTTCAACCAATCAGTCAGTGGATACTCCACCTGCAATTCCTGCTGCTCAATCCACTTCGGATTCCTCTGTTGCTGTTGCAACAAGTGAAACTGTTGAGGAGCAAAATCCTCCAATAGTGGATGTTGGTCAGCAGTCCTCTGTTGCGGATCCGAATCTAGTGGAAGAATCATTTATTCCAGACAACAACATCACTAATCTGGAAGAGGATGTGATTCCATAGTCGCGAGTCCACAAGAATTACCCTACTGAAAACGTCATTGGTCCTCTCAACGTGGGTGTCCGAACTCGTAGTACCTCTGGGGCAATTAATGACGGGTTATTCTCATGTTTCATCTCTCAAATAGAACTAAAGAACATCAAAGACGCTTTGCTTGAAAACAGTTGGCTTGAAGCAATGCAGGAAGAATTGCTTCAATTCTCAAAGCTACATGTTTGGAATCTGGTTGACTTACCAAAGGGAAAAATCCCAATCGGTACTCGTTGGGTTTTTCGTAACAAGAAGGACGAATGAGGAATTGTAATTCGAAATAAGGCCCGCTAGTAGTTCAGGGGTTTTATCAAGAGGAAGGTATCGACTTTGAAGAAGTCTTTGCACCAGTGGCTCGCTTGGAAGCCATAAGAATGTTTCTTGCCTACGCGACCTACATGGACTTCACCATCTTTCAAATGGACGTCAAGAGTGCATTCTTGTATGGGAAGGTTCAAGAGGAAGTTTATGTCAAGCAGCCACCTGGTTTCATTGATCCAACCTATCTTGACCGTGTTTACAAATTGGATAAAGCATTGTACGGTCTTCATCAAGCCCCCCGTGCGTGGTATGAATCGTTATCCAAGCACCTGCTTGATAATGGTTTTACACGAAGAGTTATTGACCAAACTTTGTTTAAACGAAAGGACAGTTTGGATACTATCATGGTGCAGATTTATGTTGATGATATCATTTTCAGATCCACTAATCCGAGGTTATTCAAAGAGTTCAAGGAAATGATGCACTCTAAGTTTGAAATGAGCTCCATGGGAGAAATGAAGTTCTGTCTTGGCTTGCAAGTTGATCAATCTGAGTCGGGTATTCTTATTCATCAAGAGAAGTATGTCAAAGAAATCCTGAAAAAGTTTAAAATGACTTGACTCTCATCCATTCAAAACTCTTGTGGAAGTCAGACATTATCTTTCTCCTGACATGGAAGGCGAAAGCGTTGATCAGCATCTCTATCGTTCTATGATAGGATCTCTTATGTATCTCACCGCTAGTAGGCCAGACATAATGTTTACAGTGTGCTTATATGCACGTTTTCAGGCTAACCCTAAACTCTCTCATTTATCTGCTGTCAAAGGTATTTTTAGATATTTAAAGTATAAGCCACAACTTGGACTTTGGTATCCTAAGAATTACTTGTTTGATCTTGTTGCATATTCATATTCAAATTATGGGGGATGCAACTTAGACCACAAATCCACTTCTGAGGGTTGTCAATTTCTTGGCAATAGACTTGTGTCTTGGTAATGTAAGAAACAGGCCACCGTTTCTCAATCCACAGTAGAAGTTGAATACATTGTCGCAACCCTTTGATGTTCACAAGTTTGGTGGATACACCATCAGATGCTTGACTATGGCATCACATTCCATGAAATCCCCATTCTGTGTGACAACACTGTAGTTCCTAACGTCACCAAAAATCATGTTCAGCACTTCAAGACCAAACACATTGAAATCAAACACCATTTCATCTGTGAATGTGTCGAGAAAAAGAATATCAAGATAGTTGATGTTAAAACAGACAAGCAAACCGCTGATATCTTCACTAAGGCGTTTGATTCTGCTAGATTTGAGAAATTGGTGGAAATGCTCGTAATACTTAATTTTCAGTAACCTTGTTTATCTGTCTCTTGGAATAATTGTGATTTCACATCCCTTTCAGAAAATTCTTCAAAAATTTGTGTCTTATTTGTTTAAACTTGTTAATCGGGAAGATTTTCAAAAATAGTTTCCTTTCTGTACAATTATTTTTCTTTCGTCGGTACTCTACAGCAAATCTTTTGGGGGAGAAATTGGAATTAGACAAGAAAAAGAATTGCTTTTTATATATTTGTCTGCCTATGAAAGCTGTTATCCTCGATCTCACCGATGTTATTGGATTTGTTTCAGGAAAAACTTATCTGACCTTATGAGAAGTGATTAAGTCTGGTCATACTTCTTGAAGCATGGAATGAACCATAAGCGATGGTGTTTACTGAGGAATAGCCAATAGACCCGACATATGGTTATAACTATTCAGTAGTGTGAAAATCTAAATCTCAATCTTGCATGTGTGTTTGAACCCACTTTTGAAACATCTAGCCCATTTTAGCTAAGAAAACTGATTCAATCAGATACAGTCTTACGTGTTGGATTTTGATTCATGCGTCAGGTGACCGCCAATGACCCCGTATGTTTTGCTTATGCAAAGATCTCGGGTGTTCATCTTTTTCCCATCCACTTGGATGATTTGACCCCGTCTATTTTGCTTACGCAAAGACCTCGGGTGTTTAACCTTTTCTTATCCGCTTGGATAATTTTAAGACTTCTTCTGTTTTTCTTACGCAAATATCTAGATTGTTCGTACTTTTTGATATCCACTTGGATATTTTTCATTTTACATCTTCTTAATCCACTTGGACTTTATTTTTATTTTGGTGGTGAATTGGATTTACCTAGATGGTACCCTTGTTAACCGGAGAGATATGACAGGATGAATTCGGGTATTTCTTAAGGATCGAGAAGCTTTCAAAACCATTTTATTTTAAAACGTGGGGTACGTCGTATTTCATGCTTAAATGGTACCTTATAATCAAATGAAATCCTATACAAACTAATGCTCGGGTTTACCTTGCACAAATATCTGTTATCTTTAGGGATTCACATTAGCTGACAAAGAAAAAGGAAAGGCAACAGAATCTGATACATAAGTGGTTGTCTTAGATGAAAAGGAGATCGAGTCTGATGATGAATTAGCTAGCTATTGAAGCAAATTGATGATTATGGAGCAAATGATGACTTCCCACAGATTGTAACACTTGATGAAGAACACAGTGAGAAAGTCCGATACATCACTGAATCTGGAGAAGAAATTGAAGCCTTGTCTGATGAGGAAGAAGAAACACATGTTATCCCAACTGCCTCTACTGAGGATGAAAACATTGCTGAACCAGCAGGCACAATAGAAGAAGCCACCACAACAACCCCTTTATCACAAGAAGTTACCCCCACTGAACATGCCTCCTATCCAAGAAGGCATTAGTTCAAGAAGCATGTAGCAGATGAACCACCCAAGCACTATTAGTAGTTTGCAGAATATCAAGAGTTGAAACGACCTCCTGTTGGATGGAAATATGACAAGGGAGAGGTCGTTGTACATCGTGAGAAGATACAAAGGTGGTGTAGAACACTTTAAAACACCACATGACTTCAGTTCCTGTCACACCCCGCCAAGGCGGAATCGCGAGGCGTAACGTTCATGATTTCCAAAGCATATGATTATCGCAAACACATACACATAAGTTGGATACTGAATTTAAGTTAGTGTTTACAAACCAAAGTAATTGTTTTGAAAGTACAAAAGATACGAGATTTTGCAAATATGACTCATTTAAAATGAGTTATACAAGAAAAATCCCCAAAATAGTATCCATCCACAAGTGCATGTTACCTATTTGGCAAACAACTTGACTCCGCGCTTAATTCCCTGAAAAACATACTTAAAATATGTCAACACTAGGTTGGTGCGTTCACAGGTTTATTTAATCCCATGTTAATAAACCAATTGTGTAAAACCATTACAAGTGTATAGAGTGAACAAGGTGACTAATGAATGATTGATCGACCTATTTGTAAACTAGTTAGTTTTACAAAGAATATATTCATACATAAGCCTTTTAACCAATCCTGGCATAGTGAAAGCTCCCCCCCCCCCCATCGCCCCTCATGAGCATGTGTTAAGATAATATGCGGTCAATTGGCCATGTGGACCCAAGGTTAGCACGACTAACCATGACCCGGGGTGTCAATCCCAAATTGTACTATTCATAGAATCTTCGGCAATCCATCGCTAATGGTTAATAATTGTGTTGTGTTGCCCATTGTTCCATGGGGACTTTATTGGGCCCTTATTATTACTTATGCAAACATAGTATTCGGTTTTATTAAATCGTTGTCATCAAAATAGTTGTAGTATGTTTCTCCCCCAAAAATGTATAAAAACAGTAAAAAGTGGCAGTGAAACTCACCTTATGTTCTTGAATGCTAGAAGTGATAACTGATCCTATTTGACCTTGACTATTCGTACCCTAGTTACACAAGGGTAATTATGTGTTAAGACCTATTCGTCTTAAGTGCAAATGTTCACCCGCTTAAGTACATCCGGTTAAGGATGTGTTTATTTTTGAAAAAGGTGTTTCGTGATGCGACCCGTTGGTGATTATTATTTTTGTTACTTATGTGTCCCTAGACACGAACCTTTTATGTTATGACTTAATGTTAGCATATCATATGGACAAATAAATACCAGATAATTTTTTTCCAAATATTAGCACATATTGTTCACGAATAATAGCACAATATATATATATATATATATATATATATATATATATATATAATATATATCATTCCGGTGTTCGTCGTTTCGAGTATTTATTTATCGTTTTATTGTCTCGTTAATATAATAATCAAACAAAGTTAAATCTTTTATTTCGTTTGACTTGTAATAATATTATCTTTAAAAACTTGATTCTTTTCAAAACGTCCTTCTTTTATATAATCTATTATCTTTTGCTAATTATTTTTAAAGTATAAAACCGATAATTCTACAAAACCGTTTCAAATAAATAATATTCCACATTTATTCAAATCATATCGTTTTAATATAAAAGACATAATTTACCACTTTTCGATTAGCATGTAAATAACATTTATATTTTTCCTATATCAAAACGTTGCATCCAAAGTCTCAATTTATAACCATATAAACATGTATTTTCACATACAATGATCCGTTGATTTACACACACACACATATATTTATACAAACCTTTATCTTATGAGTTTTGCTCTAGTTCTAGTGATTATAAATCCCATATTTTAAGACTTGCATATAGTTATTTTTATCATTTAAGATATAAAATTTAGTCATACTCATGTGTACATGCATACATACGGTTATACATATATGTATATACAAACTATTCCATATTTAGTTTTCGTCTATTTCCATGATCCAACATATACACACACACACACACATATATATATATACATAACAAGATTTTCATAACTTTAATAACGATTTGCACCTACACATAAAACCTCACTTGATTCCTAACATATATTTCACCAAAATACAACACCTTCATATATATACATGCATATCGACATATATATATATATATGCATGTCACAATTTTTAGTTCCAGCAAGTCCAACACTTTGTTTAGTTTTATTTTGTTTAAAGATTAGGGTAAAAAACTCTTGCATTTTTAGATGAACTTGCACTTAATAACAAGGATTTAGGTGTACAAAGAGTTGTAGTATTTCATACCACAAGATGGTGTAGGTGGCGATTTTTATGGGTGAAATAGATGGTGATTCTTGATCCTTTGCTTGATTCCTTCTACTCCTCCCCCTTGAAAGCTCCTTAGTTCCTCAAATGGGTATGATTTCTCCTTGATTCCTTGGTGTTTACCACTTGGAAGTGTGTGTGTGTGTGTGAGTGAGTGTGTGTTTGTGTGTGCCGAGAAGAAGAAAGAGCAAGAGCAAGGCTCTTGCTTTTCTTCCACACACTCCTATTTATACTAGGTAGATGGAGTAAGGAATTGGTATTAATCATGACCTATCGTTACAAGGTATGGAGATTGGAGTGGAGTGTGGAAGAAGCAACAAGATTGGTATGGTGGTGGCATGATGATGCCGTGAGGAAGGGAAGGGGGAATGGGGGTGGGTTTTGCTTGTGGTTTTCTCCTTTGTGCCATCCCTTGTCATCATTCATCCTAATTACTACTTAGTTCATGTTTCCATTGGAAATGGATGGGTTTGGTTACTCCCTTTGGGCCGAAAATGGAGCTAGAGAAATAAGGTGATTGGGTTATGATGATAGTTGTTGGATTTGGTATACATAATCTAGTAGATTAGGTGTTATTTGTAGTGTAGTTCAATCAAATAATGATGATATTCTTGTGTGTATATTGAGCCGTGAATAAGGGCAAAAATAAAGGTGGTGAAAGTTTGAATGTAAATTAGCTACGTTGGTATCTCGTTGTATGAGTTAGATATTCAAGTCGGTGGTCCATTATTTTATGTGACATGATGTAGAAGTATTAAAATGTTCATTTACTTTATGTTGAGCTTTATATACAAAGTTGTGACTTTTAGTTGGACTCAAGTGTTGGCTAATTTGGTGTAAGCAAGTATAGTCATAATTGAAATTTATGTTTGTGCTAGTGACGCAATAAAATCAAATAGAGACACGTTATGATCTTTTATATATATACTAGGGTTTTTATTTCATATTGCTTGTTATCTCCACATGTGATCATATATTTTTAGTCTCTAATTATTGTTCTAGTCACTTATAAATAATCACCAACGTTCGTGTCATGCAGGTCATTAGTTATGCATTAATATTAGTAACACTTAAAATTACTAATTCGTGATCATGCATTGTGAGAGTTCTGCTAGACTTTTTAGACTATGTAGTTTGATCTCAATTGTTTTTAGGAATTATGAATAAGTAAGCGCGTTTAAAAATAGTACGGATAGTGAACTATTTTATCGGGTGCCACAGTTCCATACCCAGGTATGATTTGAGAGCTCTTGCCAAATTACCTCTGCAAAATCCTGGCAATGTCAATGAAGCTCGTAATTTTGAACAGTTCTTGCAAAACCAAGCTCTCAATGACTTCAGATCCATGAAGACAGCCAAGCCAAAAAGAATTCTCTCCAAGACAAGAATCCATCCTCAAACCCAGAAACCTTGGGTCAGCTTAAGATACAAGCCTGCAACAACTGTCAAAACCATACCTCTTCCAAGGTCCGTGCCAGTTCAACTTCAAACCTTCAATAGATGATACTACAATTAAACAATAGGTAGTGCAGCAATCGAGTGCGAAGGAAAGGATAACATATACATCTTCGAACCCATGGAATTGCTGAACTTCAAGCCTAAGGATTTAGAAGTTTTGTTCACAAATCCTATCAAGATTTTCAATGAGGATGAGGAGGTTGATGCCAAAGCATACCAGAGGGTTGTTACTGTGAACGTAAAGCCTTTCATTCCAAGATCAGAAGACATTGCTGTTGTCTAAGACCTTGAAGACATTGATGCAATAGCTTAGGGGAGATTGTAGGGATTAATATTTTGAAGCTATGTCATCAATGTATTTTAAACAATTGTAATTTATGTTTGTTACTTTCTGTCCTTATGTAGTTTCTGTTTATTGTAATTTACTACTTTAATTAATTTAAGTTCTGGATCATCAAACTAGTAGTTTCGATAGATAGGTTATTTCGACAGATGATTTTTGTTTCTGTTGTAAATCAAAACTAGTTATTTCGATAAGCATAGTTTCAATACCTATAGGCTGATGTAAACCCTCACATTCCATATTCATAGTTTCTTGAGCTAAATGTGAGGTGGTTCTTTCAATTTCGCTCTCTAGGGTTTTAATTAGCTACTTCGGTCTCTATTGTTACGTGCTTTTGCCCATATTCATAGTTTCTTGAGCTAAATACAATTAGTGAGGTGGTTCTTTCAATTTCGCTCTCTAGGGTTTTAATTAGCTACTTCGCTCTCTACTGTTACGTGCTTTTGCCCAGTGACGCCAGCAAGGGTATTCAGCCATTCACTTCCCGTTCAAGGGGCTTCCACTTCATTTTCGCTTCATCAATGGTGGACGAAGCTCCGAGGCGTCTTCGTGCGGCAACAGCACTGTCGTTGAATCATGGAGTCTAACGTCCTTTCACCGCCTTCACCCTCCTTCTGGCTTCAGTGGCTTCTTCTCCACCAGACGATTTCTCTTTCTTCCTGCGAGGTCAGCCCTAAATCCATCGTATCGAATTCTTGCTTCGATTACTGAAACACTAATGATTGAAATCTGCCACATATGGTGACCAATTGTAGTTGCTTTGATTTCTTAAATTTATGTAGAATCACTCATATCTTGCTTCTCAGTGTCTTTTGCCTCTCCGCTGTTTGGAAAATTTTCCCTAATTGGATTGATCCACAATATTATTTAACTTATTTGATTTCTTTTGCGGGTTTTTGTCTGAAGAATTAGATTTATTAAGACGATTCGGAAGCTGAAGATATTAGCTGATCTTTAAATCTTAGTAAGTTGTAGAATTACATGGGTGATGGGTTCTCTCTTTGATATTTTTAATGATGATAAATTAGCATGTTTTATTCCAGAACTCCTGTGCTTTCAGATCCAGAACAGGAAAGAAAATTTGCAACCGGAGGCCGATTAGGAAGGTGATTTAATAAGCAGGTAAACATTGTGCTGAGAGTTGGTTCAAAATCAGAGAAATGAGTCGGTTGTTTATTTTTCCTAAATTCAATTGCATTGTTTGTTACTTTGCAAAAATCATTTACTAGCCTAGCCTGTTGATTGACTGTTACCATTTGTATCCTTGATGTATCTATAATGCTTTTGCAGATTATCAATTGCCAGAAATACTTGCAATCACTATGTTTTCAAATCAAAGGTTTAAACTAGTAAGTGTTTCTTAATTCT
Source organism: Smallanthus sonchifolius (assembly GCA_023525975.1). Lineage (NCBI taxonomy): Eukaryota > Viridiplantae > Streptophyta > Magnoliopsida > Asterales > Asteraceae > Smallanthus > Smallanthus sonchifolius. The sequence continues at coordinate 83,399,821 of CM042022.1, forward strand.
TATCAAAGGCTGTAAAGTCACGAGATATTTCAATAATTTGTTTACTCAATTGTTCATTCATAGGTTCAAACACTATTGAATATCTCACGGTGCTTTAGACGAGAGTGAAAATCTAACTGTATTGGTTATGCTATTTTTTGTATGCTTTGTCCTTGATATGAAGGCGGCGTACATTTTGGAAATATTAATACTTTTCTTCTTTTTTTTATTTCCTTTCAGGTCGTTATTTGACAATGCTTCCTGTGGAGCTTAAAGTCGGAAAGATGCTTATACTTGGTGCAATTTTTAACTTCCTTCACCCTATACTCACGGTTGTTGCTGGTCTTAAAATAAACATTTTTTAGGTTTTTAAATTCTTTTGCGCAAGTTTTGTGCATCAGATTGGGGCCGAGCTGCAACAAGATGCAATTATTGTGCATTTAATCAAGAATTGAGCAATTGAATTTTTTTGTTTACATGGGACTGCGTTTTGATATTTGTGATCGTTGCGAAATTGTTTTGATATTTGGGATCATGACGTCGTTATTTGACAATGCTTCCTGTGGAGCTCAAAGTCGGAAAGATGCTTATACTTGGTGCAATTTTTAACTTCCTTCACCCTATACTCACGGTTGTTGCTGGTCTTAAAATAAACATTTTTTAGGTTTTTAAATTCTTTTGCGCAAGTTTAGTGTCTCAGATTGGGGCCGAGCTGCAACAAGATGCAATTATTGTGCATTTAATCAAGAATTGAGCAAATGAATTTTTTTGTTTACATGGGACTGCGTTTTGATATTTGTGATCGTTGCGAAATTGTTTTGATATTTGGGATCATGACGTCGTTATTTGACAATGCTTCCTGTGGAGCTCAAAGTCGGAAAGATGCTTATACTTGGTGCAATTTTTAACTTCCTTCACCCTATACTCACGGTTGTTGCTGGTCTTAAAATAAACATTTTTTAGGTTTTTAAATTCTTTTGCGCAAGTTTAGTGTCTCAGATTGGGGCCGAGCTGCAACAAGATGCAATTATTGTGCATTTAATCAAGAATTGAGCAAATGAATTTTTTTGTTTACATGGGACTGCGTTTTGATATTTGTGATCGTTGCGAAATTGTTTTGATATTTGGGATCATGACGTCGTTATTTGACAATGCTTCCTGTGGAGCTCAAAGTCGGAAAGATGCTTATACTTGGTGCAATTTTTAACTTCCTTCACCCTATACTCACGGTTGTTGCTGGTCTTAAAATAAACATTTTTTAGGTTTTTAAATTCTTTTGCGCAAGTTTAGTGTCTCAGATTGGGGCCGAGCTGCAACAAGATGCAATTATTGTGCATTTAATCAAGAATTGAGCAAATGAATTTTTTTGTTTACATGGGATTGCGTTTTGATATTTGTGATTGTTGCGAAATTGTTTTGATATTTGGGATCATGGCGTCGCCTGGCAGTTAGCAATTATTATGTGTTAATTTATTTTCAGTTAGCAATTATTATGTGTTAATTTATTTGCAGTTTATCGCACGTATGAACCTGCCACAATACGATCCCGCCACAACAGGCGAGCTTGTAATCAACTAGTTTTATGTTTACGAGTAAACGTCAAATTTGCAAACGTGTTTAATTATATGTATCATCTTTTTAGATAAACCATGTCAATTTCATATCATTTTTTTTCTAAAAGAGGAAGAGATCATTAAATATTTATAGAAAATAAGACATTTTTTTATTTTGGTTACGAAAACATATTTTTTGGGTGAGCTTTCATTTAGAATGATCAACAACAAAAACATAATTTAAAGCCAAAAAAAGAAAAATAACTTATATTAAATATATAGTTTTTGTGCCCATATTTAACAAATAAGGTTGGCAATTAGGTAGGCTTGTTGGGTTAGTTGGTAAGTTGATGGGTTGAATTGTTGAGCTCGAATACAACCCATGTATCTTGTGTCAAAACATTAACTTTAAACGGACACGACCTGTGTAACTCATTTATCTAAACAAGTCAAATGGGTTGATGAATTGTAATAAATGGATTAAACAGGTTATCAAGTCGACCCGTTTAACTAAACTGGTTGGCAGGTCAGCCTGTTTAATCAGACAGGTTAAAGTGCCAATAATCTCTTGCTTTCAGTAGAGTACCCGAGCCACTTATCTTTTTCACCCTAACTAGTAAACAAAAGAACAGGAATTGTTCAATCATGTTCAGTCCAAAACCAGTAAACCCTTCCTTTTCATCCATTTAACCATAAAATCAGAACATATTGCAGGCACATTAACTGAGTGGTATCTTATGGGAGTAAGGTCGAAAAACCTCCATTATGAAACTCTAGTAATACAAGAATTGTCCAAAATGTTACAATATGCAACTTTACCAACCAAAAACCTACACTTTGATTAACACTAGCACAACTCCATAATTACGTTACACAACAGGAAGCGTTAAAAAAATTCAATATGGCAAGGTAAAGTCGTCGGTTAAATATTACAGGGGAAAGCTGAAATAGGTCAAGCAGCTGTAGTCGTGGCCGATTGGTCAGCCAACCACTGCCAAACTCTCACTTCTCCTGTTCCATCTCCAGTGAAGAAGATATTAGGGCCGCCGTGTATAGATTGAATCTCTTGTTTTGCATATATCTTTCCCCTTTCAGCAAACCTAATATTATAAAACCAAAATAGCAGTTATTTGGGTTGATTCAGGTTACACAAGTAAATTTTATGAATTCGGTAAACTGCATTTAAATGTTTACAACCTCTTAAATTGCTTCCTTATGTTTGTTAGTTAGTTAAAATTATTTAATGCATTAGTTATATATAAAAAATGAAGAAAAAGAACAAGATATGTTTGCGGGTCAACCCAGCCCGTATTAACCTGTTACCGGCCCCACCTATTGTGCCACATCTAATGGTTTACAAAGTTTTAGAAAAAACTTACGATGGCAAGTCATATGCACAAACAGTGTTGTCATTGCAAGAGCACAGTAAGACCGGCTTGGATTCCAGATCGTGCATCCCGCATAAATTGAGCAGGCCCTACACCAGAAAAAAGAAGACATTAGACTGCACGAAATCATGTACGCAGCGTAAAAAAGAAAAGAAATACATCGGTGGCTGTAGAAAAAGTATACTACATTTATGGTCTAATATGACAAAACAATATTAGTTTAAGGAAACAAAAGTTCATGTGCTAGGCATGTGCCTCTGTGCAGTTTCCATAAAAGAAATACCAGCAACATTGACCAAATCCAACACAATATGGGAAAAATAGAAAGAAAATGGCTAAGACTGATAAAACTGTCATTCTGAACCGCAGAGATGTCATGGCATATGCAACAAGCATGATAGTTTCACTATAAATTTGTAAGATACCCCACAAAAGTGATTTTATTATGCAACAACAATGGATGCTTATGACCCTCTAATAGGCTAAGTAAAAAGAATCTCCAAGGGATAACTAGGGCCCCCTTGTGTGTATCTAATAATAATCATTACCTATCCTAATAATAATGCTACTAATCATCATAATAAGGAGAAAAAAGAAAGTTCATTACTGTAACACATAAAATGACCATCAATTGTCCTAAAATATAATAAATATAATAGGGCTTTGGCATACTCTGGTCTAATCGAAGTTGTTAAAGGCTCAAGACAAGAGGTCCTAGTGAGGCCACGAGCATCATAAATGCAAATTGCATCATATTGAAAACAAATTATGAATAAATATATAACTCAAATAGCATGTAGCACTAGACGTATCAAACAAAGTTCAATTCCATACTTCAAATATAAACATAGGTCTAACCGTCCAACAATCTCCACGAAACGAAGTAATAGAAAAGCGTGAACTAAAAAAAGATTCGCAAATCTTAATGGAACAATTAAACACATAGTATGAAAGATACGGAAATGGGAAGTTGAAAAGAAATCAGACTTGAAAGTAGAGCCTGGAGTAGGACAACCGATAATCTGTTCACAGAAACGACTGTGAACAGGTTAATAGTGCAAGTGACTGGTTCATAGAGGGACAGTAGGCAGAAACATGAAAACATGTAGAATAAATGATTAACAATAAATTATAAAGCTTTCTTTTAATGACCCTATAATCCCAAACCATTAAAATACTCCAAAAACCTGGAAAAATAAAATAACTACATAAATCCTAACAACCATCATCCTGAAAGGAGATGAACTGCTCTCACAATCCTTTTCTCCACTTTGATCCACATCACTTTTAATCACGATTTAGAAAAGAAGATGAAACAGAAACATATCATATTTTGATGGAGGGTGGAGGTCGAAACTCTTTTGGCAGCCAAGAAGCAAAAAAGAAATCTGATTAGATCCTGAACATAAACCAGGTATGCCTAAGCCCATTAGGTCCTTGCAACCAAGGCGAGCCCCTATGTGAGCCTTAGTGCATGTGCCTCAGCTCAACATTATAAAAAGCCCAACCTCTTGAGCCTAGGCAACTTTTAATAACTCCATCTAACATCACTTCTCCCACAACCAAACATGTCATCATCACAAACTAATAATCTTTGACCATGTCACAGGGCATTATTACACATGGGTCAGATACACAATTTTTTACAGAATTAGAGTTCACATTGTATCACCATATCTGATTTCTTCCTTTTGAATTGCATTCTGCACCAAAGCCTACCCTCTCATTCATTAGTTCATACATAAGCATGTAACTTTCAAGGGGGTTCTTATTTTGCTATCATTTCACCACATAGTTTTTGAAAGGGTTTCAAGAGTTTTTGTTGCAGGATCCACTCAAGTTTTTAACTTCAAGACTAAAGGACTGTAACTTCTCAATCGTTTTTTTGGACTCCAAGTAACAAGCAAGGCAGCTTTCAGTAGTTTTCAAATGTTCTCAGTAGCCTTCATTGGTGCTCAAAGGTTCATTTCGATTTCATTTGGTTTCACAGTAAGTGTAAAAAGGCCTACCCGTGTGTAATACTAAATGGGATCTTCTAAATCTCCAAATGCAACACGGTTAGTTTTTGCCAAGAAAAAGATAACCAAAGATTGGTTTTCACCAGCCCCTTGGTTTGGCCATATCCCGCATCACAGCATTCAACTAAAAAGATGCTTCTATGACAGAAATTAGCAAAATGAACGTTAATTTTTGTTCTTATGCAAGAGGGAAGTAGCTGCAGAGGCAATATAAGTAAGACCCAAAGGTAAGTGGATCAATAACAAATAGAAAGCTTACACCCCTTAATTTCCAACTTTCCATTTTGATATTCAACCTACCATTTGTAAATTTAAGAAAAAAAAATAGCGTACACTGAGTTTTGCCAAAAATATGCCTTTATTTCAAGTAGTCCTAAATATTTTAACATAATCGTCGACTTTCTCTCTTCCAGCAAGAAAAAAGCTTTATCAATTTTTATTTTAAGAAAAAAATTGTAGAGTATCAGACGCTAAATAATACGAATATGAGAAATAATAAGATACCATCCCACAAATTCCCTGAATATCTAAATGCCTTAAAGATCAAGTAATATGGATCGTACATGAACCTCATGCACAAAGTCACTCTTTATCCCAATAAGCATACCTAATGAATACTAGAGGTGCATGATAGTGGAGCACAAAGCATTCACCATTCAGGTACGCATAGTTATCAAAAGCGAGCGCCTTGTGCGCCTAGGCGCAAATTTAATGCGAGGTCAAAGAGTATTAGTTTGTGATGATGACATCTTTGGTTGTGGGAGAAGTGATGGGTCAGATAAATGCGCTTTGATTTTAAGGCGAGCGCCTTGTGAAGCTGAAGAAGATTTTGGTACTTTACTTTGAACATTTTGTTATTCAAGTTTTGGAATTACATTTGAATCTTGACTATTTTAGAACTTTTGGTACTAATTAGATGATATTAAATGTTATATAATAGTTTTTCTTTATTTTATTTGAAGAATAGTATTATTTTTAAGTATAGATTCCTTTCATTTAAGTGCGGTTTTTTTTCTCAGGCCCTCGCTTTTTTTGTGTCTTGCGCCTAGCCCCAGGCGAGGCCTGTGTGCCTAGCGCCTTTGACAACTATGCAGATACGTTCCAGTGTCTTCTAAAAATTACATGATGAAAATCAAAGATACCACCAATAAGACAACATTTGGCCACAACAAGCTTGTGTTAAATACTTACATAAAAGTACAGCAATTGAATTGGCAAATAAATTGGTGTCACATAACATCTATATCATTTTAATAGTCCTCACAAGTCAGAACTATCCAAATTGTATAACTCTACCATAAGATTTGATATTTGAAGGTCCTTCATAATGTTCTTCACCAATGATCCAGGGTTGTACAGCATAGATGATGATGAATCTAAAAGATCTACTTGTTTCATACTTCCATATTACATATAAGATAATATTCCAAGAAGCATGTAGCAAAAATAAAAGACAACTGCTAAATGCATCTTATAATAGCACAGTTTATGTATGAACAAGATGACTTAAAATGCTAATAAAGAAGTCATAAAAGCAAATAGCTAACTATCTATGTTCATAGCACATGGAAGATAAGTTCAGATTATAATAAGGAAAATATTCCCTACCGAAAAACGTACCAGGCATAATCTAAGTATCTAACAGAGTATTACAGGACATGAAATTATAACAAAATAACTAATATTACATATGCAATATCCGGATAAAAAAAAGACTGATCAAACATACATGTTCCTCATTATGTGTGTAAGTTACTTCCAAGTTCCCACTCTCTGTAGCATAGTCACATGGTTCGCTATACTACCCACGATCTGCGATCCGGATCGCTCGTACCGAATCGCGGTACGATCGCGATCCAGGTACGCTCGGGATCGCGATTTCTGTCGTCAACTTAGCGTTCCCGATTTCAAGGAGATAGTGGGTTGAAGAATAACGGTGGTGTTTAGTTATCGATGCCGGCGATGAACCCATGATGGCTTTCCTCAGCGATGAGAGTTCTTGGCCACAACAAAACCCTAATTTCCTAGGGGGCGGGGGGGCGATGCGTGCAAATGACGGATCTAATTAGGTTATTTACCCCCAATTTGATGGTAAATCGGATTTGGGTTGGGATCCGCGTTTTTTTTTATCTCTTCCGGATATTTTTAATATGGCAAATGAGCTTAACTCATCAAATGGGCTTAACTCAGGTGTAGTCAAATTCCTTTGGTTCGTCAAAATCCCTTTGGTCCGTGTCTCCAAATTAGCCTATATTAATAGCAAAAAGTTTAATTGATACATCGCACCACATTACATGGTACATCGTACCGGAACGATTCGAAATGAGCCTACCCCCCGTCGTACCGAATTTTAGGGACCTAGCGAATTCCGTACCCGTTCCACGTTTCCGTACCGGAGCGTACCGCGAACTGTGTGACTATGCTCTGTAGCCGCCCACACCTGCATGAGTAAGCAGAATAAGCAATCATAGGCTATGAACTTTCTTCATATATTATAAAGTGATGTGCCAAAACCTTTATTGTTTTGTCCAGTGAACATGATAAAAGAAATTGATCCCAGGGAAGAACCGACATCACAACATCATTATGATCTGTCAACGTCTGAAGACACTGCAAATTCTCAAGGTTCCAAACCTGAAAGCAAGTTATGCAGATGAGTGAGAGAGAGAGAGAGAGAGAGCTAAAAAATTCACGGGCTAGTGTTAAGTACAGGTGGTACAATGGGCAGGTTGTGTCAAAAACGAGTACCCAAAACACTTTGGTTCTTTTGTTTTCTGAGTTCTATAAACAATTAATGTGCAAAGTAAAAATTAGAACACTACATTATTACAAGGATAATCTAAGCTCTTGAAATAAAATAAGATGAGGTATTATGCACTTTATAAATACATAATGGGTGACTTTATACCCGCTTGACCTCCTCAACTTGTTTCCGTTTTAGCTAAATTTTATAACTGTACCCATTTGACCCGTTGGTGACAGATACAACCAGATCCACCCGTTTATCCATAAACGAATCCAAATGGCAACCTCTAAGTGATGCAGCAATACCAAATTACTATAGTACTATTAAGCCAATACATTTATGTAATTGTCCTTTTCAAGCAAAAAATATCTTTTCAAGCAAAAAATATCAGCAATACCATTTCAAAGTGAACTCACTCGTATAGATTTGTCCATGGAACCAGAGTATAATATATTAGCTCCAACAACTAGTGTCACAACAGCTGAGGTGTGCCCTTGAAGTGATGCAGCTGGTTCGAAACAGTTGGTAGCAGCATTATACTTCCATGCCAATATACTCCCATCCTGATGCAAACACCAATGAGTATATTATGAAATAAACAATAAGGAATGCACAAATTCTAAACTAGCAAAATACCTGTGTACCAGCAAAGAGTAAATCATTGCCTACAGCCATAGAATACACTTGCCCAACAGGTCCATTAAGACTCAGTTCTGCAGAAGTTTGCACATTCCATGCCTATAACATTGCAGTAACAATAACAAATAGTAAGATAATCAGAACATAATGTCGATTCATAACCTACATCAAGGAACTTACTTTGACAAGATTAGGCAGACCCACAAATATCCATGGGCCTTCACTGAGCATGCAGCCCACTTCACCACCCAATTTAATAACCCCTGCACACTACAACAAATTCAAATCGACATTTCATAAATTATCAGCATAAACCACTCAGTTAGAATGTTACATATACAACAGTCATAAACATATAGCAACCTGTCCAGATTGGCAATCCCAAACTCTCACAGTCTCATCTCTACTCCCTGTGTACAACTTATCAGACCCAATTGGTAATGCAATACCACTAACACCCTTCAAAATTAATCAACAAAAAATACATGATTTAATATAATCAAGGCAAATTGGATTTTAATAATCCAAACTATGACTCGTTGGCTGATAATCCATACGGATAATTTGACCGGTAACAGAAGGGCAATCCCACTAGCACAATTATAATAGATTTACACTCAATTTACACTAAATTTACGCGTGTGCGTTTCTTTATTTCGTTCATAATCATCATTGTGAGCAAAATCAACTTTAAATCGAGTGTAAATCTAAGATGATTATGCAGCTGGGAAATAAGAGTTAGAACCTTCGTGTGTCAAATTGTCGGTATGGATTATTAATAACCAATGGGTTAGTTTGAATTAATATAAAGAGATCAGAAAACATTTGAATTTGATACCAAATATACCTTCTGGTGGCCTTCAAGTTGTGTCAGCATTGCAAAACAATTGCCGGTACACCATGAATGCAAATATCTGCACTTCTCCCCAAAACTACAATTACCTTGTATCCAAAAGTTGCAAATCTTATCTTGCTTCACTACAACTCCTAATTTACTAACACTGTTATTTATACCATTCCCTCCTCGCCCACCTCCCCGGCCCCACGTGTTAAAATTAGAACCACCACCACCTCTCCGTGCCGTCGTCGATCGTTGATCATCCGTCGCAAAACCGTAAGGCCTCTTGGACGACGCCGTTCCATTAGCCGGAGCCGATAACTCCCTGTGTAAAAAGGGGCATGGAAACCGATTGCAATTACCGGCTCTCCAATGGAAACATACTTTCTGATTTCGACTGTCGTTCTGCTGATGCGACCCTAATCTGTTGAAAACTCGCTTTCCTCCATCGAAGTCCATCTACACGAACGAATACTTCGATATGGGTGTGATCATCACAAGAAACAAAATCAAAACGAATGCCCTAGACAAATAATAAGTACGGATTGTAGAGAGTACGAAATTAGAATTTGAAGATCTAGGGTTTAAACGGGCAGATCAAGAACCCTAATCAAGAAATCTATGATTAAAGACGAATCGAAAAGGATGTTGATAGCGTATATTCGCTAATAGAGATAGAGGTAATATAGGATGTGGCGGGTCCATATGGTATTGCATGATTGTGGGCCGTTGATTCTATGCGTCTTATGATGTACGGCTGATGTTTCGAGGTGCATGGAGCGGCGTCGATGCATTGTATGCACTTTCACGAAAAAAAAAACAGAAAACAACCGTCACCTAAGCAGAGAAGCTTTTACTAACTAAACCTAAGTATCGTTGTTCATTATTCGGTGTAATGGTAGCTCCAACACTTTTATAGTGGAGGTCTTGGGTTCGAATCCTGTCAATAGTAAAAAAGGATGTGTGGTCAGGTCAGGGGATTTGCCCAGTTGGGGGTTCCTTCTGTGGTGGGCTGCCCTGGATGTTCTAGGTGTTGCCCGGGGAAACCCAATTATCCTAGAATATATAGGTGTTGCCGTTTAAAAAAAAAACTAAACCTAAGTATAATGGTTTATCTAAATTTTTTAATTATTTACTAATCATTATTTTATATTTATTTAAATATACTATGTTAGAAATGTGTGTATTACACGGGGTTGGATCAATGAAATATTAAACAGTTATTAATAAACGTAAAAAACAAAGGAAATAGTTGAGAAAAGAAATATTAAATGAATGAAATATTCATAAAATAAATATTAATAAATAAGATAATAAATAATTGAGAAACTATAAGTGAAAAAAATTTCAACCAGTTACTTAACTATTAGGTATAGATTAAGCTCACAGAAAAATAAGTAAGAAAATTTTCAAACGGTTACAAGAATCTTTGGCTTAAAGAATTGTGACACGTGACGCAACCAATTATTTATTTATTAGGTATAGCTTAATGTCAAATATAACTAAAAATTTATATTATTTTTATTGTAATATAACAATCTAAATATATTTATTTGCATTAAATTTAAACTTAGGACGACTTTCAACCGATATGCTTTCTCGTTTTAAACTACTTTTATTTGATTTTTAACCGTTTGGCCCGCTAGAGATAAAACATAACCCAAATCGACCCGTTCATAAAAAAATGGGTCGAAGTTGTCACATCTAGAAAACATAAACAAAGAGCTAAAATAAGTAATGATATAAATCAAAACAGCTATAAAAACAATAATTACTTGAATATTTCTGGCTATAATAATATGGCAAAAAATACAGTATGATTTAACAAATCATAACAAATATTAGATCTTTGAATATGTAAATATATGTGACACCCACATCCCGGATCACCCGGAATGCCGGTCACTTGTCGGATTTACTCATGAACATATAGAAATCAGAAAAACATACACAACGGAAGACTTTAAAACATTATTTATTTATAAAGTTTGTCTTAGTATATTCTATTGAAAGTACATCATCATACTAATGCCAATCTCTAGATTTGGATGCCAGATAGTCTGCTCATATACCAATCTGTCACACCCCAACCGACGGCGTATTATACGTCGGGGCGGACGCGGTTGTTCAAAAAGTACAAGGTTGGCTATTAAAGTTTAAATAATTTCATTAACAACTTTCAAAGTTTCATTACAAGGAAAATAATCAAAACATAACAAGAATACAAGATTTAATTGATTCTAAGTCCAAAGCATCCTATGCGATCACAATAAAGTCTCATACTTGTGTACCTGAAACATGTTAAGTAAACTGTCAACTAAAAATAATTGATGAGATACAAAGGTTTTGATACCGTTTAACAAAGTCTTTGAAAAGTTTTACAATTCACTATGTATATGCATTATATGGTATAAGTGTGAGAACAAACAAGTTAAACATTGTGTATATCAAGTTTAGGTTACCCTCTAACCAAGTTTAGGCATAACCCGCAGGTTACCCTTAGAAGTTTAGGTCCATTAACAATCACCACGGGCTCCCCCCGAAGGGTCAATCAATCTAGGTGGATTGGTCAAATACAATAGATCTATTATTTTCATTGTATGCTTGATCAAAGTTAATGAATATGCTAGTTTTAAATTTAATTTAAGCATGCAAGTCTTAACGGCACATAACACAAGAATAAGCATATAGACATAGTTGTACAAGAATTGTTTAAGTCTAAAAGTTTGATACATGTTCCACCCCAAGTTTATAAACAAGCAAAAGAAAATGGGGCTAAGTATACTCACTTGGAAAGATGAAAGAGAGTCCAACAAGATTAAATGTAGCAAGGCTTTGAGGGAGAATATCCTCACAATAAGCTTAATAACAAAGTCTAAAAGTTCAAAGTTTGATCTATATGTCTAAAGAATCTAGGATTCTAAGATTAACTAGGGTTCCAAATAAGAGACGGGAAAATATTGTGTTAATTATAAAGTTTAATCAAAATTCAAAATGAGGTTTTAAATAAATGACACAAGTCTTGAATATCAAAGTTTATTAAGTTTCTAGTTTAGAATAATTTAAAATAATTACTTAAAAGCTTTATAATTATTAATTACACAAGATAGGTAATAATAATTTAAAGTAGTTTTCTAAGTATTTATGAAGTTATAATAATAGTTAGGTGAAAGAATAAATAATTATTAAAGATTAATAATAATTATTTCAAGTGTAAAATAATTAAAAATCATTTAAAGAATAATTATTGATTAAAAATAATTATTTAAAGAATACATAATTATTAAGGATAAATAATTATCTACACGAATAATTACTTTCATTAATCAATATAAATCATTTAAGATTTATTTAAGTATTAAGCATTTATTTTACAAATTGACTTGTAAATAATTAATGTTAAAAAAAATATGGTTATAATAATAAGTACTTATAAAAATGTTAAATAGAATTTCTTATAAAGTTTATGTTTTAATTATAAGTTTATAATTATTTTTAAAGTTTAAATGAAAGTATAAGTTTATAAAGTCTTAAATAAAGTTTCTTATAAATGTTTAAATAAAGTTTACAAGTTTATAAGTGTTTGAAAGTTTCTATTTTATTTTATAAAATTTATAAACATTTAAGAAATAACTAAAGTATATTTACTTCTCCTATTTTTATTTTACATAAATAAGTAAGTTTCCTGTTTTAAAACATAGATTTTATACAATGTACAAGTTTAGAATTTATAAGTTAAAGTTTTCTGTTTATAAAGTTTATAGATTTCTGATTTTTGACTCAAATAAATAAGTTAAAGTTTTTATTTTATAAGTTTATATTTATTTTCTTGTTTTAACTCAAATAAATATAAATTTTATAAAAATGCACAAGTTTATAAGTTTCTGTTTTTTTTATTAAATTTATAATTAACATTTAAAGTTTAAATATAACAAATTAAATTCCTGATTTTATAGAATAGTTTCTGTTTCAAATTTAAGTTCTATAAAAGTTTTAAACGTATGTTCATAGTTTTTAAGTATTTAAAATTAATATTAAAGATCAAATTGTTATAAGTTTAACCTAAGTTTAATTAATTAAAATATTTTTAGAATATAAAAGTGTAAATAAAAATCATTTCCAAGTTTATATAAGTTTAGCAGAATTTATAAAAATTATTAAAAGTGTAAACACTGTTTAAAAATGATTTTAAAAAAATAAAAGGGCAAAACTTGGGTTGGCCGGATTCAAACCCGGGCCCCCCAAGTCCACACACCAGATGAACAAACCACCCGGCTACGGGTTCGCTGGTGTTTTATCTAGAAAAAGAAAAGGATACACACATGTTCAAATCGATCTCAATTTCCTTATGAACCCTAGAATCAAATCCTTAAAATACGAATCGGAATCCCCTCTGTCATTGCAAATTGACAGAGGGCTTTTGATCGTCGGATGGAAACGAGACTTTTGGCCATTGGAATTACCTTAATCGATGAAGAAACGAGGGAGAACAAGTCTGTGTTTAGAAGCGGCTGTCCACGAGGTCAAGTCGAGCAATGCAGGTATTAAACGATGAAAATGGATGATTAGAGAGTTTGAGGGTGTTGTCGTTGAGGTATTTCAGTAAGTATTTATAGTCAATTTCATCATTTAATGGCGAATTAGTTGGGGAGATTACGGTTGATTAAAACGAGTTTAAATTTGAATTTACTAGGTGTTAAACTTGATATTGAACATTGAATGTTCTTGGGTTTAGGTCGCACGCTAGAGTAGGAGCTCGAGGTGCAACGAATGTGGTCGATTACGTGTTTCTTGGAAATTCGGAGGTGAAAACCGGTGTAAGCGGGGGTCGAACCTGAGACTGATTTCAGTTTCTAGAGTCTGGCTAATTTGCACATCCGGTCCCTGAAGTTTATGAGTTTTATCATTTTATGTCAGAACATGAATTTAAGTTTAAAATAAGTTTCACTAAATGACAATTTAGTCCCTGGACTTTTTATAAAAAATAAATATGTTTTATTTCTATAAAATCTAGTTAAGTTTTTATAAGTTTTATTATTTTATAATTTTATAAAATAACTTTTAGGTTCATAATTTATAAGTTTCAAGGTTTTAATGTTTATAAGTTTATTAACCATATTATTTACATAATAATAATTTTAAACTCATAAAGTTTTAAGAATTTAGCATATTTTATTTATAAGATGCACATATATATATATATATATATATATATATATTTATATATATATTTAAATAAGTCTTATATATATATATATATACATATCTCAAGTGCAATTGTTTTTCTTAAATATATATCAACTAAATTAATATTTATTATTTAAGAAAATATATTTTTAATAAGTTTCCGAGATTTAAATTTCATAATACGTGCAGGGTTTTAGGGAAAGTAATCGAAAAATCCTGGATATTACACGCTTCCCTAGGTTAAGTGTGTGTTTTGTGAGGTGTGTTGGTGTTTGAGATGTTCTAAAATCAATCACAAGGTCTACTATCTATAGGCTGCCCGACGGGTTCATAGCGGACTGTTATCTATATACATGTCGGTCTGCTATCCAAGTGTGGCGGTGTAATTTGCTTAACGGGCACATAACGGACCGTTATACTTCTCATGTCGGTCCGCAATGGATGAATTGCGGCTAGCGGACCGCAACGGATGTTATATCGGTCCGCCATCGATCCTCCACGTGTCAAATTTCAGCGATTAGTCACCCGACACGTGTCACCTCCTGGGTGATTCCTTGCCCCCTACATAGCGGACCGCTATCCCCTGAGATGTCGGTCCAACATCTGCCTTCTTTCTCAAATTTTTATTTTTAGTCCCTGAACTTTGATCCAATTACAACCTAACCCCTTATACTTTAACTAATGTCATTTAAACACCTAGGGTTTTATCAATTGACAATTTTAACCCTTATACTTATATTTCTTTGAAAATTGGGGTGTTACAAATCTACCCCCCTTATAAAGGTTTCGTCCTCGGAACCTGTTACTTACTCGAATAAGTAGGGATAAGACTGCCTCATTTCTTACTCTGTTTCCCATGTGGCATCAGATCCCTTTCGATATTGCCACTGGCTTCTCGACATAATTCAATATTTCATCTATTTCAATGTCATTCAGTGGTACATGAGAGGTTTCGTCTGCCAAACACTTTCGTAAGTGTGATACATGGAATGTTGAGTGAATTCCATTCAACTCATCTGGCAATTCCAGTTTATAAACAACTTTCCTTACTCAAGCTAAGATCTTAAATGGTCCAATAAATCTTGGACTTAACCTTCCTCTCTTTCTGAATCTAATGATTCCTTTCCACTGAGATACTTTCAACAGAACGTAGTCTCCAACTTGGAATTCTATCGGTCTTCGCCTTTTATATGTATAGGATTTTTGTCGGTCCTGAGCAGCTTTTAGATGAATTCTAATATGATCTAACTTTATACTTGTTACTTGGACAATTTCTTTGCTTCCAAGTTCTTTCCGTCCAACTTCTCCCCAACATATGGGAGTTCTACATCTTCTCCCATATAACATTTCGTATGGCGGCATGCCAATACTTGTATGATAGTTGTTGTTAAACGAGAACTCTACCAAAGGTAGATGATTATCCCAACTTCCACCGAAGTCAATAATACAAGCACGCAACATATCTTCAAGTGTTTGAATCGTTCTTTCACTTTGACCATCCGTTTGAGGATGATATGCTGTGCTAATCAATAACTTATGTGACACCCGGCAAATTCAGGTTAATATCCATACCCGACTATTACTTGAATTCACGTGATTTCACTTGCATCATACTTAATTATAGAGTAATTAAGTACATATTTTGTTTAATAAGTCCATTCGTTTCATTTCATTTCATGCATCGGTAATCGGACGGATTACTGGGTCACACACGCGTCCTGTCACACGAACATTTGTGAATTTTAGAAATAATACTTAGACATATAATTGGTGTGTAAAAATTATATGTAATACTGTGATTTAATATTCCATGCTTATATGAATTTTTCCGGAATTTTTAGAGCAACTTTTAAATTAACGCTTTTAAGCGGATACGCGATATGTGCCAACAACACTAAATTAGATTTTATAAAAATGATGGATTTATAATTTGGGCCAAATAATTCAGCTTTTTACTAATTAAAAATCTATTAGTAGCCCATTTGATTTGTAAAAAGCCTTAAAACTCAAGAAAGCCCAACACCCTTTTTACTAAAACTCTCCTAAACACCCTTAACCCTCATTTGAAAACCCTAAACCTACACACTTCTCTCTCCCTCTCCTCTCTTTCTCACGGCCGCCAACCCCCACCCTAGCCCCCATTTCTCTCAAACTTTCTTCATCCATTTCATGCATTACAAGTCCATTTCAAAGTGATTCAAGAAGGATTCAAGCTTATTCAAGTCAATATCTTCAACATACCTAAGTTTTGTAAGAATCCATCCACTTTCTTTCATTTTTTTTCGGCCATATGGAGTACCACCATCATCCAAATGGGTTTTGTTGATTCAAGTGTTATAATGCATGTTTCTAACTAAAAGTTTTCATAAAATAAGGTTGTTGACACATATTTACACATTTTATGGTTTGAAATACTTGTTTAGATGGTTATTTGCTCGTTTCTATTTATAGAAACCTTGTTGGATGCATTTTTGCAAAACTTGATGTGTGATATGTTTGTTAGTTTAAATGGTACTCATAATAGTAGAATAAGTAGGAAATATAATCTTTTTGGTTGAAATATCGTTTTTCACTAGGTTATGGTGACTTACTATTTAAGGAAACTTTAATTTTGCATATTTTGTGTTATGAGTTTCTATTGGATAAAAACTTGATATTATGGTTCTATAATATATATTAAAGTAGTAAAAAGAGTTATTTGAGGTTACACATGTGCAATAGGGTCGTTTGGACCACTTTCCTAAAAAGGAAACTTTAATTGTTCATAATTTGTATGTGTAGGTTATAAATGTTTAAAATGGATTATATAGCTTCATTATCATATGAATAGATGACTTATGCAAGAATATGTAATTTGAAGTTGTGTTTTGACATGTTTTGGTGAACCTTGCTAAATAAGGAAACTTTATTTGTTGAGAAAACTTCATAATTGCTTGAAATAGAAAGTAAATGCATAGAATCATGTTACTAATATGTTACTATTATAATTTCATGTATAACTTGTTTGTTTGGGCTATGGCACCTCAAGTGCACTAAAACCCTAATTGTCAAAAATGGAAACCTTGTTATGTTAAGAGTTATGGAATTTTGCAATGACATATTATGCTACTTGTTTGAAAGTGTTGAAATGATACTAATAGGTTATTAATATGATGACATGAATTATGTGTATGAAATGTGCCATAAAGAGGTGCAAATGCTATGTCACTTATCACATGTTAGTTTCTTATACAACTAGTTGAAGCTTGTATGTTATGTCACAAGGGGTTACTTATACATTACTTAGGTACAACTTATATGTTCTTTATGTGTCACACATGTACAACTTATATGCTACTTGAGTGCTACACATGTATAACTTGTATGATAATTATGTGTTACATGTTTACAACTTATATGTTACTTGTGTGTTGTTTATACATTGGTCAACACTAGTCAACATTGGTCAACATTAGTCAACATTAGTCAAACTTGGTCAAAGTTGGTCAAACCTTGGTCAAACCTCGGTCAGCTTTGGTCAAACCTTTTCAAAACGTCAATGTAACCTTTCAACGTTGAGTCGTTTGGATGAATGTGGTTACATAAACCATGTTTACTTTCATAGACCTTATAGCCTTATTAATTCTTAGGGCTCGGTTAGGTCGGTTACCCGGAGTTACTCGATTTCTCTCGTTACTCCCATTTCTCATTCACCGCATTTACAGGTGAGTTTTCACGGCCCCATTTTACCTATTTTTCATTGGGGGAGATACATGCTCAAACTTACTTTCATAGTTTTATGACGTTACTTTGATTTCACGTTAGATACATGCACAAACTTACTTTCATAGTTTTATGACGTTACTTTGATTTCACGTTAATATATAAGTGGGTGCATTTCCCGCACGTAAAGTCCTCTCACAATCGAACCGTTAATTATTTCCCAAGCGAGGTAATCATGAATAGTACTATTGGGTTTAACCACCCCCACCCGGGTTAGTCGCGCTAACTTAGACTGGAGGTCTAACGGGTGCATCATTGACCTAATCCATGCGTGCGGGGCACGTAAGAGGCAAAATGCAAGTTTCAGCATCCTTTTCGTTAGCTTCGGTTTCGGTGAATTGCTTATATTATTATCGCATATTGTCTGATCAACAATCGAATCATGAGTAGAATTTTCCTATTGTTACACTGTTTTCATTTCTTTACTGTTACTTAAACCTGTGAACTCACCAACCCTATGTTGACACTTTTAAGCATGTTTATCTCAGGTCTCTAAGCATTCACGCACGGACTAGGATTGCATGTCTGGAGTCTCACATCATGTTTTTCATTTAGAAGCTAGGTTTATGGGAACCTAAATTGTTATGCTTTTGTATTTTACTACATTACTTTGCTTCCGCATTTACATTCCGCATTTTCTTAAACTCTGTAAACTTATGTATTTCGAATGATGTTCAAATGGAATGACTTTTTCAAAAACCATTTAGAGGTCGTTCAAAATGACCCGGACCGATGATCCTTGACAGTCACAACCCGCGGGTAACCCGCTGTGGAATTTCAGGGTGTGACAGATTGGTATCAGAGCCCTGGTTATAGAGAACTAAGTTGCATTTAGTGTACTTAGACTATAACTGTAGGCTCACATAGTTCGCATCACATCATTCACATTGCATATACATTCACATGATCTATATTACTTAATACTTAGACAATGTTACTGTCTCGACTATGTCTTCTGCATCTCACCTGATTTTCATCTTCGATTCTGAGGAGTAGTACAAGTACACACCGTCGGCATCATCATCAGTTGAGTCGTCACTTCCCGCACCGTCCACACCACTACTCCCGCGCGCATCTGGTGACGATGGTATCCCAATGACTGATGACGACGAGAACCCGAGCAAGTATTCGGGGGAACACCTAGCCGACAACCACAAGGATGACGAGGAGGAGCCGAAGAGGTTCCTGAGACTATATTCGACAGGGAGCTTGAGGCTTCTCGTGGACATAAGTGCTGGGGAGGAGACCCCGAGGTAGTACCTCACCCCATCCCATCCCCGTACCTCCCGCACTCAGGTGAAGCATTACTTTGTCAAACCCCGAGGAAGAGGGTCACACTGCCCCGTCATGTTTCAACACCATCTACATTGCCACATCACCCGGACCACGAGGAGTTCGAGGTGGAGATTCACACGAAGAAGCGGGGTTCGTCCGAGGGGTACCGGAAAGACTCAGAGAAATCGAGGACTGTTACTTCAAGTTGCGAACCGAACCCTACTCATATGTCC
This sequence comes from Smallanthus sonchifolius, assembly GCA_023525975.1. NCBI lineage: Eukaryota > Viridiplantae > Streptophyta > Magnoliopsida > Asterales > Asteraceae > Smallanthus > Smallanthus sonchifolius. The sequence continues at coordinate 83,419,439 of CM042022.1, forward strand.
CAACTCAAGGAAGTTCTTAACTGAAATTCCTACTTTCGAATCTATTCAGTATGACTCTAAACCCGTCAGCCTTAGTACATTGGCTAAATCCTACTGTGCTCTTAGATACGGTTAACATTCCGTACCCGATGGTACAATCTAATGAATATTACACCCTTTTAATCTGGAAGCTTGGGATCAGGGAAACATCAGTGGGACCATGCAATGCAAAGTATTATTACGGGTGCACACGTAATCATAAATTGTAGTGCATGAGAACTCTGGCGAATCCTACAATCCAAGTTGACTTTCCTGTACGAACCGTACTCCTATTTTCCAAATCTTAGTTGCCCGATTTCCGATCGCGTAGAATACTGCGAGTGGATCGAGTCATAGAATATCACCTGACATAAAGTGCTACCTTTGATGGCATAAGATTATTCAATATCTTTTCTCTTTTAAGTATTTAAACCAAACTTAGTCTGAAGCAAAGAACCACTAGAAGGGCGGTTTATATATACAAGGCCCTCTATGCATACAGACCCTGAAACTTCCACGACGAGGGAGGAGCCGAAGGTATTACCAAATGGATTGATAAGATATAATATGTTCTCAGCATGAACAGTCGTACCATGGATTAAAAAGTCAAATTCGCCACCGGCACATTCGAAGGGCAAGCCCTCACATATTGAAACTCACATGACCACACTCTAAGTCTAGGAACTGCTAACATAATCTTATGAGAAGAAGTTATGGAAATTACGTAATAGGAATATTCCCTGAAATGTACTGCAAAAGTTAGAACAAGAAATCTGAAACCCGTCGGTAGAAGGTGTGAATATAGAAGGATACACCACGAAACTCCATGACTTGGCCCGACTATGCACATATGGTCGTACTGGAACCCAAGAGAAACGAAAGGTACATTTGAGGCTTAATGCCTCAGATCCAACATATAGTGACACCTACTGAACCTATCACCACCCGGAACGCAGCGAGACTTGCACTCAATCTGAAAGGCCAAGAAGTTCGTCAAGGTGTACTATTCAGAGGTGGACCTCTTGTGAAGTCATTTAAAAACAAAAGGAGATGAGACGATACCCCCGATAAAACCCTTACACCACCAGCCCCGAGGAGACAGAAAACAGATAAGGCAGTTGCCGCACGCTAACCAGATAAGGTAACCCGAGGTGGATACGCTGAGAATTTACCGACATATAACAAATGAGTTTCCACCACACAAGTTCATGTGAAGACTCCCAGTGCTAGAAATACAAGCATTTCGGCCCTACCACCCACAATTGCAGGACTATTAATCAAACCACGAACGCAGGAGAAAACCATGGATGCTTCGAGTATGGTAAACTCGGACATATCCACAAGGATTGCCCAAAGTCTAGAAGACATAGTGATAATGATGCGCGTGACATAGCGTTCATTGTAGGAGCCGGAGGAGCTCGATAAAATCCAAGATTTGTCACCCGCATGATCTTGTGAACAACAGTTAAGTTTCCACTCTATTTGATACAAGTGTCGATAAAAGCGTTGTGTCGATAGAGTTTAGCTCGCTACTTGATATTACATCGACTGAATCAGATTACCTGTACACGGTGGAACTAGCTGATGGTAAATTGATTGAGACAGAACAGATAATCCCAGGATGTGTTCCGACACCAGCTGACCACCCATTCACTATGTACTTGTTACCAGTAACACTAGGGAGTTTTGATATAGCCATCAGTATGGACTGGTTGTCCAAGAACCGAGCTGAGATTGTGTGTCACGAGAAAATCGTTCGTATTCCGCTGCCGAACGGAGAAACACTAGTGATTCAAGGAGAAAAGAGTTATACAACACTAGGAATCATTACTGGCATGAAAGTCCAGAAATACCTACAGAAGGGATACCATGTGATTCTAGCGCACGTAACGGAAAAAGAAAGCCAAAGAGGGGAAGAATCGAAGATATACCGATCGTCCGAGATTACCCGGAAGTATTTCCTGACGATTTGCCCGGACTTCCACCGCAACGGAAAGTCGAGTTCCAGATTGATCTCACCACCCGGAGCTGCTCCGATAGCAAGGTCACCTTACCGACTGGCGCCATTGGAAATGCAGGAATTGTCTAACCAATTGCAAGAACTATTAGACAAAGGCTTCATCAGACCAAGCTTCTCGCCTTGGGGAGCAACAGTCCTATTTGCTAAGAAGAAAGACGGATCGTTCCGTATGTGCATCGACTACCGAGAATTGAACAAAGTGACGATCAAGAACCGATATCCACTACCAAGGATCGATGACCTGTTCGACCAATTACAAGGGTCGAGCTATTACTCGAAGATCGATCTGCGGTCGGGATACCATCATCTAAGGATTCAGGAAGACGACATTCCAAAGACCGCTTTTCAAACTTGTTATGGTCACTATGAGTTCATGGTCATGCCATTTGGGTTAACCAATGCACCGGCAGTATTCGCGGACCTCATGAACCGAGTGTGCAAACCCTACTTGGACAAATTTGTGATTGTGTTCATAGACGATATTCTGATATACTCACGGAGTAAGGAGGAACATACCGAACATTTAAAGTTAATTATGGAATTACTGAAAGCTGAGAAATTGTACGCCAAATTCTCAAAATGCGACTTCTGGATTCGCGAAGTACAGTTCCTTGGACACGTGGTCAACGAGAAAGGCATACATGTTGACCCATCCAAAATCGAGGCGATTAAGAATTGGGGAGCACCTAAGACTCCGACTGAGGTACGACAGTTCTTCGGCCTTGCAGGCTACTATCGACGATTCATCGAAAATTTCTCTAAGATAACTCAACCTCTCACCACACTGACACACAAGGATAAGAAATACGAATGGAATGACAAGGCAGAAACCGCTTTTCAATTACTCAAACAGAAACTTTGCAGCGCGCCGATCCTATCGTTACCAGAAGGAACAGACGATTTCGTGGTGTACTGCGATGCGTCACATCAAGGGCTCGGGTGCGTGTTAATGCAAAGGGAGAAGGTCATAGCCTATGCTTCTCGACAACTGAAAGTGCACGAGAAAAACTACACTACCCACGATTTGGAGCTGGGAGCGGTAGTATTTGCACTCAAGATCTGGAGGCACTACTTGTATGGCACGAAGTGCACAATTTTCACCGATCACAAAAGCCTTCAACACATCTTCGATCAGAAGGAACTTAACATGAGGCAACGTCGATGGGTCGAATTGCTAAACGACTACGACTGCGCTATCCGTTACCATCCTGGAAAGGCAAACGTCGTGGTTGATGCCTTGGGCAGGAAGGATCAACCCAAACCGCGACGAGTGTGGGCGTTACAGTTGACCATCCACACGAACTTACCCATGCAAATCCGCGACGCCTAACTCGAAGCAATCAAGGAGGTAAACCTATGCCATGAGTCCTTACGTGGTATGGACAAGCAGTTTGAGGTCAAATCCGATGACATCCGTTATTTCATGGATCGGATTTGGGTACCAAGCTTTGGGGATCTAAGGGACCTGGTGATGGACGAGGCACACAAGTCCAGGTACTCGATCCACCCCGGTGCTGACAAGATGTACCATGACCTCAAGGAACATTATTGGTGGCCTGACATGAAAGCCGAAATTGCTACCTACGTCAGTAAATGCTTGACCTGTGCTAAGGTCAAGGTAGAGTATCAGAAACCATCAGGGTTACTCCAACAACCAGAGATCCCACAGTTGAAGTGGGAACAAATTTCAATGGACTTCATCACGAAATTGCCCAGGGCCTCTAATGGCTGTGACACAATATGGGTAATTGTCGACAGACTAACCAAATCTGCGCACTTCCTTCCCATTAAAGAAACAGACAAGATGGAGAAACTAACCAGAACTTACTTGAAGGAAGTAGTCACAAGACATAGAGTGCCAATCTCCATCATTTCAGATAGGGATAGTCGATTCACATCCCGATTCTGGCAATCCTTACAGAAAGCCTTGGGTACTCGGCTAGATATGAGTACTACATACCATCCTCAGACGGACGGTCAAAGTGAAAGGACCATCCAGACCCTGGAGGACATGCTTAGAGCTTGTGTGGTTGACTTTGGAAACGGTGGGGATGCGCACCTACCGTTGGTCGAATTTTCATACAACAACAGCTACCACACTAGCATCAAAGTAGCCCCATTCGAAGCACTTTATGGACGAAAGTGTAGATCACCGATTTGCTGGACAGAAGTGGGAGATAGCCAACTCACAGGTCCAGAAATTATTCATGAAACTACAGAGAAGATCGTACAGATAAGCAAACGAATCAAAGCCGCGCGTGATCGTCAAAAGAGTTACGCTGACGTGAGGTGCAAACCATTAGAATTTCAAGCGGGAGACAAAGTGCTATTGAAAGTCTCGCCATGGAAAGGAGTGATACACTTCGGCAAGCGTGGAAAACTGAACCCTCATTACATTGGACCTTTCGAGATTCTGAAAAGGATTGGTCCTGTTGCTTACAAACTCAACCTGCCAGAAACCCTCAGTGGCGTTCATGACGTGTTTCACGTGTCAAATCTGAAGAAGTGCTTGTCAGATGAGACACTAGTCATACCATTGGAGGAAATTCAAATAGACGATCAGCTTCACTTCGTCGAAGAACCAGTCGAGATCATGGACCGCGAGGTCAAACAGTTAAAACAAAGCCGCATTCCCATAGTTAAGGTTCGTTGGAATTCTAGACGCGGACCAGAGTTCACTTGGGAGCGCGAGGATCAATTCAAGCGTAAATACCCTCACTTGTTCAAAACTACACCGTCTATCACGCGAACTGAATTTCGGGACGAAATTCCTTTTAACAGGGGGAGTATGTGACACCCGGCAAATTCAGGTTAATATCCATACCCGACTATTACTTGAATTCACGTGATTTCACTTGCATCATACTTAATTATAGAGTAATTAAGTACATATTTCGTTTAATAAGTCCATTCGTTTCATTTCATTTCATGCATCGGTAATCGGACGGATTACTGGGTCACACACGCGTCCTGTCACACAAACATTTGTGAATTTTAGAAATAATACTTAGACATATAATTGGTGTGTAAAAATTATATGTAATACTGTGATTTAATATTCCATGCTTATATGAATTTTTCTGGAATTTTTAGAGCAACTTTTAAATTAATGTTTTTAAGCGGATACGCGATATGTGCCAACAACACTAAATTAGATTTTATAAAAATGATGGATTTATAATTTGGGCCAAATAATTCAGCTTTTTACTAATTAAAAATCTATTAGTAGCCCATTTGATTTGTAAAAAGCCTTAAAACTCAAGAAAGCCCAACACCCTTTTTACTAAAACTCTCCTAAACACCCTTAACCCTCATTTGAAAACCCTAAACCTACACACTTCTCTCTCCCTCTCCTCTCTTTCTCACGGCCGCCAACCCCCACCCTAGCCCCCATTTCTCTCAAACTTTCTTCATCCATTTCATGCATTACAAGTCCATTTCAAAGTGATTCAAGAAGGATTCAAGCTTATTCAAGTCAATATCTTCAACATACCTAAGTTTTGTAAGAATCCATCCACTTTCTTTCATTTTTTTCGGCCATATGGAGTACCACCATCATCCAAATGGGTTTTGTTGATTCAAGTGTTATAATGCATGTTTCTAACTAAAAGTTTTCATAAAATAAGGTTGTTGACACATATTTACACATTTTATGGTTTGAAATACTTGTTTAGATGGTTATTTGCTCGTTTCTATTTATAGAAACCTTGTTGGATGCATTTTTGCAAAACTTGATGTGTGATATGTTTGTTAGTTTAAATGGTACTCATAATAGTAGAATAAGTAGGAAATATAATCTTTTTGGTTGAAATGTCGTTTTTCACTAGGTTATGGTGACTTACTATTTAAGGAAACTTTAATTTTGCATATTTTGTGTTATGAGTTTCTATTGGATAAAAACTTGATATTATGGTTCTATAATATATATTAAAGTAGTAAAAAGAGTTATTTGAGGTTACACATGTGCAATAGGGTCGTTTGGACCACTTTCCTAAAAAGGAAACTTTAATTGTTCATAATTTGTATGTGTAGGTTATAAATGTTTAAAATGGATTATATAGCTTCATTATCATATGAATAGATGACTTATGCAAGAATATGTAATTTGAAGTTGTGTTATGACATGTTTTGGTGAACCTTGCTAAATAAGGAAACTTTATTTGTTGAGAAAACTTCATAATTGCTTGAAATAGAAAGTAAATGCATAGAATCATGTTACTAATATGTTACTATTATAATTTCATGTATAACTTGTTTGTTTGGGCTATGGCACCTCAAGTGCACTAAAACCCTAATTGTCAAAAATGGAAACCTTGTTATGTTAAGAGTTATGGAATTTTGCAATGACATATTATGCTACTTGTTTGAAAGTGTTTAAATGATACTAATAGGTTATTAATATGATGACATGAATTATGTGTATGAAATGTGCCATAAAGAGGTGCAAATGCTATGTCACTTATCACATGTTAGTTTCTTATACAACTAGTTGAAGCTTGTATGTTATGTCACAAGGGGTTACTTATACATTACTTAGGTACAACTTATATGTTCTTTATGTGTCACACATGTACAACTTATATGCTACTTGAGTGCTACACATGTATAACTTGTATGATGCTTATGTGTTACATGTTTACAACTTATATGTTACTTGTGTGTTGTTTATACATTGGTCAACACTAGTCAACATTGGTCAACATTAGTCAACATTAGTCAAAGTTGGTCAAACCTTGGTCAAAGTTGGTCAAACCTCGGTCAAACCTCGGTCAGCTTTGGTCAAACCTTTTCAAAACGTCAATGTAACCTTTCAACGTTGAGTCGTTTGGATGAATGTGGTTACATAAACCATGTTTACTTTCATAGACCTTATAGCCTTATTAATTCTTAGGGCTCGGTTAGGTCGGTTACCCGGAGTTACTCGATTTCTCTCGTTACTCCCATTTCTCATTCACCGCATTTCCAGGTGAGTTTTCACGGCCCCATTTTACCTATTTTTCATTGGGGGAGATACATGCTCAAACTTACTTTCATAGTTTTATGACGTTACTTTGATTTCACGTTAGATACATGCACAAACTTACTTTCATAGTTTTATGACGTTACTTTGATTTCACGTTAATATATAAGTGGGTGCATTTCCCGCACGTAAAGTCCTCTCACAATCGAACCGTTAATTATTTCCCAAGCGAGGTAATCATGAATGGTACTATTGGGTTTAACCACCCCACCCGGGTTAGTCGCGCTAACTTAGACTGGAGGTCTAACGGGTGCATCATTGACCTAATCCATGCGTGCGGGGCACGTAAGAGGCAAAATGCAAGTTTCAGCATCCTTTTCGTTAGCTTCGGTTTCGGTGAATTGCTTATATTATTATCGCATATTGTCTGATCAACAATCGAATCATGAGTAGAATTTTCCTACTGTTACACTGTTTTCATTTCTTTACTGTTACTTAAACCTGTGAACTCACCAACCCTGTGTTGACACTTTTAAGCATGTTTATCTCAGGTCTCTAAGCATTCACGTACGGACTAGGATTGCATGTCTGGAGTCTCACATCATGTTTTTCATTTAGAATCTAGGTTTATGGGAACCTAAATTGTTATGCTTTTGTATTTTACTACATTACTTTGCTTCCGCATTTACATTCCGCATTTTCTTAAACTCTGTAAACTTATGTATTTTGAATGATGTTCAAATGGAATGACTTTTTCAAAAACCATTTAGAGGTCGTTCAAAATGACCCAGACCGATGATCCTTGACAGTCACAACCCGCGGGTAACCCGCTGTGGAATTTCAGGGTGTGACAACTTAGTCCCCATCTCTTCATGGAACTTCTTCTAGAAATGTGACGTGAAACGCGTGTCTCTGTCAGATACAATTGAAACTAGCACTCCATGCATTGAAACAATTTCTTTGATAAACGCCCCTGCTAACTTTTCTGAAGAGTAAGTCTCACGTATTGGTAAGAAATGAGCACTCTTAGTTAGCCTATCAACTATCACCCATATGGTATCATAACCTTTAGCTGTTTTTGGTAGCTTAGTTATGAAGTCCATAGTAATATGTTCCCATTTCCATTCTGGAATGTCTAATGGCTGCTATCTGCCATAAGGCTTTTGATGTTCTGCTTTGACTTAAGAACAAGTCAAGCACTTAGCCACATATTTCATGACATCGGATTTCATACCATGCCACCAATAATCTTGGCGTAGATCTTGGTACATTTTTGTAGTACCCGAATGAATCGAATATCGAGATTTATGAGCTTCATCTAAAACTTTAATTCTAAATTCACCTATATGTGGTATCCACATACTGCCGAATCAAATCTTAACTCCATACTCGTTATCTTCCAAGTATTTTTCTTGTCCAGCCATTCTATCCTTCTTAACATTTTCAGCTTTTAATGCGTCTATCTAGACATTTCTAAGCTGAGTCATAAAGTCAGGAGTTATAACTAACTTATATGACTTCACCCGGATAGGAGGATGCTCTTGTTTACGGCTTAGAGCATCTGCCACTACATTGGCTTTTCCTAGGTGATACAGGATTTCACAATCATAATCCTTTATCAGCTTTAACCATCTTCGTTGTCTCATGTTCAGATCTTTTTGCTCAAGTAAATACTTTAAGCTTTTATGGTCTGTGTAGATTGTGCACTTAACTCCATATAGATAATGCCTCCATATTTTAAGTGCAAAAACTACTGCAGCTAACTCTAAATCATGGGTGGGGTAGTTAACTTCATTGGGATTGAGTTGTCGTGAAGCATAGGCTATAACCTTGCCTCTTTGCATTAATACACATCCCAATCCCTGATACGAAGCATCAGAGTAAACTACCAGATCCTTTATTCCTTCCGGTAAAGACAACACCGGAGCCTGAGTCAATTTCTCTTTTAGCTTTTGAAAAGCATTTTCTTGTTCTGCTCCATACAATTTTTATCTCCTTCTTCGTGAGTTTTGTCAATGGGGTAGTGATGTATTGCAAAATACATGCATTTTACTGTCAATTTTATTCCCACTTTGTGTTTGTTTTGCTTTGGTTTTCTTCTATAACTGCTTGTACTTAATATTTCTATATCTTATGGTTGTTAGGTCACAAAGGAAGCGGATATGATTGAAAACGAAGAAGAACGAGTTTTCGGTTCATGCGAGAGGACTGTGGATAAGAAAGAAGATAGTTTCTGGATTTTTACCCCTGTCGCGTAGCGCGACAGGTATTGGAAGTCCCTCGCGCTACGCGAGGATTGAAAAATGTCAAAATTGCCCTTTTAATGATTGCCCGACTGTTTTGTCTTTTCTGGGGCCCTCGCGCTACGCGAGGAGTGTGCAAGATCCCGTCGCGCTACGCGACGGGTGGTTTTTCGCAGAAATTGTTTTAAAACCCCAAAAATTAGAAACCCTAGGCAGACACAGAATCAAGGAGCGGCTGCAGGCGAAAAGGAGAGACGAAAAAGGGTTGATTTCAGAGCTTTAGAGGCTCGGGTTGAATATTAAAGGCATCAGGATCGCATTCCATCAGGGGTTAATCATTCGGTTGTGTTTTTCCTTGTTTATCTTCAATTCCCATGTTTCTTTTGAGCTTCGAATTGATGCTAACTATGGTTTTTGTCATGTTTAGTGGCTAAACTCTTAGAACTACCTAGGTGTTGATGAATACATATGATTGACATTAGGTTTTATCCGGTTTTGGATGATTTGCATGTGATGAACTCATGATGTAACAAACTTGGTTTGGATTATTGGATGTTTTATGTGTGTCTATGATTGTTTATGGATTGATGATTTACTCCTCGTGTGCCTTGGTGAATGTCTTTCATGTAATAGGTGCATGCTAGATCAATTACTGTGTGTCTTTGATTAGTGGGTGGTTAACTGCGTACGAGTTCACCATAGGGTAATCTTCTTGATATAGATAGTTTAGATGTGCAACCAATCTCGATAGCTGTGAGGTGAGAGATTGTCGGTTTGTCTAGGGTGTTAGATTGCTAGTTTAGAGGCTTTGTGAGAAGATCTTGCTAGTTTGTCTCATATCTGTGTTTACCGAATCCAATAGGAAAATCCTAGTTATCCCTTGCACTTAGGTGTATTGAGACTTTCGCGCTGTGAGGTAGATTGTCTAGCGGATACTTGTTGAGTAAATTGGAGGACCTGTGAGGGAAATCCATCCAACCGGTGGTTTAACGGCTTTTAGGTTTCTTGGTTGACAATCCTTGAGAAGGGTCGAGGGTGCTCTAGGTTTCCTTTGAGTTTAGTATTTTAAGATCCCGGTATCACGTCAGTTCCCTTATCGATAGAACCTTTGTCAAGCATGTGTAGGATTTGAGCCTAGGTAATGTTCTTTCTCCGTCTGGTTCTCGTTTCAACTTTCGTTTGCATTCGTAGTCTTCTCTTTAGTCCTTCTTTTAAGTTATTCTTAGTTTTTATTAGCAAACCCCCCCTTCTTTATTATTATTTTATTTAAGCAATTTTGTATGGATAAGTCTTTCAGTTTCTAGTTAGTGTTTTCTGTAGAGGTCCTTTGGGTTCGATATCCGGACTTACTTAGGCTTTACTACATTCGATAGGTTCACTTGCCTGTCGGTAGTTTAGTTGTTTAGAGAGTCTAGAGTATTACTTAGTGTTTTATTTAGCTTGTTTTGAGTCATTTAATTCAAACTACTTTGTGCACATCAGGTAGCAATCTTAGAGAAATCTTGAATAAATCGTCTATAGTAGCTAGCCAAACCTAAGAAACTGCATATTTCTGTAGGTGTCTTTGGCGGGTTCCATTTCATCACAGTCTCTATTTTTGAAGGATCTACCAGAATTCCTTCTGCGTTTATCACATGACCCAAGAACTGAACTTACCGGAGCCAAAACGCACACTTAGAGAATTTTACATACAAGTTTTCTCTTCTAAGTGTTTCCAGCACTTCCTTGAGATGATATGCATGATCTCCTTCGTTCTTTGAGTAGATTAGAATATCATCTATGAACACGATCACAGATCGGTCCAACATTGGTCGACAAACCCTATTCATGAGGTCCATGAATGCAGCAGGAGCATTAGTCAAGCTAAATGGCATTACTAAGAACTCATAATGTCCATATCTCGTACGGAAGGCTGTCTTTGGAATATCTTCATCTCTAACCTTCAATTGATGATATCCTTACCTTAGATCGATTTTGGAAAACCAATTTGCTCCTTGTAATTGATCGAACAAGTCATCGATCCTTGGTAACAGATATTTATTCTTGATAGCAAGCTTGTTTAGCTCCCGGTAGTCTATGCACATCCGCATACTACCATCTTTCTTTTTCACGAAAAGAACCGGAGCACCCCAAGGCGAGATACTCGATCTTATGAAACCTCTGTCTAACAACTCTTGCAGTTGTGACATCAGTTCCTTCATTTCTGATGGAGCTAATCGATATGGCGCCTTAGCTACAGGCTTAGCATCAGGCACTAAGTCAATTCGGAACTCCATTTCTCTTTCAGGAGGTATTCTTGGTAATTCTTCGGGGAATACATCAGGAAAATTACAGACTACTGGCACGTCTTTTAATTCCTTAGTTTTTACTTTGGAATCGATAGCGTATCATAAACTTTATAGCTTTCATCATGGAAATAATTATAACGGTTGATCTTATCTTATCCCCGTGAACCGTAATCCAATCGCCGTCAGTAGTCTGTATCTGAACTGATTTCTGGTTGCAAATGATCTGGGCATCGTTTGCTGCCAACCAGTCCATTCCCAAGACTATATTAAATCCTTCGAGGTTCATCTGATATAGTCTAACGGGAAATCTGTGTCCTTCAAGATCGATAGAACAATCTTGAATGACTTTCATTACTTTCATTGTTTTCCCGATAGCCGTTTCTACTTCGAAGATTTCGTCTAATATTTTTGTAGGTCTAGCTAAGGAAGGATAGAAATCTAGGGATACAAAACTTCTACTTGCACCAGAATCAAATAACACAGTATCAGGTACATGGTTAACAAGGAACGTACCGGATACTACGTCTTGTAATGCTTTAGCCTCTTCGGTTGTCAGAGTATAAGCTCTACTCTTGGCTTTTGGGGCTTCTCCTTCCTTTGCTTTTAATGGCTCGGGATTGTTAATCTTAAATGTTGGGCATTCCAACATTCTATGCCCACTTTCTCCACACTTAAAACACATAGGCTTGATATGACAGTAGAGCGCCAAGTGCCCTACCTTGCCACATTTGAAACAAACGCCGGATTTCAATCTACATTCTCCGACATGATTCTTACCACGGGTGGTACACGTAGTGACACCACTTGTAGTTATCCTTTTCTTCCATCCACCGTCGTTCTGCTTCTTCTGGCCCTGAGAACTCTCATGCCACTTCCTTTTTTATTCCACTAGGAGGAAACCATAGACCTCGTCGTACATAGTCGAAGCAAGTTGCACGGCAGATCTAAATCTTTTTAACTCCGAAGTTTTCACTAACCTTCAGATTTCAGATGGTAACCCTTGCATGTATCTCTTAATTCGTACAGATTCAGGGGTTACTAAGTGGGGTACCAAACGGGCCATCCTATTAAACTTCGTAGTATACTCTCGATGGGTCATACTACCGGCTTCTAGCCTGAGAAAATCTCTCTCCAGTTTGTCCATTTCATTGTCAGGACAGAACTCCTCAATCAGCCATCTCTTCAATTCTTCCCAAAACATTCGGTCAATAGCTTTCTCACCCATAGCTATAACCAGATTCCCCCACCAACATAATGCCTCTGATACGAATGAGTGGGCAGCGTATTTCACCTTCGGGATGTGGGATCCACTGATGAGTGACCGTGGCATCCTTTGTATCGTCAAACTTCGGAGGACTGCCGTCTTTGAATGCTTTGTACGAGCATCCCTTCCTTCCTTTCATTACTGGTCTAACTTCATAAGAATCATCAGATTCGTCTTCGTAGAGTTCATCGTCTTCTATATTCTTAATGAAATTCTCCGTTGTATCATTCTTTCTACTTTCCTCTAGGCTAGCTAATAGGATAAGCAAAGCTTTAGCTACAACCGTGTCTATTACACTTTGCATTTGAGGTTCCACTACCGGTTCATTTACTTCTACATGATCCCTATTTTCTACTTCAGGTTCGGTATTTGCAGGTTGACCGCGTCTGCCTTCTGGAGGTATTGGGATTAACCTTTCCTCCTCTTTTACCCTTTCCTCTACCAACCATTTTCTACAAAAGATATTGAATGCTTTAGTATCCGCATGATAGATTGATAGCTAGAACACAAGTGTATTGTAAACGTTAATAACTGTGGCCATAACGAAATTAATCATTTACACCACTTTCGGTGCTCTAGTTATCCTTCCATTATGTTCCTACTAAATACTCATACCTTTTTCCTTTTACCCTTGGCATCAGGCTATCTTGACTGGCATCTCTACTGGCATTCTTATGGTCCCTTAATCTTAGTTTAAGTCTAAATACTTGGGCAAGTATCTAAATCTCTTAAACTATACCTCTGATACCAACTTGTGACACCCACATCCCGGATCACCCGGAATGCCGGCCACTTGTCGGATTTACTCATGAACATATAAAAATCAGAGAAACATACACAGCGGAAGACTTTAAAACATTATTTATTTATAAAGCTTGTCTTAGTACATTCTATTGAAAGTACATCATCATACTAATGCCAGTCTCTAGATTTGGATGCAAGATAGCCTGCTCATGATACCTCCTTTCCTTTGCTGCTTGAAACCATACCATTACCTGACACATGCTTAAACACAGGTTAGCTTTATGCTGGTGAGTTCTAGGTTTTAATCAAAATATCTTGTACATAACACCTTTCGTTTCACGTAAGCTTTATCCAAACATAACATTAATCTTGTCCAACTCATATCTTATCGAGGTTCGTAAACCTCTCAAATGGTCGTCACCACTTACCATTCCCTTTATATAAAGGTCATTCCCCCGTTACATACCACAAAGGAATGTAACGGTCCGCGTTCCATTCCATAAGTTGCAAGATATTATGTGGGATTTGGCCATTCATGGTAAAACATTCCTTTACAGACCAAAATGGTAAAAATATTTCATGTCAATGCAATCACTGCCAATGACATCCTTTCATCATCGCTTATCCTGGTAAGCCAAGATAAGTCTTAAAACATTTCACATATCATAATCATCATCCTTTCCTTTAATAAAAACAAGGTGGTTATCATTCCAGAGTAGTACCTCTAACAGATATGTTCCAAGGAAATAATGACGGGTCCAGGAAGGATTTATACACCACTCTTTCCTTAGACAGAACATTCCGTTTGTCAGATAACTACATACCGGTCGAAAAGTTACCTTTTATTTTATAGCATAAAACATTCCTTGCAACATCATGGATACTGGCTCAAAGATTTAAATCAGTGGCATACAGTATCAAAAAACATTCATAACACGTGTATCATGCCCAAAACATTAAAAACACTTAAGAGGGGCATCATAGAACTCACCTTTAACTTCCTGTTTGTTTAAATAGCCTTTTCGTGCTAATGTGAGTAGCACAACGACTTTTGGATCAGGTCCTAAGTCATTATAATATCTCTAAATCATAAGTTCCTAGCTTAGTGGAAATAACCAAGTCATTAGGAACTAGTGAGAACCTTACCTCAGAACTATCTCCTGCGTATTGTGCTCGAAAAGCTGGAAACCGGACTTCCCTACGCAAACCGGGGCTCGGGGCACGTTTCCCTAGGTTAAGTGTGTGTTTTGTGAGGTGTGTTGGTGTTTGAGATGTTCTAAAATCGATCACAAGGTCCAACTATTTATAGGCTGCCCGACGGGTTCTTAGCGGACCGTTATCTATATACATGTCGGTCCGCTATCCAAGTGTGGCGGTGTAATTTGCTTAACGGCACATAACGGACCGTTATACTTTTCATGTCGGTCCGCAATGGATGAATTGCGGCTAGCGGACCGCAACGGATCCTATATCGGTCCGCCATCGATCCTCCACCAGTCAGATTTCAGCGATTAGTCACCCGACACGTGTCACCTCCTGAGTGATTCCTTGCCCCCTACATAGCGGACCGCTATCCCCTGAGATGTCGGTCCGACATCTGCCTTCTTTCTCAAATTTTTATTTTTAGTCCCTGAACTTTGATCCAATTGCAACCTAACCCCTTATACTTTAACATAATGTCATTTAAACACCTAGGGTTTTATCAATTGACAATTTTAACCCTTATACTTATATTTCTTTAAAAATTAGGGTGTTACAATATATGATTGAATGTTTTTTTAATTGGTGCTTACATGGCTACAAAATCGTTTTCAGTTTATATAATTTATAAAAATATGATTGATAATAAACAAAATTTTGAATTAAAAATTCTGTAGATAAAAATTAAAACGAATAATTAATCTAGTTGTCTAAAATTAGGGGTGTTCACGGTCCGGTTTTGACGATTTTTAGGTCAAACCGTGAGCCAAACCGTTAATAACGGTTTTTGATTATCGGAAACCAAAACCGAACTGTTAAAAAACAAAACCGAGCCAAACCAAACCGTTACTAACGGTTTGGTTCCGGTTTGGTTTCACGGTTTGAGCTTTTCTAATAGACCGACTCTATCTTACTATACCTCTAATAGCTCGTGAAGTTGTTTCATAAAGAAATTGTTTCGTGTAAAAGTTGGTTCAATCTTACCGTTGTGAATGTTTTTATCACAGAAAGTCTAAAACTAGGCCTGGCAAATTGGGCTGGGCGGGTTCGAGTCACGGGTCATAACGGGTTCGGGTCCGAACGGGTCAATACAAGTTATGAGTAAAATGACTTCGGGTCAAAACGGATTTGGAGCAAAATTAGTCCGGGTCAAAACGGGGTCGTTTTAAAAAAACCTATCAATTTCGTTCGAGTCAAAACGGGTTCGGCCAATAGGGTGGGAGGTGGCGGCGAACGGGTGGGGGGTCGGCGGCGGTAGTGCAGTGGGCGGGTGGCGGCGACGGGCGGGGTGGTGGTGGTGGTGGTGGGGGGTGGCGGCGGGGTATGAATGACATTTGTATTCCATGAGCTAAATCAATTTTATATTATTAGACAAAAAAATATAACTTTCGAATTCAGATATCTGAATATTTGGAAAAAACGATATTGTAACACCCCGACCCGGCTATAGGGCCGACGCGTCAATTTACAGGAGTCAGAGACAAAAACATAGTTCCATAAATATCTGAATGAGTTACAGAATATTTAATCATAATAATTTAGTAATAATTACATACATTAATAAAGCTGAAAAACTATAATATCGGCTATGTTGATTTTTAACTCTCTCACACTTCACATTTATCCCCGAGAACCTGTAAAAAGAAAAAAAAATCGAGGGAGCAAAATACCACGGACGGATAGATTTGATAAAATGATAAATATAATAATACATGTATATTTACGGATATAACATGATTTATAAACTTGTGAACTTGAGAGTATTCAAAACTTGTAACTTGTAAACATGTAAGTTCGTCGACTTGTAAATTCGTATACTTGTAAACTCGTACACATGTAATCCCGTAAACATGCGACTCGTACCTCGTAAACTCATATACAGGTAAACTCACAAACATGTAAACTCGTCAACGTATAATTAACAGATTTCAGAGCTTGTAACTTGTACATACATAACCAGATACTTATAAACTCACAGATAATATTTTTAAATATTTGTCACATCACCAGAAATACCCATTGAGCCCGATACAGAACAGAAACAGATGGAACAAGATAGATAGCCTTGAATCAATGTGAGATGGTGTATGGGCATCATACAATCCAACCACCAGAAATAATAATATCCTAAGATCGATCCATACGCCTCGAAACATATAACAGAGACTCCGTAGAGTAAACAGGTGAGACGCCGTGATTTAGGCTCACCGTCACGGTCGGTGCCACGTCATCGATGCCGCAATGACATGCTTGTGGTCACCCTCACAAGTAGGGGCGTGCTCGGGTATCAGAATAAAATTATTTGACAATATATTTTAAAACGGACATATTTAATCGGAACATACGATAATTAGTACTTTTAAAACCAAATAATATCGTATTTGAATATGTTTCAAACATTGTTTCATACTCGAGATAGGCAGCCAAATAAACTAATTTAAATGTGTACTTGATTTCAAATACATAAAGGAATTTTAAACGAATTCAATAGAGTTAAACATTTTGAGATACTTAAAATAATCTTTAGGAAACTTACAGTAACAATTAGTAGAATAGGATATCCGTACTATAAAAATAGAGAGATGGAAATCCGCACTATATAAAAATAACTGAGTTTGGTATCCGTACTTATAAAAATAGCTGAGTTAAGTATCCGTACAATAAAAATAGGAAGAGAAATATCCGCACTATATAAAAATAGAGAGAAAGATATTCGTACTATAAAAATAGCCGAGTTAAGTATCCGTATAATAAAAATAGGAAGAGTGATATCCTCACCTTAACTGCTCGTAATGTTCCACAACCATGTCGATTTGTTCATGCGAGTTTGAAACGATCTACAATAAGTTATTGTTCATTTAGATTTAAGTTTGATTGTAAAATTCCTCGTTAAATACTTCTAAATATTCTTGGAAATTAGGTAAATGGAGAAGTGGTCGTGAATTGAACACCCGACCTTTACCGAATCAACCTGGACGATAAACACTCTTCTAAAAATCATTTGTGTTTAATTTTCTAAAATAAACTAATTTAAAGTATACCTCACTGACTTCTTCTTCTTCCTCCTCAACATAATCACCGGAAAAACGATGTGTTCGTCGGAAAATTGCGTTTTGCCGTCTAAGGGGATTTGAACGCCAAGATACTACCAAACGGTTCTAATGGAGTGGAGATAAGTAGTAAGGATATTATTTTGGTGGTTTAAGTTTATTTCTAACTCGCCGGAAAATCTAGGTGTTACCGGAAAATCGTGATTTTAAGTACTAGAGATTGGTAGTAAACGAGTTTTCTCGAGGGGGTGGATGGTGATGACGAGGGGACTCGAACTCGGCTTTTATAGTCGAGTTTTCTTCGTGACCAAGGAAGATGTGGTCTCCGGAAAACGGCTTGAACATGACTCGAGGCATACGTGTTAATAGCGAATGAAACACGACGGTAGAGGACGTCGCTGTAGCATGTGAACGATTCATGGCGCTATCTCCGATTCGTTTGGCGGTAATCGCCCAATTCCGGCGCCTCACTCTTTCCCGAATTCTGTGATAGCAGAAAACTTTTCTTTAAATATTAATGCTTCTTGTCTTCTAATTTAATTAATTTTTTTTTTAACCGTAGTATCTAGATTTTCTAGGATAATTAAGTTTTCTCAGGGCAACACCTAGAACATTTAGGGCAGCCACCATCTGGAGGAACCCTCAACTGGGTAAACCTCCTGACCTGACCACAGACCCCTTTTTTACTGTGACCAGGATTCGAACCTAAAACCTCCACTACCAGAAGTGTTGGACTATTATTACACCAAATGGCTAACTGATCTAATTTAATTACTTAGATACAGAAAACATATATTTTCAAACTTTAGTTATTCCTATTATCTGTACTACTATATAATGCTGATTAGAAGGATAGATTGATATTTTAACACAAAATGCAGTAAGACGCTTGTACCACAGCTTCACTACTTGTACTCCACACTCCGTCTTCCTCTCCTCCCCACGTCGACTCTTCCTATGACCCAGGTGAGCAATCGAAGCTATCAAAGTGCCCAATCGAAGCAATAATGACGGCTCTTCCTCTCCCCACTCATCGCCTGGCAGTTGAAAGCGTAGAAGATGTGGACAGACGCCTGGTAATGCTTGACACAGTGCCAAAGCGGCGATGACTTTTTGGTTCGGCGAGGACAGAGACGGGTTCCCTGATGAAGACGATGTTTTCCTGTGACAAACGATTGAGTAACGTACCTTCACTTCCTTTGTAGTATATTTTATTTAACTATTGGTTTCATGGTTTTGATATAGAGCGAAAGTGTGTGTGTGTTTAGGCAGAAATAATCATACATTACAGTCTCTTTAGATTAGAGGATGACATATGAAATTTGTTTAGTTGATATTGATGCTTGTTACAATAGTAGATGAGAATGGGATTCTGTTGCTAAATAATTACAAGCATCAATGGATAGTTTAGTTCTTTTACTGAAGAATCTCAGTGTCTTGCAACTGCAGGTTAATAGCGTGATGTTTTCTTAAGGTAGGAGGATATTTGATACTTAACTTTATGGTAGCAACTATTGTATCAGGTTAACATTAATGTACCTTTCTTCGTAAAACTTGTTTTGCGGGTGATGCTCCAACTTGGTTTGACTTTATAATATCGTCCGAAAGTGGTAAAGTTATGATAGTAATAATGATGGATGTGTGGCTGGTTTTAGTTTGAGGTTTGTAGTTGTGTTTTAATGGTGATGTTAGGGTTTAAGATCATTGAGTTGTAAATTTATTTGACTGACTAAACATGATGAATTTCTCAGTATCTCAACTCGAAGGGGATGGATGTATATGAACCGATGCACCAGTTTAACATGTGGAGAGATTTCAAAGGTAACATCTATCAAGATGCAGCTGCAACCATGGTTATACAGATGGATGCCAACCTAGACAACCAGCTGGTACCCTCTTCGTTTTCATCTTTCTTATATTTTCTTTAAATACTATTGCTTTGCTAAAAGTAGTGTGTATAATATGTTACTGATGTTTTTTTTTTTTCTTTTTTGTTTTAATATGTTCCTCATCCCTAATCCATCGCAAGAACAATCCTTATGGCTTATTCCTCATCTCGCAAGAACAACTGTACAAATCAATCACAAGAACAATCGGGTGCAAGCAAATCGATCGCAATTTTAGGTATTTTGTTACTTCTGTTCATTATATGTCATGCTTGTTATTTAAGTTTTTGTGAGATAACTAATTTACCTTTTCTATCATAAAAATCTTTTTAATGTGTTATTCCTATAGGTTGTCATTGGAATAGATGTTGTAGCATCTAAATTTTATGGGGAGAAGGACATGAGTCATGACCTATGATCTGAACTTCAAGGAAGAGGTAAAAGTTGTTCACCTTGTGTTGTTATTTGACCTATGAAAATGTAATGGAAAAGGAGCATATGAAATAACTATAATCGTTTTCTCATAATTTTTTTTATTTTGTGAATAATTTTTGCAGAACAATGATGACAAAGAAAATATTTTAGGAGAACAGCTAAAAAGATCTTTACAAGTCATTTGTGAGTGAATACCCTATTGTGTCCATTGAGGATCCATTTGACCAAGACGACTGGGAGCACTATGCCAAGATGACCGCTGAATGTGGCGAACAAGTACAGATTTAGCCACTTTGCCATAACCACAACATAGAGAAAAACTTGCTTTAGCCTTTCTTTAAAGACTTCTTAACGCTTCATATTTCCACAATTTTGCATCACATGTTGGACATATTTCAATTTGATCCCCATGATCCAAGTAATCTATTAATTGTAATTTGAATGTTAATTGCATTTCTTATATTTTAACAATCTAAAAATATTTGAAATGTAATATTACCTTTTGATTTATCGGTAGCATTGTATGTAATAATTTGACCATCATGTTGATGATCTTCTTTTGTAAATTGTATAGGGGATATCTGAATTGTTGGATGAAGATGCTTCAACATTGTTATTGTAGGTTGGTGAAACTACAATTGAGAATAATTTAAACATAAAACATTAAGTGATAAATTAAAAGATTTATATTTTTTGAAGTTTATGTTTGTTAAAAGAAAATGTATTACCTTTAAAAGTTTCTGACAATTGAATGTATTTTTTACTTGTTGAAGAATGATAGTTTGTAGGGGTAGAATTGATGATTTTTTTCTTGTTATCCATATGTTGTTTCCTGATTATTCGCTTCATTTTTGGGTTAGTATAACCATCATTGTTGATTGAAACTGTAAAACATAAACATTGCAATCAAATGTAAGTATTCATAAATTAATTAGTATTTATAAAATATGAACGTGAATGATAGAGAGAATACCATTTGTAATTTGAGATAAAGGATTTATAACATTAATGTTAGGATCTTCACACGTGAACATAGACTGCTTGTATGTAAATGTTGGATTCAGATTCTCAGTGTTTTCAGAAACGCATCTTGGATTATCTTGTGAGATTGTTGGCTTCTGAAATGCTTGAAGACCTAACATTTAATAGAAAAATATATATAAAATAAAAAGTTAGGGTGGTGGGGGCGCCCGCGTTGAGGATTGATGCGCCGCACGGTGAGCGCGACAACACATCCCCTTCGGTGCACCGTGATTTGGAGCAAAAAATCGTGTCTCGGCGCGATGGAAAGACGGGAATAAATTGACCGTCGCATAACATATATTTTACAAATCTTACCCTGAAAATTTGCATGATATTTTTTGTTATCCAAATATTCTCTTCTTTTGTTTCTTTTTGCTTTTGAATTTGTAAAACAGGTAAAAGTTATGATAAAAGAATTAAAGTACAAATTATGTACAACTATACCATTGCTAATGTCAAAAAGTGGACTTTTAATATGGACATCTTAATAAGTAACATTTGTTTGTTGATATGAAATTGATTGATAAAGATTAAGAATCTCTGTTATATAACCGCCAGTTCCGTAATTTGGTGATGTCTGTAAAGTGTTGTGGATGTTGTTCAAACCTAATATAGAACCAATAAATTAAAAAAAATTAATTAAACAACTTTAGTTAAAATTGACTAATTTATATGATTGAATTTAAAATTGTAATTTGTAAAATTTAAAGTACGATGAGATATATGTGTGATGTAGTGAAAAAGTGACCTTCGATGTTGGATACAACAGTAAGTTTAGCTTTTCGGGTATCCAAATATTGTTTTCTTTTCTTTCGCATTATCTTAGCACAAGTGCAATAGTATGTGAAGTTTGTAGCTGGAAATTAAAAAAATATACACAAATGAATTACAATGTGAAGTTTGTAGTTGGTAACTAATTTAGAAATTCCATTTTGATATTTGAATATGATGTACCTTAGAAAAGATTTTGTATTCAAAATATTTAGTTGTTTAAAAACACAAATATTATTTTTCACATAGAAACTTTGCGAATCATGATTCAAATATATCTTAAAGAACAAACCACAAATATAGCAAAATAAACATTAGACCATAAAGGAAATGTTAAACCATAAAGGCAATTGTTTTACAGGAATAACCTGACCAAAATAAAACTAAAGGTTTTAAACCATAAACCTAATTTCCTAGAAATTTAAAGAAAATAAAACACCTAAAACAGTTTAAACATAAAGCATCAAGGTACATCATTTTTTAACTTTTGGAACCAAAAGAGTTTTTTTGCCATCGGAAATAGCCTTATACATCCACCAATTTGCGCTTAAAATCTGGATTTTTGGATTTGTCCTTAAACGTTGCCTCTTTACCAACTTGCCTTTTTCCATCGCCTTGTTCAGTTTGCGGCGATGGTGTCACATTATCATCAGTACTAGACTCGCCTAAAAAAATTGTTAATCACATTAACTTTGTGCTAAACTTTTAAAATGAAAGTTTAGATGACATGTAATAAAATTTGAAATGCTAAAATTATTATAAAAAAAAAAGAAAATCACTACTTGTAAACAAAAACTTCATTTCGGATTGATAATTTTTTTTTTGAAAACTAAGTGTTGATAATAATTATAAATATATGTCATTTGCTGGAGTTTTGTAAAACTTACGATCTAAAAATAAAAATTTAATGACAAAAACGAACACTCAAAGAACAATTAAAAAGGCATACATTGAAATTCAAAGTTTCTTGAGACGGGATTTCAATCAATGTGTTGCTGATTGATTCAGAGTTACCAGGCTACATTTTAATAAGAAATACAAATGTTACTAAAGTGCTATTATGCATAAATATATAAGAACTAAAATAAAATTAGTGAGTAACCTCATAATTGTTTGCCTTCTTTTCCAGCTCAGAAATAATATCGACATTATCAGTCAATTTAGAAATTCAAAAAAACCAATGTTTGTTGTCAATGTTAAAGTTTGTGATATCAATTTTGAATGCAAACTTTTTCCCTAAAAGCTCAGAAAACTTATCAGGATAGAGGCCTTTATCATCACCACCCTATAATATTTTTTTTTAAATTGTTAGACAAATGTTAAAAAACCATTACAATTAAAAGTAATGTGTAGGATGCTAATGTAAAAAGCCAAGCTTACACTTAAATGTTTTTTAATTAACACGGATCATTTTTTCAGAAGTTTTGTTGCTTCATGATCAAATAGAGTCAATGATAATGTTCCAGTTGAATCATGTACCGTCAATGGTATTTTCAGCCTACAGATATATATTATAAGATTAGAACAGTAATAAAATTGAAAAAAATATGCCAATTTTTAATATTTAATAAAAAAATTCAATACAATTCAGGTAACACCTTTACGAACCCGGAACAGCAGTTGGGTTGCACCCCACAGTTTTGCACTCATAAATGACTTCTTGATCAACCAATTCGGTACCGGAAATGTTAGGTCCATTGTTGATTTTGGTCAACTTCCGGTTACATGTTTTACATGACAGATAATACCAAAGTATTTCTGGTGGTATCAACTCTACTGTAGCAACAATGACAACTTGTTTTACCTAAAATCAAACAAACATTAATGTTATAATCACTTTAAAAGAACAGATCTTACAACTTGAAAAGGGTTTATGTAAATTACCTTGCTCAGATTAACTTCAGCGGTGTTATTGAACTCAGTGTTAACAACATATTCATCAAAATTAGATAAAAACGTTCCCGAGACCTTTGATGAGTCGGTTGAACATGTCGAAAGACCAGAATTCTAAAGCAAACTGTAAGAAAAAGAATGTAATTTATATAGAAAGTTAATTCATAATTAAGATGTTCAAAAATAAATATATATTGGTAATGTATACAAACCTATTTTTAAAGCCAGTGATTTCATCAATCTCTGAATTGATAAACAGTTTTGAAACATTAAATGCATTGTTCACATAGGCAGATCACTGATAATATTTGAGTGTACCAAACTGAAGGATGACAACAATAAGACCATTTTTTTTCTTTGTTTGCCCAAACATCTAAAATCTCATCAGCATATGAACCCCATAATGACAAAA
Organism: Smallanthus sonchifolius; assembly: GCA_023525975.1. Classification (NCBI taxonomy): domain Eukaryota; kingdom Viridiplantae; phylum Streptophyta; class Magnoliopsida; order Asterales; family Asteraceae; genus Smallanthus; species Smallanthus sonchifolius. The sequence goes on from CM042022.1 coordinate 83,443,646, forward strand.
AAAATCTTCTGCATCCTACAATAGAAAATTAATAAAAATTCATGTTAAAAAAATTGTAAACAAAAAAAATTAAAAAAGTAAATGTATATTAGATAATTCTAACTTCAAATCTTGAATAAGGACGTTGACTTTGTAGGTATCCTTGCCCTTAGATGTCTTGATATTTTTAACCTCACCAACATCAGCAACAAAACCAATGACATCTACAAAATAAAGTTATAAAATGTAGTCAGAAAGTCAATGTTAGTATAACATGTACATATTAAATTTATAAGTATTTTTGCTTGCCTAGCGGTGTGTCTTCGGGAATAGATTGAGCAACAATAGGATCAAAAGTTGTGAATGAAAAACCATAAGTTGGACCAGATAAATCACTACAAAGGTAGACTTTACTGTCGCTGTATATGTCAATCTTGTTGTCGTTGGCAACATACTTGTTTCTTGAATTATTTCTACCAATTGTAGGTTTCACAATGAAGTAACAACCTATGTAAATAGAAATATAAAAAACCATTAAAGCAGGAAGTAATTTGAATATTCTTTCTAAAGATAAAGAAATAATTTGATTATTCTATAAATAACAATAAGTAAATAATTTACATACATTTTAATTTGTAATCAATTTATATCTTTTTAAATTATTCAAAGCATGAAAATATGTCAATTTTATAAAATTTGATAACTGGAACATAAATTTAGTTTCCGAAAGGATTATTGTATGTATTTTACGATAGGTTATCAAAAGAAAATCGTAGTATAAACAGGAACATCCAAAGTATTAAGAAGAAAAAAGACATAATAATCTTGAAAACAAAAACAACTTTAATAAAATGTCTGCTTATAGTATAGCAAACAGTGATAAAATTTAAGAAGTTCAAATAGAGAAAACATGGCATTAAACATTTAAGTATAATAACCTGTATCCTTCAACAGATGCGTAAATAGAGAACCATCGCTTAAGAACATTGGCTTGCATTGTGGTTCCCTGTTAATTTTGTAGTTTTTATAGCATCATTATTGATAAATAAAGCATTTCAACTACATAGACATAAAAATTAAGTAAACAGACATATACCTCTTCGTCAACTACAATCATTTCAATAGAGTAGGTTTCAGCAGGGTTGTTGTACATGGGTTGCTTCCATAGTCGAAGGACACGAACCTTGATTGAGTAATCCCGCCTTGATAAATCAACATCCTTTAAGAAAATGATCCTTGAGTATTCAGGAAACCTGTATGCGAAACCACTTATTTCGATTATACAAAAATTGAAGGTAATATTTAAAAAGAATCGCATCAACAATAATAGAAGGTAAATACGAAAAGTTAGTTAGGTTATAGTCATCAGCAAATTAGTACTAAATATATAAAAAGATAGATGCATGGCTTATTTAATTATTATCAACACAATCACGAAGATCTGATTCACTATATCAACAATTACCATATTTTACTGAAAGAAGTGATAAACAGTCTTTAATTTCTTCATTTTCTAGCTTTGATTACTCATCATAAGCGAAGGATTTGGAATAAATTAGTAATGAAAAACCACTGACTATTAAGTGGCCGAATTAAGTGGCCAAAAAATCTATTTTTGTAAGTTAAAGAAATTAGTAATGAAAAACACTTTAACTGTTTTGGCCACTTAATTAGCATATTTGTTCTAGATTAGTTATAATAATAATCCTACTTTATTCAGTATTATTATCTGACACATGAAATTTACAATGTAAAACTCAGTTATAAAACTAACATATGAAATCTACAATGTAAAACTCAGTTATAAACATCAAATTCTTAACATGAAAAACATAAGAAGATATAATATGAATACACTACCTTGGGTCCATAAGTTGAGTTGTATCTATTGGTTGCAAACTCATAGCTTGAATTAATAACTTTCAAAGCAGTGGAAGAATGGGTACCAAGTTTTTGAATAAATGGGTGATATTTATAACCGTTTGATTATAAGAAAAGAGCTAAACGGTTATTTTAGGTAACCAAATAGTCAAAGAAAGGGGTAATCAATCTTTGATAGAGACTACTATGTTTAGAGGAATGATTTTGTCTTGTATAGTTGACATTAAAAAAGAGTTAAAAGAAAAGGTTGTTTTCTGATAATTTATGTTGATATTTTTAAGTTTTACTTAAAAAAAGACCACCCAAAACTTATTTAGTTTTTAAGTAGGCTGAATTTTACCAAAAGTATAATCTAACATGCTTAGATAGTGATAACACATCATTTTAGAAAATTGATATCTGGCCGACACATCAACATTACTGAATTGAAAATTTACTATATATGTATCAGACTAATTAACCCATAATACTTATAAACAATTCTGTAAACAATATAAAAGTTTGAAAAGAGTGATTAGCTAATAATAATACTAACTTACCCTACCAATTAGCGCATCTGTGGAGATCCAGTTAATCAGTTTTGCATAGCAAACTCAGATTCATATGTTGAAGTTGAAATTATTTCACCCACACTAACCATCTCAAATAACTAACCTGTTGAATGGATGTTCAAATCTAGAACCTTTTTCATTCGATGGTGGTTGAGGCGGCTAGGGTGTTTCTGGTTGAAGAGGAGAAGATGAAAGGGATGGAAGTTGTAGGTTTTGTTGGGTGAGAGAAAGGAATCAAGGGATTGCAGGGGTTTGGATGGAAGGTGGAGGTTTGGGTTTAAAGGTGGAGGTTTCAGTGGAAGGTGGAGGTTAAGGTGGGGATGGAAGGTGGAGGTTTCGGTAGGGGGTTTAGGGTTTGGGTAGGAGGTTAAGGTGGGGATGGAAGGTATTTGATCAGATCACCATTTTGAGAGAATGAAAAAGAATGGGGATTAGGGTTTGAAAAGAGGGCAGAATTTTGGTAGGGATATGAAAAAGAATTCGGGTACGGGTTTTTGATCAGATCACCATTTTGAGAGAATAGAAAAGGTGAGATGGTTAGGCAGTGACACGTGGCGGTAACGGGTTAAATAGGTGACATGTGTTTTTAATGGTTAAAATTTGACAAGTGTACCAAAACCTTTTGTTCTTTATTATATATAGAGATTACAATTACAATGAATTTTAATAAATAAAATAATTTGTTAAATTTATAAAATATAAATAAGAGTAAAGTGCTATTTTCGTCTATGTGGTTTGGCCATTTTAGCCAGTTTCATAAAAAAAACATTTTTTGAGCTTTTTCCCTGACTTTTCAAAATTTAGTCATTTTCATCCAACTGACTAATTCCGTCTACATTTTAACGTTAAATCAAGGGTCGGTTTGAACTCCATTGGTTAAAGTCTAACTAAATTACCCATGATTTAACCAAAACTGCCCCTGATTTAACGCTAAAATGTAGACGGAGTTAGTCAGTTGGATAAAAATGGCTAGATTTTGAAAAGTCAGGGACGAAAAAGCTAAAAAAATTTTTTTGAATAAAACTGGCTAAAATGGTCAAACCACAGGGACGAAAATGACACTTTACTCTATAAATAATTTACATGAATTATCCTTTAATGGTAAAAAGACTAAAAAGCACTCATGTGCAGTGCACATGATATGACTTAACTGAAAAACTTAACGACCATTAGTGAAAAGGACCAGAAACGAAGGAACTTTCCATATAAAGGACAATAAGTGAAAGCCAATTTTTTAAAGGACCCACTACATAATTTAGGTAAACATAAAAAACAAAAATTGTAATTTAGATAGTACGGTATGTGTTGTAAAAGTCTGTTCCCTTGACTACAAACATATTGATAAACTAACGAAAGACGAGTACAAACCCGTAAATTGTACACTCCGTCGCAGCGCGCGGGTTCCCCACTAGTATATATATATATATATATATGGGCATGTTCTTTTGAGAACCAACCATATGTTGAGAACCGAAAGAACCGCATAAAACGTGTACATATCGCTTTAGTGAAAAAAGTAAAATTCAACAACAATGTTTTATTTATCTCTTCCCACTCTTAGTTTGAGTTTATCTCCTCTCTCCTGAATTTTTTTAAGAAAAGTATAAAAATATGCACATATGCATTCATTTGTGCATATAGTGTGAGTGCATATATGCATTTAAAAAAACGACTATAAATTCGAGGTCTTTTAAAACCAAACCTTAAACATATTGAAATGTACATGAATTCTAGTCAATTTATATTATAAATAGAGGAAGAGTTAATGCGGTTCTCACGGTTCTTAACATATTGTTGGTTCTCAAAAGAACATACCCCTATATATATATAGGGGAGGGATCAAGAGAAAACCACAAAGTTAGGTGAAAACCGAGAAAACCACTAAAACAATGTGTAATACTATGGATTACGTATATGTAAGCGCATTTTTTTTGAATTTTTTTGTTTTCTGTTTACGTATACGTAACACTATGGGTTACGTATACGTAAGTCAATATTTAAATGATTTTTTGGTAAAAATTTGTAATATTACATTGATACTCTTATAAAAAAATAAAAATAAAAAATAAATATTAATATATTATTGGTTAAAATTGGTTTTTTTTAGTGGTTTTCTCGGTTTTCGCCTAACTATTGGTTTTCTCTGTAACCCACCCCTATATATATATATATATATATATATATATATATATATATATATATATATATATATATATATATATAAACTTTTAGAAAATCCAGATGCCGTTCAAAAAAAAAATTATTTATTAATATCCTTTTTTTCTTATTTATTTATTTGATCGAATCAGTAAGTTTTATTATCTTATAAATCGATTGTTATATATTAATAAACTTTATCTGTTATTTACTCTTCCTCTATAATTACTGTCTTACACTCGCACATATATAATATTATATGTATATATTAATAAAAACCTATTGATATATCTATTATTTTATAAATCTTTATTATATGTACGTCAACATATGTAGTTACTTATATTTTTATAATTAACAACTTAAAATTCTTTTTTTTTTGTTATCATTAAGGTTTTATTAAGTTAACAAAGAAACTTTTAACGTATAATAAGCTATTAAAACTATTATTATTATTAATATTATTATTATTTTTCTCGTTAATAAATATTTGTACAAAACTTATTAATTGTTTATTTGTAATATTTTAAAATTCGGGTTATTACAGATATCCTAATGGCTAATACTCATCCAAAATTTCGAATAATTTTGGAAAAAATGTCCTGGTAAAAGATATTTTTGAACAACCCGATACTAAACCACATTAGTCATCAGTGGCGGATTCAAAATTTTTCGTCGGCGGGTGTCAAAAATGGACGAGTCAAGACAAGACAAATACGCCAACATTAGACCGATTCAAAAAGGCTAAACGGGTTAAATATGCCTAAATTAGACCGATCAAAAGCGGGTCAGATATTCCAAATGTAGACGGGTCAAATATTACATAATAATTTTATTATATATAAATTCATGATAAAAATAACTAAATAATATACATTACGTCCTGTATAAAACATATATAAAAATAATTAATAAATGTTTAGTTATGTATATTTAAAAAAGTCACACTAATACATAAATAAATTATCGTATTATAGTTTAATGAACTTTCAACGACCATAGCTTACGAAATAGAATAGATATATTTAATTGTAAAGTAAATTAAATAATAAAAAATAAAATTCATCTTTAAAATAAAAAAAGTAAACAATCAATAAAAATTTTTGAATCAGATGAATAAAGAAAACAATCAATACTAGTAACCGTAGTATTGATTTTTCTCATTGAGGACAACACCCTAACCCATCACTTCATTGTCCTCTTTTCTTTATTATATTAACTTGATTTTTTTATTTTTTTTGAACGACGAACACTGAATGTTGTGACGTCGCACCCTCCCGTTATATGAGAGAGCCTCGTCCAACTCTGGTCAATATGTTGTCTTAACCGGGCCCACTTGACATCAGAGTTGGAGAGCATCCAAGGAAAAATCCCTCCCAATACGGCCCCTTCCGGGCTTGAGGAAGAGCCGAGGCTCGAACTCTGGATCGGCGTGGGTAAAACTCAGGTGCATCAGCCTAAGAGCTAGGTCTCATTTGCATTATCTCTCTTCACATATTCCTCTTCAAAGCATAAAACCAAGTAAGTTCGTAGGTAAACTTCCATTTTTCTAATCTAGCTTTCCTTTTCTCTCATTGCTAAAAAAAATTGGAGTGGCAGGGTGCTTCTTAAGAGACTTTTGATAAAATAGGAAGGTGGACGATGGACGATGGCGGTGGCCGCGGGGGAAGGGGCGGTGCGGTGGGTGGAGTGGTAAGGGGGTGGGCGGGTGGTGGTGGTGGCGGTGGGCGGGGGGGCAGGGGCGAGTGGGGGGGAGGGGGGCGGCAACGCAGTGGCGGCGGGTAGGCGAGGGACAGTGTCGGGGCGGCAGCGGGCGGTGGGGAGGGGGTGGGTGGCTGGGGAGCGGGGGCGGGTGGCTGGGCGGCGAGGGGTGGGCGGGGTGGGGTGACAAAGTTGGGGGACCCATATGCATTATTTTTAAGTTAACAAAATTTTATAATACTTGATTATTTTGATCCGTTGACTTATTTAAGGTGACCCAAATTAAGCCATTGAATATTTGAGGTGACCCAAATTGACCCGTTGACTAATTTAAGATGACCCAAATTAACCCATTGACTAACTTGAGGTCACCCAAATTAATTCATATTCAATTGATTTTTTGCCCATATACACCCATTTTTTTAAAGGATGGGTCAAGATTGCCACCACTATCTAAAACCTCAGATATTGTTCAAATAATCAAATTCATATAGCAAATTAAATAATGATGGACATATCAAAACAATAATAGGTAACCATCGAACACTAAAATCATACACTTATACTACAAAAACTAAGGGTGTGTTTGGTTTAATGGAATTGGAATCGAGATTTCATTCCTTATTGTGTTTGGTTTGCATAGTTTGTTAGAATTGGAATCTGAATTCCATTCTTAACGTGTTTGGTGGAGAAAGGAATTGGAATTGGAATAAATTCCCTCAAATTCCTACAAATAAAGGATTTCAAATTCCTTCCAATTTATGAAGGAATTCAACCAAAGTAAATGGAATATCCGACCACCGACCCCCGACCCCGCCACCGACTAACACTCCACCCGACCGCCATCGTCGCCGCCCCTGACCCCGATTACCACGCCCGACTACCGCCACCGCCACCACCGCCCCCCGCCACCACCGACCCCCCCCCCCCCCGCCACCCCGACTGCAGTCCCCATCACCTCTGTCGACCGACGCAGCCTCTGACCCATCGCCGACTGCTGCCGCCCACCATCGTCTGTCGCCCCCGACCGCCGCCGCCTCTGCTAAAGTAAACACAAAATGCTAAACCCTGAATATTTTTTCGAGTTTTTTTTTATGAAATGAGGCAAACGAAATAAACATCTTCGTTTTTTTAGTTTTTTGTTTTTAGTTTTTTTTTTGTTTTATTATTATTTTTATATTTTTCTTTATTTTTTTGTTGAGGTGTTTTTTTTTTGCCTTACAAAGATCCAATTCCTTAATGATTGTTTTGTCAATCAAATGGATTAGGAATTCAAATTTTTTAATAGATTCCAATTCTTTTAAATTCCAAATCCTTTGGACAAAATACAATTCCAAATCCAATTCCTTAAAATTCCAATTCAAATTACAATTCCATTTCCAATTCCAACAAATTCCGCGAAACAAACGCACCATAAGGGGCCGTTTGGTTGGAAGGAATTCACGGGATTTGATTTAAATTCCATTATTTGATGTGTTTGGTTAGTTAAGACTAAACGTAATGGTCGGGTGAAGGCTGGGGCGTGGTGCCACCTCACCCACCACGGGCATAAGATAACGGAGGTTATCTATCTATTAATAAATGACAAATCTACTTTCGAAATACCAGAGAGTCTTGAGTGGAAATAAATATTTAATGAGACGAGATGGCTTTTGTTGTAATTAAACTATTAGAACTCATTTAGTGTAGCTGACTTTGTGTGTACGTTAGATTGTTTTGCATGTGAGTCTGCTAGACGAGGTATCTTGGCTTGGGAGCGGTGCAACTCGGGTTGGTGTGCATGCATTCGTAAGGTAATGTTAAGAACGTTAACGAGTTTAAAAGATAATGCTATTTTGAGAAAGACTTCCGCTGTTTGTTTAATTGAATGTTAAGTGATTTAAAGAGTTTTCCTAGCAATGAGATCCAACTGTAGGGTGCTCAGTTTTGGGGTCTTACAAGTTGGTATCAGAGCCGAGGTTTAAGAGAAAACTGATATTTTAAAACAAATAAAATGCATTAACTTAAAATGAAAATGGGACGAGGGTGAAACGAATGCCACCACGAGTAAACGCGAGCCAAGAGGTACGTCTTTCGAGATTAACAGTAATTATTATTACCCATTTGTGTAGTGTTACACTAGGTGAAGATATCGGTGTGAGTAACTGATTTATGGTTCCGTGTGAGATCATGATGTGTGCTATGTGCTATAGTAGTATGTAGAACTACGTGAAGTTATGTGGTGTGATTAAATGAGACTATGATGTGAGTTGAGTAATGCAGAGTAGCATTAATTGTAACTGTAGGTCCTGAGCAGACCTGAGAGAACAGATCTGCGGAGAAATTCTTCAAACAGTCCGGATCGAGAGGCGGAATCTCTGGATCCGGTATCACTCTCAAATCATAAATGGGTAGAGACGAGTGCGGGAATCACATACACGAACAGAAACATATGAAAATGAAAAGAACAGATAATTGAAAGCATAAAACGTATGATTCTTTGATTGAAATGAAAATAAACGCTCGATCATACACTAACAATTAGTCTCACCCCAGGGTGAGCTCCCCCTGAGTGGTGATTCCCTCTACAGATACACACTCACTCCTAGGGCATAATCTGCTATATATAGGAGGCCAAGCACATGCGCCTTGTTTTCCAAGCCACCGCCCAATGGGCCTGAAAAACAGGTATCGAAACTACCTAGTTTCGATTGAAAAAAAGTTCAACCGAAACTAGTAGTTTCGATACTGTAATTTCGATTGACAGCATCAGTCTCAAAATTATACTCAACAATCTCCCCCTAGACTGATGCTATCAAATCTTGTCTGACTCTGTCTTTCGTCTTCATAGATCGACTGATGATCCAATGCCTTTCGTTGTGATTCTCCCCCTCAAGTGTAGACCCTCCTATCTTGTAGGCAAATGATAAAGGTTTGAATCCCAAGTATTTAGCAGTAAATAACCATCTTTCTACAAGGATTCTTGACATTCTCGAACACTTGATCAACTTTTGCCTTCTCTCCCCCTAAAAAAAGGTCAATTTCAAGCAAAGGCTCACTTTGTCTTGCATCTTCATAACTCTGCTGATAATTTGAAGTCTTTCGTGGTAATTCTCCCCCTGAAGTGTAGACCTTCCTATTTCTAGGCAAAAGATAAGGGATCGAATCACCATGTAATCAACAACTAATGATCCGGTTTGTGACAAATATGCTTGACTTGTTACCCGCTGCCCAAACTTGAACTTTAATCAAAGGAATTACGGCTGAATCAGGCAGAACATCATGTATATTGCCGAAGAAACGAAATTTTCGAAAACCCGAAAAAGGTTGTCTCCAAGTTTTCTTCCAAAAACTCCCCTCCTTCTATGCAATATCCTGTTAAAAAATTTATCCAAGAAAATTTCCAAATTTTTTTTTTTTTTTTTGGAAAGTACTTGGACAGTTCTGCCTGTAGTTTCGATAGGCTCTACTTCAGTCGAAACAAGGCTAGTTTTGATAGAGGCAGTATCGAAACAAGAAGTTTCGATAGAGAGATTCTTCAATCGAAACTAGTAGTTTTGATAGGAGATTCTTCAATCGAAACTAGTAGTTTCGATAGCCTAGTTTCGACAGCCTAGTTTCGATGTCTTCTACTTCTGATTTAGGGCAACACTAGTAGTTTCGATAGAAAATGTTCAGCCGCCACATAGTTTCGATTGACCATCTTCAACCTTCAGCTACTTCGATACCCCCAATCCAAATGCTTCAAAAGCCTTACATCTTCAGATATTGAAAGTGGAAATGTAGAACAGCAGTCACGAACCTGCTACACATCGATTTCTTCAAGTTTAACGTCTCAATGGCGGGTTTTTCTTGATTTTGAGCAGATTCGAGAGCAATAAGAGCCACCATGGCTCTGATACCACTTGTAGGTCCTGAGCAGACCTGAGAGAACAGATCTGCGGAGAAATTATTCAAACAATCCGGATCGAGAGGCGGAATCTCTGGATCCAGTATCACTCTCGAATCACAAATGGGTAGAGACGGGTGCGGGAATCACATACACGAATAGAAACATATGAAAATGAAAAGAACAGATAATTAAAAGCATAAAATGTATGATTCTTTGATTGAAATGAAAATAAACGCTCGATCATACACTAACAATTAGTCTCACCCCAGGGTGAGCTCCCCCTGGGGTGGTGATTCCCTCTACAGATACACACTCACTCCTAGGGCATAATCTTCTATATATAGGAGGCCAAGCACATGCGCCTTGTTTTCCAAGCCACCGCCCAATGGGCCTGAAAAACAGGTATCGAAACTACCTAGTTTCGATTGAACAAATGTTCAACCGAAACTATTAGTTTCGATTGAAAAAAATTTCAACCGAAACTAGTAGTTTCGATACTGTAATTTCGATTGACAACATCAGTCTCAAAATTATACTCAACAGTAACTATGGGAGATAGTTTGGTGTGTCGATATGATTTAGTAATTTTGTGTGTAACCTTGGATGGTGCGAAATTGTGATAAATATGATGAGTTGCTAGATTATTGTGTGGTGCTATGTGATTTGTGTGGGATGCATGTGCATCCGGGGTGTGTGAAAGATAGAAGTTTAGTGTGAATATGATGGGGAAGGTTTAGAATCCGAGAAGTAATGTGGACCACCAAATTGCATTTGATCACCGTGATTTGGCTTTCTATGATTACTCTCATATTCTGAATTTGACGCCCATAGTAATCACTCCAACGTTCTATCTTGTGCGAGTACTGATGGCCATGACGATTCGGACTAGATGGATTAGGCGGGGAGCTCTCATCAGGAGGTCGACAGAACGGCGGGCTAGATGTGTGGCTGCTGTTCGTACGCTTATCTTTGGGAGAAGACGGATCTTAGCACCTGTTCCTTTGACGGTGGTTCCATCGGCGGCTGGGATGAGCAGAAGCTACTAGCACAGGAGGTGATCTTGGCGCTTTCGGTGCCTAATGCTCCCAGTTCTACCAGGGTAGTTATAAGGGGTGGACTTAGTAGCTCCTTCTACAGGAGAAGTGGCTGGCAAGGAAGGAACATATTTGCGGTTAGGCATCAGCCTCTGAGACAAGATTCAGGATCAGGAAATGGATGGCTGGAGGAATCTGACGACGAGGAACAAGTGAGCGATAACTTTGACTTGTTTAGTGATTTGAGCGGGGGTGGTTACCACGAAAGGACTAGAGCATTTTGAGTAGTGGTTGTCAGACACTTTTGTGACGAAATATTTGTTCTTGGTTTTTCAATTACTTGATTTTAACCTTGACAGTGAATCTTACCATGGGATGGTTTAAAACGTAGTTAATGACAGTTGCATGTGGGATAGCTTGCTATTGGTGGTGAAGTGTTAATTATGTGATTACCTTTTGAACAACGTGAGTTCATACTAAATGTAATATTTGATGTGATACTAGAACTTGGTTGATTAGACTGTATGAGTAGACCTGAGTTTTGATTATTTATGTGTGTCTACGGTCTTAAGATAATGCCACCTATGTGTTATGTTTAGGTGACGTTTGAAGTATAATGGGGTGTGTTGCACCTTGTGTAACTGTTCAGGACGAGGTCCTGTGAGAAAGCTTATGTATACATCTTTAGTATTTATAAATGTTTAGGACGAGGTCTTGTGGGAAATTGTAGCTACATACCTTATGTTTGGGTATGCATGTTCAGGACCAGATCCTAGGGGAAATAAGATATTTTTATATCTTGTGTGTATAAATGTTTAGGAATGTTTTATGTCTAGACTGAGTAGTGTGTCGTCTTGAAGTATGGGTACGATCGAGAAAACTCTGTGTGAGTTTATGATGACGTGTGGCAGGGGCCACCGTTGTGGTGAGTAAGAGGTAAAGTTCAGGGGTTTGTGTGTCCATAAATGACGAGGTCATATTGTATGCACGTAGCCTTACTCAGATCTAACAGTTTATGTGTGTGCACGTGATGGGTGTTTAGAGTTTGGGGCTACTAGTACATGTGTAGAACATTGTGTGTTCTGTAGATATGTGTGTCAGTGTGTGTCCTTTTAGCACACACTTAGTCATGCATACGATGGGTGGTCAGTGTGCTCAAGTATAGTATTTCTATCTCGACGATTTTCTCGACATTGATACATCGAGGTGGTGCGAGGAGTTTTAACGTCTTATAAGCGACCAATGAGGTGCTCTTATGAGATGCCTATGCTTATATCTCGGGGATTCGGAGCACGAAGCCAATGGGCGGAGCTGTGAGAGTAGATGATGAAAGCGTTCACGTTTATGATGAGATCAAGGTGATGACGCTGAAGATTTCAGCACAGAGTTAACTTGGTGACGAAGGATCTTCATGGGACACGTTCCATATGAAGAATTCAATCGAGGTGAGACACCAGAGGAATGGGGATGTTTTCCCTAGACGAGACGACGGATAGCTGAGGCTTATGAGCAGACGGACTTCTTGTTCGTACATGATAAATGAGACGTGGTAAGTGATCGCTTAGTAATGGTAGAGCAACGAAGAGGAAAGTGAAACCCAGGAGGGGCATGCGTAGGATTGCACGTAAGTGACCAGGAAGGAAATGCCTACGGGGTAAAAATAAGACTAGCTTAAAGCGAGCTCCAGTGGAGCATACAAGTAAAGCAAGAGTGTGGCTGTTGTAGCAGACATGGCTGTGATAAGAGAGCTTTTGAGGAACATCAAGAGCTAATGAAGATGACCTTAGTGTCGGGTCTGTGTACATACTTTAGGGACGTATTGAATGCGAGATAATAAAGTAAATAGATACTATGATAAAGAAATTTAGTGGAGACCAGTGTAGCTTTGCACAAGCTCCTGGAGATCGTCAGAAAAGGATAAAAGTAATGCCCTTACGGGTAGGGCAGTGAGTTTGAGTTTGGGAAAATCATCGCAAGATGACAATCAAGGTGTGAGGCGAGAAGTATGACGACTTCAATTGGGAAGAACGACAAGTGTCCTTAGACATGAGTGGCAAGAAGCCCATTTGGGGAAATGATTATCGGAGTGACGAGTTCGTTAGTATTATGCGGGAGACAAGGCAATGGCGCCCGTGAACTGGAATGAGATGTAACAGGCAAGTGGACAAATGGCTGGAAAGACGAGCGATGAGGAAGCGTGTAGGTGAAACCTACAAGTCCTAAGGTTGAAAGCAGATAACAGAGATGACTCCGTTGTATGCCAAGGGTGACGGTCCATGAATATGTAAGTGACAAGGGACCATTCATGTAATTTACTCTTAATTATGTCAAAACAAATCAAATTTCACCTTAGATTATTTGAAATCAATAATGAAAATATAAAAGATTTTACTCATAACTATTCAAATCTTCAATCGCCCACCGGACACGGGACTTTAAAAAGCACGCGGATACCAATCCAGGTTATCTCCTAACCTGTAATCTTAGCCGTCCCTTTCTTACTCGATAATCCAACGATCCATCTGCTCTGCCGCTCATATCGTCCCCAAAAGTTCAAATTACCTCCAAAATACCAAATAAATACCAATACCCTACCTGCTGATAACACATCGTTCATACATTCAAACAAGTGCAAAAGATCCTCTCTAAATTCACAAAAAATGGCAAGAACCAAGCAAACTGCTCGCAAATCAACCGGTGGAAAAGCCCCGAGAAAGCAATTGGCGACAAAAGCCGCTCGGAAATCGGCTCCGGCCACCGGAGGAGTGAAGAAGCCACACAGATTCAGGCCAGGAACAGTGGCGTTGCGTGAGATCCGCAAGTACCAGAAGAGTACGGAACTGTTGATCCGCAAACTTCCGTTTCAGAGGCTGGTGAGAGAAATCGCTCAGGATTTCAAAACGGATTTGAGGTTTCAAAGCAGTGCGGTGGCGGCTCTTCAAGAGGCGTCGGAAGCTTATCTGGTAGGGTTGTTTGAAGATACCAATTTGTGTGCGATTCATGCTAAGAGAGTTACAATTATGCCTAAGGATATGCAGCTAGCTAGGAGAATTAGAGGTGAGAGGGCTTAGGTATGTGAAAATATTTTGGATTGTTACCAATTAGGGTTTATGTGTCTGGTTTGTGATGTAATGCTATTATTCATGATCTGTTATATGGTTTTTATATTCAAATTTATGCCATTGACTCCATTTCTTGTTGATTTATTCTCTCGTTTGCTTAACATTTTGATACATTTGCAGTAATAATTGTTTTTGGATCAGTTCTTATTTTTGCTGTAAGATAGGGTGAATTTTGATAAATGTATGGACCGATTAGTATTTTTGATAGTTTGGATTTTAATAATTTCAATTATAACATTTGACTCATAACAATTTATAATTACATTTTTAACTTTTACTTTAGTTTTTAAGGACGAACCTATTCATATAATTATTATTGATTTATGTTTCATTTTTACTTGATACCGTTTACAAGGATGGTCATAACTTATAAATGAGACCAGGAAATTATGTTATAAGTGGAATCAAATGGAAATTAGTTGTAAATTAAATAAGTAAAAATTGGCTAATGGCATATATTTTGGATTATTAAAATTTAGAGTAAATTACTATTTTGGCCCTTGTGGTTTAGGCATTTTAACTATTTCAGTCTAAAAAATAATCTTTTAACAAATCAAACCCTGTGGTTTGGATTTTATAACCCTTTTAGTCCAAGTTGGTCATGTCGTCTTGTTTAACCGTTAACCCAGATCATGTGCCCCTCACATGACGGGCATTTTGGTCTTTTCCTTATTTCTCTTAAATAAAATCAAAACCCCTCATGCTTCTCTGCAACTCAATCGTTGGTAATCCTTTTATGTCGTGGAAGTGAGAATCGTTCATAAAAATAGAAACATTTAGCAATGGTGTTAACTCTCTGGTATCTTTGAAGTGAGAATGCGATGTTTGATCCATATGCAGTATACAGTTAGTTCTTTACTATTTTTGACTTAAATCTCTTTCTTTTGATGATTTTAAATCCATATTGAGTATACGGTGTTTGACCCATTTGTTTTTTTTTTTGTTCATTTTGATGATAGGGAAAAACCCTAGTATTTTTACTTTGAGATGTTTCATGGCGGAGTATTCATCAAAAACCCATTTACATGTTATGTTGATGGTAAGTTTAACTATATAGACATGATAGATGCTGATGAGTTTTCGATTCATGAGGTTAATGCCATGATCCAGGAATTAGGCTATCTAGAAAAGCAGATAATGTTTTACCATTATAAAATTCCTGACCAGGACATGAATTCTAGTTTAAGACCACTAGCAAATGATTAAGATGTGCTTTTGATGTTGGATTATGTGTCTAGGTTTAAGGTAATAGAAATATACACTGAACATTGGGTTTCAAGATTGGACCAATATGAGCCGTCTCTTAGGAGGAGGATGTGAACATTGATCTTGATGACTTTGATAGTGCCACCGATGATGAAGATTTACTAAATAATGTTGTTAAAAAGTTTAGAAAGAAAAGGAAACAAGCAAATAATCTGGATGCTGTACCATTTTATGTGGGTCGAGCCTTTACCAACAAGGAAGAAATAAAATGTCTTGTTAAAAGTAATGTTGTACTTACTAGAAGACAACTTTTGATCATTAGAAATGAGAAGTTCAGGTTTAGGGTTATTTCCACAGGTGTTAACCCAATTTTTGTTTCTGGAGGGCAAGATAGTAATACTTCACAAGTTTTAGGGCAAGATTGTAATACTCAAAAAGTTGGTGAGTCTTTCTAAGTAGGTTTGTCTTCATCTGCAAATAGTACAAAAAGTAAAAAGCACAATGAAACCACTTGTACTTGGTCATTGCATTTATCAAGAAAAAATGAGCAAGATTCTTGGTTGGTGAAGACTTTTATTGAGGATCATAAATGCCTACAAACTAGGCAAGTCAAGCTGTATACTGTTAGTACTATAACAAAGGAGATGGAAGACATAGTGGAGTCCAACCCTGAAATACCATTAAAAGCTTTTCAAGATCAAATACAGAAAAAGTACCAGGTTTAAGTGAGTCTTCAAAAAATTTTTAGGAAGTGGACCATGGAGTGATAAGTGGAATGTCATGTGGAATGGTCAAAGTAAGTATGAGGTGAGTGTACCATGGAGTGATAAGTGTGTTGTGGATGTGGATAGAAAAACTTGTTCATGTAGAAAATGGGAACCGACTAGTATGCCATGCAAGCATGTAGTGGCTGTTAATTGGAATATGGTTTTTAATGGTATTGAGGTTGGAATCCCAGAATCATGGGTTAGTGAGGTGATTGGTTAGACACATGGAAGAAGGGCTATAAGAACACCATTGACCCAATCAATGGTAGGGACATGTGGACACCATCTGCTTGCCCAACAACACTACTACCACCTAAACATCACACACAAGTTGGCAGGCCAAAAAAGGCTAGAAAGAGATCTGCTGAGGAGTTGTCACAGAAGATGAACACTACTGGGAAGATGACTAGTAAAGGAAAAGGTGTCACATGTCAAGTTTGCAAGAAGACCGGACATAATAAAAGAAGTTGCAAGGGGCAGGGACCTTCACAACCAACACGGCCTGCAAGTTAGTCATGGTCTTTGCTCTTAAGTGTCTTTTGTTACAATATTTTGTGTTGGGGAATATGCTTTAGTCATGGTCTTTTGGTTTTAACTGTCTTTTGCTACTGTCACTACTGTATTCTGTTTAGAACCATGGTTTTTAACGATCTTTTGGTTTTAATTGTCTTTTGATGTATGCACACTTACTGGTGTTTGGAATCAATATTAATGTTTCTGTTTGGTGGTTTTAATTGTCTGTTGATGTACATAGCTTAAAAGTAGCTTCAACTTATGGTTTTACTATTCTGTTTCTGTTTGATGGTTCATATCTTCAACTTTCATACCAAACAAGCAAAGCATTACAATTATGCTTTACAATTCTGTTTTATTATACTTGTAAATATCTTCAAATTGAATACCAAACAAAACATTTCCATTCCATAAACCAATACATACTTGTAACCAGTACATAGCTTCAAATTGTAAATATCTTAAAAACATTTAGTAATGAAGTACATGACAAACAATATCCAAGTTAAAAAAAGACCACATTTAAGCTTCCTATTTTCAGCAGACATCTTCTTTGTAAATTCTTCATTGTTGTTGATCTTCCTCAGTAATCCAGAAATGATTTCAACAGATCTTGCACACATGGGAGGATTGGCCCACACCACAAACCCACATCCTCGTCCTTGTAACTATCATCCATGAATTAGGTCAAAAAAAAATAAATTGAAATGAAATTACCTTTCTACTGCAACAGTGGAACCTTCGCCCAGGGTTATTAGAAGTCCAAGAGGTGAGAATCGTGGTTGGGGAACCACACTTGCATATAACCATGGCAATTTAGGTTTTAGTGGGGAATAAGAAGAAGCGTGATAGATTTTGATTTTATGGAAAATGCATCAGGGTTTTGATTTTATTTAAGAGAAATAAGGAAAAGACCAAAATGCCCTCATGTGAGGGGCACATGATCTGGGTTAACGGTTAAACAAGACGACGTGACAAATTTGGACTAAAAGGGTTATAGAATCCAAACCACAGGGTTTGATTTGTTAAAAGATTCTGTTTTAGACTAAAATGTTTAAAATACCCAAACCACAGGGGCCAAAATAGTAATTTACTCTAAAATTTAATATGCATATTTAAAAGAACAATATTTTTTTGAACGGCAATAATTTTATTAATAAACAAAGCCAGCGGGGAGGTTGACAAAATACCAAACATTTCACCAATACGCCATAATATACTTCATCAATTTAACAAAAGAAAACTTTTCAAAAGAGATATCGAGGCTTGATTACTGCACCTAATGTTGAAAACTTGACACCATAAGGCTTGATTACACCATATCTTCAAAAAGCACCCAATGTTGAAAAACCATTGCAGAGTAACAAAACCCACTGTTGAAAAACCTTTGTATAGTAACAAAACCACAAAAGATACTTGACACCAAAATAATTTTGTGCCACATTTAGGCAGCACCTGAACAGTGTGTATGAAACTCGGTATATATTTTGGTAAGCCGTTTTGGATTGCAAACGATAATTTCGCTGCATCAAATACCGTCAGTAGTTACCAGAGAGATCTCGTTTAGGTTGTAATTCCGGAGCAATACATATCTGGCACCAAGACAAATTACAAGTATTATAAATTAGACCTCTGGTCCATCACAGAGCTCAACCACTCCTGATGCAAGAATCCCGCTCAAAGTTGATAATAACTCAAGCTGAAGGAACTTGTTTGTTGGTGGCTTCAAATAAGACACCTCTCGAGAAAAATACACACGCTACACGAAAGAATCACCACAGGAAAGGAAAGCACCTCAAAACTGCACCCACTAAAAAACACCTTACGAACTCCATGTATCCCCGATTATAACTCACACCAAACACACGCTATTCCCCCTCCCAAGTGGTATGTCCCATGATGAATCTTCTAAACCTGTGAATTGCTACTTGATGCTAAGGAAACTAAAACTCATGCCCATGAAGTGAAAAGCACATGAAAAGAAGAAGAACCCATAATTTCCAACAGAATCACAAGTTTAAAACCCGATGCAAACTCACACCATACACACACACACACCCCGACTCCCCACCCGAGTGGTATATGGAGCTGCACCGAAACTCACACACACACACCAAGAAGTTGATCCCCTCCTCTCTCCCTTTGGTTACTGCCATAATTTTTACCTTCCAGCCAGATTTAGCACGGCCCCTCCCCATATTGACGAATCCAAACTGTGAGAATTTGACATGTTCTTTATCCAAACGAAAGACTTGATTTCCTCCACCGTCTAGTTTATATTGCAACTTTTGGCCATAAATATCTTTTCGTACCATAATGTTTTTGCATAAATGGCCGTAGGGAGTCCTTAATCACCTTAGGGGCTGTTTTTTATTTAATGTTACAAAAGGGGTTGTCGCCATTTGAATTGGCGACATATTTCAAATTTATAGGTGTGCCATTAAATGAAACATAGTTGTTAGGTACGAGGTTAGTTGTTGCCAATTGAATTGGCGACAACTTCTACGTAAGTCATGTCGCTCACTCAAAAAGTTGACGTCATTTGATTTGACGTCAACTTCTACGTGTCAACACCCCTTCAAGCCATGTAACTCCCTCAAAAAACTGTCGTCATTTGAATTGGCAACAACCTTCCCTTAAAAAACTGTCGTCATTTGAATTGGCAACAACCTTTTCATTCGTCAAATCAAGTAAGGGAAAAGTAAAAAACACTTATAAATTTGAAACATGTCTTCATTTGAATTGTCGACAACCCCTTTTGTAACACTTGATTAAAAAGTGCCCCTAAGGTGATTAAAGGCTTCCCTACGGCCAAATGGCCAATTTCTGAAAAAAAAATTCCAAGTTTAAAGAAGGCTCCAGATATTCGGACACCCAATAGGTTATTTTGACACTATGAAATTCCATACGAGTAGTATGGAGCCATACGAGTCGTATGGATGATAGCGTGTCATATCAGTGTCTTTTATTGTGTCAGATCTTTTCTGACACTGACTCGTATACGACTAGTATTCAAGCCATACTACTAGTATGCATAAAATGTTATTATTGAGTCATTTTCGTCAGATTTCGTGCACCATGTGTTCCTATACTTGTAGTATAGGTTAATACTACTAGTATCCCCATTTAATTTTATGCTTATTTGCTCGGTTATAAATATGGGCTGAACTTGAGTCAAATTCATTAATTTTAAAACGAGCATACGACTCGCAAAAAACTAGAAGATAATATGTCGTTTGGCGGGAGAAACGAAACACGTAGAAGAAACGGGAGGCGTCCTAACAGTTCTTCTAATGCACCTGTAGAGAACGGGTCATCTTCTAATGCACCCGTCATTGATGTCCCGGCACCGGTAGAGAACCATGTATGGCAGAATGGTCAGAACTGGTCTCGAAATGTTGTCCAATTCTTTTACAACGGAGACAGGAATTGGTGTAGGGTTCATTCTATGGGTGGATGAATGACATTAGTACCTAACCCTTTTCCATTCACATGTCGTACGACAGACTCGTAATGTTCCACCACAAAACGAGAATTTTTCAATTTTTCCACTTAACTTCAGAATCTCATTATGTAGTTTGGCTATTTCGACATTCTTTTTCTCTAATTATCTGTAGGCAACGTTTAAATGAAATTGTTGTTCGCTGATTTTAATTGAAAAACCTTGTTTATCTTTTCTGAGATTTTCAATTGAATCGTTAAAATGTTTTTCATTTTCCTTGTAGCTTAGAGCCTCTCTACGTAGAGGTTAGAGCTGATCATGAATTCTATTATTTTCGTTTTTTAAGTTTAAACAGTTAGTACAAGAAACAACAATAAAAGAATTAGATTCTACCTCATTTGATGAACTGGAAGCCTCCCCGATTGCCATGAGTGCAAATGCAGATTCCTGTTGATCAGCAGCAGCTGCTTCCCTTCCTTCGGCTTTCATTATTTCAACAATTTCTGCCATCAACCCTATCTGGGTTTGTGAGACAATGGCGTCTTCCAAATGAACTCCCCAGTCATAGCTCTCATCTTGTTGTGCTACCAGTGCATTAGATGATGCTCCCTGATTTTGACTGCGGTTGTTGAAGTTTTGATTGTTGAAAGTCTGATTGCTACTTGGACTTGGTCGAGTGAACCCTGAGGCAGGTGCTTTATCTTTTTTGCATTCTCTAGAAAAATGCCCAAAATTCAGACATTTGTAGCATTTTGCCTTTGATTTGTGGAACCCAACTTTCGCATTTGAATGCCCACCGATAAACTTTCTACCGGTTCTATTCAAGAAACGTTTCTCCCTTCTCAGGATCATGGCCATATTCCATTGTATGTCCATGTATTCCATGTCATATGGATTCACTTGATTGAAATCTTCTTCAATAGTTTCGGGATCAGTAAGTTTTCCACCTATGAATTTCTTATAGGCAAGCATGCAGGAAGAAAATAGTGCAACATGATCTTCTGCAATTTTGGCAATCGCACTTTGATTACCAGAGGAAATGTTCTTTGATGACTGCTGATGATATGAACTTGATCCTGAAGCAAAACAAGTATGACTACCACAACCATTAGAATTTTCTTCCTCCTGAGTAGGATTCCCTGAGAATAAAGCAATTCCAGAGCCAGAGGTTTTTGCTATGGAAGAAGTTCCAAAGTACATTGACGGTTCTTGAACTAGCGGTCTGCTAGTGGTTTCTTTCTTTCTTAAGTTCATGTCATGTGCCTGAACTTTGCCAATTGCTTCATCAATGGTCATCTCATAAAACTTAGGGTTTTCTCTAAGTAGGGTTGTGTACATGTCAAACTTTGGTGGTAATGCATCGAGAAATTTTTCAACAAGTTCATCATCGGGATATTTCAGTTCATAAGACTTAAGTTCAGTCTTAAGATGATAGAATCTGGAGATGGGTTAATCAATGGATTCATTTTCCAAATATCTAAAACATTCATACTGTTTTCTCAACAGTTCCCTCTTACTTTTTTTAACATCACTGTTTCCCTCGAACCTTTTCTGTAAAGCTATCCATAGATCTTTTGACATATCATAACCTCTAAAGCTATGAAATAAGTCACGTGTCAATGCCATGGTTAAGGAACCATGTGCCTTCTTTTCTAAATCATAAGCTTTCTTTTCTTCTATATCAAGCCTACAAATAGGTTTAGGTTGGTTTTCACCAAGAAATTCATGTGTCAGATGTGTATACCCCCTCTAAAATGGGTATCCACATGTTTGAATCTGAATATGAAACATACTCTTCAAAACGTGCTTTCCAATTGGAATAGTCATTTACATTCAACATTTTTGGTGGTTTTTGTGGAATACCTATTTCATTGTCATAATTTAGCATACTACTGAGGTTCTGGAGGTTTGCCATTGTGCAAGACTTCAAAAGTTCACAACAACTTTGGTCTTGCATACTTATTAAGTACGTATGCCCAAAACTAGTCTTGCGTACTTGTTAAATAAGTATGCACAAAATATGGCCTTGCGTACTTACAAGTGCGCATGAACAACTACGAACAAGATTTTTGCCTTGAGTACTTATAAGTACGCATGAGAGAATAAGTACGCAGGAAGGTAAGTACACATGGATCAGTATGCATGGTTACTTTTTGAACAAGTGTATCCACTTGTCTGATCAAATAGTGATCTGAACTGGTTGTTGTGTATGATCAATGTGGTATAACCAATGAATCAGATTCTTGATTCTAACAGGCTTTTGATGAATGGATCATCTAAACAACAACAACACAAGGATGGATGTAGGGATTCTCTAATATGAACAAGTGTATGTAACAAGACTCTGAGAATCACAAATGCAGATGTAATCAGAACAACATTTTGTCAAAAAGTGTTCCTAACATGCTTACAACACTCGGAAACAAGAGCAAAAGCTCTGATACCACTTGTAGGTTCCTCCGGGTGGGTGTTTCAGATCGTGAGAGTATGTATCCTAGTCAACAAGTGCGGAATCCTCTTGACTAGGTGGAACGACGTACAATGGCAAATGCAAACATGACGAACAACAAACACTCGTACTTTAAATACACGGTCTATTATAACGAGGTGTTTCAACACAAGTACAGACACTTTGAGAATGACTTCTGGACTGTTACACTACTGAACGTGCGTACTTGTGTGCTGGGTTACATCTGTGTAAAAATGAGAAACAAACCTAGCTATATATAGGCCTGGGTCATGCGTACTTAGCCAAGTACGCATGACCATTTTTGTACTTGACAAATATGCAGGAACAACTCTCCATGCTTATTTGTTTGGTACACAAAACATACAACTAATACATACAAACGTCATACAGAACAACTTCAAAAGACAGGTAAATTACAACTCGATCAACACAAGACAAATACCCATACATAAAAGACTGAATGATAGATAACAAAAGCTTCAGCATAATCCAGAGTTCCTGTCACCAAAAGATGCTTCAACAATAAGTTATCAATTAACCAAATACACTCTTGATTTAGCTAAGCCTGCTGGTCTTTCTTTTTAATTTGCCTTTTGTATTAATTTGTTGAAGTCCACGTCACTAGTTTTCACAAGTTATTGAACCAAAGACATAAATATGATAACCCATTTTAATTATCACTTGATCATTGATATCCTTTCAAACTAATGATATTATCGGGACATTTTGCTCGTTTTAGCTAGTTGTCATTTGAGACCTACAAAATACAAAAACAGGTTAAAGAAATATATTTTATACATAATTAGAATTAAAAGCATTTACTTAGATATAATTAGCACGGGTAAAACAACCACTCATCACATCCTCACACTTATCATTTGCTTGCTCCCAAGCAAAGTTCTCTCGCAACACTACGACAATAGCTAGGCAAAAACAATCAAGCACCCCTTTACCAAGTGTAAGCTAAGATCCAAAGTCATACCTCGTTCACAAGACTTACAACGTTCAATAGGTTTATATCCTAGCAAGCAGAACTGTTATGCCATTAAAAACTCAGATTACCTAACCAGACCTACCATGCTTCAGGTTTTAAACATACATGCAATTACACCTTCTCACAAATGGTCATTTCTCTCGGGTTAATATCTGGACTAGCAAAAATGTGCTAGTTTATATCTGTGACACTCTCAAGACCAATAAAGAAACATTATTATCATAAGCTTGCAAACTAATCACATCTCCATCAGCTTACACAGAATCAAGCACAAATCATAAGGCCTTTTAAGGGTTATAATGTTTGGCTAGGGTTAAAGGTATGGGTAAGGAATTTAAAGTGGCTAAGGTGAGTGGAATTCAACTAAGTAGTTTACAAAGTCAAACTAACTATAAAACTCTAACTTGGGTAAAAATGACCTATTCACAATGAAGCTCTTATTTTCTGACTGACAAACTGAAACTTGAGTTATTTCGACCCAACATATTTTTGTATTTTTATATTTTCTCTTTTTTTTTTCTTTTCATATCTATTTTTTTTTCATTTTCTCTTTTTTTTCTTAAATAATATATTTAAAACAAATCATTCTACAAACACTAACATAATTAAATTCCAACTCATGGGGTTAAAAAGAAAATGCTTAAAAAGGCTAATGAGGTTTATAATGCGGGTTTCAACAAACGAAAGGGTTTAGGCTTAAAATTGGTATCTAAGGGATAATGTTTAGGGTAGGGAGAACAAAGAAAATGCTAAACAAAGGGTTAATCCTAATGCCTTAATCATATCTGTGCAAAATTCCGGTTCATGGTCTCAACATGTATCAAATAAGCAAGTTCTAAAATAATGTAACATCATGGTAATTAAACACACAAGAAACGAAAATGAGCAATTCTTCCTACGTATGTTCTAAAGCTCAAGAGTAGGCTCAACTTCTCATAAAAACGACGGATAAGGTTAAAGATGTAAAGCATGCATGTTTTGTTCACTATCTAGCATGTCACCCCTAGTTAGGCAATCATATCTGATTTCTATTTCTGAAAAACGCTTGCTAAGACTACTTTATTTCGCAACTTAAAGAACCAACCATGACTAAGGACCTAGACGTGTGCACTGGTTTAGAAATACCATCACGATTTATATTGAAAAACTCTGTTTTCGTGCACAATTGAACCTGCCTTAGGGACATTTTTCAAAGTTTTCAATTTTTTTCAATTTCAAACTTTTCAACCTTTCCAACTTTTACCCCCATCCCCATACTTAAACTTTACATTGTCCCAAATGTACATTTAGAGTTAAAAATTATGTGCGGTTCGAAGGTACTACCATCCCATTCCCAAATCACTACAAACATGCAAAGCTAACCCGACTCATAACACCCAAACAAAAAATAACTAAACACACCAAAAATAAAAACAAACAATCAAAAAAAAAGTTAAGGACATAGTACATGGACCTGATTATGTCTTCGTGGCACAGTCCTCGTATGCGTAAAGCAAAATCCTAAAACCTCACT
The DNA here is from genome assembly GCA_023525975.1 of Smallanthus sonchifolius. Lineage (NCBI taxonomy): Eukaryota > Viridiplantae > Streptophyta > Magnoliopsida > Asterales > Asteraceae > Smallanthus > Smallanthus sonchifolius. The sequence goes on from CM042022.1 coordinate 83,468,847, forward strand.
TTCGTAGGAATCAAGGTTGCATTTAGCGTATGCAACAAACCTTTTAAACCCCTCGGTAGCCCGAGTGGACGAGTGAAGTCTCGTGAGGGTTTTTAGTGAACATACCCATAAAGTTACCTGCTTGCCTCCATGAGCCTTCCCCACACTTGGGTGTTGCTATGGCGACAAGAAACAAAAACAAAAACAAATAAAACAAAACCAAAAAAAAATAGAAGTACAAAAATGTACAAAAAAAGCCGGGTTGCCTCCCGGTTAGCGCTAAGTTTTAAGGTCTTCAGCCAGACCGTACCTGATGTGTCTCTCATGATGGTCGCAGTGAACATTTACCTACCACGTTCCCAACAAAAGCTCAAAATTTGATGTGTCAGATCCAAACTCGTTCTCTCATGATCAGTCTATCTGTTGGTGCAATGCTTGACGGTGTAACTCCACATTTGCCCACCGAGTTTCCAATGTATGCTCGGTAGTTGATATGCCATATCCACACCTTCTTTCCTGCCTTTGACATGTCAAATGAAACATTGCAAGGCCACTTCTGAACAATCTGCCCGATATCTTCCCAACTCACCTTCCTCTTCCTTGAACTCAAACCATCCTCCCTAACTTCATCTATCATTGTAATAACTATAGGAGGACAATTAGGATACACCTGGGTTACCTCAGTCACCGGTTCTTCTAGAGGTAATGTGTCTTCAAATGTATTCAAACACTCTACTTTGTGCTCCGACAGACCTAAAATCTCTTCTTCCACTTCACCATCCATAACCGGTATAAAAGCCACTTCCTCTACAACTGGGGAATTTGGTGTGATATTATTCTCCACAACCGCTTCACTGTTGTAGGATCGGTGTTTTACAAGATGATTCTGTTCAGTTGAGATTGGCGGAAACAATCACAACTATGCAATGTAAACAAGAAACAATGATGATACTGATAAATGTAGATTGTTTTAATCTTCAAAGTTTACAAGTTATAGAGAAACTCTAAGGAAGCACACTTGTGCAATAAGAAGATACAATACATATAAAGGAACTTAGAATCAAGACACACCCTTGATTATAAGGATCAGATCAAACACCAGCCGTTGATTTTTGACAGTTACAAGTTACACTACAATTGGTAGACAACTAAAAGACAAACTGCAGCAAACAGTATGAATCAGGTCAAAAGTCTTCTTAGGAATCTTTGCAGGAGACTTCAGAAGTAGTAGCTCTGTCTTTAATCATCTACACCAATAATATTCCTTCTGCTGATAGATGTGTCAGTGTTGAAGCAAAATGTATCGGTAGAAAAGTCAAAGCTGCTGATGATTTGCCTAGCAGCAGCATCAATGTTTGATGCTGCTGAGAAGCCTATCAGCAGCAACTTTGGACTTCAGCAGATAAGGCTATCCGTAGCATAGTTGCTCATCAGAGTAGAACTTAACTATCCACGTCATATGCCTTATCAGCAGCAACTTGTAAATCAACAAAACTGTATAGTCCGCATCATCTATGCTTAGAGAACTTTGTAGCCATCAGTCTTTATCTTTACAAACTCCCCCTAGACTGATGCTACCAAAACTTCTCTTACTGTCTTTGTTCCTGAATCTTTTGCATGTTCAGGACAATCCTTGTAGTCTCATAGCCTTTTGGATCCTTTCTTGGATTGTCAAGAGGAATTTCAGATAGAGATTTTATGTCTTTGCTTGGCATGCTGAAGATAGCCTTGCTTGAACATCTCAACTTTTGTCCTCTGACATCTATCAGTGTATATTCATCCTAGATAGCATTATAGGACCATTTGATAATTAGAAAGTGGGATTGGAGTGGTTTAGCATCAATGATAACATCTTTGCTGGGATTGGAGAGGTGTAGCATCAATGACAACATCTTTGCTGTGGTTGAAGTGATGTTTGATCACTAGCAACAGATGTCTCCCACTTTCATTGTCAGGCTCACGAGATTCACACAGCTCCATCATTCTCCTTAAATCAAAGTTTGGAAGTTGCATCACTTCATCCACAGACTTGTATGTTGATCTCTTCATTTCTGACTTTCCCCTGAACACTTCAAACCACTGATCTGGTTCACTGTAAAACCATGTCATAATTTCTCTTGATTCTTCAGATGTGGTAGGAGGTTTAGTTTTATTTTTGGGAGGCTTCTGATGAGAGGGAGCTGGGTGGGAGGATTTAGACTCTTTGGGAGGGGAGGAGAGTGATCTAGTAGGGCGAGAGGGAAGTTGTTGGATAGAAGGAGGAGAGTATGAGGGAGTAGACTTGGGTTTCTTTGGTTTTCTTTCTTTAGTGTAGGAGTCTACCCTTCTTTTGGAGCCTATCTTCTTCAGCCTCTCTTCTTCTTCTTCTTCTTCTTCTTCTTCTTCTTCTTTTTCACCTTAATGTAAGGTCTTGTAGGTTCATGAAGTTCATGGGACCCAGCCTCTTTCCACTCTCACCTCTTGCCTTTAGGAAGTCCATCATGACCTTCCTTTCTTTATGGGTTCTAACATTTAAGGTAATGGTTTTCCTAGATTTCATCCGGGCTTTTTATTCTTCTTCAACCCTCTTCTTCTTGGCCAGTTCACCAGATTGACCCATGAAGTCCCTGTAGATTTCTTTATTGGATAATTTTCAAGGTAGTTTGCATCCTCACCTTGAGAAATCAGAACTGCCATCCATTCCTCTCTCATCTCTTTAGCAAGTTCAGAATTAGTAATTCTGAACTTGGCTTCCTCTGCTCTCTTTCTCTCTCTCTCTCTCTCTCTCTCTCTTCCTCTTTTTTATTGAATTGTTCCTGCAGCTGTCGAGCTAAGGCTTCATCTTCTGTTATTTGTGAAGCAGCAGGAACTTGAACTTTTGTTCTATCCAGTTGCCTTGCCTGCAACTGGATCTGTTGTTCTCTGAAGAACATGGCAACTGTTTTTTCTTGTGCTTTCTTAAGCTCATCCATCTCTTCTTCTTCTTCTCATCCTCTTCTTCTCATTTCTACTTCCTTCTTTTCTTCTTCTATTTTCTTTTCTTGTTCTTCTGTCATAATTCCTTTCCCTTTGTCTTTATTGGATGCCTCTGCTTCAGCTTCATAGATCACAATAGCAGAGGTGGGAGTTTTTATTCAGACCTCAGCCTCAACTTCATTGGAAATTTGAGGAGAGGACAAAGGGGGGACAATTTCTTTATCTCCACTTTCTTCCCATTCTTCTCCAGTTACTTCCTTCCATTATGTCATAATCTTTTGTTTCTCTTCTCTTGCAGATTCTTCTTTAGTGTTTAGGATGACAGTTGGAGAAGAGGGAAGGGACAAGTCTGAATCAAATTCATTTATTGCAATCCATCCCTCCTTCTCAAGAAAGGATTTGACAATTTGGATCATTTCTTGACTTTTATTGGAGTTGACGTTGCAGATGTGTGATCTGAGTTCAAATACCTTACAAAGGAAGTCTGGATTGAGCAGTAGGATCTCATGGATATTGTTGATTATGAATGTAGATCCATCACACAGAAAGAATTGAAACCCTGAAGGCTCAGTGCTCGACCATCCATGAACTTCCAGGCCTCTAACCACCTCATTGTACAGTAATTTTCTTAAACATAGGAGTTGTTCTTCAGTCAAGACCCTACTTCTTATCAGCTCCATTTGTTGAATTTGCCTTTCATGTCTTTGTTCTGTCGCTCTTGAGGACTCTGCTTTTACATCCTCAAGTCTTGTATAAGCCACCCTTTTTGCTTCTTCAAGGAACTTCTCAAACCGAGGCATATTGTCTTCACATATATCATGAAATCTTTCAATGGAAAGCCTGGCAGATAGGTTCTTGGAAGTGTTAACACTTTCAGTCAGGTGTAGAGACATGATTTCAAACAGATTTAGGTTATCCAAGATAAGCTCTTTGACTCCAGCAAATTCCCATCTAATCCAGAATCTTTTAAGGATGTCATCATAACCCCATGCTAGAATAGAGTCAAATTCCAAGTTGTGTGCAGTTAGTGGGAATTCGGGGGCTATGACTCTCCTGGATATGTTAGCAGTAGCTTCAAACATTTGAATTTCTGGGAATGCTTCTTCTTCTTCTTCTTCTTCTTCCCTTTCTATCTCCCTCTCCTCAGGAAATGCATCCTCTGCATTCCTGGTAACTATTCTCCATTCTTCTGGGACCTCTTCCTCTTCATCTCCAGAGTCTTCCCATTTAATCTCTTGAACTTGAATAAAAGAGGGCTTGAAGAGTATTTGTTGAATTTCCTCTTGTTCTTTGAACCATTCTTCCAAGCTATCATCATCATCTTGAAGAATTTCCTCCCCCTTTTTGGTTGCATCAGTAAGAAAAGTTGAATCAGTTTGAGTGCCCACTGATACAAGGGAGGAAGAAGCAGGGTGGGTACATATGTGGGACTCATGCATAGAAGCTTGGTGCCTTAATTTAGACACTTCAGCCTCCAGCATAGCAACCCTAGCCGTCAATTCCAGATTTTGAAGTTTCAACCTGTCCTCATCCATAGATGTGGAATCCTTGGAACTAGATGGGGCCTTAGGCCTAGCCTCTACATCCCCACCACCCTGGTTTTCTTGGAACCTGGGATTCCTCTCAGTGAAAAATGTTTCAAGAGAAACATTTTCACTAAGAGTTGCCGTGGTTGGGGACTTAGTGATGTTATCACTGTCCTCATGGTCAGTTGATGGACTAGAAGTAGTGATAGCCCCTTCCACATTCACTCTTTCAGAACTCCTAGAGTGAACCTTCTTGGGTGTTGAACTTGGGCTAGGTACATTGGCAGCCAACTCAATCAATACCTTCGAGATAGTGGCAGTTGGAGAAGGTATATCATCTTGACTAGGTGCCTCTGTACTTAAGTTTAGAGAAGAAACATAATGAAAGGGCTCAGAGGGTTATTCTATGGATCTGGAATGTGATCCTAATCCTAATAGAGATTCTTCCAAGGAAGTTTCCCTAATCATGTGGCTATCCCTTATGGTATTCTCATCAGAGTGTTGGGACTCTGGATGAGGGTTTTTGGGTTGGGATTTGTAACATCCCAAAAATAGTAATTAAGTAAATAATAACGTGAAAGAGACTTAATCGTCATAAAACAAAAGAAAAACGGATGGGCTTGGGCTCGGATCCAACGGGCCGAGAGAAGCCCAGGTATATAAGGGCCAAGACAGCCTTGAGGATCTCATTTTTCACCAACACTTGCAAGCTAGAGAGAGAAAGGAGAGTCGGGTCTAGAAAGAGAAAGTCGACGGATCGACACGAAATTGAAGGAGCACGTTACTACTAAGCTCGTGAGCAAAACCTCCGAATCAGAATCACAATCCATGTAACGATTCGACCTTAAACTGAGTTCTTCTTCGTTTTGGGGTTTCTCGGGTTTTTAGCTAAATAGGAGACGTTTTTATGGATAAAACTTGAAAATAAGCTTAGAACTAGCATCTAGAGTGAAAACCGCACCTTTTGATCAAAGAAGATTGTAAGATTAGCTTGATCGGATTAACATGCAAGAATTTCGGACTTGTCCAGGAAACAGGTGCTGCGTACTTATCAAGTACGCAGGAAGGACGTCCTGCGTACTTACCAAGTACGTAGGAGAAAGATCATGCGTACTTGTCAAGTGCGCATGAGCAAGGCCATGCGCACTTACTAAGTGCGCATGCAGCAGACCAGTAAGTCAGTATGTTTAGAATGATGAAACCGTTAGAGTCGGGATTGGGTCTGATGTGTATTTAATTACCTAATTCAGATCGTACGTGACGTAGTTGGACCTTTGTTTAGGACAACCAAGACTAGCTTATCAGGTGAGTTCTATGTGCCCCCTTCTATGTTATGTGCAAATCATTTTAAATGTTTTGGGGCTGAAGTGTATACACTAAATGAATAAATGCTATAACTGTCAATGTGATCATACGTAGTATACAAATATGTATATATATATATATATACTTATATATGAAAATGAATTATGAATAAAGAATGAAGCGTATGATTATAAAGAATGAATGAAAGATGGACATAACGTAAATGAATGAAATCTTGCTTTATATTGTATTTATATTGCATGATATGAATGTATGTAAACGTTATGAACCCTTCTATGACAACGGCTACTTCGGTAGACGGACGACCACGTGACTATTTTGCAACCGGGACAAAAACGTTCCTTCGCAAGCTAGGACGTATATTAAGGCACTAATGGACGGTCGAAGCAATTGCCTTAATTAAAGTAGAACGGTAGCATACATAATGGTCGCGTGGGAAACGGATGCCCTAGGGAAGACGGACAAAAGAACGGACTACGACGGTAGGACGGTTTAAGAGCGGACGGACAAAGGTTACCGGGCGGATTTAATGAAAGAACGGACGGTTTTCTAGAGCCGGACGGTTAATGAAATGGGCTACGACGGTAGTTCTCACTGCGATGTCTTTGTGACATTCGCGACAAGCGTGATGGGTTGATCTCCCTTAAGATTGTGGCCAATAAGTGTTCTCCCCAAGTAAGTATGTATGTACATATGTGTATACATAAAATGAATGTTATGTGAGAACAGTAAAGTAAAGAATATGTAAAAGCACGAATATTACGTATGTTATGTACATATATATATATATATATAAAATATTCATGATAAGATATGTATTATGTATGATTGTCCTTAAACTAGAACTCACCAGCGTTAACTGACTTTTAGTATACATTTCAGGTAAAGGAAGAAAGGGACGTGCGATGGCGTGAAGGTTACCCGGCACAAGACTGACATCCCACATTTATTTATATTAAGACAATGTTATGTATTTAATTGTTAAGACTTCCGCTGTTATGTCATGTAATTTGAATGATGTTTTCTTCAACATTTCTAAATGTTTTAAAATTTAAGTTCAGTATTTATGACTATGTTTATGAGTAAATCCAACAAGTGAGGTTACCCGGGAAAGGGGCCTTACAGGATTGGGCCGCTGAGACAAGAATAGAAGGATTCTTCTTGCTCTTCTTTCTTTTCCTGTTATAACTTGCCACAACTGGGGCCCTTTGTTCCAGTTGGGCTTGAAGAGTGGGGGTGAGTATTTTTGTACCTGTGCACCCTCAGGAGGTTGCATAGGGGTTCGATCAAGGGAAACAGTTGTATGTTCAGGCTGTGCAGTAGAGGGTGTGGGATCAGTATCAGCTGGGACTGTTGAACTGTCACCCTGGGTACTTTGTATGTTCATCATTGTAGATAACAATAGAACATTAACCCCTGAGAACTTTGCTGAAGTAGTTCTCATACTTTTAAAAATATTGTTTTTTTGTGTCCCCCAATCATGTAGACTTTTGCAGGTTTTGAAAGATCTTTTTAATTCACGGTTAAAAACTTCCTGCAAGAATATGGGGTACATACAAAAAGCTTGTTTTGCCCCTTCCTGAAGGTTGTATCTCAAATCTTTAAAAATCAAATGAGAAAAGTTGAAACCCTCCCCGGTTATCATACCATGAATAGTAGAGGCAAGACTAGAGTTCAATTGATTCCATCCACTTCTCTTATGTGAGATACATTGTAGAAGAGTGTGGCACAAAAACTTCCATGGAGGACCTATCAACGCCTTCTCAACGGTGTATTCATCTTGATTTCCAGTGTACCCTATGGATAAAAAGGTCCTCATGTACTCATTCTTGGTGTATGAGTTGGCGGCACCCTCGTCATGAAGCTTGAGATGTTTTCTGAGTGTAGCTTCTGTAACAGTGATATCCTTTCCGTCTACCTTTGATTTGATTTGGGGAGTCCCCTGTTCGGTAGAGAAGACGGCAGAGTTCCAGAAATCTTCCATATGGGGTATGTAGATTGTGGGGTTGGCAGTCAGAGCAAAGTGTATTTTTGATCGACACAGATGGTCGATCATATCATCGAACCCTTCTGATTTCTTACCCTTAACAAGATATTCCGTTAAATTGTGGTAAGTAGAGAACTTGTCATCAGGGTTATTGATGTCAACGTTTGCCATTTTGGTGAGGTTTGGAGGGAAGGATGAAGATTTTAAAAGTTGGTTAAGTGTGGGGAAGCTTTGAATGCTTGGGAGAGATGGAGGGTTAGGTTAAAATTGAATGTGAAGAGTGAAGGAGGGAATTTGATTTTGTTATAACGGCAAAAGTTTGGGCAACGGTCACTTGTATTGTACAAAAGTATGAAGCGTAGCATACTGTAGCAGTTATCTACAGTGACGTTTTACCTTTTACTGTGTTACAGCCGTAACACACTGTAGCAGTCATGGTAAAGACTGACAGTGACTTTTTACAGTGGGTAAAAGTTAATGTGAACCATTTTTACCCATCCATAGCAAACTTGGTTGCTGCTGATGGATGTAATGGTCTGCAGCAAAGATGTTGCTGCTGATTGCCTTAAAGCTATTCGCAGCAAACTTGTTCCTGCTGATTTAAATCAGTCAGTGGCAAATTCTTTGCTGCTGAGGACTAAACCTATCAGCAGCAAAAATGTGTCACACCCCCAAATTTCAACTAACGAAGTTTTACCGTTTGGGAAGTGACGAACCAGGATCTCAGACATTAGTTACATTGAACGACTCTACATGGGACTCAAATGAAAATTATCATATTAATCAGAGTTAATGCGGAAGCGTAAAGAAAATAAATGCGCAAAAACACGCGCCCAAAAGAATAGTCCAAAAGTCCAAACCAAACACAAATTTAAAATACACCAAACAGTTTAATAAAACAGAAATCATAGGCAGAATTCCATACATGTCCTATTATGTGCACCTGTGCCTTATCTTAAGCGACCTGAGAAAAACATGTAAGGAAATGTCAACACGAGGTTGGTGAGTTCACAGGTTTCAATTTATAGAAGCATTTAACAGATTAATGTACGTTCAATATATAAATCAATAGGTAGCTAACCCATAAACATGTTAACTAATGCGCTCGCAACCGACAGCTGACTGTTTATATGCCTCCCACCATCATGGTTCATGTTAGGTCAATATTGCACCCGTTCGACCTCTAATTGAGTTAGCGCGACTAACGCGGGTGAGGTTTGTCAAACCCAGTAGTACTACTCAAATTACCTCGCTATGTTCATATTAACGGTCCGATGTGAGGACTTAAAGGATAATGTATACGCATAGCCATACAAGTGATATCATATATGAATTACAAGAATCAAAAGCATTTACGACATGTTTTCTCCCCCAGTTTAAAACAGTAAAAAGGGGCCGTGAAAACTCACATGCGTTGCGTTGTAGGTAGTATCACACAAGTGATAAGTTGGAACCACGAGTGTAAGTCTCAAAAGACTTACAAATGCCCTAAAATTATAAACACATAAATTAGGGATAATAATAGGAATTGTGACAGCGACACCGAATGAGAAACGTCCTATAGAAACGCTCTAATATTCAAGAGTGGACGAACGTGTCCACGGAGATAGGAATTCCTTAAATAATCAAATTATAGTTACGTTACGCGACGAATGACAAAAATAATAATAAATATAATCAAGTGTTTTGTCATTCACAAAAACTAAGAAAATATAATATATTCTAATTACTCATTTGAGGTAAGAATAATAAATACATTATTATTATTGAAGTAATAAACACGAGTAAATAACATAACCAATTATATTATCATTTAATCCTAAACGTTACACGAGTTATAAAATGATACGAAATAATATAACTTATATATTATTTTATAATATTAATCACTGATTGAAAATAATATAAATATGTTATTTTATACGAGGTTATGGCTTGAAAATAGTATAATTATACTATTTTTAAATGTGGAATTAATAATGAAAATAGGATATAAATCCAAACCCGAGTCTACGGGTTGCTTCCCGGCTAAAACACGTTTATATAATATTATAATAACAAAGGGTTTGATTTTTATTAAATAAATATAATAAATTAAATGTTCAAAAATGTTTGTGGGAGCCCGGTCTCGAACCCGGGTCTCTGCCACACACGCCCAAGCCTCTAGCCAGTCCCGCCCGCTAGGGTGTCGCGATGATAACCAGATCAGAAATCCTTTATCAAACAACCCTCATGGGTTCTTCTTCCCCACGCGGGCCGAACCAACCCAAGCTCGAATTCCTCAATCCCGATATTGATTGGCAATAACGGTGCGGGGTTTTGATAATCGAGTTGTGGCGGTCCCGTGGTTAGGTTTACTTGCAAAGTTTTCATGTTTAAGATTGTTTAATTACATAAAGATAAGCCGTAACCCTAGTTTATGAACACTGAATCGATTTGAAGTATTCTGAAAATAAAAGTTGATAGAATGATAGGGCTTTTAACAAAAACGATATTGCGAATCTGAAGATGTGGTTTAATTGTATTAATTTTGTGTTTAAGATCGAAAACCCCAAATCGTAATTCCAGGATGAACCCTAATTACTGGATCAAGATCAATTCGATGATGGGAGCCCGATATTTCATAGGGCTTTCAGTCTACAGAAGACTACGAGTCTAATGGTATAGTTTGATTTAGTTTAAACACGGTTTAGAGTTGAATTCGACAACTTGGTTTCATATGAACCCTAGATTACGGGTTACAACGATTCTGATAATAAAACATCGAATTGACAATGGGTTTTCAAAGAGTAAGGTATTGCGAATCTAACTGTATAGGTTAATTTCATTTTGATTGGGTCTAGACTAGGGTTCGATTAAACCGGTCTGTGATGAACCCTAGATTCTGAATTGATTGAATTGGATGGTATAAGCCCCAATTGTGAGAGGGCTTTCCATCAGAGGATTAACACAAAGTTAAAGGTTCAAGAATTTACCACAACAAGTGTCGGATTGATGGAGATCGGCTAGAACATGTGTCGACGGCAACTGGGTTGATCTCCGGCGGCTTCTGCAGTGATTCTGCCTCGTCCGGTGTGTGCAATTGCTCTAATGACAATCGAATGAAGTGCGCAGACTAGATTGTGAGATTATCACACGAGTTCGTCGAATTTGATTGTCTACCATGAACGTGTCGACGGTTATGACTTGAATTAACATTATTAGGTTTAATTCGACTTAATGTCGATGATTAGGGGTTTAAAGACGAACGTTAATGTTTTTAATGTCCAATTCGGATATTAATTTGGACAAATTTCAGTTATCACTCGCGAACCTGGATCAAAGAACGCACGGTTTGACTTTTGAAAGTCAACGAAATCAAAGTTAGCTTAATTACAGAACTAGTCCCTGAGGTTTCATGTTCTTGAGTTTAGACAATGGCAGAATTGGTCCCTCAAGTTTGGATGGAGTTAGAACTTTGTTAGTTTGACTTCCAAAGTCAACAGAATTAGGATTTTGACTTTCTAAAAGTCAACAAGATAGTTTAGGGATATTACATAACTAGTCCTTGGAGTTTAAGTTTGGATTATTGACAGAATTAGTCCCTGAAGTTTGAGTTAAGTTAATTTAGTTAACTTTAACTGGATTTTGTTAACAGAGTTAACTGGAAAAGTTCGGATTGTCACATCATCCCGTAGTTGAAAGAATTTTCGTCCTGAAAATTAAATAAATAATTTTTTTTTTCTGGGATCACATCGTCCCATAGTTGAAAGAATTATCTTCCCGAAAATTAAATACTACCTTAAGAATTTGACGCGGAGTGTTTGAACAAATTAGGTTATTTGCGCATCATCTAATCCTCGCGTTCCCACGTGAATCCGGTCCGCGTTTCAACGGACTGTTCATCAATGTGTAGGTTTTGACTGTGCTTTAACGTTTTGACTTCCCTATCCATAATTTCCATAGGTTCTTCAATGAAACGTAACTGTTCATCAATGTGTAGTTCCTCAAGAGGAACCGCGAGTGATTCGTCTGCTAGGCATTTCTTCAAGTTCGAGATGTGAAAGACGTTGTGTACATCACTAAGTCCTTCAGGTAGGTCCAGTTGGTACGCTACTGGTCCGATTCTTTTCAATATCTTGAATGGCCCAACATAACGAGGATTTAGTTTACCTCGTTTCCCAAAACGAATGACACCCTTCCAAGGTGAAACTTTTAACAAGACCATATCCCCTACTTGAAATTCTAACGGTTTACGATGCTTGTCGGCATAGCTCTTTTGACGATCACGAGATGCTGCCATACGGTTTCTAACTTGAACGATTTTCTCATAAGTTTCAAGTACGAGTTCAGGACCTGTAAGTTGACTATCCCCAACCTCGGCCCAACAAATAGGAGAACGACATTTCTGTCCATATAGTGCTTCAAACGGAGCTGCCTTGATGCTAGTGTGATAACTGTTGTTGTAGGAGAACTCCACCAACGGTAGGTGGGACTCCCAAGTGTTACCGAAATCGATCACACAAGCTCGTAGCATGTCCTCCAGAGTTTGGATAGTACGTTCTGTTTGGCCATCAGTTTGAGGATGGTATGCTGTGCTCATATCTATACGCGTGCCTAAAGCTTTATGTAACGACTGCCAGAAACGAGAAGTGAATCGTGCTTCACGATCCGAAATGATAGAGATTGGCACCCCGTACCGAGAGACTACTTCTTTCAAGTAAATACGAGTAAGCTTGTCCATTTTGTCGGTTTCTTTGATTGCTAAGAAGTGAGCGGACTTTGTTAAACGATCAACAATTACCCAAATGGCATCACATCCGTTATGAGTTCGTGGCAATTTCATGATAAAGTCCATGGATATGTGTTCCCATTTCCACATGGGAATTTCTGGTTGTTGGAGAAGACCGGATGGCTTTTGATATTCAACTTTGACCTTCGCGCAAGTCAGACACTTACTCACATAGGTGGCTATATCGGCCTTCATCTTTGGCCACCAATACAACACTTTTAGATCATGGTACATTTTGTCGGAACCTGGGTGAATAGAGTAACGAGATTTATGAGACTCATCCATGACTAGTTCCCTTAAATTTCCGAATACCGGAATCCATATTCTCTTAGCGAAGTAGCGAATACCGTCAGATTTGACCTCGAGTTGTACTTCCATGCCATGTGTACCTTCCAGCGGTTGGTTTTCCTCTTTCAAGGCTTCGAGTTGAGCACTACGGATTTTGTCAGGTAATCCGGGGTGAACAGTAAGCTGTAATGCTCGAACTCGTTTGAGTTTCGTTTCCTTTCGACTTAGGGCATCAGCTACAACGTTAGCCTTACCCGGATGATACCGGATCGCACATTCATAATCATTTAAGAGCTCGACCCAACGACGCTGTCGCATGTTTAACTCTTTCTGCTCGAGATGTGCTGAAGACTCTTGTGATCGGTGTAGATAGTGCACTTGGTACCGTACAAGTAATGTCTCCATATCTTAAGTGCGAAAACTACGGCTCCCAACTCTAGGTCTTGAGTGGTGTAGTTTTTCTCGTGAAACTTTAGTTGACGTGAAGCGTATGCGATCACCTTTTCCCGTTTCATTAGCACACAACCTAGACCCTGAATAGACACGTCACAATACACCACAAAATCATCCGTTCCTTCCAGAAGAGCTAGAATAGGTGCACTGCAAAGTTTCTGTTTAACATGTTGGAATGCTGACTCTTGGTTATCGCCCCAGTTATAGGCTTTACCCTTTTGAGTTAAGGTAGTGAGAGGTTCTGCAATTTTTGAAAATCCTTCGATGAATCGACGGTAATAACCAGCCAATCCCAGAAATTGTCGCACCTCAGTCGGAGTCGTCGGTGCTGCCCAATTCTTGATGGCTTCTATCTTTGATGGATTGACATGTATTCCTTTCTCGTTAACCATATGTCCTAAGAATTGAACTTCCCGGATCCAAAATTCACACTTGGAAAACTTAGCATATAGTTGCTCCCTTTTAAGTAATTCCAAAATTAGGCGTAGATGTTTCTCATGTTCCTCCTTGTTCTTGGAATAAATGAGGATGTCGTCGATGAAAACAATGACAAATTGATCGAGATACATGTCACACCCCGACCGATGGCAGAATCATCGGGGCGGGACATATAGACTGTTCATAGCACAAGGTTGACTAAATTGAAATATATTAAATGTTAAATTCCATTACAAATATTCAAACACAAACCAAAATCCAAGAAATAAATATAATTGGAATACATAAAATTCTTTATTTAGTTTAACTAAGTCCAAAGCCTATGTGTAGCACATCTTGAACAAAGTCACACATTAGTACCTAAAACATGAATAAAATAAAGTCAACTAAAAAGTTGGTGAGTATACACAGGTTTGTATATAGATAGCATATAGTTGTAAACCAAATCCTTTACATAACATGATAAATAAGGCATTTATGGGGAGCAGCTATTGTGTAACCAAGTACAATCAAACCTTTGTAACTAGCATGCAAATTGTGTTGTCGGTATCAATCACCCCAATCTGGGTGGGTTTGTCAGACTCAATAGATCTATCATTGAAAACCGTCGGCTTGAATAGTTAATGATTGCACATAATCGCATACAAAAGTTAGCACAACTAGCACTCGGGCATAAAGCTCAAATTTCACACATGAATGTAAATAGGATTTGTATTTGTGTTGTTTGTGTAAATGTAAACATGTAATTTGATAGATTTCATGTTTCACCCCAAAAGTGTAAAAAGAGTAAAAGGGGCTATGAAATACTCACTTAAAGCAAGCAAGGAGAAGGATGGAATGGTGTAGGAAGCTTGAACTCTTGAAATCACTCTTGAAACGCCTTGAAACTTCAAAGCTCTTAGCTAAAACTTTCCACTTTTTGCTCTTGGATTTTGAAATAATGCTAGTGTGTGAGTGTGTGTGTGGGAATCGTATATATGTAGAGAAAAGGAAAGATTTGGAGTGTTGAACTTAGCAAAATCATTGCATATCATAAAAGATTTGATGGACTAGACTCTTGATTTGATTCTTGCTTGATTTTTGGTTTAATGAATATGGGTTTCATGTCACAAAATGATGGAGTTTGATGGGTTTGGTGGTGAAGTATGGGTGTGTATGTATGTATCGATTTATATAGAGAGAAGAGATGGAGATGGAGTGTTGGTTCCATCTTCATCATCACAAGGTATGGGAGGTTTGATGGATTTGACCATTTCTTGTCTTGCACTTGAAAGGGTATGGTGTATTATGACACAAGGGATGGTGCCATGGAGAAGACAAGAAGGTGGGTCCCCCTTCTAGGGCCAATTCGGCCGAGAATAGGGTATGGGTGGGGGGTTGGGTGTTGTCAAATCTGGTAGTTAGGATCCAATGATTAGTTAGGTCGGTTCTAGTTAGAATACACCCGGTGAGAGATACCGTGATATAATACTCGGTGTAGGAATTTTTTTTAGTGATTAAAACTTTATATCTATATACCTAGATGTATATATATAAAATTATTAGATGAAACGGGGTTTGAGTATAGATCTTAACAAGTCATCATCATTACTAATTGATGTTGGAGTGGAGTATAAGCAAGGATATAATGATGGTGATGTGATCTTTATGTTGTGTGACAATCCGGACTTTTCAGTTAATTCCGTTAAGTTTCTTATTAAAAACTTAACCCAGTTAATCAAATCTAACCCCGGGGACTGATTCTGTCACAAATTCAACTCAAAACTACAAGGACTAGTTGTGTTAATATGCTAAATCAAATAAATTGACTTCTCAAAGTCAAAATCAGCAAAATTGGTTCCTGTTGACTTTCAGAAGTCAAATCCGTGACAATTTGATCAAAATTCACAAAATAAATCCTGAAATCCGTTGGAGTTAGAACCGTTCGTGCATGATAATGATCATAACGATCATAATTGATCCATTAAACACCTCCAATTTAATCGAATTAACACTAATAATGAGAATTAAACAAGTAACCGTCGCCCCTATGTCTTACTCAATCGAATTCGACTGTAATCAGTTACCAATTTGCAAACTAACACACTGCACACCTAAATCGAGTCTCTCTGATACCTTTGCACTCGTAAAATTGATCGGATTCATAGCAAGAGCCGCCGGGAATCGAACTAGTCATCGTCGGACCTGTTTTAGTTGATCTCCACCGTCCCGACACCAATTCAGGTAACTAGATACATCATCAGCTTCGCTTTTATCTTTGAAATGAAAGCCCTAACCCAATTAGGGCTCACATTATCAATTCGATCGAGTTCTTGATCCTAGGGTTCATCATCTGACTGATTTAGTCGAGCCCTAATCTAGACCCAATGAAAATGAAATTAACCTATGCAGAAAGATTCGCAACACTTTTTCTACTGAAAGCCCTTTGCCAATTTCAAGTTTTAATATAAAAATCTCTGTAACCCGTAATTAGGGTTCATATGAACTCTATCTGTCGAATTCAATTCTAAATTGTTTTTAAATCAAATTAACCTACTCCATTAGATTCGCAATCTTATGTAGAGTGAAAGCCCTATGAAACAACGGGCTTCCACTATCGAATTGATCATGAACCCGTAATTAGGGTTCATATGCGTTCTAATTTGGGGTTTTCGATCTTAAACATAAATTTGATACAATTAAACCATATATGCAGATTCGCAATCCTCTACTCTACAAAACCCCTATGAATCCAGACATTTTCATTATAAGAATTAATCAAATCAATCCAAAATCAAAACTAGGGTTTTCGGTCCTAGTTTCTGTAATTTAACGATCAAAATCCAATTGTTTTTGCAATTAGCTTTCACCACAGAGTCGTTTTGAGTCGATAATCAAAACCCCTATGATCCTTTGTTGAATCGCGACCGAATCTGAGGGTAATTGGACGGGTTTCGAACCGGGTATACGTGGGGGAGAGAAACCCATTCGAATTACTTGATAAAACCAATTCAATCTGGATCATGTTGCGATAGCCTAGCGGCCGGGACTGGTTAGAGCTGTGTGCGTGTGTGGGAGAGACCCGGGTTCGAGTCCGGGCTCCCACAATTATTTTTAAACATTTTTCTGTTAATATTTAATTAATAAAAAATCAAACCTTTCAATATTATATTATTATATAAATGGGTTTTAACCCGGAAAACAACCCGTAGGCTCGGGTTTGAATTATTAACTTATTTTTATATATTATACCCACTTTTATAAATAACTTAGTGTTATTATCCCCAAGTGAAAATAATATGTTTATATTATTTTTAAACCGTGAATTCATATAAAATAATATATTTATATTATTTTCAAACCGTGACCCGTATTATTAAATAATATATATTTATATTATTTCAAATCAATTTATAACATCGTGTGTCGATTGAGACTAAATAATAATATAATTGGTTATACTATTTACTCGTATACATATATTATTATTTTCTTAATTTTTGTGAATGACAAAACACCCGGTTATAATTATTATTAGTCGTGTCATTCGTCGCGTAAAGTAATTCCTAACTCCGTGGACACTTTCGTCCACTCTTGAATATTAGAGCGTTTCCTTAGGACGCTTCTCAATCCGTGTCATTGTCACATTTCCTATTTTCCTTTATCCCTAATTTTATGTGTTTGTAATTTTAGGGCATTCGTAAGTCTTTTGAGACTTACACACTTGGTTCCAACTTTTCCCTTGTGTGATTCAAATCCTTACTCAAGCTCAGGTGAGTTTTCACGGCCCCTTTTTACTGCTTTTAAACTGGGGGAGAAAATATGATACAACTCTTTTGATTTTTGTACTTCATTTTATATCAATTGTTATGACTATGCGTAAACTCTATCATGAAAGTCCTCACATCGAACCGTTTAAATATGAATATAGCGAGGTATGTTGGGTAGTACTACTGGGTTTGACAAACCTCACCCGCGTTAGTCGCGCTAACACGATTGGATATCGAACGGGTGCAATATTGACCTAAACATGCACCGTGGTTGATAGACCTGGTGGGAGGCAATATAAACAGTCAGTTTACGGTTGCGAGCGTAATAGCAAACAATGAACATGGGTTAGCTACTCATTTGGTATTTATGTTGATTGTACAATAAATCTGGTAAACGTTTATTTATATACTGAAACCTGTGAACTCACCAACCTCGTGTTGACACTTTTTCTTACATGTTTTCTCAGGACGCTAAGCTAAGACACAGGTGCACGTTAGGGCATGCATGGGATTCAACTACTTTGCTTTGTGTCTATTTATGTTGATTGAATTATTTTAATGTACTTTGTTTGGTTGAACGTTTGGACTTTTGGACTTTGGTTTTGGGCGCATGTATTTTGCGCATTTACTTTCTTTACGCTTCCGCATTGATACTATGATTTAAAAGGATATTTTCATTTGAGTCCCATGTAGAGTCGTTCAATGTAACTAATGTCTGAGATCCTGGTTTGTCACTTCCCAAACGGTAATACTCCGTTAGTGGAATTTGGGGGTGTGACAAATTGGTATCAGAGCCATTGGTTATAGCGAACTAGGATTGCATACTAGACTATAGCCTCACACATTAGTTACATGTCATTTGGATGTTTGGCACTTATACAAATTGTTGCAGGATCATGTCGTCAACACCACCTCCATCACCTAACGCATCAGGGCATAAGGCACCTGTACCCTCATCCCCGGAGCCCAAAAGGCGCCGGACTACCTCAATTGAGCAAGGTGAACCGAGCAACGCACGGGCATTGGAGTATGCTCTCAATTGGGATATGTACCCTCATATGATCCAAAGGTGGATCAAAATGGGAGATGTTCTATCACCGTACTTTGCATCCACATCTTCATCGCCTACACTGCCTAGCTTACCATGTACCATGGAACAAGCCTTCGCAGCATTTGTGTCCTATATGTTAAAGGAATTAAGTTTTGTACAAGACGCCACCGAGGAGATACCTAAACTCCTAGAGAATGTAAAACAAGTGGAAAAGAATAGGGTAGGAATAGAAGATTTGACTACCGAACTAGCTGCAACGGATCATGTCCACAACCTTTTAGTGAATCGTGTAGCACACCTAGAGACGAGGTCTGACATTATGGATGATAATATGCAAGGTGTTCTGGAGAGATTAGCTGCTATGGAAGCTCAGCTACATGTGGCTAACCACACTGCTGAAGGCCTTCAAGAGAGGGTGACTCACTTGGAAGCCCAACTGCAAGCGGCCCTACACCCGGAAGACATTACAGTATCTGACGATGAGGAGGAACCCTTTGAGGAAGAGCTCTTTGAGGAGGAGCCCTTCGAGGAGGAACCCTTAGAGGGGGAACCAGCTGAGGAAGAGCCAGTGGAGATTGATGATGCACAGTCATATGTCTCTTCTGATGACGAGAATATTTGAGGATCTTCCTATTCTATCTTCCTTTTCATGTTTGTTTTTGCTTATGTTATTTCTCTTTTCAAACCTAGATGGGTAAGGTTGTTCCCATCCAATAAAAGCATGAGAAGTTTAATATTTGAGTTATTTATTTTGTAGCCTTACAATTTATTTAATTTTCAAAATATTAGATGTTGTATTTCCTTACCCGTACCTGAATAATGTTTAATATGCGATATATTTCTCATTGTTTTCATTTGTGATTGTGAAGAAATATGTCTGGGAGAGGACGAGGAGGCTGTACCGGTGGTCGTGGTACCATCAACATGACGGCAGCAGAACTAGCAGTTTTGATAAACAATAGTGTGGCAGAGGCCCTAGCAGCACAGAATGCTGCAGGTAAATGCTTTCAACTATTGACTAGTAGGGTCAATCCCTTTTCCTAAGAATGTCTTTCTAAACTCTATAATTCCAATTCAATTCGTATTTCTAAATCCAGGCCAGCAAAATCAGCAAAATCAACAAAATCAACAGCCAGCCTGCACTTTTAAGGCATTCATGGACTGCAAGCCCCACACCTTTAGTGGAGCTGAAGGAGCAGTTGGATTACTTTGCTGGTTTGAGAAGGTTGAATCAGTAATAGCCATGTGCAACTGCCCCGTGGCTAACCAAGTGAAATTTGTTGCTGGAACTTTAGAAGGCCCGGCCCTAACATGGTGGAATGCCCAAGTTCAAATGTTGGGACTAGCAATGGCAAATGGACTCCCGTGGGAGGAATTTAAGTCAATGATGAAAGAAGAATACTGCCCACGAGATGAAATTCAAAAGCTAGAAGGAGAGTTCTGGAACCTTAAGATGGAGGGTTCAGAAATTGAACTCTACACCACCCGTTCGCACGAACTTGCCACCATGTGCCCACATATGGTGACTCCGTATTACAAACGGATTGAACTATACATTGGAGGTTTGGTACCTCAGATTCAAAACATGGTGACCTCATCCAACCCTACCACCATCCAACAGACCATCAGACTTGCTCACAAATTGACCGATCAGGCAGTGACACAGGGAACTTTACCTCCAAGAGGTTCGGTTTCTAAACCCACCGACAACAATAAGCGCAAGTTCGACCATCACTCCCACTCACACAACCACTCAAATTCTAAAGGATCCCAATCCAATCAACCTCAGCACCAACAACAGCGAAAGTTTGAGCATGCTAGAAACTTTAATCAAACGACCTCATCAGGTCCGAATCAAGGGGAATATGCTGGGAGGTACCCCAAGTGCAACAAATGCGCTATCACCACACGGGCACTTGTGACCGACAATGTTGCCAGCGTTGTGGTAAAATGGGTCACGCTGCAAAGGACTGTAGAGTTGCACTCCCGAACAAACAACCATTTCAATCACAGGGATTCACGAGGGGATGTTTTCAGTGCGGTAAAGAGGGGCACATTCAAAGGAACTGTCCTCAGTTGAAAAAGGGTGGAAATGGTAATGGCAGTGGTAACGGTAATAACCAGGGCAACAATGGTAACAACCCCAATCAAAACAACAATGGTGGGAATAACAATAATAACGGTGGTAATGGAGGAAATGGGGCGAAAGGAAGAGCTTTTGTACTGGGATCCGGAGAGGCTCGCTACGATCATAACGTGGTCACCGGTAAATTTATCTTAAATAATTACTTTGCTTCTGTCCTTTTTGACACTGGTGCTGATAGGAGTTTTATATCTAAGAAACTTAGTGATATGATAAAAGGAACTCCAACTCTGCTAGAAGCTAAGTATGTAATAGAGATAGCTGACGGCCAAATAATTGAAGCAACCCACATTCTTAAGGGTTGTAAGCTTGATCTAGCTAGCCATATTCTAGATATCGACCTTATGCCGGTCACACTTGGTAGTTTTGATGTAATCGTCGGCATGGATTGGTTGTCTAGAAACCAAGCGGAAATCATTTGTCATGAGAAAATCATTCGCATACCCCTCCCGAGTGGAGAAATTCTTTCAGTTCAGGGCGAAAGAGTTGGTACTGTCATGGGCATTATATCCTTCATGAAAGCACAAAAATGTCTTCGGAAGGGGCATACGGCCATTTTGGCCCTTGTTGCTGAACAACCGTCAGAAGAGAAGAAGATCGAAGATATTCCCGTTGTGCGTGAATTTTTGGAAGTATTTCCCGAGGATCTGCCCGGTCTGCCACCACACCGTCAGGTTGAATTCCAAATTGATCTAGCACCCGGGGCAGCACCGATTGCTCGAGCACCTTATCGATTAGCACCCAGTGAATTGCAGGAACTGTCCACTCAGTTGCAAGACTTATTGGATAAAGGCTTCATCCGACCTAGTTCATCACCGTGGGGAGCTCCGGTATTATTTGTCAAGAAGAAGGACGGTACGTTCCGTATGTGTATTGATTACCGGGAGTTGAACAAAGTTACAATCAAGAACCGCTACCCTTTACCTCGTATTGATGACCTTTTTGATCAACTCAAAGGATCAAGTTTCTATTCCAAAATAGATCTTAGGTCCGGCTATCATCAGTTAAGAGTCCGAGAAGAAGATATCTCTAAAACTGCATTTAGGACAAGGTACGGCCTTTACGAATTTATGGTCATGCCCTTCGGTTTAACCAACACACCCGCGGTATTCATGGATCTCATGAACCGTGTGTGTAAGCCTTACCTTGACCAGTTTGTTATCGTTTTCATCGATGACATTCTTATTTATTCCAAGAACGAGGAAGAACATGAAGAACATCTGCGTCTAATTTTGGAACTACTTAAGCAAGAGCAACTTTATGCTAAGTTTTCCAAATGTGAATTTTGGATTCGAGAGGTTCAGTTTCTAGGGCATGTAGTAAATGAAAAAGGGATACATGTCGACCCGTCCAAAATAGAAGCCATCAAGAATTGGACAGCACCGACGACTCCAACTGAAGTGCGACAATTTCTGGGATTGGCTGGATATTACCGTCGTTTTATCGAAGGATTTTCAAAGATTGCGCAACCTCTCACCGCCCTAACTCAAAAAGGAAAAGCTTATAATTGGGGCGATAATCAAGAATCAGCTTTCCAGCATCTCAAACAGAAACTTTGCAGTGCACCTATTTTAGCTCTTCCGGAAGGAACCGATGACTTTGTGGTGTATTGTGATGCATCTATTCAAGGTCTGGGTTGTGTCTTAATGCAACGCGAAAAGGTAATCGCATACGCTTCACGTCAGTTAAAGGTTCACGAGAAAAACTACACCACTCATGACCTAGAGTTGGGAGCAGTAGTTTTTGCACTTAAGATATGGAGACATTACTTGTACGGTACCAAATGCACCATCTACACCGACCACAAGAGCCTCCAGCATATCTTCGAGCAGAAGGAGTTGAACATGCGACAACGTCGTTGGGTTGAACTTTTAAATGATTACGACTGTGCGATCCGGTATCATCCGGGTAAAGCTAACGTCGTGGCTGATGCACTAAGCCGAAAAGAAATGAAACCCAAACGAGTTCGAGCGTTACAACTCACAATTCATCCTGGATTGCCTGACAGAATCCGTAGTGCTCAACTTGAAGCCTTGAAAGAAGATAACCTACCATTAGAAGGTACACGTGGCATGGAAGCACAACTTGAAGTAAAATCTGACGGAATTCGTTACTTTGTCAAACGAATATGGGTTCCAGTGTTCGGAAATTTAAGGGAACTAATAATGGATGAAGCTCATAAATCTCGTTACTGCATTCATCCGGGTTCCGATAAAATGTACCATGATCTAAAAGTACTATATTGGTGGCCAAAGATGAAGGCCGATATAGCCACTTATGTTAGTAAGTGTCTGACCTGCGCGAAGGTCAAAGTTGAATACCAAAAACCGTCCGGTCTCCTACAACAACCTGAAATTCCCATGTGGAAATGGGAACAAATATCAATGGACTTCATTACCAAATTACCCCGAACCCCTACCGGATGTGATACTATATGGGTGATTGTGGATCGCCTAACAAAATCTGCTCACTTTCTAGCAATCAAAGAAACTGACAAAATGGATTAACTCACTCGAGTATACTTGAAAGAAGTGGTCTCTCGGCACGGAGTGCCAATCTCTATTATTTCGGATCGTGATGCACGATTCACTTCCCGTTTCTAGCAATCATTGCATAAAGCATTAGGCACGCGTCTAGATATGAGCACAGCATACCATCCTCAAACTGACGGCCAAACTGAACGTACTATCCAAACTCTGGAGGACATGCTACGAGCTTGTGTGATCGATTTCAGTAACACTTGGGAGTCTCACCTACCATTGGTGGAGTTCTCCTACAACAACAGTTATCACACTAGCATCAAGGCAGCTCCATTTGAAGCACTTTATGGGCGGAAATGCCGTTCTCCCATTTGTTGGACCGAGGTTGGGGATAGCCAACTCACAGGCCCTGAACTTGTATTTGAAACTTCTGAAAAGATCGTTCAAATTAGAAATCGTATGGCGGCAGCTCGTGATCGTCAAAAGAGCTATGCCGACAAGCGTCGTAAACCTTTGGAATTTCAAATAGGTGACATGGTTTTACTCAAAGTCTCACCTTGGAAAGGTGTCATTCGTTTCGGGAAAAGAGGAAAACTGAATCCTCGTTATGTTGGACCTTTCAAAATATTGAAGAGAATCGGACCAGTCGCGTATCAACTGGACCTACATGAAAGACTTAGTGGTGTACACAACGTCTTTCACGTCTCAAATTTAAAGAAATGCCTAGCTGATGAATCACTCGCAGTTCCTCTGGAGGAACTACATGTTGATGAACAGTTACGTTTCATCGAAGAACCTGTGGAAATTATGGATAGGGAAGTTAAAACGTTAAAGCACAGTAAGATCCCTATTGTTCGAGTCCGTTGGAACTCGAAACGCGGACCGAAATTCACGTGGGAGCGCGAGGATCAGATGATGCGCAAATATCCTAATCTGTTCAAGCACTCCGCGTCAAATTCTTAAGGTATTATTTAATTTTCGGGACGAAAATTCTTTCAACTAGGTGATGATGTGACACCCCAGAAATTTTTTTTTTTATTATTTTAATTTTCGGGACGAAAATTCTTTCAACTTGGGGATGATGTGACAATCCGGACTTTTCAGTTAATTTCGTTAACTATTCCGTTAAGTTTCTTATTAAAAACTTAACCCCGTTAATCAAATCTAACCCCGGGGACTGATTCTGTCACAAATTCAACTCAAAACTACAAGGACTAGTTGTGTTAATATGCTAAATCAAATAAATTGACTTCTCAAAGTCAAAATCAGCAAAATTGGTTCCTGTTGACTTTCAGAAGTCAAATCCGTGACAATTTGATCAAAATTCACAAAATAAATCCCGAAATCCGTTGGAGTTAGAACCGTTCGTGCATGATAATGATCATAACGATCATAATTGATCCATTAAACACCTCCAATTTAATCAAATTAACACTAATAATGAGAATTAAACAAGTAACCGTCGACCCTATGTCTTACTCAATCGAATTCGACTGTAATCAGTTACCAATTTGCAAACTAACACACTGCACACCTAAATCGAGTCTCTCTTAAACCTTTGCACTCGTCAAATTGATCGGATTCATAGCAAGAGCCGCCGGGAATCGAACTAGTCATCGTCGGACCTGTTTTAGTTGATCTCCACCATCCCGACACCAATTCAGGTAACTAGATACATCATCAGCTTCGCTTTTATCTTTGGAATGAAAGCCCTAACCCAATTAGGGCTCACATTATCAATTCGATCGAGTTCTTGATCCTAGGGTTCATCATCTGACTGATTTAGTCGAGCCCTAATCTAGACCCAATGAAAATGAAATTAACCTATGCAGAAAGATTCGCAACACTTTTTCTACTGAAAGCCCTTTGCCAATTTCAAGTTTTAATATAAAAATCTCTGTAACCCGTAATTAGGGTTCATATGAACTCTATCTGTCGAATTCAATTCTAAATTGTTTTTAAATCAAATTAACCTACTCCATTAGATTCGCAATCTTATGTAGAGTGAAAGCCCTATGAAACAACGGGCTTCCACTATCGAATTGATCATGAACCCGTAATTAGGGTTCATATGCGTTCTAATTTGGGGTTTTCGATCTTAAACATAAATTTGATACAATTAAACCATATATGCAGATTCGCAATCCTCTACTCTACAAAACCCCTATGAATCCAGACATTTTCATTATAAGAATTAATCAAATCAATCCAAAATCAAAACTAGGGTTTTCGGTCCTAGTTTCTGTAATTTAACGATCAAAATCCAATTGTTTTTGCAATTAGCTTTCACCACAGAGTCGTTTTGAGTCGATAATCAAAACCCCTATGATCCTTTGTTGAATCGCGACCGAATCTGAGGGTAATTGGACGGGTTTCGAACCGGGTATACGTGGGGGAGAGAAACCCATTCGAATTACTTGATAAAACCAATTCAATCTGGATCATGTTGCGATAGCCTAGCGACCGGGACTGGTTAGAGCTGTGTGCGTGTGTGGGAGAGACCCGGGTTCGAGTCCGGGCTCCCACAATTATTTTTAAACATTTTTCTGTTAATATTTAATTAATAAAAAATCAAACCTTTCAATATTATATTATTATATAAATGGGTTTTAACCCGGAAAACAACCCGTAGGCTCGAGTTTGAATTATTAACTTATTTTTATATATTATACCCACTTTTATAAATAACTTAGTGTTATTATCCCCAAGTGAAAATAATATGTTTATATTATTTTTAAACCGTGAATTCATATAAAATAATATATTTATATTATTTTCAAACCGTGACCCGTATTATTAAATAATATATATTTATATTATTTCAAATCAATTTATAACATCGTGTGTCGATTGAGACTAAATAAAAATATAATTGGTTATACTATTTACTCGTATACATATATTATTATTTTCTTAATTTTTGTGAATGACAAAACACCCGGTTATAATTATTATTAGTCGTGTCATTCGTCGCGTAAAGTAATTCCTAACTCCGTGGACACTTTCGTCCACTCTTGAATATTAGAGCGTTTCCTTAGGACGCTTCTCAATCCGTGTCATTGTCACATTTCCTATTTTCCTTTATCCCTAATTTTATGTGTTTGTAATTTTAGGGCATTCGTAAGTCTTTTGAGACTTACACACTTGGTTCCAACTTTTCCCTTGTGTGATTCAAATCCTTACTCAAGCTCAGGTGAGTTTTCACGGCCCCTTTTTACTGCTTTTAAACTGGGGGAGAAAACATGATACAACTCTTTTGATTTTTGTACTTCATTTTATATCAATTGTTATGACTATGCGTAAACTCTATCATGAAAGTCCTCACATCGAACCGTTTAAATATGAATATAGCGAGGTATGTTGGGTAGTACTACTGGGTTTGACAAACCTCACCCGCGTTAGTCGCGCTAACACGATTGGATATCGAACGGGTGCAATATTGACCTAAACGTGCACCGTGGTTGATAGACTTGGTGGGAGGCAATATAAACAGTCAGTTTACGGTTGCGAGCGTAATAGCAAACAATGAACATGGGTTAGCTACTCATTTGATATTTATGTTGATTGTACAATAAATCTGGTAAACATTTATTTATATACTGAAACCTGTGAACTCACCAACCTCGTGTTGACACTTTTTCTTACATGTTTTCTCAGGACGCTAAGCTAAGACACCGGTGCACGTTAGGGCATGCATGGGATTCAACTACTTTTCTTTGTGTCTATTTATGTTGATTGAATTATTTTAATGTACTTTGTTTGGTTGAACGTTTGGACTTTTGGACTTTGGTTTTGGGCGCATGTATTTTGCGCATTTACTTTCTTTACGCTTCCACATTGATACTCTGATTTAAAAGGATATTTTCATTTGAGTCCCATGTAGAGTCGTTCAATGTAACTAATGTCTGAGATCCTGGTTTGTCACTTCCCAAACGGTAATACTCCGTTAGTGGAATTTGGGGGTGTGACATGTTGCTTGCATCTTTGGTCATAATCATGATGATTATGACGCCTGAGTGTTGTGTAAGCAAAGCAATCATGATGATGATGTGATCTTTATGTTGCCTACATCTTTGGTCATAATCATGATGATTATGACGCTTGAGTGTTGTGTAAGCAAAGCAATCATGATGATGTGATCTTTAGATGTGGTATAATACCTGAAATACTTTGCGGGTTATCACTGCTTATTTTCCTAGTAATTCTTAAAAATTACTATTTTGATATAATTTCCTTTGTTAGATTCCTTGACTTTACTTAGTCAAAATAAAACTTCAGGAAATATATGTTATGAACGTGCATTTATGTAATATGGATATTGACCTGAAATACTGGGTGTCGCAGTATATAACCGGGTAAAACTTGAGTATTTGTATTTAATTGTAGATACGAATAGAACAAATCAATGCACTAGAATTAGGTTTGAAAAGCGCTATATTGAATCGAAATACGGATACTAAAAATTAGAAATGTTACAATATGGCTTACACACACGGTTCATGAGGTCCATGAATACCG
Source organism: Smallanthus sonchifolius (assembly GCA_023525975.1). NCBI lineage: Eukaryota > Viridiplantae > Streptophyta > Magnoliopsida > Asterales > Asteraceae > Smallanthus > Smallanthus sonchifolius. The sequence continues at coordinate 83,496,511 of CM042022.1, forward strand.
CGGGTGCGTTGGTTAATCCGAAAGGCATGACCATAAATTCGTAGTGGCCGTACCTTGTCCTGAATGCAGTCTTAGAGATATCTTCATCTCAGACTCTTAATTGATGGTAACCGGACCTAAGATCTATCTTGGAATAGAAACTAGATCCGTGGAGTTGATCAAAGAGATCATCTATGCGAGGCAAAGGATAACGATTCTTGATTGTGACTTTATTTAGCTCATGGTAGTCGATACACATACGGAAAGTTCCGTCCTTCTTCTTGACAAACATGACTGGAGCTCCCCATGACGATGAGCTAGGTTGGATGAAACCTTTATCCAACAAATCCTGTAACTGAGTGGACAATTCTTGTAATTCACTAGGTGCTAACCTATAAGGTGCCTGGGCGATCAGTGCTGCTCCGGGTGTTAGATCGATTTGAAATTCAACTTGACGGTGTGGTGGCAGACCAGGCAGATCCTCGGGAAATACTTCTAAAAATTCACGAACGATGGGGATATCATCAATCTTCTTCTCTTCTGACGACTGCTCCGCAACGAGAGCCAAAATAGCAGTATGCCATTTTCGAAGGCATTTTTGCGCTTTCATAAAGGATATGACGCCCATGACTGCACCAACCATTTCGCCCTAAACGGAAAGAGTTTCTCCACTCGGGAGAGGAATGCGAACAATTTGCTCATGACATATAATTTCTGCTTGGTTTTTAGATAACCAATCCATGCCGACAATTACATCAAAACTACCAAGTATGACCGGCATAAGGTCGATATCAAGTTTATGACTAGCTAGTTCTAGCTTACAACCCTTAAGAATGTGGGTTGCTTCAATTATTTGGCCATCAGCTATCTCTATTATATACTTAGCTTCTAACAGAGTTGAAGTTTCTTTTATCATATCACTAAGTTTTCTAGATATAAAACTTCTATCAGCACCAGTGTCAAAAAGGACAGAAACAAAGTAATTATTTAAGAGAAACTTACTGATGACCACGTTATGATCATGACGAGCTTCTCCAGATCCTAGTACGAAAGCTCGTCCTTTCGCACCATTCCCTCCATTATTGGCATTATTGCCACCACTGTTGTTGCCTTGATTGTTGTTGCCGTTACCATTGTTATTCTGGTTATTGCAATTTCCATTTCCATTACCATTCCTCTTCTGGTTCAAATGGTTTAGTGGAGCAGCTTGGTTGATTGGTACCGCAGGGATAGCGATCGTGAAATTTCGTTTCTTATTGTATTGGGGAAGTTTGGGTTTGTCTTCTCTAGGGGGTTCAAAAGGGGCTGCTGGGTCAGTGACTTTCATTGCACCCTTCCTTGTTAATGTACCCGTCTTCACGTGGTTATCAGTTAATGTGGCAGCTAGGCGAATAGCGTCTTCAAGAGTTGCTGGGTTTCTTCCTAGGACAGTATCCTGAATCTGCCTAGGTAAACCACCTATGTATTTGTCAATGCATCGGGCTAATGGTGTGACCATGTGGGGCACAAGAAGACTTAACTCGTGGAAACAAGTTGTGTAGGCCATACTTTCACCGCTGTCTTGGGTAAGATCCCAAAACTCAGCTTCCAACTTCTTCATTTCATTTCGAGGACAGAACTCCTCGGTCATGACCCTTTTCAATTCTTCCCACGGTAGAGCCATTGCCACATCCAGGCCCCTAGTTCTTTTCTCACCATTCCACCAGGTGAGCGCCCGTTTCTGGAAGATGCTGGTGGCATGACGAACACGGAGGTTGTCGGGACAGTCACTATTGAGAAAAGTGTTCTCAATACTCTCAAACCATTGAAGAAGTCTCGTGGCTCCTTCGGTGCCATAAAATGTGAGGGGATTACACGAGTTGAAGTGTTTGAAGGTACATTGTGGTGGGTCGGCACCGCTGCCACCACCAGTATTAGCACTACCACTGGTGTTTCCATTATTGTTGTTGTTGGCTTGAGTTAGTTGAGTTACTAGCTGAGTGAGGAGAGTGGCAAGGTTGGTGTTATTGTTGTTGTTGGCATTGTCGGTATTGGTGTCGGTGCTATTGTTGGCGTTGTCGGTGTTGCGGCGGTTGCTGTTACGACGAGGAGGCATTCTATACAAAAAGAGAATGATATAAAAGAGTTGTGAGGATTTATAAAAATTTGTTGAAATTTAGGATAGGAGGAATAATAACACATTTATTTCATAGTTCGGATGGTATTCAAGTAATCATATTACTGCTTGAACACTATGACATATTAAGGTTAATTAGACTTATAAAATTTTCAAGGAGACGTGCTTTAGCCTATAGGTAAACACTCATCCTGGGAATTCCCAGGAAAGCGCACGGATCCCTCGGTTGATTGGGATTTATATGAAATGCTTTCATAGACAGAAAACCCAGGGTACAAGTGTTACCCTTCCAGATTGCACGTGTCCTTTAATAATTATCCAAGTCTAAAATCCTTAACGAGGTGCAAAAGAAAATTTAATAGACTAGCGTCCATGAGTATGATGTTCCACAAGCGATGATGATGACGACATAGAAGCAGGCAAGAGGGATATGTGGTTTAGGCTATGGGTGTGAATATTGTTTGATCAGTTTATTGCCTAGGTACACCTAATATGTCATGAATTCTAATAAACATTTTAGGTAGCAAGTAAACCAACACCTGAGTTAATGAACATGTAACACATAGCATGTAGATAGTAATGAATGTAAGCACAAAAGTTATCAGGTAGTGTGACACATAAGTCATCATGTATCGCATCATGTAGTGTAATTACTTATGATAGTATATAGAAATATTTATACAAGAAGTAATCATGTAACACGTAGTAGCATGGCATTGTATGGGTGTCCTAAGGTTATAGTCTAGGTCAAGAGTGTCTAATAACCTAATTCCCTATAACCAAGGCGCTGATACCAATCTGTCACACCCCAACCGGCGGCGGAAACGTCGGGGCGTGAAGCGTGCAGACTGTTCATAAGCTCATGGTTGACTAAAGTTGTAATATATTAAATAACCAATTCCATTTCATAGTTCAAGTAATCAAGTAGAATGTTTTCAAGAGTCAAAATACAAAATTTCTTTATCAATTTAGATACTAGGTCCAGTTCCTATGTGTAGCATCTTGGATATGAGCTCAAAGCTTAGTACCTGAAACATGTTTAAAACGAGAGTGTCAACTATAAATAGTTGGTGAGCATACATAGGTTTTGACACCACAAGTAAAGTTCAAATGTTTTGTGTACAATTCGTATGATACATGGTTTAAGAAGCATTTATGGAGAATCTAAGTTAAGCTAGTTGCACAGATGTAACCTTGTAATTGAATAACATACCAATGTTAACCAAATGAAGGGCACAACATACCAATGTTGGCCCAATGGAGGGCATAACATACCAATGTTAGCCCAATGAAGGGCATAGCAACACATGCTATCCCGTTGTATGTGTAGTATACTTGCACGAGTATGTCATGTGTATGTATTGTATAATTGCACGAGTATGTCCTGTGTATGTGTTGTATAATTGCACGAGTATGTCATGTGTATGTAGCCTTAACAGTTAGTATTCAGGCACAAAGCATAAATAAACACATATGACCATATGGTAGAATTGTACGCACGTAGTTGTAAATAGCGAGTTGTTGAAGGAACATGTTTCACCCCAAAATATGTGTAAAAAGGAAAAGGGGCTATGTAAAACTCACTTGTGTTGGGTAGTGTAGTTTGCACAGATCAACAAAAATACCAAGCGTGTTGTAGGTCGCTACGTTTGACCTATTGGATAAATGTATAACGCGTGTCATTGTTTGTGTTATTTTTATGTCGAAAAATGGATTTGTATGTTTAGGGTTTGTTTGAAATAAATAAATAAATAATTTTATTTATCTATTTAGTACATTTTAAATAGTAGTGATATATATATTCTTTAAAATGTAAATTTAAATAACTGATATATATTTATATTTATTTAAATATAAATTTAAATAAATAATATTTGTTTAAGTCAAAATATACATTTGTATAAATGGTTTTATAAAAATGATTATATAAACTCACGATTTCATCGGTTTCGAACTATTGGGAATTAATCGTTTTAAATCTCTAAATCAAGGATTTGGTTTATAAATGATTCCCGGGTCTTGGGATTTTATAAAATAATTTTTATAATTACATTTTGAAATTTTTTAGCTAAAATATGTTAAATAGACTTTAAAACAGAAAAATAATTGATTCAGGTCAAGGAGCACGACCGTGCTCAAGTAGGGCACGACCGCGCTCGATGCCGGGCGTGACCGTGGGGGTCTGAGCACGCCCGTGGTCGAGTCAGAAGTCACTACAGAGGGTCTGGACATAGAGCACGACCGTGCTCGTATCTGGCACGACCGCGTCTAGTGTTTGTTTTTGGTCAAGACTTGTTTGCTCGGTAAGCACGACCGGGCCACACCTGGGGCACGACTGTGCTTGGTCAGGCACGACCGCGCTCAGGGATGAGTGCGACCGTGTCGGGCCTTTTTCAGACGCAATTCGATCGATTCTTATATTAATAGCTTCTGGATTCTTAGGGCTTTCACTTAGTGGATGATTACGAATGTTTCTACATAGTTTAATTGTATTTATATCTTGTCTAGAGTGTAGTTCGAGTAAAATTTATGTTTCGGCTTTTTGGTTCAAAATCGGATCGATTTGAGTGTTTCTACTACGAATTGATATAGGGCTTTCGTAGTAGAGGTAGATACAAAGCTGAAGACGTGTTACTTACTTGCTGAAAGTGGGCAATCGAATGCGGTCGGCTACGGGTCGAGCGGCTTCGTTTCTTGGCGATCAATCGGACGACAGAGGTGTTGTGAGCGTCGAGTGAGAGTTCTGAGAGATTGAGTGGGTGTATATGAGGGTGTAGGAAGCCTGCAACTTGCTCTCAATTGTTTAATTCGCGAGACTTGGTTGTGGTGGGTATGGGATTAAACAAATGTGCAAATTGGAGGACAATTTAGGCGTGTTGCAGGTTGAATTCAGTCGAGTAAGGTCTGACGCGTGAAAACCGGCTTTTCTTTATTTTAAATTTCGCGAATTCAGAGGGTATGGTATGGTTTGACTTCTGCAGAGTCAAGTGGGTTCATCAGCGCGACCGTGCCTACTTTAGGCGCGACCGTGCTTAGGTCTGCAGGCGCGACCGTGCCTAGTCCTAGGCGCGACCGTGCTTGACTAGTTTTGTAGTTTTTTTGAGTTTTGTCAGTTTTTGGTCCTCGGGGCTTGTGAGATAATGGTGTTTTTGTTTAATTTGTTATTGTAATAGAATAGTTTGTATATGTAACTGCATCGTAGTTTGTTTGTACACGAATCGAAACTGAAATGTGTTTGTTTATTGAAATCAAACGATTACATGATGAAAATCAGAAATGTTACAGTCTCCCCTTGTTGAGGGGATTTCGTCCCGAAATTCAACTAGTTGAGGTTGCAGAATTGGTGAATAGGTGAGGATACTTGAGTTTCATTTGGTCTTCGCGTTCCCATGTAAACTCGGGACCGCGTCTGGAATTTCCGATGGATTTAAGGTAGGGGATTTGACTGGGGGGGGGGGGGTATAGTAATTGACAACCAGCTTAGGTCTGTTACCCGAGGTCAGGTATGAGTAGTATTAATGAGTTAGGTTAAGAGGATTAAGGAGAAACTGTTGGAAGGATACGTTGGGCTCCAAAGGTGAGATGCATTACTGGGAACAGTGTTGATGGGAATTTGATGATTAGAATTTGTTCAAGAAGTAACCTACTATGCTTAAGTATTGTCAGTGGTTAAGTGGTTTCACAAACATTGGCCCGTTAAACAACATGAAATTTTATGTGATACGAATAACGCTACTGCTAATAATATGATAGGAACACTTATATATAGGAAGTACCAGCGGCGTATCCACCATGCCCTTGTCGTATTTCATCAGTTTCGTTATTGTATATCATGCTAGGTTTCACGTCATAGCACACTATAGAATTTGCTATGCTTTCCATGCGCTGATTTGTATAATTTCGTGTGCACCCGTAATTATTCAAATCGTCGTATGGTCCGTATAGTTCATCCCATTGTGTGTGGGACCAGGGGGTAACACAAAATCACATAATTTGTAACTACCGTTTTCACGTATGCGTTGCAAATAATTGTATACCTAGATAGCAAGGTCAATTGCAACAATTGTAAGCAATTTAGTTCCGTGTAATATGTAAGCACTCACTATATGTATGATCTAGTGTTATGTATATTGTAAGCATGTATAGTGTGAATAGTTTAGTACCATGTATGTAGCAACAAATGAGTTTCATGTATAATGGAAACAAATAAGTTTTTCATGTATGATGTAAACATATTGAGTATCGTGGGCAACCAAGCTTTATGTATTATGTGGTTAATCTAGTACTGTGTATATTGCACCCAACTTAGCTTCATGTATCATGTAATCGATCTTGTATCGTGTATGTTGTAAACAACTAAGGTTCATGTAGCGTGTAATCAATCATGTATATGGTAAACGACTACGTTGCATGTATCATGTATGTTTGTGAATAACTGTGTCTCATGTGATTTGTGGATGTTCGTGTGTAAGCTATTGAATCTCATGAGTGACGTACATTAATGAATTTGTTTGCATAGGTGGTCGAGTGTCGAGGACAAGCGTGTTGTTTGATATTCATGAAAGAAAAAAAATGCGGGTAGACGAGTTTTAAGGTGTCGGTGTTTGTATGTATGGTAAATGCTCATGCGGAAAGACTCATCTTCTTGAAATTGGCTAGCAAGCTCAACCCCTTTTTTTTTTTTTTAATTAATAGTGGCAAACAGCGGTAGGTGTAAATAGTTCGAACAATGACAAGATAACGTAAATGATTATAGTGCGAAATTTTATTCTAGATTGGGTCTTCATCATTTGACTCCATCTTGCACTAGCTTCAATTGGTCTCATTCACTGTCTCGGTGTTGACTTGATTTTCGTTGGTGTTTATGTTGAAAGTACGTCCACGAGCACCACCTTGGACAACGTTGACAATCCGGGGACATCGGTGATGGAAATGGTTTGGGTTGCCACATTCAAAGCAAGCTCGTCCATCAGTAATAGCCGGAACCACTGGGTTTATCCCTTGCTGCACGGTCCTGTTCCCTTGGTTGGTTTGAGTAATGGGCGGTCCAGATCGGCAAACATTGGTAGTATGGCCATATCTCCCACAGTTGGCACATAGACGGCATGGCATTTTTAGGAAGTGATGATAATTGCATGTGTTGCACAAAGGGTTGTTGCCCATATATGGTTTCTTATTCTGGTTCAAATGGTTTAGTGGAGCAGCTTGGTTGATTGGTACCGCAGGGATAGCGATCGCGAAATTTCGTTTCTTATTGTATTGGGGAAGTTTGGGTTTGTCTTCTCTAGGGGGTTCAAAAGGGGCTGCTGGGTCAGTGACTTTCATTGCACCCTTCCTTGTTAATGTACCCGTCTTCACGTGGTTATCAGTTAATGTGGCAGCTAGGCGAATAGCGTCTTTAAGAGTTGCTGGGTTTCTTCCTAGGACAGTATCCTGAATCTGCCTAGGTAAACCACCTATGTATTTGTCAATGCATCGGGCTAATGGTGTAACCATGTGGGGCACAAGAAGACTTAACTCGTGGAAACGAGTTGTGTAGGCCATACTTTCACCGCTGTCTTGGGTAAGATCCCAAAACTCAGCTTCCAACTTCTTCATTTCATTTCGAGGACAGAACTCCTCGGTCATGACCCTTTTCAATTCTTCCCACGGTAGAGCCATTGCCACATCCAGGCCCCTAGTTCTTTTCTCACCATTCCACCAGGTGAGCGCCCGTTTCTGGAAGATGCTGGTGGCATGACGAACACGGAGGTTGTCGGGACAGTCACTATTGAGAAAAGTGTTCTCAATACTCTCAAACCATTGAAGAAGTCCCGTGGCTCCTTCGGTGCCATAAAATGTGAGGGGATTACACGAGTTGAAGTGTTTGAAGGTACATTGTGGTGGGTCGGCACCGCTGCCACCACCAGTATTAGCACTACCACTGGTGTTTCCATTATTGTTGTTGTTGGCTTGAGTTAGTTGAGTTACTAGCTGAGTGAGGAGAGTGGCAAGGTTGGTGTTATTGTTGTTGTTGGCATTGTCGGTATTGGTGTCGATGCTATTGTTGGCGTTGTCGGTGTTGCGGCGGTTGCTGTTACGACGAGGAGGCATTCTATACAAAAAGAGAATGATATAAAAGAGTTGTGAGGATTTATAAAAATTTGTTGAAATTTAGGATAGGAGGAATAATAACACATTTATTTCATAGTTCGGATGGTATTCAAGTAATCATATTACTGCTTGAACACTATGACATATTAAGGTTAATTAGACTTATAAAATTTTCAAGGAGACGTGCTTTAGCCTATAGGTAAACACTCATCCCGGGAATTCCCAGGAAAGCACACGGATCCCTCGGTTGATTGGGATTTATATGAAATGCTTTCCTAGACAGAAAACCCAGGGTACAAGTGTTACCCTTCCAGATTGCACGTGTCCTTTAATAATTATCCAAGTCTAAAATCCTTAACGAGGTGCAAAAGAAAATTTAATAGACTAGCGTCCATGAGTATGATGTTCCACAAGCGATGATGATGACGACATAGAAGCAGGCAAGAGGGATATGTGGTTTAGGCTATGGGTGTGAATATTGTTTGATCAGTTTATTGCCTAGGTACACCTAATATGTCATGAATTCTAATAAACATTTTAGGTAGCAAGTAAACCAACACCTGAGTTAATGAACATGTAACACATAGCATGTAGATAGTAATGAATGTAAGCACAAAAGTTATCAGGTAGTGTGACACATAAGTCATCATGTATCGCATCATGTAGTGTAATTACTTATGATAGTATATAGAAATATTTCTACAAGAAGTAATCATGTAACACGTAGTAGCATGGCATTGTATGGGTGTCCTAAGGTTATAGTCTAGGTCAAGAGTGTCTAATAACCTAATTCCCTATAACCAAGGCTCTGATACCAATCTGTCACACCCCAACCGGCGGCGGAAACGTCGGGGCGTGAAGCGTGCAGACTGTTCATAAGCTCATGGTTGACTAAAGTTGTAATATATTAAATAACCAATTCCATTTCATAGTTCAAGTAATCAAGTAGAATGTTTTCAAGAGTAAAAATACAAAATTTCTTTATCAATTTAGATACTAGGTCCAGTTCCTATGTGTAGCATCTTGGATATGAGCTCAAAGCTTAGTACCTGAAACATGTTTAAAACGAGAGTGTCAACTATAAATAGTTGGTGAGCATACATAGGTTTTGACACCACAAGTAAAGTTCAAATGTTTTGTGTACAATTCGTATGATACATGGTTTAAGAAGCATTTATGGAGAATCTAAGTTAAGCTAGTTGCACAGATGTAACCTTGTAATTGAATAACATACCAATGTTAACCAAATTAAGGGCACAACATACCAATGTTGGCCCAATGGAGGGCATAACATACCAATGTTAGCCCAATGAAGGGCATAGCAACACATGCTATCCCGTTGTATGTGTAGTATACTTGCACGAGTATGTCATGTGTATGTATTGTATAATTGCACGAGTATGTCCTGTGTATGTGTTGTATAATTGCACGAGTATGTCATGTGTATGTAGCCTTAACAGTTAGTATTCAGGCACAAAGCATAAATAAACACATATGACCATATGGTAGAATTGTACGCACGTAGTTGTAAATAGCGAGTTGTTGAAGGAACATGTTTCACCCCAAAATATGTGTAAAAAGGAAAAGGGGCTATGTAAAACTCACTTGTGTTGGGTAGTGTAGTTTGCACAGATCAACAAAAATACCAAGCGTGTTGTAGGTCGCTACGTTTGACCTATTGGATAAATGTATAACGCGTGTCATTGTTTGTGTTATTTTTATGTCGAAAAATGGATTTGTATGTTTAGGGTTTGTTTGAAATAAATAAATAAATAATTTTATTTATCTATTTAGTACATTTTAAATAGTAGTGATATATATATTCTTTAAAATGTAAATTTAAATAACTGATATATATTTATATTTATTTAAATATAAATTTAAATAAATAATATTTGTTTAAGTCAAAATATACATTTGTATAAATGGTTTTATAAAAATGATTATATAAACTCACGATTTCATCGGTTTCGAACTATTGAGAATTAATCGTTTTAAATCTCTAAATCAAGGATTTGGTTTATAAATGATTCCCGGGTCTTGGGATTTTATAAAATAATTTTTATAATTACATTTTGAAATTTTTTAGCTAAAATATGTTAAATAGACTTTAAAACAGAAAAATAATTGATTCAGGTCAAGGAGCACGACCGTGCTCAAGTAGGGCACGACCGCGCTCGATACCGGGCGTGACCGTGGGGGTCTGAGCGCGCCCGTGGTCGAGTCAGAAGTCACTACAGAGGGTCTGGACATAGAGCACGACCGTGCTCGTATCTGGCACGACCGCGTCTAGTGTTTGTTTTTGGTCAAGACTTGTTTGCTCGGTAAGCACGACCGGGCCACACCTGGGGCACGACTGTGCTTGGTCAGGCACGACCGCGCTCAGGGATGAGCGCGACCGTGTCGGGCCTTTTTCAGACGCAATTCGATCGATTCTTATATTAATAGCTTCTGGATTCTTAGGGCTTTCACTTAGTGGATGATTACGAATGTTTCTACATAGTTTAATTGTATTTATATCTTGTCTAGAGTGTAGTTCGAGTAAAATTTATGTTTCGGCTTTTTGGTTCAAAATCGGATCGATTTGAGTGTTTCTACTACGAATTGATATAGGGCTTTCGTAGTAGAGGTAGATACAAAGCTGAAGACGTGTTACTTACTTGCTGAAAGTGGGCAATCGAATGCGGTCGGCTACGGGTCGAGCGGCTTCGTTTCTTGGCGATCAATCGGACGACAGAGGTGTTGTGAGCGTCGAGTGAGATTTCTGAGAGATTGAGTGGGTGTATATGAGGGTGTAGGAAGCCTGCAACTTGCTCTCAATTGTTTAATTCGCGAGACTTGGTTGTGGTGGGTATGGGATTAAACAAATGTGCAAATTGGAGGACAATTTAGGCGTGTTGCAGGTTGAATTCAGTCGAGTAAGGTCTGACGCGTGAAAACCGGCTTTTCTTTATTTTAAATTTCGCGAATTCAGAGGGTATGGTATGGTTTGACTTCTGCAGAGTCAAGTGGGTTCATCAGCGCGACCGTGCCTACTTTAGGCGCGACCGTGCTTAGGTCTGCAGGCGCGACCGTGCCTAGTCCTAGGCGCGACCGTGCTTGACTAGTTTTGTAGTTTTTTTGAGTTTTGTCAGTTTTTGGTCCTCGGGGCTTGTGAGATAATGGTGTTTTTGTTTAATTTGTTATTGTAATAGAATAGTTTGTATATGTAACTGCATCGTAGTTTGTTTGTACACGAATCGAAACTGAAATGTGTTTGTTTATTGAAATCAAACGATTACATGATGAAAATCAGAAATGTTACATTCCACCACGTGAGAGCCGGGCCCTCCAAGGTTCCAGCAGCGAACTTGACCTGATTGGCCACTGGGCAGTTGCACATGGCAATCACTGATTCTACTTTTTCGAACCAGCGGAGCAGTCCGATAGCTCCTTCAGCTCCACTAAAAGTGTGGGGCTTACAGTCCATAAATGTCTTAAACGTTCACGCGGGTTGCTGATTTTGCTGGACTGGATTTATAAATAACATAGGATTGGGATTATAGAGCTTAAGAAAAGCGCTTTTAGGAGGTGAATTGTCCAAATTAGTCAATAGTTTAAGCATTTACCTGCAGCATTCTGTGCTGGTAGAGCCTCAGCCACACTATCGTTTAGTGCCGCTAGCTCCGCTGCTGTCATGTTGATGGTACCCCGGCCACCAGCACGACCTCCACGTCCTCTTCCTGACATGATTCTTCACATTCACAAATACAAACAATGAGGGATATATCGTATATTAAACATTATTTATGTACAAGTAAGGAAATAGAACATCTAATATTTTGAAAATTAAATAAATTGTAAGGCTACAAAATGAATAACTCAAACATTAAACTTCTCATGCTTTTATTGAATGGGAACAACCTTACCCATCTAGGTTTGGAATGAGAAATAACATAAGCAAAACATGAATGAAAAAGAAAGATAGAATAGGAAGATCATCAAGCATCCTCGTCATCGGAAGAAACGTATGATTGAGCATCATCGATCTCCACCGGTTCCTCCTCGGGTGGCTCCTCCTCCAAGGTTTCATCCTCGAAGGGCTCCTCCTCGAAAGGTTCTTCCTCGCCGTCCGAAAGTGGAATGTCGTCCGAAAATAAGGCTGCTTGCAGTTGGGCTTCTAGGTGAGTCACTCTTTCTTGAAGTCCCTTGGCAGCATGGTTTGCTGCTTGCAACTGGCCTTCCAGATTAGCCACTCTCTCCAGAATCCCTCCTACCTCAAAATACGAGGTGTCTACCCTCGTCTCTAAATGTGTCACCCGATCCACCAAAACATTATGGACCTGATCCGTCACTGCTAGCTCAGCAATCAAAAGCTCAATTCCTACCTTGTTCTCCTCTATTTGAGTCTCTCGCTGCAGAATGTCGGGTATCTCATCAGTAGCATCTTTCACAATGCTCAATTCCCTAGACATGTAAAATACGAAAGCTGCAAAAGCTTGTTCCATAGTGCAGGGCAAGCTAGGTAAAGTAGATGATGAGGAAGCGGAACCAAAGTATGGTGATGGGACATTTCCCATCTCGATCCACCTTTGGATCATTTGCGGGTATGCATTCCAATTACGAGCAGGATTCATTGCTTGCACGTACTCAGTTCACCCTGATCAACCGAATAATCACTAGAACCAGTCCGACGCCTTTTGGGCTCCGGGGATGATAGGATAGGTGCCTTGTGTCCTGGTGCCTTAGGTGATGGAGGTGGAGTTGACGACATGTTCCTGTAACAATATATTTAAGTGCCAAACATCCAAATGACATATAACTAATGTGTGAGGCTATAGTCAAGTATGCAATCCTAGTTCTCTATAACCAATGGCTCTGATACCAATCTGTCACACCCCAAATTTCAACTAACGAAGTTTTACCGTTTGGGAAGTGACGAACCAGGATCTCATACATTAGTTACATTTAACGACTCTACATGGGACTCAAATGAAAATTATCATATCAATCAGAGTTAATGCGGAAGCGTAAAGAAAATAAATGCGCAAAAACACGCGCCCAAAAGAATAGTCCAAAAGTCCAAACCAAACACAAATTTAAAATACACCAAACAGTTTAATAAAACAGAAATCATAGGCAGAATTCCATGCATGTCCTATTGTGTGCACCTGTGCCTTATCTTAAGCGACCTGAAAAAAACATGTAAGGAAATGACAACACGAGGTTGGTGAGTTCACATGTTTCAATTTATAGAAGCATTTAACAGATTAATGTACGTTCAATATATAAATCAATAGGTAGCTAACCCATAAACATGTTAACTAATGCGCTCGCAACCGACAGCTGACTGTTTATATGCCTCCCACCATCATGGTTCATGTTAGGTCAATATTGCACCCGTTCGACCTCCAATCGAGGCGACTAACGCGGGTGAGGTTTGTCAAACCCAGTAGTACTACTCAAATTACCTTGCTATGTTCATATTAACGGTCCGATGTGAGGACTTAAAGGATAATGTATACGCATAGTCATACAAGTGATATCATATATGAATTACAAGAATCAAAAGCATTTACGACATGTTTTCTCCCCCAGTTTAAAACAGTAAAAAGGGGCCGTGAAAACTCATCTGCGTTGCGTTGTAGGTAGTATCACACAAGAGATAAGTTGGAACCACGAGTGTAAGTCTCAAAAGACTTACAAATTCCCTAAAATTATAAACACATAAATTAGGGATAGTAATAGGAATTGTGACAGCGACACGGAATGAGAAACGTCCTAAAGAAACGCTCTAATATTCAAGAGTGGACGAACGTGTCCACGGAGATATGAATTCCTTAAATAATCAAATTATAATTACGTTACGCGACGAATGACAAAAAATAATATTAAATATATTCGATTGTTTTGTAATTCACAAAAACTAAGAAAATAATATAATATATTATTTTTAGGTTCGAAGGAATATTCTAATTACGCATTTGAGGTAAAAATAATAAATACATTATTATTATTGAAGTAATAAACACGAGTAAATAATATAACCAATTATATTATTATTTAATCCTAAACGTTACACGAGTTATAAAATGATACGAAATAATATAACTTATATATTATTTTATAATATTAATCACTGGTTGAAAATAATATAAATATGTTATTTTATACGAGGTTATGTCTTGAAAATAGTATAATTACACTATTTTTAAAAGTGGAATTAATAATAAAAATATGATATAAATCCAAACCCGAGCCTACGGGTTGCTTCCCGGCTAAAACACGTTTATATAATATTATAATAACAAAGGGTTTGATTTTTTTTAATTAAATATAATAAAATTAAATGCTCAAAAATGTTTGTGGGGGCCCGGTCTTGAACCCGGGTCTCTCCCACACACGCCCAAGCCTCTAACCAGTCCCGCCCGCTAGGGTGTCGCGATGATAACCACATCAGAAATCCTTTATCAAACAACCCTCATGGGTTCTTCTTCCCCATGCGGGCCGAACCAACCCAAGCTCGAATTCCTCGATCCCGATATTGATTGGCAATAACAGTGCGTGGGTTTTGATAATCGAGTTGTGGCGGTCTCGTGGTTAGGTTTACTTGCAAAGTTTACATGTTTAAGATTGTTTAATTACAGAAAGAAAAGCCGTAACCCTACCTTATGAACACTGAATCGATTTGAAGTATTCTGATAATAAAAGTTGATAGAATGATAGGGATTTTAACAAAAAACGACATTGCGAATTTGAAGATGTGGTTTAATTGCATTAATTTTGTGTTTAAGATCGAAAACCCCAAATCGTAATTCCAGGATGAACCCTAATTACTGGATCAAGATCAATTCGATGATGGGAGCCCGATATTTCATAGGGCTTTCAATCTACAGAAGACTACGAGTCTAATGGTATAGTTTGATTTAGTTTAAACACGGTTTAGAGTTGAATTCGACAACTTGGTTTCATATGAACCCTAAATTACGGGTTACAACGATTCTGATAATAAAACATCGAATTGACAAAGGGTTTTCAAAGAGTAAGGTATTGCGAATCTAACTGTATAAGTTAATTTCATTTTGATTGGGTCTAGACTAGGGTTCGATTAAACCGGTCTGTGACGAACCCTAGATTCTGAATTGATTGAATTGGATGGTATAAGCGCCAATTGTGATAGGGCTTTCCATCAGAGGATTAACACAAAGTTAAAGGTTCAAGAATTTACCACAACAAGTGTCGGATTGATGGAGATCGGCTAGAACAGGTGTCGACGGCAACTGGGTTGATCTCCGACGGCTTCTGCAGTGATTCTGCCTCGTCCGGTGTGTGCAATTGCTCTAATGACAATCGAATGAAGTGCGCAGACTAGATTGTGAGATTATCACACGAGTTCGTCGAGTTTGATTGTCTACCATGAACGTGTCGACGGTTATGACTTGAATTAGCATTATTAGGTTTAATTCGACATAATGTCGATGATTGTGGAAGAGTGTGGCACAAAAACTTCCATGGAGGACCTATCAGCGCCTTCTCAATGGTGTATTCATCTTGATTTCCAGTGTACCCTATGGATAAAAAGGTCCTCATGTACTCATTCTTGGTGTATGAGTTGGCGGCACCCTCGTCATGAAGCTTGAGATGTTTTCTGAGTGTAGCTTCTGTAACAGTGATATCATTTCCGTCTACCTTTGATTTGATTTGGGGAGTCCCCTGTTCGGTAGAGAAGACGACAGAGTTCCAGAAATCTTCCATATGGGGTATGTAGATTGTGGGGTTGACAGTCAGAGCAAAGTGTATTTTTGATCGACACAGAAAGTCGATCATATCATCGAACCCTTCTGATTTCTTACCCTTAACAAGATATTCCGTTAAATTATGGTAAGTAGAGAACTTGTCATCAGGGTTATTGATGTCAACGTTTGCCATTTTGGTGAGGTTTGGAGGGAAGGATGAAGATTTTAAAAGTTGGTTAAGTGTGGGGAAGCTTTGAATGCTTGGGAGAGATGGAGGGTTAGGTTAAAATTGAATGTGAAGAGGTGAAGGAGGGAATTTGATTTTGTTATAACGGCAAAAGTTTGGGCAACGGTCACTTGTATTGTACAAAAGGATGAAGCGTAGCATACTGTAGCAGTTATCTACAGTGACGCTTTACTTTTTACTGTGTTACAGCCCTAACACATTGTAGCAGTCATGGTAAAGACTGACAGTGACTTTTTACAGTGGGTAAAAGTTAATGTGAACCATTTTTACCCATCCACAGCAAACTTGGTTGCTGCTGATGGATGTAATGGTCTGCATCAAAGATGTTGCTACTGATTGCCTTAAAGCTATCCGCAACAAACTTGTTCCTGCTGATAACTTAAATCAGTCAGTGGCAAATTCTTTGCTGCTGAGGACTAAACCTATCAGCAGCAAAAATGTGTCACACCCCCAAATTTCAACTAACGAAGTTTTACCGTTTGGGAAGTGACGAACCAGGATCTCAGACATTAGTTACATTGAACGACTCTACATAGGACTCAAATGAAAATTATCATATCAATCAGAGTTAATGCGGAAGCATAAAGAAAATAAATGCGCAAAAACACGCGCCCAAAAGAATAGTCCAAAAGTCCAAACCAAACACAAATTTAAAATACACCAAACAGTTTAATAAAACAAAAATCATAGGCAGAATTCCATACATGTCCTATTGTGTGCACCTGTGCCTTATCTTAAGCGACCTGAGAAAAACATGTAAAGAAATGTCAACACGAGGTTGGTGAGTTCACAGGTTTCAATTTATAGAAGCATTTAACAGATTAATGTACGTTCAATATATAAATCAATAGGTAGCTAACCCATAAACATGTTAACTAATGCGCTCGCAACCGACAGCTGACTGTTTATATGCCTCCCACCATCATGGTTCATGTTTAGGTCAATATTGCACCCGTTCGACCTCCAATCGAGTTAGCGCGACTAACGCGGGTGAGGTTTGTCAAACCCAGTAGTACTACTCAAATTACCCTAGATTACGAGTCTAATGGTATAGTTTGATTTAGTTTAAACACGGTTTAGAGTTGAATCCGACAACTTGGTTTCATATGAACCCTAGATTACGGGTTACAACGATTCTGATAATAAAACATCGAATTGACAAAGGGTTTTCAAAGAGTAAGGTATTGCGAATCTAACTGTATAGGTTAATTTCATTTTGATTGGGTCTAGACTAGGGTTTGATTAAACCGGTCTGTGATGAACTCTGGATTCGGAATTGATTGAATTGGATGGTATAAACCCCAATTGTGATAGGGCTTTCCATTAGAGGATTAACACAAAGTTAAAGGTTCAAGAATTTACCACAACAAGTCTCGGATTGATGGAGATCGGCTAGAACAGGTGTCGACGGCAACTAGGTTGATCTCCGGCGGCTTCTGTAGTGATTATGCCTCGTCCGGTGTGTGCAATTGCTCTAATGACAATCGAATGAAGTGCGCAGACTAGATTGCGAGATTATCACACGAGTCCGTCGAATTTGATTGTCTACCATGAACGTGTCGATGGTTATGACTTGAATTAGCATTATTAGGTTTAATTCGACTTAATGTCGATGATTAGGGGTTTAAAGACGAACGTTAATGTTTTTAATGTCCAATTCGGTTATTAATTTGGACGAATTTCAGTTATCACTCGCGAACCTGGATCAAAGAACGCACGGTTTGACTTTTGAAAGTCAACAAAATCAAAGTTAGCTTAATTACAGAACTAGTCCCTGAGGTTTCATGTTCTTGAGTTTAGACAATGGCAGAATTGGTCCCTCAAGTTTGGATGGAGTTAGAACTTTGTTAGTTTGACTTTCAAAGTCAACAGAATTAGGATTTTGACTTTCTAAAAGTCAACAAGATAGTTTAGGGATATTACATAACTTGTCCTTGGAGTTTAAGTTTAGATTATTGACAGAATTAGTCCCTGAAGTTTGAGTTAAGTTAATTTAGTTAACTTAAACTGGATTTTTTTAACGGACTTAACTGGAAAAGTTCGGATTGTCACATCATCCCCTAGTTGAAAAATTTTCGTCCTGAAAATTAAATAAATAAAAAAAATTTTCTGGGATCACATCGTCCCATAGTTGAAAGAATTTTCGTCCCGAAAATTAAATAGTACCTTAAGAATTTGATGCGGAGTGTTTGAACAAATTAGGTTATTTGCGCATCATCTAATCCTCGCGTTCCCACGTGAATTCCGGTCCGCGTTTTGAGTTCCAACGGGCTCTAACAATAGGGATTTTACTGTGCTTTAACGTTTTGACTTCCCTATCCATAATTTCCATAGGTTCTTCGATGAAATGTAACTGTTCATCAATGTGTAGTTCCTCAAGAGGAACCGCGAGTGATTCGTCTGCTAGGCATTTCTTCAAGTTCGAGATGTGAAAGACGTTTTGTACATCACTAAGTCCTTCAGGTAGGTCCAGTTGGTACGCTACTGGTCCGATTCTTTTCAATATCTTGAATGGCCTAACATAACGAGGATTTAGTTTACCTCGTTTCCCAAAACGAATGACACCCTTCCAAGGTGAAACTTTTAACAAGACCATATCCCCTACTTGAAATTCTAACGGTTTACGACGCTTGTCGGCATAGCGCTTTTGACGATCACGAGATGCTGCCATACGGTTTCTAACTTGAACGATTTTCTCAGAAGTTTCAAGTACGATTTCAGGACCTGTAAGTTGACTATCCCCAACCTCGGCCCAACAAATAGGAGAACGACATTTCAGTCCATATAGTGCTTGAAATGGAGTTGAGCACTACGGATTTTGTTAGGTAATCCGGGGTGAACAGTAAGCTGTAATGCTCGAACTCGTTTCGGTTTCGTTTCCTCTCGACTAAGGGCATCAGCTACAATGTTAGCCTTACCCGGATGATACCGGATCGCACATTCATAATCATTTAAGAGCTCGACCCAACGACGCTGTCGCATGTTTAACTCTTTCTGCTCGAGATGTGCTGAAGACTCTTGTGATCGGTGTAGATAGTGCACTTGGTACCGTACAAGTAATGCCTCTATATCTTAAGTGCGAAAACTACGGCTCCCAACTCTAGGTCATGAGTGGTGTAGTTTTTCTCGTGAATCTTTAGTTGACGTGAAGCGTATGCGATCACCTTTTCCCGTTGCATTAGCACACAACCTAGACCCTGAATAGACACGTCACAATACACCACAAAATCATCCGTTCCTTCCGGAAGAGCTAGAATAGGTGCACTGCAAAGTTTCTGTTTAAGATGTTGGAATGCTGACTCTTGGTTATCGCCCCAGTTATAGGCTTTACCCTTTTGAGTTAAGGTAGTGAGAGGTTCTGTAATTTTTGAAAATCCTTCGATGAATCGACGGTAATAACCAGCCAATCCCAGAAATTGTCGCACCTCAGTCGGAGTCGTCGGTGCTGCCAAATTCTTGATGGCTTCTATCTTTGATGGATCGACATGTATTCCTTTCTCGTTAACCACATGTCCTAAGAATTGAACTTCCCGGATCCTAAATTCACACTTGGAAAACTTAGCATATAGTTGCTCCATTTTAAGTAATTCCAAAATTAGGCGTAGATGTTCCTCATGTTCCTCCTTGTTCTTGGAATAAACGAGGATGTCGTTGATGAAAACGATGACAAATTGATCGAGATATGGCTTACACACACGGTTCATGAGTTCCATGAATATCGCGGGTGCGTTGGTTAATCCGAAAGGCATGACCATAAATTCGTAGTGGTCGTACCTTGTCCTGAATGCAGTCTTAGAGATATCCTCATCTCAGACTCTTAATTGATGGTAACCGGACCTAAGATCTATCTTGGAATAGAAAATGGATCCCTGGGGTTGATCAAAGAGATCATCTATGCAAGGCAAAGGATAACGATTCTTGATTGTGACTTTATTTAGCTCACGGTAGTCGATACACATACGGAATGTTCCGTCCTTCTTCTTGACAAACAGGACTGGAGCTCCCCATGGCGATGAGCTAGGTCGGGTGAAACCTTTATCCAACAAATCCTATAACTGAGTGGACAATTCTTGTAATTCACTAGGTGCTAACCTATAAGGTGCCCGGGCGATCGGTGCTGCTCCGGGTGTTAGATCGATTTGAAATTCAACTTAACGGTGTGGTGGCAGACCAGGCAGATCCTCGGGAAATACTTCTAAAAATTCACGAACGACGGGGATATGATCAATCTTCTTCTCTTCTGACGACTGCTTAGCAACGAGAGCCAAAATAGCAGTATGCCCTTTTCGAAGGCATTTCTGTGCTTTCATAAAGGATATGATGCCCATGACTGCACTAACCTTTTCGCCCTGAACGGAAAGAGTTTCTCCACTCTGGAGAGGAATGCAAACAATTTTCTCATGACATAATTTCAGCTTGGTTTTTAGATAACCAATCCATGCGGACAATTACCTCAAAACTACCAAGTATGACCGGCATAAGGTCGATATCAAGTTTATGACTAGCTAGTTCTAGCTTACAACCCTTAAGAATGTGGGTTGCTTCAATTATTTGGCCATCAACTATCTCTATTATATACTTAGCTTCTAACAGAGTTGGAGTTCCTTTTATCATATCACTAAGTTTTCTAGATATAAAACTTCTATCAGCACCAGTGTTAAAAAGGACAGAAGCAAAGTAATTATTTAAGAGAAACTTACCGGTGACCACGTTATGATCATGACGAGCTTCTCCAGATCCTAGTACGAAAGCTCGTCCTTTGTAGAACCAAAGACTGATTGCTACTAAATTATTCTAAGTATAAATGTTGCTGATAGGCTTATCAGCAGCATTCAACACATGTTGCTGCTGATAGGCTTATCAGCAACATTCATTCTTATTCTTGCTGCTGATAGCTGTGTTCCTTGAAGACAAATTGTTGCAGCTGACTATCCATGCCAAGCGTCACTGACAACTTTCTGCAAAAGCGACTGACACACTCAAAGCAGAAGGAACCTCAGTTGTGCAACCAATGACGGACGACAATGCTCTTCTCCAGACATGCAAGCAATAATGCATAAATAAGACGCTTCAATAAAGTTAACTTGATATAGACAAAACGTGTAATAGTTAGCTAGATACAACAGATCAACGGTCTGTGTTAGATCTGATCCTTAGAATCAAGGGGCTGTCTTGATTCTAAGTGAGTATAAATAATTTGTAAACACTTCATTGTAAGTGTGCTTCTTCACTGAGTTTTTCATTTGTAATCGTTTATTCACAAAGCTTAATACAACAGTGATCTTATTAGTATTCACTCTGTTTACTCGATTATACTTGTGTAGTTGTTATTGTTTCCGCCAATCTCAACTAAGAACAGAACCATCTTGTAATTTTACGATCCTACAAGTGGTATCAGAGCTTTGGCTCAGATTAAACAAACTCACACTTGTTTAATCACGTCTGGTTCTATTCTAAATTTTCTCTTTGATCAAGTCACCCAAAATCATGAAACAAAAATGGCACAAAGCAATGGTTTTGAAGACATCGGCAGCATCAACCGACCACCAAGATTGGTGTCTGGAGAAGACTACGACATGTGAAAAAATCGCATGGAAAGTTTTTTCTGCTATCAGGAGTACAGAATGTGGAAATCCATCAGGGATGGACCCTACATTCCCATGGTGGCATCTGCTGATTCTGGAGGACCATCAGTTCCAAAAGATCTCTCCAAGTACTCAGAAGAGGATATAAAAAAGATGGAGGTGGACTTCAAGGCACTAGGATCTATCCAAATGTGCCTTCCAAATGAAGTTTTTCATAACTTCAGAATTTACAAAACCGCCAAAGAGCTCTAGGAGGCTCTTGAGAAGATGTTTGCTGGCTCAGAAGAAGTCAAAGAAAACAGAAGGGACATCCTGAAGCAGCAGTATGAAAACTTCGTATGGAAGGAAGGTGAGTCCCTAACTATTTTATATAACAGATTTACTTATCTTGTAGGTGAGCTACAGTGCTCAAAGGTGAAACTGGAGAATGAGGATATTCTCAAAAAGTTCATCAAGTCTCTACCTAGCTGCTGGACACTCTACACTGTGTCCATTAGAAGAACTGAGAATCTGAAGACTCTCCAAATGACTGAGCTCTTCGGTATGCTGAAGACTTATGAGCTAGAGATGATCCAGGCAAAAGAACGAAGCTCAAGCTACCAAACAACTTCAACATCACCACCACCTCTTCTGCTTTTCACTCTGAGTACTTAGGTCCTAGTACTAGCAACTACTATCCTCCCATAGTCACACATCCTCAAATTCCTACCTCTAAAACAAACACATCACCATTTCTTCTTGAAGCTCCTTCTCAAGCCTCAACCTCCGCTGCTTTTGTTTCTGAAAACTCAAGCAACATGTATTTTATCAAGGAGGATCTTGAGTGCTTCCATCCAGATGATCTAGAAGAAATGGATATACATCACTCCTATGCCATGCTCTCTATAAGAGCAAAATGGTTCTACTCTAGAACCGGAAGACCCATTCCAAGCAACAGCTCCAACACCAGAGTTGGCTTAGATAAAAGTAAAGTGAGATGTTACAAATGTAACCAACTGGGTCATTTTGCTAGAGAATGCAAGGCACCTAGGGCAAACCCTGCCGAGGATCGAACAAGACAAAGCCAACCTAGCCAACCTAGACAACAGCAACAAGCTACTCCTCCAGCTCAAACTTCAGCTTGTGCAGCCGTTGGAACATCTGACTTTGACTGGAGCTTCCAGTATGAAGATCTGCCTGCTAACAACCAAGCTCTTATGGCAGACACAACCGAGATACCGCCTCAGGTATATGAACATCTATGTTCCCAAGCCTGTATTGATAAGGTTTTAGGCTACAGAAAGCATAATCAAAACCTCATAAATCAAAATGAAGAGTTTCATCAAATGAAATCTGAATTCAAAAAAGTCGAAGACAGTTACAAAGAAAAAATTAACTGCCTAAAGAAAGAGATTTCATCATTAAAACATGAACAAACCAATCTTGAAACTCGGATTGATGATCTACTGGCCAGATTAAAAGCTACCAGAGCAGAATTGGCAGAACAAAAAGTTCATGTCGACAAATATGAATTTGCATCCAAAAAGCTGCAAAGACTTTTGGATGCTCAAATTCATGAAAAGGTAAAAACTGGTCTGGGGTATCATACTGAACAATATCAAGCCGTTGCACGTCCTGCTGACTACATTGCCATCCATGAACCAAGCTTCAATCTTGAAAATCTTGATATGGCCAACAGAAATCTTGATCCTTCTAAGGATGAACCTTTGGTACAAGAATGCACTACCTCATCAGAGTCTGATTCAACTTGCTCAGACTCCACTGAAACAAGTGAA
Source organism: Smallanthus sonchifolius (assembly GCA_023525975.1). Classification (NCBI taxonomy): domain Eukaryota; kingdom Viridiplantae; phylum Streptophyta; class Magnoliopsida; order Asterales; family Asteraceae; genus Smallanthus; species Smallanthus sonchifolius. The sequence continues at coordinate 83,520,021 of CM042022.1, forward strand.
GCTTCATATTTGATACAAGAATCCACTACTTCATCTCCTCCTGCCCCTAAAGTTATTCTGACTAAATATGAAGTCCCCATTATCCATTCAGCACCGGTACCAGCCATTTCAGTACCAGTTCCTACACCATTCATACAAATCAAAATTATCTATCCTCCAGAAGGTAGGAAGCTAAATACTAAAAAGGGTCGGTCCTCATCTTCAGTCCAGCCAAGGAAGGTGTTTGACATATGTCATGCGCCTGGAGAAAGGGTTCCATATGTTTAAAAGACATTGGAAGAAGCTACTTTTGAGCACAACAAAGCTCACCCTTGGAATTTCAAAGACCTTTTCAAAAAGAAGGATTATGTGTATCTTTCAAAGGATAAACTGGCAAAATCATGTTGTCTGTGGAAAATATAACCACACTGCTAGCACCTGCTTCTACTACCTTCAGCAGCAAAGAAACCTCAAGCAACATGCTTTTGAGAAGACAAAAAAGAACAAACATGTAAGAAGTTTTGAAGCTAAGACAAGTCAATTCATAAAATCTCTTTCTCCACCAAGGGAACAGTTGTCAAAACCTCAACAATCTTGCATCATCTGTGGAGAATCAGACCACTTCGCTGCAAATTGTAAATCTAATCCTTTCAATCAGATTCTTCTTCCAACCCCAGTTACACAAAAGCCTATCAATAAGGTGAAGAAGGATAAGCATACATCTGTTTCTAAGCCATCAGCAGCCAAAATAACTGCTGCTGATCGAGTAAAGCCCAAGCAATCAAAAGGAAAGCCTTCAGCAGCAACAAAGTCTGCAGTTGCTCAAGTAAAACTATCAGCAGCAACAAAATCTGCTGCTGATAAGCCAAAATCCTCAGATACAACGTCTGCTGCTGAAAAGACAAAGAGAGCTGGAAAACCACCAACTCAACAATGGAAGGTAAAGAAACCACCAAGCATCATCATCGGTTCAGTTGAGTGTGTCTATCCTTTGGTGTAAATATGTCTGTCTTATGTTGTAAATAAAAGTTATAACTCAGCAGCATACTTTTGGCTGCTGATAGGTCTAATTTTCAGCAGCAAAGAATTTGCCTCTGACTGCTTTAACTTATCAGAAGGAACAAGTTTCCTGCAGATAGCTTTAAGGCTGTCAGCAGCAACATCCTTGCTGCAGATCATTGCATCTATCAGCAGCAATTAAGTCTGCTGCTGACAGACTTAACCTTCCGTAGCAACCAAAGTTGCAGCGGACAGACTTATTCATCCACAGCAACCAAGTTTGCTGCTGATGGATAAATTTAAGTCCAAATTAACTTTTACCCGCTGTAAAAGATATTAACGTCAGTCTTTACCATGACTGCCTCGGTATATTACAGCTGTAACAATAAAAAGTAAATAAGGTTGTACTGTACAAGTCATTTTACGTTTTCTCTCCTCTGCCGTTATAAGAACAAATCAAATTTTCTTTACCACCTCTTCACATTCAATTCAACCCTAAGTCCACACCACATTCAAAGCTCTCCATATTCTCCATATTCTCAAGTCTCCACCATACACCATACTCAAACCATCCCTCCAAAATCAAACGGCTATGGCAGATATCAACAACCCAGATGACAAGTTTTCCCCATACCATAACCTAACAACATACCTCACCAAAGGAAAGAAATCCGAAGGATTTGACGATATGATAGATTTCTTATGTCGATCAAAGATCTACTTTGCCCTCACCACCAACCCTACCATATATATCCCGCATATGGAGGATTTCTGGAGTACCGCCGTCTACTCTACCGAACAGAGGATTCCCCAAATCAAAGCCAAAGTAGACGGCAAGGATATCACCATCTTGGAAGCCACACTCAGAAAACATCTTAAGCTTCAAGATGAGGGAGCATCGATCTAATACTCGAAGGACGAATATATGAGGACCTTTGTCTCCATTGGATAAACTGGAAATCAGACCGAGTATACGATCGAGAAGGCGCTGATGGGCCCTCCGTGGAAGTATCTCTGCCACACTCTTCTCCAATGCATATCTCAGAAGAGGAGTGGATGGCATCAGGTGAGCTCTGCACTTGCCTCCGCCTTCCATGGTATGGTCACTAACCAAGGCTTCAACTTTGCACACCTCATCTTTGAGGGTTTGAGATATAACCTTCAAGAGGGTGCAAAGCAGCAATTTTTTATGTACCCAAGATTCTTTCAGGAAGTTTTCAATCAAGAACTAAAAGAACTTTCAAAACCTGCAAGAATCTACATCATGTTGGGTCATAAAAATAACATTTTTCAAAGCATGAGGACTGTTTCCAAAAAGTTCTCGGGGGTCAATGTTCCATTGTTATATACAATGCTGAACATGCAAAGAACCCCGGGTAACAGTTCAGCAATCCCAGCTGATACTGATCCCACACCCTCCACCTCACATCCTAAACAACAATCTGCTTCTACCATTCGAACCCCTGTGCATACTACTAAGGATGCACAGGCACAAAAATTACTTACACCCCTTTTGGATGTTATCGTTCAACCGGAACATAGGGCCTCGGTTGCAACAAATTATACTAGAAAAAGGGGTAAGAGAACTCATTCTTCTCTTGCCTCCAAGGCCCAAACCCAACCTAACAGCCCTCACTTAGAATCCCAACATTCTGGTGAGAATATCATAAGGGAAAGCCATATTATTAGGGAGACTTCTTTGGATGTCTTTCTATTAGGATCAGGATCACTTCCCGGATCTGTAGAACAGCCCCCTGAGCCCTTCCTTTCTCTTCTGAACTTAAGTGTTGAGGAACCTGATCAAGATGATGTACTTTCTCCAACTACCACTATCTCGGAGGTACTGATTGATCTTACTTCCAACACACCCAACCCAAGTTCTTCTACCCTGAAGGACCACTCTAGGAGTTATGAAAGAGTGGATGTGGAAGAGGCTGTCACTACTACTGGTCCATCAAATGACCAAGAGGACAGTGACAACATTGCTAAGACCTCAACCACGACAACTCACAGTGAGGATGCTTCCTTGGAAACTCCCCTCACTGAGAGGAATCCCAGGCGCCAAGAAACCATGGGTGATGGGGATGAAGAGGCTAGGCCTAAGGCCCCATCTGGATCCAAGGATTCCACAACTGTGGATGAGGACAGATTGAAACTTCATAACCTAGAATTGACGGCCAGGGTGGCTATGCTAGAGGCTGAAGTGTCCAAACTAAGACACCAACTCTCTATGCATGAAGCCCATCAATGCCCAACTGTACCTTCTCCCTCTCTTGTATCAGTGGGCACCCAAACTGATGCTTATTTGTCCACTGATGCAACCAAAAAGGGGGAGATGGTCCCAATGGAGGAGGACAAAGACAGTTTTGACAACTGGATTCAAGAGCAGGCTGTTTTTCAATGTACACTTTTCAAGCCAGCTTTTGTACATGTCTATGACTTGCCAGCTTCAGATAACGAAGAAGAAGAAACAACTGAAGACTGGAAGTTAGTCGTCAGGGCTGTTGATGAGGTGCTAAATCAAACTGAAGACAAAGAACAAAATAAGTTAATCCATTACCCCCCAACTCTTTCAAACTTCACAAAAGCTAGAATTTAACTCCATTCTAGCTTGGGGGTATGATGGATCAGCTGAGAGATTTTGGATTGGATGGGAGTTTAGTGGAGTAGAAGAGCTAAACTGGAACTCTCTCAATGCCCTCCAAGTCCTACAACTGTATCTAACTAACTGCATCAACACTTCATCAGATCTCTTAGCAGAACTTGCCATTGGCAGGTTCTATGACTTGATGGAGGATAATCTACCCAACTTCGAAAGACTCATACAAACATCAAAACGGGTAGCTTATCCTGAATCTTCGGCAGCAGCAGAAAGAAGACTGACTCCTAGAAGACTTGAAATTATAAGGAGCAGTCTTCTCACTAAAGAAGAAGTTTGCTGCTTAAGAAGATTTTTGTACTCCTTCATTGTCAAAGACTTAGATGTGCTGGGATGGATAAGCACTAAGTCTCTTGACCACACCTTCTTACTTAGCAACGGCTCCTCTCTCACCATCAACACCAGGAACATCCTGTCACTTCCTACAGACTTTCTCTACAAGATCTTTCAACTCAGGGCAAATATCTGCAATGTCAACTCCCTTGAAAGCCAGGCAATGATAGCTACTGTCAGAGCCCATCTTGAACAAGAAGGAAGAATTTCTGAGGAAGTATATGTGTCAAACTCTGACACTGATACTGACTCAGCTTCCCCTCGAGTAGACATCTTTGCTGTAGCATATGAGTCAAGATCAACTATCAAAGAAATGCTGAAAGAATTCACAGGTCCTGAGTGTAAATCGGATGAAGCCAATGACCTTCCCTTGTTCACCTCTCAATGTGCCAATGAAGCTGAGATCCCAATAGCAGCACCATTATCTGCTGTTGTGGTCAGTGAAGCCGAAGCAGAGGCATCCAATATAAACAAGGGAAAGGGAATTATGACAAATGAAGATGAAGAGAGATTGCTAAAAGAGAAAAGAGAGAGGGAAGAGAAGAGAAGAAGAAGAGAAGAAGAGGATATGGCTGACATTAAAAAGGCTCAAGAAAGAAAAACAGCCATTCTCCTCAGAGAACAAACCATCCAGCTGTATGCTAGACTACTGGATGAACTGAAAAGAAAGATTCCTGCAGTTGACCAGATTGAAGAAGATGCAGCTCTTGCTCTTCAACTGCAGGAACAATTTAACAGAGAAGAGGAAGAATTGGAGAAGAAGAAGAAGAAAGAAGAAGCTAAGTTCAGAATAACCGATTCTGAACTAGCCAAAGAAATGAGGGAAGAGTGGGTAAAGGCTCTAGTTTCTCAAGGTGAGGATGCAGACTACCTTGAGAAACTATCAAATAAAGAAATATATACAGAGCCTTCATGGGTCAGCAAGGTCAATTGGCAAAGAAGAAACAGGATGAAGAAGAAGAAAAGGCCAAACAAAAGTCCAAAAAGACCATTGCCTTTAATAAATGGACCCATGAAGAAAGGAAGGCCATGATTGACTTCCTTAAGGCTAGAGGAGAGAGTGGAAAGAGGCTAGGTCCCATGAACTTCATGAACCTGCAAGCCCTTTACTTCAAAGTCAAGAAGGATGAGGAAGAGAGATTGGGGAAGAAGGGCTCCAAGAAAATGGTACCTATTCAGGAAGAAGAAGAATCAAAAGCAAAGAAACCCAAGCCTTCTCCCTCACCTACCTCTTCCTCAGTCCAACAACCTTCCACTCTCCTCCCTAAACCTTCCACTCCTCCACCCAAAAAGTCCAAACCATCCCACCTAGCTCCCACTCATCAACAGCCTCCCTTAAAGAAATCCAAACCCACACCTAAACCAGAAGACTCAAGAGACATAGTTGATTGGGTCTATAATCCACAGGATCAAAGGTTTGAGATCTTTAGGGGGAGAACTGAAAGAAGAAGATCTATCTACAGATCTGTTGATGAAGTTCTGCAATTGCCAGATTCAGATCTTAACAGAATTTTGGAGCTGGGTGAAGTTCATGAGCCTGCAAATGAGGGTGGGAAACTTCTTGTGCTAGCCATCAAACACTACTTCAACCCTAGCAAAGATGAGATCATTGACATCAAACCACTCAAGTCCCACTCTCCATTTGTAAGTTGGTCCTATAATGCTGATTTGGATGAGTTCACTTTAACTGATGTAAGGAAGCAGAAGATGATATGTTCAAGCAAAAAAATCTACAAAATGCCACATAAAGACATCAAGACTCTGTCTGCACTTCCACTGAACAATCCCAGCAAGGATCCAAGACGCTATGAGGTTGAAAGGATAGTCAGCCACATGAAAAAGCTTCAACAGCAAAGTGATTAGAAGAATTTTGGTTGCATCAGTCTAGGGGGAGTTTGTAGAACCAAAGACTGATTGCTACTAAATTATTTTAAGTACAAATGCTGCTAATAGGCTTATCAGCAGCATTCAACACATGTTGATGCTGATAGGCTTATCAGCAGCATTCAACACATGTTGCTGCTGATAGGCTTATCAGCAGCATTCATTCTCATTCTTGTTGCTGATAGCTGTGTTCCTTGAAGACAAATCGTTGCAGCTGACTATCCATGCCAAGCGTCACTGACAACTTTCTGCAAAAGCGACTGACACACTCAAAGCAGAAGGAACCTCAGTGGTGCAACCAATGACGGACGACAATGCTCTTCTCCAGACATGCAAGCAATAATGCATAAAGAAGACGCTTCAATAAAGTTAACTAGATATAGACAAAACGTGTAATAGTTAGCTAGATACAACAGATCAACGGTCTGTGTTAGATCTGATCCTTAGAATCAAGGGGCTGTCTTGATTCTAAGTGAGTATAAATAATCTGTAAACACTTCATTGTAAGTGTGCTTCTTCACTGAGTTTTTCATTTGTAATCATTTATTCACAAAGCTTAATACAACAGTGATCTTATTAGTATTCACTCTGTTTACTCGATTATACTTGTGTAGTTGTTATTTTTCCGCCAATCTCAACTAAGAACAGAACCATCTTGTAATTTCACGATCCTACATCCTTTCGCACCATTTCCTCCATTATTGGCATTATTGCCACCACTGTTGTTGCCTTGATTGTTGTTGCCGTTACCATTGTTATTCTGGTTATTGCCGTTACCATTTACATTACCATTCCTCTTCGACTGAGGACAATCCCTTTGGATGTGTCCCTCCTTGCCGCACTGAAAACATCCCCTTGTGGATCCTTACGGTCGGAACGGTTGAAGATCCACTCTACAATCTTTTGCAGCGTGGCCCATCTTGCCACATCGTTGACAACGGTTACAAGCACCGACGTGGTAATAATTGCACTTGTTGCACTTGGGGGCTCTACCCGCATAACTACCTTGATTTTGACCTGAGGCGGTCGTCTGATTGAAGTTCCTAGCAGGCTCAAACTTTCGCTGTTGCTGCTGGGGTTGATTGAACTGGGATCCTTTGGAGTGAGAGTTGGAGTGGGTGTTGGAGTGGTGATCAAACTTGCATTTATGATTATCGGTGGATTTAGAGACCGAACCTCTCGGGGGTAAAGTCCCTCGTGTCACCGCCTGATCGGTTAGCTTGTGAGCCAGTCTGATCGTTTGCTTGATGGTAGTAGGGTTGGACGAAGTAACCATACTTTGAGACTGAGGCACTAGGCCTCCAATATACAGCTCAATTATTTTGTAATCTGGAGTCGCCATATGTGGGCACATGGCAGCGAGCTCATGGGAGCGTGTGGTATACAGCTCAATTTCAGAACCTTCCATTTTCAGGTTCCAAAATTCACCTTCTAACTTCTGAATCTCATTGCGAGGAAAGTACTCCTCCTTCATCATCATCTTAAACTCCTCCCATGGGAGTCCATTTGCCATGGCCAGACCCAACATCTGGACCTGAGCGTTCCACCACATGAGAGTCGGGCCCTCCAAGGTTCCAGCAGCAAACTTGACCTGATTGGCCACTGGGCAGTTGCACATGGCAATCACTGATTCTACTTTTTTGAACCAACAGAGCAGTCCGATAGCTCCTTCAGCTCCACTAAAAGTGTGGGGCTTACAGTCCATAAATGTCTTAAACGTTCACGCGGGTTGCTGATTCTGCTGGTTTTGTTGGCCTGGATTTATAAATAACATAGGATTAGGATTATAGAGCTTAAGAAAAGCGCTTTTAGGAGGTGAATTGTCCTAATTAGTCAATAGTTTAAGCATTTACCTGCAGCATTCTGTGCTGGTAGAGCCTCAGCCACACTATCGTTTAGTGCCGCTAGCTCCGCTACTGTCATGTTGATGGTACCTCGGCCACCAGCACGACCTCCACGTCCTCTTCCTGACATGATTCTTCACATTCACAAATACAAACAATGAGGGATATATCGTATATTAAACATTATTTATGTACAAGTAAGGAAATAGAACATCTAATATTTTGAAAATTAAATAAATTGTAAGGCTACAAAATAAATAACTCAAACATTAAACTTCTCATGCTTTTATTGAATGGGAACAACCTTACCCATCTAGGTTTGGAATGAGAAATAACATAAGCAAAACATGAATGAAAAAGAAAGATAGAATAGGAAGATCATCAAGCATCCTCGTCATCGGAAGAAACGTATGATTGAGCATCATCGATCTCCACCGGTTCCTCCTTGGGTGGCTCCTCTTCCAAGGGTTCATCCTCGAAGGGCTCCTCCTCGAAAGGTTCTTCCTCGCCGTCCGAAAGTGGAATGTCGTCCGGAAATAAGACTGCTTGCAGTTGGGCTTCTAGGTGAGTCACTCTTTCTTGAAGTCCCTCGGTAGCATGGTTTGCTGCTTGCAACTGGCCTTCCAGATTAGCCACTCTCTCCAGAATCCCTCCTACCTCAAAATCCGATTAAACCGGTCTGTGATGAACCCTAGATTCTGAATTGATTGAATTGGATGGTATAAGCCCCAATTGTGATAGGGCTTTCCATAAGAGGATTAACACAAAGTTAAAGGTTCAAGAATTTACCACAACAAGTGTCGGATTGATGGAGATCGGCTAGAACAGGTGTCGACGGCAACTGGGTTGATCTCCGGCGACTTCTGCAGTGATTCTGCCTCGTCCGGTGTGTGCAATTGCTCTAATGACGATCGAATGAAGTGCGCAGAGTGCTAGATTGTGAGATTATCACACGAGTTCATCGAATTTGATTGTCTACCATGAACGTGTCGACGGTTATGACTTGAATTGGCATTATTAGGTTTAATTCGACTTAATGTCGATGATTAGGGGTTTAAAGACGAACGTTAATGTTTTTAATGTCCAATTCGGTTATTAATTTGGACGAATTTCAGTTATCACTCGCGAACTTGGATCAAAGAACGCACGGTTTAACTTTTGAAAGTCAACGAAATCAAAGTTAGCTTAATTACATAACTAGTCCCTGAGGTTTCATGTTCTTGAGTTTAGACAATGGCAGAATTGGTCCCTCAAGTTTGGATGGAGTTAGAACTTTGTTAGTTTGACTTCCAAAGTCAACAGAATTAGGATTTTGACTTTCTAAAAGTCAACAAGATAGTTTAGGGATATTACATAACTAGTCCTTGGAGTTTAAGTTTAGATTATTAACAGAATTAGTCCCTGAAGTTTGAGTTAAGTTAATTTAGTTAACTTTAACTGGATTTTGTTAACGGAGTTACTGGAAAAGTTCGGATTGTCACAAAATGTTTGCTGCTGATCATTTATTTTCACAAGACTTTATTTACAACAAGAGAAACACAGACACATTTATTTTTAAAGTTTTTTTAGAGAAAGATTTTAATCAAAGTTCATCATACCAATGGATTCAACTAGATATCTGAATCTAGCTTCATCATAGGCTTTTGTGAATAAGTCGGTATACTGCTCATTGGTATGAACTTTGATTAAAATAATTCTTCTTTTCTCAGCTTGATCTCTAATAAAAGGATACCGGATGTCAATGTGTTTTGTCTTGGAGTGCTGCACAGGATTATTTGTAATTGATATAGCACTATTGTTGTCAATGTGAATGGGAGTTTCCATGAAAGTCATTCCATAGTCCAACATTTGATTTTGTATCCAGATGACTTGTGCACAGCAACTGGAAGCTGCAATGTATTCTGCTTCTGCTGTAGATGTTGACACACATGTTTGCTTCTTGCATTGCTAGGAAATCAATCTTCCTCCCAGAAATTGACATCCTCCTGATGTGGACTTTTTGTCCAAGTTGCATCCTCCATAGTCACTGTCAGTGTATGCATATGGATTGAATTTTTCATTCTTAGAATACCATAGACCAAGTCTTGGAGCTCCCTTCAGGTATCTAAAGATTCTCTTGACAGCTTGGAGATGTGAGGTTTTTGGAGCTGCTTGAAATCTTTCACACAGGCATACTGCAAACATAATATCTGGTTTTGAAGCAGTTAGATACATGAGAGATCCAATCATTGCCCTGTACTGATGTTGATCAGTTTCTTGGCCATTTTTGTTAGGAGACAATTGGTGATGCACTTGAATTGGAGTTCTTGCAGCAGAGCAGTCAGCCAGTTTGAATTTTTCCAAGATACTTTTGACATATTTGGATTGGCTGATGAAGATTCCATTTGGAACTTGTTTGACTTGGAGACCCAAAAAGAAATTTAGTTCACCCATTGAACTCATTCAAATTTTGAGTGCATTAGAATCTCAAAGTCTTTGCATAATTTCTTCTTTGTTGATCCAAAGATGATGTCATCTACATAGATTTGCACCAATAGAATTTCTCCCTCTTCATCTTTGATAAACAATGTCTGATCAATGGCACCTCTTCTGAAATTGTTGCTGAGTTGATAGCCTGACAAAGTCCCATACCAGGCTCTTGGGGCTTGGTGTAGTCCATATAGAGCCTTGTCTAGTTTGAAAACTTTGTTTGGTTGTGAGGGATCTACAAATCCTGGAGGCTGTCTGACATATACTTCCTCACCAATCTTCCCATATAGAAAAGCACTCTTGATATCCATATGATAAACAGTAAAGCTTTTGGATGCAACATATGCTAAGAAGATTCTAATGGCCTCCAGTCTGGCAACAGGAGCAAAGATTTCATCATGGTCAATTCCTTCTTCCTGAGTGTATCCCTGAGCCACAAGTCTGGCTTTGTTCTTAATTACAATCCCTCTTTCATCTTGCTTGTTCCTGAAGACCCACCGTGTGCCTATAGTAGTCTGGCAAGGTGGAAGATCAAATAGGATCCACACCTCTTGTCTTTTGAATTGCAGCAACTCTTCTTGCATTGCTTCAATCCAAATGTTGTGTTGCAAAGCTTCATCTATCTTCTTTGGTTCAACTTGAGACAGAAAACATGAGTATAGACAGATATTAGCTTCATGAGTATTTCTTCTAGTTTGAACTCCTTGTTGAACTTGACTAATGACATTTTCTAAGGGATGTTCTTTGTTGATTCTTTATGCGGGAACAACATCCAATTGTATTCCATGGTCAAGATTGTTTTGATTTTGATCAGGAAGATGATGATTGTCAAAAGGGTTGTTTGCAGAAATGTCTTCAACAGCAACAACATCTGCAGGTGAGTTGTCAGGAGCATCAGCAGCATTAGTAGCATCAGCAGCATCAGATGCAATGCCTTCATCCTGATCTTCATTGTCAGAAAGATTGTTGCTGGTGACATTTGAGTTGCTTGTTCTGACTTCAATAGCATCAACAACAGATGGAGGATCAATGGATGGTCTTTTGATTCTTATAGATGGACCATTGAAGCCTAATCTATAGTCATCAAATGATGTAGATGCTTGCTTTTTGGAAAAGGTAGATTCCATATTTGAGAAGATGAGAGGCTCAAATACTTGTGAAAAGGAGTCAATATCAAAAAGCCAGTCTGGTCCTTTACCCTTTTCACATGGAATGTGTTCCCTACATTTCACATTTCCTGATTCTTCAACTATTCTTGTTCTGGAATTGAAGACTCTGTAAGCCTTGGATTGAGAGGAATAACCCATAAAATATCCTTCATCAGATTTGGCACTAAATTTTGGAAGAACACCATTGGTGATAAGAATAGTACATGGACATCCAAAGGGTTTTAGGAAGCCAATGTAAGGAATTCTATTGAACCATAACTCATAAGGTGTTTTTTTGAGAGGCTTGACAATGAGAAATCTATTTTGCACATAGCAAGCTGTGTTAATTGCCTCTGCCCAGAATGTGAGAGGCAGTTTTGAGTCAGCCAGCATTGATCTTGCAGACTCAATGAGAGTTCTGTTTCTCCTTTCAGCAACCCCATTTTGTTGAGAAGTTCTTTGCGCACTGTATTGTCTTTCAATATCTTTGCTCTCACAAAAACAATTGAAGGTCTGGTTCTTAAATTATGTACCTTGATCACACCTTATGATTTTGACTTTCTGATTGCTTTGATTCTCAACCCTAAGAATGTAGGATTTAAGAATTTCAACAGTTTCATCTTTTATTCTCAAGAAGTATACCCATGAGAATCTGGTGTAGTCATCAGTTATCACCAGACAATATGACTTCTTTCCCATTGACATGACGTTTATAGGACCAAAACGATCCATATGCAGTAGCTGTAGTGGAGTGTCATTTGAATTCAATGTCTTAGGCTTGTGAGAACTCTTTTGTTGCTTCCCCTTCAAGCATGCTATGTAGTGATCTTCAAGCTAGAATTCCTTGTCAGGAAGACCTCTGACAAGGTTTCCTTTCACCAACTTGTTGATAGTTTTCACATGCACATGGCTTAATCTCCTGTGCCATAGAGTGGATTCATCAACTGATGCCTTGGATAGAAAACAAGATACACTACCAGATGGAGTGACTTTGTTCATGTCAAGCACATATAAGTTATCTTTTCTTTGAGCAGTCAACAAGATCTTTTCTTTGAGGAGGTTTGCTTAGCCCAGGGGAGAGCACAAAACATTTTTTATCTGTGAAAAGCATCCAATGCTTCCGATCACAGATTTGAGACACACTTATGAGGTTGAACTCTATTTCTTTTACATAGTTCACCTTTTCAATGCTCATTCTCTCATTGGACATAGTTCCTTGTCCAGTGATAGATCCTCCCTTTGAATCACTTCCAAATGCAACATGTCCTCCATAAAAGTTTCTTAAATCTGAGAGGATGGATCTGTTGCCTGTCATGTGCCTGGAACAACCAATGTCTACAACCCATGTGTTATCATTATTACGTGGTTGTCCCTGCATATGAGAGAGATCTAGTTAGAGGGAGGGACCCAAGAACGTGCAAACTTGGGTGAGTGTGCTTTGAAACCAAAATTATCACTATGCAGACATTCAATAGATCCAATGATGACACTTTGAGAGGATGAAGATGTGGACTTGGCTTTCCATTTTTGAATAAGTTTTCCAGACCCTTTTCCTCTATCAGCAGCATATGTGACTTTGGCTGCTGATAGTTCTATCTGGATTTCAAGATTTGTTGCTGATGATTTTGACTGATCAACAGCTAACTTGGTTACTGCTGGTTTTGGCTGATCAGCAGCAAACTTGATTGCCACTGATAGTGTTAACTGATCAGCAGCAGATTTGGTTGCTGATGAAGGCTTGGGTTTGGTTTTCATCCTTTTCGGCTTCATGTGATCAACGGTAATTTTGATTGATGCTGACTGTTCAGCAAACATCTGTTTCTCCTTCTTTACCTTCCTGTTAAAAGTGGGCTTTTCTGTTGGGGTTCTTCTATAGACCTGCTGCTGGTTAGGAAGAATCTTGACTGTTGTTGAGGCTGATTGAGAGATCTGGTTGAATGGATTTAATTTACAATATGCAGCAAAGTGGTTTGATTCACCACATATGATGCAAGATTGTTGAAATTTTGGGATCTGCTTCCTTGGTGGAGAGATAGATATTCTGAAGCTAGTTGCTTTGGCTTCATAGCTTCTTACCTTCTTGTTCTTGTTGGTCTTCTCAAAGGCTTGTTGCTTAAGATTTCGTTGCTGCTGAGGGTAATAGAAGCAGGTGCTGGCGGTATGATTGTATTTTCCACAGACAAAGCATAATTTAGCAATTTGATCCCTTTGAAAGTACACATAGTCCTTTCTTTTGAATAAGTCTTTGAAATTCCAGGGATGAGTTTTGTTATGCTCAAAGTGGCTTCCTCCAATGTTTTATGAATATGTGGAGTTCTCTCTCCAGATGCATGACAGATGTCAAACACCTTCCTAGGTTGGTTTGCTGGATGATTTGTAGAGATTGAGGATTGTCCCTTTTCAATAATTAACTTTCTTCCTTTAGGAGGATAGCTAATTTTGACCTGTTTGGTGAGTTAAGGTACTGGTATAGAGGGAATAAAGGGACTTGGACCATTGGTTTGGATTACTCTTCTAGATTTGGTGGTTTTGAGAATTATTTCATTGGTAGGGAGTAATGGGGCTTCACTGGTTTCAGTGGATTCTGAGCAAATGGACTCAGATTCAGTTGAGGTATTGCATTCTTGCACAACTGTTTCTTCTTTGTACGGATCAAGGTTTCGGTTTGCACGGTCAAGGTTTGTGAGGTTGAAGTTAGGTTCATGGATAACTACATAGTCAGCAGGTGGTGGTACAGATTTGTAAGTCTGCTCAGCTTGATACCCAAGACCAGCAGTTACCTTTTCATGAATTTGAGCATCCAAAAGTCTTTGTAGCTTTTTGGATGCAAATTCATATTTGTCAACATGAACCTTTTGTTCTGCCAGTTCAGCTCTTGTAGCTTTAAGCTTAACCAATAGATCATCAATCTGAGTTTCAAGATTTGTTTGTTCATGTTTTAATGATGAAATCTATTTCTTTAGGCAGTTAATCTTTTCTTTGTAACTGTTTTCAACCTTTTTAAATTCAGATTTCATTTGATGAAACTCTTCATTTTGATCTATACGATTTTGGTTATGCTTTCTATATCCTAGAACCTTATCAATGCAAGCTTGAGAACAGAGATGTTCATATACCTGATGTGGTATTTCCTTGGTGTCTGCCATGAGAGCTTGGTTGTTAGCTGTTGATTCTTCATATTGAAAACTCCAGTCAAAATCAGATGTTCCCACTTGTTGAGTTGCATAAGCTGCAGTTTGAGCATGAGGAGTGTTTTGACCTGCCTGACTTTGATGTGTCTGTCTTAGCTGTGCAGCAGTTGGGTTTGCCTTTTTTTCCTTACATTCTCTGGCAAAATGGCCAAGTTGATTACAGATGTAACATCTTAGCTTGCTCTTATCCAACCCAACTCTAGTGTTAGAGTTGTTGCTTGGAATAGGTCTTCCAGTTCTAGAGTAGAACCTTTTAGCTCTAAGAGATAACATAGCATAAGAGTGTTGTATGTCCATTTCTTCTAGGTCATCTGGATGAAAACACTTCAGATCTTCTTTGATAAATGACATATTTCTTGGGTTTTCAGAGACAAATGCAGCAAAGTTATTTTGAGGTGGAGCTTTAAGGAGAAAAGATGAGTTGCTAGTTTGTGAGTTGGGAGTTTGTGGATGGGTAACAATGGGAGGATAGTAGTTGCTTGAACTTGGAGCTGAGTGGTCAGAGTGTAATGCAAAGGAAGTGATGGATGACGAGGATGAGGATGAATGACCTAAGCTTCTTTCTCTGGCTTGAATCATTTCCAGCTTATATGTCTTCAGCATTCCAAACAGCTCAGTCATTTTGAGAGACTTCAGGTTTTCAATTCTTCTGATTGACACTGTGTAGAGTATCCAGCAACTTGGAAGAGATCTAATAAAAATTTTAAGAATGTCTTCATTCTCTAGCTTGACTTTAGAGCACTGTAGCTCTCCCACAAGATATGTGTACTTGTTGTATAGGGTGGTAAGAGATACACCATCCTTGTAGACAAAGTTTTCATACTGTTGCTTTAGAATGTCTCTTCTATTTTCTTTCACTTCTTCAGAACCAGCGAACATCTTTTCAAGAGCTTCCCATAGCTCTTGGACAGTTTTGTATTCTCTGAAGTTATGAAAAACATCATTTGGTAAGCACATCTGTATAGCTCCTAGAGCTTTATAATCTACCTCCATCTTCTTGATGTCTTCTTCAGAATATTTAGAGGCTTCTTTAGGAACAGATGGACCTCAAGAGTCAGCAGAAGCCACCATAGCACATACAGACCATCAATTATGGATCTCCACAATCCATATTCTTGGTAGCAGAAGAAACTTTCCATTCTTTTCTTCCACATGTCATAATCTTCTCCAGATACCAGTCTTGGTGGTCTGTGAAGGCTTCCAACATCATCAAATCCAGTATTTTGAGCCATACTTTGGATAGATGGTTTAGCAACAAAGAGATAACAGAAGGAGATAGTGATTAAACAAGTGTTAGTTTGTTTAATCTGAGAGCCAAAGCTCTGATACCACCTGTAGGATTGGTGTTTTACAAGATGGTTCTGTTCAATTGAGATTGGCGGAAACAATCACAACTATGCAATGTAAACAAGAAACAATGATAATACTGATAAATGCATATTGTATTAATTTTCAAAGTTTACAAGTTACAGAGAAACTCTAAGGAAGCACACTTGTGTAATAAGAAGATACAATACATATAAAGGAACTTAGAATCAAGACAGACCCTTGATTCTAAGGATCAGATCAAACACCAGCCATTGATCTTTGACAGTTACAAGTTACACTACAATTGGTAGACAACTAAAAGATAAACTGCAGTAAACAGTATGAATCAGGTCAAAATTCTTCTTAGGAATCTTTACAGGATACTTCAGAAGTAGTAGCTTTGTCTTTAATCATCTGCACCAATAACATTCCTTCTGCTGATAGATGTGTCAGTGTTGCAGCAAAAGGTGTCAGTAGCAAAGTCAAAGTTGCTGATGATTTGCCTATCAGCATCATCAATGTTTGATGCTGCTGAGAAGTCTATCAGCAGCAACTTTAGACTTCAACAGATAAGGCTATCCGCAACATAGTTGTTCATCAGCAGTAGAACTTAACTATCCGCGGCATATGCCTTATCAGCAGCAACTTGTAAGTCAGCAAAACTGTATAGTCCGCAACATCTATACTTAGAGAACTTTGTAGCCATCAGTCTTTATCTTTACACCTGTCTACCTTACCCTTTAGAGACTCTCATTCTGTATTTACATCGATAGTACCTCACACTTCACACTTAAGTAGTTAAATCGTTGTTGATCTGAAAAGTGGCATGCTCTTCCTTACTTTTTGAGTAAATTAGGATATCGTCAATAAATATGATAACAAATTTATCCAAGTAAGGTTTGCAAACTCGATTCATCATGTACATGAAAGCTGCTGGTGCATTAATAAGTCCGAACGACATTACCGTGAACTCATAATGACCATATCGAGTTCGGAAGGCTGTTTTAGGAATATCTTCTTCCTGGACTTTCAATTGATGATAGCCAGAACGAAGATCGATTATTGAGAAACATCGAGCTCCCTGAAGTTGATCAAAGAGATCATCAATTCTGGAAAGCGGATAACGGTTCTTTATCGTGACTTTATTTAGTTCACGATAGTCAATGCACATACGCATTGAACCGTCTTTCTTATTAACGAATAAGACCGGAGCTCCCCAAGGTGACGAGCTTGTTCTAATGAATCCTTTCTCGAGTAATTCATCTAACTGCTTCTTCAATTCTGCCATTTCATTTGGAGCTAACCTGTACGGGGCTTTAGCAATAGTTTTCGTACCGAGTACGAGATTAATTCTGAACTCCACTTCTCTCTTAGGTGGAATTCCAGGCAGTTCGTCAGGAAAAACATCGGGGAATTCAGCCACAACCGGCACATCTTCAATCTTCTTTTCAGTGTCAATGGTTACAGATACAAGGTATGCTAGGCACCATTTGCGTAAATATTTTGTGGCTTTCAACACGGAAATTATTCCAACAGAGTTGGATAATTTATCACCATTTATAATGATGATATTGCCTTTCGGCGAACGAAGCTCTATAACTTTCTTATCACACAAGATATGGGCTTGGTTAGAGGCTAACCAGTCCATTCGTAGAACAATGTCGAAACCTGCCAAAGTCATAGGCAACAGTTGTACAGGATTAACATATCCTGATAGTGTGATATTACAATCGTTTAGGATTTCTGAGATTTGGACTAGGTCCCCGTTGGCAGCTTCTATCACACATTTCTTGTCTAATTTAGCTAGAGTTTTATTCAACAGTCTACAGAATTTATGATCTATAAAAATTTGGTTTGTACCATAGTCAAACAAAACTCGAGCATAAATATCATTGACAAGAAATGTACCCGTAATGACGCCGGGCATACCTGATGCTTCATGAGTATTGAGAACGAATACTCGTGCATTCTTCTTTACTCCATCAGCAGGCTTAGGACCTGTCCCTTCAGGCTTCTTCAGTTTGGGACAATAACTCTATGTGGCCAGCCTCACCACATTCATAGTTGGTGATGGTTTTCTTTTTGTAACAATCTTCTGTTTTATGTCCAGACATCTTACAAAAGCTGCAATAAGGTCCGGATCGACATTGTCCCAAGTGCCTTTTCTTGCACTTTGGACATTCAGGGATAGAAGAATTGTTATTTCGAGAATGGAAGTTTGGTTTCTTTGATCCACTTGGGCCTTACCCAGTTGATTCCTTCTTCTTTCTTCCATCTTCTTGATTTTTGATCAGACTACTAGTCAAGGAGGCTCCCAGATCCATAGTATCGTCAAGGTTTTCACAATTGGCAACCTTAACCATGTCACGGATTTCTCCAATCAAATCCCAAATGTTTCTCTTTATTAGATTAGATTCAGGGGTAGCAAGATGAGGAACTATTCGAGCATACTCGAGGAGTTTGGTCGAATATTCTTGGTGACTTGTTCCCACCATCTTTAGACTTAAGAATTTTCCTTCTATTTGTTCCCTTTCGTTCTGGGAACATATTTCTTCTCTACTCTTGTCTTGAAGGCACACCAGCCCATGGCATAGGCTGCATCCCTTCCTTTGGTAGCAATAATGTTGTTCCACCATTCTAAAGCTTGATCTTTAAATAGTCTGGAAGTATAAAGAACTTTATCTTTCTCAGCACATTTGCTTATGGCATGCACAGATTCAGTCTTTTCAATCCACCTCAATGTGGCTATTCCTCCTTCTTTTCCAGAAAAGTTATATGGTTTGCAGTCTTGAAACATTTTATAAGTACATCCGACTATTTTTCTCTTCTTCTCTACATGACCATAATTATTACCCATACCTTCTTCTTCAGAAGAGTTACGGTAATATTCTTCAGTTTTCTTAGTTGGGTGGGTAGCAGAACCCTCTGGTTTGAGAGTAACGGGTTTAGACTGAGTTATAGTTCGAGTATGTTGAGTGGTAGGTTGGGAATGGACAGATTTTTGGAATTGAAGGCTGAACATATAGCTTATCTGACTGTCTCTTTTCCATTTCGGTAAAGATCATTGGAAGGGAATCCTTGATTCCTTCTACAATCAATTTCATCAGTTCTTTACGAGAATTAGGGATTTCAGTAGCATTTTCAATTACTGTCTGTTTCCTCTTTCCTCTCGTATTATAAGAAGGTCCAGTTTGTTTAGACATGCTATTAAAAGAACAAGATTGGAATTAAAAACAGAACTTTTTATTGATAAAATATATACAAAAGATAATACATGTAGAAATCATTGTTTTTAAAGATTCCTAAAATTCTTTTCTTCAAGAGCTTGAACTAATAAAGCATTCCGAGCTTCAACTTCAGCTTTTTCTCGTTCCAGCTCAGCTAATATGTTTAACAACATTTGCTCTCTTTCACTTCCCGATGCATTCTCATTTACATGAGGAGCAGGGAAAGGAACAGTCTCATAGCAAGGAACGTAGAGTTTATTAGAGTCGACTCGTTCTTCTTCTTCTTCTTCAGGATCACATTTATTTTCATAAGGCATTTCAGCGTATCATTCATGAAAATTATGTGAGTAGATTGGAGTGATATTATAGCTTCCAGCAGTAGGAGCAGAATGAAAACTTATAGAAGGATTATAGGGAACATTTGGGTTTCATATTTCTCCGAGGCTTCTAAAAGTTGAACTTTCAGTCTTCTCATTATTTTCTATAGTAGTTTCATTTGTTTTACGTTTAAATTAATTAGCTGGCGCAAATTTACGAAGAAAGCTAGGACCTTTGCCTTTTCCAACCATAGCTGCGTAAAATAAAACGAGATTATTATTTTATTAGAAAATATATTACAGAGAAGCAAAATACAACATAGATTTTAATCTTTCATCAGCTCCTCTCCAAGGATCATAGGCTTTTCTATATTCATAGACCTGTTGCCCATAAAATTGAGTTCTTGCCTTATCCATGGTTTTCTCCCTTGTTACCTCGTCTGTTTGGCGCAACGAACGATTTAGGCATTCAATAGGAGAAGAAGGCATACTATGCTCATAATCGTATTTAGGTGGGGGCTCACGAAGTCCTACCATAATATTGTTATAAGCGTTTGGTATTCTGGAGGAGCTTGAAAATATTCTTTGAAAGGGCCATCATAGGGAGGTTAAGGAAACATGTATAGGACTAGGGATTCAGAGTTATAAGACTGAAGCATTAAAGAATGGATAATCTTCGGGATTTTCAGAAGCAGGTTCATAATGATGAGATTCCTCAAATGGATCCTATTTTGTTGACATATTCTGTTAAACGTAACTTGATTCAGTTTCATTATTTCCTTGCAGCTGCTGGACATTAGTATTCCAGTTGCTGAAGTTAGAACCAGCTTCCATCCACTGGGTCGAGGTGTCGTAGGATTGCGGATGGTATTCAGGAGTGTGGTTATATGGAAGTATAGCAAATGTATCATATTTTTAGTAAGGCGAAGAAATGGGATTCATTTGTGAACCCAAGGGATGATATTTAGGAGATTCTTGCATAATTGGTCGGTTAGGATCATAGTAAGTAGGAACAAAGTTATCTCCAGACATTCTGCACTTAAAATAGCAGTACTTATCTCATTCTTTTGGTCAAGACTTAGATACTAAGGCCAGTATCCTTATCTTAACTAAAGTTCTACAAGGATGGTTATTTTTCCAGAGTAGTATGTTCCCAGGTAAGAGTGACGGGTCTAGGAGAGATTTATACACCACTCTTTCCTTAGACAGAATATTCCGTTTACCAGATAACTACATACCAGTCAGAAGGTTACATTGTTTTCTTATCTTAATCTTAAAGTAAATGAACTTATGGTTAAAGCTTAGATACTATATCCAAGTATCTAAATCGCTAAAACTTGTGGCTCTAATACCAACATATCACACCTCGCATCAGGCATCCCCTGGACGTGTGTGATCACGATTGGTACATGTTTTGATTTCAGAGTTTTTATAAAACACAACGGAAGTCTTTTTCATAAGGATCGTTTCAACATTTGTATCAACCTCGAGGGTTGTATTTATAAATATCAAGACTTAGTGGGAAAATAAATGGCTGGTATTCATTTCATAACCATAGGGATTTAAATACCCTTTTTATTTGATTACAAAACAGAGTTTGAAACCAAATACATCTCTTATCTTATAGACAAGTTCAAGCCATGGGAAATAGTACTATCTAAGGTTGATCAGTCCCTTGGTCCTATCTCCTCTTTCATCTTTTTAGGATTTTCTATGCACGAGGCCTGAGAATCCAATGTGCAATTTATCCTTTTCCCAACAATTCATTCATAGGTCAGATCTTATGTTTGCCTGTATCCCCTTTTCTCTTTTCATTTTATTCATTGGCTAAAAACATTTTGAAAATGAAACGTCAGCACAAACATCGGTGAATACAATTATCTTGATAGTAAAATCATTTGGCACAAACAAGTATTAATTTGATAATCACAACTTTATGTTTAATCTACACATTCAGCAGGCCCATGTCCTGACTGTATGCACCACTTATTAACACAACGTCATGCCTTATAACAACGGACAGGTCCATGCCTCCAAATTTGTTATAAGATAAGCACCAACCGCAATCCAGTACTTTCACCCGAGACCCGTGTATCCCTTGCAAGTTTTACGTATACCTGTGGCCCGAATGCTTTGTTCGTAGAAGAACGTTGAGCATTATTCCCTTAACCTTTATTTGGCCATTTTCGTAAATATAAATGTTTTGACACAAGTTTTGAAATAGATAAAGTATTCACCTTGATAATAGGAATGAGCCTATAAGTTGGAAATTATAGAATCAACTCTTAGCTTGGTTTCTCTAGCGTTTCGATCTTTCTACGAGCGTGCCTTCTTACACCGGGCACTAAAACGAGCGGGAAACGAACCGGGATCGTCGAAAGTGGGCTAGGACCTTTTTGGAACAAGTTTAGAGTGTAAGATTCGTGTTTGAGATGAGAAAATTGAATGAACTCGACCAACTTTTTATAGGGCCAAATCTGACCCCGTGACGGACCGTTACGGGTGGTGACGGCCCGTCACCAGATTAGGGTTTCGCGAGTCAGGAGACACGTGTCTTCCTCTAGTCGTTTTGCGAGGTGACGGACCGTTACCAGGCGTGACGGTCCATTACGGAATGATACGTGACACACCTGCTGGTTTTGCGGCTGTGACGGACCGTTACCAGGCGTCACGGTCCGTTTTAGGGTTTCCACGCGTCAGTTTGTGACCATTAGTTACTGGACACGTGGCGTGTCATCATTGTTCGCGTGACCAGCCCGTAACGGACCGTTACCGTCATCATTGTTACCGTGTCATCATTGTTCGCGTGCCCGGCCTGTAACGGACTGTTACCATTGGATTTTCATGTTTTTCACTTTTTGAACCTTGATCTATAGGTTAATTACACTTATAGTCCTTGTGGTTTGTACCTTAGTCAAATCTTGGACGTTTTAGTGGCAGGTGTTACAAGAGACTCTTCTAGCATTTTTCAAGGCAAAGTTGTTGATCAATTCTTCACAATTGATACTATCTAATATATCGTTCTCGATATCTATCATTGCCAATCCATGAAGTCTTTCTTGTGACATTTTCGATTGTAAGTACGACTTCAACAACTTTAATTTTGAAAAAGCTTCTTTCTGTAGATGCTATTGTTACTGGAATAGTAAACAAGATTCAATATGCAATTAATGCATTAGGAAAAAAATGGACTTGCTTCAAGTATACTAAAATCCAAAATCAAAATTGAATAGCAAAATAAAAATAAAAAAAACGAATACCTTCTGAAGTTTGTCGAAATCCACATATTAATATTGTTACTAAAATCCCCATATTAATATTCACGTAAATCAAAAAATAAAAAACAATATGGCTATCAATTAATATTCACTTACCGATTGAATAATTTTGGGATTGAATCGTGGATATTGAATCGTCAATTTTGGGATTGCAAAGAGTCGAGGATTGTAAAGAACGACTGTCAAAATAACGTGATTAATTGTTTCACATGATTATTTAATTATTCTTTTTTAATTAAAAATCCACATTAGCATTTAAAAGAAAAAAGTATTGTTTATGGGCTTCTCAACAAAATTAAGTTTATGGGTAAAATATCCATATTACCCTCATGTGTAAAGCACATGACTGAAGTTAACATAAAAATTTAACGCCAGTTAATATAAAGGACGAAATGTGTGCATATATTTAAAAAAAAGACATATAATGTAATATTTGAATCCAAAAGACATAATATGTAACTTTCTATAAAGTTAAAAGACATAATTTGTAATTTACTCTTTCCTTCAAGTGTGATAAAAATAATAATTTGTTTATCGAGGATCAGGAATGAAATTTGTAGCTGAAGACGGAACTTAAAAAAAAGCACGCGGATATCTATCCAGGTTTCCTCCTAACATGTAATCTTAGCCGTCCATTTCTTACTCTATAATCCAACGATCCATCTGCTCTGCCGCTCATATCGCCCCCAAATTTTCAAATTACCTCGAAAAGACCAAATAAATAACAACACCCTACCAGTTAATAACACATCGTTCATTCATTCAAAGGAGTGCAAAAATCCTCTCTAAATTCACAAGAAAATGGCAAGAACCAAGCAAACTGCTCGCAAATCAACCGGCGGAAAAGCTCCGAGAAAGCAACTGGCGACGAAAGCTGCTCGGAAATCGGCTCCGGCCACCGGAGGAGTGAAGAAGCCACACAGATTCAGGCCAGGAACAGTGGCGTTGCGTGAGATCCGCAAGTACCAGAAGAGTACGGAGCTGTTGATCCGCAAACTTCCGTTTCAGAGGCTGGTGAGAGAAATCGCTCAGGATTTCAAAACGGATTTGAGGTTTCAAAGCAGTGCGGTAGCAGCTCTTCAAGAGGCGTCGGAAGCTTATCTGGTAGGGTTGTTCGAAGACACCAATTTGTGTGCGATTCATGCTAAGAGAGTTACAATTATGCCTAAGGATATGCAGTTAGCTAGGAGGATTAGAGGTGAGAGGGCTTAGGTTATCTTGGACTGATTACCAATTAGGGTTTATGTCTCTGCTTTGTGATGTAATGATCTGATGAATGTTCATGTTTCAAAAAGGAAATGTTCAAATTTCTTGTTGATTTATTCTCTCATCTGCATTGATTTGTTAACATTTTGATACATTTGCAGTAGTAATTGTTTGCTATATGATAGTTTGATTTGAACTTTGATGATACCCTGCTCTTTAAAATAACAACATTAAGATCATCTTAAATGGTATTTTCTTGGGCTGATGTGAAAGAGAAATGAGGAGATTTTGCAGATGTAGCGAGGAGAGTGAGGTTTGTGGAGGTCTGCCCGTGAAAGAATATGGCTGGTTTGGTATGCCAGTGGGTAGAAGTGCAAAAATATGTTTTCAAACCAAACTGGTTCTTTGATTTGAAACTAGTTCTTGTGAGGGCTTTGACTGGTTTGGTGCGGGTCAAACTGGTTTTTGCCTATAGGGTTACTAACTGGTTACAAGTTGTTGTTTCACTCAATTCGGTTCTGTTTACAAACTGGTTTTTTTGTGCACCTCCACCATGGTGTGTGCCCTCAGCACGAGACGGGATGCGTGATGTGACAATAAGAGAGAGTGAGGTGACGGAGAGATGAAGATTTTGATGGGGAAGCAGGTGGTGATGCCGATTTGGAGAATTAAGAATTAAGAAATATGCTTTTATGCTTGGGATGAAGAGGAAGCCGAAGTGGGATGGAAACTTGATGTGTCATGACAGTATTGGCGACTTTCGGTGCCACCAAAAAACCTTTAAGCCGAGTAGGGTATCCCGCGTCCACACGGACCACACCCCTTGGCCAGGTCTTGGGTCGGAGATGGTCTAAAAGAATATTATTTGTTTTATAAATTTTATTTTAATTTATATACATTATTTAATTTACTTATGTTTTGTATTTAACTTTTTTACTTACTTTTCTTAATAAAAATTTCAAAAACTTATAGAATTATTACTTTAATCATTTAAATTTATAAAATTTGCTTAATCATCAATATCAAATTTATAATAATAAATATTTAAATTATCTATAGTTTTATTATATTATTTATTAAAATTAAAATTTAGGTGCAATAGAAAAATCCCAAACGTCTAGTGAAAACCGTTACATTAAATCCAACTTCAAATCGGCATAACTTTGATTTTTGATCTGAAATCGCATTACAGAATCACAAATTCAAAGCGGAATTACAAACCAAAAACCACACTAAAAATATGATATAAAGTGGTTGACTTTGACTTTTAGATCAGCGTTAGCTGCAACTTCCTCTTCAATACACCAACATCAATATTGCAGCATCCAAAACCATTCCTCCCCATCAGTTCCTGCCGGTTAAACATATTACCAACCAACGTTACAATTCTTCAAAATTTAATTTAATTTTTTGAATATCAATTTTTTAAACCTATTTATTTTAACAACAATTTTTTTTATGATGTTTTTTTTAACAACTTGTTTACACCCAAATTATTTTTTTTATTATTTTACTCTTACAACCTTTAAATTTTTATTTTTATTTTTTTATAATCATTTGACCCTTTTATTAAATACACACAACGTGTTAGTAATAAGCAACACTACGGTAATTACCGTCGAGTGATTGTATTCTTGTGAATCAATGGCTTTCTTTAGATAGCTTCTTCTTCGGCTCACCATGTGTTAATGGCTTTCTTTCCGCGCCATAGCTTATGATCTGAGTACAAGAGTTTGTTGGCGGAACCCTAAGCTTAGAGCAACCAACGGTTTCAAGGAAGCTAGCTTTCGGGGTCATGAGTGGAAACATGCATTCCAAGAACGACGAGCCAGCCAGGCTTGTTGTTCCGGTTGCATAGCTGCTTGCTACACTCTCGGTTTCCCAAGCCGGCGATGAAGGGGCTTGAAGGTAGTCACTATCCTCGATCTCTTGAAGTTCGTCATCAGAAGAATCACAAAACGGATTGTTTTTACGATGTGTTAGATGATTTGAAGAAGAGTGAACGATTCCCACTTCAGATTTCGAAACTTGATGTTCTTGATCAAGATAATCAGTACCAGTATCAGTATCAGAATCGTAAAACGGATTGTTTCTGTTGTGTTGTTGTGGATGTGGTGGTGAAGAGGGCATAATAGTCTTGGGCTCCTGTTCCAGTGACGTGTGGGAGAAAAAACCAGGAAGTGGTGTTCCTGGCTTTTCTTCCCACATAAATGGAACAGAAGCGATCAGTTTGACAGGCAGTCGCATGACGGGATTAACCCGTATCCAGTAAGGTTTGGGTGTTCCTGGATTTTCTTCCCAAAGGAATGGAACCGAAATCGTTTGTTTAATTCCTTTGACGGTAGGGTTTTCTGTGGAGTCTTGATCGACCATGGTGTTTGAATAAAATGAGTTGCATGAATATCTCGCATGCTTTTATGTATGAAGTTACGTGAGTTGGTTGAAGTGGGTTAGTAGTTGTGGGTATGTTCAGCTGAAGCATTTTCTATAATTAAAAGATTATTATTTATTAGTAAGGTTTAGGTGGGGCGATATTCATATGATGCAAGTTTAGATGGGCATTTATTAAAAGGTATAAAATAGAATCGGGTCGGGTTGAGTGATGTAAAAGTGTAAAACGGGAACAAACACGATATATTTAAAAACATTTAAAACATAATTTCATTAGTTAAAAATTAAAATTACAAATTGCATACGGGATATTTAACGTTTACGAGACAAATTTTTTTTTATTTTAAAACAATTCTGTTTTCCTTAAATTTTATACGAGCATATTTAGAAAAAATAATAATAAACAAGACTACTTATATATATATATAGGGGTGAGTTCACTAGAAAACTCATTTAATGAGAAAACCAAAAACTCCTCATTATATATATATACTAGGTTATAGACCCGTGTATTACACAGGGTTGTATAATAGAAACTATATATTTCTATAATATGTAAAAAATATTACATAATTGAAGTATTTTTATTACGTACAACAATAATAAAAACGATATATTTAATAAATATGTACATACTTCTTATGATTGAAATTGCAATAATTAAGATTCACAATAATCAATTATCATGAAATTGCAACCAACACCAAGATAGGACCATGTATCAATCTCTTCAATTAGCTTGCATATCAACTCCCTCACAAAGTAGAGAAAACGAAAAATAAAAACTAGGTTCATGGCAATCTATCGTGTTAACTTTTCATTAAAAACTATGTTCTTGTATATTTTGTTTCTCTTAGGTTTACAAATATTGAGCATATTTTGTTTTTCTCCTGATTTACAAATCAATACATAAAAAGTCAAACCGCATAAAAATTTCATTTTTTTTTCTGCATGAAGCAGAGCCGGAACCATATCCTCTTGAATCCTTGCCAAATCCACCACCGTATAATTTGGAAGCCCCACCACGACGTGACCGGTTGTCGTATGAGAAATCAAAACCAACCCTTTTTGGCTCAACCCTCTTTATCTCAACCTAATATAATTAACATCTTATCAGCTATTTTAATTCCTAGAGAATACTAAAAAAACATTTGCAAAAAAAATAAATAAAAGAATTACTCACTTGTTGCCTCCTCATTCATGTACTTGATCATCTGCAAATATCTTATCCACAACTTCTTGGCTATCAAATGTAAAATAACAAAAGCCTCATGATCTAACATAATCCGATGCTAAATTATATAACCATAATTAGAGAATTAGGGTTTAGTGGAACAACAGTGACTGGTCCAAAAATCTTGAACCTGTAAATATCATAGGATGACGTTAAGAACCAATTATTAACTCTTTTAACTGGACTCATTTGACTACTAATCAAATGCCTTATTTGCCCTCCAATATTCATAAAAGAAGATAAACTTGCAGGTTGAAATCAATAAGTAATATTAACAATGGCAATCGGTATCTAGAAGACAGACAAGCATTAACAGAAAGTCAGAAACCTAACTTTAAGCTCAAGACTTATGTAAGACCCAATTTCTAATATATATATTTTTTTCATGAATTAAGCTCAAATTGTTATAAACTCAATCAAATCAAGTAAAAAAAAAGATTTAAAAGTATTCAAGGAAAATAAGTCTCAAGAAAATAACATTAAAAATCCAAACGTCCACAGCCTATTTATCTACAGAAGTTGCCAAATTCTAGTAAATTAAAACAGTAAAAATCCTAATACTCACAATCTTTCTCAAACAAATTACAATTATGAAGTTCAAGGTTTTTTGAGATTGCATTTTTATTTTCTACATTAATTTAGGCTTAAAAATCCAAGCTACGGCTACCTGAATATGCAATAATTTTAGCTTCAATTTTTGCATGAAATTAAGAAAAACCTTAAGATGACACCAAAAGATTAAAAAAAGAAGTTTTTTTGCAATTATCATGAGTCATATGGAGTATGTAGGAGGCAAATAGAAAAAATATTTATTAACATTTCGCTTTATTGGAACCAATAATATCTATTATGAAGATTAGATAGGACAGGAAGCACAATGTTTCATGAAACAAATCATTAACATTTCATTTTTGGAGTTTAAGTTATTAGTATGAAGATGATTATTATATGGCATAAATGCATAATCAGTTTGTTCTAACCTTGATTTATTGTCATGTAGCATGTATTAGTTGAATACTCCCAGCTAATGATCCTCTCGACCATAATCATAAACTATCTCAATCTGCAGTAACCAGAAAATTAAGAGCTTAAGCAAAATGTCACATAAATGTTGATAATGGGGCCTGAGTCATATAACATATGAATGGTTAAAACAGTAGCAAGTTGCGTGCCAATTTTCTAGTTGTAACTACTTTCTGCTAAATACTTTACTTATCAATGGTGCTGATGTAATAATGTTAATCACTAAATACAAGTAAACAACTTTTTTTTTCTTCCTTTAATGTAGATTAATGATATAGTATGATTCCCCTGGGATCATGTACCATGAAGCTTAATGCAACAACAGAAATGATGCCTGTGACATGGCCTGCCTTTGCAGATATTCACCCTTTTGCTCCTATCGAACAGGCACAAGGTTATCCGATTATTATGCATATTCTCCTCAGAAATCATAATCTGTATGCATAATCCAAACCAACTCTACCAAATAAAAAGTTGTTAAGAACCAAAAATCAAGAACTCACCAGAATCAAGAACTCACCCATAGAAAACATCCAAATGGAATTCGGAGCAACAGCTTTCTTTAAAACCCCACAAATCTCCGATATGTTTCAAAAATTCTCAATCGCATTCAAAGCCAAAAACTTCGAATTCTTCACCGAATAATCTTCCTCCGCCGCCGTCTCCGACAACGAAGACGGCTTCACTCTACTCAACTCCATCTCCGATCAGAAGGTCATAATCATCAAATCTGATGAAATCGTCTCTACACGACTCCATCTACGCCTAATTTATCAACAGATTCAAAGGGATTACGCGACAAAATCGATCGATTGAAACATTAAACAGTGAAATCGATTGAAATAAACATACCTGACGAAATCGATTGAAACGGATGCGGCTTTGAAAGGATCCAACGATTATGCGGATGGAATCGGCTTGAAGAGATTTAGTAGAGTATTCAAGATGTGAAAAATCTTGCGATAGAATTAGGTCAGAAGGCAATCGGTATGAAATAGAATGAGCAGGTCGGGTTATAAGATCAGCGCGTGCTGGAATATGGGTATGCGGGTAATGAGCGGGAAAATAATTATGAGAGTGAATGTGGTGTTAATAGCAAAAATTGTAATCATTTAGTAGGATAATGATATTTTTTTTAATTAACGAATACAAGTTATTTGAGAACACAAATTTTTTTTTAAATTGTAATCAAAATTAACCTTAAATTAAATATTGTTTGGTGTTCCATAGAGGTGTTCATCGGTTCGGTTATTCGGTTTTGAGAACTTTTTTTGTCTAACCGTAAACCTAACCTAACCCAATTGAAAATGTGTCTAACCTAACCTAATCTAACCCAATTCAATCCGACTCGGTTTCGGTTTATTCGGTTTCCTGTTTGTCTTCCGGAAAACAACACATATTTTTAACATATCCTAAAACCAAGAGTTTATAACTATAACAAAAAGTATCGAACCGGAAAATAGTCTTAAATATAAATGCAAAGTTCAAAGTTCAAACATAAATAAAGAAACTTGAGTTTTTTCTAATTAGTTTTAGCCAATGCCATAACAAATAAACTTGAGTTTTTTCAACTCGTTTTTCACTCGATCGCTGTCTTTCTCATCTCTACAAGAAATAAGAACAAATAATAAAGCATGAGTTATTGGGCTTGAGAGTTGAGCTAAAAGTATTAGGCTAAAAGTATAAATTTACATTTACTTATTTATATTTATTCGGTTAAAACGGTTAGCCGAAAAAACCGAATAAATCGAATTAAAAAAATATGTCTAACCATTAACCTAACCGCAAACCGAATTGGAATTCGGTTTTCGGTTAGGAACCTAACCTAATTGCGAATTCGGTTCTTTTTTCGGATACGGATACGATTCGGTTTTCGGTTTTTTTGCACACCCCTAGACTATTCCCCACCTTACCTACAACATGAAGGTCTTTACGCATGGGTTGCGGCTTGCACCACCACTACCCGATTCACTTGTCGCGGTGTACTCTCATTATCCGCCTGAAGTCGATGCTCGAGCCGCCAACGCCCCTTCTGTAGATCCCGAGTGTTATATCGATTCGCGTATAGGAGATGAAACCAATCAACAAAGTGCGAGGAATCCTGTGTGATTAGCTTGAACAAGATGACCCAAGCATCATGGATTATACAAGAAAAATCTTCAAAAGTAGTATCCACCATGTATGCATGAACCCTATGTAGTATTACCCTTGATGTCGCTTTTAATTTCCTGAAAAACATACTTAAAAATGTTAACACTAGGTTGGTGAGTTCACATGTTTATATGAATACAATAAGCAAACCAATTGCATGAAAATGATCTTTACGTATATGATAAACAAAACAAGTTGTAAGGCCCCAAACCCGGGAGGCCTCACTTGTTGGATTTACTCATCAACACATAGCACTTTAAACATAAGACATACATAAACACAGCGGAAACGATTTAAATCTCTACATACGCAACGGAAACATAACATGTCTAAACATAACTTGTCAAATACAACTGAAACTTGTCTTAATCAACATAAACAAAAGAAACATAAACAGGATGCCAGATGCTGATCTTCGGGTAACTCTTCTCGCTAAGCCAAGCTAAGCATCCATGTCCATCTACTACCACCTACACTTAACTGATGTGCATACTAAAATCAGCAACGCTGAGTGAGTTCTAACGTTTACTTTAAATCAATTAAAGAAAAGATTTACTAAAAACATATATACTGCCATTAAGGCTAAACTTAACACACTTTACTTTTCAAACAGTTTAAAACGTATAATAAACCGTCAATTCCTCTTTACTGTACTGCCCTCATGGCTTACATCCATGAACCGACAAGTACATGGTCAATGCCCCCATGATCAACGACCATGAACCGACAATACTGCTTATCCGTCAATTCCTTGTCACTACTGTACCGCCCCCATGGTCAACGACCATGAACCGACGAGTACCTGGTCAATGCCCCCATGATCAACGACCATGAACCGACAATACCCTGTTCAATGCCCCCATGATCAACGACCATGAACCGACAATACCGCTTAACACTACGGGGAGGTTGCGTGGACCTCCCGAGCGACCGCCGTCACTCATCCCAGTTGTACAACCGTTAACGAACCACAAAGGTTCTTACTAATGGGTAGAAACCATATCTGACATCTTGTACAAGTAACATCTGTCCCAAGGACCTTTATAGCTGGTACACATTCCCGAAGGAAAACTGTTCGCTTTACTGTTCATAAAACTTTCTGTAAATCTTGTTCATAACTTATCATGTATTATGCCTTTGTTTATGTATATAAAAATATAGTAAACGCTTGCCATAAATACCTTTGCTCTTACTGAAATATATCTTACCACATATATCATGCATTTGTTTATGTATAACAAATATAGTAAACGCTTGCCAAATGATATATCTTGCTTACTTGAAAATACTAACACATATATTATGCCTTTGTTTATGTATATGAAGATATAGTAAACACTTGCCAAAATATATATCTTGCTTTACTTGAACATACTAACACATATATTATGCCTTTGTTTATGTATAATAAATATAGTAAACGCTTGCCAAATAATATATCTTGCTTTACTGAAAACATACTAGCACTTATATTATGCCTTTGTTTATGTATATGAAAAATATAATAAACGCTTGCCAATAATATAATCATACTTTACTAAAATGTACTTTTGCCTCTTTTAAACTTTTCACTAAAACATAGCTTTTCCCTTCAGTTTATAATATATAAAATATAATAAACGCTTTACACTAAGTATGCACACCACCCCTAAAGAAGGCAAAAAGGGGATTAGAACTCACCTGGTATCTTAGCTGCAATTGTCTACTATATCTCACACAATCTGAACAATCATGACAATTGACACGTATCAGACTTAACTCAACGCTAAATGGTTTAACCATTCTGATTTAGGCGACTATACTGACTTTACCAGCCTGATGCCTGCGCACTTAGCAAGTGCGCAGGTTCCTCTTCCTGCGCACTTAGCAAGTGCGCAGGTTCCTCTTCCTGCGCACTTAGCAAGTGTGCAGGACCTGCTCTGTGCGCACTTGATAAGTGCGCACGACCTGTTCTTCACGAAAAACCCTAACTTTCGCATTCGGGTCTGATCACGTCAAGATCCCGAACCTGTTTGCATTCAAAACGTTCGTTTTCCATTAAGGAACTCAAATCTATGCTCATCTTTCAGTTTCATCAGTTCAAACATAACCTTTTCACCCAAAACCCGAAAAACCCAAAAACGAACTAAAACTCAGATCTAAGAGAATCGATTACCTGAAATCGCTTCTCCTTCATAGCTAAACGGTCCAGATACGAATGCCCACGGTCCTATGAGCTCGGATTTGAAAAACGGGACTTTCTCTCTCTAGACTCTCTCTCACCTTCTCTCTCTAGAAACGAAAATGATGATGGAAATGAGGGCTTTTGGGCAGGTCTTGAGGCTTATAAGGGCCCAAACCCTTGCCTCTTTCGGCCCGTACACCCCGGCCCAAGCTCGCTTCCCTTTTTCTTATTTAAAATTTTTAATTCTCGTGAATTCTTTCGCGTCCTAAAACTCGGGATGTTACACAAGTAATGTTTAACTCATCCGTAAACTAGCTAAGAATACGAATTAAATGTTCATACATGAGACACAACCAAACCATGACACATGTATTCTTGCCCCCAGCTCGTACCTCCCGATCACACGGTTGAACACTATGCAGTCATTCGACCAAAACCGATCGAGCCATGACCGGGGGTGTCAATCCCAAATACTGTCACACCCCGGCAGGTGACGAATTATACGCCGGGGCTGACGCGGTTGTTCATAAGTTATGATCATCTATTAAATGTGATAATATTTATTCATCCAAATTTAAAGCATCCGTTACAATAGTAAATGAAGATAAAGTGTTCAAAACATAACATAATTCAAATTAAACTAGGTCCAGTCCTATATGATCAGGTAGAAACTGGTGCACCTGAAACATGTGAGTAAATGTCAACTACAAGTAGTTGATGAGTAACATAAGTTTTGACACCAACAAAAGTTAAGTAAAAAGTATTTGTAATTCAATATGTTTAAAGCATAACCAAGGCATAAATGTGAAAACACACAAGGTTCCAAAGCGTACAATCAAGTCGTAGTAAATGAAAAACTGGTAAGTACAATCCAACTGATTGTGTTTTTGAAAAAGTAGTAATATGGTACACACAAAACCCGCCAAGGTTTGTGTTAACTGGTATCGGTTTCCCGTATAAATGATCATAAAAGGTACTGCCTTAGGCTTGGGTAGCAAGTTAATGATTGTACTGAACATGAACACACGTATGGTCGCCAAGTAGTTTAAGACATAAAACACATAGTAAATACCATGAGAACAAATGGTATTTAATTTGGTATGTAGTATGTAAACATGTTCCACCCCGAGTATTTGTAAATAATAGTAAGAGAAAGGAGGCTATGAAACTCACATGAGTTGAAGCTAGGAATGATAAGGTTTGATGAGGTGAATAGTTATTGTGAGGATTTCTCACAACAAACCTACATAGATAATTTTTGCTTTCTAAGTTCAAAATAAGTTTAAATAAAATAATGAAATCCTAGGGTTTTAGGGTTTGGGTTGGAGATGGACTTGCTTGGTTGTTTTAAAGAAATTATAAGTTACTTTAGAAACAGTGGTAATAAAATAGTTTGTAAGAATTTATTTAGTAGGTCATTTAGTAGGCTAATTTACATAATTGTACTAGAGATATTAAATAAGATTTATGGGATAAAATAGTGCATTAGGATTTATTTATAAAGTAAGTTTATAAATAATTTATGAGATAAAAAGGTTCACTCAATAATTTATGTAATTAAAGTTTACTAGATAATGTAAACAAAAAATGGTTAATTATTAATAAATGTAAATGAAATAATTTATTAATAATTAAAATTAATTTGATTAATTAATTTATCATAAATGAGTGATAAAAGACTAAATAGGTGTTTAATTAGGATTAATGGATGTTGATATAAAATAATTATTTAAAATAACTATTTGAGTATTTATAAATTTAAAAGTATGTTTAAATAGTTATTTTTACAAGAATAATTATTTATAAACTTGAAAGAATATAAAATGTTTAAATTTTGTGTAATAACACCATAAATAAATCCATAATTAATTTGTTTCAAACAAACCATTTCTATTATTTATTTATGAATTTAAAATATTTTCTAAAGTGTTTTTAATTAAAATAAAATATATAAGTATTATTTTACAATTTAGTTTTTATAAAAACTCTCAGATTATACTTATATAGTTTATAAAAAATTTATTTGAAATTTTAATATTGGGTAAAGTATTAAAATAGGCTTAAAAAGAAAAAAGAATTAAAAAAGGGGGCTACCCTGGACTCGAACCCGCGCCCCAAACCGGTTCACACACACAAGCATACTAACCGTCAGACCAGGGCATGTTGCCGTGTCTGATTTGGTTTTGTTTAATTTAAAAGTACCATCTCCTAAGTCATCTCCTTCCCCAAAAGTTCCCGTAACCCTAGCCATCCAATTGGCTTGATCGAGCAACCGATTGAACCTATTTTCATGGGGCTTTTGCTCCCTGTAACAAGACGATTCTAAGGACACCAAAATTACCTGGAATAGATATGTGGATTGGGAGAACGACTGCAAGAACAGGGACGACTTCTTCGAAGGATATGAGGATTACATATGTGTTTTACGATGAAATTGGGAGTTTGTGAAGCTTGGGATGGTTGTCGCTGATGATTATGGGTGGGTATTTATACCCAATTTCATCAGGTTTAACTGGTCCATTAAAAGTTTTAATCATGGAGTTTCGGTTACTGGTTGGGCACATTAACGTTCATAAAAATGCGATTAAACATAGTTAGTGGGTCGTTTAATCGATCTTAATGTGTTGCCGGTTTCAGTTTTGATTGAAAAAACTCCAATTGCGAGTTTGGGATTAACAGCCGAGAATCGGTGGCAAGGGGGTTTCGAACTCGCGACTGGATTGGGAAGGGGTGGTTTGGGAAAATGGAAGAACAGGCCCCAGGGGTTTCAAAGGGTTAACATTTCATGAACAAACTTAGATTTTAAATAGAATTGAGTTTCAAAATTGACATAACTAACCCCTGGAGTTTATAAAACAAAAAATCATTTAAAGTTTTATAAATTTTTATAATTCTAATAATTTCTATAACATAACTAAATATTATAAATACGAATTATAATTTTTGTAAAATAAAAAAAAGGTTTTTTTATATGAAACTTATTTACCTTGAAATTCACATAATTTAATATAAATCCCTAAATTTAGTTAAAGGGTTTATAACATTTGTATTTGTATATGTGTTTATATATAGGTTTAGACAATGACTATAAATATATATATATATATTTATAGATGTATTGTTTAATAGGATTAAAATATTTACTTACATAAATGAATTTGAAACAATTGTACTAAATGTATACATGTAAGTACACTCATGTAATGTAATGGATAAATAAGTTAATTTTATTGATGTAAGACATTAAAATAAAGGGATTACAAATGCTGAAATAGTTAAAATAGAAGCTGAAATTTACCGGGGATTACAAATAGTACTATCCATAGAATCCCTAGCTAATTGTTATTAAATGTTTACATAGGGGACTTTACGAGATCTCAATGTTAACTCATGCAAACATAAAGGTTGGGTCTTGTTTTCTTGTTATCATATAAAAATGAATACAAGTATGTTTTTCCCCCAAGTTTACAAAACAGTAAAAAGTTAAAAGGGCCCCGTGAAACTCACCTCATGAACTGTCTGATATGATGCTAGCAATAAGCCAAGTGATACGTAAACGAGCCGACCCTACCGTACGTGCCCGAAACAAACACGGTCACCTTAGGGTCTATGATATGATACCAACATATAAGTTGGACGTGTATGAAGTGTCACCCAAATAGACGTGACTTGGTTATGTTATGTTTCATGTTTTAAAAGACGACCCGTTGGTGATTGGGTGATGAATTAATGTATATATATATGTATATATACATGCATGGGATTATGGACGGTTTAAAGTTATTAGTTAGGTTTTGACTTTTGCAATAATATATTTGGTTTCGATAAAAATAACTATTTATTTTTATCCGAGTCATAACCCGACTCGAGTTGTAAATATATTAGTCGTATGTTTATTGTCAGAAATTAATATAGGTCGTAATACACTTAGTAGTTATATACGAAAATAATGTGTTTATATTTATATATATATATATATATTTATATTCCCAAAACTTCGGCGATTAAAAATGAAACGTCAGTTTTGTTTCTCGAACGATTTTTATATACATGTCTAATATATTGATATGACGTAAATTATACATGTTTTACATGCATGATTATCCCCGAAATCATCACAATTAGAGACAGTATGATCCTAATTGATGCCTAATCCACTCATTTGTGTTCCAATAAGATAGTTGACCCAGATTTGCAAAAACATGAAGAAAACACTCAAAATCAAGGTAAAATCAGCAATCGAGGGCCAATTGAATGAAACCGGACACAGGAAGTCAAAGCAGGAAGTAAAAAGTCAATAGAGAGCAAAAGTGCCCATTGCATGGGCGTGCATCCCAATGCACGGCCGTGCATATGGGGTTTTGCCTCCCTGTACCTCCTAAAGCTGTCAAGATTCCCCACGTGCAAGAAAATGGTACTTTGCACGCCTGTGCAATCCAATGCACGGCCGTGCATTGCCAAAATCTTTGCCTATAAATAGCAAGCTCATTCCAAGCATTTAGGTGTCTATTATCAAGAGGTGTGAAGGCCTTAGTGCTCTGCTAAGAGCTGGAACTCTCCCGGTTTTGGTCCGTTTTAGTCTTTCCTTTGTTTATTTTATGTTTTTAGTCTTGTAATATGAAACGATCCTTCTTGTTCAAGCAAGCAAGAGACAACCTATACCCACTCTCCCTTGGTGTTGGAACACTTTCGCACATTGTCTAAGGGTTAGTGGAGTCACTTGTATGGTCATTCATGACTAGTTCTCTTGTGTTGCTCGGGTTGGTTGAACTTTAATTAATTAATGAAGTATTTTTAGTATGTTATGTTTTTAAAGTCTTTACTATGATTTATCTTAAAAAGAAAAGAATAAGTGATCTTTAAACCAATCTAATAATCTTAAATATTGTGAGTTACTTAAGCAAGACTTCTTGTTTGGGAAAGTTATTCGATGTTTGTACGGTCTATATACAAATATTGGTGCTATCACGGCCAGTTAGTATAGATTTAATATTATGGGTTGATTGGAGGTTTGGGTATTCAGCAAGTCGTTTGAGCCCTAACCAGACGGGGCGGTTTGTGTCGGTAATTCTTTAATTCTCTCGTGTCGGCTTACAGAGGACTTCTCGCTGGAGCCATGGGGTTTGATCTTGAGAATGAAAGTCTTATTTATTTAAAATAATATTATAAGTAAAGACAACTATTTAAGAACATAATTTGTTAGGTTCGAGTGTTCATAAAGTAGCTCTAGAGGGAGTTGCGCATTCTGACTTTCCAAAGGTAGTTACAAGACATGACGTACGTTAGTCATTGGATAATCGTAGTCCGAATAATGAATTGTGAGATACCGACGGACTTGAGACCCCGTTTAGGGTCCGTTATATTCATTAAGGAACAGTTGGCCGACCGTATCCACTGTTCCGTTACGAAATGCTAACTCCCCTATCGAAAGGGTTAGTACTAGTAACTATGACCAACCTTATTTTAAATATATCATTAATTAACAAGGGATAGCAACTAGAGTAACGTCTTAAACGAGATAACCTTTCTAATTACATTTCTTATCTGTTTATTTTTCTTGTGAAACAAAACCCATTTTCCAACTTATTATCCCAGTCAGACAATAGCAAGGGTTGAGTACGGGATCCGTGTCCATGGTTCGATACTTAGTTCTTACCCATACTTTAATATGCTGCGATAGGTTCACTTGTCTATTGTGTGTGTATTTAGTTGAAGTAATTATCATTTTAATTTATAAATTTAAAACCTGGTTTTTTGTAGCTCCAAATAGAATATATTTATTACTAAAACTATGCATCACGTTTTTGGCGCCGTTGCCGGGGACACGGTAATTCTGCGAAAGATCTAAGCCGTTGGACTGACTATTTGTATTTTCTCTTTGTTTTATTTCTACTTTATTTTTCCTTTTCATTTTTATTTTCATCTTTATTTTCTTTTTGTTTTATTTCAACTTTATTTTCCCTTTTATTTTTTCTTTTTATTCTTCTCACTTTTTTTATCTTTACTTTGGTACTTGTGTTAGTTGATCTATCTTTGCAGGAACTTTCAAGGATCACGACCTCGAAGTTATTGTTGAGAGAAATGAATGGATACAAGTGCCGGAGTTGTTTGTTTGGTTGTTTGACTCGATACACTATGGTTTTTTACCGGTTACCTCAGTAACTATTGATATGGTGGCACCACCACCACCCTTTCGGCCGCTTTATTAAGCGAATATTAGCGTAGTTATTTTTATTTATGTACTTACTTTATGTTTTAAGCATTGCATAGCAATACAGGTGATATAGATTTTGGTACGTGCCCGAAAATACAGTCTAGGTAATGATGAGAATCGACTACACGCATGGAAATTACGTCTCATCAGGGGAGTATGAGTTTCACCGCAATCTTATTATTCTTGATATATATCATATTGCATACATTCATGTCGTCAGAAACTAAGTTGGGGTGGAACCCGTTGATAATTTGACTGCCTAATTTTGTCCTAAGTATTACAATTGCATGATTAGCCACTACCCAATTCATGAAATCAAAATTCATTTATAGAAGTAATAAAAACATTTTTAATAATCTAAAAGCAAGCGTCTTAAAAATCATTTGGCATAATAGGGCTTATAAAAACAGTAATGTGAAATACCGTTGAAGTGAATCAAGGAACAAATAGGGAAGATTAGGAAGCTCAACAGAAAGAAAGAAATAAGTTTATGCACATTTTTACTTTATTACCCTTTACCTTCCGTTTCCATGTGAGAAAGTTGAACCTATCCGAGCATTATCACGAATACATTAAGTTTTTGACGCCATTTCACATGATCATTTCGTTTGATAGAGTGAATGCTAATTATTGCTTTCCATGTTAGAACTTGTGTAAAATATACATTTCGAAATCATGGACTAAAAGAATGCATAAAAATGATTGAGGCATTAGGTTTAACTCATTTTATTTAGCCTTTTCTTTTCCTTTACCTACCCTAAACATTATCTCCTAGTTAGCCCCTTTGAGCCTAAACCTTTTCGTTTCTAAGCCCACATCTCAAAACCATTAAACCCGGAAAAAAAAATTTAGCCTTTTATCTTTTAGCCCTTTTGTTGAAAAATGACTTGGCTATGAATTAAGGAATGATTATCCGTCGAAAGTTTATAGATCCATCTTATGTTCGAAGAAAGAAACTCAATTGATATGAAAAGAAGAACTATTGTGAAGAAAAAGGGGCAACCAAAAAGAAATTATTAATGAGGAAATCTCAAGAAAATCAAACTTACTCGAAAAATTGGAGTATGCAAAGCTGATCAAAGTGGATGTATTAGGAAGAAACAGCCGAACAATTCATGAAGAATTGATGGCAATGAATATTTCAAAAACAAGAAGAAATTGACGATCTAAAGAAGAGATTTGGTCTTGACGATCTGACCTTAAAAGAGTCCTTAGATTAGTCATAATATCTAATCTAAGATGAATGAAGGAATCAATTACCTTTTTATCATTAAGCCAAGTTGGATTTTCAACATTTAGCCACTTTCCAAAAACCTCCTACAACCACTCTTCCCAAATACTTCCTACCCTAACCTAAGCCAAACATTACAACCCTTTACAAATCCCTCTTGATTTATGCACATATTTTATGTCAATTGATGGAGATTTGATTTCTATACAAGCCTATGATTATGCAAGCATTAATTATAGTATTGAGTGTTATCCTTAACATACTATATCCATATATTTAACATGAGTGTTGAGTGAACATTTGTGAGACCGTAATTTTGTGCATAATCATAGTTCCATCAAATATGTTAGGCTTGCTACCCTATTGTGGAGAAACACTCGAAAGGTAAAACCACCAAATCGTTGTTTTAAGAAGGCCATTCAGCCATTTCGGACAACAGCTTTGGATTAACATTTTATCAATACTTTACTTCTATGAGTATAATCATACATGAGTTTGCTTGAGGACAAGCAAAGTTTAAGTGTGGGGTATTATGATATGACGTAAATTATACATGTTTTGCATGCATGATTATCCCCGAAATCATCACAATTAGAGACAATATGATAATAATTGATTCCCAATCCACTCATTTGTGTTCCAATAGGATAATTGACCCGGATTTGCAAAAACATGAAGAAAACACTCAAAATCAAGGTAAAATTAGCATTCAGGGGCCAATTGAACGAAACCGGACGCAGAAAGTCAAAGCAGGAAGTCAAAAAGTTAACAACGAGCAAAAGTGCCCAATGCACGGGTGTGAATCTCAATGCACGGCCTTGCATTTGGGGTTTTGCCTCCCTGTACCTCCAAAAGCCGTCAAGATTCCCCACGTGCAAGAAAATGGTACTTTGCACGCCCGTGCAATCCAATGCACGGCCGTGCATTGTCAAAATCTTTGCCTATAAATAGCAAGCTCATTCCAAGCATTTAGGTGTCCATTATCAAGAGGTGTGAAGGCCTTAGTGCTCTGCTAAGAGCGGGAACTCTCCCGGTTTTGGTCCGTTTTAGTTTTTCCTTTGTTTATTTTATGTTTTTATGTCACACCCCCAAATTCATTTACTTAATGAATAAATAAATAAATTAAGGTTGCAACGATTGGTAACATTACACAACAGCGGAAGCTAAATGAAGACTTCTAAAATATTGAACACCATTACAAATACTAAATTAAACTAATACATTGACCTAGAACCATGTAGGTCAAGACCGATTTGAGGTTTGACAATCATGCTTCTTTGGCTTCTAGAGTTTTGATCCGAAAGGTTAACCTATTCCAACCGTGCCATAGCTATGCGCTACCTGAAAAACATACTTAAAAATATCAACACAAAGGTTTGTGAGTTCACAGGTTTAGTTGCCTCGATGTAAACCAGTTTTCCTGGAAAACATTGATATCGTGCACATGGCCATAATATAAAACCGTTTTCCTTGAAAACATTTGATGACTTCAGAGTCATAAGGTGAAAACATTGAAAAAGTATGCCTGGCCATAATACGAAACCGTTTTCCCGAAGACCTTGAAAAAGTGTTCATGGGCTTAATATAGAACCGTTTTCCTCAAAAAATTTGATGACCTCATCATCATAAAGTGAGTCGTTTTTCCAATGGAAACGTGTAAATGAGTTTAAACTCGTGCTAAGCCCTCTTTGATGATAACCAAAACAAGTAGCGGTTTCATGTGTATATGATAAACAAAACAAGTAATGTTTGACCTATTCGTAAGCTAGCTAGCCTTACAAATAATATGTTCATACATGAGACATAACCAAACCATGATCGTTGTATGCCCCTCCTTTGCCCCTTACGAGTATGTGTTAAGACAATATGCGGTCATTCGACCCTCCAAGTCGTCGGTTAGCACCACTAACCATGATCGGGGGTGTCACCCCCAATAGTACTATCCATAGAATCCCAGGCTATAAAGTTAATGGTTATAAAGTTGATGATGTTCAGGGGACTTTTAGCGCTCTATGTGTGTTCACTCGTGTAAACATAAAGGTCGGGTCTTGTTTTCTTGTTATCATATGAAAATGTTTGTAAGTGTGTTCCATGTTTTCTCAAATGTATCAAACATTGATTTTTCATGCTTTCAAATATGTAAGAAAAAATGTTGTATAAGTATGTTTCTCCCCCGAAGTTTATAAAACATTAAAAAATTAAAAGGGGCCAGTGAACTCACCTAGTGACGTGTTAGGAACACTAATGTCCTTCTGATAGAAAATGAAACCAATGTCCATGTGATAGTCACGGGTTTACGTCCTATTCGAGTTCTACGATACATGTAGGTACTTAATGAGCTTTATAGACTAACCCTAATAATGTAAAGCGAGTCTAAACTGGTACTGAGTTAACACGTGTGCGGTTGAGCTCTGTTGATCCTTAACGGTATTACCGATTCAGTATACGTTGTTGGTTTAACATTCGGTAATATTAGTTGGTTAGTTAGAGTCGGGTTTCTAGACTCGAATATGTTTCAATAGTTATATACAAAAATATTAGTTTCTCAAGTAGACGATCGTATATAGCTATGAGCATGTATAATTAGCAATAATTATTCACGTTCGTGCGTCATTTATCAGAATATATACAACTTTATGTTCGACTATGACGATCACAAGTTTTCATATTTATTCAAAACATATCCGTCTAAGTTTCTAAATGTTCGTGTCATAAATCCAAAGGTCTTAAGATACATATATACATATATATATTTGAGCGTGCGAACGTACATGTATTTATTTTCGAATCTAAACATCGTGTTATAAAATAATCGTTTGATTCTCATATACCATGTGAATATTTCTATACAAATATGTATTTATAGTTATTTATATAAGCATATCTATTTGTTTATATGGTCCATTTATATCTATAAAAATATAGTCGTATCAAACCTTATTTAGTCCATTTAAACATTTGTTTAAATACCATTTTAGCGTAATATCAATTAGATATATATATATATATATATATATATATATATGTGTGTGTGTGTGTATGATTATACGTGCGTTTATACAAAATACTTAATGTTTAAAATCATTCCAATCGTATTTGTTTTGTATAAACCGTTTCATATCACAAGTATCACACGTATCCTTGTATACGTTCATAAAGATCTAACTGAAGCACCTACTATATAAATTGTATACAAAATGTATTTGTTATTCAAATAATCTCAAATAACGTATATTCGTATTAAGTTAAAAACTATTAACGATTTTCGTGTTACAAATGTAATATAAATATTTATACTTTCACGTGTAATATTTTATAATTGTACATATCGTTTGTTGATCGTATTAAAGATTCTCGTTTGACCGATTACACATTTACGGACCTATTTCCTCGTTTAAGAATAATTATATGTTTTAGTTGGAACGAACTCTTTTGTCAAAGATACGTATTTACGGCTCGTTGATATTAACTGTTAAGTTTATATTTAATTTATTATTATCTTTACCGTTAATGAATCTTTTAAGCTCAACGTGATCTAACCGCTCGCACGTTTATTCTTGCGTAAATAAATATAGCTATCTTAACACGCGTTATATACCTTTTTTTATGTGTCCGGTTCGCGTATACAAACCCGTTGACCACAGTTGACCAGATTTGACCGAGTCTCTAGACCACCAAAACCTCTAGATCTACAACATACAACGACAAATCTGAAAAGTAAAAGGGTTTATGCAATGAGAAATGGGTTCGGGTTCGGATTTTTACCTCGTATCACCGAAAAAAAAACTAGAAACCACAGATCTGAACCGGGGTGAACTTAAAACACGATTGGGTGGTTTGGGTGATGTGGGAATCCCCATTTCCGTCGCTGGAGCTTCGTCGAAAACCACCAAAACACCACCACATTGTTGTCAGCCACTCACAAACCATCCAAACAGTCGGGTTTTGCCTAAGGAACACAATATTGGAACTTAAAATGAAGATCTAGTGAATAAAACCGGAAAAAGAAACGAAATGAGACATGTGTTACAAAAAAAAAACGCAGATCTGAACAGGTGGACTCACGAGACGGGTTTGGCCCAAGTTGGGTGTCGTCGGAACCCTAATAGGCTCGCCGGAAAGACGGCTATCTTCGTCTACCTACTTCACCGTTGAGATTCAGAGGGAGCCACCACATCCATCGTGTTCAGCAGGTCGATCGTAGTCAGGAAAGGTTATGCACTCGCCGCCACTCACCGAGGATCCTCGCCGGAACCCTAGAACCGTCGTGGTTCCGTCTCCTGTCGCCTTCGTGATGCGGCTGTGCCGCTGCAGGTTCGC
The DNA here is from genome assembly GCA_023525975.1 of Smallanthus sonchifolius. NCBI lineage: Eukaryota > Viridiplantae > Streptophyta > Magnoliopsida > Asterales > Asteraceae > Smallanthus > Smallanthus sonchifolius. Next base: position 83,564,591 of record CM042022.1, read on the forward strand.
CGGCGGCCGGACCCCCTCACCTTCTCCGATCGGTCCTTCTCTCTCTCTCTCTCAAAATGGGTGGAGGCTCTCAAATGAGGAAGGAATGAGAGAAAAAGTCTATATATTCCTAGGGTTTAGATGGGGGTTCTCAAGGATAAAAATACTGGTTTACTGAAAACGCGTACCCGTCCAAATCTCTGTAACGACTCAAATTTCTGGATTATTATTTTAAAATACTTTAAATTATGAAACATTATTAATAATTATCATTTACGTATTTAAATCATGAAATTTTACGTTTCAATTAATGTATGAACCGGTACACGTCGGTACCGCGTTTTTAATGCATTCGTTCTTTTTAATGTTTCGCGCTCCAAGTTTATAGAGTGTTATTTTACTAATAATATTAAGGTAACTATTTATCATATTTTCTGTATCGGTAACAATGGTACCGCTGTTGTCAGTCTTACGAGCATCTAACGCGGTTTAACGTTCTTATACACGTACTACACATGTATTTATCTGAACGATCTTCCAAATGAATATTAATACTAATTATTAATTCATTATCTTACTGATTCATTTTACCGAGTATTCGTTAATAAACCGATGTCTGACGCATTTAACGGTTAAAATACTGAATCGCGTACGTTCTTGTATCTTTTCTTAAATTCTCAGTATCACTTGACTAGTCATTGGATGAAATAAAGTGGTTATTATGATGTTCGGATTGTGCAAATTGGGTCTCTAACGGGCTTGGATTTCTGTTGGGCCTTATTGGGCCTAGTTGGGTTTAGCCCAACAATTAGGGTTTTGATTCTGGAATTTTGTAAGTGTCACATTTTAGTCTTGTAATACGAAACGTTCCTTTTTGTTCAAGCAAGCAAGAGACAACCTATACCCACTCTCCCTTGGTGTTGGAATACTTCCGCACATTGTCTAAGGGTTAGTGGAGTCACTTGTATGGTTATTCATGGCTAGTTCTCTTGTGTTGCTCGAGTTGGTTGAACTTTAATTAATTAATGAAGTATTTTTAGTATGTTATGTTTTTAAAGTCCTTACTATGATTTATCTTAAAAAGAAAAGAATAAGTTATCTTTAAACCAATCTAATAATCTTAAATCTTGTGAGTTACTTAAGCAAGACTTCTTGTTTGGGAAGCTTATTCGATGTTTGCACGGTCTATATACAAATCTTGGTGCTATCACGGCTAGTTAGTATAGATTTAATATTATGGGTTGATTTGAGGTTTGGGTATTCAGCAAGTCGTTTGTGGCCTAACCAGACGGGGTGGTTTGTGTCGGTAATTCTTTACTTCTCTCGTGTCGGCTTGCAGAGGATTTCTAGCGGGAGCCATGGGGTTTGATCTTGAGAATGAAAGTCTTATTTATTTAAAATAATATTATAAGTAAAGACAACTATTTAAGAACATAATTTGTTAGGTTCGAGCGTTCATAAAGTAGCTCTAGAGGGAGTTGCGCATTACGACTTTCCAAAGGTAGTTACAAGACATGATGTACGTCAATCATTGGATAATCTTAGTCCGAATAATGAATTGTGAGATACTGACGGACTTGAGACCCGGTTAACAGATCCGGCTCCTCCGCACGAAGGGCCAGGTTCGTGGTTTCCACATCTTGCTTGTGATTGCCAGATCTAGTTACTTCACTCCGGTCACAGGTTCTAAATCCCGATATTGATCTATTGAAACATGCTTTAATATTTTTATTAATCCACAAGTACTGCATGATTTTACCAAAATGTTTGTGGGGCTAAAAATGTGAGAATGGTACTCTTCTTTTCACGGTTCCTTATGTACAAACGCATGAGAGTAGAGTACAAGATTCATATGCACAGTTTAATAATTAAATGTAAGATCTTGTGATAGAATCTCAATTGTACAAAGGGCATAAGTTTAGAATGCTTCTAGCTTCTATGAGTGATAACTAGTAAGTCAAAGATACAACTCTTACTGCTCAAGGTACATATCAAATCCTTGTTTAGGTACCCCTTGTGTACAAAGAAGGACTAAAAAGTTGTAACATTTCTGATTTTTACTATCTTATTGTCAGTTCAATGTAACTCATTTCAAATCCGATTCTAGTACAATGTGTTATTTCAATCGTGAAACCACCTAAACCCTAAAATTTCCATACAAACTCACGAGATTTACATAATTCAAATCCTATATATATATATATATATATACACAAATGGCTAAAAGTATATATATTTGGCACATATATAATTATATGAGATAATAAAAATAAACTAAATTTTTATAAAAACAAATTGTCTTGAACCCCATCTTCCAATTTGAACCTTTGGACTAAATTTTGACTATATCCACGAATTTTGACTTATCAAAGTCAAACAAGCCCACGTTCATGCATTTCAACACTCGAATTCGACCGACCCGGATTGTTGTGGGCTTTCCAGAGGTGCTAAGTCAAATTCTGGACCTATCACGACCCGATAATCAAACCAATCTATCACAAATCGCGGCTTAATTCGAAATTTAAATTCGTTTGACTATTCTGAGTCAAACGAGGCTAAATCCGGTTACAATCAAGAAATTTAAACGCGTTCGGATACCGGAAATCATGCACTGACTGATCTCGGATGTATCAGACCTCAAACACGACTCTATTAATCGAAAATCAAACCGTATATCGCGTATTTTAATCTCGAAAGCCCTGGCTTCCGAATCGTAACCAAATCGGGGGATTTGAACGAATTTAATTAAATCAAACCAATCATTCACCTTCGTGAACTATCACACAAACGCTCTCGACCCTCAGCCGATTCGCAATTCACCTCTAGAACTTCGGCTAGCACCAAGATCATCACGCTCTAAAGCCAAGCCGAACGCCCTCTATTCTCAACCATTTCAGGTACGGTTTAGAGCTTTAGATTCATCGTTCCTTTCCGATCGAAAACCCTCTGTCAATTCCAATTGACAGAGGGAATCGATCTCAATTGAATCTGGACTTGAACGATCTGCGATTTGGGATTTTGGTTTTGTTCTAATATGCATATTTAAGATTTTTGATTTCCTTATAGACCAGCGAAACCACCTGGTCCGGCAGGTAAGTCACTGCGCCGCCGAACCAGGTGGCGTGGGATCGAAACCCACACTCAACGAGTTTTTTTGGGTGTTCATTAAACCCAAACCGGCTCCTATTCGAATACATGTTATTACAATATCGAACCAGATCTGTGTCAAGGATTTGGTCCCTGGTCCAGTGGTTGGGCGCTTGCATTCATACAGAACAGACCCGGGTTCGAACCCCCGGGCCTGTTTAATTTTTAAAAACCATTTTTAAAGCTCCAAAAATTTTATAAAAAAATATTTTATAAAACCTCACATTATTTTGAACAGAATTCAACCCGATTTACAATTTTTGCATAAAATCTCTATTTTTATAAATTTAATTCTAAATTTCTCAATTTAAATTATATTATTGTTTTAAATAAGTTATCCATTTAATGTATAAATTTGGTGACAAAATTTTATAAATACTTTAACAAGGTTTTATAAAACTTAAGTTATAAGTTTAAAACTAATAAAACAATGCCTAAATATATGTAGTTTTATATGCTTAAATAATACATGTAAATTTTTAACTAAAAATTATTTTAGCATATTCATTTCAAATGATAAATAAATAAATAAATTTGTTTACTATTTTAGTAAATTACATTTACAAAGACACTTAGAATTTAAATTATATTTAAGGTTTATTTTATGAACCAATATTTTTATAAATAAATAAATAAAGTAAAAATTATTTATTTAATTTATAAATATAATTTCTACACTATTTTTCTAACTAAATAACAATTATTTGAATTATTTAGTTATTCAAACCTAAACCCCAATTAAAATATTTTAAAACTATTCATTTCAAATCTTTCATTTTATACAAAACTAATTCAAGAACAAACCACAGTTTCCTACACTCCTGTACATACTACCACTCTTTGTACACACACTCGATTAAATCCGAGACTTAGACCTAGATTATCGTACACATTATTAATTTGATATATATTACACACTAGGTTAACGTGGTGAATTACAAGATTCATTTTACTACCTAGTCTAGCGTGCTAACTGCACCCTTGATCCAGGTGAGTATTACATAGCCCATTTTACTCTTTTACACTTTTGGGGTGAAACATGAACGCTATACACACAACTATTTACTCTTACACAAAACACTTTTGGGGTGAAACATGAACGCTATACACACAACTATTTACACTTACACAAACTACACAAAACTCAAATTCTATTTACATTCATGTGTGAAAAATTTGAGCTTTATGTTTGAGTGCTATACGTGTTGACTATTTGTGTGCAATTTCATGTGCAATCATTAACGATATAAGCCGACGGTTAACAATGATAGATCTATTGAGTCTGACAAACCCACCCAGATTGGGGTGATTGTTACCGACAACACAATTTGTGCATGCTAGTTACAAAGGTTTGATTGTACTTTGGTTACACATTAGTTACTCCCCATAAATGCCTTATTTATTCATGATATGTAAGGATTTGGTCTTTCGCATTTATATAGTATCTATATACAAACTTGTGTATGCTCACCAACTTTTTAGTTGACATTATTTTATTCATGTTTCAGGTGATAATGTGCGAGTTTGATCAAGACATGCTACACATAGGATTTGGACTTAGTTAAATTTAAATAAAGGATGTTATGTATTTCATTCACGTACTTGTTTTAAATTTGATTGTGTTTTGGTTGTTTGAAATGAAATTTGATGATTTAAAATATTGCAATATAGTCAACCTTATGCTCATGAACAGTCTACATGTCCCGCCCCGACGTATTTCGCCGTCGGTTGGGGTGTGACAAATTGGTATCAGAGCCAGGTTATAGGGAACTAGGGTATTAGACACTCTTGACCTAGACTATAACTTTAGGACACCCACTTATGTCATGCTTCATGATTATGTGATATATGCTACATGCTATGTGTTACATGCTTACTATGTTAGTTATTATTTTATTTGATGCTTTACTTGTTAAAAATACATGACTTAATAAAATATATTTAAATAATAAATTAAATAAACAATATTCCTACCCATACCCTAAGCCTCATAACCTTCTTACCTGTTTCTCTGTCATCACCGTCATAGCATGTGGAAACTTCATGGATTTAAATCTATAAAATTTCTTTATTTCTTCGTTAAGGTTTTAAACTTTGTTAATTATTATAGGACACGTGCAATCTGGAAGGGTGACACCTGTATTCTGGGTTTTCTGTCTAGGAAAGCATTTCGTATAAATCCCAATCAACCGAGGGACCCGTATGCTTTCCTGGGAATTCCCGGGATGAGTGTTTACTTATAGGCTAAAGCACGTCTCCTTGAAAGTTATATAAGTTTAATTAACCTTAATGTGTCATAGTATTCAAGTGATTATGTCACTATTTGAGTACAATCCAAACTATGATTAATCATTTTAATTATTTTCGTATCCTTTTAAATTCAAGCAACTCTCACAAGTTCTCATATTATTTCTTGTCTTGTGAAATCTGTAGAATGCCTCCCCGTCGTGCTACCGTGGCCAACAACAACACTGATATTGCTGCTATCCTTGCACAACTTGTAACTCAACTCACTCAAGTCAATGGTGCCACAAACGGTAACCATGGAACTAATGGTGGTGGTGGTGCCAACCCATCGCAATGTACCATCAAGCACTTCAATTCATGTAACCCTCTCAAGTTCTATGGTACCAAAGGAGCTACGGGACTCCTTCAATGGTTTGAAAGTATTGAGGACACCTTCCTCAATAGCGACTGCCCCGATGACCTTCGTGTCCGTCATGCCACTAGTGTCTTTCAAAAACGGGCACTCACGTGGTGGAATGGGGAAAAGAGAACTAGAGGCATGGAAACAGCAATGGCCTTACCATGGGATGAGGTTAAGAGGCTAATGACCGAAGAGTTCTGTCCTCGAAACGAAGTAAGTTAGTTGGAAGCTGAGTTTTGGGATCTTACCCAAGACAGTGGTGAAAGTCCGGCATATACAACCCGGTTTCATGAACTGAGTCTCCTTGTGCCCCACATGGTCACACCCTTATCCCGTTGCATTGAAAAGTACATCGGTGGACTACCCAGGCAGATTCAGGATACTGTCTTAGGGAGGAATCCCGCCACACTCGAAGATGCTATCCGATTATCTGCCACTTTGACCGACAACCATGTGAAGGCAGGTACCTTGACTAGAAAAGGCAGTAAGAACGCACCCAACACCACAACACCTCCTGTACACATCAAGGAAGCCAAAACTGAACCCTACCACAATAACAGAAAAAGAAAGGCTAGAAATTTTACTGTGGTCACTCCTGCTATGCCTGTTAACCAAGTTACTCCCATGGCTCAAGCACAAGTCAAGAAGCCATATGTGGGGACCTACCCGCTCTGTGCCACATGCCATTATCACCATCCCCAAACCATTCCATGTCGCCTCTGCACTCACTGTGGGAAGTATGGCCATACAGTCAATGTTTGTAGAGCTAAAGCACTGGCAGGCCAAGCCAACCCACCAACCCGAACCAATCAACAAGTGACTAATCAAGGTGTTCCCGCCATAGCAAATGGGCGTGCTTGTTATGAATGTGGCAACCCAAATCACTTCCGTGATCAGTGCCCGAAGCTTATCAATGCTAGGCAAGGCGGAGCTCGTGGGCGTGCTTTCAACATAAACGCCAATGAAGCTCAGGCCAATAATGATGTGGTCAACGGTACGTTTCTTATTAATAGTCAATATGCCTCCATTTTATTTGATACCGGTGCAGATAAGAGTTTTGTGTCACATAACTTTGAACCCTTACTAGCTAAAACACGATCCAAATTAGAGAAAACCTTCACCGTAGAAGTAGCAAATGGTGACTCGCTTACAATTGACTCCATTATTCATGACTGCTCTCTAGAACTCAATGATCATACATTTCCAATCAACCTCGTACCAATGCCACTGGGAAGTTTTGACATAATCATATGCATGGATTAGCTGTCAAATCACCATGCTGAAGTCATCTGTTTTGAGAACTGCATCCGGATACCTTTACCGTCGGGAGAAACGTTAAGAGTCTTTGGTAAAAAGCCTTGCAAAGGAATCAAGCTGATGTCATGCAATACTGCTCAAAAGTACTTACGAAAGAAGTACGTGGCCTTCTTAGCTCATGTTGTTCAAAAGGATGTCAAAGAGAAGAGTATTCAAGACATCCCCGTCATCCGGGATTTTCCCGAAGTATTCCCCGAAGACTTATTCGGCCTTCCATCCGTCCGACAAGTAGAATTTCGCATTGATCTTGTGCCCGGAGCTAACCCCGTAGCTAGAGCTCCATATCGTCTTGCACCTTTCGAAATGCAAGAACTTGCAAGCCAACTCCAAGAGCTCTCCGAAAAGGGCTTCATCCGTCCAAGTCATTCACCGTGGGGTGCACCTGTCTTATTCGTCAAGAAGAAGGATGGATCATTCCGCATGTGTATTGACTACCGAGAACTCAACAAGCTTACCATCAAGAACCGTTATCCATTGCCTAGGATTGATGATCTCTTTGATCAACTTCAAGGCTCTACTTGCTTCTCAAAGATTGATCTTCGATCTGGTTATCATCAACTCCGTGTGCAAGAGGAAGATATTCCAAAGACTGCCTTCCGAACAAGATATGGTCACTACGAGTTCAAGGTTATGCCTTTTGGGTTAACCAATGCACCCGCGGTTTTCATGGACCTCATGAATAGTGTGTGCAAACCGTATCTTGACAAATTTGTGATCGTCTTCATTGACGATATCTTAATCTACTCCAAGACTAAAGCCGATCATGAGCAACACATTAGGTTGGTTTTGGATCTATTGAGGAAAGAGCAACTATATGCCAAGTTCTCCAAATGTGAATTTTGGCTAAACGAGGTTCAATTCCTAGGTCATATCATCAATGAAAAGGGTATCCATGTTGACCTTGCTAATATCGAAGCTGTTAAGAATTGGAATACCCCTAAGACCCTCACCGAAGTTCGTTCATTCCTTGGCCTTGTGGGATATTATCGTCGTTTCATCTCTAATTTATCTAAGATTGCTGTCCCCCTCACTGCTTTGACACACAAGGGTAAACCTTATGAATGGGGACCAAAGCAAGAAGAAGCTTTCCAAACTCTCAAGCAAAAGTTGTGGAATACTCCTATACTGACTCTCCCTAATGGGAATGATGATCTAGTTGTCTATTGTGACGCCTCCAACCAAGGTCTTGGTTGTGTTCTCATGAAACGAGGCAAGGTGATCGCTTATGCATCAAGGAAACTTAAGATTCATGAGAAGAATTATACGACGCACGATCTCGAGTTGGGTGCGGTCGTATTCGCATTGAAGATTTGGAGACATTACCTCTATGGCACAAAATGTGTGGTGTTCACCGACCACAAAAGCCTCCAGCATATCTTCAACCAAAAAGAACTCAATATGAGGCAACGACGTTGGGTTGAACTCCTTAACGACTATGACTGCGAGATTCGATACCATCCCGGCAAAGCGAATGTTGTAGCCGATGCTTTGAGTCGTAAGGACCATGTAATGCTTCATTGTGTCTGAATTCAAACCGACATTCAGAATCGTATCCTAGAAGCTTAACACGTCTCAGTCACCGAGGGTAACATGTACGAGGAAATGTCGTGTGGTGTTGAACTCCAACTTGAATCTAAACCCAATGGCTTGCTTTACTATTTGAACCGTATTTGGGTCCCTGATCGCGATGATCTCCGTGTATTTCTCATGAAAGAGGCTCACAAGACTCGTTATTCTATTCATCCTGGTGCAGATAAAATGTACCAAGACCTTCCCCACAATACTGGTAGCCCGGTATGAAGAAAGACATTGCTCTCTATGTTGCCAAATGCCTAACTTGCTCCAAAGTCAAAGCCGAGCACCAACGTCCTTCCAGTTTGCTTGAACAACCGAAAATTCCCGTATGGAAATGGGAGAATTTAGCTATGGACTTCATTACCAAACTCCCTCGCACCTCAAGTGGTTATGATAGCATTTGGGTGATCATTGACCGCCTCACTAAATATGCTCATTTCTTGCCTATACGTGAAGACTATCGGGTTGAGAAATTGGCCCGAATATACATTGACGAAATTGTGAGACGTCACGGTGTTCCTTTAAACATAATTTCCGATAGAGATGCTCGTTTCACCTCCCGTTTCTGGCAATCCCTCCAAACTGCTCTTGGCACACGACTGGATTTGAGCACGGCTTACCATCCCCAAACTGATGGTCAGACTGAACGAACAATCCAGACTCTGGAGGATATGCTTAGGACTTATGTAATTGATTTTGGTGGCAGTTGGGATTCACATCTATCCCTAACTGAGTTCTCTTACAACAATAGCTACCACTCAAGTATCGATATGGCTCCATTTGAAGCTCTCTATGGTCGTAAGTGTCGTTCTCCTATCTGCTGGAACGAGATTGGTGAAGCACAAATCACCGGTCCCGAGTTAATTCAAGAAACATCCGATAAGATTCTTCAAATCCGTGACAACATTCGAGTAGCGAGGAGTCGGCAAAAGAGTTATGCCGACAAACGTTGAAAACCCTTGGAATTCCAAGTCGATGACCTTGTTCTTCTAAAGGGCGTAATCCGTTTTGGAAGGAAAGGCAAGTTAACACCTCGCTATGTGGGTCCATTCAAGATCCTTAAAAGGATTGAGAAAGTGGCTTACGAACTCGAGTTACCTCCATCACTTGGCAATGTGCACCCTACATTTCATGTGTCCAATCTAAAGAAATGTCTTGCTGATGAGAACCTCCATATACCTCTTGACGATGTGCGCACTGACGAAACGATGCACTTTGTTGAGAGACCGGTGAAGATCATGGATCGTGAGATCAAGCAACTCAAGCAAAGCTGTATCCCTATTGTCAAAGTTCATTGGGAATCTAAACGTGGACCCGAGTTTACTTGGGAACGCGAGGACCAAATGAAGCTCAAGTACCCGCACCTCTTTGCTGATTCAGTCGCCTCAACTAGCTAAATTTCGGGACGAAATTCCCTCAACATGGGGATACTATAACATTTCGGATTTTTACTATCTTATTGTCAGTTCAATGTAACTCATTTCAAATCCGATTCTAGTACAATGTGTTATTTCAATCGTGAAACCACCTAAACCCTAAAATTTCCATACAAACTCACGAGATTTACATAATTCAAATCCTATATATATATATATATACAAATGGCTAAAAGTATATATATTTGGCACATATATAATTATATGAGATAATCAAAATAAACTAAATTTTTATAAAAACAAATTGTCTTGAACCCCATCTTCCAATTTGAACCTTTGGACTAAATTTTGACTATATCCATGAATTTTGACTTATCAAAGTCAAACAAGCCCACGTTCATGCATTTCAACACTCGAATTCGACCGACCCGGATTGTTGTGGGTTTTCCAGAGGTGCTAAGTCAAATTCCGGACCTATCACGACCCGATAATCATACCAATCTATCACAAATCGCGGCTTAATTCGAAATTTAAATTCGTTTGAGTATTCTGAGTCAAACGAGGCTAAATCCGGTTACAATCAAGAAATTTAAACGCGTTCGAATACCGGAAATCATGCACTGACTGATCTCGGATGTATCAGACCTCAAACACGACTCGATTAATCCAAAATCAAACCGTATATCACGTATTTTAATCCCGAAAGCCGTGGCTTCCGAATCGTAACCAAATCGGGAGATTTGAACGAATTTAATTAAGTCAAACCACTCATTCACCTTCGTGAACTATCACACAAACACTCTCGGCCCTCAGCCGATTCGCAATTCACCTCTAGAACTCCGGCTAGCACCAAGATCATCACGCTCTAAAGCCAAGCCGAACGCCCTCTATTCTCAACCATTTCAGGTACGGTTTAGAGTTTTAGATTCGTCGTTCCTTTCCGATCGAAAACCCTCTGTCAATTCCAATTGACAGAGGGAATCGATCTCAATTGAATCTGGACTTGAACGATCTGCGATTTGGGATTTTGGTTTTGTTCTAATATGCATATTTAAGATTTTCGATTTCCTTATAGACCAGCGAAACCACCTGGTCCGGCCGGTAAGTCACTGCGCCGCCGAACCAGGTGGCGTGGGATCGAAACCCATACTCAACGGGTTTTTTTGGGTGTTCATTAAACCCAAACCGGCTCCTATTCGAATACATGTTATTACAATATCGAACCGGATCTGTGTCAAGGATTTGGTCCCTGGTCCAGTGGTTGGGCGCTTGCATTCATACAGAACAGACCCGGGTTCGAACCCCAGGCCTGTTTAATTTTTAAAAACCATTTTTAAAGCTCCAAAAATTTTATAAAAAATATTTTATAAAACCTCACATTATTTTGAACAGAATTCAACCCGATTTACAATTTTTGCATAAAATCTCTATTTTTATAAATTTAATTCTAAATTTCTCAATTTAAATTATATTATTGTTTTAAATAAGTTATCCATTTAATGTATAAATTTGGTGACAAAATTTTATAAATACTTTAACAAGGTTTTATAAAACTTAAGTTATAAGTTTAAAACTAATATAACAATGCCTAAATATATGTAGTTTTATATGCTTAAATAATACATGTAAATTTTTAACTAAAAATTATTTTAGCATATTCATTTCAAATGATAAATAAATAAATAAATTTGTTTACTATTTTAGTAAATTACATTTACAAAGACACTTAGAATTTAAATTATATTTAAGGTTTATTTTATGAACCAATATTTTTATAAATAAATAAATAAAGTAAAAATTATTTATTTAATTTATAAATATAATTTCTACACTATTTTTCTAACTAAATAACAATTATTTGAATTATTTAGTTATTCAAACCTAAACCCCAATTAAAAAATTTTAAAACTATTCATTTCAAATCTTTCATTTTATACAAAACTAATTCAAGAACAAACCACAGTTTCCTACACTCCTGTACATACTACCACTCTTTGTACACACACTCGATTAAATACGAGACTTAGACCTACACTATCGTACACATTATTAATTTGATATATATTACACACTAGGTTAACGTGGTGAATTACAAGAATCATTTTACTACCTAGTCTAGCGTGCTAACTGCACCCTTGATCCAGGTGAGTATTACATAGCCCCTTTTACTCTTTTATATTTTTGGGGTGAAACATGAACGCTATAGACATAACTATTTACACTTACACAAACTACACAAAACACAAATCCTATTTACATTCTTGTGTGCAAAATTTGAGCTTTATGTTTGAGTGCTATACGTGTTGACAATTTGTGTGCAATTTCATGTGCAATCATTAACGATATAAGCCGACGGTTAACAATGATAGATCTATTGAGTCTGACAAACCCACCCAGATTGGGGTGATTGTTACCGACAACACAATTTTTGCATGCTAGTTACAAAGGTTTGATTGTACTTTGGTTACACATTAGTTACTCCCCATAAATGCCTTATTTATTCATGATATGTAAGGATTTGGTCTTTCGCATTTATATACTATCTATATACAAACCTGTGTATGCTCACCAACTTTTTAGTTGACATTATTTTATTCATGTTTCAGGTGATAATGTGTGAGTTTGATCAAGACATGCACACATAGGCTTTGGACTTAGTTAAATTTAAATAAAGGATGTTATGTATTTCATTCACGTACTTGTTTTAAATTTGATTGTGTTTTGGTTGTTTGAAATGAAATTTGATGATTTAAAATATTGTAATCTAGTCAACCTTGTGCTCATGAACAGTCTACATGTCCTGCCCCGACGTATTCCGCCGTCGGTTGGGGTGTGACAGATTGGTATCAGAGCCTTGGTTATAGGGAACTAGGTTATTAGACACTCTTGACCTAGACTATAACTTTAGGACACCCACTTATGTCATGCTTCATGATTATGTGATATATGCTACATGCTATGTGTTACATGCTTACTATGTTAGTTATTATTTCATTTGATGCTTTACTTGTTAAAAATACATGACTTAATAAACTATAATTAAATAATAAATTAAATAAACAATATCCCTACCCATACCTTAAGCCTCATAACCTTCTTACCTGTTTCTCTGTCATCACCGTCATAGAATGAGGAAACTTCATGGATTTAAATCTATAAAATTTCTTTATTTCTTCGTTAAGGTTTTAAACTTTGTTAATTATTAGAGGACACGTGCAATCTGGAAGGGTGACAACTGTATTATGGGTTTTCTATCTAGGAAAGCATTTCGTATAAATCCCAATCAACCGAGGGTCCCGTATGCTTTCCTGGGAATTCCCGGGATGAGTGTTTACTTATAGGCTAAAGCACGTCTCCTTGAAAGTTATATAAGTTTAATTAACCTTAATGTGTCATAGTATTCAAGTGATTATGTCACTATTTGAGTACAATCCAAACTATGATTAATCATTTTAATTATTTTCTTATCCTTTTAAATTCAAGCAACTCTCACAAGTTCTCATATTATTTCTTGTCTTGTGAAATCTGTAGAATGCCTCCCCGTCGTGCTACCGTGGCCAACAACAACACTGATATTGCTGCTATCCTTGCACAACTTGTAACTCAACTCACTCAAGTCAATGGTGCCACAAACGGTAACCATGGAACTAATGGTGGTGGTGGTGCCAACCCACCGCAATGTACCTTAAAGCACTTCAATTCATGTAACCCTCTCAAGTTCTATGGTACCGAAGGAGCTACGGGACTCCTTCAATGGTTTGAAAGTATTGAGGACACCTTCCTCAATAGCGACTGCCCCGATGACCTTCGTGTCCGTCATGCCACTAGTGTCTTTCAAAAACGGGCACTCACGTGGTGGAATGGGGAAAAGAGAACTAGAGGCATGGAAACAGCAATGGCCTTACCATGGGATGAGGTTAAGAGGCTAATGACCGAAGAGTTCTGTCCTCGGAACGAAGTAAGGAAGTTAGAAGCTGAGTTTTGGGATCTTACCCAAGACAGTGGTGAAAGTCCGGCATATACAACCCGGTTTCATGAACTGAGTCTCCTTGTACCCCACATGGTCACACCCTTATCCCGTTGCATTGAAAAGCACATCGGTGGACTACCCAGGCAGATACAGGATACTGTCTTAGGGAGGAATCCCGCCACACTCGAAGATGCTATCCGATTATCTGCCACTTTGACCGACAACCATGTGAAGGCAGGTACCTTGACTAGAAAAGGCAGTAAGAACGCACCCAACACCACAACACCTCCTGTACACATCAAGGAAGCCAAAACTGAACCCTACCACAATAACAGAAAAAGAAAGGCTAGAAATTTTACTGTGGTCACTCCTGCTATGCCTGTTAACCAAGTTACTCCCATGGCTCAAGCACCAGTCAGTATGGCCATACGGTCAATGTTTGTAGAGCCAAAGCACTGGCAGGCCAAGCCAACCCACCAACCCGAACCAATCAACAAGTGACTAATTAAGGTGTTCCCGCCATAGAAAATGGGCGTGCTTGTTATGAATGTGGCAACCCAAATCACTTCCGTGATCAGTGCCCGAAGCTTATCAATGCTAGGCAAGGCGGAGCTCGTGGGCGTGCTTTCAACATAAACGCCAATGAAGCTCAGGCCAATAATGATGTGGTCAACGGTACGTTCCTTATTAATAGTCAATATGCCTCCATTTTATTTGATACCGGTGCAGATAAGAGTTTTGTGTCACATAACTTTGAACCCTTACTAGCTAAAACACGATCCAAATTAGAGAAAACCTTCACCGTAGAAGTAGCAAATGGTGACTCGCTTACAATTGACTCCATTATTCATGACTGCTCTCTAGAACTCAATGATCATACATTTCCAATCAACCTCGTACCAATGCCACTGGGAAGTTTTGACATCATCATATGCATGGATTAGCTGTCGAATCACCATGCTGAAGTCATCTGTTTTGAGAACTGCATCCGGATACCTTTACCGTCGGGAGAAACGTTAAGAGTCTTTGGTAAAAAGCCTTGCAAAGGAATCAAGCTGATGTCATGCACTACTGCTCAAAAGTACTTACGAAAGAAGTACGTGGCCTTCTTAGCTCATGTTGTTCAAAAGGATGTCAAAGAGAAGAGTATTCAAGACATCCCCGTCATCCGGGATTTTTCCGAAGTATTCCCCGAAGACTTATCCGGCCTTCCACCCGTACGACAAGTAGAATTTCGCATTGATCTTGTGCCCGGAGCTAACCCCGTAGCTAGAGCTCCATATCGTCTTGCACCTTCCGAAATGCAAGAACTTGCAAGCCAACTCCAAGAGCTCTCCGACAAGGGCTTCATCCGTCCAAGTCATTCACTGTGGGGTGCACCTGTCTTATTCGTCAAGAAGAAGGATGGATCATTCCGCATGTGTATTGACTACCGAGAACTCAACAAGCTTACCATCAAGCTTATCCCCTTCTGTTGGGAGATTGGGTCAGGTGTTGTGCCATGTGCCAAGGGACCAATACCCCTAGCTTCAAGCTCCATGCTTGCTAGTTCCTTTAACCCATTGTGACACGTCTTCTTTCCCTGTTGGGAATTCATGCGCGTATTGTAGCTCTCATTTAAGATGATCTTTATCTGCTTCTTTGGAGTGTGAAGGAATTCCATTGACACATCGCTTCATTTTTGCTTGACACGCTTCATATCAGTCTTGTGTGACACCTTTTGGGGCTTAGCGAGTTGCATCTTTGGCGTCTTGAATCCTATTGATCGTGCATATAATAATGGACAATCCGTCTATCTTTGTTGGCCTTGAGAGTCGCATGAGTGAAGGCATTTTTCTCTTAACGTACTCCATTTCCTCTTTTCTTTTTGTTGGAGTCATGCAATGTCTTTCAAGCAGGAGTTACTTATACGTATGCAACCAGACCTGCAAACTTAGTTTCCAAAGCCTCCTTTAGTCCTTCGACCTTTTGCATGAAATCTGCAACGTCATGAAGTTGATGGTGTGTCATTTCTTCTTTGGTGGTGTTATAGTAAAAATCCTCAACAAACTCAAATACACGACCGCTGAAACTGTCGGCCTTAGTCATTTATTTTGCTTTGTGAGCATGTGTGTGCTTGTTGAGTTCTCGGTAGTCATCGGAAGGAGAGAGGGGCCTGAAGGAAGGGAAGTCATCGGAAGGAACTCAAAAGACTCCGAAGGGGATAAGCAAAGGGGATAAGACCAAGGCAAGCAAGTCCTACAAAAGGTTTATCTCACACTAAAATATCTCATACAGAGAGCATTTAATACACGGGCAAGCATAATCTTGAATTCAAAGGCTTCTCAAAGGCTAGCAACATTGATCTTGAAGGCAATAAGGTGAAAAGTAAAGTGAAAAGGGCTAGGCAAGTTCTTCATTGAAAGATGAGGTATTGCAAGTTCAACACTCCTAAAATACTTTAGCAGCATTAAACCGGAGGGCAAATAGAGCATGGCGCTATTGCCTACACGTGCGTCAAAAGACTAACGGTTATGACACACCAAGGTTGCCAGAAGAAAACAAATGCATCACTTAGATGTTCGGCTCTGGCTATGACCGGACATCTCTGTGATGCATATATCATTACCTACCAAAGGCATAAATGGTACAATCAATTACATGCCTTTATATTGCGTATCTTATTTGATTAACGATTTACAGTAAGTTAAATATTGCTAATGTGATTTAGCAACATTGAACCGGGGGGCTAACATGGTTTATGACCACTAGCGTTCAACCCTTCATGAAAGTGTTTGGATCCTCAGGGGAGGGCCGAACGTACCCCTTAGGTGGAAGAAGAAATTATTCACTACACATTAAAGCCCTTAGATATTTTATTTCCTAAGTGCAAGGACTACTAACAGTGTTTTGCAGGATCAATGGTTCATTATAAAAGTGTCCTACAAAAGAGCCTCATAATCCTGGTGGATAAAAATTCCCATCTCACCAGATGGAGAAGACAACTCCCATCCTGAAGGATGGTGGAGCATTATAAAATCCTATCTCATAAGATAGTGGATGAAAATTCCATCTCACTAGATGGAGAAGACAACTCCCATCCTGAAGGATGGTGGAGCATTATAAAATCCTATCTCATAAGATAGTGGGTGAAAATTCCATCTCACCAGATGGAGAAGACAACTCCCATCCTGAAGGATGGTGGGACATTATAAAATCCTATCTCATAAGATAGTGGATGAAAATTCCATCTCACCAGATGGAGGAGACAACTCCCATTCCTAAGAATGATAGAGACTTACAAAATACTATCTCACTAGATAGTGGATGAAAACTATCATCTCATAAGATGGCGGAGACAACTCCCATCCCTAAGGATGGCGGAGGCTTATAAAATCCTATCTATTTAGATAGTGGATAAAATTCTCATTTGATAAGACGATGGAGATTATAATTTCCCAAGAAGAAATGAACTAATAACTCCCGTCCGATGAAAAGTCATCTAGAAGGAGCTAAAATGATATTCTCCTTCCAGAAGGAGCTGAAACGATATTCTCCTCACAGAAGGAGCTAAAATGATATTCTCCTTGATATTCTCTTTTTAGAAAGAACTGAAATAATAATCTCCTTCCTGAAAGAGCTGAGATAATATTCTCTTTCTAGGAGGAGTTGAAATAATTTTCTTTCCCAAGAAAGAGCCAAACTTATATTCTCCTTCCAGAGGGACCTGAACTGACATTCTCTTTCCAGAGTGAGCTGAACTTATAATTACCTTCCAGAAGGAACTAAAATGGTATGCCACTTCCAGAAGGAGCGGAAATAATACCCCCTTCATAAACTGAATGGATACCTTCCTTCCAAAAAAACACAAACTAATATGGAGACTTGAACCAATACTTTCCTTCAAGAAGGACTTTACTTGATATTTTCTTTCCAGAGAAGGAGAAGGGTCTACCAGAAGAACCTGAACTGATATTTTTGATCTAAAAAGGCATCTACTATGGGTCTCAGCTTACCAGTCCCGCTACGGAATAACAGGAGCTCGTCTTAAAATTCGCAACTCATTTATCCTTCCCAAATGAGGATAGGCCCCCTTTTAAAAGGCTTTCACTTATTTTACTAGTTTAATACTACAAGACTTTACATATTAAACCGGGGGGCTAGATGGTATGACTGTATTAACATCATCAAGGCAATAGTTGATTATCGGAGGTTACCGAGTAGGATGCATGATGCATCGGGGCACAAGGAATGTTATCTACCGATCACATATTTGATCAAGACTTTCCGGATGGCCATAAATATTGGTCAACAAAGAAATTATCCACCAGCACGTGTATATACTACCAACTAAAAGAACTTTGAAGAAAGCAAGGCGCCGCCTACCATGTCAAAGGTTTGTAACTATGAGACCTTTTAATAAAAAGATAGCGGGCTATATGTCACCTCACGGACTTAGAAGAAGAGGTAACCGAATTCATATATTCGGAGGAGGTAAACTCACCCCTCCCTCTATTGACTTATATACATAATTATTTCTACACAAAAAATATTGTTCGTTGCACATATGGATGGTCCTCAAGCATTACCTTGGTCAGATCTGCCTTATCCACCTTCTAGTCAAAGGTGATACAGGGACTCACAGGTTGTGTGAAAGGCCCCACATATCCTATCATTACGACCAGGGTTCTTCAAGCATTACCTAGGTCAGATCCACCTTGTCCACCCTCTGTTTAAAGGTGACACAGAGACTCGTAGGTGTTCTGAAAGGCCCCATGTGCACTCTCACGATGAAGAAAAAAGAAAAAGATGGTTTGGATATTCCATGGCAAAAGTAGGAAACCTAAAAACGTCTAAATCAAGAGACATCAAAACAATGGTCCATCCAGGACAAAAACATAGATCAAGCTCATGTAGACGACATGTTACTCCACCTATACAGGCCATCACATTGCGGAAAAAGGTTGTTAATGGTTGTAGGACAACTCGACAACATTGATAAATTTAGAGGACTTAGTAATACATCCCCATACGGCACCCGACAACTAGACTAATGAGTCTAACACCATGCAGCTTACACTACATAGCTACCCCCCTCAGTGGCCCAACGGCGAGGCTTGAATAACGAGAGTAAAAACATAACTAGAACTTGATATAGCATGGACAGGTTGAATCCTTTATCCTTATTATAAATAACAAGCACAAAGGACTAGGGGACTTGTAGGAGCTACCCCCTTCAATGAACCAATGGTGAAGCCCAAATAGCAGGAACAGGCCCAAGGTGGACAAACCCATTCTGGAAAGGCCCATTATGGGAAAGGCCCAACACTTTATCCATAAATAGGGATACATCCCTCTCATTTCAACAGGTTTTTCTCCACCTTCATACACTAGACTCCCTTCTCTCTCATTATCTCTCTCTCTGATATGTAGAAAAACACATATATGTATATCTTGATGATGATACTGACTTGAGCGTCGGAGTGCCCTCGGGGGCAAACCCCCTGCCCCCTCTAACGAGCGTTTTATGTGGATGTAGCCCTGATCAAGACTCGAGGAGATGCCGGAGCTGATCCTGTGTAGTCAGATAGGAACCCTTGTCCCCCGCAACAAGACAGATGGCAAGACGTGCTGTAGGAACTCTTCCGGGGATACTAGAAAAGAGCAGCTACTACCCATTACCCCTCAGTGTGAATATCGGCTGCTACATATATATATATATATATTTATTTATATATATATATATTTATATTCCAACTAGATGAAAAATCCCATTTTCACTAATTTACCGTTAAGTCAAACTATGCTCGTATTTTACTAAGTTTTCACTAATCAATTTTTATGATTTTGTAAAGTCGTCGGTTTATATATTTTTAACCCCAAATATATAAATATATGTATACGTGTCTATTTTAACCATATTTGTTTTTAGAGAAATCTATTTTAATATAGCCAACTAAAGTTCTTGCCTAACTTTTATAAATCTAGATCTTTATATGCACCATTTATGTCCAAATTAACGTTTCTAGTCTAAGATTGAGTTTATATTAAAATTTTATAGTCCAAATTCGTCCAAACAAATATGGAACTTAGATCCACTAGTCCAATCCGTCCATATACACAACCGGGTCGTATTTAGTTAGATCCATTTTATACATGTTAAATTTAGGGTTTTTAATATGTTTTAAACATTATGATCCAAAATCAACATGCATCTTCTACTAAAATATATAAAACCATACATGACATCTACAAATATATTTATGTTTTTAACAAAAAAAACTTGATCTTTAACAACATGAACTAGAAATAATCAACAAACTTTATTTTTTGGATCTTTTCTTTATAAAGAAACATGTATATTTTTATACCTAAATTTTATATAATCTCTTTATACATTTCTTGAAGTATGACAAGCATTTTTAAAAAGATTTATTAGTTTAAAACCATAGATCCACAACTTTTATAACTTTTTAAAAATTCTTTATTGTTAGTTTTTCTTTTAAACGAAATACATACTTTTTAAAGAGTTTATTTTTATATAAAAAGTTTTTATATAAATTCTTAACTAGTGAAACTATACATTTTTAAAGAAAACCTTGTTAAATATTTGGATCCATAATTTTAAACTACATTATAGACTATCTTTTTGGGTGTAGCACTTTATACATGAACTATATGTCATGTATCTTGAATTTTAAGTAAAAAGATGGAGTTTCAATCTTACAAACAAGAAGGAAAATGAGGCTAGATGATGTAGAAGGAAGTTCCAAGCTCTAGATCATGTTACACCATCTTGAAAGTGTCACACCCCGCCAAGGCGGAAACGCGAGGCACGACGTTCACTGGTTTCCAAAGCATATGATTACCGCAAACACATACATGATAAATGGATACATAAATGAGTTTAAAGTTTTACATTACAAAATGTAAAATGAGTTTACAAAACATTAAGATTTCACAAATATGACTCAATTCGATGAGTTATACAAGGGAAATCCTCCTTGAGTAGTATCCATCGTGCATGCATGTAATCTACATTGCTAACCTTGAAATCACGTTCAGTTACCTGAAAAACATACTTAAAATCGTCAACACGAGGTTGGTGAGTTCACAGGTTTAATCAAATAGTTCTTTGCAAAATTTCATTGTTCGTAAATAGTTTCAGTTGTATGTGATAAACAGAATAAGAATTGTTGACCCATTTGTAAACTAGCTAGGAATACAAATAATATGTTCATACATGAGGCGTAACCAAACCATGACAATTGTACACGCCCCTAATTTCGTTATCCGGTTCTATGCGGCCATAAATCCTCCAGATTGTGGTTAGCGCGACTAACCATGACCGGGAGACGTCACTCTCCATAGTACTATTCATAGGACCCTAGGCTACAGTTAATGGTTACTACGTTGTTCCAGGGGACTTTTCCGGCCTCAAATTGTTGTTCTCATCTCATGTAAACATACAAGTCGTGTCTTATTCTCTTGTTATCCCATAAAATAATTGTAAGTATGTTTTTCCCCCAAATATTGAAAATAGTAAAAAGGGGCCGTGAAACTCACCTTGAGTTTGTGTATATACTTGTGATAAAACTTGTTGTAGTCAACCTTGACTATTCGTACCCTAGATACCAAGGGTAAATTGTTGTTAAGACCAACGTCTTAATTGTAAATTGTTCACCGACCTTATAAATCTGATTGTGTTTGTTTAAATATCGTTTTAGTTTTCCAACACATGTTTTGTTATAAAGTAGTTTTGAGTTACTGCCCAACTGGGACTGTTGTACAGGTGTCGAAACTTCTTAGTTTCGATTGGGTATATGTGTGTCGAAACTACTTAGTTTCGATGGAGTGGTCAGGAGTCGAAACAACCTAGTTTCGATTGAGAAAAGGGTATCGAAACTACCTAGTTTCGATTGAGTATTTGCTATCGAAACTACCTAGTTTCGATTGAGAAAAGGTATCGAAACTACCTAGTTTCGATTGAGTATTTGCTATCGAAACTACCTAGTTTCGATTGAGTAAAAGACATCAAAACTCCTAGTTTCGATGGATCAACAGGTATCGAAACTCCTAGTTTCGATTGAGTTAACTGGTATCGAAACTCCTAGTTTCGATTACTGGACTTCTGTTTGACAGAATCAGTCCTGCATATTTTTATGTTTTAAACTTGAATTCGACACACTCTTCTTGTTATCTTTCTTGCGTTTAAACATTTTGTACGTTTAGCTACGGTTTTGAAGAACATAATATGAAAAATATCGAGTTTTTACCTTAAAAACAGGAATGAAATTGATGAGAGAAAACAGAGAAAAGTCTTGAATCTTCTGCAGAAACACTTGAAATTCTTCTTAAAACAGCAAATTATGGTGAATTTCGCCTTGAAACTGGACTTCGAAATGAAGAGAATTGGAATGTTTGCCGTATGAAAATGAGAGATAAATGGGAATTGTGAGAAAAATGATTGAAAGGAGTATGGTTATGTTCTGAGTTTTTTCACAAGTGGGAGTATGGGTTAATTTGAAAATATGTGAGATTGGGGATGGTTTCCTCTGCCCTTCGACCGAGAAGTCAAATAAGTGGGTTTGAGGTTAAAATAAATCAAACCATTTAATTTAAGTGTAACTTAATATCGATTAGAGTTTCAAAAGGGGGTAGTTTAATTTGGTTTATTTTCTCACGGTATTATAAATTTAACAAGTTTATGGCTCGTTAAAGAAAAACATTGAAATCTTGGATTGTATAATCCGTTGAGGTGATTATTTGTAGGTATAAACACCTAAAAGTGACGCTACCCAATAGCGTTTTCGAAAGAGTTTGTTAGTTTACTTTTACGTATACTATATGATTTATTCTAAAAATAAGTTATTGACCAACGAAACGTATACGCTTGGATATTTAATTTATCCACTATTGTTCGTCTTAGTCGGTTTGTACTGGTACTTGCACCGGTAATTCCTAGAATTACCCAAGTATAAATTGAGACCATGTACGATCTTTGCTAGACTCTAAAGTCCTTGTTTGTGAAATTAAATAAATCACAAAAGTAATTATAATGTAAACTCGTTTATTGTAATGTAAACTTGTTCATAATGTATACGGATATTGACCTGAAATGTCGGGTTGTCACATTCTCCCCATGTTAACAGAATTTCGTCCCGAAATTCAATTTGTGTCATCTTGAACTGGTGTATCCTTAAACAAGGATGGGTATTTTGTTTTCATTTGGTCCTCTCGTTCCCATGTATACTCAGGACCACGTTTTGAGTTCCAACGTACTTTAACCAGTTTGATCCGACTACGTCTCAGCTTTTGAACCTTCCAATCTGATATCTCAATTGGTTGCTCGATGAAATGAAGTTTATCGTCAATATGAATCTCGTCAGACGGTATAATTAGTGTCTCGTCTGATAAACACTTCTTGAGGTTTGATACATGAAACGTGTCATGTATATTGTTTAGTTCTTGTGGTAGCTTGAGTTTGTAAGCTACAGGGCCAACCCTAGCCAGTATTTCGAACGGACCAACGTATCTAGGGTTGAGCTTACCACGGTTACCAAACCTTGCAACGCCTTTCCATGGTGAGACTTTTAACATTACTCGGTCACCAATTTGAAATTCTAATGGTTTTCGTCTGTTGTCAGCATAGCTCTTTTGTCTATCTCGGGCCGCTTTCAAACGGTCCTTAATTTTGAAAATCTTATCAGTGGTTTCCTGGACAATCTCAGGGCCTGTCAAATGTTTTTCACCAATTTCCGCCCAACATAACGGTGAGCGGCATTTACGACCATATAAAGCTTCAAACGGAGCTGCCTTAATGCTCGTATGGTAGCTGTTATTGTAGGAAAACTCAGCTAATGGTAAATGAGTATCCCAATTTCCTCCGAAATCCATTACACATGCACGGAGCATATCTTCTAATGTTTGAATGGTCCTTTCGCTTTGACCATCTGTTTGTGGGTGATATGCCGTGCTCATGTCAAGACGTGTGCCCATGGCTTCTTGTAATGATTTCCAGATTCTAGACACAAATCTGCTATCTCTATCCGATATAATAGAAATTGGCACTCCATGCCTAGCCACAATTTCCTTGATATAAAGCTTTGCAAGTTTCTCGGTTTTGTCAGTTTCTTTCATTGGCAGAAAGTGAGCAGATTTTGTTAATCGGTCGACAATAACCCATATGGTATCATAACCACTGGAAGTCCTGGGTAATTTTGTGATGAAATCCATAGAAATTTGTTCCCATTTCCATTGGGGAATTTCAGGTTGCTGTAGTAAACCAGACGGTTTCTGATGTTCGGCTTTTACTTTTGAGCACGTTAGGCATTTACTGACATATGTGGCAATATCTCCTTTCATATTGGGCCACCAATATAATTCTTTTAGATCCTTATACATCTTATCTGAACCTGGGTGAATGGAGTACCTGGACTTGTGGGCTTCGTCCATAACTAGCTCCCGTAAGTTACCAAAACGTGTCACCCAAATTCTATTCATGAAGTATAAAGTGTCATCTGACTTAGACTCCAATTGCTTTATCATTCCTCGTAAAGCTTCATTCTGAATGTTTTCTTCTTTGATTGCCTCATGTTGTGCCATCCGAATTTGAGTAGTAAGATTCGTATGAATTGTCAATCCTAAGGCACGAACACGAAGAGTTTTAACTCGTTCTTTGCGACTTAAAGCGTCCGCTACGACATTGGCTTTCCCGGGATGGTACTTGATATCACAATCATAATCGTTTAGTAGTTCTACCCAACGACGTTGTCTCATGTTAAGTTCCTTTTGATCAAAGATATGCTGGAGACTCTTGTGATCAGTAAAGATAGTACATCTTGTACCGTAAAGGTAATGTCTCCAAATTTTGAGCGCAAACACAACTGCACCCAATTCCAAGTCGTGGGTCGTATAATTCTTTTCGTGCACTTTTAGTTGTCGTGAGGCATATGCGATGACTTTGTCTCTTTGCATTAACACACAACCCAGTCCTTGGTGTGATGCATCGTAGTATACGACAAAATTGTCGATTCCCTCAGGAAGGGATAGAATTGGTGCACTACACAGCTTCTGCTTTAGTATTTGAAAAGCTGACTCTTGCTTGTCATTCCAATCATACTTATTTTCTTTCTGGGTTAGTTTGGTTAAAGGCAAGGCTATTTTTGAAAAATTCTCGATGAATCGTCTGTAATAACCGGCCAAACCTAAAAATTGACGTACTTCTGTCGGAGTCTTTGGTGCTTCCCAGTTTTTGATCGCTTCAATTTTAGATGGATCAACGTGAATTCCTTCCTTGTTGATGACATGTACAAGAAAATGCACTTCTTGGATCCAAAACTCACACTTAGAGAATTTAGCGTAAAGTTTCTCGTTTCTGAGTAGTTCTAAGATTAATTTAAGATGATGTTCATGATCCTCCTTGGTTCGTGAATATATTAATATGTCATCGATAAACACAATCACGAATTTATCCAAGTATGGTTT
This sequence comes from Smallanthus sonchifolius, assembly GCA_023525975.1. Classification (NCBI taxonomy): domain Eukaryota; kingdom Viridiplantae; phylum Streptophyta; class Magnoliopsida; order Asterales; family Asteraceae; genus Smallanthus; species Smallanthus sonchifolius. The sequence continues at coordinate 83,590,068 of CM042022.1, forward strand.
GCACACGCGGTTCATGAGATCCATGAAGACAGCTGGTGCGTTCGTCAAACCAAATGGCATAACTAGGAACTCGTAGTGACCGTAACGAGTCCTAAATGCTGTCTTTGGTACATCTTCTTCTTGGATTCTTAATTGATGATACCCTGAACGTAGATCAATTTTTGAATAGAAGCTAGAACCTTGTAGTTGATCGAACAAATCGTCTATTCGAGGAAGTGGGTATCGGTTCTTGATTGTAAGCTTGTTTAATTCTCGGTAATCAATACACATCCTAAAGGTTCCATCCTTTTTCTTTACAAATAGGACCGGAGCTCCCCAAGGTGAGAAACTCGGTCTTATGAAACCTTTATCAAGCAACTCTTGTAGTTGATTTGATAATTCTTGCATTTCAGAAGGTGCTAATCGATATGGTGATCGCGCAACCGGGGCGGCTCCTGGTACCAAATCGATTCGAAATTCGACTTGCCTAGGTGGTGGTAAACCAGGTAAGTCTTCAGGAAAAACTTCAGGATATTCCTTAACGATTGGAATATATTCAAGTCGACGTTCCTTGGGTTTCTTTTCGACGACGTGAGCCAGAAACACGCAATAGCCTTTACGTAAACACTTACGAGCTTTCATGCAGTTTATCATCCTTAACGTTACTCCACTCTTCTCACCTTGAATCGAAAGAATTTCTCCGTTTGGGAGTGGGATTTGGACAATTTTCTCAAAACAAACAATCTCGGCATGATTCTTTGACAACCAATCCATGCCAATAACAACGTCAAAGCTTCCTAAATCAACGGGTAACAGATCTATACTAAATGTGTGGTTTTTAAGACATAAGGTACAACCCTGAATGACTTCTTCGGTATTAATTAATTTTCCGTTCGCTAATTCAATTGTATACTTTTGGTCTAGTTTACTGGGCTTAATACCGAGTAGGGACTTAAAGTCATTTGACACAAAACTCAAATCAGCACCCGTATCGAAAAGTATAGAGGCATAGTGATTATTTATCGGGAACGTACCAGTGACAATGTTTGGATCTTGTCGTGCGTCACCAGCCCCCATCACAAATGCTCTTCCACGGGCCTGATTGTCGTTTCGGTTCTTCAACTTTGGACAGTCTTTTCTGAAGTGCTTTGGATCTCCACACTCAAAGCATCCCTGATTCATCCTCCCTGTTCCTGGGTTGCCCTTTCCTGTTACTTGATTTGTCTTATTAGAGTTTGCATTGCTCCAACAGTTATGGGCTAGGTGCCCATACTTTTTACATTTTCCACATTGAGTACACCTTCCACTGTGATGATATCCACACTTGTCACACCTTGGTAGTGTTCCAAGGTATCCATTTTGTTCCACAGTGTTGGCGACAAAGGCTTTCATAGTTTCAGGTCTCTTGTAACTTTGATTCTTGTTTTGGTTAATTGGTTTTCCAAACCATTTCCTCTTTTCCCCAGACTTTCCTTCCTCGGTCTCCTTCTTCTTAAACAAACCATCACGTACAGCATTATCCCTTAGTTTGAAAGCCAGAGTTATGGCGCTCTTGGCATCCATAGGGTTCGATGAAGTCACCAGACTTCGGATTTGAGGTGCGAGACCCCACAAATATCTTTCAACCTTCTTGTATTCTGGGGTAACCATGTGTGGAACCAAGATTGCTAACTCATTGAATCGGTCAGTGTAGCCAGCAACATCATCTCCTGTCATTTGCAAATTCCACATTTCAGATTCGATCTTTTGTAACTCATTTCGAGGACAATATTCCTCGATCATCATGGCCTTCAGGTCTTCCCATGACAACTCATATGCTGTCTGCCTTCCCAAAGTCTTTACTTGTGAATTCCACCAGGTTAAAGCTTTATCAGTGAATGAGCATGTAGAATACTTCACCATGCAGTCAGCGGTGCATTCACTGATATCAATCACTGATTCCATCTTCTCTATCCATCTCATTAGTCCAACTGCACCCTCGGTGCCATTGAAGTTACGGGGTTTGCAAGATAGAAAGGCCTTGTAGGAGCACTTTCTATTTGGAGCATCTGTAGAATTACAAGTCATAAAGTCAATAATTCGGATCATGACCATGTGTTACGGCTTATTTATTCTATTACCTCCGGAACCTCCAGCTGTACCGCTTCCTCCTGCACCTCCTGCACCGGTACCACTGCCGTTTCCTCCTCCACTATTTCGATTCGCCTCATACTGTTGCATGGCAGCAGCTACTCGCTGTGCTATAAGTTGTTCCACATTTGGAGAAATTGTCTCGTTGTTGTCTCCAGTAGTGTTACGGGGTGTGCTACGCTTTGGTGCCATGACGTTCTTTCTAACACATCAATTAAAAAGAAACAACATTATATGACAATAATGATAGCACATGGCATAAGGATACGACAACATCAAAACATAAACCATTATATACATAGTTAAAACATTCATAGTACATTGTTCCCAAAAGAAACGGATACAAAAGTGATGGGTTCTCATGACCTCATCAGTACTAAAGTTTTAAACTACATAATGTACTATGGGCACAACCCGCCCATAATAGGTTTAGAAGAAGAAGTGAGAGTACAATCCAATCATCATGGCAAGTCCTGCCATAACAAAGCTTGCTCTAGCCACAAATTCTGCAGCCAAAGTCCTTTCCTCCAGTGCTTCCACCATGTCTCGGACAGTGACAGTGAACTGCCAGTCCATGTCGGCTCTCAACTCCAGATAGTTAGTGGCATCCTGTATGTTTCGGGTGCGGTCATCTAGAGTCTGAACTCGAGATCCGAGTCCTTGACGAAGTCGCGTGGCTGCATCCCCCTGTGCCCGGGTGTCATCTAGGAGATCATCAAGACGCTCCTCATGCGTACGAACGCGTGCTACTAGTGTAGGCACTGTGAGCTCTATGGCTTCCCCAGTGTGGGGTAGGGGTGTTGGGGAGTTAGAAGACTCTCCAATCTCAAAGGTAGATGGGATGCTCTCCATCTCCCTCCATCGGGCCAAAGTACGTGGCATCCAACGGATAGTTCCCACAGTCGGGTGGTAGCAGGGTCTTTGCCTAGGTGGTTCTTCACCATCCTCCAAGTCTTCTGGGTCATGGGCTGCTAGATTCCTTTTGTGTGGAAGTCGAAACTTCTTCTTAGCACTTTGCACCTTAACTGGTCCTCCGCTTTTCTTTCGGTAGACGATAGGCGGTTTTCCCAAGGCGACTTTAGGTGGTGTGGAGCTACGGGTTTGTACTCGATTTTTGGGATGTGAGGCGGAAAGTTCCTCGTTTGATTCAGTGTCAGAGACGGGATCAGAATGTGAATGTGACGACATGCTTGTGACTACAATATCCATATGACAAAATGACTGGTCATGCAATGCTTATGCTATGAAAACGTTTTAGTGAGTCATTTAGATTATAGACTAGGTTCCAATTTAGATTCCTAGTTCGCTATAATCAATGGCTCTGATACCAAGTTCTGTCACACCCCGCCAAGGCGGAAACGCGAGGCACGACGTTCACTGGTTTCCAAAGCATATGATTACCGCAAACACATACATGATAAATGGATACATAAATGAGTTTAAAGTTTTACATTACAAAATGTAAAATGAGTTTACAAAACATTAAGATTTCACAAATATGACTCAATTCGATGAGTTATACAAGGGAAATCCTCCTTGAGTAGTATCCATCGTGCATGCATGTAATCTACATTGCTAACCTTGAAATCACGTTCAGTTACCTGAAAAACATACTTAAAATCGTCAACACGAGGTTGGTGAGTTCACAGGTTTAATCAAATAGTTCTTTGCAAAATTTCATTGTTCGTAAATAGTTTCAGTTGTATGTGATAAACAGAATAAGAATTGTTGACCCATTTGTAAACTAGCTAGGAATACAAATAATATGTTCATACATGAGGCGTAACCAAACCATGACAATTGTACACGCCCCTAATTTCGTTATCCGGTTCTATGCGGCCATAAATCCTCCAGATTGTGGTTAGCGCGACTAACCATGACCGGGAGACGTCACTCTCCATAGTACTATTCATAGGACCCTAGGCTACAGTTAATGGTTACTACGTTGTTCCAGGGGACTTTTCCGGCCTCAAATTGTTGTTCTCATCTCATGTAAACATACAAGTCGTGTCTTATTCTCTTGTTATCCCATAAAATAATTGTAAGTATGTTTTTCCCCCAAATATTGAAAATAGTAAAAAGGGGCCGTGAAACTCACCTTGAGTTTGTGTATATACTTGTGATAAAACTTGTTGTAGTCAACCTTGACTATTCGTACCCTAGATACCAAGGGTAAATTGTTGTTAAGACCAACGTCTTAATTGTAAATTGTTCACCGACCTTGTAAATCTGATTGTGTTTGTTTAAATATCGTTTTAGTTTTCCAACACATGTTTTGTTATAAAGTAGTTTTGAGTTACTGCCCAACTGGGACTGTTGTACAGGTGTCGAAACTTCTTAGTTTCGATTGGGTATATGTGTGTCGAAACTACTTAGTTTCGATGGAGTGGTCAGGAGTCGAAACAACCTAGTTTCGATTGAGAAAAGGGTATCGAAACTACCTAGTTTCGATTGAGTATTTGCTATCGAAACTACCTAGTTTCGATTGAGAAAAGGTATCGAAACTACCTAGTTTCGATTGAGTATTTGCTATCGAAACTACCTAGTTTCGATTGAGTAAAAGACATCAAAACTCCTAGTTTCGATGGATCAACAGGTATCGAAACTCCTAGTTTCGATTGAGTTAACTGGTATCGAAACTCCTAGTTTCGATTACTGGACTTCTGTTTGACAGAATCAGTCCTGCATATTTTTATGTTTTAAACTTGAATTCGACACACTCTTCTTGTTATCTTTCTTGCGTTTAAACATTTTGTACGTTTAGCTACGGTTTTGAAGAACATAATATGAAAAATATCGAGTTTTTACCTTAAAAACAGGAATGAAATTGATGAGAGAAAACAGAGAAAAGTCTTGAATCTTCTGCAGAAACACTTGAAATTCTTCTTAAAACAGCAAATTATGGTGAATTTCGCCTTGAAACTGGACTTCGAAATGAAGAGAATTGGAATGTTTGCCGTATGAAAATGAGAGATAAATGGGAATTGTGAGAAAAATGATTGAAAGGAGTATGGTTATGTTCTGAGTTTTTTCACAAGTGGGAGTATGGGTTAATTTGAAAATATGTGAGATTGGGGATGGTTTCCTCTGCCCTTCGACCGAGAAGTCAAATAAGTGGGTTTGAGGTTAAAATAAATCAAACCATTTAATTTAAGTGTAACTTAATATCGATTAGAGTTTCAAAAGGGGGTAGTTTAATTTGGTTTATTTTCTCACGGTATTATAAATTTAACAAGTTTATGGCTCGTTAAAGAAAAACATTGAAATCTTGGATTGTATAATCCGTTGAGGTGATTATTTGTAGGTATAAACACCTAAAAGTGACGCTACCCAATAGCGTTTTCGAAAGAGTTTGTTAGTTTACTTTTACGTATACTATATGATTTATTCTAAAAATAAGTTATTGACCAACGAAACGTATACGCTTGGATATTTAATTTATCCACTATTGTTCGTCTTAGTCGGTTTGTACTGGTACTTGCACCGGTAATTCCTAGAATTACCCAAGTATAAATTGAGACCATGTACGATCTTTGCTAGACTCTAAAGTCCTTGTTTGTGAAATTAAATAAATCACAAAAGTAATTATAATGTAAACTCGTTTATTGTAATGTAAACTTGTTCATAATGTATACGGATATTGACCTGAAATGTCGGGTTGTCACAGAAAGGCATCTTAAACTCTTGAATACTAGGATGGAGATTTGAGAAAAATGAAAGTGGATATGTGTGTGTTTGAGCCGTGAGATAGGGAGAGAATGAGTGTGATTTGGATTTTGTTGAATGATGGAATTGTAAGAATGGTATGGTATAAGAAGTCAAGGGGAATGGAGTTTGATGGGATTTGAGGACATGGTCTTGTACCAACAATTCAATAAAAGAAGTAAAATGATGTGGGGTGGGGCCTACATAATTTTGGCCGAGATTTTTAAAAGAAAATGGCGGAGTTGGGTTGTTTAATTTATTAGGTGATTAAGTGGTGTAATTATATAGATATTTTGATAAATAGAACATTTAATTTTGGTTAGGTTTCTAAATGGTGATTTAATTTAGTTTAATGCTCTTAATTGTATTTTAAAACAATAGTTAACTAGTTTGTGGCTAGTTTGATGAAAAACACCCAAATATTTATTGTATAAGTCATAGGTACGTTTAATTTCATGTATATACGTTTAATATGAGGACACACGGTAAAACCTTTGAATTATGTCGTTATGGGTCATTTCATGTAACGAGGACTTTAAACCTTAAAATTAAATGTATAAATATAAGATGTTGTGTTATGGAACTTCGGACATTATACATGACATTCAATTTAATCACCAAAGTTCGTATAGGTCGGGTAATACGTGTACCGGTAATTCTCAAAATTACCCTAATGTGTAATGTAATAACGCATGACTTTGCTAGACTTTAATGACCTAATTTATCAAATTAATTCAATCAGGAAATATGATAAATGTAAACGCGTTTAAGATATGTATGGATATTGACTTGAAATATCGGATAGGGTGTCACATAAATTGACATGTTGTGTATTACAAATTTGATGTTTGAATTAGTAGTATGTCATGACTTGATCCCATTCTCTTTGAAGTTTATCACTTATCACTTTGCTATATGATAGTCTGATATGATCTTCTCACTCATGACTTTGGACAAAAAGAAAGTAATCCATGTAAGTACTTTCATGTACATTCTAATCTCTCTCTTACTTAATTCTCTCTTATTCAAAAAGAACAAAAAGATTTTCGGTTTATTTTTCTTAAAAATTTGAAAACCTAAAAAAAAATAATTGAAAAACTAAAAAAAAATTTGAAAAAAAGACTAAAAAGATTTTCATTTTAACTTCCATGGAACATCATTCTTTTGCTTGGGTACATCTTTAAAAATTTTGAGAAATTGAACATATTGCATAATATTTTGCAAGTGTTTGAGAATACTTGAATTTAGACAAAGAGTTCTATTTCTTATGTCTTGTTCAAGTTTGAGTGCATATGTACTTGATAAGGACTACAGATACAGCTGGACTTCATGATGTGAGCAGACTTGTAGACAACTTCTGAAGACATCTGAAGCTATTGTCAAGGGGGAGTCTGTTTATCTGGAATCATGTGACAAACATTTTTAAAGATGTTGTCAAAGGGGAGTCTGTTGGAGCATGTTTTGTGACAAGTAGCTTGAAGATTGTTTGTATTTTATGAGTCATTTGTATCTGATCGAGTTGTATTTTTGAGTCTTTGTTCATGTATTTTTTGGTTAGGTTGTAATGTTTTGCGTACTTATAAGTACTCAGCAAGTTTGTTCTTGCGTACTTATAAGTACTCAGCAATTTTTTTCCTGCGTACTTAGCTAAGTAGTCAACAAATTTGTTACTGCATATGATGTGTTGCAAAACGCATGCATTTATCCGTGTATATTTGTGTGTTATCATATAGTTTTGTATTCGTTTGGTATCATTTTAAGTTCATTATGAGTTCGGGTCATAGTTGCAGGTTATAGTGTGCTAAGGAAGCGAAAAAGAGAGTAAAATCCTGATGAAATCCAGCACACGGGTGAAGAGTGGAAATCAAAGAAAGAGAAGAATTAATTTTCTGAGGAAAAGAGTCCCACGCGGTACGCGATGAAGTAGGAAGATTTCCCTCGTGGTGCGCGAGGGAAGCTAGAAGCCAGCCCGACTAATTTGTCCCTCGCCGTACGCGAGGGACCGGCCATATGTCTCCCGCGGTACGCGAGAGACCCGTTAATCCGTAAAAAAAGGAATTTTAGGTTTTTAATTGTTTTGAACGGCTATTCCATAGGGGATTCGATTTGTTGCCGTCAAAGCTCTTATCTTGGGCGATTTTAGCAAAGGAGAAAGCTTTTGGTTCAAGGATTTGAAGGATCGGAGAGCACACAGTTAGACATTTAAGCATTCGGTCACGATTGATCGTTTTGAGTATTTGGTTTTGTGTTTGATGACCATGTTTGATGCTTTTAACTCTGAATCTTCTGTTTTTATCATGATGCTTGGCTAAAACCATAGATCTACCTAGGTTAAAGATGAAAGATTATTAAAGTTTGGATTTTTATTGGTTTTGGATCTTGTTTGGATTTTATGCTTTAGTATAGATCTGATTTCACTTGTTTAATGAGTATGCATGCTTTATTTTGATCTTTGATTGGTTGGTTGTTCCTTACATATCTTGTTTAAATGTCTTTCAATGAATAGGCGTGTATTAGATCGCTTACTATGTGTTTGTGATTCGTATGTGGTTTACTAAACGTCAGTAACTATAGGGAAACCAATTAATAACTTAATAAATCAAGTGTTCTTTTTATCTAAATACCTGCAAAGTGATAGATAAACGGTTAGTCTGTGGTATTAGGATTTTCTGAGAGTGAACTGTCTGAGAGGACGTTTCCTTAGGGGTCTAGTGTCATTGTAAATTCATGTTAAAACAGGTTGAATTCAGGTTGCTCCTTGCATCTTTGATGTATTGAGATAGTGAGACCGAGAGGTGAGCTGTCTATTGAGTTCTTTATCATAATCGGTGAGACCGAGAGGTAATCCGACCACTGGTAAACATAGTATCCTTTGAATTTCCTTCTAGTCACATTCTGAGATTGATCAGGAATCGATTAGGTTAATTTGAGGGTGTTATATCTTAGGATCCCAGTTTCCATTACCAATAGAACCCGAGTTTAGTAATCAGGATTTATAGCCTAGGTAATGTCTTTCATCTTTATTGATTTCATCCGAGTCTGTGTTAGATTGTTACTTATCTTACTAGTCTTCTTAATTTAGTTATTTCAAGTTTAGTAGAAAATCTTAGTTCGTAGAATTCCCCCCAATCCAAACCAAATATTAAGTCCTAGTTAGAGTTTAATTTGTGTTAGAGTCAGTGTCTCGTGGGTTCGATATCCGGACTTCTTTTAGCTGTGTTACAATTGATAGGTACACTTGCATGTCTTTGTGGTCTAGTTCAGTAGGGTTGTCTAGAGTTTAACTAGAGTGTCTAGGTTAGTTTGTGTTTAATTTTATAGACCGTTTGACCGACATCAAGTTTTTGGCGTCGTTGCCGGGGACACTTGACAATAGCAAAATTAGCTTTGATTAGTTCTTGTTTGGTTTTTTGTTTTATTTTTCCTTTTTAGTTTATTTCCTTAATTTGCTTGTTTTCTTTTGTGTCCTCATTTGCTATTTGTGTGTGTCTTAGTTTGAGTCTTTTCTTTGTTCTTAGTTGTTTTTTTCCCCTTTGTTTTCTTTCCAGTTTATGCAACATACTAGCTCACAGGGATCACCCGAATTTGAAGCCTATTCAGAGCCAGAGCGAGAGCTTTGAGAGCACAGTCAGAAGTTTCGCAGTCGTTTGAGCGAGCTAGTTGAGAAAAATGTACGCATTCTAATTCCTATTTCTGACATGGTGATGTTAATCCACCTGCTAGGCGTACCGTCCACCAGAGGGCATGTGATGGTTTCACGGGTGCTAGGTCCTCTATTACCCATCCAGCTCTGTCTAACACTAATACTTGGCAGATTCCATCTCATGTGATGAACACTATCAGTAACTCTACTCAGTTCCACAGACTCGAGGACGAGGATGCACCAGGACATCTGTCCCGCTTTGCGCGTATTTGCGTTACCTTTCGCATTACTGGTGCTACTGATGACGCCATCCTGTTGCGTCTTTTCCCGTTCACCCTATCTAGTCGCTCTGCCACTTGGTTGGATACCCTGCCCCAGGATTCCATTACCACTTGGGAAGATCTGAAGGCCAAATTCCTGAATAAGTATTATCCACCATATAAGGCCGCCCGTCTGAGGGATCAGATCCACTCTTTCCGTATGGACCCCGATGAGCCTTACCACATGGCTTGGGAGTGGTTCAATACTCTGCTGAGCAAGTGTCGTAAGTATGGCCTTTCTGATTGGGCATTGGTTGAAAAGTTCTATAATGGTCTTACATTTGAGAAACAACAGATGTTCAATACTGCTGCAGGGGGACACATCATGGATAAGAAGGAGTCGGAGGAGTGTGAGGAGATGCTTGAGAGTTTTGCTCAAGCTGAGCAACAACAGCCTTCTTCTAGGAATTCCATTCCTAGTGCTAGGACACCTACTTCTACCACTAAAGGTGTTCATCAGGTCACTACTGAGACTAGCATGGCTGCTGCACTTGCAGCTATGGCAAAGGAGATTAAGGAGTTGAAGATGAGCGCGATGAAGTGTAAGGTATGTAGAGGAGGTCATGATACCATCGATTGTCCTGTCACTCAACAGAGCAGGTAGACTTCCTGGGGAACCAAAAACCCCCCTCTGTTTAACTCGGGATGGAGAAACTACCCCAACTCTAATTGGAGATCTGGCGGGAACCCACCTGGGTTTCAAAACCGTCAAAATTAGTATGGAGGAGATAGAGAAGCAGGACAGAATTCTGGTAGCAGTGCTGGTGAGAAGAGGATTGAGGATATGTTAGCTACCCAGACTCAGTTGCTTGCTCAGTTAGTGAAGACGGATCAGGAGACTCAGTATAAGCTGAAGGAGCATGATACTTTACTGAGGAGTCAGCAGTCTGCATTCTTAGATTTGCAGCACACAGTAGGAGACATAGCGCGCCAGCTGACTGACCGATCTGGAGGTTCCTTTTCGGGTAGTACTGAGACTAACCCGAAAGCCACATTGAAGGCGGTGACCACGCGCAGTGGTATGGGAGGAGAAAGTGAGCAGACACCGGCATATGATGATGATGATGATGAGCCGGTTGATGAAGAGATAGAGATGGAGGCCTGGAGGGGTGCACGAGAGGCAAGTCCCAGCAAGTACAGTGCCCAATAGTGAGTCTCCCGCTGAGAAGATAGGAGAAGAGGAGAAGAGTGAGGGGAAGAAGAAGACCCATGATGTTGATCTTAGTCATGTTCCATATCCTGCTCGCCTGAGGCAGCAGAAATATACTAAGGATTATGGACACTTTCTGGAGTTGTTTAAGCAGCTCAAAATTAATCTGCCTTTTGTTGAAGCCCTCCAGCATATGCCGAAATATGCTAAATTCCTAAAAGATCTTCTGTCCAATAAGAAGAGGCTGGAGGACCTTTCAACTGTCACTCTGAATGAAAGATGCTCTACGGTGGTCTAGAACAAGCCACCGGAGAAATTAGCAGATCCGGGTGTCTTCACGATCCCGTCTTAGTTTGGTGGTTCGACTCTGCACCATGCGTTGGCCGATATCGGTTCTAGCATCAACCTGATGCCATACTTTCTCTTCGAGAAGCTAGGCCTTGGGGATCCGACCCCTACACGCATGAGCATATCTTTGGACAACCTTTCGGTCAAATATCCACGGGGAATAGTGGAGAATCTGTTGGTAAAGGTTAATAAGTTTGTTTTCCCCATGGACTTTGTCATTCTTGATATGGACGTTGACGATAGAGTCCCACTCATTTTGGGACGCCCCGTCTTGCACACCGCCAAGGCATTGATCGATGTCTTCGACTGTAAGATCACACTTCGTGTGGGGGATGAGAATGTCACATTTGATGTCATGAAGTCGATGAAGAACTCTAGTGGTCAGGACGATTTCGTGTTCTTTCTAGAAACTTTCATATCTCACATGGATCGTTGCCTTAACTACGTGTGTGGCGCTGACCTGCTTAACACATAACACCTGGGTGAGGAAGACCAGGAGGTTGAGACTGATGGTCCCCCCGAGCAAAGTCCGAGCCACCCGACTAGTAAACCTCCTGAGTACCCAGAAGTATTTGAGGTGGCTGAGAGTGCCGAGGAGGAGAAGAAGCCCTCGGTTGAGGCACCGCCATCCCTTGAGCTTAAGGATCTACCCTCCTATTTGGAGTATGCCTTCTTGGATGGTGAGGCCGGTTTACCCGTCGTAATTTTTACTGCATTAACGGAGGAGGAGAAGGAGAGATTCATAGAGGTCTTGAAGGAGAATAAACAGGCCATTGTGTGGAAGCTTACAGACATAAAGGGCATCAGCTCGACTTTCTGCACGCATAGGATATTTATGGAGGAGGAGCACAAACCAGTTGTGCAACCTCAAAGGAGGCTTAACCCGAACATGTCGGATATGGTGAAGAAGGAGGTCCTTAAACTCCTGGATGCTGGATTGATATATCCTATTTCTGACTCCACATGGGTAAGCCCGACTCAGGTCGTCCCGAAGAAGGGTGGGATGACAGTCGTGAAGAATGAGAAAGAGGAGTTGATCCCTACTAGGACAGTCACCGGTTGGAGAGTGTGTATTGATTATAGGAGGCTGAATGATGCCACAAGGAAGGACCACTTCCCCCTTCCTTTCATTGACCAGATGTTGGAGTGCCTATCAGTGCAACAGTTCTACTGTTTCCTTGATGGTTTCTCGGGTTATTTCCAGATCCCCATTGCACCGGAGGATCAGGATAAAACCACCTTTACATGCCCGTACGGTACCTTCGCGTCTCGGCGTATGCCATTCGGGTTGTGTAATGCTCCAGCCACCTTCCAGAGGTGTATGGTGGCTATCTTTCAGGACATGATCGAGACTTCCATGGAGGTTTTCATGGATGATTTTTCTATGTTTGGGAGTTCTTTCGATCATTGTTTACAGAACCTCGAGAAGATGATGAGAAGGTGCATAGAGACGAAGTTGATGCTTAATTGGGAGAAGTGTCACTTCATGGTAACTGAGAGGATTGTGCTTAGGCACAAGGTTTCACGTGCCGGTATCGAAGTGGATAGAGCTAAAATTGACACGATCAGTAGTTTGCCACCACCAACTAGTGTGAAATCGGTTCGTAGTTTCTTAGGTCATGAGGGTTTCTATAGACGATTCATTAAAGATTTTTCAAAGATCACCCGACCCATGACCCGCCTTCTAGAGAAGGACGTCCCGTTTGAGTTTGATGCGGACTGTTTGAAGGCATTCGAGTTCTTAAAGGAGCAGTTAGTCTGTGCTCCTATCTTGATTTCCCCCGACTGGAGCTTACCCTTTGAGCTCATGTGTGATGCGAGTAATTATATTGTCGGGGCGGTTCTGGGCCAGAAGAGAGAGAAGCACTTCCACCCGATCTATTATGCTAGTAAAACTCTTAATGATGCTCAAGAGAATTACACGACTACCGAGAAGGAGTTGTTAGCGATGGTGTTTGCATTTGACAAGTTTTGTTCATACTTAGTGCTCTATAAGACCATCGTTTATACTGATCATGTGGCATTGTGATATCTGTTTGCCAAGAAAGATGCAAAATTCTCCTGCTTTTCAAGTTTGATATTGAGATCAAAGATAAGAAAGGAGTAGAAAATGTGGCGGCCGACCATTTGTCGAGGCTAGAGGACCCCAGTAGGGAAGAGATTCGGGAAGAGGCCATAGGGGACATATTTCCCCATGAGTCCTTGATGATGGTGAGTGTGAGACCGAACATAAAGCCGGTGTTTTACATGAGCGCCGAGGTGCAAGGTTTGCCATGGTTTTCTGACATAGCAAACTACTTGGCTGATGGTGTAGTGGTGAAGGGCATGACATCCCAATAGAGGCGTAAATTCTTTACCGATGCCAACCACTACATTTGGGATGCTCCACGTCTGTTTCGTGTGGGAGCTGATAGAGTTTTGAGGAGATGTGTGAGCAAGGAAGAAGGTGTAGAGATCCTTAAGCATTGTCATGATGGTTTGACTAGAGGTCACAACGGGACCTCTTACACCGCCAAGAAGGTGTTTGATTCTAGATTCTATTGGCCGACGGTGTTTAAAGATGATCATGAGTTAGTGAAGCGGTTTGACTCGTGTCAACGCACCGGTAATATCTCATCCCAGAATGAAATACCCTAGAACCCGATCCAGGTAGTTGAAGTATTTGATATTTGGGGCATTGACTTCATGGGTCCGTTCCCTGCATCACGTGGGAACCGGTACATTCTTGTGGTGATAGATTATGTTTCTGAGTGGGTTGAGGCTCAATCTTTACCTACTAATGACGCCCGAGTAGTGGTGGGATTTCTGAAGAAGTTGTTCAACAGGTTTGGTACTCCTAGAGCCCTGGTTAGTGATAGGGGCACGCTTTTCTGCAATGCTCAGATGGAGAAGGTGTTTTCACGCTATGGGGTCACCCATCGACTGCCTATCATCTACAAACCAGTGGGAAAGTGGAGAACGCGAATAGGGGAGTGAAGAGGATTCTGGAGAAGACTGTCGGGAAGAATAGGAAAGATTGGTCCGACAAGTTAGATGACGCGCTTTGGGCCTTTCGAACCACGTTCAAAACACCTATTGGGACCACACCCTTTAGGATGATCTATGGCAAGGCGTGTCATCTCCCGATAGAACTAGATAACAAGGAGTATTGGGCCGTAAAGGCGGTCAATCTTGACTAGCCTAAAGCAGCACGACAGCGGTTTCTCCAATTGCATGAGTTAGATTAGCTACGTGACGAGGCATACGCACGTTCTTGGAGTTACAAAGAGCGTACAAAGGCGTTGCATGATCGTCGGTTGAAGGGAGTGAAAGACTTCAAGTGTGGGGGATAGGGTTTGGTATATAATTCTAGATTAAAACTATTCCCATGGAAGCTTAAGTCAAGGTGGACAGGGCCGTACACGGTAAAAGAAGCATTTCCACATGGCACGGTGGAGTTACAAGGTGAGAAGAGTAGCACGTGGAAGGTAAACGGTCATAGGTTGAAGCATTACATCGAGGGGCCGATTGAGAATGTCGAGGGGGATGAGATTCTCCTTAACAAGTCAGGAAACCAAATCTAAGTGAGAGTAAGTCCTCGGGGAAGAGCCCGAGTGTAGAGTTTATAAATTTCTTTGTCTTCTTTTTCATTTAGTTTTTGTATATTTTCGGTTTGTGTGTTCATGTGTTTTCGTGTGTTTCAGGGAATCATGATCAAAATGGTGAAGGAAAACCATCAAAAACAAGGTTCCAGGTATGTTTGCTCAAAATTCTAAGACTGGAACAAGTTTTGAAAACAAGTTGAAAAAATTCTTAAATAGTGAAAATTTTTCTAAGTATAAAAATGGCCTTAACTTTCTATGATGGAATGCTCCTCGTGGTACGCGAGGCAATTGGGGAGTGTCTCTCGCGGTACGCGAGAGACAAATGAGTTTGCCAGGTTTTAGGTCCCCCGCGGTACGCGGGAGATTCCATAAAATTTTCTCGCGGTACGTGGGGCACTGAAGAGCCACCACCGCCTAACCGGCCCTTGGGTACGCGAGACTGTAAGCCAAATTCTCCCGCGGTATGCGGGAGCGAGGAGAATTCAGAAAAAAAAAATTAACAAAATCAACTTTTGTGTCATTTTCTCCACCACCGCTTCCCTTAACACCCCCTCCGATGATTTCCACTCCCACCAACCACCCACCATCGAAAACCGTCTTCTCACCACCCTACCATCTCCGACCATACACCACCACTTCCGCCATCTTCTCAGGAATACTACAAAGTGGGGTTTTTGAACCAACTTTCGTCGTCATACAGGTACATTTCCCGTAATACACTGTATAATCGAGTCGATATGGGTCTGTATTATGAGTCTTATACTATAATTTTAGGTTTGTTTGGTTCGTAATTAGATAAATCGAGTTTGGTTAGTGTATAGAGTCAGTTTGATTTGATTTAAGCCTTGTATTCGAGTCAGCTAGTGTACTTTGAGTTGGTTTGTTTTGAAATTAGACCGGATAAAGTCAGCATGAGAAAATCTAGTCTAAATTTTATGTAATTTGAGTCATATAGTGTGTCAGTGTGATTTGATAAGTTGCAATTTTAGTTGTAATGGTAGTTAATTGTAGATTATTGGTCGTTTGTATCTTATAGTCTAATAAATTGTTGTACATCATTTGTAAATTGTGTCTTGGGGATATGCCTTGAGTTTTCTTTCAGGTTTAGACCACCTCGCCCGTACTCAATCTCTATTCAGGCAAGGTTGTCTGGTTTCTAAATATACAATAAGGGTATCCCGAATTTTTCAATTTTTTTAATTTTTATAGTGTCTTTTTTGCTTTTTTGATACGCCGGACGACCGCGAATGCTATACGGTTGTCCTGCCCGATATATCTTCTGTTATTGTATTTTTGTAGTACTAACTTGTAAATGCAGGCATGTCTGATCACGGTGAGTCTTCTAGCGTAGGAAAGCACAGGCGGGATCCAATTCCACACCAGAGGGGCGAGCCAGAGGAGCCGCGCCTGATTTGTCTGGCACTGCGTGTCATCCAATGCGGTTCCCGAGGCACGTCCGGCAGCTGACGCATAGCCGATTTCGCTAGACGCTAGGATTTTGCAACACCACACCCTCCTCCGATTCGATCTCATGACAGAGGAGGCTGTCCGGCTAGAGAGGTTCGTCGACATGGAGCCCTACCAGCACCGGGGGATAGACTGGGGGCTGATGGAGGAGCTAGGGCAGCTGTAGAGGTTGCAGGAGTTCATTGACACCCGATGGACAGCAGTGTTGGCTTGTGACGCGATCTAATACCAGGAGCTTACCGTCGAGTTCCATTCTACCTTCCGGTACGTTACACGCCAGTTCGAGGAGCCGGCTACGGTTTCTTTTTCATTGGGCCGACATGTTTACGAGATGTCGGTGCCACAGTTTGCGGTTTCCACGGGGTGGTACACCAAGGCCGAAGTGGCGGAGCAGCCTTTTTTGCAGAGCTTGCGGGGCTTATTCAGGCGGAGGCACGACTACGAGGTCAGTGACAGTCAGTTACGTGACTTCTGGCATTCCATAGCCGATGGATCGTACTCCTCATCTCTTGTGGAGTCGTCCATTCGCGACCCCCTCATCCATTATGTTCACAGGATTCTAGCTTGCACTTTTATCGGACGCAGGTTCGGGATTGAGAAGTGCAGCCAGCTGGATTTATTTTGCCTATATTGCATCATTGGCCGCCGAGAGGCCAACCTAGCTAGCATTCTTATTTGATCCATCGTCAGGGGTCGTCGAGGTGGGCCGGAGGCCAGGATTGAGCTCGGGTCGTACATCAGCAGGCTAGCAGAGCGTTTAGGAGTTTTTGACAGATATCCGGGCCGTCTAATTACACCGGGCCCGGATACCATTCCGTATGGTTTGGTTGAGCTGAGATTGGCGGGGATCATCACGATGGATGATCCGCCGCGTATGATGGATATTCGGCAGGGTCCACAGGTCTCACCACCTACGGGGGCGCCTGCCGACCAAGCAGTTTAAATGGGGGCGCCCACACCACGACAGAGGATTTTACATCACATAGAGCGCCCCCAGTTGCAGCACCCACTCCGATTGAGACCACCAGCACCACTCACTCTTGAGGAGCTTAGGGATAAGCTTTTTGATAGGATGGACCTCCAGGATGCGGCCATTCGATATATCATGTAGCACCAGGGCATAGAGATACCACCATTCTTCATGGCACTAGACCAGCATCAGCCGGATCAGCCAGACATAGGTGGAGACCCACACTGATCAGCTTCAACACCTTTTGCCGGGTTGTATGTTTTGGTTCCTTGTATTTTCATTCTGTAGTTTCTTTTTATATATTTATTATCATTTGTATTTTGGTCTGTATTTAAAAACTGATGGCTATATATTATTGTATAGTTTGGGGATCGGTTGGGTTGGTTGTTATTGTATAATTGTATTACATTCGTGAGGAATTGTTTGCTAGTGTGTTAGAATCAGCCGCTTTCGTTTGTGAGGAATTATGGGAATTTGATCAGCTGAGCGCGTTCGAATGGAAGGCTAGGGAACACGATTTACGAGGAATATCACAGTCATTGTACCAGGGGAGTCTGTTCCGATTTTGGTGCATTTAATTTTAGTATTTTATTTCTACTTTAATTTCTTTAATTTTTATTTTTATTTTTGTAAATTTCTTTTGTGTTACCGTCGTTTCTCGGTCCACATTGAGGACAATGTAAATTTTAAGTGTGAGGATGGGAGACATTCGTCTAGGTTTTGTATTTTGAGTCTGTTGTTGTAAATTGTAGAATTTTTTCAAAAATGTCCTTTGAATTAGAGTCTTGCACGTACATGAAAAATGATAGGTAAAACTAGGCAATATTGTGATAAAAAATGAAAAAAATAAGCAATAGAAAGCGTGTCTAATTTGTGATGAATCGGTAGGCCCAGCCAGTTGAAAAGCTTTAATATCCTGAAAAGTGTTACTTTGGATTAATAACTTAATTAAATCATGAAAGCTTGTGGGTTCTCATCTTAGGGAAACGGTGATACTGAAACTGTCAACATAGGGTGATAGGTACCACGGTAAGCTTAGATTTTTATGTTTCTGAAATGATTTTGGCACATCACTCTCCTTTTATGCAAATGAATATGAGAGTTTATGGCGCCCGCATTCCATCTTTACATCCATTATGAGTATAATTGAAAGCTTAAGTTTTGACCTAAGTGTTACCCTCCGGGATAGCAACTTGGTTGATACACCCATGGGTCGAGCTTGAGTGATCAATAGTTGGGATAAATAAGGTTTGATTTATGTGTTTAACACGGGGATAGTGACTCTGTGGATACGCCTCTAAGTTGAATTCTTATGTGCTTTAGTGATAAGATTGCATCCTATGTGCTTCCTTCTGGGATGGTGACGGAGATGCACCACTAGGAAAGGTTGATTCATACATTAGACAATACTCATTCCATTTCATTCCATGCAATCATCTATATTTTGAAAACATAAAGAATTTAGTTTGCTGAGGTGGGAAGATCTACATGATCTAACTCGGGCCTAAACATGACCGTGAGACGAGATTAGGTGGAAGTGTAGCTTTTAAGTGTGAGATCCATAGTTTGATTGATCTGTTGTATAAATTGGATTAGAACACTTCTCGGGGGCTTGATTTTTGGTGTTTGGGTTTAGTCGGATAGAAATACCGGTTATTGCACTTTGATGCGTTATTATATTTGTGTTGATCAAAAATTGAGAATGTTAAAGTTTTGTGCAGTTATGATTCCATTGCAGATTTCTTTTTCGAGGACGAAAAAAGTGCAAGTGTGGGGATGTTTGATGTGTTGCAAAACACATGCATTTATCCATGTATATTTGTGCGTTATTGTATAGTTTGGTATCATTTTAAGTTTGTTATGAGTTCGGGTCATAGTTGCAGGTTTTAGTGTGCTAAGGAAGCGAAAAAGAGAGTAAAATCCTGATGAAATCGAGCACACGGGTGAAGAGTGGAAATCAAAGAAAGAGAAGAATTAATTTTCTAAGGAAAAGAGTCCCTCGCGGTATGCGAGGAAGTAGGAAGATTTCCCTTGCGGTCACGAGGGAAGCCAGAAGCCAACCCGACTAATTTGTCCCTCGCGGTACACGAGGGACCGGCCATATGTCTCTCGCGGTACACGAGAGACCCTCTAATCCGAAAAAAAATGGAATTTTAGGTTTTTAGTTGTTTTGAACGGCTATTCCATAGGGGATTCGATTTGTTGCCATCAAAGCTCTGATCTTGGACTATTTTAGCAAAGGAGAAAGCTTTTGGTTCAAGGATTTGAAGGATCGGAGAGCACACGGTTAGACATTTAAGCATTTGGTCATGATTGATCGTTTTGAGTATTTGGTTTTGTGTTTGATGACCATGTTTGATGCTTTTAACTCTGAATCTTCTGTTTTTATCATGATGCTTGGCTAAAACCATAGATCTACCTAGGTTAAAGATGAAAGATTATTAAAGTTTGGATTTTTATTGGTTTTGGATCTTGTTTGGATTTTATGCTTTAGTATAGATCTGATTTCACTTGTTTAATGAGTATGCATGCTTGATTTTGATCTTTGATTGGTTGGTTGTTCCTTACATATCTTGTTTGAATGTCTTTCAATGAATAGGTGTGTATTAGATCGCTTACTGTGTGTTTGTGATTCGTATGTGGTTTACTAAACGTCAGTAACCATAGGGATACCAATTAATAACTTAATAAATCAAGTGTTCTTTTTATCTAAATACCTGCAAAGTGATAGATAAACGGTTAGTCTGTGGTATTAGGGTTTCTGAGAGTGAACTGTCTGAGAGGACGTTTTCTTAGGGGTCTAGTGTCATTGTAAATTCGTGTTAAAACAGGTTGAATTCAGGTTGCTCCTTTCATCTTTGATGTATTGAGATAGTCAGACCAAGAGGTGAGCTGTCTATTGAGTTCTTTAGCATAATCGGTGAGACCGAAAGGTAATCCGACCACTGGTAAACATAGTATCCTTTGAATTCCCTTCTGGTCACATTCTGAGATTGATTAGGAATCCATTAGGTTATTTTGAGGGTGTTATATCTTAGGATCCCAGTTTCCATTACAGTTTCCATTACCAATAGAACCCGAGTTTAGTAATCAGGATTCACAGCCCAGGTAGTGTCTTTCATCCTTATTGATTTCATCCGAGTCTGTGTTAGATTGTTACTTATCTTACTAGTCTTCTTAATTTAGTTATTTCAAGTTTAGTAGATAATCTTAGTTCGTAGAACTTCCCCCCAATCCAAACCAAATATTAAGTCCTAGTTAGAGTCTAATTTGTGTTAGAGTCAGTGTCTCGTGGGTTTGATATCCGGACTTCTTTTAGCTGTGTTACAATTGATAGGTACATTTGCCTGTCTTTGTGGTCTAGTTCAGTAGGGTTGTCTAGAGTTTAACTAGAGTGTCTAGGTTAGTTTGTGTTTAATTTTATAGACTGTTTGACCGACATCAGCGTACTTAGCTAAGTACTCAGCAACAAGGTAAGTATGCAAGAACAAATCTGAAACTTGGAGGAAAAGTTTCAGTAAGTACGCAAAACGTTTGAAACTTTGAAAATAAGGTCTGTTCACCAACTTTTTCCGGTCACTTTTTCGGTCACCGGAAAAATCATCAATCACTCAAAACTTGTCAAAAATGTGAAATTAATCCAACCAAAAGCTTAGAAATCCAATTCTAACAAACCTTTGATGATTAATTCACAAAATCAAACAACTATTGAGGTGTTTTGAAGCGATTTCATTTCGTGAACATGAAGAACAGGTACGCTCACTTTTTGCTCAGCAACCCTCAAATTCAAGTCCAAAACCTTGTAATTCAGTCCAAATCTAGTCGAAAATGTTTAATACCACTCCTATAACACTCAATTTCAAGAGCAAAGGCTCTGAAACCACTTGTAGGTCCCGGGTGTTATATCGATTCGTGTATAGGAGATGAAACCAATCAACAGAGTTCGGAATCCTCTGTGATTAGCTTAAACAAGATGACTAGATAAGATTATAACGAACACAAGTATATAAAACTTTGTCTATTAGCATCAAACAACTGATTACAAAGGTTTTCTTCTTATGTACTCGTTCAGACCTCTCTTGATTAAACAAGAACCCTATCAGCTATTTATACTCACAGACTCACTAACCTGCGTACTTAGCTAAGTACACAGGAACAAATTTGCCGAGTACTTAGCTAAGTACGAATGAACAAATTTGCTGAGTACGTAGCTAAGTACGTAAGAACAAATTTGCTGAGTACTTATAAGTATGCAAGAACAAACTTGTTGAGTACTTATAAGCACACAAGAACAAACTTGCTGGGTACTTATAAGTATGCAAGAACAAACTTGCTGAGTACTTATAAGTACGCAAAACACTACAACCTAACCAAAACATACATGAACAAAGACTCGAAAATACAACTCGCTCAGATACAAACGACTCTCATAAAATTCAAACAATCTTCAAGCTGCTTGTCACAAAACATGCTCCAAACCTTCTACCCTAAAATAAAAGTCCAATCCCTATTCAACCCAACTTAATTTTTTAGGGCTTAAAACGAAATTAATTGTTAAGACTTTTTTTTTAAATTTCTTGTTATAAAGCCTCCTTCTTTATACGGACTTGGGATAAATAATAATTAAAGCTTCTAACTAACTTTCTTTAAAAAAAACTTTTTGAACAACCTCTCATTAGTTCTTTCGATTTCGATTTAACATGAAAAAAAACAAAAAAGTAAACAATTAACTTTATCAAGTGAACTAATAAATTAATCGAGTTTTGAGAACAGAAAACAAATGGACAACAAACAAAAATAAGAAATAAATAAGAAAATTAGACAAATTAAGAGAAAGCATTTCCAGGTCCGGTTCAGCCAGTTTTGACAAATGTTCTATATCTAACTGGTAACTACGTTTTTTGGATAAATTAAACCAGACGAGCTGAGTAGGTTGGGTCGACCGGATGACCAAAAAGGTTTGGTGTGGTTTACCGTTTGGGCAGTTTTTTAACGCGGAATCATACCATTGTCATTGTATGCTTAAAAGAAGAAGATCAAACGTTTTACCTTTTAAGTATCAAAGGGGTTTATGAAATAAAAGTGAAATAGAAAGAACTAAAGGCACGGAATCGGTTAAATTAATAATTTATACGTATTATAATTAAAAATGCTCGCATTTTAATTGTTAGATTCATATGCGTGAACAAACACATTTTATTTTTATTAAGATTATATAGGCTAAAAAAATGCAATTGAGATCCGAGACGTTGTCGGTCTCGCCTCTTCTGGTCACTCGCTTAGGCTCATTCGGTTTCTTTTTCAATCTTTCACAATCATCGTTTGTCGTTCATTTCCTTTGAGCTGATAAGCTTTAAAAAAATTCATAGTAAATGGGTAGTGTTAGTGTTAACCCGCGAATATTCGTGTTTTGTTCGGGGTTCATGAGCTTGACACGATTTTCAGGTTCTTGCCGTGTTCTAGTTCATGCCAAATTTTCAGGTTCGTGTCGAGTTGGACCAACCAACCCAAAAACATGACCCGTTTTAACACCCGTGTCCTTCAGTGGGGCCTCGTCCTTCATGCGCAAAGACTAGTCTCTATGGAAGCGAAGGCCCTGTTATGTGTGGTTTTCACGAGAGAGGAAACACATTATATTACAAAACAACCATTTAGTCAGTGATTCTATACAAACACCAGGTGACGTCATCAAAAGAGCCATATGACATGGCAAAAACGATCATAAGTGACGTATGACTTTGTCAGGTGTCACATCAGTCACTTGTATGTCAATGTACCCCATATACGGGCTGTATAATTTGATGACACCACCTCATACGACCGGTGTAAAAAATTATTGCCCGTATGATGTACCAGTCTAACAAGTTATTCAACTCGTATGTCTATTTTCGCCATATCATATGGCCCTTATGACATGTAAGTGTTGTCTTTATAGTGTGTTAGTGATATTACTTTAGAATTGACCTTTAATTAAAAAAAGCACACCTAGTGTAAATCATGGGGTGAATATAATCAATTATATATATATATATATATATTAAAACCAAAGGCCATAAATAGTACCAAATCCATTGGTTTGTTGCCATGTGTCACCAATTGTTTTTTTAAATTGTGTTTTGATATTATTATTATTATTATTTTCCTTTTTATATTATTATTAGTTAAATTGGATTTTAATAATCTAATTTATGACCTATTGGCTGATAAATTTGTGGCAACGGGTAGTGTTAGTGTCAACCCGTGAATATTCTTATTTTGTGGGGTCCATGAGTTTGCCACAATTTTTGGCTGCTTGGATGGAGAAATTCATTGCTGATATCAGAGTTATGCCAAGCATCAAGAAACCGATTGAGATACTTTGTGACACCACTGATGCTATTGCTCATGCAAAAGAACCAAGGTCACATCACAACACCAAGCCCATACCTAGGAATTTCCACTATATACAGGAGATACTGCAATGGGGATACATTGCCTTAAACAAAGTGCACACAGATCGTAATCTAGCAGACTCGTTTACTAAGCCCGTACCTCAAATGAAACATGAGGAGCATGTTAGATCTATAGAGCCTATGATAGCTAATGAGTGGATATGATTTGTATTTGGTATTTGGATGTTTATGAACTATGACAATGAAATTTTACTTGATATGAATTAATGATTAAGTTATGTTCGTTAATGTTTACCGTGCTCATGTTTTAATACGTTAAAATCCTTGAATAAGTGTTATTCTAAATATCCGTAGTCGATTGGAATTATAGGAATAAATCTGAATTAAGACTATTATGAATGGTTGGTTGGTTCATAGGATGAAGGTTCAAAGAGGTGAAAGCCAAATTCATAGATATTCATTAGACGTAACTTGCTTCAAAACTACTTCATGGATCGCAATCATAAGTAGGTTTTGAAAATGGTATTGTCTTTGTATCCCCTGACCTGAGATAATACTAGAACTTGATTCTACGGAGGATTATTCTTTGACATTGTCTAATGCCGTTCTATGAACATACAACAATAAGAATAATAGGTGGGAACTAATATGCAGTTTAGTGAGGGTTTTATGTAGTCAAGATGGGATTTGTTCCCTTACTAGAGTAAGAGGCTGACATATCTAGGCCTCTCGTTGATTCAAACTGGTGTAAATGCATGGTCGTGCTCAAATTGAAAGTTTGTTAGACCACTTTGAATCTCGATCAAGAAAGAGAATGGTTGAACACTATATGAGAATGAAAGGCTGATCCATGTGTCATGTTCAACAAGGTGTCTATTATAGAAAGGATAATTGATATATTACCATGCTATTGCGAACAGTAAAGTAAGAGTACTTTGATTAATCAAAATAGTTGACGGCTTGAAAAGCGTCATGCCTTATTTGGGACAGTGAGATGTAGCTAGACGTCCACCACTGTCTGTATTAATATATGATCGAGACTCATGCAAGTGAAAGTCTGTTGGACTAGTATGTCGAAGTAACGACATATAACAATATTTCTATTAAGGTACAATACAAAGAGCTACAATTCGAGCAACAATCATAAAATGTTTGAAGAAACATTTAGACACGAAAGATGGTGATGAGAATAAATTATTTATGAAATAATTTATGGAAAAGTTATTAATTTATTTAGATTAAATTAGTAAAATGGTTATTAATTAATTATGAATTAATTAATTAAATTATCTAGTTAGTAGATAATTAATATTTTAATATTAGATTTAAATATTTGAATTTAAAATTCAAAACCCTAATTTGTTCCTAAAGTTTGATAGACTTATAAATAGGAAAGAATTTTAGAGAATCAGATGTACAGAAAAACCCTAATCTCTCCTCTCCCTCTTTCTCTGCACCGTCTAATGAAATTTTATATGGTGTTTGGTTTATAAAAATATAGATGGAATTAAAATGTAAAAAATATGAAATGACATAATTAACCTTTTCTCTCCCCATTTTCCATCATCACTTCACTTCCTAATTTCCCATATCACATCATCGTTGTACCATCGAAAATGAACTTCATCGAGATTTCAATTTTAAGCAAATGGGTTGTAGAATTCCATCGAACTAATTTGTGGTTCGATTTTTCTTCTTCTTCATCAATTTATGGTTTGATTTGAGTTTTTCGTTTGGTATTGATGTAAGAATGGCATTTGCGTCGATGATTGATATCTTCATTGATTTGATATGGAACAAGCAATCGATTTTGGATTTCAAATGAACTGAAATGAACCCCAACGAACGACGATTTCAGATTTCTTCATCCGTTACTTTGATGATTCAATTTGGAGATTCCATTGGAATTTCTTTAAGATGGAAGGAAAAATTGCAGACTGGTCATCGTTTTTGTTTACTGTGATGCTTAAACAATTCCAATGGAATGTTTTGAAAAAATCTCACATCAACAACATAGAAATCCTAGAAAAGTGTTTTCGATTAAAAAGAATTTTGGGTTATGATTTTGGTTTCATCTATTGTCGTTTCAATTTGGATTCAGGTTTCACGAATTTTGGTATTCTATTATGTATAAAAAGCTAGGGGCTTTTTGGTGATGTTTAAAATTTCCAATTTTCATGGGTTACATGAAGAAAAATTGAATTCCTATGAGCGGTCAAGGATTAAATTGATAAACAAAATCACAAACACACTCAATTTGATGAACTCTCATATTATTATAATTAAGAAACCGACTCAAAACTTAGTTACAATAATCTCTCATACAATAACCCTAAACATGATTATGTATTTATAGGAAACCCAAACTTGATCAACAAGAAAACATTAAACCCTAATACACCCCATAAGCTTATTAACTACACTTAATGAAATTTCACAGGTCTATTAGGTCCGAGCCTTCCACCTACTCGTGTTGGACCCTCCTCTTTGAGAACGTAAATTACCAACAAGTGGGTGAATGTTTTTCAATTCTAAATCCTTACTTGACCAACCAAACATAATTTCCGACAAAATGTTTTCCAATTCCCATGAATTTCATGAATCAAATGAACTCTCAGGGTTTATATTTTTTAATTTTATTTTCTTTATAAACAAGAGTATAATTGTCATTTTACAAAAAAAGCTAACCGAATACTTAACATCTGTTAATGTCAGGGACTATTCATGTTATACATCCTAAACTATATGACTAAACTTGTAATAAATGAAAGCAAAAGAATAAACTTTATAGCAATTAACTCATATAATCTTTTCAATTTCAATAACTTTTAGACTCGGCGATTCAGTTACTAGAAAATGAACTGGTTTGGCAATTATACTCTTTTTCTTTGTTTTAGTATTTGGCTCTCACGTTTCGCCACGCATATACCATAATCTCCCCTGCAATCATATCGCATCATTTCCGGCCACCGCGAATATCTCCGACCGTCGGCGATCTCTCAACTCCTCCGGCCCATACACTGGTACGTTGAACACTCTCATTACGTTCACGCGCTTATTACAGATCACGTAATTCTAACCCTAGCACATATCGTCATTTGATACCGAAGTTCAATTGGATCTGCTTAAATTTAGCTCAATTGTTTTGTTTATGATATGATCAATGCGTTAGATTTGGGACTATTTAAGTTAATCACCGTAATTTCCATTAAAGCAACCCTAGACACACATTATTGTTAGTTTGATGAACTGATTATAACTTGGAGAATATGATAACTGTCTTATTAGTACTAAAGATTTCTTTTGCTTGATATGCATATTCATGCTCGGGGCTTAATATGTATAATTTTGTGTGAAAGTATAATGCAACGTTTTGTTTTGTTTTGTTGAAATTTGTAACTTTGACATAGCTCTATGTAGTGATTAGTAATGGTAGACGTTTTCTGTATAATCTCAAACAATGTGAGCATAGTAACTGGTATGAAAACAGTATCATTTCTGTAGATGTGAATGTATTACACTTTTTGGGGGTTTTTAGCAGTTAATCCCATGGCAGCCTTAATTTTGTTCCTTATAATACTTGTTTTGGACATTCAGCCATGTGCATTGATATAATGATACAACGGTGCTTAATCTTTCAAATAATGCCAATGAGGAAGGTCTTTCTGGTCCTGAAGCACCTTGTCTCACAAGAATCAAGAATGTCACTCTTGCCTATCAGTTTCCTCGTTTATTCTCTACTTTTTCTGGGTGTGGACGTGTGGTGATTGTCTGTGATTTAGTATTATGCTTGTTAGAGAACTGGAGTTCTTTTTAAATAAGTGCTATACTTGGGGTTACAAGCTCAGATAATGAGAGTTTTAGATTTGGTTTTTTAATCATGTATTGTGTATGATGTAGAAGACATGTGAAATGTGGTTAATATCATGTTTATGAGAATTCAATCTGTCATCGTAAACTAATTATGTTGAGAGGTATTATGTTAATTTGATTGGACAAAAAGGGTACTCAAAGTGCATAGAGAATTCCAACAGAAAAACGGAATAGGGAAATGTCATCTCTAACGAGCAGCAAAATCATTTATCAAGGGACGGGAAAGTGTATTCTTCACTTATTACCTTATTCTTATGACTTGCATTTGAATATATATATATATATATATATATATATGTATATATATATATGTATGTAGCTTGGCATCCAAAGAAACATGAAAGCATAAAATGCAGAAGTCTATACTATGCCGTCGTTAACATTGAAGATCATTTTTTGATACTATCTCTCCTTTTCATCCATATGTATCTGAAGTGTTTCATATGCTACAGGTGGATTTTATTTCATTTCACTTTGTTTGTACAAAATGATGCAATGGAGGAGTTCATTTATTCAAGGAGAAGCTTTCACCTATTGCTTCTTATTTAGTTTTTTGGGTTTTATAAAACCATGAGATTGGGTTCCCCAAAATCAATGCCTACATATCCAAAGACGGTTCTACCAATTGCAGCATCAGTGGGAGGGCTTGCCTTATTCTTAATTTTTGCCTCATTGCTTCTGGTCTATCAGCCAATTGGTACCAAAGTTAGTGGGTATTTTTATAATGCAGATCACGCTCCTGAAATCGGGGTATCGTCTTCTAACAACAAAACAAATATATTTGAGAACCGGGTGAATGATACGGACATAAAAAGGAAAATTGAGGATTCAAGTACCAACAAGACTTTTGATTCAGGTACAAACACGACTGTTGATTTAGATACACATAAGACTGTTGATTTAGATGCCAGCGAAACTATTGATTTAGATACCAAGTCTGTTGAAATAGATACCAACAAGACTATTGATTTAGGTACCAGCAAGACTGCTGATTCAGGTGCCAAGAAGATTGTTGATTCAGGTACCGAGCTTTGTTTTCTGCTCATTTTTAGACTAATATTGCTAATGCATATGATGTTCCTACTTGCTACCCCTTTATTTCTTTTGTATATACTATGACTGTTGGTTTATTACATCTTTTTTTTTTCTGATTCTTTGTGGAAGTTATTTTATGCAGTCATCATTTACTTTTTCCACATCTGTGAACTTGCATAATGTCTGTTTCATGGAACTCGAAAGGCATAATAATATAATGGACATAGGACATATATTGTGTGATATTCTGAGTTGTCCATATGTACACTTTACATTAACATTTCTATGTTAAGGTTTATCTAAGTTATTGTTTGGTATACTAAAATCAAAGAAGAAATTTAAAATGTTTTATTTTGTCTGCCGAAATGGAGTGGACCAATCATAAGGACTGTACTTCCTTCTATTTAGCTGATTTTCACTCGATGTGCTGGAAGGGTTTTTTTTCCCAATCTGGAAGAGAAAGAGAAATGGCAATGTAACTCAGCTTTGTTTATGTAATTGTCAATAACATAAAATCTTTTTATAAAAAAGAATAACTACTTTAACTAGATTACATTTTTATTTTTTAAAAACAGTTAGAAATACACCCTTTTGTTATAATCTTATTAAGTTATTTATAGACTTTTGTTATGTTCAAATTGTATTACTCACATAAAAAGTCCTCATACTTTTATTAAATAGTATATGAAGTAGATATCAAATGATACGCCCCATTCCTACAGGTTAACCAAACATGATAATAGAATGTAGTGATGCATTCCATTACCTTGTGCATTCCATTCCAGCCAACCAAACACACCCTGATATTTTTTTTTGTTGCTTGTGTACATTGTGGGAAATCAATATTTCTATCAATAAAAAGAAGTTGCAACCTAGCAACTTTGTATTGCCTAAAGGCTAAAACCTAAAATAACTTTAATGTGTTTTAAAAGTGTTTGGTACAAACTTCACAAACAGTAATAGCGTACGTCTCCTTGCCGCATTCCGTACCCCAATAACTGACCACAAATAATTGCATAGTGTTAAAGATAGTTATGCAATGCACATTCTATTAGTATGATTGAATTGGTTCATGGTCACTTGATGTCATATTTGGCTATGTTGTCAAAAGCCCACAAGGCGTGCGCCTAGGCCCCCAGGCACAGCCTTGTCGTCTCGCTTCAAAAGCCCCATTTTCAGGCCAAGTTTTGGCTAAAAATCTTTTGAACAGGCCTTAAAACAATTACACTAGCCCGAATCAAGCGTGGAATCAACCTTAAACAGCCTAAACTAGCTCAAAACAAGCCTAAA
This sequence comes from Smallanthus sonchifolius, assembly GCA_023525975.1. Taxonomy (NCBI): domain Eukaryota; kingdom Viridiplantae; phylum Streptophyta; class Magnoliopsida; order Asterales; family Asteraceae; genus Smallanthus; species Smallanthus sonchifolius. Next base: position 83,619,954 of record CM042022.1, read on the forward strand.
ACATGTCTAAAACCCCTAAAAATGGTATTTTTATACTATGTGCCTCTCTTAAACAAACCCTTGCTTTTTTGAACCCTAGTGCATAAATAGTGGCAGTAAACTGCCAGAAGAAAATATGTGTGGGTAACATGTCAAATGGGTAATTGTGGATATTCTTTGAAATGGATCAGGTTGATCCAACACACTTTTTGTCCAAAAATGTAACCTTTTTCTAAATAGCTAGTATGTCAAGAAAATCATATTAATTCTATAATAGTCTAGTTCTTTTTGAAAAAAATTGATTTAAGAAGCTTATGCATTAAAATTACAATTTTGGGTGCCTTTCAACCTGTTTAAGTTCTTTTCATTTAAGTTAATTATTTTATACCCATTGGACCCCGTTTAAGCTATATTATTTTGAACTCATGATTTTTATGCTTGAATTTGTAGGATGTGATTTGTATCATGGGAAATGGGTGCATGATCCAGCTGGACCATTACACTCGAACAACTCATGCCATGTGTTGACACAGATGCAGAACTGCCAAGGAAATGGTAGGCCGGATAAGGACTATGAGAATTATTGATGGAGCCAACTCCCTAGATTTGATCCGAAAAAGTTTTTGGAGTTGATGAGAGGAAAGACATTAGCTTTCATAGGTGACTCCGTTGCTCGAAATCAGATGGAGTCGTTGTTATGCATGCTTTGGCAGGCAAGTGTTCTATCTCTGTTTTGTCTTATAAGTATTGTATGCACTTGAATTTTTACAAGCGGTGGCAGTTTCGACATATTTACTTGTGAATAGGTCAGTTTGGGCTGTATTATCTCAATCGAGTCAAATCAAGAAATTTAGCAAAAAAGGGACTGGTTGAATAGGTCGAAAGTCACCCACGGTGTAGTTTTAATGCAGAGAACCTCCTATATCATGAAATTCAAAGATGTAGATCATTATTGTAATAATAATGTTTTTGTTATCATAATTAATATATTAATTATTTATAAAAAATAAAAATTAGAAAACATTTGCGGGTCAACCAACCTAGCCTGGCACTGTTTCGACCTGTACAAAAAATGATCGTTTCAACCTGTTACTCAACCTCCCATCCTGGAAGCTTTTATATACATCAAAAAGAGAACTCTGCATGCTGTTGGTTTGACTTGGAATGATTATTGTAAGGCCTTCTTTTTCTGCAATTTCATGATGTCCTACATCTTCTCTTGACTAGTGCTCTATCAGTGAGTAGCAACCAATATGGGCCTTGCTTACTAATTTCACGCTGGCCTTGCTTACTAATTTCTAAAAGACTAGTTCCCCCTCTCCAAAAAAGAGGCTTAGTAGACTTTAAGGTTAAACAAATTATTTTGTAACTTCATAGTTGATATCCTAAGTTCCAAAACAATGCATTTGACTGAGCATTTAGTTCAATAAAATGGTCAAGTCTTAATTATATATAAAAAAAAGTACTATTGAACAATAGAGGAATCTTCTTGATTTGAATTACTATTTGTCAACATTTTGTAATTATGTTGAAACCTTATGAAGAAGAGAAACATTGCATATATTTGGGTTTTGGCGCAAAAAAAGGTGCTACATTTTATATAGGTCATGAGCATTTAAATTATCAAGAAAATATTTCAACTTTACTCAAGCTCAAAAAAAGGGCGTAAGCCTTGAGGCGAACCGAGGCATAAGCCCGAGGCGGAATTAAAAAATAAATATAACAATTATATATCTTACAAAAAATAAAATACTAAGCATCAAACAATGTTTGTATCGTGTTTGTTGACTACATCAGTCCCTTCCAATGCCTTTCCCAGGTGCGATGTGTGGGAGAAGAATGAAAAATTAGGTCATATTAAGGAGAAGAATGAGAAATTAGGTCAAATTAAGGAGAACCAGGTGCGAATTATGGACTTTTGAGTTTTGACCCATTTGAGCTGTTACACAACTCAAATGGGTCAAAAGTCCAGTCAAAAGTCAATTTTTTTTTCCATTTCTATCGCCTCACTCATACTGCCTCGCCTCAGCCCGCCTCGACCGCCTCAGCCCTTGAGGCGTACGTACAAAAATACCCTATGAGGCGTCGCCTCATACTCGTTTTCCTACCGCCTTGCCTCGAGGCGTACGCCTCGACTGTTTTTTTAAAACCATGACTTTACTAATAATAATATAGAGTGGAAATGTTGGTTTTAGAACTATGATGGGACTTAGGAATGTGCATTAGTTTTGAGTTTAGGAAGTATTAGGTTTGAGCCAATAATCAAAAGGTGTCCTCTATTCTTGCTCTTTCTTTGTTTCTTTCAATTTTCTGCTCCGAGTGGAGGGGGGTAGCATAAAGGAAACTTTTGGCCTGGTTATATTAAATTTTTTGGTTTTAATATTCATTGTCAAGAGTTGCACTTGGAGTTAGCTATTTGGACCCATTTACAAGTTTGTTTGATCGTGTTTGATCTTAAACAGATCAAACGGGTTAAATCAAAAGAATTACCGAAAAGCGTAATGAGTCAAACGTGTTGAAAGTGAAGTATATCTTAAATGTACACTACCTCCTGAATCATTATATTCAAAGATTTAGATTGTCTTCGTAATAATACTTTTTAATCATATAACACATTCATTATTTATATAAAAAATAAAACAGTGGACACAAAACTGTTTACGGGTCATCCCAACCTAACCTAGCCCAAATGACCAATTTCAACCGTTGCCCAACTTGCTCATCTTTCCACCAATAGTTAAAGCCTTGAAAATTAATTATACATTTCTTTAATTATTCTGATAAGAGGTTCCCAATAGGGTTAAAGGGTAAATTTTATAGGGTAGCAGTTCGCCCAGCGATGCTATATGGAACCGATTGTTGGGCCATCAAGAAGACACAAGCTCGAAAAATGGATGTAGCTGAGATGAGGATGTTGAGGTGGATGTGTGGACACACAAGAAAAGACCGAATAAGAAATGAAGTTGTTCGGAAGAGATTGGGAGTCACATGTATCTCAGATAAGATAAGAGAAGGAAGATTGATATGGTTTGGACATGTCAAGAGGAGACAGAGCACAGATCCAGTGAGAACGGTGGAAACTCTCGTTGTAGAGGGGAAAAGGAGCAGGGGGAGACCGAAATTAACGTGGGATGAGAGGATTAGGCTTGATTTGCTAGATTTACACCTCTCAGAGGACATGATCAATGATAGGATTTCATGGAGACGTCGTATTAGGGTTTTAGGATGAGTGACCCGTTGTGTGGGAGAGTAGAGTTGTTTAGCAAAGATTTTGCGTATGTCTTGTTTCTTGTAGGTGTGTTGTGTTTCTTGTGACTAATATACTCTAGTCATACACTGCTAATTGTTAGATTACTGTTACATTTATTTTACTTTATTACTCATTAATTTTATTTATATTTTTGTCTTTTTCTTTCCCATGGAGCGGGGGTCTAAACGGGAGCAGCTTCTCTATCCCTTGGGATAGGGGTAAGGTTTGCCCTCATCACACCCTCCCCAGACCCTACTAATAGCGTTAGCTATGTGTGGGATTATACTGGGTACGTTTGGTTTGGTTTGGTTTGGTTTAATTATTCTGATATGCAACTGCTACTAAAAAAATTCCTTTTGAAAAATTACAGGCTGAAGTTCCAGTAAACCGTGGGAATAAAAGAATGCAACGGTATTATTTCCGGTCAACGTCCACAACAATTATACGAATATGGTTGATGTCGCTCGGACGGTCTATAAAAATAACTATATAAAACCTAACCTAGACTCTCTAGCTTTAAATTTATAAATCTAGACTCAATCTAATACTAGACCACACAACCGGCAAGTGTACCGATCAATGTAGTAAAGCCTAATGAAGTCCGGATATCGAACCCACGAGACACTAGCAATAACCCTACCTAGACTCTGACTCAACTAACTAAACTGAAATATATTGGGGGATTTTGTGTTGTAACTTAATGTAAACTTTCTAACTAACGACACTCAACTATCAAGCAGAACTCTTTAAACGAATTCAAGAATAGGGAAGGCACTACCTAGGTTAAGAATCTTACTTGCAAAGTATAACTTCTATCGGTTCTGAAAACTATGATGGATCTGGGTTTCTAATGAAACAACTCTAGATAACCTAATGGATTCCTGATCACTCTCGGTCTCGGGATGTCACCAACTCAGCTACCTAAAGCGTATTAAACTCACCAGATAATTGGATCACTTCTCAGGTATTTCCAACTATGACAAGTACCCTAATAAACGGATTACCTCTCAGTCTCACCGCCTACCATACACTCAAGGAATGCACGGGGTAATCTCAAGCTAACTACTATGATTCGGATAGCTACAATCACTAGACACCTAACACTAACGTCCTCTCAGACTGTTAATACTCGGATTCCTAATGACGAAGACTAAACGACTAATTCTCACCTCTCGGGTATTGAACTAGGACACACATTCACTTCTAATCAGTAATCACTTATGAATTCCTATGGCTACTACGTCTAGAAACCACTCACAATCACAAACCCTAAGATCTATGACCACAAAACGAAGATCAAACTGGCAGACAACCACAATCAACGCAGGAAATCACAAACAACCACAAGATCAGCAGTAAATATATACTAACATCATACATAATCAACCAAAGATCTTTACTAAATCATAAACCCATCAATTGAATCCAAAAACCAATAAAAATCATAACTTTAACATGCAATCATCTTAAACCTAGGCAGTATGCAAAATCTAGCCAACAAACATGTTCAAAACAACCAAAACAGAAGTCATAAACATAGTCATAGGTTCAATTAAACAAAGTAAAGATAAAAGAAGAAGAATCATAAACCGAACGATCACGAATAACCAATTCGGGTTCCAAAACTCCAACTCCTTGCTCCACTAGCCTTCTTCTTCCTCAAAATCGCCAAAAGGTTCTAACTTGACGGCTGGAATCGACTCTTCTCAATAACAGCCGACATCATCAATAAAAACCTAAAAATCCAATTTTTCCGGATTTACGACTCTCTCGCGTACCGCGAGAGAATTTGGGCCAGCCCCTCGCGTACCGCGAGAGCCAATTTAGTCGGGCGCGCTTTTGAAGATCTTCGCGTACCGCGAGACTTCTCCACTCCTCTATCGCGTACCGCGAGAGACATAAAATCTAGAAAATTGTCTTCTAGAGCTTGGACTTTTTCGGGCTTGGTTCCTTTGTTCGTTTTCTTCATGTATTCACTTGTATTCCATACGAACTCCTACAAATATGATAAAGACTCAATTGTACATAAAAACGACTCAAAACAAATATAAAACTAACTAAAAACACATTAAAACAACGGAATAAAGACATGTGCTTTCGCACAATATCAAATATCCCCACACTTAACCTTTTTTCGTCCTCGAAAAATATGCAAATGGAATCATAACTGGCATCTAACTCAACAAACATAAATTTCAATTTTCAAAACATACTCACGTGTTAAAAAGCAACAATTAGTATTTCTGTCCGATTAAACCCAAGCACTAACTTTCAAGCCCCCGTTACGTGTTCTAAATCCATTTTATACAACATATCAATCAATCTATGTGACTCACACTTAGAAGTTACAGCTCTACCTAATCCCGTCTCAAGGTCATGTTTAGGCACGGATTAAACCATATAGATTTACCCTACCACGTTAAACTACTATTTACAGGTTTTTAGAAATCAGATGAAATCATGAATGAATGGATGATAATGAGCATAATAAGCAAAAGAACTTTCGTCTAGAGGTGTTTCAACCAAGTCACTATCCCGGAGGGTAACACATAGACTACATTCTATCAATGAAGCACAAAAATCTTACTTAGGGGTGTATCCTCCAAGTCGCTATCCCAGAGGGAAACACATAAGCAAAACTCAGTATAGCTCATAAATTATGGAATAACATGGATTATGGAATGCGGGCGCCACCGAAACTCGGATTTATTCTCATAAAAAGAGAATGGTGTGCCATAAAAAATTTCAAAAACCTTTAAATTTTAACTTAATCGTGGTACCTATCACCCTATATTGACAGTTTCAGTATTACCATTACTCTAAGATGAATACCCACAAGATATCATGATTTTATTCCGTGATTAATCCTAAATAACACAAACAGGATATTTAAGCTCTACTAGTTAGCTGGGTCTACCAAAACATCACTAATTAGACACGTTTTCAATTATTTAATCTTTTAAACTCATAAATAGATCCAGTTCTACTATCATTTTCCAAGTATTTGCAATTATTTTCAAGAACATTTTTCAAATTTTTCAATTTTTTTTTTTTTTTTAATTAATTTTTTTTTTAAAGACACAAACTAAACAAACTAGACACTCACATCCCCACACTTGAAAGACACATTGTCCTCAATGTGAAGCAAAACACAACTAAAATTGAAAATGCAAAAATAAAAACAAAATAGAACAGGAAGCGACTTAGCTGGTAATGTAGATGCAATCTAGTATGCAGCTTCGTTCTTCCTTGTGTGTGCACCGTATAGCATTTCCTTCGCGGCTTGCACATCTCACTGACGGGTTGCCTTTACAAGATAAATAAGATGATAATCAATCCCGCCCGAATGGAGATTGAGTACGGGCGAAATGATAAAACCTGCAAAATAAACCGCAAACATACCCGCAGCATCAAAGTGACTCAAAATAAAAATAAAATAAAAGACTCGACTGACTCACTAAGAAATAAAAGACTCAAGATAGATAGATTGCAGAGAAAACATACTCGATAGGTGGCAAACACATAGACATGAAAGCCACATTACGTAGATCATCGGTCATGAACGGTTTCTAGATCTCCCGTTGTAATGATGGTCGGTGAATGATGATGTGTGAATTAATGTGATGGATGATGGTGGTTAAAGGTGATGCTTCATGGTAGTGGTGGTATGAAGGTAGGTGATGAATAGTGGTGGTGAGTGAAAACGGGGACGGAAACGGGTAAGGGAAACCATGGGAACAAATGAAAAAGTTTTGGTCAAGACCCCCTCGCGTACCGCGAGAGACATGTGGCTGGCTCCTCGCGTACCGCGAGGAACAAAAGACTGAGCCGGCCACTCTTTTTGTCTCTAGCGTACCGCGAAATATTGCATCCAAACTCCTCGCGTACCGCGAGGAGGCATCCTTCACAGAAAGATTCGAACTTTTTTCACTTTTTATACTTAGAAAAATTTTTGATCATTTAAAATCTTGTTTCACCCAAACTCACTAAAAACCGTCCCAATCATAAAAACGAATGTAAACATACCTGGAACTTCATTCCCGATGATTCTCCTCACCGAATCAAGCATGAATTACTGCAAAACTCGACACAAACAAAACACACTACCGAAAAAAAAAAATAAAGGAAAAGACACGGACTCACACTAACGAATGCACACAAACTCTACATCCCGGGCACTTGCCCGAGATTCAAGCAAGCCTACCTATCAGGAGGCTTCTCCTTTATGCCGCCCCCATCCGGCCCGTTTAGTATGATTGGTCTACCACCTTTTTTACAAACATGGGTGGCAGACCTTAAGAACAATTTTGAAAATTCAAACGGGTCGGGCCACCAATACTTAAACTTACCTGGACCAAACTTGATACGTGGCATGTAATGTGGTGCATGATCATCTCCAGTATACTCCTTCCTACGATCCGTGTATGACCATCCCAGGACCTTCATAACATGCCGGTCCATACGTCTTCTCGCCCTGTCCCGTGGTCTTGATGATCTAGGTGGCGATCCACCATCTTCTTCCTCCACGGGCTCTTGCCTTTCTCTACCTTGGGTGAAAAGCTTAAGGTCCGACACCAGCTCGGTTCGTGGTTCGTTGATAACCTCTTGCACTTTCACCTCTTCTTCTATCCCCACACTTGGCTCTTGATATAATAGATCTTCAAGAAGTTTTAGATCGCCAAGTGGGTCATATTCTCCATCTTCTTCAAAAGTTGGCAAACCCACCAACTCGTCACCAAACTCTTCTTCCCATGACGCCTCATCAACAATCTTAACTAAAAGCTCATCCTCACTATTATCATCAGTCTCGAACAACCCGGCTAATCCCTCTTCAAAGCATTCATCTTCAATCGGGGTTTTAGGGATTTCAATATTCTCTTCATCATCAATCACATCTTCATCATCGCTCCAAAAGCTATCATTGTCACTCTCATCCCAAGAGAATTCATAGACACCCGGCCGAATTTGCTTAAGACCCTGCAGGTCCGAGGGTGGGACTACTACGCCCATTTTTGTCCTCGGTTCCGGAGGTTCCTCTTCCTGTTGTAGCTTGATACTTTCTAGCTCATCCATGAGCCTCCCATTTTCTTCTAGAAAGTGTAATTGTTCGGCTCTAGTTATCAGGTGCCATTGATTGTTCATGATATCTTGCACCTTCCTCTGCTCCTCCTTGATTATATCTTCATTCCTTATTTCCTGCACCAACTCATTCTCACAAGACAAGTGTAAAGTATCATAATGAACTGTGTTATCTTGTGTAGAAGTTGACACACCAACATCAGTAATATAATCAGGGTCAGAATATATACCTGGAGGTGGGACTTGTGCTTCACCTTCTGTCACTGTGCTTTGCACGTCGTCCATTGTATTCCCCAGTATTAACTCCCCTGATGCAGTTTCGATCCCAATCTCATTCCCATCTTGATCGTAAACCACACGATCTATATTTGTAGGCCGGTGTGATCCAATGCGAGCTAATATTGCTTGGATATCCCTCTCGTACTGCTCGTTTGCCTCTTTGCACCAGGCATTCAACTCCTCTCGAGTTCTGTATTCCGCCTGTGGCTGTACCTGCGGATAAGCATACTCATAGTAGTTTGCAGATTCCCCCGATGAATATGGGCAACGACAAGTAAAATGGGGTCCTCCACAGATTTCACACATAATGAAAAAATTAATAAAAATTAAATAAAAAAAATTTAATTAAGCAGACTCAAGATACAAGCTAGACACACTAAAAACAAAGACTCACTAAAGGACACACAAACTAGACTCAACAAAATAGAAAAGACTCAAAACACAAAAGACCAAATAATCAGATAAGTTCAATCAAAGTTAGATACGCTATCGCCTAAGTGTCCCCGGCAACGGCGCCAAAAACTTGATGTCGCTCGGACGGTCTATAAAAATAACTATATAAAACCTAACCTAGACTCTCTAGCTTTAAATTTATAAATCTAGACTCAATCTAATACTAGACCACACAACCGGCAAGTGTACCGATCAATGTAGTAAAGCCTAATGAAGTCCGGATATCGAACCCACGAGACACTAGCAATAACCCTACCTAGACTCTGACTCAACTAACTAAACTGAAATATATTGGGGGATTTTGTGTTGTAACTTAATGTAAACTTTCTAACTAACGACACTCAACTATCAAGCAGAACTCTTTAAACGAATTCAAGAATAGGGAAGGCACTACCTAGGTTAAGAATCTTACTTGCAAAGTATAACTTCTATCGGTTCTGAAAACTATGATGGATCTGGGTTTCTAATGAAACAACTCTAGATAACCTAATGGATTCCTGATCACTCTCGGTCTCGGGATGTCACCAACTCAGCTACCTAAAGCGTATTAAACTCACCAGATAATTGGATCACTTCTCAGGTATTTCCAACTATGACAAGTACCCTAATAAACGGATTACCTCTCAGTCTCACCGCCTACCATACACTCAAGGAATGCACGGGGTAATCTCAAGCTAACTACTATGATTCGGATAGCTACAATCACTAGACACCTAACACTAACGTCCTCTCAGACTGTTAATACTCGGATTCCTAATGACGAAGACTAAACGACTAATTCTCACCTCTCGGGTATTGAACTAGGACACACATTCACTTCTAATCAGTAATCACTTATGAATTCCTATGGCTACTACGTCTAGAAACCACTCACAATCACAAACCCTAAGATCTATGACCACAAAACGAAGATCAAACTGGCAGACAACCACAATCAACGCAGGAAATCACAAACAACCACAAGATCAGCAGTAAATATATACTAACATCATACATAATCAACCAAAGATCTTTACTAAATCATAAACCCATCAATTGAATCCAAAAACCAATAAAAATCATAACTTTAACATGCAATCATCTTAAACCTAGGCAGTATGCAAAATCTAGCCAACAAACATGTTCAAAACAACCAAAACAGAAGTCATAAACATAGTCATAGGTTCAATTAAACAAAGTAAAGATAAAAGAAGAAGAATCATAAACCGAACGATCACGAATAACCAATTCGGGTTCCAAAACTCCAACTCCTTGCTCCACTAGCCTTCTTCTTCCTCAAAATCGCCAAAAGGTTCTAACTTGACGGCTGGAATCGACTCTTCTCAATAACAGCCGACATCATCAATAAAAACCTAAAAATCCAATTTTTCCGGATTTACGACTCTCTCGCGTACCGCGAGAGAATTTGGGCCAGCCCCTCGCGTACCGCGAGAGCCAATTTAGTCGGGCGCGCTTTTGAAGATCTTCGCGTATCGCGAGACTTCTCCACTCCTCTATCGCGTACCGCGAGAGACATAAAATCTAGAAAATTGTCTTCTAGAGCTTGGACTTTTTCGGGCTTGGTTCCTTTGTTCGTTTTCTTCATGTATTCACTTGTATTCCATACGAACTCCTACAAATATGATAAAGACTCAATTGTACATAAAAACGACTCAAAACAAATATAAAACTAACTAAAAACACATTAAAACAACGGAATAAAGACATGTGCTTTCGCACAATATCAATGGTCATCATGGCTTGTTCATAAAACAACCGAGAAATTTGATTTTGCACCCGAGGGTGTAGACAAGCTTCATCTTGATGCTCCAGATGAAACTTTTATGGATGTGATTCCAACCACTGACGTTCTTGTACTTTCCTCAGGTCATTGGTTCGCAAAACAATCTGTTTACATTTTAAATAACGAGATCGTGGGTGGACAGTTATGGTGGCCTGATAACACTCGAAAGAAGAAAATTGATAGCACTGAAGCATTTGACTACAAAGGCTTGACTGTGGTCCGCTCGTATTCACCCGATCACTATGAAGGTGGAACCTGGAATACGGGCGGGTCATGTACGGGGAAGGTAAATGACAAATTTAGAGAAGTGCAGTTGGTGATAATATCGTCTTGGTAATCAAATTTGACACGGGTTAAAAATCTTGGACAAAAAGTGTTCCTGGAACTGTTTTGACCCGTACCAAATAGTTACTTGTTTTGAGCTGTACCCATCTTGAGTTGGACTCAACACATTGTGATAAATTAGCGGGTTGGGACTTGGGTAATGGGTCAGAACGGGTTTAGGTAAATCAGAGTAACTTTTTGGTACGGGTCAAAACAGTTTGGCTCGTGTCGACCTGAAACTATTTTGTCGAAGATCATTTATATATTTTAAATAAATAACTGGTGTGTCAAACTTGACATGATAATATTTCAATAATAATCTAATTTTGAATAACATGATTATGAGGTTTTATACATTAACATTACACTTTCAGCTGCTTTTGACTCGTTTTCTTTTTAGCTATGTTTTTTTGTCACGCATTTGACCTGTTAAAGAAAAAATACAAACCGAATCGACACAGTGATAAATAATCGGGTCTAGATTCTCACCTTTAATACATGCTAATTTGCAAGCCTAAAATACATCAAAAATACAGATTTGTTACCCTATAAAACTTCTTGTTTATCTTAATCTAGGAAATCGAAACATCAAAAATCGAAACTTCTTGTTTATATTTTGCTAATCTGATTTTGTGCATAAAATCCAGTGTCATTCATTTAACAGGTAAAACCTGCAACGAATGGCGAGTTAGTCGATAGTGAGTTCACCAACACAATGCGTGACAAACAAGTATCAGGGTTCAACCGCGGTATAAAGAAAAAGACCAACAAATCACGGGTCGCATTCATGGATATCACAAAACCTTTCTCTTATCGGCATGACGGTCATCCGGGCCCGTACCGGAGTCCTGACCCGAACAAGATCACAAAAAGGGGTCCGGACGGGCGGCCCCCACCACAGGATTGTTTGCATTGGTGTATGCCGGACTCAGTTGATACATGGAATGAGTTTTTGTTGGAGACTATAAGAAGAGACTTTGAGAGTCATTATTTGTGAGGCTACTTCATTTTTATTAAATAGCATGATATGAACTAGTTGTACCATGTTGAAATAGGCTGCTGCTAATATATGAGCATATAATTTTATAGATCATGTCATCATGATTTCACTTTCGTCACAAGTTTCATACGTGTTTCTGATTCATTAAAATTATAATATATTAAATGTGACATGTATTAGGATTACGACGTCGTTTAAGACTTTGTAGATACATTCAATGGGGTGTATGGATTTACAAGAACTATAATTTAAGGATAAACTATGTAAAAGGATAATAATTTTTTTGGTAATACTTTATTAGTTTTTTTTTTCGAAAGGCAAATTTCTTTTTTTTAAAGGTAAATTTCTTTAATCCATCAAACCTAGGAACCTGATTGTCGCTAGTCACTACATATGAGCTTTATCTACACACAAATACAAATAAAGGGATTAGCATGGGCTAAATAAACATTCCATGATCAAACGAGATATCAAAACAAGAAACAAGCCAACAAGACTTCAGGCCCGACACAGGGTACGCTGGGCGCCGTACCCTACGTTGCCCTGGATTTCTTGTTTTTTATTTGTTTCCGGCGTAAGACAGTAGAAGTCCAACGTAGACCAAAATAAGCCAATGTAAAGTACGTTGGTGGCGTACCCTACGTTTGTGTCTGCACATTTCGGGATAGCAACTTCATTTGACACCATTCCTAGCCATTATATCATCACACAATCATTATACATGAATAACATCTTTATAACACTATTTTTCACCAAAATCTTAGTTAATCAAGTATTAGAAACATAACTCCTTTAATGATTACATCTATTTGTGAATCGTACCTCCTTTACTTTTTTTTTGAAAGACGAATTTCTTTAATCCTGTCATTAATAGGATTTGAAACCATGACCTCCAAACCCCTTAAGTGTTTTTAGAGGCTTTGCCTCTACCATTGGGCCACCAATCCTAGAGGTGGTCAAAAGAACCGGATCCGAATCCGATCCGATGGATTATCCGAAACCGGATCCGGCTAGAACCGGATTTTTTAGAACCGGTCCGGATTTTTTCAGAACCGGCGGATCCAGAACCGGTTTAGGAGTTCTTGACGGACCGGATAAAAATCGGACATTTTGGAACCGGTTTTTTCGGACATTTTGGAACCGGTTAGAACCGGTTCTAGCCGTTTAAAAAAACGGCTATATAGCCGTTTATGGCCGTTGTTTTGTATTTATTTGGGTTGTTTGAGGCTAGAAACTATGTATAAATAGGTATTGGGGGTATGGGTTAGTTCACCACAACATCCTAGCTCTCAAAACTCAAAAACACTATCAAAACGTAAAAAAACGCTCACTTTAACGGAAAAAAAATGCTCCCATGGCTTCCGCTTCTGCTTCCGCAAGCACTCAAAATTCGGTTGGTGGTTCTACTAGCGAAGCCACGGTGGTGAGAGTACTTCCTTGCTCCCGAAACCAAGAGATATGGGCTTATTTCGATTTATGCGAAATGTTGAACGGTTTGCAAAAGGCTCGTTGCAGACGTGTGGTAAAATTCTGGGTGCTGCGGGAAATAGCACTTTGAGGAAACATATTGGTAGTCACGCAAAACACACTCAAGGTGAAGATCAAACTCAAATTGGTAGGGATGGAGGAGTTTGGCAATACAATGTCGAGAGGGTTCGTGAAAGAATGACACATTTCGTCATTCAAGAAGGGTTGCCTTTTGATCACTTTGATAACCCGCGTTTGACGAGGATGATACAAGAGACGCTTCAACCGAGCTTCACCAATGTAAGTCGTTCTACTTTGAGAAGAGATTGTTTAAAAATGTGGAAAAGAGCTAAAAAAGAATTAATCTTAGGTTTTGAAAATTTAAATACCGGCATTAACTTAACCACGGACGTTTGGTCCGCTCCACATGGTTTACCCGAATCGTACCTTTGCGTTACCGCACATTGGGTTCAACCCAAGTCGTGGCAAATGATGAAGCGTACGATTGTGTTTGATTATTTTGGATATCCACATACCGGCGAAAACTTATTTTATATTTTAGACTCGCTAATTCAAACTTTTAAAATTCAACCAAAAATATTTTCAATATCTTTTGATAACACTTCAAATAACACAAACGCGGTGGAAAAATTAAAAATAAAATATGAACCGCCTTGTAACGGTGTTTTCTTTCATAGTCGATGTGTTGCACACATCATTAACTTGGTTGTGCAAGACGGTCTAAACGTCCAAGAAATAAGAGAAGTGAAAGAAAATTTTAAAGTGATGTTACGGGAAGTTTTTAGCACAAGCAAAAAAAGATATGTAAACTATAGAAACTTGTGCCAACAAACGGATTCCATCTTTTTATGTCCAAATTGGGACGTACCTACTAGATGGAACTCGACATGAAAAATGTTTGAATCTGCCTTAAGGCAAATAGTTACTTTAAAACATTTCCATGATGAACTCGTGCAAAAGAAACGTTGTTCACAAAAATTTGATAATATAAGTTGGGATATGATCGAGAAACTAACTAATTTGCTTGAGGTTTTTAAAAATACAACTACATGTTTATCGGGAGTTTATTATCCCACGTCTTCGCTAATACTTCAACAATTATACTTAATATGTAATAAATTAAAAGGGTTTGAATATCACGGCACTATTTTTGAAAAAAATGGTAACACCTATGAAAGCTAAATTTAAAAAATATTTTTTCGGAAATGCCGACCGTTGTTACATGTTCGGCCGCCTTAAACCCAACGATTAATGTAACCGGTGTTGAAACAATAATTGGATCAATATCGGACGATTTAAATATGTTCGAGGAAGACCCAAATTTTGAATCAAATGCAATAAGTGATTTCAATTCGGCTTTTAATAATATGTTTGATTATCATTTACGCAAATATGGTGGAAGTGGTGATCCATCAAACATACGTGAATCAATGGGTTCGGGTTCAAGTTCTAGTAGTTCAAGGAACCCGATGCTAAATTTATTTAACACTTTAAGAAACGAAAATACTAAACGAGCTCGTGGAAGCACACCAAGTAGCGAGCTTGGAAGATATCAAGCAACCGACTTTATTTCAACTCTAAGATCCGAAGAGTTTGAAAACTTTGATATCTTGAGTTGGTGGCAAGGAAGGGAATCCCAATATTCCATTCTAGTCGCAATGGCCCGTGACCTACTAACCGTCCAAGCTTCCACGGTAGCTTCGGAATCTGATTTTTCTCTTAGTGGCAGGGTTTTATCTATTCGAAGAACGAGGCTTACACCGGAATCTATGGAGATGTGTATTTGCTTGAATGACCATTTGGATGCCGCCGAACGTGTACAACATGTTGCAAAACTAGAAGGCGAGCTTGACATTGAACAAGAAATACACGAATTCGAAGTAGAACAAGGGGCGGCGAATCCACTTTCTGACGAAGAACAAACTTATGATGAAGCCCAACGTATCTCAAGCAAAGAAGATTGAAAACCGATGTTACGAAGACTAAGACGAGTAGAAGACGAATAACGAGTCATAATAAATAATATATATTTTGTGATTCAATTATGTTTTTTTGTAATTTTTTGGTACGAACTATTGTTAAATCACTTAAAAAAATATAAAAATAATTAAAACATGTATTTTATAGTGTATCTTTGTTAATTTGTTAAAATTTTATTTTTTATTTTTAAAAAAAAAAATCCGATGGAACCGGTTTTTTTTGTCCGGTTCGGTTCCTTATATCTGGTCCGGTTCCAAAAGGTTTCAAGTCTCCACTCCCTTAACCGGATCTGATCCGGAACCGGTTCCATTGGATCCGGTTGTTGACCACCGTTGACCGATCCGGATCCGAAAAAAATCCGATTTGTGCACCTCTAACCAATCCCAATGGTAGTACCTCCTTTACTTGATTAACCCTTTAGTAAGGTCAAGGGTGTCATTAACTCTTACACCTTAAAATACAAATTTCATAATTCATGTTCTTTATAAAATTTACCATCTCCTTAACATACTCATCTCTATATTAATAATCTTGACCTCAATTTAACTCCTTATCTACATAATCATATATCATACTCCTTATTAATCATACAACACATAATTCTCCTTTAATATTATTCAAAACCTTCATTCATTATAATATCAAACATACGTGCAAAATTGGTTAAACACACAAGCATCACTAACTAACGAAGTTGTAGGGTGGAATCACTGTAGGAATTATGAGTTCGTGTATATGATGTGACGTGGATTCTCTGAACATCGTGACAGTTCACTTTCAGATTGAATTATTTCTGTGGTATACACATAATTCAATCGGATAAGAATCTGAGAGTCAAGAACGAATATGTGAAAGTCTATTAGAGATTTCGTATATCATACAATGACCAAATTCGCATTTATATAACGGGTAACCAGTTACATTGGAATGTTATGATGGTTATTGGCTAAAAAACTGTCAGAACTGTCAATAAGCTTTCTACTCCGCAGAGGTAATCTACTCAGGAGAGACAATCTATTCCGGAGAGCCATTCCACTTTGGAGAGCCAAACTCACTTAGAAGAGCAAACTTACTCAGGTGAGCAACTTTACCTAGGAAGAGTAAACTGGTCAGCATGAACAAACTGGTCTGGATGACCATCTTTCAGCAGTTTTCACTTCCAAAATCCGTCTCTCATGCATAACAAAACATGCAGTTTTCACTTTCAAACTCAGCTTAACCCCAGCCAGTGGCCATGGGGGGACCTACCCCCAAAGAATGGGGTGCAGGTGCCCTTATTAAAAAAAAATTGTATAGATTATACCCTAAAATCTCTATTGCACCCCATAAAATTTTTATTAAGCCCTCCGATTGCTCCTCATAAAAAAAATCCTGGGTCCGCCACTACCAGTGGCATTGCCCCTTGGACCCCACTAGGGGCTGCCGCCCCTAGGACCTTGCTAACCAGGGGATCAAACTTACTGAGGAGAACAAATTTACTAAGGAAGATCAATCTTTACTCTGGAGGAGTAAACTGGTCCGGAGGACCATCTTTCAGTAATTTTCACTTCCAAACTCAGTTTCTCATGCATAACAAAACATGCAGTTTTCACTTCCAAACTCTTAGCTTAACCCCAGCCAGGGGCGTTGCCCCTTGGACCCCACTAGGGGCTGCCGCCCCTAGGACCCTGCTAACCAGGGGCGTTGTCCCTGGACCCCGTTGTTCAGTGGGCTCCACCCTCTTGACTCAACAAGGTCTTTATCACTATAAGTCATAAGATCATCACACTTACCAGTTTGTTTGATGTTTCAATATGACTTCTCATTTGGTCATCAAATAGACCCCAAATACATTAAATAATTTGATAACACTAAAATTATCAACCGGTTACCGATCTGATCAAGTACTTGATTACTTGACTTCCTAAAAGTCAACTTTCGTCGTTAATGACCATTCTAACACAAAAACATATCATATGGATTTTTAAGTCATCTTTATGTTTCATCCAATACCTTCACAAATTATACTTTTTATCACATAATTGTTTCATGTGATCATAAAATGTTTACTTGAATTACAATACAAATTGATTTACACTCTTATACATATTGATCCATTTTCACTTTGGATGAATCCAATTAGTAAATTCTTAAACTTTTATCTGCCTTCAATTAGGTTTAACCATTACATGCAGTAAACAAAAATCTGAATTTTAATAACAACTAGGGGATTTACCCGCCTCGCGTTGCGGCGGCGTCAAAACGTACAACAACTCGAACCGCCCCGCGTTGCGGCGGCGTCGAAACGTATAATAACTCGAACCACCCAACGTTACGGCGGCATCGACGTAGACTAACTTTAATTTATACGGCAGGAAGCTGAACCTAAACGGTTGAGTAAAAAAAATAAAATAAAAAAAATAAAAAATATTAAAGTTACTGTTCTATTCCTAATGTTTTTCAATATAAAGGAGAATTATCAACCTGCATGAAGCTTCATCAAGTCATCTAATTCCATTTTTAGACAAAACTCCCAAATTAAAACATGAACCCTAAAATTCTCCAATTTACCAAAGTCAAGAAGAATAATTAAATTACTGATCTTTGCAGATTCATAATCATAGTGTGTGAAGTTTCTATGATAGAAATCATCAAATAAGACCTAATTTCATAAAATTACATAAAAACCCATAAAAGCTCACAAGTTCTAACAATGGAGATAAAATGAAGAAGATGGTGCTTACAAAGCACTTAGCAACATAAATTCTTTGTTGGATTATCCTTCTTGATGCAAACTTGTTCTTAATCATCAATTTGTTAATCTAAAACTCATTTTGTTGGCATTCAATTTTCGCCCTTAGAACATACGTGCACTTTTTTTTTGGTGTTTTCAGAACTCATAGAACCAGTTGGACCGGGAACCGGTCCGATTATGCATATTTGCATTGTTTTCGCTTAAATCAGCCAGTTACCGACCGTACCGGTGAACTGGACCGGGTCGTCGAACTAGATTTCCATATTTTTTTTCTTCTTTCAAAATCTTATTTTTTTTAATTAATTTAGTATTCCAAGTTACATACATTATTTATTACTAGAGGGGTGCCCGTGCGATGCGGCGGGGAACACAGACACCAGTAATCACGTAACATGCTAATTTTTTAAATAAAAGAAACCTATACCAATATCATACTCAAATTAAAGAGAATAAAATGCTCGTTTTTATAATGTAATTTTAAAAAAAATATATTAGCGTACGAAAAAGTTATGGTCGTTTAAAAATCACGAGGAGTTGATTTAAAAGTCAACAATATGTTATAATTAATGTACCATATATTTTAAAAGTTGTAATTAATTAAACTCTTAAAAATGATGTAAAATTATTTTTGTATCCTCCTCATATCTTTATAGTAATAAATAAAAATCATAAGGGACACGTAGGCCTGCCAAATTGGACGGGTCGGACGGGTTTGGGTCATGGGTCATAACGGGTTCGGGTCAGAACGAGTTCGGGTTAATACGGGTTAGGAGCAAAATGACTTCGGGTCAAAACGGGTTTGGAGCAAAATGAGTTCGGGTCAAATCGGGTCGTTTTTTTTTAAATGGTGGTGGTGATTCAAACTCGAGGAAAACATTCTATGTTGAAATGTAATCTGGGTTCTACATCATAACTCTGGAGCTATATTCCCGCAAAAATATCATTAACTCTGGTGCTTCATGTGAATATTTTCATATATATGATAACCGATGTAATTGGTCGCGGTAATCAAATTATGTTTTGGTGGATAGATGAGGTCCCATTGTATCAACGTTTTCCTCTCCTGTTTGAACTGAATTGAATAATTGTTGGGTCAAAACGGGTCCTTTCATGTTCTTGGGTAGAGGCGGTGGCGGGTAGAGGCGGTGGAGGGTGGCGGCGGCGGGTGGCGGGGGTTTTGTTATACATGTATAATATACCACACACTCAACCCACACTTAAGTTTACTTCAAGAAAAATAGTTGGTGTTCTACTTTTTCAAACTCAAAATTCACAATGAGGTATGGTTTAAATCCCGGTCCAATTATCAACGACGTTTTGTTTTTAGGTCAAGAACATCGAGCAATTTTCTGTTTAAAATAAAACCGATCTCAACCCGTTGTCTGTTAGACGTGGTGATAACTTTTTTTGGATGTGGCTGAATGTGCATCCTATCATTTCCAAGGTTAAAGATTTGGTAAACGAGGCCGGTTCCGGTGGGGTATTTGATTGTGGGTACCGAATAGTTGACCACGGTTTACTAGAGGCGCTAGTAGAGAGGTGGCGTCCGGAGACCCAAACGTTTCACCTGCCATTTGGTGAAGTGACTGTAACTTTACAAAATATTAACGTGTTGTGGGTCTACAGATAGAAGGTGATGTCGTATTTGGGGTAGAATGGTCGATGTCTGATGCGGAACGTGTATTTAGATGTCACACTATGTTAGGGATTACACCTGAACAAGGTGATATAAGGGGTAATTTCATAAAGTTAAGATGTGTTTTAAAGGAAATACAATATGAACTTCCTGAAGATCCATCAGACTTGTAGTGCATATAACGTGCACGTTGTATCATTCCTATTTTATTTGGCGACACATTATTTTGTGATTCTTCAAACAACATGCTATGATTTAATTAAATCACTTAGAAGATTTAACATAATGTGGCCAACTTAGTTGGGGAAGTGCCATTTTAGCATCGTTGTACATGAATTTATGCAGAGCCACCGCACCTAATGCTAAACACGTTGGTGGTCTGTTCTATGTATTGCAATTACGGGCATGGACTAGGATACGTTGTATGTCACCATGTCACCCCCCTAATTTATTTACTTAATAAATAAATAAATCAAGGTTGTAACAATTTGTAACATTACACAACAGCGGAAGCAAATTAAAGACTTCTAAAGTGTTGAACACCATTACAAATACTAAAATAAACTAGTACATTGTCCTAGAACCATATAGGTCAAAACTGACTTGAGGTTTGACAATCATGCTTCTTCGGCTTCTAGGGTTTTAATCTGAATGGTTAACCTATTCCAACCGTACCATAGCTATGTATTACCTGAAAAACATACTTAAAAATGTCAACATAAAGTTGGTGAGTTCACATGTTTGATTTTCGTAATGAAAAGGAGTTTTCCTTGAAAACATTAATAATGTGTACATGGCCATAATATGAAACCGTTTTCCTTGAAAACATTGATAACGTGTATGGAGCCATAATATGAAACTGTTTTCCTTGAAAACATTGACAAAAACATTTGCACGTAAACGAATGGCAAAACCATTTGTATGTAAACGATTGGCAAAACCAATTTGCACGAAAAAGATTGGCAGATCCATTTGCATGAAAACGATTCAGTGTATGTGATAAACAAAACAAGTAATGTCTGACCCATCCATAAACTAGCTAACAATACGAATAATATGTTTATACATGAGGCATGACCAAACTATGACACATGTATTTTTCTCCCAGCTCGTGCCTCCCGAGCACACGATTGAACACTATGCGGTCATTCGACCAAAACCGATCAAACCATGACCGGGGGTGTCAATTCCAATAGTACTATCCACAGAGTCCCAGGCTAAAACTATAGCTAATTGTTATAAAAATTTTCACGTAGGGTCTTTACGAGCTCCCAATGTTAACTCATGCAAACATAAAGGTCGGGTCTTGTTTTCTTGTTATCATATAAAACGAGTATGTTTCATGTTTTCCAAACGTATCAAGTAAATATGTTTCATGTTTTCAAACGTGTAAAGCAAGTATGTTTCTCCCCCGATGTTTCTAAAACATTTAAGAGTTAAAAGGGGCCGTGAACTCACCTGGTAACGCGTTAGGAACAATAATATCCTCCTGGTAGAAATGGAACCCAGTGTCCACATGATATGATGGTAATGGTATAGTGTACTACTCGAATCCTACGATACCTGCATGTACTTAATGAGATTTATGGACTAACCCTAATGTAAAGCGAGCCTAAACTCGTATTGAGTTATCACGCGTGCGGTTGAGCCATGTTGTCGACTTAACGATTGGTGATAATTGTTATTTAGGTTGAGTCGGGATTCTCAATTTATTTATGTTCCAATGGTCACGTTTGAACGTAATAGTTTATCAAGCTCACGGTTGTGCATAACCATATGTATTAATAATTAATAATCACAATTCTCATTCGTATGACTCTTAATAGAATGTGTGCAACTCTATGTTTTAATGAAACTATCTCAGAGTTTTATAATATACACGTGTTAATATGTGTATGTGTATAGGGTCACGTTCAATTAAGAACCATAATTTTGACGAGAACCAAAAGAACCATGCATTTATACACATATTTAAGGATGCATGTATGCATTTGTGTATGAATGCATGGTTTTTTTGGTTCTCGTCAAAATTATGGTTCTTAATTGAATAGCTGCCTATATATATATAATCAAAACCCTAAAATATGTTTGTACAATTCATGTGTCCCTCAAGTAAATATTCGGGTTCATGAGAATCATACCTAAGTCCATTTGTTAATATATATATATATATATATAGGGGACGGTTCCACTAAAAAGTGATTTTTTGCTAAGAAATACTAAGAAGTGGGTCAAACGAACTCCGATTAAGCTCATTCCAGCGGCGTTGGAACCGTCTCATCGAACCCTAACCCGGACCCAATTTATTTAGGTTCCAACGCCGCTGAAATGAGCTCAATCGGAGTTCGTTTGATATCGTTTCTTAAGGTTTTTGTCCTTTCTTAGATTTATTAGCGAAAAACTATTTCTTATTTGAATCTCCCCCTATATATATATATATATATATATATACCGTTATATAAAATCCTTGATGCTAACGTTATTCCGATCGTATATAAGTCGTATAAACTGTTTTATACCACAATTATAATATAATTATGGTAACATTCAAGTAATAATACCTACTAATCGTACGTACAGCTCGTTAACCACGTTTAAGATTCTCGTTTAATCGATTCACTCATTTATTAATACACTTTCTCGTTTATTAACAAATATATATTTAATCTGAACGAGTTTCTCTATATTAAATATGCGTGTTTTACGGTCCGTTAATATTAATCATTAAGTTAATATTTATTTTTATCGTTAGTAAGTCGTTTAGTGCTCAACGCAAATAACCGTACAAGCGTTTAACTTTTACGTAACTAAATATAATTACTATAGTGCGCGTTTTATACCTTTACGCTCACTCGGTTCGCATACGTAACTCATTCATAACCTTTGACTCGTATTGACCACTGTTGTCGAGGTTTGACCGAGGTCAGGGATGTCGAATCCTGTCCAAAAACACATAATTTATACTGGGGAATGAAACCCGGCAACCAAATCAACCGATCTAAATGAAAAGTAATTATCCGTAACGTAACCTACTAGATTTTGACGAAATGTAACCCGAACCTTGTAGATCTACACCCGTAAAGACAAGGAAACGAGAATGGACTCACGGAATCCATTTAAGCTTGTCGGAACCCTAGCAACATCGCCGGAAAACCGGGTTTTTAGCCAGAAAATACTGAACAGCCGGAATCGGACCTGAACCCGAGTTAACTATTGCTGTCACCGGTCGAAAAGGAGCTCTCGTATGATTGTCGGAACCCTAGAATTTTTGTAGGTGTCACACACCGCGTATCGAAACGGATCTCTGGTATGATTTTCCATACGGTGCAAAGTATATTAACATACCTTTTTTTTCATTTTTGTTACTAATTTCAAATATTATCATCTTGTTTATATTATTCTTGTATATTTTTTAACTGTTTTAAAGGTGGCGTCAGAAGATGGTGTAACATCCCGAAATTTATGGCAAAGAATAAAAGACGGTTTATGGGAAACGAAATAAAGAAATAATGAAAGAATAGCGGGCTCGAGCAAGATCGGGCCTTGGGCCGGGCAAGGAAGGCGCAAGGAGCGGGAGGGAGTAAAACACTAGTCACCTTCTCCACTCCCCATTCTTCATCATCTTCACCACAAATCCTAGAGAGAGAGAGAGACTAGAGAGAGAAAGCTCTAAACCGATACCCGAGACCTTCATACTCGACCCGAGATCGTTGCTGGGAATTACCAGAGGTTAGAGAAGGAAAGATCACGTGAAAACAGGTATCAACACGTCCTCAGATTCAAACTCTGGATTGAAATGAGTTTTTAGGATTTCAAAGTGGGTTTTCATAAAAGGTGTGATTTTTACGTTAAAATTAGCCTAAAAAGTATATATCTAGCTTCATGGAAGCTAGATATAAGTTTTTGACGTAAAAAGATCAAAGCTTGGATCAAAAATGAAGAATTTGACCAAGAACGGATGAATCGTCTGAAAACTCGTTGAATGGTCCGAAAACTATGACTTGTCCGAAAAGAATTTTGGACGGAAGGTTTTTCGGACAGAAGATTTAGAACGAAAAAGTTTTCGGACAAATGTTTTCGAACGAAATAGTTACCGGATAAAAAACATGTTTAACCGATTAGTTTTCGGTCGAAGAAGATTTCGACCGAAAAAGATTTCGGTCGAAGAAGATTTCGGACAGAAAGTTTTCAGATGAAAGGTATAAGTTATAACCTTGTTTCATTCGTGACACTTGAACAGATTGATTAGCATCCCACCTAGCTTGAAGTTCCTTGCTAAGTGAGATAAACCCCATAGAAGTCAGGTGAGTTCTTATTGCCCTTTTTCCTAAAAGGTTTTGGGCTGGTGTAGGTCCTGATGATAGGGTCCCTGTGCTATAATGATTCTAGTCAAGATCTGATCAATAAATCAGTTATAGATCAGCTGTTGTTGATGAAATCAATAGAAATACAAGAAAAAGAGCATAAAAACCAAGAACAAAAACTCTTAAATCTGATTATGATTCCACAAGGATGATTACAATAAGCTCCTAAAATGATTACAACGATCTACCACCACCATCCACCACGGGTGAGCTCCCCCGTGGTGGTGGAACAAGCTAGCTAAGAAAACCCTCACCAAAAGCTAAAAATACAAATGAAAATGGTAAAAACTATGTGGAGAAGAAGGTCAGATTGCTATGAAAATGGTCAGGTATATATAGGAAACCTGAGAGAGTCGACCAACAGATTGCCGACTCTCGCTGAGAGTCGGCCGTAACCGACCTAGCGACTCTCAGAGAGTCGGCTGAAGCCAGCCTAGCGACTCTCAGAGAGTTGGCCAAAGATGACCTAGCGACTCTCAGAGAGTTGGCTGAAACCAGCCAAGCGACTCTCAGACCAATTTTCATATGCGAGCCTAAACTTCTCGTGATCGCTTTAATTGATTAACATCATTCTCAAACTAGACCCAACAATCTCCCCCTGAGAATGACGTTATCACTGATATCCAAAGACCGTCAACAGTTGATAATCCGTTGTCTCTTCCTTTCTCTCTATTTTCTCCTCCCCTCTCCCCCGAAAAAAATTTTGCTTTTTCGAGGGGGTCTATATCTGACATTGTCTCTTATCTTCATGAATTTACCAATAACCGAAAGTCTTTCATTGTCGTTCTTCCCCGCAAATGTAGATTCCCTATATCTTTTCAGTCAAAGCTCCGTATCTCTTCATTAATGATACCAATGTAATAGGCTAAGATAAAGGTTCGATTTCCAACAATTAACTCCAAATAATCAGCTTCATTACAAATATCTTTGACGTAGTTAGACCAAGCTCAGTATGATCATCACATAATCCAATAGTCTTCAATTCGGTTCTCGTTCATTGTGAAACCCTTCCATTTAGGACTAGGATGAGAATTCAAACCTAATTGACTAATGTTAAATCACATGATCCCGATCAATTTAAACATGGAAGAGATCCCCCGTATGGCAACCCGATCTTCAACAATTCAGAAGACGATAAAAGCCGTTCTTTGAATAATCTAATCAGCCCCCTATCCGATAATGCCGAAAACAGAAAAATTCCAAAAAGTTGCTTCCATGTTTTTGGACAATAAACCTTCTGTTGTTCGCAATATCCACTAAAAAATTCATACAAGAAATTTTCTCCAAAATACTTTTTTTTTGGTAAAGTATTTCAGAGAAAACTGAGAGAGTCGGCTCCAAGAGTCGGCTGGACCAAAGAGAGAGTCGACTGAACAAATTGAGTAGCGACACTCACCTTGAGAAACTCACACAGCTCACAACTCGAGAGAGTCGGCCCTCACTTAAGATAGTCGGCTAGACAAACTCAGTGACTATGAACTTAAGTTCAAGTAAGTCGTAAACTTGCGTTTACTAGAGAATCGGCAGCAAAATCACAGAGTCGGCCCGGACAATCGGCCAGATCAAGTGACAGTCGGCTCAAGCAAGAGAGTCGACTCTGGACAATCGGCTCAAGAACAAACTCATCCCCTTTTTCTCAAAACCATACAAAACCAAACCAAAAACGCTCAGATCTAAGCCAAAATGCAAACCAGATCTATCAAGCTTCTCAAAAGCAGGTTTCTGAATGAATTTCAACACCAATTTCTGAACTTGATACAAATCTAATCTAGAAATGAAGAAATTCAGAACTTTTCAAAAACCATAAAAACCCCAAGTTTTACACTAAAATCAAGAGCATAGAAGGCTCTAATACCAAATTGTAGGATCAAATGAACTGATTTGGTGAAGAACATTATGAAGATCAAGATGAATACATATAAGAATCAAATATTTAACAATAAATTCCCTTCAAAATGATTTGCAAAGATGATTACTATGAAAATCCCCCAAATCACTCACATGTGTGCTCCCCTAAAACCCTAATCATCCTTTACTATTTATAGCCTAATGATAATTTAGACTAATTACAATCAAGCCCCTAAAGTTAACAAAATATTAAATCTATCATCAACAAAAATAATAAATATATTTTGCCCTAAACAAAATATATTTATATAACCGAAACACTTTTGTTGAACAAGACTTGAACTCCATACGTCAATTCGTCGCTCGAACTTCTCGTGTTGACTTTGACCTTTTGACTTGATAACATTAGACTACCGATTTAGACCCAACAATCTCCCCCTTAGGCTAATGTTATCAAGCTCTTGACTCATCTTCAGAACCGTCATTTCATGCATACTGTGATCTTCAATTTGGTAAGCTTCAGTCTCAATTTCAATCCCAACAACTGGCATGCATACTGTTAAAGAGATAGATTTAAAAAGTAAAGTATATTTTTATAAAAAGTAAAGAGAAAGTGTTAAAGAGTAAAGTACAATCTTTGAAACGAGTTTTAAAGAAAGTAAAGAGTTAAAGTAAAGAATGGAAAAGAAGCTGCACTTTGGAGTAGCTTGACAGTGACAGTGACAGTGACAGATGCCATATTATATGCTTATGTGTTAATATGTGTTATTTGTCTATGTGTTATGTGTTTCAATGTCATTATATTATGTGACGTAGTATAATTACATAGTAGTTGCAAAGTAAAAAGTCTTACAGGCAAGCAAAGAAGAAGACTCACCCCGAGGTGTGAGTAAGCAAAGTAGAAAGTCTCACCCTGAGGTGTGAGCAAGCAAAGGAGTCTTACACTTAGGTGTAAGCGAGAAATTCATATCCTGAGGTGTGGGCACAGCAAAGTAGAAGTCTTACCCTGAGGTGTACGCGAGAAAAAGGGATCTTGTCCTTGGACAATGATCCAAATTTGATAGTTAAAGTTTGTTATAGTCACTTGTCCTATACAGGTGAAAAGTAAAGTTTTAAAGAGTAAAGGAGGGCACCTTAACGGGTTCCTTCATAAGTAAAGTTTTAAAGAAAGATATAAATGGAATTGTTTTATAAATGTGATGCTGAAAAGTTTTAAAGTAAAGTTAAAGTGTTTAAAGATAGTTAAAGAAAAGTTTACTTTATTTTTATAAACTACGCTACCAAAAGATAGTTTTCAGTCCAAAGTAAAGATAGAATTCACCAGCATTAGCTGACTTTTAGTATGCATGACAGGTAGTAAGAGTAAGAGGAAGGAATAAGTAAAGAAGCCACGAGGGCTAGATAACATGGACATCGGGTTGTTGTGCTAAAGACTGACATTTCCATTCCTGATAGTTTATGTTTTCAAACAATGTTTATTGATTTAGATTTATGAATGTTTGAATTAAAGACTTCCACCGTAACAGATTCTGATTTCCAGTTTAAGAACTATGTTGGTTATGTTTTGTGCCAACTGTGAGATGTAACCAGATTGGGGCGTTTCAAGTTGGTATCAGAGCCATAGTTTGAGAGATTCAGACATTTGTGATAATGTCTGAACTTAAACTGAGAATGGGACAAAGGAAAGGAAAGGAATGTCAGCCAGAGCAGCCAGTCCATGGAAAGATAGAGAAAGAAGGTAGTCAATGTCCTAAATTAGAACATAGACAATAATGCCTTAGTACAGATAGTAGACAGTAAATGCTTTAGCATAAATAGTACATTGTACATGCCTTAGCATAAAAAGTAGACAATATGTGCCTTAAAGAAGGGAATCTGAACTTGGATGCAAATGTTAACCTGGCAGGGAATGTTCAGAACCCGAGTAGCAAAGTAAAATAGTAATTGCATACCGGATTCTCTATAATTAGTAATTTACATTACTCGAGGTGTTCTAAATTATTACCTATCATGATGACACACGTGTTCCTTATTGTAGTTAATTACCAATGGCTAGAGCAAAGAGAGGAGGTAGTACTGGTGGTCGCACTGGTGGTCGTACGGGTCGTCGAGGCTGACCGCCAGGTAATCGAGCACGAGTAGAGGAAAGTGAACACTCCCGCAATGAGACTGAATTGGTGCATGTGGAGCATAATGACAGTGGGAACCATGTGTCGGTTCATGATGATGTGCATAACGAAGGTTTGGATCCGGAACCGATTGTGAAAGAAGCTATCGCGGCAGAGGTTACTTCAGTCTTGAAGAACGTTCTACCGAAAGCACTGGGCGAGGCCCTTAAAGAGTTTGGTATAGAAAGGAAAGAAAAGAAGGAAGGAAGCAGCAAGAGAACTGAAGTCACTAACAGTGACGACTCTGACTATGAGATGGCAACTCGAGGTTGCAACTACAAATCCTTTTGGGGATGTGACCCGCCAAAGTATGATGGACGAAAAGATGATGTTGCCATTTTCGAGTGGATAGAGAGGATGAATGGTGTTATCAACATTAGTGAGTGCCGTGATGACCAAGCGGTCAAGTTTGCCGCTCACTCATTCACAAATGAGGCATTGAGTTGGTGGAGGTCCATTGAAATGACCAAGTATTCTGCTGATATGAAAAAGATGAAATGGGATGACATGAAAAAGCTGCTAATCACCAAATTCTGCCCGCAGAAAGAGGTTGACAGAGTTGAGAGAGAGTTTTTGGGGCTCTGTGTTGGTAGTATGACTCATCGCCAGTACACCTCCAAGTACCATGACCTGGCTCAGTTGGTTCCACATCTGGTGGACACTGAGGAGAAGAGGATCAAGTATTACATCAAGGGATTGCCACAGCGGGTTCGTGTGCACGTGAAAGCCAATGCCCCGACAAGCTTTGAATCTGTGGTATCACTTGTTGGGATAGTATATGACGACTTCGAATCCGCGTACCCACTGCCTACTGAGAAGAAAGTGACAAATGCCATTAAGCGGCTAGCAAAAGAGTGGGCGGTCCGGAGGTGACGAAACTAAGGATTGAGGATGGAAATGATTGTGCCAAGTGTGGAAGAAAATACCCAGGGGAGTGTCGAGTGGGTCTGAACATTTGTTGTTACCGGTGCGGGAAGACTGGGTACTATTCCCGAGAGTGTCTCGGAGCACCGTCATGCTATAACTGTGGGACCCCTGGTCACATGGCCAAGGACTGTTGAAAACCCAAAGCTACTGGCACAGAGAAAGGGAAAGAGCCCGAAAAGCCTAAAGCAAGGACCCGAGCGTATGCACTGACACAGGAAGAAGCTAGAGGGGACCCCGATGTTGTGTCAGGTACGTTCATCCTTGATCATACCTATGTCTCTGTTTTGTTTGATTCGGGTGCCAGTAGGATTTTTATATCATCCTCTTTATGTAGAAGAATGAAATGCAAAGTTATTAAAGTGGACCAGGCCTTTACTGTAGAGATTGCTATGGGTAAAACCACAAGAGTGATTGAACTAGTAGAAAATTGCACGATAAAGATACATGGCCTTAGATTCCCAGTTCAGTTATATGTTATGTCCTTGGGGGGATTCGATATAGTTCTGGGTATGGATTGGTTAGCTGCCAACGAGGCTCGGATAGTATGTAGACGAAATATAGTTCAGCTCAAAGCTCGAGACGGTAGCGAGATTTTTGTTTACGGGGACCGCGACGGCTTGTTAACGAACGTCACGTCGATGATAAAGTCAGAGAAGTTTATAGGGCGCGAATGCGAGGCCTACCTGGCCAATGTGATAGACAACGAAGTAAAAGTGAAAGAGTTGAAAGGCGTACCCGTGGCGTGTAATTTTCTAGACATATTTCCCGAGGAGTTGCCTGGGTTACCAACCGATCGGGAGACATAGTTTCAAATAGACTTAGTGCCAGGTGCCCAGCCCGTGGCTAAATCACCGTACCGACTTGCGCCTATAGAGATGCAAGAGATAAGGGTACAGTTGGAGGAACTTTTGGATAGAGGATTCATATGACCGAGCATTTCTCCCTGGGGGTGCTCCGGTACTGTTTTTAAAGAAGAAAGATGGTGCCATGCGAATGTGCATCGATTACAGAGAGTTAAATAAACGTACGGTAAAGAATAAGTACCCATTACCTAGGATTGACGATCTGTTTGACCAGCTGCAAGGCGCAAGATGGTTTTCCAAGATCGACTTGCGGTTAGGGTATCACCAGTTAAAGATAAGGGAAGAGGATATACCGAAAATAGTGTTTTGCATGCGGTATGGACATTACAAATTCCCCGTGATGTCTTTTGGGTTGACGAATGCTCCAGCAGCGTTCATGAGTATGATGAACCAGTTGTGCAGACCGATGCTGGATAGATCAGTGATAGTATTTATAGACGGCATACTCATTTATTCGAAAGGTGAAGGTGATCATGCCTGTCACCTACGAGAGGTACTGGAGACACTGCAGAAAGAAAAGTTGTATGCTAAGTTTTCAAAAAAATGCGTGTTCTGGCTTAAAGAAGTCCAATTCTTAGGTCACGTTATCAATGCAAACGACATTATGGTTGACGCGGCAAAGATCACAACGGTAAAAGAATAGGAAATTTCGAAGACACCGACCGAGATTCGAAGTTTTCTGGGATTGGCAGGCTACTATCGAAGGTTCATTAAGGACTTCTAGAAAGTTAGCTTCGCCTCTGGCAAAGTTGACAAACAAAGAAGTAAAGTACGAATGGGGCCAGGCTCAGTCTGAAGCATTTGAAGAGTTAAAGAAAAAGTTGACCCAAGCCCCAATGTTGACACTATCCGACGGTAACGAGGACCTGGTCTGACGCTTCGGTTCAAGGGTTAGGATGTGTATTGATGCATAGGGGAAAGGTGACTGCGTATGCGTCACGACAACTAAAAGTTCACGAAGTCAACTACCCGACTCACGACCTGGAGCTCGCGGCAGTTGTCTTCTCATTGAAGATGTGGAGGTATTACCTGTACGGAGTGAAATGCACTATCTGTTCAGATCATAAGAGCTTGAAGTATTTCTTTGAGCAGAAAGACTTAAACATGCGAAATACGGTGGTTGGAGCTACTAAAGGATTATGACTGTGAAATCCTGTACCACCCGAGGAAAGCAAATGTGGTTGCCGATGCCCTAAGTCGAAAAGAGAATCAATCTCCTATTAGGGTGAAGGCATATCAGTTAGTAATAACCCCAAATTTCATGACAGAGCTAGAGAAAGCACAGACAGAAGCGCTAAAGGAATATAACATAAAGAAAGAAAGAATGGCCTGTCAACAAATAAAGTTAGAGACAAACACTCATGGGGTGAAGACCATATATGGTTGTATGTGGGTACCGAAGGGCGGAGAACTTAGGGCTAAAGTACTCGACAAGGCCCATAAGTCTCGATATTCCATCCACCCAGGAACCACTAAAATGTACCAGGATCTGAAGAAAGAGTATTGGCGGCCGAACATGAAGAATGATGTGATAGAATACGTGAGAAAGTGTCTAACTTGCTCACAAGTTAAAGCCGAGCATCAAAAACCATACGGGAGGATCCAGCCTCTGGAAATACCCGAATGGAAGTAGGAGCGTATCACCATGGACTTTATTACAAAGCTGCCCTACACAGCTAAAGGCCATGATACGATTTGGGTTATAGTGGATCGTTTGACAAAGAGTGCACACTTCTTACCGATCCGTGAAACGTATTCTTATGAGAAGCTGGCAGAAGTATTCATCAATAAGATTATTTCTCGACATAGCATGCCATTATCGATTGAATCTGACCGGGACACTCGATTTACTTCGTAATTCTGGAAAAGGTTTCATGAGGCAATGGGTACGAGATTGAATATCAGCACGACTTACGTGTCACACTTGCGTAATTTGTATCCGGACGAGACACACAATTCACTTCCACGTTGTCACACCTGCGTAAGTGTCTAGCCGACGAATCGGCGCACGTTCCTCTTGACGACATTGAGGTAGATAATAGCCTCAACTACATTGAAGAACCTGTGGCCATACTAGATAGAAAAGAGAAGCAGTTACGGAATAAAGTGATTCAATTGGTTAAAGTACAGTGGAATCATCGGAAAGGTTCAGAAGCTACTTGGGAGACCGAGGAAGAAATGAAGGAGTCGTATCCTCATCTATTTGACTTATGACCGGTTTTGAGGACGAAACCTTTCGTAAGGAGGGTAGACTTGTAACATCCCGAAATTTATGAAAAAGATTAAAAGACGGTTTACGGGAAAAGAAATAAAGAAAGAATGAAAGAATAGTGGGCTCGAACAAGATCGGGCCTTGGGCTGGGCAAAGAAGGAGCAAGGAGGGGGAGGGAGTAAAATCCTAGTCACCTTCTCCACTCCCCATTCTTCATCATCTTCACCACAAATCCTAGAGAGAGAGAGAGTAGAGAGAGAAAGCTCTAAACTGACACCCGAGACCTTCATACTCGACCCGAGATCGTTGTTGGGCATTACTGGAGGTTGGAGAAATAAAGATCACGCGAAAACAGGTATCAACACGTCCTCAGATTCAAACTATGGATTGAAATGGGTTCTTGAGGTTTCAAAGTGGATTTTCATAAAAGGTGGGATTTTTACATTAAGATTAGCCGAAAAAGTATATATCTAGCTTCGTGGAAGGTAGATATAAGTTTTGGACGTAAAAAGATCGAAGCTTGGATCAAAAACGAAGAATTTGACCAAGAACAGATGAATCGTCCGAAAACTCGTTGAATGGTCCGAAAACTATGACTCGTCCGAAAAGTATTTCGAACAGAATATTTCGAACGAAAAAGTTTTTGGACAAATGTTTTCGAACGAAATAGTTACCGGATAAAAAACATGTTTAACTAATTAGTTTTCGATCGAAAAAAATTTTGATCGAAAAAGATTTCGACCGGAAAAGATTTCGGTAGAAAAAGATTTTGGACAGAAAATTTTCAGATGAAAGGTATAAGTTATAACCTTGTTTCATTCGTGACCCTTTAACAGATTGATTAGCATCTCACCTAGCTTGAAGTTCCTTACTAAGTGAGATAAACCCCGTAGAAGTCAGGTGAGTTCTTATTGCCCTTTTTTCCTAAACGGG
Organism: Smallanthus sonchifolius; assembly: GCA_023525975.1. NCBI lineage: Eukaryota > Viridiplantae > Streptophyta > Magnoliopsida > Asterales > Asteraceae > Smallanthus > Smallanthus sonchifolius. Next base: position 83,653,254 of record CM042022.1, read on the forward strand.
TTTGGGCTGACATGCATACTGTTAAAGGGATAGATTTATAAGAATTATATATTTTTATAAAAAGGAAAGAGAAAGTGTTAAAGAGTAAAATACTATCTTTGAAACGAGTTTTAAAGAAAGTAAAGAATGGAAAAGAAGCTGCACTTCGGTGTAGCTTGACAGTGACAGATGCCATATTATATGCTTATGTGTTATTTGTCTATGTGTTATGTGTTTCAATGGCATTATATTATTTGACGTAGTATAATTGCATAGTAGTTGAATAGTAGTTGCAAAGTAAAAAGTATTGCAAGCAAGCAAAGTAGAAGACTCACCTCGAGGTGTGAGTAAGCAAAGTAGAAAGTCTCACCCTGAGGTGTGAGCAAACAAAGGAGTCTTACAATTAGGTGTAAACGAGAAAGTCCCACCCTGATGTGTGGGCACAACAAAGTAAAAGTCTTATCCTGAGGTGTAAGCAAGAAAATGGGATTTAGTCCTTGGACATTGATCCAAATGTGATAGTTAAAGTTTGTTATAGTCACTTGTCCTGTACAGGTGAAAAGTAAAGTTGTAAAGAGTAAATGAGGGCACCTTAACGGGTTCCCTCATAAGTAAAGTTTTAAAGAAAGATATAAATGGAACTGTTTTATAAATGTGACGTTGAAAAGTTTTAAAGTAAAGTTAAAGTGTTTAAAGATAGTTAAAGAAAAGCTTATTTTGTTTTTATAAACTAAGCTATCAAAAGATTGTTTTCAGTTCAAAGTAAAGATAGAACTCATTAGATTGTTTTCAGTTCAAAGTAAAGATATAAACTAAGCTACCCGTTGATTAAACATGTCAACCCTAAAATGACCCGTTTTTTAAACGGGTTGAAATGACCAACCCAAAACCTGATTATTTTCGTGTCGAGTTTGGGTTGTCTTTCAGGTCGTGTCAGGAATTGTCACCCCTATATATTTTACATGTGTAAAAATGTATTACATATACTAAGGATAGAAACCAAAATTCAAAATATGTAAAAATTAATATATAATTGGATTTCAAAAATAGGTTAATTGCTATTTAATGTAATTTGACTTTCATTTACTATTTGATTGAAAATAAAAGTTACATAATTATATTTTAAAGTTTTTTATAATAAGTGATAATTCAAAATAAATGTGTTTTATTAGTATAATTAGTATATTCTTTAAAAATATATTATTATTAAAAGAAAGAAATGTATTTAATAAGAGAGATAAACGAGAAAAAATGATGAGAATGAATATGGAAACGTACAGTGAAATGAAAAAATCTTTATTTATTATATAGTATAAATAAATTATAGATGGATATAGATTTAATGACAAACGAAAAACGTATGGCACCCATCCATCCGAAATTCAAAATCCTCTTCCTTCCCGAACTTAATTTCTCACCGTTTCAACGGTCCAATTCTTTCAACACTTCTCTAATATCTCAATTTCAAATCATAAATTTCCGTGATCTCTCTCTCTCATCAACAACTTCGTCACTCAATTCTGAAACTCCTTCCATACGATTCGCCGATCTCTTGATCCAGTTGCAAAAGCACACAATTTCAGGTTTGTGTTCTTCTAGATCGGAGTTGTTCATTCTTCTATTCGTGCATTCTTTTCTGTAAGTTGATTCTTGAACTTAGGGATTAAATTCAATACCGAACCTAGGGTTTTTACTTGCTGATTATGCTTGAATTCAACTTTATGGCTGATTCTGATCTCATGTCAGATTGTATACTTCCTTTGTTTAAATTAAGAGAGCAAACCTAATTTTGAATTTCAATCTCGAAATTGAGGTTTAGAATGTAAAAAACCCAATGATTGTTTATGAATTTGAAAGATCTCCTTCGAACTGAAACTTCTTACGAACTATTCGTGTAAATTTAAGATAACCTGTGTCTGAATGATAACGTATATTTGCAGAAATTTTCAGTCTTTCAAAATATTTCACTATGTGTGTTTCTATGATAATTTTTTGTCCAATTTTTGGAGGGCTGCCTCAAGTATGTGTGTATGGCTCTTGTTTTATAATTTCATGCTGGTTTGTGATGTCCATAGGTTTTGGAGAAATTTACTTAATCATGTGTCCAATGGTCCCGAAAAATTTATGTCACATTTTACATGGCTAGCATTGATTTTTTTATTGTTTTTTTCTTTTTTTGTTAACCGTAAGAACCTGTTACAGAAAAAACTGTCATCCCCACCAATACCCTGCCAACCAACGGGATAGGGTAAAGCACTGTTTGTGCCGGGCAGTGGCTTTCAAGGTGATTAAAGGCAGAAAAAAGAACTGAGACTTCTGCTAGAGCGACTCAAGACCTACTATTCTTATCATCACAAGTATTGCATTGTCTTAGAATGTCTACTCCCACAAATGATCCCCTTCTGCAAGTGGAAACATCATGTGGATCCCTTCTTTATGAACTTCAGGTATTCTTTTCAAAAATATTCTAAATTTCTAATTCCTAGGTGCCTCATAGATTCTTAAGTCCTAGATCTTTAATTAAACATGGGTAATCGTTATGCCAACTGTGATATCAGATAATATGGGATGAAGTTGGTGAACCTGATGTTGAAAGGGACAAGATGTTGTTAGAGCTTGAAAGAGAATGTCTTGAGGTATACAGGAGAAAAGTAGATTTGGCAAACAGAAGTCGAGCTCAATTAAGACAAGCAATTGCTGATTCTGAAGCAGAGTTAGCAACCATATGTTCTGCTATGTGGGAGCGACCCGTGCACATTAGGCAGGTAATGATAATATAATGTATCTAAACCCGTTTCCCTCGGGAATATTTTGAATAAAATGTTGATTTGTTCATTTGTTTTTCTTACACAATAACTAGAGGTGACGAGATGGGTGGGTAAGGCGTATTGGGTAAAGGGACAAACCGGGTTTCAGGTTTATATGAGTCATTTTTAGTACGAGTTAAAGTGGGCCATTTAAGAAGTACTAGTGGCAAACACTTTTTTGTTCAGTTATCTTTTTTATAAATGATAATTGCACTAATTATGATTGCAAAAACATCATTAGTACAACAGTCATATATATGTTTATATAAAATGGTAATTACTAATTACAGTAGCTTTAAAAGTAGTTAGCACAGTGGTGTTAAATTTCTAAGTAAATAGTGTTTTGCATGCTAGATTATCCTAGCTATGTGGTTTAATATGTTTGATATGAAACTGGGATGTGAAATGCTCAAGTGGTAAACCAAATTGGATGTTCAATCCTTAAGTGGAAAATAGGTTGGGATGTTAGTCCCAAAAGGGGTAACAGATTTTGGGAAATAAATCCTAAGAGGAAATAAAATTGGGATGTTGAATTCCCTAAGTGGAAATATTTTTGGATAATAAGTTCCTAAGTGGAAAGTTGAATACGGATGCAAATTCCCAAAGTGGAAATATAATTTAGATGTCAAGTCCTTAATTGGTTTTTATGTTGGGAATGATAGTGGTTATAATGTGGAAATCGACATGTGTGTGAGAAACTTGTAAATTGTATGGAACTAAGGAAAAATAGTGGAAATCTCTAATTGTTACTAATGATCATTATTATGGAGTAATAAGTGGAAATTGTAAAATTTAACCAAGTGGTAAACAAGTGGGGATTATGTACAAACAGTAGTCCTTCAAGGTGATAACTTACCTGTTTTCCCAAATTTGATCAGACCCTAAATAATCAGAAAAATCAGATTCGTCACAAAAAGGCAATAATTACAACTTTAAGTTGCAACAGTCACTTTAATTCATACTCATGGATTGCTCTCATATTTATTAAGGTATAATTGTAGCATGGAAGTGTTAGTTTAAATTTGTTGTATGACATGTTATTTTTCAGTCTGATGAGAACCCTGGGAGCCTAAAGGCAGAGCTCAGAGCCATTCTTCCAGAACTAGAAGAGATGAAGAAGAGGAAATCTGAGAGGAAGAATCAATTCATTGAAGTTTTAGAACAAATACAGAAAATACAAATGGAAATTTTTGCAGCTTCTTTTAAGACATTATTGGATGAAACTGATTTATCATTGAGAAAACTTGAAGAACTTCATGTGCAACTACAAGCACTTGAGAAAGAGAAGGTAATCAACTTTTTTTCACCTTAATGCATGAGCTTGTTTTAAACCTGATTATTAATTACTTGTTATTTTTCTTCTAAATATCTAGAGTGATCGACTTAAAAAAGTTCTAGACCACCTGAGCACCCTAAGTTCACTGTGTTTGGTGCTTGGAATGGACTTCAATCAGACAGTTCATGAGATTAATCCTGGCTTAGCAGCAACAGAAGGAACAAAGAGCATAAGTGATGATGCAATTGGGAGGCTTGCTGCTGCTATAGAGAGATTACGTGAGGTCAAAATAGAGAGAGTGCAAAGAGTAAGTTCTGGGTCCAAAATGAACTGAATCACTATCATGAGAGGTGGCTTCGGGTTAAATTTCAGCTCTTACAGGTCAAATGGGTCAAAAGTGGCCTGGAGTTTGTATTAACACTTGCAACCTCTTAAATTGCTTTATTAAAATACATGGAACTGATCAAATTCGTCGAACAGGTTGAAAGTAACCCGAACTGTATTTATATACGCACCTCCTTTTAAATCGTGTTATTACATAAAAAATAGATTAGTATTTAATAATAGTTTTTGTAATCATATTTAGTATATGAAATATTTATAAAATTATAGAAAAGGGACCCAAAATGTTTGTGGGTCAACCCAATCATACCGGCCCCTTTCGACCCGTATCAAAAATATATACGCAGAGGATAACCCAATTCAACCCATCCATTTTTCCACCTATTATGGTCTATAACCTTATTAATTTGGTAAACAAATTTTAGATAAAAAAGCTTGCAACTTCTCTATTAGAGCTTTGGAATTTGATGGATACACCAGTCGAAGAACAGCAAGTATTTCAAAGTGTTACCTACAACATAGGTGCTTCAGAGCAGGAGATCACGGAACCCAACTTGCTTTCTGTTGAGTTCATTAATTATGTAAGTTATGGTGTTATAGATGATTTATTCAAAAGTGTAACTAAGTTTTAAAAGAGGTATAAAATCTAACAAGTTTTCTCATAAAGGTTGAGGCTGAGGTTTCACGGCTTGATGACATGAAATTAAGCAAAATGAAGGAACTTGTCTTCAAGAAAAGATCAGCGTTAGAAGACAAATGTAGAAAGACACACTTACTTCCAGATTCTGATAGTTCAAATGAGATTGCTATGGAAGCTATTGAAACTGGTATATATAAATATATATGCAATCTATTTATACTGAAAAAATTATATGTTTGGTAGAGGATCAGAATAGGTAAGTTCTTGTATGAATTAGGTTGGCTTGACCCAAAAATTTTTTTGTCCAAAGTTCTATTTTCTTAAGTAAATAATTAAAGTGTCAAACACGATTAGAAAACTATATATTTAGGAGGTTTAATGCATTAAAATACACTTTGGGTGACTTCTGACCCATTTGACCTGTGTCTTTTAAGCTAACTTTATGAATTTACCCTTTTCAGCCATTAGAGATAAAAACTAAAGTTCTAATTCTTTTAAGTGAATTATTACAGTGTCAAATTTGATTAGAAACTTTATATTGTTTCAACAATAATCCATTTTCTAAAATGATTTACGAGGTTTTATGCATTAAAAGTATACTTCAGGTGACTTTTTATCTCTTTGGCCCATTTGACCCATGTCCTTACTTTATGAATTTACCCCATTTTAATTGCTAGAGATAAAATATAAAATTCTAATTCTTTAAATAAATAAATTAAGTGTCTAATATGATTACAAAAATTGTATCATTTTAATAATAATTCATTTTTTTATTAAAATGATTTAGGAGGTTTTATGCATTAAAATACACTTTGTGCGACTTTTGACCTCTTTGACCATTTGACTAGTGTTTTTTTAAGTGAACTTTATGAATTTACCCATTTCAGCTGTTAGAGATTAAAATTAACCAAAACAGTCATGGTAAAAAATAAATGGGTCGAATATGCGATGGTTAAGGGAATATGCGATGGTTAAGGGAACAAGTAACAGGTACTTTCTTGTACGGGTCAAAATGGGTTGATTCAGAACATATATTTTTGTTATGAGTGTCAATTACAAAAATTATGTTATTTTAATAATAGTATAATATGATTTAGGAGGTTTTATGCATTAAAATACACTTTGGGCAACTTTTGACCTCTTCGACCCATTTGACCCCTTCCTTTTAAGCTAACTTTAATTACTTTTATCTGTTTCACCTATTGGAGATAAAACAAAACCTGAATTGACTCGTACATAAGTAGATGGGTTAAAATTGACACCTCTAGTTATACTAAAAAAACCGATAAACAATAATTTTAGTGCATATTGACTGATATATGCTTTGCATTTCTAAATGAAGGAGCTATTGATCCTGCTAGTCTTCTAGAACAAATTGAGCTTCAAATTGGGGAAGTTAAAGAGGAAGCATATAGCAGGAAAGAAATACTTGAGAAAGTTGAAAAGTGGTTTTCTGCTTGTGAAGAAGAGTGTTGGCTTGAGGAATATAACAATGTTGATCTTCTTTCTTTTCTTTTTTTTTTTAACTATTTGCATCTTTTTATCGAGTACATACCCAACTAAAATAATTTATTGTTTTTTATGTAGGATGATAATCGTTATAATGCTGGAAGAGGTGCCCATCTCACTCTAAAGCGTGCAGAAAAGGCCCGGGCTTTGGTAAATAAACTTCCAGGTAACTCTAACTTTTGTGTGAATCTTTAAACATTGCAAACTGAAACCACCATTTATTCTTAATTTCTGAAATATTTCTTTTGGACATCAACTTTTTCATTTGTTTTGATTACAGTTTGCTTTGAAGAATATTAGGGAGCCTATTTGACGGTTTAACTTCCATTTTTATAAAATGTGACAAAACGGGCTGGTTGGGTGGGTGGCGTAATGGATTAAGACAGGTTCAGATCAAAATGGGTAAATTTTTTATATGGGCCAGATGCGTTGACTGAGACACCTTTTTTTTTCCCAAAAGTTTAATTTTTTTTCTAGAAATAGTTAGTATGATCACAAAAATTGTAATTTGAATTGACCAAATATTACACTTTTGGGTGACTTTTGACCTGTTTGACTTGCTTTCTATTAGGCAATATTTTTTGGTTTTTCACATTTGATCCATTAGGATCAAAACTGCCACCTCTCCTTTTATTGATGATTATGGAACAGGAATTGTGGAGGCACTAACAGTGAAAACAATAACCTGGGAGAATGAGAGAGGCACTGACTTCACTTATGATGGAGTAAGAAAATTTTTAATGTCAATAAATAATCTGAAAATTGTTTCCTTACTGAAATCTAATCTGTTTTATGCAGATCCGACTTCTTTCTATGCTCGAGGAATATAAGATCTTAAGACAAGAAAAAGAGGAAGAACGAAAACGACAAAAGGTACGATATCAAAGTGTAATGTTGTTCTGAGTTGTGTTTTATCTCAAACGGGTCAAATAAAATAATAGCTAAATGGGAACGGGTAAAAAGGTTGATTTTGTAACTAGTAACCAATGATAATTTGTAAGACAAGAAAAAGAGGAAGAACGAAAACGACAAAAGGTACGATATCAAAGTGTAATGTTGTTCTGAGTTGTGTTTTATCTCAAACGGGTCAAATAAAATAATAGCTAAATGGGAACGGGTAAAAAGGTTGATTTTGTAACTATTAACCAACGATAATTTGTAAGAACATTTTTAAAATGGACAAAGAAGTGTTTGTGGGTCAACGTGTCATGACCCATTTCAACTCCAACCCGTTTTACAACCTGCTTGGCCCGCCCATCTTTGTATAATCTCAGAGACTTTTTAAAAGTGTTTTCTGTGTTTTAGGACCAAAAGAAACTTCAGGGACAATTGATAGCTGAACAGGAAGCCATGTTTGGGTCTAAACCAAGCCCAATGAAGCAACAAAGTGGGAAAAAGGGGGGGTCTAGGATGTCTTATGGGGGTGCAAGTAACAGAAGATTATCGCTCGGGGGAGCTATGCATGCACCTAAAACCGGTCTTCACCCGATTAGAGCAACGCCTAATACCCGTGACACTAAAAAGAATAATAGGGATGATGGATTTTCAGCCCTTTCAGCTGGTACATTTCTACCTCCTGGCTTATTTGTGTTTATTTACTTCAAGATTTTAGTTGCTTAAAAACCAGTGAATATTAATCCAAAATCTTAATCCATCAACTTCCCAAAATCATATTTGGTTAGAGAAAAAGTTTGGATTTGTGATTTTAGTAATGATTATCTGATTATTACCATTTGAAGATAAAAAAAAGTTGCAACTACTGTTGTAGCCGAGTCTAGATCTCAGCACGTTTAATTTCAGAGAGCTCTAGGCTCGTGAGTAACTTTTCAAGTTCGAGCTCGACTCAGGCTCTTCTCGTTTATTATTAATTAATTATTTTATTTATATACATAATATTTATTATGTAATTTTGAATAATATTATATAAAATAAAAATAATTATATTTATATAATAAGTAAGCCTAAAAAAGATTATTATGTGAAGCTTGGCTCAAGCTAGTTTATTAAACGGGCTCGAGTTCGGACTCGAGCTCGTTTAAACTCGACTCGATCCAAACTTTTAGTGAACCTATGTCGAGCACCTCACATAATCTGAATCTTAATTGAAAGCAAAGCATCTATCAATTTGTTTGAAAACTACATTTAATGTTTCTGTTGTAACATTCAGGGAGGAGAGGTTTGGACATAGCTGGACTTCCTGCAAACCGAAAACATTCTATCAGTGAAGTCGAGCCATCACAACAACCGATCTTCCGGCCACCCTTTTCTCCTGTTTCTTCAACAGAATCATCAAAATCCAAAATAACCACATTATTGGAAGACATCAACACAAGACACCAGAAAACTTTTCAAAACACAACTCCTTCCAAAACCTTAATGTCTGCTGCAGAGGATGAAAACAGAAATCCTAAAACAAACATGATTCCAGTGACACCATCGGGTTCTGTCCCGATGCGATGACACCCGCGCCACCAGCGAAGGAAATGATGATTCCAGACGAGATTGCTGAGTATTCTTTTGAAGAAAGGAGAGCTGGTTTTGTGCTTCCAAGAACACATTTGAAGATGGTTGCTGCAAGTTAAATGATTTGGTTTTCTTTTGATGTATGGGATGCTTGAAGTCAAGTTGTAATTGGCTTTTACATAACGTTTTATGTTTTATAAGTATAGTTGAGGCCACTGTAAGCTTACGGTGGTGCCTTTATGTCGTATTTACCCAATAAAAAATCATAAAAATATTTGTTTTTATTTTTTTAGCGTTTATATCATTCCTTAAAAACGTGTATCACAATACCAGAGTTTGGAGAGTGAAGAGAATGATAAGAGTGTAATATTTATATTATAAATTTTTAGAATAAGTATATCTAGTATTAGTTTTTTCGATTGGATAAATATGATATTATGTAAGTTTTCAGAGGCAATAACTAAAATATTGACAAAAAGATAGCAGCATTCTAATTAAATTTGATTTTTAACATGTTTTACTTGAAACCTAAGCTAGCCGGGGCCTAACCCGGTTCATCGTTGATTCAAATCGACTTATGCACACCCCTAATATCTATCCAACCATCTTGATAAAATTGACAACATTGCATCACATTGCTTTTGACTTTGACTTTGACTTTGACTTTGACTTTGACTTCTATCTAGACCTTAATGAGTCAATGATCCAAGGGCTAAACTTAGTTTTTCAGCCTTCCATCCTCTATTAATCTTTTCAATAAATTCTTCCACTTTTCTTCTTAGTTCATCATCCTGTAATTCCTCCTCAGTTTCTTGGTCAACGTCTATCAACACACTGATGGTATTCTCTTGAAGCAGGGTAGTCTGAGTGGTTAATTTCTATCCACGGTACTCACAATGTAGAGGGACCTACAAGCTGATATTTAGAACCATATGATCTTTGAGTTTTTAACATATAAATTAATCATCCAAGTATGTAGAAAATTTAATAATGTCATCAAATGATAAATAAAAAAAACAGTGTGTAGGACAGTTAAGTGGGTATGAGCTGAGCCGGTATAAATTCGGTAGAAAGCCGGTAATAATATGACGCAACTTGACTTGATATTTTCAACCGAGTCTAAAACTGAGCGTGTAATGGTCTTGCCTTCAACTCGAGTCAATCATGACTTGATGAGTTGACTCATTTTTTCTCGATTTTGGTGACAATGGATGTTTCTTTTTATGAAAGTTACAAATAACAAGTTTTTTGAACAGCAATTTGGATTACTGACGGGCCACTGACCCACCCGATCATCTCCATCTCCCCCAGGAGGAAACCACCATTGATGAGAAAACCCTCTGGCCCAACCTGGACCCTTTTTTTTTCACAAGTGGGACTTGAACCCAAGATCTTCCCATTTTATTGAACAAGCTATTAATAGTTTTAAATTATACAAGTCTAAAATAATATATTACCAAACTACCAATAAATGAACTCATTTATACAAGTCAAATCAGCTTAAGTTTTATACGAACTCACTACCTTTGGCTTAAACTCGACTTGGAGTAAGTATTTAACAAGCTATTATACACCCGACAAGCGAGCTGCAAGTCACGATCTATTTGAAGAGCTCCAATCCTACACCAATTTGATAAAGTTACTATTACATCATTCAGTTGAATATTAAATTCAAAAACTCAAACATTACGAGCACTTGCAATAGACGTCCGTGGCTTGTGGGGGCGTTCGTATCTAACGCGGCACTCTCGTGGTGGTGAACTGTAACATCCCAAAAATAAAACGACAGTTAAAATGACGAAATAAACGAACGAGGCATGACGGGTCGGGCCGGATGAGCCGGCGGGCTGGAAGGGGAGCCTCCCCTATAAATAGCTTAGACCTCCACCATTTCTCTCATTTGCAAGTTCTAGAGAGAGAAACCGTAGAGAGAGAAAGTTGGCGGATCGACCCGAGATCTCAGCAAAGTGTTGCTCCATAGCTCGTGAGAAGAACCTCCGGATCAGAAACTAGATTCAGGTAACGATCGGGCCTAAATATGAGTTTTTGTTCGTTTTTGGGTTTTTCGGGTTTTGGGTGAAAAAGTAACGTTTTCACGGATAAAACTGAAAGATAAGCATAGATTTGAGTTCCTTAATGGAAAACAAACGTTTTGAATGTAAACAGGTTCGGAATCTTGACGTGATCAGACCGGAATGCGAAAGTTAGGGTTTTGCGAAGAAACAGATCGTGCGTACTTATCAACTACGCACGGAGCAGGTCCTGCGTACTTATCAAGTACGCAGGAAGAGGGCACTACGTACTTATCAAGTACGCAGGAAGAGGGCACTGCGTACTTATCAAGTACGTAGGAAGCAGGGTCTGCGCACTTGCTAAGTGCGCAGGCATCAGGTTGTTTAAGTAAAGTTAGTATGTTTAGAATGGTTAAACCGTTAGAGTCAGGATTGGGTTTGATGTGTATTTAACTATCAAATTCAGATCGGAAGTGACGTAGTGGGACCTTTGTTTAGGGCAACCCGGATTAGCTTATCAGGTGAGTTCTAGAAGCCCTCTTTTAAATGTTTTATATAATGTTTTCGGGCTGGTGTGCATACATATGAAATGATGTTTTTACGAAACGATGTTTATGAAACTATGTTTATAAAATGATGCTTATGAAACTATGTTTACGAAATGAAATGATTTGGAATGAACGGTTTATGGAAAGAAAGTTTATGAACGGAAGGTTTACGAACGAAATGTTTATAAAGAAATGGGTTAAACTAAAGGTAAAAGGGTTTCGAAAATGAATGAAAGGTTTTATGAAAAGAAAAGAAAAAGGGCAAAGGTTTTAAATAAGTCATTACAAATCTAATCTGTCGAATGAATGGAATTGACGAATGAAGTCTGGGAATGAAATTCCCAGCCTTGTGGTAGATTATGGACAGCGAGCCATAGTTGCCATATGAACAACAGGGGCAGTGTCTTTGTGGCACGTCAATGGTTTGATATTGTACAACTGGTAGGGAGTAACGACTGTTACTCAGGGGTTAACGTGACCCTATGTAAGGTTAAATTATGATCCGACGGTGTTATGGCCGTGAGCCATAGCCGTCGATGGAGGTTGTCGGTCTATGGACATGAGAGCCATAGGGGCAACTGAATGGGTATTGTCGGTCCTCGTGCAGTTAGCCTTGGGGGCAATACAAAAGGGAATTGACGGAATGTATGGTATTGTGGCAATGACGGCGATACGTAACGGTTGTCCACGACATGCAAGGTTCCTTCGGGGACACAGAGACGCTTAAAGAAAGATACAGATTGTAGATAGTAATGTATGACTTAAATGAATGTTAAATGTTTTAAACAAATGATCCGTTCAATGTGTTTATGATAAGGAAAAATGTGTGAAGGTTTACAATGATGAATGAAAGGCCCTGTTTTCTTATACGTGATGTTAAACCCTAACGAATGTTTTTAATGATGAACCATTTCTTAAATCGAACGAAAACTAGAACTCACCAACGTAGCTGACTTTTTAGTATGCACATTCAGGTTAAGGCAGGTATGGATGATGGATGGTGATGCTTGGCAAGCGAGAAGAGTTACCCGGTTGATCATGAAGACTGGCATCCCGTTATGACTAGATTATGATATGTTTATGTAATAGACTATGTTACGCTTCCGTTGTTAAACAATGTAATGGTTATGTTTTATTGAAGTATTTTCCGCTGCGTTATTTGATAATCAAGTTTAAGAACTGTTTGTGAATGAGTAAATCCAACAAGTGAGGCCTCCCGGGTTTGGGGCCTTACAAGTTGGTATCAGAGCAATAGCTTGAGAGATTCGGACACTCTCAGTGTCTGAACTTAAGCTGTGAATGGGACCGAAAGCGGATGCCAGTACGGGTAACTCGAGCCACAGCATCAGGTATGAAGGTAGTATATATATTTACATATATAGTATGCCTTAGAAAGGGTTAGGTAAGGACTTGTGTTCTGATGAAATCACAAAGGTGGTCAAATAGAAATCGAAAGGTAGTGTAATGGTTAATTGCAGATGGCCAGTGTATATTAACATCTTACAGTACTTAACTAGCGTGATGACATTGAATTCTTGTCTTATAGAACAAAATGGCAAGAAGAGGAAACGGAAGGCGTGGTGGGGGCCGTACCGGTGGTCGTAACGACGGTCGCGGCAGGACCCATGCGCGCCAAGAGTATAGTGAAGAAGGAAGTGTTCACACTGAACCGGCGGTTGGTGTGCATGGAACCGAGCAGACACAGGTTGAAGAACAACCTTTCACTTTCGAACCAGAAGTGAGAGCACTCATAGCTCGAGAGTTCACGGACTTGATGAAAGTTTCTTTGCCAGGACTGTTGGCAGAAGCATTAAAGAAGGTTAATGAGACGGGTGGGTCTAACACGGCGGTTGATACCCTGAATACTGAGGCAATCAACGCACCGCTTAACCGTGGTTGTGACTATAAGTCCTTCAAGGCATGTGAACCGCCAGTCTTGACCGGGAAGAAAGACGCGGTAGCTACGTTTGATTGGGTGATTCGTATGGAGGCTGCCATTCGTCTGAGCGAATGTCGAACGGATCAAGTTGTGAAATTTGCTGCTAACTCCTTAAGAGAGGAAGTATCCCATTGGTGGGAAGGTGTACGTCAAGCAAAAGGGAGCGAGGTTGTGGATGCGATGATGTGGGCTGACTTGAAAACTTTGGTGATCAAGAATTTCTGCCCAAGGAACGAGATTGAGAAGGTAGAGAGTGAATTTCTGGGTTTGAAGGCCGGGAGCATGACGCACCGGCAGTACACAACTCGATTCAATGAACTGGCACGTCTGGTGCCACATCTTATTACGACTGAGGAAAGAAAGATTTCCTGTTACATTCAAGGGCTGTCGGACCAGGTCCGCACCTATGTTAAGGCAAACGCCCCTACGACCTATGATTCGGTAGTAGAACTGAGCGGCGTGGTATTCGATGATCTGGCGCTGAATGTCGTCGCCATTGAGGAACCAAAGAAGAGACCGAACTTCTCAAACAAGCGAACTGGTGGAAAGATGTTTGGGACTCGTGATAAGAGGGCTCGGGTGAATGAGCCGACTGTTTGTAAGAAGTATGGAAGGGAGCATGCAGGTGAATGTAGACTGGGATCTAACTTGTGCTTTAAATGTGGCAAGACCGGGCACTACTCCCGTGAATGCCCACAACACTTCAAGTGCTATAATTGTGGGGATGCCGGTCATCTGAGTAGGGAATGCCCGAAACCGAGAATGGGTGAAGCCGGGAAAGGGAAAGGCCCGGAAAGGAAAGAAGAGAGGCCCCGAGCAAAGACTCGTGCGTACGCGCTGACGCAAGACCAAGCCAGGGCAGACCCCGATGTGGCGTCAGGTAAGTTCATCCTTGACAAAACTTTGTTTCTGTGTTATTTGATTCGGGTGCAAGTAAGAGTTTTATATCTGCGACTTTTTGTAAACGAGTGAAGTACACTGTCAGTAAGCTAGCAAGAGCCTTTAGCGTAGAAACCGCTGAGGGAAGAACTGCGAGAGTGACCGATGTAGTTGACAACTCCACGATAAAATAGAAGGTCATAGGTTCCCTGTCAGGTTGTTTGTTATGGTTTTGGGTGGGTTTGATGTCGTGTTAGGAATGGATTGGCTAACTGCCAATGAACCACAAATTATATGTAAACGAAAGATAATCCGACTCAAGGCTCCGGACGGTAGCAAAGTCGAGGTTCTTGGAGATCGTGACGCTCTGATGCCAAACGTCATCTCGATGATTAAGGCAGCAGATTACTTGAGGCGCGGATGTGAGGCTTATCTGGTGTACGTGATCGACAAGTGTAAGGAAGTGAAGGAACTAGACGATGTACTCGTGGTACGCGAGTACCCGGAGGTGTTTCCAGAGGATTTGCCTGGGATATCACCTGACAGAGAGATCGAATTTCGAATCGACTTAGTACCAGATGCCCAGCCCGTAGCTAAGGCTCCATATCGACTAGCACCAGTGGAGATGAAAGAGTTAATGGCACAACTAGACGAGTTACTTGAGAAAGGATTTATCCAACCGAGCATCTCGCCGTGGGGTGCTCCGGTGTTGTTTGTGAAGAAGAAAGACGGTTCGATGAGAATGTGTATTGATTATCGCGAGTTGAATAAACGTACGGTGAAGAACAAGTACCCTTTACCAAGGATCGACGACCTGTTCGATCAATTGCAAGGCGCAAGTTGGTTCTCAAAAATCGACCTACGGTCCGGGTTGAGGGAATAAGACATACCGAAAACTGCATTTCGCACGCGTTATGGACATTTCGAGTTCCGCGTAATGTCTTTCGGATTGACGAACGCACCCGCAGAGTTCATGGATTTGATGAATAGGGTGTGTCGACCGATGCTGGACTGATCGGTAATCGTGTTCATCGATGATATTCTCATCTACTCCAAGAATGAGGGTGATCACGCATGTCACTTAAAGGAGGTGTTGGAGGCTCTGAAAAAGGAAAGGTTGTATGCTAAGTTCTCCAAATGCGCGTTCTGGCTTAGGGAAGTCCAATTCCTAGGTCACGTAATTAACCCGAACGGCATTATGGTTGACCCAGCAAAGATAGTGACGGTAAGGGAATGGAATATTCCTAAGACGCCAACTGAAATCCGCAGTTTCATGGGATTGGCAGGCTACTATCGGAGATTCATCCAGGATTTCTCGAAAATAGCTTCGCCATTGACAAAGTTGACTCGGAAGGAGGTAAAGTACGAATGGGGTTCGACCCAGGATGAGGCGTTTAAGGAATTGAAAGAGAAGCTAACCAAAGCTCCAGTCTTGGCCCATCCCGAGGGCAATGAAGACTTAGTGGTATACTCTGACGCTTCGGGTCAGGGATTGGGATGCGTGTTGATGCAACGTGGAAGAGTGATCGCGTATGCGTTACGGCAGTTGAAGATTCACGAAGCTAATTATCCGACTCATGATTTGGAACTTGCTGCTGTCGTATTCGCATTAAAAATCTGGAGGCACTACCTTTACGGGGTGAAGTTTACTATTTACTCCGACCACAAAAGTTTGAAGTACTTCATCGAACAAAAGGAACTAAATATGAGGCAGAGGCGATGGTTGGAACTGTTGAAAGACTATGCTTGTGAAATAATATACCATCCTGGAAAGGCAAACGTGGTGGCTGACGCTCTAAGCCGAAAGGATGTGCCTGCTCCTATTAGAGTGAAAGCTTGCCAGTTAGTGGTAACATCAGATGTGATGAGGGAAATTGAAAGAGCTCAAGTTGAAGCACTTAAGGAAGAAAACATTAAGAAGGAAATGATGGTTGGCCAACAGGACAAGTTGGAATATAACACCCTTGGTATTAGGACACGTTTTGGGTGGGTATGGATACCTATGAGTGGCGAGCTTAGAACCAAAATCTTAGATGAGGCTCATAAGTCTCGATACTCTATCCATCCTGGCACCAATAAAATGTACCAAGATCTGAGAAAGGAATACTGGTGGCCTGGAATGAAGCATGAAGTGACAAAGTATGTAAGCAAGTGCTTAACTTGCTCACAAGTAAAGGCCGAACACCAGAAACCGTATGGAAAGATTCAACCACTTGATATACCGGAATGGAAGTGGGAACACATTACCATGGACTTCATAACCAAGCTACCTCGCACAGCTAAAGGTCATGACACCATTTGGGTAATTGTGGACCGATTAACGAAGAGTGCTCATTTCCTACCTATTCGCGAGACGTTCTCGTCGGAAAGGTTAGCGGAAGTATTTATTAACAAAGTAGTAGCACAGCATGGGATGCCTTTGACGATCGTATCTGACCGGGACACATGATTCACATCGAGGTTCTGGAAAAGATTTCACGAGGCGATGGGCACGAGGCTTAATATCAACACGGCATACCACCCACAAACGGATGGTCAGTCCGAAAGGACCATTCAGACATTGGAGGATATGCTTCGTGCTTGTATTATCGATTTCGGCGGCAGTTGGGACAGTCATCTGCCGTTAGCCGAATTCTCCTACAACAATAGTTATCACACGACGATAGGCATGCCGCCTTACGAAATGTTGTATGGGAGGAGATGCAGGACCTCGATTTGTTGGGGTGAGATTGGACGAAAGGAATTCGGGAGTCTTGAAGTAGTAAGAGAAACGTCAGAAAGGTTTGATCAAATCAAAGCACGAATGAAGGCCGCACAAGATCGTCAGAAATCCTATGTGGATAAACGACGAAGGCCCATTGAGTTCGATGTTGGGGACAGAGTAATGTTGAAAGTGTCACCCTGGAAGGGAATAATACGATTCAGGAAGAGAGGGAAGTTAAGTCCGAGATTCGTCGGACCATTCAGGATAATGGCACGGGTGGGTGAAGTCGCTTATCGGCTAGAGTTGCCTAATGAGTTGAGTGGGATTCATCCTACCTTCCATGTATCACACTTGCGAAAGTGTTTGGCGGATGAATCAGCTCACGTACCACTTACTGACATCGAGGTCGACAACAGCCTTAATTACATCGAAGAACCCGTGGCCATCTTAGACAAGAAGGAGAAGCGTTTGCGTAATAAGATTGTCCAATTGGTTAAAGTCCAATGGAAACATCAAAAGGGATCGGAAGCCACTTGGGAAACGGAGAAGGAAATGAGGGAGTCGTACCCTTATCTATTTGACTTATGATAGGTTTCGGGGACGAAACCTATTGTAAAGGGGGAAGACTTGTAACATCCCAAAAATAAAACGACAGTTAAAATGACGAAATAAACGAACGAGGCATGACGGGTCAGGCCGGATGGGCCGGCGGGCTGGAAGGGGAGCCTCCCCTATAAATAGCTTAGACCTCCACCATTTCTCTCATTTGCAAGTTCTAGAGAGAGAAACCGTAGAGAGAGAAAGTTGGCGGATCGACCCGAGATATCAGCAAAGTGTTGCTCCATAGCTCGTGAGAAGAACCTCCGGATCAGAAACTAGATTCAGGTAACGATCGGGCCTAAATCTGAGTTTTTGTTCGTTTTTGGGTTTTTCGGGTTTTTCGGGTTTTGGGTGAAAAAGTAACGTTTTCACGGATAAAACTGAAAGATAAGCATAGATTTGAGTTCCTTAATGGAAAACAAACGTTTTGAATGTAAACAGGTTCAGGATCTTGACGTGATCAGACCGGAATGCGAAAGTTAGGGTTTTACGAAGAAACAGATCGTGCGTACTTATCAACTACGCACGGAGCAGGTCCTGCGTACTTATCAAGTACGCAGGAAGAGGGCACTACGTACTTATGAAGTACGCAGGAAGAGAGCACTGCGTACTTATCAAGTACGTAGGAAGCAGGGTCTTCGCACTTGCTAAGTGCGCAGGCATCAGGTTGTTTAAGTAAAGTTAGTATGTTTAGAATGGTTAAACCGTTAGAGTCAGGATTGGGTTTGATGTGTATTTAACTATCAAATTCAGATCGGAAGTGACGTAGTGGGACCTTTGTTTAGGGCAACCTGGATTAGCTTATCAGGTGAGTTCTAGAAGCCCTCTTTTAAATGTTTTATATAATGTTTTCGGGCTGGTGTGTATACATATGAAATGATGTTTTTACGAAACGATGTTTTTGAAACTATGTTTATAAAATGATGCTTATGAAACTATGTTTACAAAATGAAATGATTTGGAATGAACGGTTTATGGAAAGAAAGTTTATGAACGGAAGGTTTACGAACGAAATGTTTATAAAGAAATGGGTTAAACTAAAGGTAAAAGGGTTTTGAAAATGAATGAAAGGTTTTATGAAAAGAAAAGAAAAAGGGCAAAGGTTTTAAATAAGTCATTACAAATCTAATCTGTCGAATGAATGGAATTGACGAATGAAGTATGGGAATGAAATTCCTAGCCTTGTGGTAGATTATGGACAGCGAGCCATAGTTGCCATATGAACAACAGGGGCAGTGTCTTTGTGGCACGTCAATGGTTTGATGTTGTACAACTGGTAGGGAGTAACGACTGTTACTCAGGGGTTAACGTGACCCTATGTAAGGTTAAATTATGATCCGACGGTGTTATGGCCGTGAGCCATAGCCGTCGATGGAGGTTGTCGGTCTATGGACATGAGAGCCATAGGGGCAACTGAATGGGTATTGTCGGTCCTCGTGCAGTTAGCCTTGGGGGAAATACAAAAGGGAATTGACGGAATGTATGGTATTGTGGCAATGACGGCGATACGTAACGGTTGTCCACGACATGCAAGGTTCCTTCGGGGACACAGAGACGCTTAAAGAAAGATACAGATTGTAGATAGTAATGTATGACTTAAATGAATGTTAAATGTTTTAAACAAATGATCCGTTCAATGTGTTTATGATAAGGAAAAATGTGTGAAGGTTTACAATGATGAATGAAAGGCCCTGTTTTCTTATACGTGATGTTAAACTCTAACGAATGTTTTTAATGATGAACCATTTCTTAAATCGAATGAAAACTAGAACTCACCAGCGTAGCTGACTTTTTAGTATGCACATTCAGGTTAAGGCAGGTATGGATGATGGACGGTGATGCTTGGCAAGCGAGAAGAGTTACCCGGTTGATCATGAAGACGGGCATCCCGTTATGACTAGACTATGATATGTTTATGTAATAGACTATGTTACGCTTCCGTTGTTAAACAATGTAATGGTTATGTTTTATTGAAGTATTTTCCGCTGCGTTATTTGATAATCAAGTTTAAGAACTGTTTGTGAATGAGTAAATCCAACAAGTGAGGCCTCCCGGGTTTGGGGCCTTACAAGTTGGTATCAGAGCAATAGCTTGAGAGATTCGGACACTCTCAGTGTCTGAACTTAAGCTGTGAATGGGACCGAAAGCGGATGCCAGTACGGGTAACTCGAGCCACAGCATCAGGTATGAAGGTAGTATATATATTTACATATATAGTATGCCTTAGAAAGGGTTAGGTAAGGAATTGTGTTCTGATGAAATCACAAAGGTGGTCAAATAGAAATCGAAAGGTAGTGTAATGGTTAATTGTAGATGGCCAGTGTATATTAACATCTTACAGTACTTAACTAGCGCGATGACATTGAATTCTTGTCTTATAGAACAAAATGGCAAGAAGAGGAAACGGAAGGCGTGGTGGGGGCCGTACCGGTGGTCGTAACGACGGTCGCGGCAGGACCCATGCGCGCCAAGAGTATAGTGAAGAAGGAAGTGTTCACACTTAACCGGCGGTTGGTGTGCATGGAACCGAGCAGACACAGGTTGAAGAACAACCTTTCACTTTCGAACCAGAAGTGAGAGCACTCATAGCTCGAGAGTTCACGGACTTGATGAAAGTTTCTTTGCCAGGACTGTTGGCAGAAGCATTAAAGAAGGTTAATGAGACGGGTGGGTCTAACACGGCGGTTGATACCCTGAATACTGAGGCAATCAACGCACCGCTTAACCGTGGTTGTGACAATAAGTCCTTCAAGGCATGTGAACCGCCAGTCTTGACCGGGAAGAAAGACGCGGTAGCTACGTTTGATTGGGTGATTCGTATGGAGGCTGCCATTCGTCTGAGCGAATGTCGAACGGATCAAGTTGTGAAATTTGCTGCTAACTCCTTAAGAGAGGAAGCATCCCATTGGTGGGAAGGTGTACGTCAAGCAAAAGGGAGCGAGGTTGTGGATGCGATGATGTGGGCTGACTTGAAAACTTTGGTGATCAAGAATTTCTGCCCAAGGAACGAGATTGAGAAGGTAGAGAGTGAATTTCTGGGTTTGAAGGCCGGGAGCATGACGCACCGGCAGTACACAACTCGATTCAATGAACTGGCACGTCTGGTGCCACATCTTATTACGACTGAGGAAAGAAAGATTTCCTGTTACATTCAAGGGCTGTCGGACCAGGTCCGCACCTATGTTAAGGCAAACGCCCCTACGACCTATGATTCGGTAGTAGAACTGAGCGGCGTGGTATTCGATGATCTGGCGCTGAATGTCGTCGCCATTGAGGAACCAAAGAAGAGACCGAACTTCTCAAACAAGCGAACTGGTGGAAAGATGTTTGGGACTCGTGATAAGGGTGAATGAGCCGACTGTTTGTAAGAAGTGTGGAAGGGAGCATGCAGGTGAATGTAGACTGGGATCTAACTTGTGCTTTAAATGTGGCAAGACCGGGCACTACTCCTGTGAATGCCCACAACACTTCAAGTGCTATAATTGTGGGGATGCCGGTCATCTGAGTAGGGAATGCCTGAAACCGAGAATGGGTGAAGCCGGGAAAGGGAAAGGCCCGGAAAGGAAAGAAGAGAGGACCCGAGCAAAGACTCGTGCGTACGCGCTGACGCAAGACCAAGCCAGGGCAGACCCCGATGTGGCGTCAGGTAAGTTCATCCTTGACAAAACTTTTGTTTCTGTGTTATTTGATTCGGGTGCAAGTAAGAGTTTTATATCTGCGACTTTTTGTAAACGAGTGAAGTACACTGTCAGTAAGCTAGCAAGGGCCTTTAGCGTAGAAACCGCTGAGGGAAGAACTGCGAGAGTGACCGATGTAGTTGACAACTCCACGATAAAATAGAAGGTCATAGGTTCCCTGTCAGGTTGTTTGTTATGGTTTTGGGTGGGTTTGATGTCGTGTTAGGAATGGATTGGCTAACTGCCAATGAAGCACAAATTATATGTAAACGAAAGATAATCCGACTCAAGGCTCCAGACGGTAGCAAAGTCGAGGTTCTTGGAGATCGTGACGCTCTGATGCCAAACGTCATCTTGATGATTAAGGCAGCAGATTACTTGAGGCGCGGATGTGAGGCTTATCTGGTGTACGTGATCGACAAGTGTAAGGAAGTGAAGGAACTAGACGATGTACTCGTGGTACGCGAGTACCCGGAGGTGTTTCCAGAGGATTTGCCTGGGATATCACCTGACAGAGAGATCAAATTTCGAATCGACTTAGTACCAGATGCCCAGCCCGTAGTTAAGGCTCCATATCGACTAGCACCAGTGGAGATGAAAGAGTTAATGGCACAACTAGACGAGTTACTTGAGAAAGGATTTATCCAACCGAACATCTCGCCGTGGGGTGCTCCGGTGTTGTTTGTGAAGAAGAAAGACGGTTCGATGAGAATGTGTATTGATTATCGCGAGTTGAATAAACGTACGGTGAAGAACAAGTACCCTTTACCAAGGATCGACGACCTGTTCGATCAATTGCAAGGCGCAAGTTGGTTCTCAAAAATCGACCTACAGTCCGGGTACCATCAGTTGAAGGTAAGGGAATAAGACATACCGAAAACTGCATTTCGCACGCGTTATGGACATTTCGAGTTCCGCGTAATGTCTTTCGGATTGACGAACGCACCCGCAGAGTTCATGGATTTGATGAATAGGGTGTGTCGACCGATGCTGGACTGATCGGTAATCGTGTTCATCGATGATATCCTCATCTACTCCAAGAATGAGGGTGATCACGCATGTCACTTAAAGGAGGTGTTGGAGGCTCTGAAAAAGGAAAGGTTGTATGCTAAGTTCTCCAAATGCGTGTTCTGGCTTAGGGAAGTCCAATTCCTAGGTCACGTAATTAACCCGAACGGCATTATGGTTGACCCAGCAAAGATAGTGACGGTAAGGGAATGGAATATTCCTAAGACGCCAACTGAAATCCGTAGTTTCTTGGGATTGGCAGGCTACTATCGGAGATTCATCCAGGATTTCTCGAAAATAGCTTCGCCATTGACAAAGTTGACTCGGAAGGAGGTAAAGTACGAATGGGGTTCGACCCAGGATGAGGCGTTTAAGGAATTGAAAGAGAAGCTAACCAAAGCCCCAGTCTTGGCCCATCCCGAGGGCAATGAAGACTTAGTGGTATACTCTGACGCTTCGGGTCAGGGATTGGGATGCGTGTTGATGCAACGCGGAAGAGTGATCGCGTATGCGTCACGGCAGTTGAAGATTCACGAAGCTAATTATCCGACTCATGATTTGGAACTTGCTGCTGTCGTATTCGCATTAAAAATCTGGAGGCACTACCTTTACGGGGTGAAGTTTACTATTTACTCCGACCACAAAAGTTTGAAGTACTTCTTCGAACAAAAGGAACTAAATATGAGGCAGAGGCGATGCTTGGAACTGTTGAAAGACTATGTTTGTGAAATAATATACCATCCTGGAAAGGCAAACGTGGTGGCTGACGCTCTAAGCCGAAAGGATGTGCCTGCTCCTATTAGAGTGAAAGCTTGCCAGTTAGTGGTAACATCAGATGTGATGAGGGAAATTGAAAGAGCTCAAGTTGAAGCACTTAAGGAAGAAAACATTAAGAAGGAAATGATGGTTGGCCAACAGGACAAGTTGGAATATAACACCCTTGGTGTTAGGACACGTTTTGGGTGGGTATGGATACCTATGAGTGGCGAGCTTAGAACCAAAATCTTAGATGAGGCTCATAAGTCTCGATACTCTATCCATCCTGGCACCAATAAAATGTACCAAGATCTGAGAAAGGAATACTAGTGGCCTGGAATGAAGCATGAAGTGACAAAGTATGTAAGCAAGTGCTTGACTTGCTCACAAATAAAGGTCGAACACCAGAAACCGTATGGAAAGATTCAACCACTTGATATACCGGAATGGAAGTGGGAACACATTACCATGGACTTCATAACCAAGCTACCTCGCACAGCTAAAGGACCGATTAACGAAGAGTGCTCATTTCCTACCTATTCGCGAGACGTTCTCGTCGGAAAGGTTAGCGGAAGTATTTATTAACAAAGTAGTAGCACAGCATGGGATGCCTTTGACGATCGTATCTGACCGGGACACACGATTCACATCGAGGTTCTGGAAAAGATTTCACGAGGCGATGGGCACGAGGCTTAATATCAGCACGGCATACCACCCACAAACGGATGGTCAGTCCGAAAGGACCATTCAGACATTGGAGGATATGCTTCGTGCTTGTATTATCGATTTCAGCGGCAGTTGGGACAGTCATCTGCCGTTAGCCGAATTCTCCTACAACAATAGTTATCACACGACGATAGGCATGCCGCCTTACGAAATGTTGTATGGGAGGAGATGCAGGACCTCGATTTGTTGGGGTGAGATTGGACAAAAGGAATTAGGGAGTCTTGAAGTAGTAAGAGAAACGTCAGAAAGGTTTGATCAAATCAAAGCACGAATGAAGGCCGCACAAGATCGTCAGAAATCCTATGTGGATAAACTACGAAGGCCCATTGAGTTCGATGTTGGGGACAGAGTAATGTTGAAAGTGTCACCCTGGAAGGGAATAATACGATTCAGGAAGAGAGGGAAGTTAAGTCCGAGATTCGTCGGACCATTCAGGATAATGGCACGGGTGGGTGAAGTCGCTTATCGGCTAGAGTTGCCTAATGAGTTGAGTGGGATTCATCCTACCTTCCATGTATCACACTTGCGAAAGTGTTTGGCGGATGAATCAGCTCACGTACCACTTACTGACATCGAGGTCGACAACAGCCTTAATTACATCGAAGAACCCGTGGCCATCTTAGACAAGAAGGAGAAGCGTTTGCGTAATAAGATTGTCCAATTGGTTAAAGTCCAATGGAAACATCAAAAGGGATCGGAAGCCACTTGGGAAACGGAGAAGGAAATGAGGGAGTCGTACCCTTATCTATTTGACTTATGATAGGTTTCGGGGACGAAACCTATTGTAAAGGGGGAAGACTTGTAACATCCCAAAAATAAAACGACAGTTAAAATGACGAAATAAACGAACGAGGCATGACGGGTCGGGCCGGATGGGCCGGCGGGCTGGAAGGGGAGCCTCCCCTATAAATAGCTTAGACCTCCACCATTTCTCTCATTTGCAAGTTCTAGAGAGAGAAACCATAGAGAGAGAAAGTTGGCGGATCGACCCGAGATCTCAGCAAAGTGTTGCTCCATAGCTCGTGAGAAGAACCTCCGGATCAGAAACTAGATTCAGGTAACGATCGGGCCTAAATATGAGTTTTTGTTCGTTTTTGGGTTTTTCGGGTTTTTCGGGTTTTAGGTGAAAAAGTAACGTTTTCACGGATAAAACTGAAAGATAAGCATAGATTTGAGTTCCTTAATGGAAAACAAACGTTTTGAATGTAAACAGGTTCAGGATCTTGACGTGATCAGACCGGAATGCGAAAGTTAGGGTTTTGCGAAGAAACAGATCGTGCGTACTTATCAACTACGCACGGAGCAGGTCCTGCGTACTTATCAAGTACGCAGGAAGAGGGCACTACGTACTTATCAAGTACGCAGGAAGAGAGCACTGCGTACTTATCAAGTACGTAGGAAGCAGGGTCTTCGCACTTGCTAAGTGCGCAGGCATCAGGTTGTTTAAGTAAAGTTAGTATGTTTAGAATGGTTAAACCGTTAGAGTCAGGATTGGGTTTGATGTGTATTTAACTATCAAATTCAGATCGGAAGTGACGTAGTGGGACCTTTGTTTAGGGCAACCCGGATTAGCTTATCAGGTGAGTTCTAGAAGCCCTCTTTTAAATGTTTTATATAATGTTTTCGGGCTGGTGTGCATACATATGAAATGATGTTTTTACGAAACGATGTTTATGAAACTATGTTTATAAAATGATGCTTATGAAACTATGTTTACGAAATGAAATGATTTGGAATGAACGGTTTATGGAAAGAAAGTTTATGAACGGAAGGTTTACGAACGAAATGTTTATAAAGAAATGGGTTAAACTAAAGGTAAAAGGGTTTCGAAAATGAATGAAAGGTTTTATGAAAAGAAAAGAAAAAGGGCAAAGGTTTTAAGGAAGTCATTACACATCTAATCTGTCGAATGAATGAAATTAACGAATGAAGTCTGGGAATGAAATTCCCAGTCTTGTGGTAGATTATGGACAGCGAGTCATAGTTGCCATAAGAACAACAGGGGCAGTGTCTTTGTGGCACGTCAATGATTTGATGTTGTACAACTGGTAGGGAGTAACGACGGTTACTCAGGGGTTAATGTGACCCTATGTAAGGTTAAATTATGATCCGACGGTGTTATGGCCGTGAGCCATAGCCGTCGATGGAGGTTGTCGGTCTATGGACATGAGAGCCATTTGTCGGTCCTTGTGCAGTTAGCCTTGGGGGCAATACAAAAGGGAATTGACGGAATGTATGGTATTGTGGCAATGACGGCGATACGTAACGGTTGTCCACGACATGCAAGGTTCCTTCGGGGACACAGAGACGCTTAAAGAAAGATACAGATTCTAGATAGTAATGTATGACTTAAATGAATGTTAAATGTTTTAAACAAATGATCCGTTCAATGTGTTTATGATGAGGAAAAATGTTTGAAGGTTTACAATGATGAATGAAAGGCCCTGTTTTCTTATACGTGATGTTAAACCCTAACGAATGTTTTTAACGATGAACCATTTCTTAAATCGAACGAAAACTAGAACTCAACAGCGTAGCTGACTTTTTAGTATGCACATTCAGGTTAAGGTAGGTATGGATGATGGACGGTGATGCTTGGCAAGCGAGAAGAGTTACCCGGTTGATCATGAAGACTGGTATTCCATTATGACTAGATTATGATATGTTTATGTAATAGACTATGTTACGCTTCCGTTGTTAAACAATGTAATGGTTATGATTTATTGAAGTATTTTCCGATGCGTTATTTGATAATAAAGTTTAAGAACTGTTTGTGAATGAGTAAATCCAACAAGTGAGGCCTCCCGGGTTTGGGGCCTTACATGAACTCTACAGATGACACAAAGAAACAAGGAATTGTATGTGGTAGTCGGCCGACCACTGACGGGGGAATGTGAGAGGGATTGGACTGAAAGTGAGGGAGACGTGAGAGAGGGAGGGAAGTTCGTGGAGCAGAGAGAGGAAGGTAAGTCTGACGGGGCCTTCATTCGTGACTATCCAACTGCAGATGATTTAACAAAGGTCGAAGAAATCCTTTCTAAACAACTATCGATCTGTGTTTTAAAAAAAACGCACCCCGGTACACAATGTGCACTTGGTTTGCAAAAAAACATTTTTATGTACTTAAAACACAAAATAAGGATAATTTAAAGTTTTAAACTAAAATAGCCAATAATAAATTGTTTTGCATCATATTATTGTATAATACAAGTAGTTCGTGCAGAAAGAACAAACTCCCGAGAAGATAGCATAGATTAGAGGCGGTATGTTGCGTAAAAGCACACCTCTCTAAAGGTGAAAGAAAAGCATTGTCTTTGTATAACAATCACCTACACTCACTCGATGTGACCCGAATATCGTCTTGTTACACCTCATAAGGCTTTTTAGAACACAGTTATCAATGAAACCCGAAAACTATGAGGATGAAAAACAAGACCTACATGCTACATTTAGTTAAATATTTATTTAGTTTGATGTATTCATCTTAAAAGTATATCTGAATATCTTTATTGTAATTTTAGTGGGGCCAACAGAGAGAACACGCCGTTGACTATTAGAAGCCAAGTTGTTCCACAAACAACCAAGCTCAAGTATTTAGGATCGTTCGTCCAGGATAACGGGGACATTGACTATGATGTAGCTCACCGTGTTCAGGCAGGTTGGTGCAAGTGGAGAGTAGCCACAGGCATCTTGTGTGATAGGAGGTTCCTAGAGAGAGTAAAAGGGAAATTATATAGGGTTGTTGTTTGACCAGTTATGTTATACGGACCCGATTGCTAGCCAATCAAGAAGACACAAGCGTGAAAGTTGGAGGTAGCAGAGATGATGATGTTGAGGTGGATGTGTGGACACATAAGGTTAGACAGGATAAAGAATGTAGTTTTCATGGATAGATTAGGGGTAGCAAGTATCTCAGATAAAATTAGGGAGGGGAGATTGAGATGGTTTGGGCACGTTCGGAGGAGACAGATGGCGGCACCCGTGAGGAGCATAGAAACCCTAATCACGGAGGGGAACAGGAACAGAGGCAGATCGAAACTAACTTGGGATGAGAAAATTAGTAGGACATGTTAGACTTGCACCTCTCCGAGGATATGATCAGTGATAGGAGTTCTTGGAGACGACGGATAAAGATTAGGGATTTTTAGGGGAGCGTAAAGATTTGGTCTTTGCTAGGGTTGCTTTTCTTACCTTGTACTTAGGTGCCTTTAGTCGTAAGGGTTGGTGTTAGATGTTTATCCGTAGGTTGCCTTTAGTTTTAGATGTGCTTTTTAATTCAAGTGTGCCTCTAATGCTAGCCGTCTCATCACTTTTTATTACTATTATTAGGTTAGAAACCCCGTGTATTACACGGGTTGAATAAATACAATATTATATACTTAGTAATAAATATTTAAATATTACATATTTATGACATGTTACATAGTTTTTTAATACAAATTCTATAAACGTTATATAGTTATTTTTTAAAAATGTTTTATAAAAAAAATGAAAGAAATATTCAGTTTATAAAATGTTTTATGAACAAACCTATTTTTTTAAAATAAAAAACGTTTTATAAAAATAAATATATAAATTATTATTATTTAATAAGAGAGAGAGGCGCTAAACAAAAAATTATAAAAAAGTAAAGAAATTTCTATAATTAATAAGAGAAAGAGGCGGGAAAAAAGAGTTAAGAATGCATATGATAGTAACACGTGTCCCATCAAAACTTTTATTTATTAGATAGTATAGATATAGATATGACCTCATGCTCTTCTATCTTGTGTTATTTATATATTTTTGTTAGTTATACTTGTTTCTCCATTCCTTGTTGCCTACTTTTCTCAAGATTTGATGGTGTTCTTTTAGAGCCGATGGTCTCTCTTGAGAGCAGCCTTTCTATCTCTTAGAATAAAGTAATGTTTGTCCTTATCTCATCTTCACCAGACCCTACTTTAATATGAAATTTTACTGGGTATGTTTGTTTATCTCAAAAGATCTGAATGTTTGATACAAAATTAAAATTTGATCCATATTTCCTTTTTTCACTTTGTAAATGATTATGTCACAAAAATATAAACAATCATTTAGTCAACACTACAATACAGTTGTGACACTTAAGAATTGGGCCGGATTGGCTTTTCCATTTGCATAGGGCCTAAGTTAGTTTGGGGTTGGGTCGGGTTTATAACCTAAATGTTACGACCAATCTCTAGGTTTTGTATTGGGGTGCTTATGCTAGTTTGTTTTGGGGATATATCCTTGGAAAACTAGTTGCCTATAGTTCGTATTTGTTTTACAATTTCAAGTAAAGGGTCATCGGAGTTTCGTCCCCTTTCCCTAAAAAAAATACAATTGCGACTTAATGATGTTTAAACTTTCTTAACCCGCTTTCTATGAAACTATATGTCAAATAAAACCTTGCATTGACTTTAAGACGAGTGTCATGTAAGTATAGTACACAAGATACAAATGAGGCGGAATATCAAATCTTCATATCTAACATTAATACCTGAATCAAACGTTTCAGGAGCGTTTGGTTTACAAAATATTTTTCAAGAAATTGGAGTTTGTTAAAGGAATTGGAATATGAAGTAATTGTATTTAGAATTGGAATTGAAATTAAAAATTATCAAATGAATTAAAGTTTGTCAAAGGAATTTAAACTTTTGATGCATTTGGATGAGAAAATAACCATGTGTGGTTTGTCAATATGTTAAAGAAGTTGGAATGTGGTGGTGGTGGTGGTGACAATGAGGACGTCAATCGGGGTGGCGTGAGGTAGCGTTGTTGGTGGTCGCATTATGGTGACGATGGTGAAAGTAGAGGTGGAGGTGGTGGAGACGAAGGTTCTAGCAACGGTGACCACGACTACAGTGGTTGTTGCAAGGGTCGTAGTGGTTGTGCAGCAACGACGTTCGCGACTATGACCGTAGGGGTGGAGCGGCGATGACGTGTGCAATGAAGACTGTGGTATCATGAGTAGCTACAGTAAAGGTGGTAATAATAGTGGTAGCGGTGGGAGATTTTGATTACTTTGGTTTAATTCATCTATAATTTGGAAGGATTGTTCAATTCTTTTTTATTGGTGTAATTTGAGGGAAATCGTTCCAATTCGAATTTTTATTAATTTTTTAACCGAATATGTAAGCACATGGATACAAATTCCAGTTACAAAAAATTCTACAAATTGAATTGGTTATTTATGAAATGTTTATAAAAGAACTAGAATCCGTCAAATAAATTGGACTTGGAGAAACTACAATTGCAATACAAAAGACCAGATTCAAGGATGACAATGGGTCAGGTTCGGGCTCAGTATTGATAATCCTAGTGCATTCCCAGTTCTAAAACCGTGTTCCATACCCGGCCCGATACCCGCGGGTATTTGTCGTAGAGGTGTACAGTCAAACCGATTCCAAACTGAGTCACCGGGTTCTGACCCAGCCCGGTACTACACTAAAACCGGTTTCATCCGACCCGGTCCGAGACCCGATCTAACCCGTAAGTCTGTAGGCAGTTTCCCATTTTTTTTGTTGGCTAGTTCATATCCTGACCCGGTCTGGGTTCACTTTCAAAACCGGTTTCGGGCCCGACCCGGTTTATACCGTTGCAACTGCTTCTTTTAACGGCTATAAAGCAGTTACAATGGTAATGAGGCCGTTTTTTTGGCTTTTTTTTGTATTTTTGACCCCTCAAACTTGTATAAATAGGTGTATGTTGTATTGGTTCAACCACACCATTCCAAAACGCTCGCATTTATAAAAAAACGCTCACACTAAAAAGTCGAAACTCTCAATATGGCAAACGAATCTCAACAATCTAATATTGGTGGTGCTTCTCAAAGTGTTAATGCTCTCACGGTTATGCGGGTCATTCCTACAACAAGAAATCTCAATGTTTGGCAACATTTCGATTTATGCGAAATGTCGAATGGTGGTCATAAGGCTCGGTGCAAGTTGTGCGAGCATTTTTTTGGAAAAGACGCAAACACAACTTTGAAGAATCACACTGAAAAAAACTATTGTTCGGTATTGAAGGCTCAAGCTTCACAAGGTCAAATAAGTATGACGAACGAATGTAATACTTTTGCATATAATGTTGACTTGGTTCGAGAGAGGATGACGCATTTTGTGATTCCCAAGAGTCTACCTTTCAAACACTTTGACAACGAGCGTTTGACTCGACTTATTCAACAAACACTCCAGCCTCGCTACACTCATGTAAGTCGTGCTACTCTTAGACGAGATTGTATAAATATGTGGAAAAACGGTTTAAAATCATAAAAAACAGCTATTTTTTAAATTGTAACAGCTATTTTTTTTTAAAACTTGATTAACCGGTTCTAAACCCGAACCGGTTTGGGTACTCGACCCGGTCCGATCCGATTTAGGCGGTTTGGGTTTGATGTGCCTTGAACCCGGGTCGTGACCCGAACCGGTTCGGCCACCAACCCGGTCCAACCAGGCTTTGTCGAGCTCGACCCGGTTTTGAACCCGGACCGGTTTGACATTTGGACCCGGTTTGTACACCTCTAATTTGTCGGGTAATCACCTGTCAAGTATCGGGCATACCCTCGAGTACCAGGTATGCCCATTAGTTTGTAAAAAAATACCCGTTGGGATTTCCAAGTACATTTCTTTTTTTACCGTTACAATTACTGTATAATTTTTATTTATATAACAACTTACAAATTAAAATATGATACATTACATACATATAAGCGTCATCATAAATAAATAATATCATTATATATATACTTAACAACATACAAAATAAAAATAATATTATCACACTAAAAAGAAAAAATTAATTTTCAATGATCCTACTAAAATAAAGCATTAACAGACAAGGGTTCAGAGAAAATAAAATTAAGAGTAAATTACAGATATCGTCCTTTATGTTTATACCCTTTTTCAGATTGAGTCCTTTAGCAAAAAAATTATTAGGTATCATCCTTTACGTTTAAATTTGTTGCGGTTTACGTCCTTTGGCCTAACGGTCATTAAATTTTTCAGTTAACTTTAGTCATGTGCCACTCACATGAGGGCAAAATAGTCTTTCCATCTTTTAAAGGACTATATATATATATAACATTAAGTTAATTACACAAATAGTCCTTTAAAAGATGGAAAGACTATTTTTGCCCTCATGTGAGTGGCACATGACTAGAGTTAACTGAAAAATTTAACGCTCGTTATACCAAAGGACGTAAACCGCAACAAATTTAAACGTAAAGGATGATACCTGATATTTTTTTTGCTAAAGGACTCAATCTGAAAAAGGGTATAAACATAAAGGACGATATCTGTGATTTACTCTAAAACTAAAAACTAAAAATTTTTGGGTAAACATGTATGTGGTTTGAGATAATCAGGTCGGGTTTCACCAAATTCCATAGGTGCCCATGGAGATGAGACCCTGTGGTACAAAAGTGTATCCAACTAAAACATCATAAATGAAAACAAATAAAGATTCAACCCTTAAAGAAGACGACAATCTGACCTCAAAGAACCAAAACTGTCCGTCACTTCTTTCTTTTCTTGTTTTTGAATGAATCACTTTTGTTAAACCCTTTAAAATCATTAGTGGTTTCAGCTGTGTTCTGTTTCTTCATACCCTTCTTTCCCCCAAACCCATATTTTGAATCCCTAAACTCCCTACTCTTCCTCTTACCGCCCCTCCTTTCCCGCCATTTTGCTTCGCTTTCCCACCCGCCCGGTCCCACGGCTTAACCCCGGCCTGTTTGTTCTTCCTAGACGTATCCGACTCTTTCCCGTTCTCAAACGACAAACCCATGTCACCATCTTTCTCACCACCATCAAACCCGCTTTGCTGTCGTTGTTTCCTCCACTTCTTAACCGATTCTATCTCCTCTTTCTTCTGCTTGGCCCGCTCCTTTTGTTTCTCGGCCTGCACTTCTTTCGCCTTCTTCTTGTTCTCCCGGGACTTCCTTCTCTCTTCCGCTTCCTCGATCCTCCTCTTTTCAGATAAAAGCCGACCCTTGATCTTCTCCATGTGGGTATCGGTTTTCACCATTTCAGTATAATAATCAGCAGGCCGGAGAAACGGGAGGCCCATGGTCTGGAACTTGACAAATGCTTGCCTCGTGCCCTCTAGCGCTTGAGTATAGAACGCAAGCTCGCGTGCCAGGTCATCATTTACGTCCACTTCCTGTTCCTGTTCGATGTCCAGTGAAAGTTTATGCATCCATTCCACATCCTCAGGCCAACTGATATCCACAAGTTTATCAAGTATTCCTTCTTTGTTGTATATCGCGGTTTTTGAAGGTTCGGCTAATTTCACATCTTCATACCCATCGGAATCAGATTCCGACTCTGATTCCGATTCTGTTTCGGGGTCAGATTCAGATGCCTCCATATCAAGATCTTCTGGCAGTGTCTCCAACAACTTTGATTTGGGGTTTTTTAAAGCCATTTAGTAATCTATTATGAACAAAATCCAAAATCATTTTTTAAATGCTCAATCATTACATACTGATCGCGAGTTTAAATTACAGAATCAGATACTACAGCTACCTAAATTCAGATTGAACAACATTTACAAATTCAACGATTACAGCAAGAAATTAGGGATTTTTAGAACGTATCGTATGAACAAATGGATAATTACACAAGGAATTATAAAGTTTAAAACCCTAAACTTACGCAATCGAAAATGAGACGGTGTTTACGAAAAATATCAATGGAAATTCGGAGATTATTGATGTGAAAACTCACCTTGAAAGAAATCGTATGAAGAGGCGTAGAAGTATAAACCCTAAACCCTTGAAAGATCGAACTGAACGTTTTACTTGCCATTGTATGCTTTATATATATTGGGTTAAAAGGCCCATAAAAAGTCAGTTTGGGCTCTCAAGTTGTTACAAAAGTAAGCCAACACAAAATAAGAACTACAACTCGACCCACCAGCCACCACAAAGTAGAGGTGTAGAAACCGGTTCGAGTTATGAACCGAATCTGTTTGAACAAAAAAGGTTAAAACCAGGTTGAGGGTCAAACTGGTTTGGGACCAAACTGGTTTGAGCAATGGAAGGAGTCAACCTTATACGAACCGGTTTGGGTCGGGCTTTAAT
Organism: Smallanthus sonchifolius; assembly: GCA_023525975.1. Classification (NCBI taxonomy): domain Eukaryota; kingdom Viridiplantae; phylum Streptophyta; class Magnoliopsida; order Asterales; family Asteraceae; genus Smallanthus; species Smallanthus sonchifolius. Next base: position 83,687,200 of record CM042022.1, read on the forward strand.
CGGGTTGAGGCCAAACTGATTCGGATTAAATCGGTTTTTTTTAATTTAATTAATAAAATACAAATAAAACAAAATAAACTTCAAGTTTTTATTAAGTATTTTAAAAATTACAAAATATAGATTGAAATATGTTAAAAAAAAATACATATTAGTTGATACATTACTCATAATAAAAAAAAGAAACTTCGATACGTTATTTTAACTTCGATACGTTACTTTTAGTCTTCATCGGAACCCGAGATGACTCGTAAGTAATCATCCATAGTGGCTTCCTCATCGGTGAGTGGGTTTGTCAATCCTCCTTGTACCTTGTCTTCGTATATCTAACATTCTACAATGTTTTCGCCTTTAAGTGATGATACATGTTGTATTCGTTCTGCCGCGTTCAAGTGATCCTTTAAGCAAATACACATTTTCACCGATTATGGGGTGAGCCTTGTTCTATGTAGAGAAATAACCCTGCTATTGATAAAAAAAAAGATTATGAAGATATAGTAGAAGTTTGGACGGTTAATAGATCACGGGCCAAAGCGGATATGACCGGAAATTGGTCTTCGTTTCCTTTCCACCAAGCCAAGATATCAAAGTTTTCAAATTCGTGTGGAGTCATACAGGATAAATAATTTGATCCAATATATCTCCACAACTTCGCTACGTGGAGTATTACCATGTTGACGTTTAGTATTTCATTCATTAGAGTGTAATATAAGCTGAACATTGGATTGCAGCTACTACTTCCACTCGAAGATGGCGCATTTCTCATTGACTCGTGTACGGTAAACGTTGTACAATAATTTGCTAGATCAACATAAAAAATAGTTGATAAATCTTTATTAAATTTAGTTTTTAAAGTATCTTGATAAAATTGGTCATCATCGTTTAAATCCAAATCACAAGTTATTTTTTCAAATTAAATTTCAACGTCCGATAAATTTAGGCAATGGTTTAATGCGGCGGCAAAGTAATAACTGAAGGCATTTCTTGAAAATATTTTTTATTTTTTTTTCATCGGTGGTATCATGTTCGAAAATACCCCGCCTCACATTGATTTTCACTTAATTTTGTTGTACACATTAAATATATTTGGTTTAACACTAAAGGACTCGTGGAATAACAAACTCCCGAAAAAAAAAGGTTGTTGCGGTTTTGAAAACATGAAGCATATCGGCTACTTGTTCAATAATAGCCAACTTGATGGCAGAAATGGTGTAACCTTTTTTGTTTCAAGCAAGTTGGTCATGAAACATTTGCAAACTTCGTTTATGTGAAATAGCTTTTTTCAAACATATTACACGTCGAATTCCATCTTGTAGATACGTCCCAATTAGGACCTAACCATTCGGTATTGCAGTCTTGTAATGTCCCGGAAATTCTTAAACTAACGATGCAGACTAACGAGTGACCCGAGTTTCACTTAAAAGACGCAGTTATTAAGGATTCTCGCGTAAAGCTTGGTTCGACAAAATTAGAGAGACCGGTTAACCATTTAACACGTGATTTGTAATCGAAAAGGGTAAAAGACAAAAAAGGGAGGGATCCGGATGTAAGAATGTGTGGTATTTAAACCACTTAAACACAACCCTAGAGCCATATCGGCTCTAGGCGTGCTCATGGTTGGCAATGGAAGGAACGAGGACAGGGTGGTCGATTAGGGTTTCCTTTCCAGTTCATTTCGTATTTATTCTTGAATGACCCGATTAAGGTTTTGAGGGTGTGGTCATGGTTGGTAATGGAGGGAATGGGGACAGGGTGGCCGGCCTATGGTGGCGGTTGCGGAGGAAGATGGTGGACGATGAGGAGGGCACGGCAAGGAAGACGGGCTCGGTGGCATTCCAACGTCTGTGATGAGGTCATGGGAGAGACGAGGCGCGGGGGTGGTGGCACCCGATGGAGATGGAGGCCAGCAGTAGTATGCAAGGTTGCGCGAGGCGGAGAATGACGGAGGTGTTGGCTGTGTGGGGCTAGCAAGGTTAAGATGGTGGTGCATGGTGGCGGTAAGCAAACGTTTCACGACGCGAGGGCAAGGACGGACTTCAGGAGGGTGCTCAGCGAGGAAGACGAAGACGGCGTGTCCAGCAGGAAGCCGGCGTGAGTCGGTGGCAGCAAGGGTACACGGTGGGGAGGTGAAACCGACGACGGTGATGTCGTGGGGATACATGGACAACCTCGGGTGTGGGCGGGGCTACTAGGGTTTGCATGGCAATGAGCTATGCATGCATACGTAACACCCGGGTCGGGTATTTGGGTTCTTAACGGGTCAAGGATAACCCGTTATGAGATTTTAACTATGAGATAAAGGCGGCTAGGGATTTGCATGGCACACGTAAGTCCATGCAGGGAAGCTGGGGGCGGGTACGCTAGCCATAACGAGTCGGGAGTATTATTACGTGTACTCGAAAGGCTAGGGTCCGTAGGAAAGAAATGACGAGTGGAAGAAACCGAGGGTCGAGATTTATTTATATTGTTATGAGTTAATCAATGTAAGGTTTGAATGTACCTGATCATGTGATCACGCGCTTGACAGGTTGGGATTCGAGCGTGGACGGGCGTGTTGTAGAGCAGAGACTGAGACTCAACATAACCTATGAGTTTCTAATCCGCTCTTTAACTGCTTTTAATGTTTTGGGGCTATCGTACATACCTTCCAAATGTGTTTTATTACATTAAGCGTGTAACGAGCTTTGGGGTTTAACCCGATAAGTGTATGAATTTAAGTATTCAAGTATGGGGCTAAGGGACTGTGTGTTGTCCATAGGATGTGTGGGTTGAATGTGGGTTTGGTGTTCGTGGGTCATATAATGACCTAGTAGGGGTGAGTCGGGGGACGAGTGTACATGTCGTGCGGGTACGACTAGGAGGTGTTATATTGCGTTGACATACGTGGTATGTGTTTAGGTAACGAGACAAAGTATTGGTATGTGTGCCACTATAATAGTGGTGTATTGTGTTACGAGTTAGTCGGGGTGAGTCGCGATATAAACTAGACGCTTATGAGTATGTGTAGGATATGTTATCTTGGGAATGTGTGTGGGTGCAGGTCTAGTTAACTAGTCATGTAAATGATATGTGATGTTATGTGTTATATGTTGTTTTGTGTTTGCATCGTTGTCTTTATGACATGGCAAACGGGATTGTGGAGGACTAAGTGCTCCGAGAAGTCACTAAAGGTGACAATATTGAGTAGGTAAATGTTGAGCTCGAGGTGTGTCGAACGCCCTGACGAGGGTAACCCTGACGAGGGTAACCCTGACGAGGGTGCAGTAATGAGGTATGTGTTTGTGTGCATATATATGTGTTAAATTACATGCAAGTGACGAGTTATAATAATTGTGTATGAGATGATATTGATGTGGTGAGTAGATGGTATTAATGTGGTGTGTAGAGTCATATTGACCATTGTGTCGGGTTGAGAACAACGTGTTTACAATTGTTGTGTCAGTTGGCTTGTGAGAGTCTTGGTTAGGGCTGGTTAAGTCGTTGTTTAGAGGTTGGTTGAGATAACCAGTGTTGGGTTAATATGTGTGGTAAATTTTGAGTTATCAGAGTGGTAAGCTTGATCTACGTCGGAGAGACTTACGGAGTTAAAGAGGTGGTTTGAGTCTGGGGTGGTGAATCCTTTGGGATATTGTAAGATAACAGGGGTTATATACATGATGATAATTTATAAAGCTATTTTATAAAGACCAGAGGGTCTTGAGTGGAGATAAATATTAATTGAGACGAGTTGGCTTTTGTTTAAATTAAACTATTAGAACTCACTCAGCATAGCTGACTTTGTGTGTACGTTAGATTATGTTGCAAGTGAGCTTTGGCGTCGACGTATATTGGCTTGGGAGTGGTGCTACTCGGATTGGTGTGGAGGCATTCGTGAGGTAAACTTAATGACGATAACGATATTAAATATAAGTTATTGTTTTAGAAAGACTTCCATTGTAGTTTGTTTAATAATATGAGTACTTCAAAGAGAATAACCAGTTATGAGAACCAACTGTAGGATGCCCGGGTGGGAGGGTCTTACAAGTTGGTATAAGAGCCGAGGTTTAAGTCAAAATCGGTGTTTTTACAAAAATAAAATACCTTAACTTAAACTGAAAATGGGACGAGGGTGAAACGAATGCCACCACGAGTAACCGCGAGCCAAGAGGTACGCCTTTTGAGTTATACATTAATTGTTAGAAGTATTAATTGTGTAGTGTAACTCTACGTGGAGTGTGTGGTATGATTAGGTGAAATTATGTTTTGTGAGTTGGATATTGTGGAATAGCATTAGTTGTAACTATGCGAGATAGGTTGGTGTGTCGGCATGGTTTAGTGATTTTGTGTGTAACCATGTGTGGTGCACAATTATGATAAATATGATGATTTGCTAGCTGTTGTGTGGTGATATGTGAGTTGTGTGGGATGCATGTGCATCCGGGGTGTGTGAAGGGTAGAAAACTAGTATGAATATGATGGGAAATGTTTAGAATCCGAGCAATAATGTGGACCACCAAATTGCATTTGATCACCGTGATTTGGCAGTCTATGATTACTCTCATATTTTGAATTTATGTACATAGTAATCACTCCAATGTTCTATCTTGTGCAGGTACTAATGGTTGTGACATTTAGGACGAGGTGGATTAGGCGAGGAGCTCCTGCCAGAAGGAATGGCAGAGCGTCGGGCTAGACGTTTGGCTGTTGTTCGCACGGTAGTCATCGGGAGGAGACGGATCTTAGCACCTGTCCCATTGAAAGTAGTGCCACTGGCGACTGAGGACGAGCAGGAGTTACGGGCACATGAGGTGATCTTGGCGCTTCCGGCGCCTAATGCCCCTAGTGCTACCAGGGCAGCTATGAGAGGTGGACTCATTAGCTCCTTCAACAGGAGAGGTGGCTGGCGAGGAAGGAACGCATTTGCGGTTAGGCATCAGTCTCTGAGGCAGGAATCGAGATCGGGAAACGGATGGCTAGAGGAGTCTGACGATGAGGAACAAGTGGGTGATAACTTTGACTTGTTTAGTGATTAGAGCGGTGGTGGTTACCACGGGAGGACTAGAGTATTTTGAGTAGTGGTCGTCAGACACTTTTGTGGCGGGATACTTGTTCTTGATTCCTTATTGCTAGATTTTGACTATGACATTAAGTCTTACCATGGGATGGTGTTAAGTATCAGTAATACTAGTTGCATTTGTGTTGAGCATACTAATGTAAGTGTAGTGTTGAAATTTGTGTGGTTGTGGGATTACCCATTTTACAATGTGAGTTCATGATAGATATAATCTTTGCTATGATTCTAGAGTATGGTTAATGGGTGCGTGTGAGTAGACTTTGATAGACATAAAGTTGAAATTGCTTGTGTCCATAGTCTAAAGTAGTGATTTTTTACGTGATTATGTTAGGTGAGGTTTGGAGTGCGATGGGTGTATTGCATTCTGTGTGTATGTGCAGGGCGAGGTCCTGTGGGAAATTGTAGTTATATACCTTGTGCCTAGGTATAGATGTTCAGGACAAGATCCTATGGGAAATTATGATATTTTTATCTTGTGTGTATGAAGGTTAGGGTAAGGCCTTGTGTCTAGACTGAGTAGTGCGTCGTCTTGAAACATTGGTACGACTCATGATGTAGTGCAAAGCACACATCTTTATTTCGTTTTATTCGTGCGTTTTTTATTAGTTTTATCTTTGTTTTGAGTCATTTAAGTCTGTATTTGAGTCTATTGTATGTTTACAGGAGCTTGGGAAGAATACAAGTGAATACGTGAAGAAACCGAGCAAGAGAACGAAGCCGGAAGAAAGTCCAGGGTTCAAAATAAAAAATGTTGAATTTCAGTCCCTCGCGGTATGTGAGAAGTACAGAGAATTCTCTCGCGATACGCGAGGGAAAGGAAAACCGGCCGCGACTATTTTGTTCCTCGCGGTACGCGAGGAACCCAACCCAAATGTTTCGCGGTACGCGAGAGAGCTATTTTTCGAGAAAAACCCTAATTTTGATTTAAATAGATTTTGATTCCCATTCTGAGAGGAGTTCGCATTCCAACCATCTGAGAAGAGGTCCAGGGGAGATTTTGAGGCTGGAGAAGGAATTAGAAGCCAAAAGTTGAAGACTTTGCTTCCGGGTTCGTTGATTTCAACGTTCAAGGTTTCAAGCTTTGATTTTTATCTTTGATTTGATTGTTTGATACCATGTTCTTGCTTTTTACTTCTGCTTTGATGTGTTTAAGAATGATCTTTGGCTAAAACTCTTATACTGCCCGGGTCAATTGATGAATATGCGTAAAGTTTAGATTTTTATCCGGTTTGGATTCGTTTGATGGTTAATTGATTTTGTAAACAATCTTTGGATATTAATTGTGATGATATATCATGCTTTAATCTGGTTTTGTGTTGATTAATGTTCCTCATGTTGTCTTGTTGAATGTCTTTCATTAATAGATGCATGTTTAGGTTGTTTGCGTATTGCTTGTGACCTAAGTGGTTTGCTAGACGTAGTAATCCATAGGAGTGTTGGTTAATCCAAGATTAGAATTGAGTGTGTGTCCTAGTTCAATACCCGAGAAGTGAGAATTAGTTGTCTCATCTTCGTCATTAGGAATCCGAGTATTAACAGTCTGAGAGGGCGTTAGTATTAGGTGTCTAGTGGCTGTTGCTAGTTCATGTCATAGTTCTCATCCTGAGATTACCCCGTGCATCTTCGATGTGTCGTGGATAGTGAGACTGAGAGGTAATCTGTCCTGTGGGTACATTATCATTGTTGGAAATACCCGAGAGGTGATCCGACCATCTGGTGAGTTTAGTACATCTTTAGGTAACTTTGTTGGTGACACCCTAAGAGTGATTAGGGATCCACTAGGTAGTATTTAGTTGTCATCTTTAGAAACCCAGATCCATGATAGTTTCCAGAACCGGTAGAAGTTGTACTTTGCAAGTAGGATTCCGACCTAGGTAGTATTCTTCCCATTCCTGATTTCACCTTAGTCTTTGTTTGATAGTTTGAGTCGACCTTTGTTTTCTGCATTATTAGTGATAATCCTTAGTGTAGTCAACACCCCGAACCAAATCAGTCTTTAGTCTGAGTCAGAGTCTAGTTTTGTTATTCAGTGTCTCTAGGGTTCGATAATCCGGTTTACCATTAACGGTGCTACACTCGATAGGTACACTTGCCTGTCAGTGCGGTCTAGTTCATAGGTTTTCCATTTATTACTTAGGAGTCTAGGTTAGGTTTAGTAGTTTATTTTATAGATCGTCTGGACGACATCAAGTTTTTGGCGCCGTTGCTGGGGACACTTAGCAATAGCAATATTAGCTTTGACTAGTTCTTTTAGTGATTTTTGGTTTGTTTTGTCTTTTGAGTCTTTCTTGTTTGTGTGCTTTTCCTACGTGCTACTTGTGTGTCCTTTCTGTGAGTCTAATTTAGGATCGAGTGTTTCGATTTTGAGTCTTTGTTTATTTTCTTTTTGTTCTTGTGTCAGTTTATGCACCACACTCGTTCACAGGGATCACCACCATATTCAGCTTTTCAAGAGCCCGAACGAGAGCTGCACGAGCGCACCCTCGACTTTCGGGAGCATTTGAAAGCATTGTGCAGCACCTAGGTACGTCGTACTAGCCCAATTCCATTTCATGATATGGGCGACGCTGACCCACCAGCGAGGCGTACAGTACACCAGAGGGTCAGTGATGGGGTCACGGGCGCGAGATCTTCGATCACACGCCCCACTATACCGAACACAAATTCTTGGCAGATCCCATCACATGTCATGAGTACGATCACTCATGCCACCCAATTCCATGGCCTCGAGGATGAGGATGCACCCGGACATGTGTCCCGCTTTGCGCGCATATGTGATACTTTCAATCTCACGGGTGTATCTAAGGACGCAATCTACTTGCGTCTCTTCCCATTCTCCCTCTCGGGGTGTGCTTCTACTTGGCTTGACACTCTCCCAGACAAATCGATCACCACATGGGAAGATCTCGAAGCCAAGTTCTTTAAAAAGTAATATCCACCTTCCAGGGCCGCTCGCCTTCATGATCAAATCCATTCATTCCGGATGGATCCCGACGAGCCCTATCACATGGCCTGGGAGCGGTTCAACACGCTGTTGAACCGATGTCCCTAGCACGGTCTGTCGGACTGGGCGTTAGTGGAGAAATTCTACAATGGTCTCACCTTCGAGAAGCAGCAAATGTTCAGTACAGATGCGGGAGGCCATATCATGGATATACTCGAGCCCGCTGAGTGCGAGGAAATGTTCGAGAGCTTCACTCAAGCCGAACAACAGCATCCACGTTCTGTTAGGAATTCCATTCCTAGTGCTAGAGCACCAGTCTCTTCTCCTAGAGGTGTGCATCAGGTCACTCCTGAAACTAGCGTTGCTGCTGCACTTGCAGCAATGGCTAACGAGATCAAAGAGCTTAAGCTTAACGCTCAAAGGTGTGAGGTGTAGAGGGGAGGCCACGACACCCGAGATTGCCCCGTAAATAATCAGGAGCATGTGAGCTATGCTGGAAACCAGTACCAGAACCGAGGGTATAATAACTACAATAAGTCATTTAGCTCGGGTTGGAAATCTGGAAATAACCCACCTGGCTTTAATGGCCGCCAGCAGCAGCAAGGAGGAGGAGAAGCAGGAGCTAGCTTGGGAAGCAGTGTCGACACCAAGAAGATAGAGGAGATGATTGAGAACCAAACACAAATGCTTGCCCACCTGGTCCAGAATGACAGGGATGCTAGGCAGAGATTGGATAATCATGACACTCTCTTGAAAAATCAACGGTCGGCATTCCAGGATCTACAACGCACGGTTGAAGACATTGCGAGGAGCTTGAAAGAGAGGCAGAGTGCAGCATCTGCGGCCTATAAGGTTTCTAATGCTTCAGTGATAGCCGTGTCAGTCAGGAGTGTGGAGAAGAAAGAGGTTGTAGAGGATGACTCCCACTTCATTAAGCATAATATCCCTTCAGTAGAGGAAGTGAAGAAGGTAGATTGGAGAGTTCGATTCGCTGCGATCAATGCTAAGTTGAGTGAAGAGCCAGTAGATGAGGAGATTGTAGTAGAGAAGCCTGCCGAGAGGGCAGAGGAGAAGAAGGGGACGGATATGAAGACCCCCGAGATTGACCTGACCCGTATTCCTTACCCAGCTCGCCTGCTTCCATATATACGAACTAGGGAATACGCCAACTTCCTGAATATCTTTAAACAGCTCAAGGTCAATCTCCCGCTCATAGAGACCCTCCAGCGCATGCCAAAATATGGCAAGTTCCTCAAAGATCTTCTTTCCAACAAGAAGAAACTAGAGGAGGGCTCTAAAGTTGAGAGCAATGCTCTGCAGTGGTGCAGAACAAGCTGCTAGAGAAACTGGGAGATTCGGGTCGTTTCATGATCCCATGTCTCCTAGGCAGCTTGCCCGTGCACCACGCGTTGGCCGACCTAGGTGCTAGCATCAATATGATGCCATATTCTGTCTCTAAGCAGCTAGACCTAGGTGAACCGCAACCTACGCACATGAGCATTTCCTTGGCTGACCGCTCAGTCAAGTATCCACAGGGAATTTTAGAGAATCTTCTGGTTAAAGTAGGCAAGTTTGTATTCCCTGTGGATTTTGTTATTCTGGATATAGAAGTGGATGATAGAGTCCCACTCATCCTAGGACGCCCGTTCCTACGTACCGCCAAGGCAATGATTGATGTCTTTGACGGGAAGCTCACACTTCGTGTGGGGGATGAGTCAGCTACCTTCAATACTACACAGTCCGTGAAGGATGTTGGCGAGCATAGCCATTCTGTATGCATGATTGATGCCTTCATGGACTACCAGCATGACTCTGATCCAAAGATAGAAGCTGGTGAACCCACCCTAATTTAGGAGAAATATCTGAATGGGCGTTGGAGATGGAGAAGCTGTTAGACGAGCCGGATGAGTATGGCGATGAGGTGCCTGATGATCTACTGGAGATGATGGCAGAATTTGATGAGTTTATAGGTAAAACCCCAAGTGTGGGGAAGTTGGTGGAGGTTGTAGAGGATCCCGATGATCCTGGTGAAGGTTTAGAGGTCCCATTTATAGAAAATCTTATTCCTGAATCGTTACACAGCACCATTGTGTTTTCTCAAGGGAGAGCTGCTGAGCCGACCCCTAGTTCTGACTACCATAGGTCTAGGCCGCCTCGTAAGAGAACTCGAGATTTAATTGATTTAGGTAACCTAGGCAGAGTGAAAACCCCAAGTGTGAGGACGTTAAGGGGATATAATTTGCTTGGTTATTTGGTGCATGTCATTTTCGGGCCAGGTAGGTATAAGCTGTGGTGGAAGGACGTGAGTGATAGAGGTCCACTGTTTGACAGGAGTAGTTATTTGCTAGAGATGTGGAGGACCGGGAGACCGCGAAGGATGAAGGCGGTACCGGTTAGGATCAAGGAGAAGCCTCCTGATAGTCCTGCTTGAATCTCGGGCAAGTACTCGGGATGTAGAGTTTGTGTGCCTTATTTGGTCTGAGTCCGTTTTTTTTGTGTTTTTCGGTTTGTGTGTTTTTTCTGTGTCAGTTTTGCAGGGATTCATGCTCGATTCGGTGAGGAAAATCATCATGAATGAAGTTCCAGGTATATTTTACATTAACAAGTTTTAAAGAAAGTTAGGTGAGAGATTTTTAAAGGGTCAAAATTATTCTAAGTATAAAATTGAAAATCATTCTTAACTTTCTGTCACCATGGTCCTCTCGCGGTATGTGAGAGGGGGAAGAAATTCCCTCGTGGTACGCGAGGGAATGCTGGTCTTGGCCGGCTTGATTTCCAACTCCTCGCGGTACGCGAGGAGTCACCCCTTCTCTTTCGCAGTACGCGGGGGAGCCCTAGGTTCACCCACCTTCCTTTGTTTCCATGGTTTGACCTCACCCACTCCACCATCATCCATCACAAATATATATAGCCCATAAATCACCACCACCCACCATCACCTACCATCATTAATCACTTTCATCATATCATCCATAACATTCACCATCCACCAATACCATGGGAAAATTGAAACCATTCGTCACCGATGTTTTACCTTGCTGTGGCATGCATGTCTATGTGTTTGCCACCCATTGAGTTTGTTTCTCTGTATCTTTCTATCTTGAGTCTTTAATTTGTTAGTGAGTCTTTATTTTTAGTTTGAGTCAGTTTAATATTACGGGTTTGTTGTGAGGTTTATTTTGCAGGCTTTATCATTCCGCCCGTACTCAATCTCCATTCCGGCGGGGTTGATTCTCATCTTATCAGTTTGTAAAGGCAACCCGACAGTTTGTGCAACCGCGACCGAAATGCTATACGGTGCACATAAGGAAGAACGAAGCTGGAGACACTTGTTTGCATCTACATTACCAGCTAAGTCGCTTCCTGTTTTTATTTTTGCATTTTTATTTTTTAGTTTTGTCTTGCTTCACATTGAGGACAATGTGTCTTTCAAGTGTGGGGATGTGAGTGTCTAGTTTAACTAGTTTGTCATGTTTATAAAAATTCAAAAATATAAAAAAAAATTAGAAAAATTTTAACAAATGTCCTTGGAAATAACTGCTTACACATGGAAAATGACAGTACAACTGGATCTGTTTGTGAGTTTAAATGATGTAAATAATTGAAAACGTGTCTAATTAGTGATGTTTTGGTAGACCCAGCTCGCTAGTAAAGCTTAAATATCTTGTTTGTGTTGCTTAGGATTAATCACGTAATTAAATCATGATATCTTGTGGGTATTTATCTTAGAGTATCAGTAATACTGGAACTGTCAAAATAGGTTGATAGGTACCACGTTAAGTTAAAATTTAGAGGTTTTTGAAATTTCATGGCACACCACTCTCTTTTATGGGAATAAATCCGAGTTTGGTGGCGCCCGCACCCATAGTCCATAATTTTTTAGCTTATTTAATTGAAATCTAAGTTTCACCTACGTGTCACACGTCGGGTTCCAGCCTGATTGAAACACCACTGGGTTAGACTCTTATGTGCTTCATTGTTATGACTTAATCTATGTGTTACGTTTCGGGATAGTGACTTGGTTGAAACGCCTCTAGATGAAAGTTAATTTGCTTAATAATGCTCATATTTCATCCATTCATTCATGTTTCATCTGATTTCTAAAAACCAGTAAATTTTAGTTTAACGTGGTAGGGTAATCTATATGGTTTGATCCGTGCCTAAACATGACCGTGAGACGGGATTAGGTAGAGCTGTAACTGTTAAGTGTGAGTCACATAGATTGATTGATATGCCTAGTAATGTAATGTTAGAATACGTAACGGGGCTTGAAAGTTGGTGCTTGGGTTTAATCGGACAGAAATACTGATTATTGCTTTTTAACACGTGAGTATGTGTTGATAATTGGTAATTGATGTTTGTTAAGTTAGATCTGGCTATGATTCCATTTGCAGCTTTTTCGAGGATGAAAAAAAGGTTAAGTGTGGGGATATTTTATGTAGTGCAAAGCACACATATTTATTCCGTTTTATCTTTGTTTTGAGTCGTTTAAGTCTGTATTTGAGTCAAATGTATGTTTACAGGAGCCCGGGAAGAATACAAGTGAATACGTGAAGAAAACGAGTAAGAGAACGAAGTCGGAAGAAAGTCCAGGGTTCAAAATAAAAAAATGTTGAATTTCAGTCCCTCGCGGTACGCGAGAAGTCCAGAGAATTCTCTCGCGATACGCGAGGGAAAGGAAAACCGGCCGCGACTATTTTGTTCCTTGCGGTACGCGAGGAACCCAACCCAAATGTTTCGCGGTACACGAGAGAGCTATTTTTTGAGAAAAACCCTAATTTTGATTTAAATGGATTTTGATTCCCATTATGAGAGGAGTTCGCATTCCAGCCGTCTGAGAAGAGGTCCAGAGGCGATTTTGAGGCTGGAGAAGGGATTAGAAGCCAAAAGTTGAAGACTTTGCTTCCGGGTTCGTTGATTTCAGCGTTCTAGGTTTCAAGCTTTGATTTTTATCTTTGATTTGATTGTTTGATACCATGTTCTTGCTTTTTTACTTCTGCTTTGATGTGTTTAAGCATAATCTTTGGCTAAAACTCTTATACTGCCCGGGTCAATTGATGAATATGCGTAAAGTTTAGATTTTTATCCGAATTTAGATTCGTTTGATGGTTAATTGATTTTGTAAATGATCTTTGGATATTAATTGTGATGATATATCATGCTTTAATCTAGTTTTGTGTGTGATTAATGTTCCTCATGTTGTCTTGTTGAATGTCTTTCATTAATAGATGCATGTTTAGGTTGTTTGCGTATTGCTTGTGACCTAAGTGGTTTGCTAGACGTAGTAATCCATAGGAGTGTTGGTTAATTCCTGATTAGAATTGAGTGTGTGTCCTAGTTCAATACCCGAGAGGTGAGAATTAGTTGTCTCCTCTTCATCATTAGGAATCCGAGTGTTAACAGTCTGAGAGGGCGTTAGTATTAGGTGTCTTGTGGCTGTTGCTAGTTCATGTCATAGTTCTCATCCTAAGATTACCCCGTGCATCTTAGATGTGTCGTGGATAGTGAGACTGAGAGGTAATCTGTCCTGTGGGTACATTATCATTGTTGGAAATACCTGAGAGGTGATCCGACCATCTGGTGAGTTTAGTACATCTTTAGGTAGCTTAGCTGGTGACACCCTGAGAGTGATTAGGGATCCACTAGGTAGTCTTTAGTTGTCATCTTTAGTAACCCAGATCCATCATAGTTTTCGGAACCGGTAGAAGTTGTACTTTGTAAGTAGGATTCCGACCTAGGTAGTATTCTTCTCATTCCTGATTTCACCTTAGTCTTTGTCTTGATAGTTTGAGTTGACCTTAGTTTTCTGCATTATTAGTGATAATCCTTAGTGTAGTCAACCCCCCAAACCAAATCAATCTTTAGTCTGAGTCAGAGTCTAGTTTTATTATTCAGTGTCTCTAGGATTCGATAATCCGGTTTACCATTAAGCTGTGCTACACTCGATAGGTACACTTTCCTGTCAGTGCGGTCTAGTTCATAGGTTTTCCATTTATTACTTAGAAGTCTAGGTTAGGTTTAGTAGTTTATTTTATAGACCGTCTGGACGACATCAACCCGTATGGAGTACGACCGTGTAAACTCTGTGTGTTTATATGATGACGTGTAGCAGGGGCTACCATTGTGATGAATAGAAGGTGGGGTTCAGGAGTTATGTGTTTATAAATGACGAGGTCATATCGGATACACGTAGATTAGCTCAGGTCTAGCTGGTTAGGTGTGCACTTGGTGCGAGTTAGAGAGTTGGGATGCTATACCTAGATATATACTTTGAACATGATAGGTCTTGTTTTATGACCTGGCGTTATGTGTCCTGGTAGTACACGCTTAGTCGTGCATGGGACGTGTGTTTGTTATGCTCAGGCGAAGCATTTTTGATCTTGACGTTTCTTAATGTTGATACATCATGGTGATACGAGGAGTTTATGACGTCTTTCTAGCCGGTCGGCAATGTGCTCTTATGAGATGCCTATGCTTATATCTCGGGAATTCGGAGCATGAGGCCAAGGGGTGGAACTATGAGAGTTGATGATGAAAGCGTTACGTGGACGCTTGATCGGAGATAGTCATAACGTGATCGAGGTGACGACGCTGGAGACTTCAGCACAGAGTGGACGAAAGGACGATAGGGCCTCCATGGAATACGTTCCATATGAGGAGTTCTAGCAATATAAGATACAAGAGGAGTGGGAATGTCTCCTATGACCGAGACGATGGATAGCTAAGGCTTATGCTAGGGCGGACTTCTTGTTCGCACTTGATGATGAGACGCGGTCGGTGATCGCATGGTAAGAGAGTGAAAGGTACCTCGGTAGAGGAGTGTGTGGTTTGAGAAACAAGAGGAGCTTCGCACAAGCTTCTAGAGATTACCAAAGGAGGACAAGGGAAGCACCTTTATGAGCAAGGCAGTGATGCCTGAGTTTAGAGGAGTCATCGCTGGATGGCGACTAGAGTGCGAGATAAGAAGGACGACAAATGATCCTACTTGTGGAAAGCAGGGAGCCCCACTTGGGTATGACCATCGAAATGACGAGGTCATCACCGTCATAAAAAGGAGTGGCGTCAGGTGTGTTGTGAGTGGATTAGGGAATTGAGACAAATAAGCAAGGAATTGGCGGTGATGTACTGTCTGAGTAAAAGTGGATGGACAATTATAAAGGAACATGTAGGTAGGACCTACCAGTCCCAAAGTTGCAAGCGAGCAACGGAGAGGACTTCTTTGAAAACCAAGAATGGTTACCGAGATGTAGAGTAAAGTGACCGCGTTGATGTGTACAACGAATGTATAAAACTAAGGATTTTGGAAGCATCAGTTGAATAAGAAGTATGGGTGGTGTTGGTTTGTACCGACACAAGATTCGAGGACGAATCCTCTTTTAAGGGGGTAGACTTGTAACGTCCCAGAAATTCTTAAACTAACGATGCGGACTAACGAGTGACCCGAGTTTCACTTAAAAGACGCAGTCATTAAGGATTCTCTCTTAAAGCTTGGTTTGACAAAATTAGAGAGATCGGTTAACCATTTAAGGCGCGATTTGTGATTGAAAAGGGTAAAAGACAAAAAGGGAGGGACCCAGATGTAAGAATGTGTGGTATTTAAACCACTTAAACACAACCCTAGAGCCATATCGGCTCTAGGCATGGTCAACAGTAGGAAAGAAACCCGTAGAGGAAGGGCTAGCGGTAGTCTCAAGGCGGTTTCAAGCGGGACTCTCCATTCACGTCAAAGGTAAACACTCGTTCGTATCCTTTCCAATTCCTTTCGTAGTTATGCTTGAATGACCCGATTAGGGTTTTGAGGGTGTGGTCATGGTTGGCAATGGAGGGGACGGGGACAGGGTGGTTGGCCTGTGGTGGCGGTTGCGGAGAAATATGGTGGACGATAAGGAGGGCACAGTAAGGAAGACGGGCTACGGTGGCATTCCGGCGGCTGTGATGATGAGGTCACGGGAGAGACGAGGCGCAGGGGGTGGTGGCACCAGATGGAAATGGAGGTCGGCAGTAGTACGCATGGTGGCTCGAAGCGGAGAACGACGGAGGTGTCCGTGTGGGGCTAGCACGACTGAGATGGTGGTGCATGGTGGCGGCAGGAAAGCGTTTCATGACATGGGGGCAAGGACGGACTTCAGGAGGGTGCTCAGCGAGGAAGACAAAGACAGCGTGTCCAGCAGGAAGCTGGGGTGAGCCGGTGGCAACAAGGGTACACGGTGGGGAGGTGAAACCGGCGACAGTGATGTCGTTGGGATACATGGACGACCTCGGGTGTGGGCGGGGCTACTATGGTTTGCATGGCAATGAGCTATGCATGCATGCGTAACACCCGGGTCGGGTATTTGGGTTCTTAACGGGTCAAGGATAACCTGTTACGAGATTTTAAATATGGGATGAAGACGGCTAGGGATTCGCATGGCACACGTAAGTGCATGCAGGGAAGCTGGGGGCGGGTACGCTTGCCTTAACGATTCGGGAGTATTAATACGTGTACTCGAAAGGCTAGGGTCCATAGGAAAGAAATGACGAGTGGAGGAAACCGAGGGTCGATATTTAATTATATTGTTATGAGTTAATCAACGTAAGGTTTGAATGTACCTGATCATGTGATCACGCGCTTGACAGGTTGGGATTCGAGCGTGGATGACCGTGTTGCAGAGAAGAGACTGAAACTCAGCATAACCGGTGAGTTTCTAATCCCCTCTTTAACTGCTTTTAATGTTTTGGGGCTATCTTACATACGTGCCAAATGTGTTTTATTACATTAAGCGTGTAACGAGCTTTAGGGGTTTAACCTGATAAGTCTATGAATTTAAGTATTCAAGTATGCGGCTAAGGGACTGTGTGCTGTCCATAGGATGTGTGGGTTGAATGTGGCCAGTGGCGAATCCAGGATTTTTTTTGTGACGGGGTGCAAAATATGGGCCGGGTCAAAATGGGTTAGTAAAAAAACAAATGATATTAATATAAGTTAAAAAAACATATTTTATTATACATGATTGAACAAACAACAAAAAGGACGTATTTGGTGCTTGACTTAGCTCTCGTATTTGCGCATGACCCGGGGAGGGACCGATCGCTTTATGATTGAACAAATAACATATTAGTTCTTTTAAATCATATTAAGATGACTTTATTCTTTTTAATATTTTTCATAGATCCTAAAAGAAAAATACTAACAAACAAATAATTAACATAAATTAACAAATTATTTCAACAAAATTTGTACCTTTGTTGAACAGTTAAATAAATAAAGTTTAATACAAGAAAATAAAAATAAAACAATAAAACAGGTGTCTAAATTGAAATCATAAGAAATAAATTAATAATTAATGAATATAATTAAAGGAAAACTTAATCACTTTAAATGCAAATAGGATAATACTTCAAAAAAAAAAATCCGGAGATTGAAATTTGAAACTAACAGGGGGAAGGGGGCACTGGCACAATGTCAACGTGGTGTGCCCCTAGAAGACCTAAATACCAACCAATCAACTCTCAAATTTGGGCTTACAACTACAGTTTTTCACCTCTTTTTCAGTTAGGGAGAAGGCCACGGGGTGCCATAGCCCCCCGTAAATACACACTGGATCCGCTAATGAATGTGGGTATGGTGGTCGTAGGTCGTATAATGACCTAGTTGGGGTGAGTCGGGGGATAAGTGTACATGTCGTCAGGGTACAACTAGGAGGTGTTATATTACGTGCACATACATGGTATGTGTTTAGGTAATGAGACATAGTACTGGCATGTGTGCCACTATAATAGTGGTGTATTATGTTATGAGTTAGTCGGGGTGAGTCGGGATATAAGCTAGACGCTTATGAGTATGTGTAAGATATGTTATCCTGGGAATGTGTGTGGGTGCAGGTCTACTTAACTACTCATGCAAATGATATGTGATGTTATGTGTTATATGTTATATGTTATTTTATGTTTGGATCGTTGTCTTTGTGACACGGCAAACGGGATTGTGGAGGACTAAGTCCTTCGAGAAGTCACCAAAGGTGACAATATTGGGCAGGTAAATGATGAGCTCGAGGTATATAGCACGCCCTGACGAGTGTGCAGTAATGAGGTATGTGTTTGTGTGCATATATATATATATATGTGTGTGTGTGTGTGTGTTAAATTGTATGCAAGTGACAAGTTATAATAATTGGGTATGAGATGATATTGATGTGGTGAGTAGATGGTATTAATGTGGTGTGTAGAGTCATATTGACCTTTGTGTCGGGATGAGGACATCGTGTTTACAACTGTTGTGTCAGTTAGCTTGTGAGAGTCTTGGTTAGGGCTAGTTAAGTCGGTGTCTAGAGGTTGGTTAAGATAACTGATGTAGTGCAAAGTACACATCCTTTATTCCGTTGTAGTCGTGCGTTTTTATACAAATTCGTATTCGTTTTGAGTCGGTTTTAGTTCGTATTGAGTCTTTGTTGTGTTTTCAGGTGTTCGTAAGAATTATAAGTTGAATCGTGAAGGAATCGAGCACGAGAAGAAGCCAGGAGGAAAAGAATGCAAAAAATTTGGATTTTTAAACCACTGCGGCACGCGAAGAGGGAGAAGGAAGTTCTCACGGTACGCGAGGAAACCAGAATCCGGGCCCGACTAATTTGGCCTTCGCGATATGCGAATGCCTGGGTTGTTCGTTTCGCGGTACGCGGAGAATGTAATTTCTGAGAAAAAACCCTAAGTTGATATTTAATGTTTTGTAAACTCATTATTCGTGAAGGTCGACATTCAGCCGTCTGAGGAGAGTCCATAGACGATTATAAGGATGGAGAAGGCAATCGAAGTCAAAGATTTAGGCTTTCGGATCCGGGTTGGTTAGAGATAACTTATTCGGTTTTCAATTCTCTTTCGCTTGTCTTTGATTTGTTTGATTGAAACCATAATTATGTTCTTGACTTCTGTTTTGATGTTTTGGATTTTGGTTCTTGGCTAGATCTTTGATACTGCCTAGGTTAAAGATGAATGCATGTTAAAGTTTGGATTTTTACTGGTTCTTGGATTTTATTAATGTTGGTTTGATATTTTGTAAAGATCTTAGTTCAATAATTATGATGTTATGCATGCTTTAATTTGATTTATGATGGATTACAGTTCTATACGCTGCTTATGAATGTCTTTCAGTTTGAGTAGTGTATCTAGAACATAGACTGTGTGTTTGTGATTGGTTGATGGTTTGCTAGACTTAGTATTCCATAGGAACGGTGATTGAGAGTAGGTTAGATCTGAGTGTTCTTCTTATCTCGATACCCGAAAGATGAGAGGTTGTCAGTTAGTTTTCGTTATTAGGATTCTGAGTGTAAATTGTCTGAGAGGAAGTTGCCTTAGGTTCTTAGTAATTGTTGCTTATCCGAGTCATTGCTTGTTGATCTGAGATTACCCCATGCATTCCTTGAATGTGCAGTGACAGTGGGACTGAAAGGTGATATGTCTGTAGGGTACAGTATTGTCGTTGGAGAGACTGAAAGGTAATCCGACTATCAGGTGAGCGTTGTGCATCTTTAGAGTTTCCTTTTGGTGACACCCTGAGAGTGATTAGGGATCCACTAGGTGGTCTAGAGCTGTTATCCTTAGATACCCAGATCCATCATTGTTTCTATAACGGGTAGAAGTCTTAGCCTTGCAAGTAGGATTCCGACCTAGGTAGTGTTCATCTCATTCCTGATATTCCCGAGTCTTTGCTTGATTGCTAGAGTCGTTCGTCTGTTTTCTTTACTTTTAATCAGTAGTTTATAGAAAACCCCCCTAAACCAATATTTTTAATTCTAGTCAGTGTCTAATTTAGCTATTCGGTGTCTGTATGGTTTGATAATCCGGTTTACCGTTAAACTTACCTGTCAGTGTGGTCTAGTTCATAGGTTTTCCAGAGTATTACTTAGGTGTCTAGATTAGGTTTTTATTGTAGCTTTTATAGACCGTTTGGGCGACATCAAGTTTTTGGCGCCGCTGCCGGGGAGACTTGGCAATAGCAAAATTAGCTTTGATTAGGTCTTTGTTTGGTTATTTGTTTATATTTTCTCTTTGTTTTTAGTAGTTTGAGTCTTTTCTTTTTAGGTCTTATTTGTGTGCTTTGTCCTGCTTGCTTCTTGCATGTCTTAATTTAGGATTGAGTCTTTCTGTGTCTTGAGTCTTTATTTATTTGTTTTGTTTTCTCCAGTTTATGCAATGTACTCGCTCGCAGGGATCACCTGAGTTTACAACTTATTCAGAGCCTGAGCGAGAGCTTCACGAGCGCAGCCGCGACCTTCGTGAGCGGTTGAGAGTTTTGTGCGAGAAAAAAGTACGTATCCCTTGCTCTATTCCTATTGCTAACATGGGCGATGCTGACCCACCAGCGAGACGTACTGTCAACGTGGTTTGCCCCTAGAAGACCTAAATACTAACTAATCAACTCTCAAATATGGGCTTACAACTACAGTTTTTCACCTCATTTTCAGTTAGGGAGAAGGCCACGGGGTGCCATAGCCCCCCGTAAATACACACTGGACCCGCTAATGAATGTGGGTATGGTGGTCGTACGTCGTATAATGACCTAGTAGGGGTGAGTTGGGGGACGAGTGTACATGTCATGAGGGTACAACTAGGAGGTGTTATATTACGTGCACATACATGGTATGTGTTTAGGTAATGAGACATAGTACTGGCATGTGTGCCACTATAATAGTGGTGTATTGTGTTATGGAGTCGGGATATAAGCTAGACGCTTATGAGTATGTGTAAGATATGTTATCCTTGGAATGTGTGTGGGTGCAGGTCTAGTTAACTACTCATGTAAATGATATGTGATTTTATGTGTTATATGTTATTTTATGTTTGCATCGTTGTCTTTGTGAGACGGCAAACGGGATTTGGAGGACTAAGTCCTTCGAGAAGTCACCAAAGGTGACAATATTGGGCAGGTAAATGATGAGCTCGAGGTATGTAGAACGCCCTGACGAGTGTGCAGTAATGAGGTATGTGTTTGTGTGCATATATATATATATATATATATATATATATATATATATGTGTGTGTGTGTGTGTGTGTGTGTGTGTGTGTGTGTGTCTGTTAAATTGCATGCAAGTGACGAGTTATAATAATTGGGTATGAGATGATATTGATGTGGTGAGTAGATGGTATTAATGTGGTGTGTAGAGTCATATTGACCTTTGTGTCGGGATGAGGACATCGTGTTTACAACTATTGTGTCAGTTGGCTTGTGAGAGTCTTGTTAGGGCTAGTTAAGTCGGTGTCTAAAGGTTGGTTAAGATAACTGATGTAGTGCAAAGCACACATCCTTTATTCCGTTGTATTCATGCGTTTTTATACAGTTTCGTATTGGTTTTGAGTCGTTTTTAGTTCGTATTGAGTCTTTGTTGTGTTTTTAGGTGTTCGTAAGAATTATAAGTTGAATCATGAAGGAATCGAGCACGAGAAGAAGCCAGGAGGAAAAGAATGCAAAAAAGTTGGATTTTTTACACCTTCGCGGCACGTGAAGAGGGAGAAGGAAGTTCTCGCGGTACGCGAGGAAACCAGAATCCGGCCCGACTAATTTGGCCTTCGCGCTGGCTTGTTTGTTTCGCGGTACGCGAAGAATGTAATTTCTGAGAAAAAACCCTAAGTAGATATTTAATGTTTTGTAAACCCATTATTCGCAAAGGTCGACATTTAGCCGTCTAAGGAGAGTCAAGAGGCGATTATAAGGATGGAGAAGGCAATCGGAGTCAAATATTTAGTCTTTCAGATCCGGGTTGGTTAGAGATAACTTATTCGGTTTTCAATTCTCTTTCGTTTGTCTTTGATTTGTTTAATTGAAACCATAATTATGTTCTTGACTTCTATTTTGATGTTTTGGATTATGGTTCTTGGCTAGATCTTTGATACCGCCTAGGTTAAAGATGAATGCTTGTTAAAGTTTGGATTTTTACTGGTTCTTGGATTTTAATAATGTTTGTTTGATATTTTGTAAAGATCTTAGTTCAATAATTATGATGTTATGCATGCTTAAATATGATTTATGATGGATTGCATTTCTATACGCTGCTTATGAATGTCTTTCAGTTTGAGTAGTGTATCTAGATCATAGACTGTGTGTTTATGATTGGTTGATGGTTTGCTAGACGTAGTATTCCATAGGAACGGTGATTGAGAGTAGGTTAGATCTGAGTGCTCTTCTTATCTTGATACCCGAAAGGTGAGAGGTTGTCAGTCAGTTTTCGTTATTAGGATTCTGAGAGGAAGTTGCCTTAGGTTCTTAGTAATTGTTGCTTATCCGAGTCATAGCTTGTTGATCTGAGATTACCCCGTGCATTCCTTGAATGTGAAGTGACAGTGAGACTGAAAGGTGATATGTCTGTAGGGTACAGTATTGTCGTTGGAGAGACTGAAAGGTAATCCGACTATCTGGTGAGCGTTGTTCATCTTTAGAGTTTCTTTTTGGTGACACCCTGAGAGTGATTAGGGATCCACTAGGTGGTCTAGAGCCGTTATCCTTAGATAACCAGATCCATCATTGTTTCCATAACGGGTAGAAGTCTTAGCCTTGTAAGTAGGATTCCGACCTAGGTAGTGTTCTTCTCATTCCTGATATTCCCGAGTCTTTGCTTGATTGCTAGAGTCGTTCGTCTGTTTTCTTTACTTTTAATCAGAAGTTTATAGAAACCCCCCCCCCAAACCAGTATTCTTAATTCTAGTCAGTGTCTAATTTAGCTATTCAGTGTCTCTAGGGTTTGATAATCTGGTTTACCGTTAAACTTACCTGTCAGTGTGGTCTAGTTCATAGGTTTTCCAGAGTATTACTTAGGTGTCTAGATTTGGTTTTTATTATAGCTTTTATAGACCGTTTGGGCGACATCAAGTTTTTGGCGCCGCTGCCGAGGAGACTTGGCAATAGAAAAATTAGTTTTTATTAGGTCTTTGTTTGGTTATTTGTTTTTATTTTCTCTTTGTTTTTAGTAGTTTGAGTCTTTTCTTTTTAGGTCTTATTTGTGTGCTTTGTCCTGCTTGCTTTTTGCATGTCTTAATTTAGGATTGAGTCTTTCTGTGTCTTGAGTCTTTATTTATTTGTTTTGTTTTCTCCAGTTTATGCAATGTACTCGCTCGCAGGGATCACCTGAGTTTACAGCTTATTCAGAGCCCGAGCGAGAGCTTCACGAGCGCAGCCGCGACCTTCGTGAGCGGTTGAGAGTTTTGTGCGGGAAAAAGGTACGTATCCCTAGCCCTATTCCTATTGCTAACATGGGCGACGCTGACCAACCAGCGAGACGTGCCGTACACCAAAGAGCCAATGATGGTGTTACTGGGGCAGATCTCCGATCATGCGGCCAACTGTGCCAAACACTAATAATTGGCAAATCCATCACACGTCATGAGTACAATCACCCACTCTACTCAAAATCATGGCCTCGAGGATGAGGATGCACCAGGACATTTGTCCCGCTTCGTGCGTATCTATGATACCTTTAATATCACTGGTGTATCTGGGGATGCAATCTATTTGCGTCTCTTTCCATTCTCACTCTCTGGACGTGCTGCCACTTGGCTTGATACCCACCCCGATAACTCCATCTCCACATGGGAGGATCTACAAGCCAAGTTTATGAAAAAGTACTATCCACCTTCCAAGGCCGATCGCCTAAGGGATCAGATCCATTCGTTCCGTATGGACCCAGACGAGCCTCATCACATGGCCTGGGAGAGGTTCAACACCCTGTTGAGCCGATGTCCCCAGCATGGTCTTTCTGACTGGGTGATTGTGGAGAAGTTCTATAATGGCCTCACCTTCGAGAAGCAGCAAATTCTCAATACTGCTGCGGGAGGCCATATCATGGATGAGAAAGAGCTTGCTGAATGCAAGAAAATGTTTAACAGCTTCGATTTAGCCGAGCAGCAGCAGCCACGTTCTGTTAGGAATTCCATTCCTACTTCTAGGACACCCACCTCTTCAGCGAGAGGTGTTTATCAGGTCACCCCTGATACACTTGCAGATATGGCCAATGAAACTAAAGAGCTGAAGCTGAGTGCTCAAAGGTGTGAGGTGTGTAGAGGAGGCCACGACACCAGGGACTGCCCGGTTAAGCAGCAAGAGCATGTTGATTTTGTGGGCAACCAGAACCGAGGATTCAATAACACCTATGGCAATTCTTATAGCTCGGGATGGAGATCTAGAGGCAACCCGCCTGGGTTTAATGCCCGCCCTAATCAGCATGCTAGCGGAGGTGAAGCAGGAGCGAGTGGGGGAAGCAGTGTCAATACTAAGAGAATAGAGGAAATGCTAGAGACACAGACCCATATGCTTACTCACCTAGTAGTGAAGTACAAAGAGACTCAGCAGAGATTGGATGCGTACGACACTTTACTGAAGAATCAACAATCTGCGTTCCAAGATCTGCAACGCACGGTAGGAGACATCGCTAAGACTATGAAGGATAGACAGGGAGGTCCGTCTTCAGGCCCTAATGCTTCAGTGATGGCGGTGACAACTAGGAGTCAGAGAGTAGAAGAAAGGGAGGAGCCACCGGTGGAAGAAGAAGAAGAGCCGGTGGACGAGGAGATAGTGGTTGAGAAGCCTTCCGAGAAGGCTGAGAAGAAGATTGAGGATAAGAAAGGGGGGGAGATGAAGACCCCTGAGATTGACCTAAGCCGTGTTCCATACCCAACCCGTTTACTTCCTCATAAATATGCTAGGGAATATGGTAACTTCCTAAATATGTTCAAGCAATTGAAGGTCAATCTCCTATTCATTGAGGTCCTCCAGCATATGCCCAAATATGCTAAGTTCTTGAAAGACCTGCTTTCGAACAAGAAGAAGCTGGAGGAAGTTTCAAAAGTCTCTCTTAGTGAGAGATGCTCTTCGGTGGTGTAGAACAAGCTGCCAGAGAAACTGGCAGATCCGGGTCACTTCACGATCCCGTGTCTGCTTGGCGGTTTGCCTATGAACCACGCGTTGGCCGACCTAGGTGCTAGCATCAATCTTATTTCACATTCTATATACAAGAAGCTAGACCTGGGTGAACCGAAGCCAACGCGCATGAGCATATCCCTGGTTGACCGTTCAGTCAGTTATCCACATGGAATAGTGGAGAACCTTTTAGTGAAAGTAGACAAATTCGTCTTACCCGTGGATTATGTCATTCTGGATATGGAGGTGGATGACAGAGTCCCACTCATCCTGGGCACCCTTTCCTGTGCACCGCCAAGGCATTGATCGATGTCTTTGACGGGAAGCTCACACTTCATGTGGGGGATGAGAAGATCACTTTCGATGCTGTGAAGTCTGGGAAGGAGGCTAGTGGGCAAAGCCATTCTGTTTGTTTGATTGATACCTTCCTGGATGACCATCGGGACTCTGATGTAGGAGAGAATGATGCTTGTGAGGCCGCCCCTGAGTTAGGAGAGCCATCTGATTGGGCGTTAGAGTTGGAGGAGTTGTTAAATGCACCGGATGAGTACGGTGATGAGGTGTCCAGTGATCTGCAGGAGATGATGGAAGAGCTGGAAGAGATGATAGGCAAAACCCCAAGTGTGGGGAAGTTAGAGAGTGTGGAGGATCCTGAAGATCCTGGTGAAAGTGTCGAGTCCATGCCATTAGTGATATCCTTACCTGAGCCCCTGCTTGTCGTTACTGTTCTTCATGCTGAGGGGTGAGATACTGAGTCGTCCCCTAAGTCTAGGCCACCCCGTAAGAGAACCCGGGCATTAAGTGACTCATGTGATTTAAGGATAGTTAAAAACCCCAAGTGTGGGGACGTTCAAGGGTAGTAAATTGCTTGAATACTTGCCGCATGTTATTTTCGGACCCGAGGTTTAAGTTTTGGTGGAAGGACCTAAGTGATAGATGAAATAGAGGTTCAGTGATTGGTACTTATTTGTTGATGATGTGGATAGTTGGCATACCGCGTCGGATGACGGCGATTCCAGTTAGAATCAAAGAGAAGCCTCCTGGTTAGTCTTGTTTGCCTCTCGGGCAAGTGCCCGATTTAGAGTTTGTACGCGTCTTTTTGGTTTAGTTTCTTGCTACTTTTGGTGTTTTTCGTTTTGCGTGCCTTTGTTTGTGTTTGTTTTGCAGGGATTCGCAGCTGATTCGGTGAGGAAAATCACCAGGAACGAAGCTCCACGTATTTATGAACTTGAATTTAGCATTGGAGCAAGTTTGTGGAGTAATTTGGGGAAGAAAGTTTTCAAGGGTAAAAAATATTCTAAGTATAAAAAATCCTCGAAACTTTCTATCACCATACCCTTCCCGTGGTATGCGAAGATCAGGCACACATCCCTCGCGGTATGCGAGGGACAAATATTGTGGCCGACATTAATTCTGCTTCCTCACGTTACGCGAGGAGCAGCCCTTTCTCTTTCGTGTTACGCGGGGGATCCCTAATTCCCTCCCACTTCCTTTGTTTCCCACATCCCACCACCATCGTCCACCACTACCATTTCACCACCATACATATTTCATCACGCACCATCCATCACCGTCATTCAAATTCATCTATCATCACCACCCAACTCCATCTACCACCCACCATATCCATCTACCACCACCTACCATGGGAAACCGAGGGGTCGTTTGAGATGATGCACCTTGCTGTTGACTTTCATCTCTATGTGTTTGTCAACCATCGGGTACGTTTCCCTGTGTTATCTTGAGTTTTGTTGACTCAGTCGAGTCTTTTATTTTACTTTGAGTCTGTGCTATGTGTCAGTTTAATGCTGTGAGTTTGCTTGAGTTTAATAGCGCAGGTATAAATCGCTCCGCTTGTACTCAATCTCCATTCGGGCGGGGTCGATGCTTATCATATATTTGTGTAAAGGCAACCCGACAGGGTGTTGTGCAGCCGCGAATGAAATGATATACGGTTGCACACGTGGAAGAGTGAAGCTGGACAACGATCTTACATACATTACCAGCTAAGTCTTCCCAGTTTATTTTTGTATATTTTATTTTTCCGTTTTTTCTCGGTTCATATTGGGGACAATGTGCGTTTCAAGTGTGGGGATGGGAGACTGCGTCTAGTCTAGTTTTTTAGGTTGTTTTTCTTTTTAAAATATACAAAAATACAAAAAATTGAAAAATCTGAAAAAATGTCCTTCGAAAGTAAAAGTTTTTGCATAAAAAAATGGAAAATGATAGTAGAACTGGAAACTGCTGTTGAGTTTAAATGAATAAATAATTGAAAACGCGTCTGAATTGTGATGTTTTGGTAGATCCAGCCAATTTGAAAGCTTAAATAGCCTGTGCGTGTTGATTAGGAAATTAATTGAATTAAATCATGATATCTTGTAGGTACTCATATTAGGGGTGTCGGTAAAACCGAAACTGTCAACATAGGGTGATAGGTACCACGTTAAGCTAAAATTTATAGGTTTTTGAAATTTCTTGGCACACCACTCTCTTTTTATGAAAATCAATCCGAGATTTGGTGGCACTCGCAATCCATAATTCCATTATTCATAAGCTTAATTAACTAGAATTTTAAGTTTTGCTTATGTGTTACCCTCCGGGATAGTGACCTGGTTGAAACACCACTAAGCGACTCTTAAGTGCTTTATTGATTAGAACTATAATCTATGTGTTACCTTCCAGGATAGCGACATGGTTGAAACGCCTCTAGACAAGGTTCCTTTGTTTAATTTTTAAAGATCATTCATTTCTATCCATCCATTCATTCATTAATTCATCTTAATTTCTAAAACATGTAAATTTTAGTTTATCGTGGTGGGAAATCTATACGGTTTAACCCGGGCCTAGAAATGACCTTGAGATGGGATTAGGTAGAGCTGTAGCTTTTGAGTGTGAGTCCCATAGATTGATTGATATGCTTTGTAATGTAATAATTAGAACATGATCAGGGGCTTGAAAGTTGGTGGTTGGGTTTAATCGGACAGAAATACGGATTGTTGCTTTTTAACACGTGAGTATATTTGGCTAATGAATTATAAGATTGTTAAAGTTATTTCAAGTTGTGATTCCATTGCAGAATTTTTCGGGGACGAAAAAAGGTTAAGTGTGGGGATGTTTGATCTAGTGCAAAGCACACATCCTTTATTCCATGTATTCGTGCGTTTTTATATAGTTTCGTATTCGTTTTGAGACGTTTTTAGTTCGTATTGAGGCTTTGTTGTGTTTTCAGATGCTCATAAGAACTATAAGTTGAAACGTGAAGGAATCGAGCATGTGAAGAATCCCAGAGGAAAAGAGTGCAAAAAGTTGGATTTTTACACCTTCGCGGCACGCGAAGAGAGAGAAGGAAGTTCTCACGGTACGCGAGGAAACCAGAATCCGGGCCTGACTAATTTTGTTTCGCGGTACGCGAAGAATATAATTTCTGAGAAAAAACCCTAATTTGATATTTAATGTTTTGTAAACCCATTATTCGCGAAGGTCGACATTCAGCCGTCTAAGGAGAGTCCAGAGGCGATTTTAAGTTTGGAGAAGGCAATCAGAGTTAAATATTGAGGCTTTCAGATCCGAGTTGGTTATAGATAACTTATTCGATTTGCAATTCTCTTTCTTTTGTCTTTGATGTGTATGATTGAAACCATAATTATGTTCTTGACTTCTGTTTTGATGTTTTGGATTATGGTTCTTGGCTAGATCTTTGATACTGCCTAGGTTAAAGATGAATGCTTGTTAAAGTTTGGATTTTTACTGGTTCTTGGATTTTAATAATGTTGGTTTGATGATTTTGTAAAGATCTTAGTTCAATAATTATGATGTTATGCATGCTTTAATCTGATTTATGATTGATTACAGTTCTATACGCTGCTTATGAATGTCTTTCAGTTTGAGTAGTGTATCTAGATCATAGACTGTGTGTTTGTGATTGGTTGATGGTTTGCTAGACGTAGTATTCCATAGGAACGGTGATTGAGAGTAGGTTAGATCTGAGTGTTCTTCTTATCTCGATACCCGAAAGATGAGAGGTTGTCAGTTAGTTTTCGTTATTAGGATTCTGAGTGTAATTTTTCTGAGAGGAAGTTGCCTTAGGTTCTTAGTAATTGTTGCTTATCCGAGTCATTGCTTGTAGATATGAGATTACCCCGTGCATTCCTTGAATGTGCAGTGATAGTGGGACTGAAAGGTGATATGTCTGTAGGGTACACTATTGTCGTTGGAGAGACTGAAAGGTAATCCGACTATCAGGTGAGCGTTGTGCATCTTTAGAGTTTCCTTTTGGTGACACCCTGAGAGTAATTAGGGATCCACTAGGTGGTCTAGAGCTGTTATCCTTAGATACCCAGATCCTTCATTGTTTCCATAACCGGTAGAAGTCTTAGCCTTGCAAGTAGGATTCCGACCTAGGAAGTGTTCTTCTCATTCCTGATATTCCCGAGTCTTTGCTTGATTGCTAGAGTCGTTCGTCTGTTTTCTTTACTTTTAATCAGCAGTTTATAGAAAACCCCCCAAACCAATATTCTTAGTTCTGGTCAATGTCTAGTTTAGCTATTTAGTGTCTCTATGGTTCGATAATCCGGTTTACCATTAAACTAAGCTACATTCGATAGGTACACTTTCCTGTCAGTGCGGTCTAGTTCATAGGTTTTCCATAGTATTACTTAGGTGTCTAGATTAGGTTTTTATTATAGTTTTTATAGACCGTCTGGGCGACATCAATAACCAATGTTGGGTTAATATGTGTGGTAAATTTTGAGTTATCAGAGTGGTAAGCTCGATCTACGCCGGAGAGACTTACGGAGTTAAAGAGGTGGATTGAGTCTGGAGCGGTGAATTCTTTGGGATATCGTAAGATAACATAGGTTATATACATGATGATAATTTATAAAACTATTTTATAAAGACCAGAGGGTCTTGAGTGGAGATAAATATTAATTGAGACGAGTTGGCTTTTGTTTAAATTAAACTATTAGAACTCACTCAGCGTAGCTGACTTTGTGTGTACGTTAGATTGTGCTGCAGGTGAGCTTTGGGGTCGACGTATCTTGGCTTGGGAGCGGTGCTACTAGGATTGGTGTGCAGGCATTCGTGAGGTAAACATAATGATGATAACGATATTAAATAGAAATTATTGTTTTAAAAAGACTTCTGTTGTAGTTTGTTTAATAATACGAGTATTTCAAAGAGAATAACCAGTTATGAGAATCAACTGTAGGATGCCCGGGTGGGGATCTTACATGTCACACCCCCAAATACATTACACAATAGCGGAAGCTAAAAATAAAGACTTCTAAGATGTTGAACACCATTACAAATACTAAAATAAGCTAGTACATTGTCCTAGAACCATATAGGTCATAACCGTCTTGAGGTTTGGTAATCATGTTTCTTCGACTTCTAGGGTTTAATCCATATGGCTAACCTATTCCAACCGTGTCATAGTTATGTGTTACAGGAAAAACATACTTAAAGTGTCAACACAAAGGTTGGTGAGTTCACAGGTTTAATAGTCTCAATGTAAAGTAGTATTCCTTGAAAACATTGATAATGTATACGTGGTCATCATATAAAACTGTTTTCCTTGAAAACGTTGACAAAAGCATTTGCACGTAAATGAATGGAAAAAACCATTTATATGTAAACGATTGGCAAACCCCATTTGCACGAAAACGATTGGCAGATCCAT
The DNA here is from genome assembly GCA_023525975.1 of Smallanthus sonchifolius. Taxonomy (NCBI): domain Eukaryota; kingdom Viridiplantae; phylum Streptophyta; class Magnoliopsida; order Asterales; family Asteraceae; genus Smallanthus; species Smallanthus sonchifolius. Next base: position 83,717,754 of record CM042022.1, read on the forward strand.
CTGCACGAAAACGATTCTATGTATATATGATAAACAAAACAGGTAATGTTTGACCCATCCGTAAACTAGCTAAGAATACGAATAATATGTACATACATGAGGCATAACCAAACCATGACACTGGTGTTTCGCTCCTCACGAGCAAAGTTTGAACACTATGCGGTCATTTGGCTAGAGGGACCCATGGTTAGCGCGACTAACCGTGACCGGGGGTGTCAATCCCAATAGTACTATCCATAGAATCCCAGACTAATCTATAGCTAATGGTTATAAATTTGTTGGCCAGGGGACTTCCAGCGCTCTATATGTGTTAACTCATGCAAACATAAAGGTTGGGTCTTGTTTTCTTGTTACCATATGAAAATGTTTGTAAGCATGTTTCATGTTTTCTCAAATGTATCAGGCAATGATGTTCCCAAATGTATTAAACAATGATGTCTCATGTTTTCAAACATGTAAGTAAGTATGTTTCTCCCCCGATGTTTCTAAAACGTTTAAAAGTTAAAAGGGGGTAGTGAAACTCACCTGGTGACGTGTCATGAAAAAAAATGTCCTTCTGATAGCAATGGAAACCAATGTCTAGATGATATGATAGTCACGGGTTTACGTTATATTCGAGTCCTACGATACCTGTAGATACTTAAAGAACTTTATGAACTAAACCTAATGTTATAAAGTAAATCTAAACTCGTGTCGAGTTATCACGTGTGCGGTTAAGCTCTATTGATTCTTAAAGGTATTACGTATTTAATATACGGTGTCGATTTAACGATGGGTAATGGTAGTTACTTAGATCGAGTTGGGATTCTTAACTCGCATATTTTCCAATAGTTATGTTTATAACTATTAAGTTTGTCATGCACACCAATGTACATAACGTTGTGCACTTTTAATTTATGTTAATAATTCCCGCTCTTGTGACATTTAACAGAATGCGTGAAACCCTAAGTTTTAATAAAACTATCACACGTTCTTATAACATATCTTCATATTATTACATATGTAACTAGTTTTATAATATTTGTTGGTTTATATCAAATGTATACGTTTATATATATATAGGTACCATTATATATATATACGTGACAAGGTATTTGTTCAAATTCGTAAGGATCTAAATTTTCAAAACACATTCATCCAAGTACCCAACTGTTTGAGTTATTTATCAAAAGTTTCAATGATTTAAATATACCTCTTAGATTCGTGCATGTGAATATACAATCATATATTTTGGGTCTAAGTGTAGTGTTACATATTAACCGTTTGATTAAAAAGAACGTGAATATTTATATACGTATATCGCATGTCTAAGTACATGTTTTTTTAATGGTACGATTATATTTATGAAAATATAATTGCATTCGCTCCTTGTTGATAATCGGGTCATACATTTAAACGTCATTCGAAGATATACCAAATGGTTATATAAATGTCCTATATATGCATATATATATATATATATATATATATATATTTATATAAAATTATCTAGATTTAAAATCATATATTAATCGTATTTATTTTGTATAAACTATTTTAATCATCCAAGTGAATCTAACCATTATATATTTATAAAAATATGCTTATTGTCTAACGTGTCCCATTTTATAGGTCACAACGGTTTTTATATTACTACCATAACGTGAAAAGTTAATATCAAGTAAAATATAATACGTGTACGTATTAGGTGTTAATCGTATTTATCGTCTAAGACTTATACGGTAAGTTTTTACGGAATCCACTCACCAATCACACGTTATCATGACCCATTATTACTTGTTGTCACGTTAACATTTATTTATTTCTAACGATTCGTTTAAGGCTCAATGTATTTAACCGAGCACACACATTTATCTTTTATAATTTTAAACATAAAGCGTTTAACGTGCAATTTTACCTCTCTCGATACTCGGTTCACGTATACGAACCCGTTGACTCGTGTTGGCTTTTGTTGACTACTTTGACCAGCTTTGACATGTGTCAAACACTAACGAATCACCCTTTTGTAACCAAACGCCACCAATAGCCAAAACCTGTTACCAAACATCACTCAAAGGTCGTTTCCACCCTCACTCGTTGCTATCACCACCCGAAAACCGCTTCTGTCCGCCGACGTTTCGCCGGATATTCCGGCCGGAATTCACCAAAATACACTAATCTAGCAGGTAAGCAAACATACAACCATAGATTTGTCATTAGCAGTTGTTTCCTTAACTGAACATCAAATACAGTACGAATCCCACCTTGGATATCATAGATCTGGACCACGGGGAGGCATCATAGTTAGACCAGTGGGTCAGGGTTCACCAGAACCCTAATCTGTCGTCGGAATAGCGACCGCCGGAAAGTCGGGTTAAAAAAAAGAACCCTAGCCGCTAGAACCATTTGTCGCTGTCAACGGTTGCGGTTGGGCCGTTTTGGTCGCCGGTGAACACGAATACCCTCGTTTGTGTTATTAGACTTGGCCCTCGTCACCATATCGGTCGAAAAGATGAGTGGAGCATGGACACCGGCTCCGCTCTCCCTCCCTCTCTGACCTCCCCTAAGTCTCTCTCTCTCTCTCTAGATTTTAGGTTTTGTGTGTGAGGGTTTGGAGGCTTCTGTGACTAGAACCGAAATAGGAGATGACGGGTGATGGTGTGGGTCGTCGGGGCCGCCGTGTCTCGCGGTGGTCGGCCGGATGAGGGCTGCCGCCCCTCTTTCCACCACACTCATATGTGTGTGTTTGATGTGGCTGGGATAAAAAGATGAGAGGATAAGGTTATTATATATCTAGGGTTTTAGGTGTGAGTTTTTAAAGAAAATACTCTAATTATTACTTAAAAATACTTAGAACTATAAAATCTTATTAATATTATCATTTAAGTATTTTAACTCGTGAAACTTACGATTCAACTGATGTATGAACCGGTACGCGTCGATACCACGTTTTTAACGTTTTCGTTCTTTTTAAATGTTTCGCGATTCGAGTTTTAATCTTATTATTTCACTAATAATATTAAAATAAATACTTATAATATTTAACGTATCATAATACGTATCGGTAACCTCCGTAGCGCTATCGTTAATCTTACGAGTATTTGACGTGTTTTAACGTTCGCATAAACGTATTACTCGTGTCCTTATCTGATCAGTCTTTCCGAATGAATATTAATACTTATTATTAATAATTCACTATCTTATTTAATTGTTCTATCGAATATCCAAAAATAAATCGATGCCTCACGCTTTAAGCGTTAAACTACTTAATCGTGTACGTTCCTATATTATTATTATTTTTTTTCCTTAAATTTTCAGGATCGCGTAACGAGTCATTAGATGAAACGAGTGGCTAGTATGAAATTCCGATTATGTAAATTGGACCTCTAACGGGCTTGGATCCTTATTGGGCCTCAAATGGGCATGAATTTCTATTGGGCCTCATTGGGCCTACCCCAACAATTAGGTTTTAGATTCTGGAATTTTGTAGGTGTCACATTCTCCCCTCCTTAAAGTAATTTCGTACCCGAAATTTGTTATACTTACTTGGATTAGGATTTCGTGTCCTTGCTCCACTTTTAATTCTTAGGGAGAGTTTGTAACACGAGCAACCCAGTAGTCGGTATTTGAAGATAAAGTGGATATCTCGCCATTTAACGATATTGGAAGTGTAAGGATTTAAGATATCATCGTATCATGTAATAGCGTGACGTTACTGTTGAGTATGCACTATATCAAATGAATAACTTTAGGAAAACTCTTTGAACATGTCGTTAAGTGAATGACGTTGATTATGCCACGGCGTGATAAAGTCATCACTAGAGTTCCACAAGCAACAATTATTATAACCAGTGAGATCCTATTCGTGTAATGAGTAAGTCATTAAGAGGATGTCTACCCTGTGTGAATTAAAATAACAAGTTTTCACTGTTCAAGTGAACAACTCACACACCAAATTAAACCATCAAGGATTAGATGTCGAAGCATTTCATTATGTGATCATCCTCATCAGAGTGGGATTGTACGATCATTATCATTGTAATGAATGATGAAAATGCATTCATGCACACGGATTTCTCGAAGTGTAGGAGCGCATACTTTTTATTCATATCCGGGTTTTCTCTCATGAAAACAAACCATGATAGAATCTAATGGAAAACTTAACGCAAGTTCCAATAAAGATATATCAAGTGGCTTCGATGAAATGTCCACTTGTTAATTCGTAATCAAGTAATTGACCGTTCGTTGCAAAGAGTCAATCCTTAATGTATTCTATCTTTTTAGAACAAAAGATTTTAACTGGTCTTTCTATTGTCTAATCAGTATGTAGGTTAACTAGTTCAATTGAGCTCCAGAAAATGCTATCAACGTACGTAACCATTCTCACAAGGGAGTAAGAATGGTTTACAGAAACGTTAGTAGTTGTCTAGGTAGCGAATCAGAAAGCTATGATATGGAGTAAGATTTTTATAGGTACTTGATCCTATGTAATTGATATTGGTTTTATCTAATTACGTTACTGGTGACACCATCACGCATGTCACTCATAATTTGGCTGAGATAGAGATCTTAACGAAATAGATTGCGAACAATAAGCTCAGAGCAATAAAAATTTCCTAGTATCAGTGAATCATCTGGATATTTGAATCGTCCAAATTTATATGGTTTATCTAAAGATGGAAGTGAAATCTGAATGAAGAGAGAGTATGTCAAAGTATTTGGAAATAGTTTAGCTGATTTGGCTCAGCAGATACCAAAAGGTAATTGGATTTTCATGGGTTTCAAAGAAAAATGTTTGAGAATGGTCTAGCTTTCGTTGGCGAAGATTGAGTTCGATACCTCATTAACCGTTGTTTGCACCGTACCTCTACTGCAGCTAGCATTTAGGTTGTGATACCATGATTTGTAAATTCTTGACTTGGCTATCATGTCCACGAGGTACGTAAGCCTTAAGAAATTATGTGTTCGTTTGGAAAAGTCACAGTTCGTCTAGATGGGGAAGTAAAAGTCATATCCTTGAAATAGCCTCATAGGAGTAGTGTTTTATTGAAACCGATTCTGGGTTTGCCAACTATTAAATTGGTAGTCTTTGATGTAGTATCCTTTTCAATTAACTCTGAGGCTTGACTCTCTTAGGTAGGTATTAGAAAATTGTCGAGAATCAAGTATAATTCAAGAGTTTGTTTAATGTAAGAACGTCTTAAGTTCCTTAGAGAAAATGTATAGATATCTCAAAACAACTTGGAAGAATGAATGTATTGTTAAAAAGGAATTTGAGAAGTCGAAAGAAATGTATTTGTGCATACTTACAAGAGAGTAGTGTCAACTACAGTTCGTCCTTTGTTCATCTTCCCTGTAGCGTACGACTTGAAATGATCATCAATCATAGAACACATAATTAAATCCTCAAATTTTCAAATTAGGTCCCTGATTTCCTATCAAAGTTGGTTGAAACGAATCATAAGGGTTCAGAATTTGTCTCGTGATTTAGCGATGAAGAGGGTCAACTTAACTAATTGCCAACAACCGATAGTACAATATGCTTGTAACATGCTTGGTCTTCGAATGGTATTATCATGACTTACCATTTCGAATTTTACCTATATCGGTTATAGTCTTAAAGTCCTTAGCACAAGGGCTTAAGCCATAAAATTGAGGGAATGAGTGTTAAGTGTTAGAGATTTGTATTTCCTCTAGGCACATTTAAGAGCTTGTATATCATCCTCATGCTTTGGTAGATAGGTAACGGAATCGAAAAGAGAATATCTATAGCTGAATCTCAAAAGTTGAAGTAGTACTTTACAGAGAATTTCTAGATTCAGTCCAAATACTGAGGTCAAGTCAACTAAGAATTGACATTTACAGTGTTTCGGTCAAAATTGTCATGCCAATGAAGTCTCATTGAGAGTTTTAGACCCTTTAGGATTCTAGGATGATGTACATTTCCACGTAACTTGTGATAGCCCATCGCATCATCTGATGCCCTTTTGGCTCAACCCTTTAGTCATGGTAATTGATGTAGTGTAAAGCACACATCTTTATTCCGTTGTATTCGTGCATTTTTTATTAGTTTTATCTTTGTTTTGAGCCGTTTATGTCTGTATTTGAGTCTATTGTATGTTTACAGGAGCTCGGGAAGAATACAAGTGAATACGTGAAGAAACCAAGCAAGTGAAGAAAGTCCAAGGGAAAAAGTGAAAAATGTTGAATTTCAGTCTCTCGCGGGACGCGAGAAGCCCAGAAGAATGTTTCACGGTACGCGAGGAAGATCAGAACTGGGCGCGACTATTTTGGCCTTCGCGGTACGCGAAGGCCCGACTTGTTTCTTTCGTTGTACGCGAGAGACAGGAAATTCAGGAAAAACCCTAAAATCGACTTTTAATAGAATTTGATAGCCATAATTGAGAGAGTTCGATTCCAGCCATCTAAGAAGAGGTCCAGAGGCGATTTTGAGGATGGAGAAGGGATTAGAAGCAAAAGTTGAAGACTTTGCTTCCGGGTTCGTTGATTTCAGCGTTTTAGGTTTCAAGCTTTGATTTTTATCTTTAATTTGATTGTTTGATACCATGTTCTTGCTTTTTTACTTCTGCTTTGATGTGTTTAAGCATGATCTTTGGCTAAAACTCTTATACTGCCTGGGTCAATTGATGAATATGCGTAAAGTTTAGATTTTTGTCCGGTTTTGGATTTGTTTGATGGTTAATTGATTTTGTAAATGATCTTTGGATATTAATTGTGATGATATAGCATGCTTTAATCTGGTTTGGTGTTGATTAATGTTCCTCGTGTTGTCTTGTTGAATGTCTTTCATTAATAGATGCATGTTTAGGTTGTTTGTGTATTGCTTGTGACCTAAGTGGTTTGCTAGACGTAGTAATCCATTGAAGTGTTGTTTAATCCTTGATTAAATTGAGTGTGTGTCCTGTCTCAATACCTGATAAGTGAGGGATAGTCATCTAGTCTTCGTTATTAGGAATCCGAGTGTTAACAGTCTAAGAGGGCGTTAGTATTAGATGTCTAGTGGTTGTTACTAGTTCGAATCATAGTTGTTAACCTGAGATTACTCCGTGTATTCTTCGAATGTATGGTGGACAGTGAGACTGAAAGGTGATCTGTCTTTCGGGTACATTATCATTGTTGGAAATACCCGAGAGGTGATCTAACCATCTGGTGAGTTTAGTACACTTTAGGTAGCTTAGTTGGTGACACCTTGAGAATGATTAGGGATCCACTAGGTAGTTTTTAGTTGTCATCTTTAGAAACCCAGATCCATCATAGTTTCCAGAACCGGTAGAAGTTGTGCTTTGCAAGTAGGATTCCGACCTAGGTAGTATTCTTCCCATCTTCTGATTTCACCTTAGTACTTGTCTTGATAGTTGAGTCGGCATTAGTTTGCTGCATTCGTAGTTAACCTTTAGTGTAGTAATCCCCCCCCCCCCAAACCAAATCAATCTTTAGTCTGAGTCAGAGTCTAGTTTTGTTATTCAGTGTCTCTAAGGTTCGATAACTCGGTTTACCATTAAGTTGTGCTACACTCGATAGGTACACTTACCTGTTAGTGCGGTCTAGTTCATAGGTTTTCCATTTATTACTTATGAGTCTAGATTAGGTTTTTATTCATAGTTTTTATAGACCGTCTGGGCGACAACAAGTTTTTGGCGCCATTGCAGGGGACACTTGGGAATAGCAATATTAACTCTGATTAGTTCTTTGTTTGATTTTTGGTTTAATTGAGTCTTTTCTTTTCTTTTGAGTCTTGTTTGTGTGCTTGTCTTCTGTGCTACTTATGTGTCTAACTTAGGACCAAGTATTTCTGCCTTTGAGTCTTTTCTTTCTCTCCTATCTTGTGTATTTCTGTTTATGCACCATACTCGTTCGCAGGGATCACCATATATTACAGCTTTTTCAGAGCCCGAACGAGAGCTTCACGAGCGCACCCACGACTTCCGGGAGCGTTTGAAGCAGCTGTGCGAAAACCATGAACGTTCTACTAGCCCAATTCCATTTCCTATCATGGGCAACGCTGACCCCCCAGCGAGACGTACCGTGCACCAGAGGGCCAGTGACGGGGTCAGCGGGGCGAGATCTTCGATCACACGCCCCGCCATTCCTAACACCAATACATGGCAGATCCCGTCACATGTCATGAGCACGATCACTCATGCCACCCAATTTCATGGCCTGGAGGATGAGGATGCACCCGGGCATCTGTCCCGCTTCACGCGGATATGTGATACCTTCAATATCACGGGTGTGTCTAAGGACGCTATCTACTTGCGTCTCTTCCCATTCTCGCTCTCGGGGCGTGCATCTACTTGGCTTGACACCCTCCCTGACAATTCTATCACTACATGGGAGGATCTTCAGGCCAAGTTCTACAAAAAGTACAATCCACCTTCCAAGGCCGCTCGCCTTCGGGATCAAATCCATTCGTTCCGGATGGATCCTAACGAGCCTTATCACATGGCCTGGGAGCGGTTCAACACGCTGTTGAGCCGATGTCCCCAGCATGGTCTTTCCGACTGGGCGATAGTGGAGTAAGCAGCAAATGTTCAACACAGCTGCGGGAGGCCATATCATGGATAAGCTCGAGCCAGACGAGTGTGAGGAGATGTTCGAGAGCTTTGCTCTGGCGGAACATCAGCAGCCATCAACTAGGACTTCCATTCCTAGTGCTAGAGCACCCGCCTTTTCTCCTAGAGGTGTGCATCAGGTCACTCCTGATATTAGCGTGGCTGCTTCACTTGCAGCTATGGATAACGAGATTAAGGAGCTCAAGCTCAATGCTCAAAGGTGTGAGGTGTGTAGGGGAGGCCACGACACCAGAGATTGCCCGTTAATCATCAGGAGCAAGTGAGCTTTGCGGGCAACCAAAACCAGAACCGAGGGTACAACAACTACAATTATTTTGGCTCGGGATGGAGATCTGGAGGAAACCCACCTGGGTTTAATGCCCGCTCTTATCAGCAAGGAGGAGATGCAGGACCAAGTGCAGACAACAAGATAATAGAGGAGATGTTGGAGAACCAGACCCAGTTGCTCACCTACTTGGTATCAAAGGATAAGGAGACTCGGCAGCGATTGGATGCACACGACACTCTATTGAAAAATCAGCAGTCAACATTCCAGGATCTGCAACACACGGTAGGAGACATCGCCCAGAGCTTGAAAGGTGGGCAGGGAGGTCCATCTTCAGGCTCCCATGCTTCAGTGATGGCCGTGTCAGTTAGGAGTGAGGAGGAGAAAGTGGTTGTTGAGGATGGCTCCCACTTCATTGAGCATAATATTCCGTCACCTGAAGAGGTCAAGAAGATAGATGGGAGAGCTCGATTCGCTGCAATCGATGCTAAGATGATTGAAGAGTAGGCGGAGGGGGAGATACTAGAGGAGCCACCGGTAGGAGAGGAAGAGCCGGTGGATGAGGAGATAATAGAGGAGAAACCCGCCGAGAGGGCAGAGGAGAAGAAGAAGAAGGGGGTGGAGATGAAGTCCCCCGAGATTGACTTGAGTCGTGTTCCCTACCCAGCGCGCTTGCTGCCATATAGGAATGCTAGGGAATACGGTACCTTCCTTGATATGTTTAAACAACTCAAGGTCAATCTTCCCTTTATAGAGGTCCTCCAGCATATGCCAAAGTGTGGCAAGTTCCTCAAAGATCTTCTTTCCAACAAGAAGAAGCTAGAGGGGATCTCTGAAGTCTCACTTAGTGAGCAATGTTCTGCTGTGGTTCAGAACAATCTGCCAGAGAAACTGGTGGATTCAGGACATTTCACGATCCCGTGTCTGCTTGGCGGTTTGCCCTTAAACCACGCGTTGGTTGACCTGGGTGCTAGCGTTAATCTGATGCCTTATTCTATCTATAAGCAGCTAGACCTAGGTGAACCGCAACCTACCCGCATGAGCATTTCCTTGGCTGACCGCTCAGTCAAGTATCCATGGAGGATTGTGGAGAATCTGTTAGTGAAAGTCAGAAAATTTATCTTCCCCATGGATTTCGTCATCCTGGACATGGAGGTGGATAACAAAGTGCCGCTCATACTAGGACGCCCGTTCCTACGTACCGCCATGCAATGATCGATGTCTTTGACGGGAAACTCACACTTCGTGTGGGGGATGAGTCGATCACATTCGATACTATGAAGTCTGTGAAGGATGTTGGCGAGCATAACCACTCTGTGTGCATGCTTGATGCCTTAATGGACTACCATTGGGACTCTAATCCAGTAGAGGATGTTGTTGAGGGAGATGGAGGAGAAATGATTGAGGACCCACCGGATTGGTTAGCTGAATTTGAAAGGAATTTGATAGTGTCCGCGTTTTTAGGTTCTGATAGTGATGACTGCAGTTTGAGTGAGATATTAGAACAAGTCAGGTCATTAATCTGTGAGACGCTCGTGGTGGAGAGTTTAGAGGATCATTATGATTCGTGCAAGAGGTTAGAGGCTACACCTTTTAGTGATGTCACATATTAAGCCTTTAACCTGTACTTATGTGCATGCTGAGGGGATAGAAGCCGAGTCATCCCCTAAATCTAGGCCGCCCCGTAAGAAACTCCGAGAGTTGAGTGAGTTTGTTGATCTAGAGAGAGTGAAAGCCCCAAGTGTGGGGAGGTTTACGGGTGATAAACTACTTGGTTATTTGAATCATATTATCTTTGGACCGGGTAGGTATAAGCTGTGGTGGAAGGATTTGAGTGCTACATGTAATATGAGTGCTACATGTAATATGAGTGCTACATGTAATATAAGTTGTGGTTATTTGAATCATACTATCTTTCGACCGGAAAGTGTTGAGGTTGTGGAGAACTGGTAGACCGCGTAGGATGAAGGTGGTACCGGTTAGGATCAAAGAGAAACCTCTTGATAGGTTTAACTGAGTCTCGGGCAAGTGCCCGGGATGTAGAGTTTGTGTGCACTACTTGGTTTGAGTCCATGTCCATTTTTTGTGTTTTTTGGTATGTGTTTTGTTTGTATCATGTTTTGCAGGGATCTGTGCTTGATTTGGTGAGGAAAATCATCAGGAATGAAGTTCCAAGTATTTTTACACGTGTTTTTATGCTTCGAATAGGTTTTTAAGGTTTGGGTGAAACAGAAATTTTAGAAGGCCAAAATTTTTCTAAGTATAAATGTTGAAAAAAGTTCAAAACATTATGTGAACATCACTCCCTCGCGGTACGCGAAGAAGAGTAGGGTTCCTTTCGCGGTACGCGAAGTCCAAAAGAAATGGCCGGGTTAAAAGCCACTCCCTCGCGGTACGCGAGGAGTGGCCGCCTATTCTTTGCGGTATGTGGGGGAGCCCTGGTTTAGCCCACTTCCCTTGTTTTCCCATGGTTTCTCGCCACCGTTCACCCGCATCGACCACCACTCCCATCACCATCATACCACTTCTATCATTCATCACCGTTCATCCACCACTCTCATCACCATAATTATTCACTATCCACATTCATATCATTCACACCACGACCATGGGAGAATTTGAAACCGTTCGTGACCGATGATCTACCTTACTGTGGTATTCATGTCTATGTGTTTGTCACCCATTGAGTATGTTTCCCTGCATCTATCTATCTTGAGTCTTTTAATTCTTAGTGAGTCAGTCGAGTCTTTTTATTTTAGTTTGAGTAAGTTTAATGCTGAGGGTTTGTTGTGAGGTTTATTTTGCAGGTTTTATCATCCCGCCTGTACTCAATCTCTATTCGGGCGGGGTTGATTATCACTTATACACAGTATGTAAAGGCAACCCAGCAGTCTGTGCAACCGTGACTGAAATGCTATACGGTGCACACAAGGAAGAACGAAGCTGGATACACTTGTTTGCATCTACATTACCAGCTAAGTCGCTTCCTGTTTTTATTTTTTTGCATTTTTATTTTTAGTTGTGTTTTGCTTCACATTGAGGACAATGTGTCTTTCAAGTGTGGGGATGTGAGTGTTTAGTTTTAGTTAGTTTGTTTTGTTTATAAAAATTCAAAAATACAAAAAAAAATAAAAATTTTGAAAAAATATCCTTGGAAATAACTGCTTATACTTAGAAAATAATAGTACAACTGGATCTACTTGTGAGTTTAAATGATTAAATAATTGAAAACGTGTCTAATTAGTGATGTTTTGGTAGACCCAGCCAGCTAGTAAAACTTAAATAGCCTGTGAGTGTTACTTAGGATTAATAACTGAATTAAATCATGATATCTTATGGGTATTCATCTTAGGGTAATGGTAATACTGAAACTGTCAAAATAGGTTGATAGGTACCACATTAAGATAAAATTGAGAGGTTTTTTGAAATTTTTGGCACACCATTCTCTTTTTATGAGAATAAATCCGAGTTTGGTGGCGCCTGCATCCATAAATCCATAATTCTTGAGCTTATTTAATTGAAATCTAAGTTTCACCTACGTGTCACACGTCGGGTTCTAGCCAGATTGAAACACCACTGGGTTGATTCTTATGTGCTTCATTGATATGACTTAGTCTATGTGTTACCTTCCGGGATAGTGACTTGGTTGAAACGCCTCCAGATGAAGTTTAATTTGCTTATTAATGCTCATACTTCCATCCATTCATTCATATTTCATCTGATTTCTGAAACCTGTAAATTTTAGTTTAACGTGGTAGGGTAAATCTATATGGTTTGATACGTGCCTAAACATAACTGTGAGATGGGATTAGGTAGAGCTGTAACTTTTAAGTGTGAGTCACATAGATTGATTGATAGTTGTATAAAATGAATTGGAACACTAAACGGGGGCTTGAAAGTTGGTGGTTGGGGTTAATCAGACAGAAATACTGATTGTTGCTTTTTAACGCGTGAGTATGTTTTGACAATTGGCAATTGATGATTGTTAAGTTAGATCTGGTTATGATTCCATTTGCAGCTTTTTCGAGGACGAAAAAAGGTTAAGTGTGGGGATATTTGATGTAGTGTAAAGCACACATTTTTATTCCGTTGTATACGTGCGTTTTTTATTAGTTTTATCTTTGTTTTGAGTCGTTTAATTCTGTATTTGAGTCTATTGTATGTTTATAGGAGCTCAGGAAGAATACAAGTGAATACATGAAGAAACCGAGCAAGAGAAGAAAGTCCATGGAAAAAGTGAAAAATGTTGAATTTCAGTCTCTCGCGGTACGCGAGAAGCCCAGAAGAATGTTTCGCGGTACGCGAGGAAGATCAGAACCGGGCGCGACTATTTTGGCCCTCGTTTAGTCAATCGGGTCATACATTTAAACGTCATTCGAAGATATACCAAATGGTTATATAAATGTCTTATATATGCATATATATTTATATAAAATTATCTAGATTTAAAATCATATATTAATCGTATTTATTTTGTATAAACTATTTTAATCATCCAAGTGACTCTAACCATTATATATTTATAAAAATATGCTTATTGTCCAACTTGTCCCATTTTATAGATCACAACGGTTTTTATATTACTACCATAACATGAAAAGTTAATATCAAGTAAAATATAATACGTGTACGTATTAGGCGTTAGTCGTATTTATCATCTAAGACTTATACGTTAAGTTTGTACCGAATCCACTCACCAATCACACGTTATCATGACTCATTATTACTTGTTGTCACGTTAACATTTATTTATTTCTAACGATTCGTTTAAGGTTCAACGTATTTAACCACGCACACACGTTTATCTTTTATAATTTTAAACATAAAGCGTTTAACGTGCAATTTTACCTCTCTCGATACTCGGTTCAAGTATACGAACCCGTTGACTGGTTTTACCAGGTTTGACCTGTGTCCAAACACACCAAATTCATATCCAAACACTAACGAATCACCCTTTTGTAACCAAAAGCCACTAATAGCCAAAACCTGTTACCAAACATCACTCGAAGGTCGTTTCCACCCTCACTCGTGCTATCACCACCCGAGTACGGCTTCTGTCAGCCGATGTTTCACAGGAAATTCGAGCCGGAGTTCACCAAAATACACTAATCTAGCACGTAACCAAACATACAACCATAGATCTATCATTAGCGGTTGTTTCCTTAACCGAACATCAAATACAGTACGAATCTCACCTTGGATAACACAGATTTGGACAACGGGGAGGCATCATAGTTAGACCAGTGAGTCAGGGTTCGCCGGAACCCTAATCTTGCCACACACCGGTCGGTGGCGGATTATAGGTCGGGGCTGACGCGGTTGTTCATAAGCACATGATCATCTATTAATAAGTGACAATATTTATTCATCGAAATTAAAGCATCCATTACAAAAGAGAATAGGAAATAAAACGTTCATAACTTAACATAAATTAAATTTAAAACTAGGTCCATGTCCTATGTGATCATGCATTGTCCTCAAAAAGGTGAAACATGCGAGTAAATGTCAACTACAACTAGTTGGTGAGTAACATAGGTTTTGACACCAAACAAAAGTTAAAAGAGGATTTAAAATTCAATATGTTCAAAGCATAAACTAAGGCATAAATGTGAAAACATACAAGGTTCCAAAGCGTACAATTCAAACCGTGTAAATGAAAACTGTATGCACAATCCAACAGATTGTGTTATAGGAAAAGTAGTAAGATGTATACACAAAACCCGCCAAGGTTTGTGTTAAGTAATGAATCGGATTCCCCTATAAATGATCATGTTAGGTACTACCTTAGGCCTGACTCGCAAGTTAATGATTGTACTAAACATGAACATATGTATGGTCGCCAAGTAGTTTAAGACATAAAGCACATAGTCATTAGCATGAGAACAATGGTATTGAATTTGTATATGTAATGTAATGTAAAACATATTACACCCCGGGTATTTGTAAAAAATAGTAAAGGGAAAGGGGCTATGAAACTCACTTGGATTGAAGCAAGTAATGATATGATTTGGTAATGATGGATAGGCCTCGTGAGGGTTTCTCATAATAAACCTACATATATGTTTAATGAAAATAAGAAAATTTTAGGATTTTAGGGTTTCATAGGGTTTGGGATTGGATAAGGGATTTGTACAAGTTTGACGAAAATATATGTTTATAATAATAAGTTAATGCCAATTAAAATTAATTAGAAACTCTAATTAATTATATAGTATTTATAATGTTTATAATATGCTTGAATTTATTTATATAATTATTCAAAAGGCAATTAATAAATAAATTATGGGATACGTAAAAGTATAAATATTAATACGTTTGGATTTATGTAAATAATTATTCTAAAATAATTAATAAATAATTTATGAATTATAAAGGTTTGGATCATGGTTTTATGTAAATAAAATAATTATTTAAATTACTTCAATAATTTCTTTTACTTAGATGATAAATAAAGAGATATTAAAAAAATGTTAAAATAAGTAATCTTAAAGCATTTAAATGAGTTTGTATAATTATTTATCTAAAAATAAATATTTAGGTATTTCTATAAACTTTTAAATATTTTAAATAATTATTCTTGCAAAAAATAATCCTTTATATGTTTAAAAAGGACTTAATAATGCTTAAACATTTAATTATAAGTTATTTGATAACATTACAATTTCATAACATAATTAAATTTGTCTGAACAAATCATTTATAATGTGTTTTTAAATAAACAAAATAAACAAAACATTATTTTATATTTTCTGTTTTTCTAAAAATTGTAGAATATATTTGTGTAATTTATAAAAATTAAATAGAAATTTTTAAACATTAAATAATGTATTAAAAGGATTAAAAAAGAAAATTTTCAAAAATTGGCCCTAACCGGCCTCGAACCCGCGTCGAAACCGGATCACACACACGCGTGCACTAACCATCAGACCAGGGCATATGCCTTGGTCTAATCCCGGATCGTTTAAGTTTTAACAAGCAAACCCAAACCGTCATCTTCCCCAATTGAAACCCGTAAACCCTAGCCCTCTAATTGACCCGATCGATTAATCGATCGCCTCGAAAGTCATAGGGCTTTTCTTCCTCATTTCAGAGGTGAATTCAAACACGATTGAGGGTGTAGGGAGTTTGCAATGAGTCTCGTTAATGATCGTGAGTGTCTATCTATACACAATTTGCACGGAAATGGGCCGATCGATTAAATGTGTTTCAATTGAGCTTCGGTTACGAGTTTAATCATGAATTGATCATAAAGGTTCGATTAAACACGAAAGACGGATCGTTTTGATACCTACAATGTGTTTTTGTTGAGATTTCTACACGAAAACGGGTTGATTACTGAGTTCGTGTGCAAAGGTCTCAAAACCGGTGATCGTGGGATTCGAACTCGCGATAGGGGAAGGGGAGGGGTTTTGTTCGGAATTTTTAGTTTAGACCCTAGAGTTTCAATTGTTATCATTTCATGTAAGAACTTAGGTTTTAGTTTAAATTAAAGTTTCAGAAATTACAAATTAAACCCTGCACTTTTTATAAAATATAACACCATTAAATTTTATAACTTTTATAAAATCTAGTAAATCTTTATATTATATTTAAATGTTATAATCTTAAAAATATGATTTGTAATATATAAATTGTTTTGTTTCTATTAAAAATCATTTTCTTTGAAAATAAATAATATAGATTTTTATAAACCCTATTTTTTTATAGAATTTATAATTTTGGTTTTTATAAGTTTGTACATATATATAGACTTAGCATTAACTTAATATATATATATATATATATATATATGTATTTATTTCTTTGAACTATAAACATTTATTCATATAAATTCCTTATATAAATATTTGTTATCTTTGAAATGAAACAATTGTACTCAATGTATGCATGTTTATGTTCATGTAATGAAATAGATAAATATGATAGTTCTCATTGAAATAGGGAAGTACAAAGCATATAATAATGAAAATATAAGTACCGGAATAGTTAAAATAAAGGCCGAAAATTCCTGAGGATTACAGTCTCCCATATTTTAGGAAATTTCGTCCCGAAATTGATTAAGAAGAGGGTCCAAGAAACAGGTGTGGGTATTTATTTAGCCTTCATTTGATCCTCACATTCCCAAGTGAACTCAGAGCCACGTTTGGATTCCCACCGAACTTTAACGATTGAAATACGACTTCGCTTGGGTTGCTTAACTTCTCGGTCCATGATCTCCATAGGTTTCTCCACGAAGTGCATTGACTCGTCAATGTGAACCCCGTCAAGCGGTATGTGGAGATTTTCGTCGGCTAAACATTTCTTCAGGTTCGAGACATGAAATGTTAGATGAACGTTGCTGAGTCCTTCAGGTAGATCCAACTTGTAGGCTACCTTCTCAATCTGTTCAAGGATCTTAACAGGACCAATGAATCTTGGTTCAAGTTTTCCCTTCTTTCCAAAACAAACCACGCCTTTCCAAGGGGATACCTTGATAAGAACTAGATGGCCGACTTGAAATTCTTAGGGTTTTCGACGTTTGTCGGCATATCTCTTTTGCCGACTCCTTGCTACTTGAAGGTTGTCACATATTAATATGAACTTGTCGGAAGTCTCCTGAATGAGTTCGGGACCAGTGATATGTGCTTCACCAATTTCAGTCCAACAGATAGGAGAACGACACTTCCAACCATAAAGTGCTTCGAAAGGAGCCATGTCAATGCTCGTGTGGTAGCTGTTGTTATACGAGAACTCGACTAAGGGTATATGTAAGTCCCAATTTCCCTTGAAGTCAATGGCACATGCTCTAAGCATATCCTCGAGGGTTTGAATCGTTCGTTCGGATTGACCATCAGTTTGTGGATGGTAAGCTGTACTAAGATTCAACTAAGTGCCCAAAGCTGATTGCAAAGATTGCAAGAAACGAGAAGTGAATCGTCCATCACGATTATAAATAATGTTGAGGGGTACACCATGAAGACTAACAATCTCATCAATATAGATTCAAGCCAATTTCTCGACTCGATAGTCTTCACAAATGGGTAGGAAATGAGCAAATTTTGTCAAACGGTCGATGATTACCCAAATACTATCATGACCATGAGACATGTGCGGGAGTTCGGATATAAAGTCCATGGCAATACACTCCCATTTCCACACGGGAATATCGGGTTGTTCAAGTAGCCCAGATGGACGTTGGTGCTCTGCCTTAACCTTCAAGCAAGTAAGGCACTTGGACACGTATAGGGCAATGTCCTTTTTCATACCCGGCCACCAGTATCGAGTTTGAAGGTCCTTGTATATTTTATCCGCACCACGATGCACAGAATAACGAGTTTTGTAAGCCTCGTTCATGATGAAAGTACGAAGATTGTCACGGTCTGGAATCCAGATACGATTCAGGAAGTAAAGTAACCCATTAGGTTTGGTTTCTAGTTGGAGTTCAGCACCACATGCCATTTCGTTGTACATGTTTCCTTCAGTGACGGAAAGGTGTTGTGCTTCAAAGATGCGAGTTTGAATGTCATTTTGGATCCGAATGTTGTGGATCTTGATAGATTCCTTAAGACTAAGAGCATCGGCTACGACATTCGCCTTACCAGAATGGTAATGAATATCGCAGTCGTAGTCGTTTAGAACTTCAACCCAACGCCTTTGCCTCATGTTGAGTTCTTCTTGGTTGAAAATGTGTTGGAGACTCTTATGGTCGGTGTAAACCACACATTTAGTGCCTAAAAATTTTGAGAGAAAATACAACCGCATCCAGCTCAACATCGTGCGTCGTATAATTCTTCTCATGGATTTTGAGTTGTCGGGACGCATAAGCAATCACTTTACTTCGTTGCATAAGGACACAACCAAGGCCTAAGTGGGAAGCGTCACAGTAGACGACAAAGTCTTCGGTTCCATCGGGAAGAGTCAAGATAGGAGCCTCACATAATTTTTGCCTTAGAGTTTGAAAGGCTTCCTCTTGTTTTGGTCCCCACTCGTAGGGCTTGCCTTTATGTGTTAAGGCTGTGACTGGCACCGTTACCATTGAAATGTTCGATATGAAACGACGATAATAGCCCGCTAATCCAAGAAATGAGCAGACTTCGATAGGGGATTTTGGAGTTTGCAAGTTCTTCACCGCTTCAGTCTTAGCGGGATCCACGTGAATACCCTTCTCGTTGACTATATGACCCAAGAATTGGACTTCCTTTAGCCAAAATTCACACTTAGAGAACTTGGCGTACAATTGCTCCTTCTTCAAGAGATCCAAAACTAAACGCAAGTGTTCTTTGTGCTCCAATTTTGATTTTGAATAGATCAGGATGTCATCAGTGAAGACGATCACGAATTTGTCCAAGTATGGTTTACACACGTGGTTCATAAGATCCATGAATACCGCGGGTGCATTGGTTAGTTCGAAGTGCATAACCATGAATTCGTTATGACCGCATCTTCTACCAAAAGTTGTCTTAGGGATATCAGATTCAAGGACTCGTAACTGGTGATAACCAAAACGAAGATCGATCTTTGAGAAATAAGTCGAGCCTTGAAGTTGGTCAAATAAATCATCAATACTCGAAAGTGGATAACGATTTTTCATAGTAAGCTTGTTGAGTTTCCGGTAGTCGATGCACATCCGGAAAGAACCATCCTTCTTCTTGACAAATAAGACGGGTGTTCCCCAAGGAGAAACACTAGGACGAATAAATCCTTTGTCAGAAAGTTCTCGAAGCTAGCTTGAAAGTTCTTGCATCTCCGATGGTGCAAGACGATAAGGTGATTTAGCCACTGGATTTGCTCCTAGCACTAGGTCAATACGGAATTCAACACGACGTGCATGAGGATGACCGGGTAAGTCTTCAGGAAATAATTCTGGGAAGTCTTTGATCACGGGGATGTCTTGGATGCTTTTGCCCTTGTTTTTCCGTTCCATAATATGTGCCAAGAATGCCACACATTTCTTCCGTAAGTACTTATGCGCGGTAGTGCAAGACATAAGCTTGAGTCCTTTCGACGGCTTCTCACCATAGACATTCAAAATGCTGCCCGTGTTAAGAGGGATACGGATGTATTTATCAAAGCAGACGACTTCAACATGATGCTTAGTTTGCCAATCTGTGCCTACTATGACGTCGAAACCTCCAAGAGCCATAGGAATAAGATTAATCGAGAAGTCATGGTCATTCAAGTTTAGGGTACAATCTCTAATAATGGTGTCACATGTAACTGAATATCCATCCGCTACTAAAATATCAAAGGATCTGTCTAACTTAGTTCGACTCCTATCAAGTTGTGGTTCAAATTCAAAGGACACGAAACTCCTATCGGAGCCAGTATCAAATAGGATAGAAGCATATTGTTACTTAATTGGGTAAGTATCGTTCACCACATCATTGTTGGCTTGAGCCTCGTTGGCATTTATGTTGAAGGCACGTCCAAGAACTACGGGGTTTGCATTCCCCTGATTCACATTTCCCCGGTTCATGTTCCCTTGAATTATGTTTCCCTGAACCATGTTCCCTTGGTTCATGTTTGCTTGATTCACAATGACTAACCTAGGACAGCGGTTCCTAAAATGTTAGGGACACCGCACTCGTAACAAGCACGAACGTGAGTGATAGGAGCAGGAACAGGAACAATAGGCTGACGGACTTGGTTAACTTATGGAACACTATGGCAAATGTTAGCCATATGCCCATAACGTCCACAATTGGTACATAAACGACATGGCATGTTGGTAGTATGATGGAACTAGAAAGTGTTTCACAAAGGTAGAGTTCCCACATATGGCTTCTTGTTGGGGTTGAAGGCATTGGGGGCTACCTGGGTTAGAGGAGCAACATGTGTGATAATGGAAAAGTTCTTGCCCTTCCATTTCCTGTTGTTGAAGGAAGGCTCAGACTTGGTTTCCTTGGTGGGTTCAGCGGTGGTATTCTCAATGATTTTCTTGGCACCCTTCCTAGACAAGGTCCTTGCCTTTACATGGTTATCCGTCAATGTGGCAGAAAGACGGATTGCTTCCTCAAGTGTAGATGGATTGCTACCCAGGACGGTGTCTTGGATTTGCATAGGCAGACCATTGATGTACTTATCAATGGACCTTGAAAGAGGAATGACCATGTGAGGTACAAGAAGGCTAAGTTCATAAAAACGGGTGGTGTAGACAAGGCTTTCACCACTATCCTGCTTGAGATCCCAGAACTCAACTTCTAGTTTCTTGACTTCATTGCAAGGACAAAACTCATCAGTCATGAGTGTCTTCACATCAGCACAAGGTAAGGCCAGTGCAACTTCAATCCCATGGTTAAGCTTTTCCCCGTTCCACCAGGTGAGTGCCCTCTTCTGAAAGACACTAGTAGCATAGCGAACCTTTAGGTTCTCAGGGCAGTCGACATTGATGAAAGTACTTTCAATGCTTTCGAACCATTAGAGAAGTCTAGTGGCTCCTTCGTTCCCATAGTACTTGGTGGGGTTGTAGGAGTTGAAATGTTTGAACATGCACGTGGGATTTCTTGGGGCTGGATTCTGGTTCAGCTAGTTGACCATGGTTGGTAGGATCGTAGCCATTTGCTAGATAATCCTTCCAGTGAGGTTGTTCCTACGTTCATGACGAGAAGACATTCTACAAAATGGATGAACAGGGAATTCATAAGTTATGAATCATGTATAAGAGTTTGTAATAAAATCATGAGGTATTAAATAAAACATGGATGGTACCCATTCAGTTTACAAACGGGTACATTGACTTATCAAAGTAGTTTAAGTTCACCTAATGTCCGAGAAGTAGTGCTTTAGCCTATAACTGGACACTCATCCCAAGAATTCCCACGAAAGCATAACTGGTCCATCGGTTGATTTGGATTTATACGAAATGCTTTCCTAGACAGAATTTCACAGAATACGGGCATCCACCTTTCCGGATTGCACAAGTTCTCATTCATTAGTTAGAACTTACATACCTTTGACGAGAGTTTCATTTGGATTAGACCTTTAGGTCTAAGAGTATGTTTCAGGTAGTCCCTTGAAGTTGTAGTTCATGTAATTGCACCATGTAGACAGGAATAGATAGGTGTAGATAGATATGGGTAGGTGGATGTAAGTATGTGCATAATAAGCATAGAATGGAGTTTTTAATAAAAGACACGAGTTAAACTCATGCTTGGGACTCCAAGGTTATAGTCTAGGTCATGTGTGTCTAATAACCTAATTCCCTATAACCATGGCTCTAATACAAATCTGTCACACCCCGGCCGGCGGCGGATTATACGCCGGGGCTGACGCTATTGTTCATAAGCACATGATCATCTATTAATAAGTGACAATATTTATTCATCAAAATTAAAGCATCCGTTACAAAAGAGAATAGGAAATAAAATGTTCATAACTTAACATAAATTAAATTTAAAACTAGGTCCATGTCCTATGTGAGCATGCATTGTCCTCAAACAAGTGTACCTGAAACATGCGAGTAAATGTCAACTACAAGTAGTTGGTGAGTAACATAGATTTTGACACCAAACAAAAGTTGAAAGAGGATTTAAAATTCAATATGTTCAAAGCATAAACTAAGGCATAAATGTGAAAACATACAAGGTTCCAAAGCGTACAATTCAAACCGTGTAAATGAAAACTGTATGCACAATCCAACAGATTGTGTTATGGTAAAAGTAGTAAAATGTATACACAAAACCCGCCAAGGTTTGTGTTAAGTAATGAATCGGATTCCCCTATAAATGATCATGTTAGGTACTACCTTAGGCCTGCCTCGCAAATTAATGAGTGTACTAAACATGAACACACGTATGGTCACCAAATAGTTTAAGACATAAAGCACATAGTCAATGGTATTGAATTTGTATATGTAATGTAATGTAAAACATGTTCCACCCCGGGTATTTGTAAAAAAAATAGTAAAGTGAAAGGGGGCTATGAAACTCACTTGGATTGAAGCTAGTAATGATATGATTTGGTAATGATGGATAGGCCTCGTGAGTGTTTCTCACAATAAACCTACATGGGAATTGCATACCAACTCAATGTATGTTTAATGGAAATAAGGAAATTTTAGGATTTTAGGGTTTCATAGGGTTTGGGATTGGATAAAGGATTGGTACAAGTTTGGAAAAAATATATGTTTATAATAATAAGTTAATACCAATTAAAATTAATTAGAAACTCTAATTAATTATATAGTATTTATAATGTTGATAATATGCTTGAATTTATTTATATAATTATTCAAAAGGCAATTAATAAATAAGTTATGGGATATGTAAAAGTATAAATATTAATACGTTTGGATTTATGTATATAATTATTCTAAAATAATTAATAAATAATTTATGAATTATAAAGGTTTGGATCATGGTTTTATGTAAATAAAATAATTATTTAAATTAGTTCAATAATTTCTTTTACTTAGATGATAAATAAAAGAGATATTAAAATAAGTAATCTTAAAGCATTTAAATGAGTTTGTATAATTATTTATCAAAAAATAAATATTTAGGTATTTCTATAAACTTTTAAATGTTTTAAATAATTATTCTTGCCAAAAATAATTCTTTATATGTTTAAAAAGGACTTAATAATGCTTAAACATTTAATTATAAGTTATTTGATAACATTAAAATTTTATAACATAATTAAATTTATCTAAACAAATCATTTATAATGTGTTTTTAAATAAACAAAACATTATTTTATATTTTCTAGTTTTATAAAAATTGCAAAATATATTTATGTAATTTATAAAAATTAAATTGGAATTTTTAAACATTAAATAATGTATTAAAAGGATTTAAAAAAGAAAATTTTCAAAAAATTGGCCCTAACCGGCCTCGAACCCGCATCGGAACCGGATCACACACACACGCGCGCACTAATCATCAGACCAGGGCTTATGCCTTGGTCTAATCCCGGATCGTTTAAGTTTTAACAAACAAACCCAAACCGTCATCTTCCCCAATTGAAACCCGTAAACCCTAGCCCTCCAATTGACCCGATCGATTAATCGATCGTCTCGAAACTCATAGGGCTTTTCTTCCTCGTTTCAAAACGAAACTATAGGCACCAAAATTACCTGAAATGATTACGTAGGGAAGGAGAATGACTGAGGTGCGCAACCTCGTGTTCGTCGACTGAATTGGGTGTTCCAAAGGTGAATTCAAACGCAATTTAGGGTGTAGGGTGTTTGCAATGAGTCTCGTTAATGATCGTGAGTGTCTATCTATACACAATATGCACGGAAATGGGTCGATCGATTAAATGGGTTTCAATGCAGCTTCGGTTACGAGTTTAATCATTGAATTAATCATAAAGGTTCGATTAAACACGAAAGACGGATCTTTTGGATGCCTACAACGTGTTGCCGTTTAGATTTCTACATGAAAACGGGTTGATTACTGAGTTCGTGTGCAAAGGTCTCAAAACCAGTGATCGTAGGATTCGAACTCGCGATGGGGGAAGGGGAGGGGTTTTGTCTGGATTTTTCAGTTTAGACCCTGGAGTTTCAATTGTTATCATTTCATGTAAGAACTTAGGTTTTAGTTTAAATTAAAGTTTCAGAAATTACAAATTAAACCCTGTACTTTTTATAAAATATAACACCATTAAATTTTATAAGTTTTATAAAATCTAGTAAATTTTTATATTATATTTAAATGTTATAATCATAAAAATATGATTTGTAATATATAAATTGTTTTGTTTCTGTTAAAATCATTTTCTTTCAAAATAAATAATATAGATTTTTATAAAGCCTATTTTTTTATAGAATTTATAATTTTGGTTTTTATGAGTTCGTACATATATATAGACTTAGCAATAACTTAATATATATATATATATATGTGTGTGTATTTATTTCTTTGAACTATAAACAATTATTCATATAAATTCCTTATATAAATATTTGTTATCTTTGAAATGAAACAATTGTATCCAATTTATGCATGTGTATGTTCATGTAATGAAATAGATAAATATGATAGTTCTCATTGAAATAGGGAAGTACAAAGCATAGAATAATGAAAATATAAGTACCGAAATAGTTAAAATAAAGGCCAGAAATTCTTGGGGATTACAAATCTGTCGCCGGAATAGTGACCGCCAGAAAGTCGGGTTTAAAAATAAAACCCTAGCCGCTAGAACAAGTTGCCGCCATCAAGGGTTGCGGTTGGGTCGTTTTGGGTTGTCGGGGCCGCCGTGTCTCGCGGTGGTCGGCCGGATGAGGACTGCCGCCCCTCTTTCCACCACACGCATATGTGTGTGTTTGATGTGGCTGGGATAAGAAGATGATTGGAAAAGGTTATTATATATCTAGGGTTTTAGGTGTGAGTTTTTAAAGAAAATACTGGTTTGCGTAAAACGCGTATCCGTTCAAGTCTCTATAATTACTAAAAATTCTCGAATTATTACTTAAAAATAATTAGAACTATAAAATCTTATTAATATTATCATTTAAGTATTTTAAATCAAGAAATTTACGATTCAACTGATGTACGAACCGGTACGCGTCGATACAACGTTTTTAACGTTTTCGGCCTTTCTAAACATTTCGCGATTCGAGTTTTACTCTTATTATTTCACTAATAATATTAAAATAAATACTTATAATATTTAACGTATCATAATACGTATCGGTAACCTCCGTAGCGCTAGCGTTAATCTTACGAGTATCTGACACGTTTTAACGTTCGCATAAACGTCTACTCGTGTCCTTATCAGATCAGTCTATCCGAACGAATATTAATACTTAATATTAATAATTTACTATATTATTTAATTTTTCTATCGAATATCCATAAATAAACCGATGCCTCACGCTTTATGCGTTAAACTGCAGAATCGTGTACGTTCCTATATTATTATTATTTTTTTTCCTTAAATTTTCAGAATCGCATAACGAGTCATTAGATGAAACGAGTGGCTAGTATGAAATTCGGATTATGTAAATTGGACTTCTAACGGGCTTGGATCCTTATTGGGCCTCAAATAGACTTGGATTCCTATTGGGCCTCGTTGGGCCTAGCTCAACAACTAGATTTTAGATTTTGGAATTTTTGTAGGTGTCACATTCTCCCCTCCTTAAATAAATTTCATCCCCTAAATTTGTTATACTTACTTAGATTAGGATTTCGTGTCTTTGCTCCACTTTTAATTCTTAGGGAGAGTTTGTAACTCGAGCAACCCAGCAGTCGGTATTTGAAGATAAAGTGGATATCTCGTCATTTAACGATATTGGAAGTGTAAGGATTTAAGATATCATCGTATCATGTAATAGCGTGACGTTACTGTTGAGCATGCATTGTATCAAATGAATAACTTTAGGAAAACTCTTTGAACAGGTCGTTAGGTGAATGACGTTGATTATGCCACAACGTGATAAAGTCATCAATAGAGTTCCACAAGCAACAATTATTATAACCAGTGAGGTCCTATTCGTGTAATGAGTAAGTCATTAAGAGGATGTCTACCCGGTGTGAATTAAAATAACAAGTTTTCACTGTTCAAGTGAACAACTCACACACCAAATTAAACCATCAAGGATTAGATGTCGAAGCATTTCATTATGTGATCATCCTCATCAGAGTGGGTGTAACAACCCAGAAATCTGGAAGCTTACAATTCGGGTTGGTGGACGAGCTGAATCCGTATTTATCAAAGTAATGAGTAGAGTTAGCGAAAGGAGGTACGTTTAATTACAGTAATAGACCCGATGGGTCATTGATGAGCAATTCTAGTTAAAATCACACAAAAGAGGAAACACGTTGACCCGAATGAAACCTTTTTAACAATTAAAAGCAAAATGTGGTGGAAACCCTAGGCCATTCGACCAAGGGGTATTGCGCGGCGGCAGAGAAGGGAGAACGAGAAGGAGGAGACGACAGAGGGACGATCGACGGTGGTGTACGACTACGTGGCTTCCAAATCACGATCAGGTAACTCTCGTTAAATCCCCATTTGTGTCCTTTACGTGTTTGCATCCAAGGAGGAAAACCTGATTAGGGTTTGGGGTGTTGGCTATGGGCAACGACCACGGTGGTGAAGGTGGTGGTGGCCGGTGGTGACGATGGTTACAAGTGTCGTAGGAGATGGCACAGGGCAGGAACTGTGACACCCAGCATTTCAGGTCAATATCCATATTTCATAAATGAACGTTCATAACATATATTTCCTGAAGTTTTATTTTGACTAAGTAAAGTCAAGGAGTCTAGCAAAGGAATTGATTTCATGATTAATAATTTTTAAAGAATTACTAGAAAAAGTAAGCAGTCATAAATCGCAAAATACGGTTGTTGGTGATTAAAAAGAAAGTTATTCGAGAAAAGTCTAGAGACACGTTTGAATATAAAAACATAAATATTAGTGACTAAACTTTTATAAAAAGTTGACATATAAATGTTTGTTGTATGGCTCTAAGTTATGTTATGTGTATTTATGTATAATATAGTTATAGTAATAACTATGTCGGGTTAACTAGTACACTATTGAGACTAGTCAAACCACACAAAAACACATAAGTATTTAATCGTTTAAAAGTTTTACACCGGGTATTAGATCACGCGATCACCTAAGGGATTTATACCACCAAAGAACCCACCTATCTAGCCATTAATGGATTTGACAACACCCAACCCTATACCCCTCACGGCCGAAATGTGGGTGTAGCCACCCACTAACTCATAAATGCTTGTATACATGGCTTGCATGCCACCCTCTTCCACTTTAAATGATTACATGCAATTCCCATCAACCATAAGTGGTAATGATGAAGATGTGATCAACACTCAACTCACATCCTTTCTATATACATATATACGACTCACACAATGCACACACATGCACACACTCTTTCAAAAATCCAAGATTAAAACATAGAGAAATTAGTTAGGAGTTGGGAGATTCAAGGAGTTCTTGAAGAATCAAGGATCGGTTGTAGCTAGGGAACCAAGCCATTTCTTACCTTCTTCTCGTGATTCTTCACCTAGCTTGTATAGCGGTATAAATCCGACGTCTATATCTAAAATCCTCTTTACTTCTTGAATAAAGCACGTTGTTCATCCTAATAATCAAAGAGATTTGAAAAGCTAAAGAGTTATATAAGTTTAACTTTATTATGTTTAAAAACTAGATTTTATATAAAAAAGATGTATGTAGTTCGAAAATGATAGGCTTATATACATAGATTATTGTCTTCAAATATTTTATGAGATATTTGTTATTTTGATTTCATGATGCTAAGTTATGAGTTGTTAAACTAAAAGATTTATGTAAATATATAAAAAGGATCGAATTTGTAGAAAACACATGTGTATGCATATTGTTGATTGTAGTAACTTGAAATGGTAATAATGCATACAAACATATATATATATATATATACATATATATATATATATATATCGAAATTCATATATGTATTTATAGGTGGATATTCTTGATGGAACATTTGATATTAAAAAGGGAAATAGTAAATTAAAAACTATGAATAATACTTGGAAAAGTGAAATATATGTGTATATGTGTATATATATGTGATCGCATGAAACATGTAAAAATATATATTTATGTGTGTTTGAAGTTTGGAAATTTGGTAGATTAGTAAGCATGAAAAGCATGAGTTCATATAAAGGGATTAAACATATACTTGAATAAATGATCTAGTGTATGTATACATGTTTAGCAACCAAAAAAATGTATAAATATACGAGTATGTTCATAACTTGTTGAACTTGAAAATTTGTTAAACATTGTATGTAAATATATATATATATATATTGAAGTCATAATATATATATATATATATATATATGAGTGATGGAAGATTAGTAACTTGGGATGAATTATGAAACGACTAAATAGTTGAAATCATATATATGCTTATAACTTGTTATTAGCATGGAACGTGGACTTGATTAATGAAATCTAAAGACGTTTGGTTTAAATAAATGATCGTATGTATTCACGAAACATATTTAAGTGTATGTTGAAATATGGTTATACATGTGTGTAGATATTGGTGAAAATATAAATACATGACAAGTTAATAAATGTCGTTCAGAACAAGTAATTGTATATGGGAGTGTTAACATGGATTATGTGCATATAGGAGTAGACATACGTATAACATATTGGAACGATATCTATGATTTTATATAATTATTGGAAAGAAATAATTATATGTTTATACGTGACTATAATGTGAAATATTACAAGTTATTGCCAAAAATAATATTTATTTTTGGATACATATATTAAGTCACCAATATGGAAATATAATATTTTCTTGGAAAATAAGTAAAGCGTCTGGACTGGAATAATAATCACCAACGAGTCATTACGAGAAAACATTGTTTTAAATAAACTAAGACGTACTTAACATGAATAGTTAAGTCGGATGAACAACTTGCGTTTAAGACGGGTAGTCTTAACGTGTTAAGTATCCTTGTGTAAATAGGATACGGATAGGCGGGTATGCTTTTATTTAAATATTTGCTAGCATATACTTCTATCGAGGTGAGTTTCACTAACCCCTTTTTCTAAGTTTTTGAAATGTTTTGGGGTGGAAACATACTTGTAAAGAATTTTCGTATGTAAATGAATGAATAAATGATCAGACCGTATGTGTGCATTGAGGGAAAGATAAAGCGCTTAAAGTCCTTGGAATAAAAACTTAGTAACCATTAACTATGGACTTAGCCAGGGATTCTATGGATAGTACTATTGGGGGTGACGTTCCTGGTCATGGTTAGTCGCGCTAACCAGGGGTCCAAATGGCCGAATGACTGCATATTATCTTACTCGCAGAAAGGCGAGGGGAGGCACTAAATTGTTGGGGTTTGGTTACGGTCTCGTGCATTACATATTATTTTGTATTCCTTGCAACCTTACAAATGGGGTCAATTGGTCAGGGTAATGTTCAGATTCTTTGGTTATACATACAAAGAGTTTTGATCGAAAAATGATAATGTTTAAACGCTGGATTTATGATAACTCTTGATAATGACTTGTCAACTCACCAACCTCGTGTTGACACTTTTTAAGTATGTTTTCAGGAAATTGAACGTGGTCTTCAGGTTAGCAATGTAGGTTACATTCATGCATGTGGATACGACTTTTGGAGGATTTCTGTCGTATAACTCATGGTCTTGAGTCATAATTGCGAAATCTTAAACTTTTGTAAACTCCGGTTGATATTTTGTGACGTAAATATTTTAAACTCGATTATGTATCCAACTACATGTATGTGTTTGCGGTAATCATATGCTTTGGAAACAATGAACGTTACGCCTCGCGTTTCCGCCTTGGCGGGGTGTGACAGAAATTGGTATCAGAGCCATTGATTATAGCGAACTAGGAGTCTAAATCGGAACCTAATCTACAATTTAAATGACTCACTAAAACGTTTTCATTGCATAAGCATTGCATAACCATTCATCATGTCATATGGATATTGTAATCACACCATGTCACATACTAA
This sequence comes from Smallanthus sonchifolius, assembly GCA_023525975.1. Classification (NCBI taxonomy): domain Eukaryota; kingdom Viridiplantae; phylum Streptophyta; class Magnoliopsida; order Asterales; family Asteraceae; genus Smallanthus; species Smallanthus sonchifolius. The sequence goes on from CM042022.1 coordinate 83,748,046, forward strand.
CCCCACTTAAACTCCATAGTTAGGAAGCGACCTACAAAAATGGCTGAGAGGACCAAGGATGGACGTATCATACTCGGATTGGCTCCGCCAAGCAATCCAGATGTGGAGGGTGGAGGAGGACATCCCTACGACCTGCGACCCTGTCGGAGTAGCATGTAATTCACAGCCCGTGCCACTCACCGGGGAGTGCACGGAATGCACCATTCCCTTGCTAGTATCCCGCAGCAATAAGCAAGAGATAGAAATTCACTATCTGGAACGGGATGTGAAGTCTATCCGAAGAGACTTGACGACTTTTCCAACCTTACTGGAAAAATGTTACTGGGATAATGGAAGATCAGATACTGATTGACTAATCCCTTCAGCATGCATCTAGTCACATGATGGAGTTAGAGAAAAGACTAGCAGAGATGGAGAGGAGGACTGCCGTAGCTGAGGAGAAGGCAGAGGCTGCCGAGCAGAGGGCGAATGATGCAGAGCTCTGGGCTACTCTATCTGAGGCACGTGTGGAGCAGATGCTGACCCCAACTACCGTTCCGACAGGAACGTTTTCTTATTTCTAGACCTATTACGGGCAGGTTGTGCCCGTATCATGTTATGTAGTTTGAAACTTTAGTACTGATGTGGTCATATGAACCCGTCTTTTCTACATCCTTGTCTTTTGGAACTATGTACTACGTATGTTTATCTATGAATGTGATGGGTTATGTTGTGATGATCGTTGTGTACGTTTGATGTTGTTGTATATGTATGTCGTGTGGTATCATTATTCTTTTATAATGTTACTTCTTTCTAAATGTCATGTTAGAAAGAACGCCATGGCACCTAAGCGAAGGACACCCCGTGACACCACTAGTGAGAACAACAACAACACAATTTCCCTAAACGTGGAACAACTCATAGCATAACGAGTAGCTGCCGCCATGGAGCAGTATGAAGCAAATTGAAATAGTGGCGGAGGAAATGGCAGCGGTACCGGCAGAGGAGATGCAGGAGGTAGCGGCACAGCCGGAGGTTCTGGAGGTAATGGGTCGAGTAATCTCACCTGAAACACATAGTCATGGTCTAAAATTAATAGCGTTATTAAAATAGTGACTTGTGATCCTACAGATGCTCCAAGCAGGAAGTGCACCTACAAGGCCTTCCTATCCTGCAACCCCCGCAATTTCAATGGCACAGATGGTGCAGTAGGGCTAATGAGGTGGATAGAAAAGATGGAATAGGTAATTGATATTAGTGAATGCACCGCTGACTGCATGGTGAAGTATTTTACTTGCACGCTCACTGATAAATCTTTAACCTGGTGGAGTACTCAAGTAAAGACTTTGGGGAAAGAGACAGCGTATCAATTGTCTTGGGAGGACTTGAAAACCATGATGATCGAGGAATATTGTCCTCGAAACGAATTGCAAAAGATTGAAACTGAGATGTGGAATCTACAGATGATCGGAGATGATTTGGCGGGGTACACCGATCGTTTTAATGAGTTGGCAATTCTGGTATCGCATATGGTCACGCCAGAACATAAGCATGTGGAAAGGTATATGTGGGGCCTTGCGCCTCAAATTCGCAGTATGGTAACTTCATCTAATCCAATAGACTTTTGTAACTATAGATTAAATTCTATGTATCGGTGTACTAGGCTAGTACGCTCGAGGGTGTTCCTGAGTACTTAGCTTGTTCACCAGTTTGGTCCTGCGTACTTAGACAAGTACGCAGGTAATGTTCCTTCCTCTATAAATAGAAGACTTGTCTTCATTTGTAGTTGGAACTCTGGAACTAGGTCGAGAGGTGTTCGGGTCGGGAAGAGCTCTCCCGACCCCTGGACCATGAGCTTAGATGAGAGATGTGTGCTCCTTCGGTATGTAGTCTGTAATACGGGATGACTTCTATGTTATGGATTACGTGTCGTTTCATTGTCTTTTGTCTTTGTTCGTGTGTTCTCTGTCTTGTTTCTTGGTTCCCACACAAATCACAGAACAGGTCCGTGTAAATCCGCTGCGCGACGAGGCTCCCGAGACCTACAGATGCCAAGAGTGCTATAACTTTAGCATTCAAACTAAGGGATGATGCAGTATGTAATGTATTTTTTGTGAGGAAGGAGAACGAGGAAGGTAGATCTGGGGAGAAAAGGAACTGGAAGGGGAATTCAAGTAACAAATTTGGGAAACAAGGGTTTAAGAAACAAGGAACTATGAAGGCTTTTGCAGCCAACACAGTGGAAAGGAAGGAGTATGATAGGGGCCTACCGAGATGTAAGAAGTGCGGAAATCATCACGCCGGTGAGTGCATCAAGTGTGGAAAATGTGACAAATTTGGTCACACCCCACAAGTTTGTCGAGTTAACAACCGAATGGGGAGAAATAAACCGGGATGTTTCATATGTGGTGACCTGAAGCACTTCAAGAAGGACTGTCCCAAGTGGAAGAATCAGATGAACGCTCAAGCACAGGGGAGAGCATTTGTTATGGGTGCAGGGGACACACGCCAGGACCCGAATATTGTCACTGGTACGTTTCCGATAAATAATCACTATGCCTCTATACTTTTTGATTAGGGTGCGGATATGAGCTTTGTGTCGAATGATTTTAAATCCTTACATGGTATTAAGGCCAGCAAACTAGATCAAAGTTATACAATCGAATTAGCAAATGGGAAGTTAATTAAATCCGGAGAGGTCATTAAGGGTTGTACTTTATGTTTAGAAAATCATATATTCGATATAGACCTTCTACCCGTCGAACTAGGGAGTTTTGATATTGTTATTGGCATGGATTGGTTATCAAAGAATCATGCCAAGATCGTGTGCTTCAATAAAATTGTACGTATCCCACTACCGAGCGGAGAAATTCTTTCAATTCAAGGCAAAAGGTGTAGAACGATGTTGAAGATGATAAACTGCATGAAAGCTCATAAATATCTACGCAAGGGTTATTGCGCATTTCTGGCTCATATCGTCGCGAAGAAACCCGAGAAACGTCGACTTGAGGACATACCGATCGTTAGGGATTTCCCCGAAGTATTTCCCGAAGACTTACCTGGCTTATCGCCACCGAGACAAGTCGAGTTCCGAATCGACCTAGCACCAGGAGCTGCACCAGTTGCACGATCTCCGTATCGTCTAGCACCTTCTGAGATGCAAGAATTATCAAGCCAACTGCAAGAGTTACTTGATAAAGGTTTCATAAGACCGAGTTTTTCACCCTGGGGAGCTCCGGTCTTATTTGTGAAGAAAAAGGATGGAACCTTTAGAATGTGTATCGATTACCGGGAGTTGAACAAGCTTACAATTAAGAACCGGTATCCTCTTCCTCGAATAGACGACCTATTCGATCAACTTCAAGGTTCAAGTTTCTATTCTAAGATTGATCTACGATCAGGATACCATCAACTAAGAGTCCAGGAGGATGATATACCAAAGACAGCTTTTAGGACTCGTTATGGTCATTACGAGTTCCTAGTCATGCCATTTGGTTTGACTAATGCACCGGAAGTTTTCATGGATCTCATGAACCATGTGTGCAAACCATACCCGAATAAATTCGTGATTGTGTTTATCGATGACATAATGATATATTCACGAACCAAGGAAGAACATGAACATCACTTGAAGCTAATATTGGAACTACTTAGGAATGAGAAGTTATATGCAAAATTCTCTAAGTGTGAGTTTTGGATTCGAGAGGTCCACTTTCTCGGACACGTCATCAATAAGAAGGGTATTCACGTAGACCCGTCCAAGATTGAAGCTATCAAAAACTGGGAAGCACCAAGAACTCCAACTGAGGTGCGTCAATTTCTAGGATTGGCAGGCTATTACAGGCGATTCATCGAGAATTTTTCAAAAATCGCCCTGCCCTTGACGACGTTAACCCAGAAACACAAAAAGTTTGATTGGACCGATAAACAAGAATCAGCTTTTCAATTGTTAAAGCAGAAGCTTTGCAGTGCACCAATCCTCTCACTTCCTGAGGGAATCGATAATTTCATCGTGTACTACGACACGTCACACCAAGGTCTGGGATGTGTACTGATGCAGAGAGAAAAAGTCATAGCATATGCATCCAAACAGCTGAAGGTCCATGAGAAAAATTATACTACTCATGATTTAGAATTGGGTGCTGTTGTGTTTACACACAAAATATGGAGACATTACCTCTATGGTACAAGATGCACTATCTTTACAGACCACAAGAGTCTCCAGCACATCTTCAATCAGAAAGAACACAACATGACACAACGCCGTTGGGTAGAAGTGCTAAATGATTACGACTACGAGATCAAGTATCACCCTGGGAAGGCGAATGTCGTAGCAGATGCCTTGAGTCGTAAGGAGAGAGTTAAAACTCTTCATGTTCGTGCCCTATGATTGCCAATACATACGAGTCTCACGACTCAAATCCGGATGGCACAACAGGAGGCAATCAAAGAAGAGAACATTGAGAGTGAGGCATTACGGGGAATGATAAGGCAGATGGAACCAAATTCAGATGATACTTTATACTTCATGAATAGAATTTGGGTGCCACGTTTTGGTAATTTACGGGAGTTGGTTATGGACGAAGCCCACAAGTCCAGGTACTCCATTCACCCAGGTTCGGATAAGATGTATAAGGATCTGAAAGAACACTATTGGTGGCCAAACATGAAAGGAGAGATTGCTATCTATGTTGGCAAGTGTCTGACGTGTTCAAAGGTAAAAGCAGAACATCAAAAACCGTCAGGATTATTACAACAACCCGAGATTCCTCAATGGAAATGGGAACAGATCTCCATGGATTTCATTACAAACTTACCCAAGACTTCAAGCGGGTACGATACTATATGAGTAATCGTCAATCGTTTAACAAAGTCAACACATTTCCTACCTATCAAAGAGACGGATAAAACCAAGAAACTTGCAAGGCTATATATCAAGGAAATTATAGCCAGGCATGGAGTGCCAAGCTCTATTATCTCTGATAGAGATAGCAGATTCGTGTCTAGGATCTAGCAATCCTTACAAGAAGCCTTAGGCACACGTCTTAACATGAGCACATCATATCACCCACAAACAGATGGTCAAACTGAAAGGACCATTCAGACTTTAGAGGATATGCTCTGTGCGTGTGCAATTAATTTCGGAGGAAATTGGGATACTCATTTGCCGCTGGCTGAGTTTTCATACAATAACAGTTACCACACCAGCATCAAAGACGCTCCGTTTGAGGCTTTGTACGTTCGAAAATGTCGTTCACCGCTATGTTGGGCGGAGGTTGGCGATAATCATTTAACCGGTTCTGAGGTTATTCAGGAGACTACCGACAATATCTTCAAGATCAAGGATCGTCTGAAGGCCGCTCGTGACAGGCAAAAGAGTTACGCGGATATCAGACGAAGACCCTTAGAATTCCAAGTGAGAGACAAAGTCATGATAAAGGTTTCACCTTGGAAGGGAGTTGCAAGATTTGGAAATCATGGCAAGCTTAATCCTAGGTACATCGGACCATTTGAAATACTGGCTAGGGTTGGCTCTGTAGCTTACAAGCTCAAGTTGCCACAAGAACTAAGCAATATACATGATACATTTCCTGTATCTAATCTCAAGAAGTTCTTATTAGACGAGACGTTAATTATACCGCCTGATGAGATTCCCATAGATGATAAGTTACACTTCGTTGAGGAACCGATTGAAGTCACAGATTGGAAGGTTCAGAAAACAAGGCGTAGCCGTGTTAAGCTGTTCAAGGTACGTTGGGATTCGAAGCGCGGCCCCGAGTATACGTGGGATCGGGAAGATAAAATAAAAGCCAAGTATCCGTCCTTGTTCACGAACACTCCAAGTCAAAATGACAAGAACTGAATTTCGGGACGAAATTCTCTTTAACATGGAGAATGTGACACCCAGCATTTCAGGTCAATATCCATATTTCATAAATGAACGTTCATAACATATATTTCCTGAAGTTTTATTTTGACTAAGTAAAGTCAAGGAGTCTAGCAAAGGAATTGATTTCATGATTAATAATTTTTAAAGAATTACTAGAAAAAGTAAGCAGTCATAAACCGCAAAATACGGTCGTTGGTGATTAAAAAGAATGTTATTCCAGAAAAGTCTAGAGACATGTTTGAATATAAAAACATAAATATTGGTGACTAAAATTTTATAAAAAGTTGACATATAAATGATTGCTGTATGGCTCTAAGTTATGTTATGTGTATTCATGTATAATATAGTTATAGTAATAACTATGTTGGGTTAACTAGTAAACTAATGAGACTAGTCAAACCACACAAAAACACATAAGTAATGAATCATTTAAAAGTTTTATACCGGGTATTAGATCACGCGATAACCTAGGGGATTTATACCACCAAAGAATCCACCTATCTAGCCATTAATGGATTTGACAACACCCAACCCCCCACCCTATACCCCTCTCGGCCGAAATGTGGGTATAGCCACCCACTAACTCATAAATGCTTGCATACATGGCTTGCATACACACCCTCTTCCACTTTAAATGATTACATGCAATTCCCATCAACCATAAGTGGTAATGATGAAGATGTGATCAACCCTCAACTCCCATCCTTTCTAAATACATATATACGACTCACACAATGCACACACATGCACACACTCTTTCAAAAATCCAAGATCAAAACATAGAGAAATTAGTTAGGAGTTGGGAGATTCAAGGAGTTCTTGAAGAATCAAGGATCGGTTGTAGCTAGGGAACCAAGCCATTTCTCACCTTCTTCTCGTGATTCTTCACCTAGCTTGTCTAGCGGTATGGAACCGACGTCCATCTCTAAAGTCCTCTTTACTTCGTGAATAAAGCACGTTGTTCATCCTAATAATCAAAGAGATTTGAAAAGCTAAAGAGTTTTATAAGTTTAACTTTATTATGTTTATAAACTATATTTTATATATAAAGATGTATGTGGTTCGAAAATGATAGGCTTATATACATAGATTATTGTCTTAAAATATTTTATGAGATATTTGTTATTTTGATTTCATGATGCTAAGTTATGAGTTGTTAAACTAAAAGATTTATGTAAATATATAAAAAGGATCGAATTTGTAGAAAACACATGTGTATGCATATTGTTGATTGTAGTAACTTGAAATGGTAATAATACATACATACATATATATATATATATATATATATATATATATCTATCGAAATTCATATATGTATTTATAGGTGGATATTCTTGTTGGAACATTTGATATTAAAAAAGGAAATAGTAAATTAAAAACTATGAATAATACTTGGAAAAGTGAAATATATGTGTATATGTATATATATATATATATATATATATGTGATCGCATGAAACATGTAAAAATATATATTATGTATAAATATATGAGTATGTTCATAACTTGTTGAACTTGAAAATTTGTTAAACATTGCATGTAAATATATATATATATATATATATATATATATGAAGTCATAATATATATATATATATATGAGTGATGGAAGATTAGTAACTTGGGATGAATTATGAAACGACTAAATAGTTGAAATCATATATATGCTTATAACTTGTTATTAGCATGGAACGTGGACTTGATTAATGAAATCTAAAGACGTTTGGTTTAAATAAATGATCGTATGTATTCACGAAACATATTTAAGTGTATGTTGAAATATGGTTATACTTGTGTGTAGATATTGGTGAAAATATCAATACATGACAAGTTAATAAATGTCGTTCGGAACAAGTAATTGTATATGAGCGCGTTAACATGGATTATGTGCACATAGGAGTAGACATACGTATAACATACTTGAATGATATCTATGATTTTATATAATTATTGGAAAGAAATAATTATGTGTTTATACGTGACTATAATGTGAAATATTACAAGTTATTGCCAAAAATAATATTTATTTTTGGATACATATATTAAGTCACCAATGTGGAAATATAATATTTTCTTGAAAAATAAGTAGAGCGTCTAGACTGGAATAATAATCACCAACAAGTCGTTACGAGAAAACATTGTTTTAAATAAACTAAGACGTACTTAACAGGAATAGTTAAGTCGGGTGAACAACTTGCGTTTAAGACGGGTAGTCTTAACGTGTTTAGTATCCTTGTGTAAATAGGATACGGATAAGCGGGTCTGCTTTTATTCAAATATTTGCTAGCATATACTTTTATCGAGGTGAGTTTCACTAACCCCTTTTTCTAAGTTTTTGAAATGTTTTGAGGTGTAAACATACTTGTAAAGAATTTTCGTATGTAAATGAATGAACAAATTATCAGACCGTATGTGTGCATTGAGGGAAAGATAAAGCGCTTAAAGTCCTTGGAATAAAAACTTAGTAACCATTAACTATGGACTTAGCCAGGGATTCTATGGATAGTACTATTGGGGGTGACGTTCCCGGTCATGGTTAGTCGCGCTAACCAGGGGTCCAAATGGCCGAATGACCGCATATTATCTTACTCGCAGAAAGGCGAGGGGAGGCACTAAATTGTTGGGGTTTGGTTACGGTCTCGTGCGTTACATATTATTTTGTATTCCTTGCAACCTTACAAATGGGGTCAATTGGTCAGGGTAATGTTCAGATTCTTTGGTTATACATACAAAGAGTTTTGATCGAAAAATGATAATGTTTAAACGCTGGATTTATGATAACTCTTGATAATGACTTGTGAACTCACCAACCTCGTGTTGACACTTTTTAAGTATGTTTTCAGGAAATTGAACGTGGTCTTCAGGTTAGCAATGTAGGTTACATGCATGCATGTGGATACGAATTTTGGAGGATTTCTCTCGTATAACTCATGGTCTTGAGTCATAATTGCGAAATCTTAAACTTTTTTAAACTCAAGTTGATATTTGAGATGTAAGTATTTTAAACTCGATTATGTATCCAACTACATGTATGTGTTTGCGGTAATCATATGCTTTGGAAACAATGAACGTTACGCCTCGCGTTTCCGCCTTGGCGGGGTGTGACAGGAATGGCAGAGAGCGAGAGAGGGAGATCAAGAGAGAGAGGTGGTGTGGTGGTGGCCTTGGGGTTAGCCGGAAACGATGGCAGCGGCAAGTGGGGGTACCGATTGTCACGGAAGGGGGCTGCTGGGGCGGTGTTTCACGGCGGCGGACGCTGGAGCAAGCAATGATATTGCATCTGGTTAGGGTTCCTCTTGGGTAGAAAGGTGGCGGGTGCACGAGGGTGTTACGGAGTGACGAAACCCGATGGTAGCACACGACGTGTTACGGTTGGTGGTAATGCACGGTGGTGGTGGTTCACGGTGTTGAACGAGGATCGGATGGAGTCGGGATTACACCCAATAAGGGTTTTGATGAGCTTGGGGTTTGCATGGCAGAGTTGGAACGTGCATTGGGAGTCTCGGTTCGTGTACGAGTAATCTTTGAGACTAAGGTTTTGCGTGGCACGTGAACGTGCCAGCATGTGGGATTCCAAACGAGTCCAGGGTAACCCGGTTCGAGCGGGCATGTGGATTAGGGTTTTGCATGTTGAAGGGGTTGTGCTGAGGAGACGAGTATTGGGAACATTTTTGTTTTTACGTAGTGACACATGTTTAGAATGTACACTGACTATGTGATCATACGTTAACAGGTTCGGGCTCGTACGAGGAGACGCTGCAGTACTGGTGAGGGATCTTCAAACCAGTGAGTTTCTAATCCCTTCTTTTAAACGTTTTACTTTTTTTGGTGCTATCGTACATACTTACAAGAGATGTTTAACATATTAAATGTGTCAAGAGTTTTGGGTTTTAACCCGATGTGTTTATGAACTAAAACATTCAGTAATGAGTCGGAGGGTCTACGGGGGTGTTTATGAGATTGTGTGATCTAGGCTGAAAGGTGGGTATATGGTCGTGGGTCGTATAGTGACCTAATAGGGGTGAGTCGGGGAACGAGTCTATATGTCGTGCGGATACGACTAGGTGGTGTTACAGGATGTGCGCGTACATGGTATGTGCCTAGATAGTGATACATATTACTTGAATTTGTGTCACCATAACAGTGGGGTATTGTGTGATGAGTTAGGAAGGGTGAGTAGGGATATAGGCTTAATGCTTATGAATACGTGTAGGATATGTTATCCTAGTGCTATGTGTGGGATGCAGGTGCAGTTATGGAGTCATGTAAATAGAGTGTGATGTTATGTGTTTTATACATGTGTTGTGTGTATTATGTTGTTGTCCTAGTGACACGGCGGGTATTGTATTTGCATCGTTGTCTTTATGACACGGCAAACGGGATTATGAAGGACGAAGTCCTTCTGGAGGTCACTAAAGGTGACAATATTGAGTAGGTTAACGATGAGCTTGGGGTGTGTCGAACGCCCTTACGAGGGTGCAGTGATGAGGTATATGTTTGTGTGCATATATATGTGTTAAATTGCATACAAGTGTTGAGTTATATATACTGTGTATGAGATGATATTGACATGCTGAATAGATGCTATTAATGTGATGTGTAGAGTTATATTGTAAATTGTGTCGGGATGAGTACATTGTGTACAATGGTTGCGTCAGTTAATTTGTGAGAGTCTTGGTTAGGGATGGTTAAGCCGGTGTCTAGATGGTGGTTGAGATAACCAGTGTGGGGTTAATTTCTGGGGTAAACTTCGAGTTATCAGAGTGGTAAGTTCGATCCATGTCGGAGAGACTTACTAGGTTAAAATGGTGGTGTGAATCTAGGGTGGTGAATCCTTAGGGATATTGTAAGATAACGGGGGTTATCTATCTATTATTAAATATTACATTGAGACAAGTTGACTTTTGTTTAAATTAAATCATTAGATCTCACTCAACGTAGCTGACTTTGTATGTACGTTAGATTGTTTTGCAGGTGAGTCTGCTAGACGAGATATCTTGGCTTGGGAGCGAGGCTACTCGGGTCGGTGCGCATGCCTTCGTAAGGTAACGTTAAGAATGTCAACGAGTTTAAAAGATAATACTATTTGAGAAAGACTTCCGCTGTTTACTTAAATGTAGTTAAGTGTTTTTAATGAGTTTACCTAGTGATGAGAACCAACTGTAAGGTGCTCGTTTTGTGGCCTTACAGTGGGATTGTATGAACATTATCATTGTAATGAATGACGAAAATGCATTCATGCACACGGACTTCTCGAAATGTAGGAGCGTATACTCTTTATTCATATTCGGGTTTTGTCTCATGAAAACAAACCATGATAGAATCTAATGGAAAACTTAACGCAAGTTCCAATAAAGATATATCAAGTGGTTTCGATGAAATGTCCACTTGTTAGTTCGTAATCAGGTAATTGACCGTTCGTTGCAAAGAGTCAATGCCTTAATGTATTCTATCTTTTTAGAACAAAATATTTTAACTGGTCTTTCTATTGTCTAATCAGTAAATAGGTTAACTGATTCAATTGAGCTCCAGAAAATGCTATCAACGTACGTAGTTTCTCACAAGGGAGTCAGAATGGTTTAGAGAAACGTTAGTAGTTGTCTAGGTAGCGAATTAGACAGCTATGATATGTAGTAAGATTTTTATAGGCACTTGATCCTATGTAATTGATCTTGGTTTTATCTAACTACGTTACTAGTGACACCATCACGCATGTCACTCATAATTTGGTTGAGATAGAGATCTCAATGAAATAGATTGCAAACAATAAGCTCAGAGCAATAAAAATTTCCTAGTATCAGTGAATCATCCAGATATTTGAATCGTCCAGATTTATATGGTTTATCTAAAGATGGAAGTGAAATCTCAATAAAGAGAGAGTATGTCAAAGTATTTGGAATAGTCTATCTGATTTGGCTCAGCAAATACCAAAAGGTAATTGGATCTTCATGGGGTTCAAAGAAAAATGTTTGAGAATGGTCTATCTTTCGTTGACAAAGATTGGGTTCGATACCTCATTAATCTTTGTTTGCAGCGTACCTCTACTGCAGCTAGCATTTAGGTTGTGATACCATGATTTGTAAATTCTTGACTTGGCTATCATGTCCACGAGGCACGTAAGCCTTAAGAAATTATGTGTTCGTTTGGAAAAGTCACAGTTCGTCTAGATGGGGAAGTAAAAGTCATATCCTGGAAATAGCCTCATAGGAGTAGTGTTTTATTGAAACCGATTTCGGGTTTGCCAACTATTAAATTGGTAGTCTTTGATATAATATCATTTTCAATTAAGTCTGAGGCTTGACTCTATTAGGTAGGTATTAGAAAGTAGGCGAGAATCAAGTATAACTTCAAGAGTTTGTTGAATGTAAGAATGTCTTAGGTTCCTTAGAGAAAATGTATAGATATCTCAAAACAACTTAGAAGAATGAATGTACTGTTAAAAAGGAATTTGAGAAGTCGAAAGAAATGTATATGTGTAGATTTACAAGAGAGTAGTGTCAACTACAGTTCGTCCTTTGTTCATCTTCCCGGTAGCGTATGGCTTTAAATGATCATCAATCATAGAACACATTATTAAATCCTCAAATTTTCAAATTAGGTCCCTGGTTTCCTATCATAGTTGGTTGAAATGAATCATAAGGGTTCAGAATTTGTCTCGTGATTTAGCGATGAAGAGGGTCAAATTGGCTAATTGCCAACAACCGATAGTACAGTATGCTTGTAACGTCCTTGGTCTTCGAATGGTATTATCATGACTTACCATTCTGAATTTTACCCATATCGGTTATAGTCTTAAAGTCCTTAGCACAAGGGCTTAAGCCATAAAATTGAGGGAATGAGTGTTAAGTGTTAGAGATTTGTATTTCCTCTAGGCACATTTAAGAGTTTGTATATCATCCTCATGCTTTGGTAGATAGGTAACGAAATCGAAAAGAGAATATCTCTGCTGAATCTCAAAAGTTGAAGTAGTACTTTACAGAGAATTTCCAGATTCAGTCCAAATACTGAGGTCAAGTCAACTAAGATAGACATTTACAGTGTTTCGGTCAAAATTGTCATGCCAATGAAGTCTCGTTGAGAGTTTTAGATCCTTTAGGATTCTAGGATGAAGGAGATGATGTACATTTCCACGTAACTTGTGATAGCCCATCGCATCATTTGATGCCCTTTTGGCTCAACCCTTTAGTCATGTAATTTCGATCGTTAATTGAGTGACTGGGAATTGAGATTAGGAATCAATCATGAACATTAACTTGGACAGTAAGACTCACTAGAGTTCTCATGCATTATAAATTATGATTACGTGTGCACCCGTAATGATAATTTACTTTGTATGGTCCCTATAGTGTTTCTCCTATCCCAAGCTCTCGGTTAAAGGGATCTGAAATGTTCATCGGTTCGTGTCATCGGGTTGCACTCTCGCGCAAGAGTGTGTATGTTCTATCGGATTACTCTTAGTCACGTGTACCAATACTTATGCATATGCTGACTAAGGTTGTAGCAGGATGAAGTTAATGGTAGAGAGACACAATCTGTGTCTTCTAATAATAGGACGTGTGCGGTGGAAGTCAAACATTATGATTGGGCAGAGATCCTCAAATCAGTGTCGAGCAAATAATGCTCCAAGTTTATATGTACGTACAGATCCACATGATCACGATGAGTCTATGGGTCTCTTGACCAGTAAAGTTCTCTCCCGTTCAGTCCTGATTATTCACCTCGGGTTCCCTTCTGATACGGCAGTTCCGTCTGTCATATATTATGACGAATATTTTTGTCATCCAATCCAAAAATTCCCGGAAGAGAGTATACATATATAGACCACGCCGAATGAAGGCAACATATGTCGAGAAAGAAAGCTGACTCTACAGTTGAGGTAGTTGTAGGTGTGTTGTAGGTATAGGTACCGATTCAGGTACCTATTCAGCTTGTCGTGATCCCAAGATCGGTAACTAGCTATTGCTACCGTCGTCGCCCAAGCTCAGCTCGTAACTCGATCTTCTAGGGCTACAGTGTGCTGAGTGTCTGTCACCCTTGATTCGTAATCCGAACAATGATACTCCGTTGAGTAATGTTATAGATGTTTATTATTTCTACGTTGTTGTACGTGTTAAGCGTTCGTTACGTGTGACATGTAATTGTATTAAGTATTAGTGTTGCTAATGATACCCTAGTGCAACTACATACACTAATGGTGTCACACCCCAACCACGGCGGTTTCCCGCGGGGCGCGACGGTCATGGATCATCGTCACTGATTACATCGAACGACCTCTATATGGTTTTGAAAATCATGCATTCCAAGTCGTTCCAAAATATAACATTGTTTTACAGAGTTAATGCGAAAAGTAATGCTTAAGGAAAATAAATTGTTTTGAAAATACAATGCCAAGCAAAAGACAAGCAAAAGTTCATTGTCATGGGAACATCAAAAGACTTCAGGGTAGTCTCGAACGATCGGTATATCCTCGACTTTTCTCTCCTCCGCTGGCTTTTCTGTTACGTGCACCAAGATTGCATGATAGCCTTTTCGTAAGCATTTCCGGGCCTTCATACAAGTAATGATCCTTAGCGTAGTACCGCTCCTTTCTCCCTGAATCGAAAGTGTTTCCCCATTCAGAAGAGGAATACGAACAATCTTTTCACGACAAACAATTTTAGCTCGATTCTTTGACAACCAATCCATCCCAATGACGATGTCAAAACTTCCAAGCGTTACGGGCAGTAAATCTATGACAAAAGGGTGATCCGCCAAATTCAAAGTACACCCTTGAATTACTTTATCAGTTTCGATTAGCTTACCATCGGCTAACTCTATGGTATACTTACTAGTCAACATGATTGGTTTAATACCGAGTAATGGACAAAATTCTCTAGACACAAAACTCTTATCGGCACCCGTATTGAACAAAATAGAAGCATAATGATCATTAATGAGAAAGGTACACGTAACAATGTTCGGATCTTGACGGGCTTCTCCTGCTCCTATAAAAAAGGCTCTACCGCGCGCATTATTGCCCCCCTGATTCTTCAGTTTTGGGCAATCCTTGCGGAAGTGTGAAGTACTCCCTCATTCGAAGCAACCACAGTTGGCCCATGGGTTGGCGGCTGGCTCAGTTATTCGGCAATTTTTAGTTGCATGGCCGAACCTCTTTCGTTTCTGGCACTTAGAGTCTTCACATGTACCCACGTGGTGAAAACCATACTTGTTACACTTAGGTAGGTTCCCGGTATACACACCTCTTGGTTTCTTCTCAGTTGGGCCTGCAGCAAAAGCCTTAACCGTTTCTTGTCTCTTCTGGACTGGGGCTACAAAGGTCTTGCCACGATTATTATCCCATTTCCTCTTGTTGTCAGCGATTCTCACAAAGGAACCCTTTTTCACCAACACACCCTGGTGGTGAGCAAGTCTCATCGCGCTCTGGATTGTAGCGGGATCAGTAGAAGTCACCATGCTCTGGATTTGAAGTGCTAGGCCCTAAATGTAACTTTCAATCCTTTTGCATTCAGGGGCGACCATGTGTGGACACAAGCGTGCATAGTCATGAAATTTGGTGGTATAAGTGTCCACATCAGCACCCTCCATGGTCAAATTCCAAAACTCTTGCTCTATATTTTGCAGTTCATTGCGAGGGCAATACTCTTCTTTCAACATCTCCTTGAAATCCTCCTAAGGTATCGCATTGGCGACATCCAATCCCAATGTCTGAACATGAGAGTTCCACCATGATAGTGCCTGCCTTTCAAATGTGCCAGAGGCAAACTTGACTCTACTGTTCGCAGTGTAGTTACTCATGATGAAGACAGACTTTGCCTTCTCTATCCATCGAACCATTCCAACTGCCCCCTCAGATCCATTGAAAGTATGAGGTTTGCAGTTGAGGAAGGACTTAAATGAACAGCCCCTTGTATTGTTCTTTGTTCCTGAATTGTATAAATTGCTTTGTTAGAAATTAAACAATCATAAACAGTGACTTAAATACATATGACAACGCATCCCTTCGGACTTTCATCGTACCTCCGTCTCCTCCGTTGATCTCCGATCCTCCACCGGCTCCCACGTTCCGGTTAGTGTCGTAAGCGGCAAGGGCATCGGCTACTCGTTGCGAGATCATTGCCTCAATCTCCGCTAAGCTCGTAGGTGCATTGCCCTCTGCATTGTTGCGGGGGACTCTCCTTCGTGGCGGCATGTTTCTTCAAATCAAAACGATAAGCAAGATAAGACAATATATATAATAAAGTCAACACATGTGCACAAAGTAAACAACCACAGCAATCAAACAACCACGCAATATAAAAGATAACATAACTTGATAAATAAATTGCACGAGATACAAAGTATTTTTAGAGTACAAAGCTCCACAAAAACAAGTTCAAATCTAAAATATTACATGAGCACAACCCGCTCACGATAGGCTAATGAATGAAATGAGAAAATACACCAACAAAAAAGGGCCACAGAGGCGAAGAGAGCACTAACTCCAGCAAGTACCACAACAGACCCTGCTCGCTCCTGTGCCTCGGCAGCCTGCTGTTCAGCTATAACAGCACGTTGATCGGCAGCCGCGATCTGCTCCTTGACGACGACCACCCTAAAATGAATGGTGTGAAGTGACTGGTCCACGATGTAAGCCTATTCATCCACGGAATGCAGGCGATCCACTATAGACTCAATGTGGAGCCCCTTGAGCCTCTCAATGTCACTCTGAAGCGAGCGGGTCTCAAGGTCATGGCGAGCACCTCATGCCACCAGTGTGGGCACGGTGCGCTCAACCGGCTCCCCAGTCAGTGGTAGGGGACGGGGCGCCTGAGAAGACTCGCCTATCTCGTGGATAGAGGGTAAATCCTCCTCCTCCAACCACCTATTGAGGGTGTGTGGCATCCATGTTTGCTTCCTTGCGAAAGCCAAAGCCTTCTTCCGCGGAGGCTCACGTGGAGTGTCGTCGGTCCCTGCAGCCTCGCCGGCAGGTGCTAGTGGTGATCGTGTAGGCCTCTTCCCCAGGATGGGGACCTGCTTCCTAGCAGTCTGTCTCGTCCTTACTCCGGTGCGAACGACAGGTAGGGGTGATGGTAAGGGACTCGGTGGTGTAGGAGCTTGTGGTGCAGAAACTGGGATACTCTCCCCTAAGGAAGACCCTCTGAAAATCACCGAGCAAGTCACCGTCTTTCCTAAGCTGGTGCTGTCACTCCCGGCGGCCGATCCGCCTGTATTGTCGGTGGCTGACCCTCCGGATTCCTCCTCCGGGTTGGTCTCGTAACTTACCTCCGGTAAGGGTGCAGGTGGCGATGCTAGTGGTGTCCCAGCTAGTGGTGGCGGTGGGGTCGCTGGTGTGTAGTCCTCGTCAGAAGCGTATATAACAATCGGGTCTACTGAAGACATATGTGTGACAAGGCAATATTCGAAATACTATGTAACATAAGTATGCAGTGTGTGTATGCGGTAATGTAAATGTTATGAGACTACAGTTATAGTCTAAGCCCACTAAATGCAACTTAGTTCGCTATAACCTGTCTCTGATACCAATCTGTCACACCCCAACCACGGCGGTTTCCCGTGGGGCACGATGGTCATGGATCATCGTCACTGATTACATAGAACGACCTCTATATGGTTTTGAAAATCATGCATTCCAAGTTGTTCCAAAATATAACATTGTTTTACAGAGTTAATGCGGAAAGTAATGCGGAAGGAAAATAAATTGTTTTGAAAATACAATGTCAAGCAAAAGACAAGCAAAAGTTCATTGTCATGGGAACATCAAAAGACTTCATGCATGATGTGCACCCTAATCCCGTGCAAGCTTAACGACCTGAGAAAACATGCTTAAACGAGTCAACAATAATGTTGGTGAGTTCACAGGTTTAACTGTAAAAGTAAATTGTTGTAATGGACCACAAAACTTTCAATGATTTGATTGTTGTACAGACAATGCTACAATATTACCATAAACACACTGAAACCGAAGCTAGACTATAACAGTAATGTAATGTAATGTAATGCCTCTACCATGCCTACCGTATGCATGGGGTGATTAGGTCAATGATACACCCGTTTTGACCTCCGGTCAAAGTTAGCCCGACTAACGCGGGTGGGGGTTGTTAAACCCAAATAGATCTATCCATGATTACCTCACTTAAAAACGAAACTAACGGTCCAATTTGAGAGGGCTTAATACGATATGAAACCGCTTATGTAATATGTGAAATCATGTAAGTGAAAATGTGTCCAATGAAAACAATAAGTATGCATGTAATCTCCCCCAAAAGGAAAATAAGTAAAAAAAATGGGGCCGTGAGACTCACCTGATGCGTGAGTACCGGAAACGTGCAAGTAGCAAAAGTCTGTGCGTAAACCGACCTATGCGTGCCCTAGAAAATATAAGACACCTTAAGGTCAAAGTAATGATTCTACATGCAAGTTGGTCATGTAACAGTTTCACCCAACTCGTTACGTTATGAAATTCCGTTTGACTCGATGACCCGTTGGTGATATGTATTTGTTATCCAAAAATATATATTTACATAAAATAAATACAAATCATATACTCGATCAAGTGTGTCCATGTCTACAAGTAACTCGGTGTCAACTTAGAGTTCGGGTTTCAAATCGTAACTCGGTGCAAACGGTAAATAAATATATTAGATATTTATTTAAAGTAATGTTTTCGAAATGCGCCATGTTTTTAGGTAAAAATAATATTTATATTATTTTCTACAAAATATAAGTTTTAGGAATTATAACATCAAAATAAACTGTCGATATTCATTTTCACTACCAAAATATATACAAGTATATATTTATAAAGCATATATATAATTTAAGATCTAGTCTTTCTTTTCAAATACTTATATATTTAAAATAGATGGACTTTAACATAAATAAGTTTTTCTATCATCTTTTTATACAAACATACATCTTAATATATATGCATTTCCAAAAAGAAAACATAACAATAATCATAAGAACTATTAAAATACTAACAAACAACTAGTAATAATTTAACTTTCATAATTTTGACATAACTTAACCAAGAAACTATAAACTTGTAAGGAACTAATATTCATAATATCACATGTTAAGCAGTACAAGATTTCTATGGACAAGTTGAACTCACATGATGAATCATTTGAGCATACACTTTATTTTAGTTCATGAACCATAAAGTTATATATTTAAAATAGATGGACTTTAACATAAATAAGTTTTTCTATCATCTTTTTATACAAACATACATCTTAATATATATGCATTTCCAAAAAGAAAACATAACAATAATCATAAGAACTATTAAAATACTAACAAACAACTAGTAATAATTTAACTTTCATAATTTTGACATAACTTAACCAAGAAACTATAAACTTGTAAGGAACTAATATTCATAATATCACATGTTAAGCAGTACAAGATTTCTATGGACAAGTTGAACTCACATGATGAATCATTTGAGCATACACTTTATTTTAGTTCATGAACCATAAAGTTATAATTAATATTTTTACACAAAAATAAGTCTCATTTAGTTATTAGTTTTTAAAAAAACTCCATGTTTAACAAAAATGAATCTTTGTAGGTGAAAGTTGGTACATACCACTTATATGTAAAGAAAGAATAAAACAAGAACAAAAATATAGATGGGTAGGAGATTTCTCACTAGAAACAAGCAAGGCAAGATGAATGGGTTGTTATAGGTGGCTAGCAATCACTAAATACCACTTGTTCTCCACCAATGAAAGCTTGCAATCCACTTGTATGCTTGAATGATGAAAAAAAAATATGGATGTTGGTGGGTTGGTTGGAGCCGTAAACAAGAAAGAGGAGATGAGTTTATGGGTTTGAATATTTGTGTAGAAGAAATGAGAGGGTGTTTACCCATTTTATGGTCATAGGCATGGAGGGAAAAGGTAACATATTGGTGGTGGTTAATAAGATGGAATGGATATAGCTTGAAATGGTGAAGGATCAGTTTGTTATTTCTAGAACATTTATTGACTAAACATTAATATGGGAAGTTTGGTGCAAGTCAAAAACAAATGGTGGGGATGTGATGTACATTGAGCCGTAAAAACAAGAAGAAAAGGGTGGGGTTTCGAGAATTTCACATATTGGGTTTGAGTATGTAAGTTGGTAAACTCTTTGATTGGTGACATATCAGAAGAAAGATAAACATTAAAAAAATGAGGTGTTTGTTTCTGTAGTTTCGGCTGGGCTAAGGCAAGGGGAAGTGTCAACTTTCCATTATATTAATTAGTTTATATTATTAATACCAATGTCCTTAAGTCTTAACAAATTAATCGAGTATTAAAGTGGTAGTGGGTATAAATCGGACGTGAAATAAAAGAACAGAGTTTTTTATTAAAACCATTATACATTATATTTTTAGTGATTTACTAACATGTAAATATATGTTCAGAAATTTAATATTGCGGAATAGCGCATTAGAACAAGGTCTATCAGTGAGATGGTAAAGATTCGCGTTAAAGTACTCGGTTCATAGAAATAAATATGCACATATATTTAAGTTCTAAAATATTGTTGTAACATCTCGAAATATTTATTAAAACATAAATATTAATTATCACCAACGTTTCGTGTGTGCAGGTTATACAGCGTGTGACCCGGTATTTTACCAAATTACCGATGCGTGAAATGTTATGAATGGACTTTACTTAAGTTTAACACGAATATAATGTATGCAAATTATGACAGAGACGGGGACGGGTATTGACCTGAAATTGCCGGTTGTCACAAATGGTCTACTCAAGTTGTTCGGCAACGGTTGGAATTTCTATGCTCAGGTCATGGGTGTTCTTAGTGTGATATAAGTCTTAGAAATCTTGGTCCCTAGATGAGTCTGGTTAGAGCTAGGTGTCACTAAAGAAACCTAATTCGCTAAAACCATTGGCTCTGATATCAATCTGTCACACCCCCAAATTCATTAACTTAATAAATAAATGAATTAAGGTTGCAACGATTGATACATTACACAATAGCGGAAGCTAAAAATAAAGACTTCTAAGATGTTGAACACCGTTACAAATACTAAAATAAGCTAGTACATTGTCCTAGAATCATATAGGTCATAACCGTCTTTGAGGTTTGGCAATCATGTTTCTTCGACTTCTAGGGTTTAATCCATATGGATAACCTATTCCAATTGTGTCATAGTTATGTGTTACCTGAAAAACGTACTTAAAGTGTCAATACAAAGTTTGGTGAGTTCACAGGTTTAATAGTCTCAATGTAAAGTAGTTTTCCTTGAAAACATTGCTAATGTATGCGTGGTCATGATATAAAACTGTTTCCTTGAAAACGTTGACAAAAGCATTTGCACATAAACGAATGGCAAAACCATTTGTATGTAAACGATTGGCAAAACCATTTGTATGTAAACGATTGGCAGATCCATCTGCACGAAAACGATTCTATATATATATGATAAATAAAACAAGTAATGTTTGACCCATCCGTAAACTAGCTAAGAATACGAATAATATGTACATACATGAGGCATAACCAAACCATGACACATGTGTTTCGCACCTCACGAGCAAATGTTTGAACACTATGCGATCATTTGGCCAGAGGGACACATGGTTAGCGCGACTAACCGTGACTGGGGGTGTCAATCCTAATAGTACTATCCATAGAATCTCAGGCTAATCTATAGCTAATGGTTATAAATATGATGGTCAGTGGACTTCCAGCACTTTATATGTGTTAACTCATGCAAACATAAAGGTCGGGTCTTGTTTTCTTGTTACCATATATAAATGTTTGTAAGTATGTTTCATGTTTTTTTCAAATGTATCAGGCAATGATTTTCCCAGATGTATTAAACGATGATGTCTTATGTTTTCAAACGTGTAAGTAAGTATGTTTCTCCCTCGATGTTTCTAAAACGTATAACAGTTAAAAGGGGGTAGTGAAACTCACCTGGTGACGTGTCATGAACAATAATGTCCTTCTGATAGCAATGAAACCAATGTCCACATGATATGATAGTCACGGGTTTACATTCTATTCGAGTCCTACGATACCTGTAGATACTTAAAGAGCTTTATGAACTAACCCTAATGTTATAAAGTAAATCTAAACTCGTGTCGAGTTATCACGTGTGCGGTTAAGCTCTATTGATTCTTAAAGGTATTACGTATTTAATATACGATGTCGATTTAACGATGGGTAATGGTAGTTACTTAGATCGAGTTGGGATTCTTAACTCGCATATTTTCCAATAGTTATGTTTATAACTATTAAGTTTGTCATGCACACCAATGTACATAACGTTATGCACTTTTAATTTATGTTAATAATTCCTGCTCTTGTGACATTTAACAGAATGCGTGAAACCCTAAGTTTTAATAAAACTATCACACGTTCTTATAACATATCTTCATATTATTACATATGTAACTAGTTTTATAATATTTGTTGGTTTATATCAAATGTATACGTTTATATATATAGGTACCATTATATATATATATATATACACACATATATATATATACGTGACAAGGTATTTGTTCAAATTTGTAAGGATCTAACTTTTCAAAACACATTCGTCTAAGTACCCAATTGTTTGAGTTAATTATCAAAAGTTTCAATGATTTAAATATACCTCTTAGATTCGTGCATGTGAATATGCAATCATATATTTTGGGTCTAAATGTCGTGTTACATATTAACCGTTTGATTAAAAAAAAACGTGAATACTTATATACGTATATCGCATGTCTAAGTATATGTTTTTTTAATGGTACGATTATATTTATGAAAATATATTTGTATTCACTCCTTGTGACAACTCCTCGTTTAGTCAATCGGGTCATACATTTAAACGTCATTTGAAGATATACCAAATGGTTATATAAATGTCTTATATATGCATATATATTTATATAAAATTATCATGATTTAAAATCATATATTAATCGTATTTATTTTGTATAAACTATTTTAATCATCCAAGTGAATGTTTATAGATCACAACGGTTTTTATATTACTACCATAACGTGAAAAGTTAATATCAAGTAAAATATAATACGTGTACGTATTAGGTGTTAATCGTATTTATCGTCTAAGACTTATACGTTAAGTTTGTATGGAATCCACTCACCAATCACACGTTATCATGACTAATTATTACTTGTTGTCACGTTAACTTTTATTTATTTCTAACGATTCGTTTAAGGCTCAACGTATTTAACCGTGCACGCACATTTATCTTTTATAATTTTAAAGATAAAGCGTTTAACGTGCAATTTTACCTCTCTCGATACTCGGTTAACGTATACGAACCCGTTGACTTGTGTTGACTACTTTGACCAGCTTTAACATGTGTCCAAACACACCAAATTCATATCCAAACACTAACAAATCACCCTTTTGTAACCAAACGCCACCAATAGCCAAAACTTGTTACCATACATCACTCGAAGGTCGTTTCCACCCTCACTCGTTGCTATCGCCACCCGAGTACCGCTTCTGTCCGCCGATGTTTCACGGATATTCCAGCGGGAGTTCACCAAAATACATTAATCTATCAGGTAACCAAACATACACCCATAGATCTGTCATTAGCGGTTGTTTCCTTAACCGAACATCAAATACAGTACGAATCTCACCTTGGATATCACAAATCTGGACCACGGGGAGGCATCATAGTTAGACCAGTGGGTCAGGGTTCGCTAGAACCCTAACCTGTCGCCGGAATAGCGACCGCCAGAAAGTCGGGTTAAAAAAAACCCTAGCCGCTAGAACCAGTTGTCAACGTCAAGGGTTGCGGTTGGGCCGTTTTGGTCGCCGAAGAACACGAATATCCTCGTCTGTGTTGTTAGACTTGGCCCTCGTCACCATATCGGTCTGAAAGACGAGTGGACCATGGACACCGGCTCCGCTCTCCCTCCCTCTCTTACCTCCCGTAGGTCTCTCTCTCTCTAGAGTTTAGGGTTTATGTGTGAGGTTTTGGAGGCTGTTGTGACTGGAACCAAAAGAGGAGATGACGAGTGATAGTGTGGGTCATCGAGGCCGCCGTGTCTCACGGTGGTTGGCCGGATGAGGGCTGCCACCCCTCTTTCCACCACACACATATGTGTGTGTTTGATGTGGCTGGGATAAGAAGATGAGAGGAAAAGGTTATTATATATCTAGGGTTTTAGGTGTGAGTTTTTAAAGAAAATAGTATTGTGCGTAAAACGCGTATCTGTTCAAGTCTTTGTAATGACTAAAAATTCTTGAATTATTACTTAAAAATACTTAGTACTATAAAATCTTATTAATATTATCATTTAAGTATTTTAAATCGTGAAACTTACGATTCAACTGAAGTACGAACCGGTACGCGTTGATGCCACGTTTTTAACGTTTTCTTTCTTTTTAAACGTTTTGCAATTCGAGTTTTACTCTTATTATTTCACTAATAATATTAAAATAAATACTTATGATATTTAGCGTATCATAATACGTATTGGTAACCTCCGTACCGCTATCGTTAATCTTACAAGTATCTGACGCGCTTTAACATTCGCATATACGTACTACTCGTGTCCTTATCTGATCAGTCTTTCCGAACGAATATTAATACTTAATATTAATAATTCACTATCTTATTTAATTGTTCTATCGAATATCCAGAAATAAACCGATGCCTCACGCTTTAAGCGTTAAACTACTGAATCGTGTACGTTCCTATATTATTATTATTATTATTTTTCCTTAAATTTTCAGAATCTCGTAACAAGTCATTAGATGAAACAAGTGGCTAGTATGAAATTCGGATTATGTAAATTGGACCTCTAACGAGCTTGGATCCTTATTAGGCCTCATATGGGCTTGGATTTCTATTGGACCTCGTTGGACTTAGCCCAACAACTAGGTTTTAGATTTTAAAATTTTTGTAGGTGTCACATTACACGTCTTTACAAAATTGTATATATCTTACATGTCTTTTTTTACTCACACTAAAAATATCGCCTAACATTTGTTTAAAAGCAACCTTTATATTTTCAATTTGACTAAGACTATCTTGCACGGTCAAGTTGATGATGTGTGCAACACATCGACTATGGAAAAAAATATACCGTCGCAAGTCGGGTCATACTTTAAAATAAGTTGGTTTACTGCAACTCGATTATTCGAAGCGTTATCAAATGATATTGAAAAAAGTTTGTTTTTTAATTTAAAATTTCTAATTACCTTGTATAGAGTATAAAATAAATTATGACCGGTGTGGGGATATCCAAACAATTCAAACGCAATCGTATGCTTCATAATTTGCCACGTTTTGGGATGTACCCAATGAACGGGAACGCAAATGTACGAATCCGGTGAAATGTAGGGAGCTGACCAAACATCACAAGTTAAGTTAGCACCGGTTTCTAAGCTTTCAAATCCTAAAATTAATTCGCTTTTAGCTTTTCCACATTTTTAAACAATCACGTCTAAGGGTAGCACGACTTACGTGAGTGTAGCGAGGTTGGAGCGTTTCTTGAATAAGTCGGGTCAAACGCGCGTTGTCGAAGTGCTTGAACGACAATCTCTTTTGAAATGTGTCACCCTATCCTGAACCGCATCAACGTTATAAACCCAAATATTACCTTCGTTTGGCATACTTGTTTGACCTCTCGCTGTTTGAGCCTTCAATACACTACAATAGTTTCGAGTTATGTGGTTTTTCAAAGTCTTGTTATTATCTTATAAAAGAAAGTGACCACACACTTGCAACGAGCTTTCATCGGCCTGCTTCACATCTCACACATATCATAATGTTGCAAAATATTTGGGTTCCTAGTTATGGGAACAACTTTCACAACCTTGAGGCTGAATGCCCACTTTCGGTAACCATTTTGAATTTTTGAGCGCGTTTTTTGAACGTATTTGAGAATATTGAGCGTATTTGAGACTTAAGAGAGTATAGAATGATGTGATTCAATCAATACAATCAATACTTATTTATACTAACATTCGGGAGACAAAATGTTCAAATTTTTTTGCAAAAAAGGGTCAAAAACCCAATCTAACGGCTATATTAACGTTACCTATAACAACTCTTTTTTTTAAACGTTACGAACTTGTTTCGACTTGCCGAACTGACTCGGGTCAGGTTTCAAACCGATCTGACCATATGAACCTACTCGGGCCAAGTTCCAAACTGGCCCCCAAAAATTTTTTTACAAACCTATCCTAAACTTACGGGTTGGACCGGGTTCCAGACCGAGTTGACTCAAACCGGTTTCTTTCTACACTTAGGTTGGGTTATAAACCGGTTTGGCGTGCCCAAACCGGTTTTTCTGTACACCTCTACCACAAAGCAAGACATCTCTTAGTAGGATGAAGAAAAAGAATCCCTTAGCTGGCAACCTGGCTGGGTGCAAACATTTAGTACCATTTACATTATTGATTATACTATACTCATAAGATTTGTTACCGTCGGAGTAAAAAATAGTAATGTATCTAGCAGTAAATCAAATTTGTGTATGTTATTCTTTGTTTAGATTCCATTAGGTTTAGGTATAGAAATCCGACTTTTATATCAATTTCAATATAGAACATGGTTGAAGATTAGAACATTTTGTTTAGGTTTGATCGAAATCGAGTTAGGTGTTGGTTACTCATGTGTGACATGTGGTTGCTGGAAAAAAAATAGTGAAAAGGTGTTTTCACTAACTTTGAACACAAATAACTATATGTAATTGTGATTAATATAACTGTTATTTTATGGGTTTATGTTCTACTATATGAGAACTTCATAACGAACTAAACCGTGTCCATAATGGAGTTAAGATGAATGAGACATTGAAGCTCGAAGTTGAGTGGTTGGAATAAATATTGCTAAACTATGGTGATTCTAGTAGAAATTCGTTGCATCTTCTTGATTAATGCTAACAAATCTGTCTTAAAGCAACATGGATGTTTTGTTTTTGGCTCTTAAATCTTTTTCATATCAATACGGAAATTTTAATTATGACTCGTAATTTTATTTAATTTGACATTAACATGTCATGAATCAAATGAATGTTTTCTTTTAACTCATAAAATTGTCATAATTGTGTTTAAATAAATAAAAAATTAAATATGTAGCTTTTGGTATGAATATAAAATGATCCTTTTGATTCATTTTTTCAAGATGATGAAAACCTACATAGAAAATGAGAGAGAGAGAGAGTGTGTCTGTCAAACAATCCACTAAAGAGAACTCTTACAAACATCTTTCATCATATCACCAACTTCATATTTTCTTTTCCTAATCTTGAAAACACTATTTCACCTTATGAAAACCACGGGCGCGAGAGCCATCTCCGACGGTACAAATTGCTTAGGCTGTTAAACTTTGGGAGACAGACGAGTTCTCTTAGGGGAGACTCGAAATCTGTTTTAAGTGACCAATCTTGAACACGAATCCTCAGCCACAACGGTCAACAATTTGGTTTGTTCATTGTTGCAGCCAAGGATAAAGTTGAAGACTTAACCAGTTGAAGCAAGAATAAAGTTTCTCAACCGGTTGAAGACTCCCGATTTAAGTCAAGTTTATTATATACATTTGTTTTTTTTATATTATTTATTCGCTCGTTAAACGATATTGTATTAGTTTATTTATAATCTGTAACAAAAGTATCTCCCACAAGCAAGAAAGAGAAAAGGGGTTCCTTTATTTTTATTTTCTACTATGAAGACTTTTAAAAGGGGACTACTAACCACACACGGGAAATGCTAACCACACTTGGTCATATACGCATCGTATAGGGCAATACGATGCGTATAGCCCTTCACAAATTCCCGTGCCCGACGTTCTCTTACAACCTGTCATTCAAACCTCGTATACGCATCGTATAGGTCAATACGATGCAGTTTAGGATACGAGATTACTTCTGCCACTAAACCCATCACATCGTACCTTATACGCATCGTATTGGGCTATACGATGCGTATAGGGCCCAAATTTTGTGTATTTAACAATTCAGAATTCTCATTCGAACCGAACGAACGTATGCTTTCCAAAAAAAAAACTATAAAATGTCTTGGTGGTGGGATGGTAACTACGGTTTTCAGGTATATTCTAACGAGTCGGTGAAAAACAACCCGCAAAGTTCTGGCGTTCAAGAGGTGAACCGGGAGGAGGTCTCGTCCGACGTTTATTCTCATCAACGGGTAAGGCTTCCGGATTTGAACGAGCCACTGAGTAATCCCGAGTTCGTATACGGTGAACCGTCTTACCTTACACAGCCCACGAACGACTACGTATACGGTGAAGTCTCATACCCGACACAACAAACCGACGACTACGTATACGGTGAAGTCTCATACCCGACACAACAAACCGAGGACTTCGTGTCCGAAGACGAGGAACAAAACCATCAAAACGTGTCATATAAAACTAACTAGAATTTTCAGTCTCGTGAACAGTTGGTGGATTGGGCGGTCAGGATAGGACGTGAGAATGGTTACGTCCTTGTCACCCGACGATCGAGGAGAAAAGGCGACGATCCGACGGAACCGTTTATCAAGGTGTGGCTTGTGTGTGACCGTCACGGCGAACGTGCGTCTACTACCACGGTTAGACGTGCCGGTAGCAAGAAAATAGGTTGTCCCTTTAAATTAGAAGGAGAGTACCAAGAAAATAGTGGTGATTGGAAATTAACGGTGAAGGATGACAGTCATAACCACGATCCTAGTCAACATCTTGAGGCGCACTCCTTTGCGAGGAGACTGTCTCAGTCGGAACAACTTTTGGTGGCGGAGTTGTATTCGCAAAACATGTTGCCACGAAACATCTGGCAACTATAAGGGAACAAAACCCAGAGAGTAGTTGCATTAAAAAGGACATTTATAATGTGATACAAAAGATAAAAAACGAAACGAGAGTCGGTGAAACTCCAATGCAGATTCTGGAAAACCTGCTTTCTTCTAAAAAATACGTCTATTATACTCGGGAAGATCCTGCCACAAATATTGTGGAGGAGATATTCTTTGTTCATCCGAAATCGTTTGAGATGTGGCGTGCGTTCCCGCACGTGTTGATGATCGACGCGACTTACAAAACAAACATGTATAGACTTCCATTTGTCCAAGTGGTCGGTGTGACCTCCACACACCAGTCGTTTTGCGTCGCTCATGCATTTATATCAAAAGAACGAGAGGAAAACTTTATCTGGGTGCTACTGCAAATAAAAGCAATGTTGCAAAAGTGTATGGAGCCACGTGTGATAGTAACAGACAGGGACAAAGCTCTTATGAACGCATGTGATAAAATATTTTCGGATTGTTCGAAGAACCTATGTCAGTGGCACATACACGAGAATATCGCAAAACATTGCAGGGCATCATTTACAGACGAAGACTGGGCAAATTTCAAGTATTCATGGTCGGTATTATGTGAGTCTCCCACGCCAGATATATACCAGTACAACTTCAACCGGCTTTACGAACGACTGTATGCTGCCAAACGAGGAAGTAAGTTTTGAATATTTAATATTTTAAGTATTGAATAATTATTAAATATTTATTTAATATTTTTTCAGGAGTTATACATTATGTGACTAAAAATTGGTTGGACCCGTATAAAAAAAAGTTTGTATCCGCCTGGTCCAACAAAAACCTCAATTTTGGTCAACAAACAACGAACCGAGTCGAGAGTCAGCATTCGCTTTTAAAGAGTTATCTTAGAAATGCTAACAGCTCCCTAGATAGACTTGTTGGGTTTGTTGATGAAATTGTAACAGATCAATATTATCAATTACAGTTTGCGTTTGGAACAAGTCTCATAAGAAAAATGGATAGCACATAGCTATTGAATTGTTTGATAACCTGCACGGTAAGGTTTCACATAAAGCTCTAAATTTGTTAGAAAACGAGTGGTACAAGTTATCACATATACGGAAACAAAATGCAACGTGTGGTTGCCAACTTTTCAGTAGTTGTGGGTTGCCGTGTGCTTGTCGTCTGGTAAGTATCGAAGCTACATGTAAACTGTTTTGACTTTGGAATTTGTGAATGTTTAATTTTCAAAATTTTCTGACTATTTCGTTTTAATACAGGTGGCAGAATCCCGCTAGATGCGTTGGACGTCTTCTGGAAGAAACTTGATTTAAAACCGTCTTTTGTCGATGATGAAAATGTAGACGTGGATAAAGTACTTAGTCAAGTGAGAAACAAAATTATTTCAGAACCTGATCAGGTCAAAAGAAGTATGCTGTCGAGAATCGCAGGGGTGGTCTTTCCGAGCAAAAGTAACAAGAAAGCGCATGTGGTACAAGAAGATACTCGCGGTCTCCAACTTTGAAAAGCAACAACAAAGGAAACAGGATGTCGCGAGAAACAGCTCATTCATAGGATCCCAACAAAGCAAATGTGACCCTGCGAGACACAGCTCGTACATTGCGTCACAAGACTCGATACAAGCGAGTTCGGTCATTCAACACCGTCATCCAACGAAGGGTAAAGGAAAGCAACCACAAGATGATAACGCCTATCTTGGTTTTCCATTGATTATGGGGAAAGATGCGGTTAACAATATAAATTGTTTTAAGGATTTGATACCGTCTGTCTTTCATCCGTACATTTCACATATACAGGATGTAAATCCCGACAGTAACTGTGGTTTTCGATCGGTAGCTTTGGGCTTAGGGTTAAATGAAAACCGGTGGCTTTTTATCAGACAACAACTTCTACAGGAGATGGACAATAAAGAGGAATGGTGGAGAACTGTTTTTGACAGAGTCACCTTTCAAGAGTATGATATGCTATGTCACACAATAGATTGGCAGGATGTGAAAGCCGCACCAGTTAGTCGTTGGATGTCGATGCCATACACAGGACTCCTAATTGCTCAAAGATTTGGGGTGATTGTTCATCTTTTAAGCATCGCCGGTAATCAAACATTTTTTCCATCGTGGTTTGTTCACGCTCAACATCAAACTGTATCATTAGTTCACGTCAACAGGGCTCATTTCATCCACGTCAAGTTAGACGGAGATTTTCCGATTCCCACGCCGAATGCACTTTGGAATTTGCACCGAAATGATGATGCAGCAAAATGGGAAAATATATACAGTGATCGTATTGAACGATTTAAGAAAATAATGGCTACTAATGGATCTACATTTCTACAATACTTCACGACTCACGGATGATGCTTTATTAGTTTTTTATTAATTTTAAGTATAGGGTCAATTTAATTATTTTAAATTTTAATTATTTGTAATTTTAATTATTTTAAATTAATTTTAAGTTAATTATAATTAATATTTTATTATTTTTTGATTAATTTTAATTAAATATAACTAATTTTAATTTAATATTCTATACGCCACGTATAGGGCCATACGTGGCGTACAGAATACCAAAAGTTGATTGCTATACGCCACGTATTGATCTATACGCGGCGTATAGCCACTTGATATACCAGGAAAAAGCAGCGTACAGACCTAAACGACCCAAAACAAACAAACACAAACCCATACGCATCCGGCAAAAAAGCTCGTTGATTAGGATTGTCGTCTCAAAAAAACTTCGAAAAGGTACGTCTCTACACCTACGATCATTAATGTTAGGTTTATATTGAATATTAGCGGGTAAAACTGGGTAGATTAGAGATTTTTGGATTGAAACTTAAGAACTATACGCCACGTATAGGGCCATACGTGGCGTATAGTTCGTCTGAGGAAGACGATGAAGCCATACGCCACGTATATATCTATACGTTGCGTATGGCTCATGTTCTCGGCAACTTGGCCCGCGTATGGCCTGATTGCTAGCGTATGGCTAAGTTTGCCCGGTAACTGGCCTGCGTATGGCTTGGTTGCCCTGCGTATGGCTTGGTTTACCCGGTAACAGCCTATACGCCACGTATAAGGCTATACGTGGCGTATAGGTTTAAAATAAAAAAAATTTAATTATTATTATTATTTATTTTTTATTATTTAAAATTAAAAACAATATATTATTATTATTTAAAATTAAAAACAATATATTATTATTATTTATTTTTTATTATTTAAAATTAAAAAAAATTAATTATTATCAGATATGGCGGATCATGATGATGATATTCATATGGAGGTGCTAGACGATCTTGCGCACTACCTTTTTTTGGGTTTTCCGGCTGACTCGGAGGCGTATGCCCGGTGCCAGAAGCTCCGGGAGGTGCGGTTGGGTCCAGGGACTACAGTTGATTGGGCGCTACTCGAGGAGGTAAATGAGGCCGAGCGGGCTAGGGCCATCATCGGCCAGGACACGCCATGGTCACGTCTTTTGGATCTATCGTTCACGGAGACCTTCCGAGAGGTGGTCGTCGAGTTTCTTTCGACGTTCATCTTCTCAGAGGCTGGGCTAGAGCCTCTTCCCGGGGAGGCGCCGGATATGGATCCGGATCATATTTCCTTTTCGATCTTTGGGATCGTTTACCGTCAGACCCTCCGTCAGTGGGCCGTCACGACGGGCTTCTACCACGAGCCTGAGACGGTCACGCCACTTTTTGAAGAGGCGATGACGGAGGTAGACAAGGAGGAACTCCTTGTTTTTTGGGGCTTGATTTCAGATAGTCCTTGGTTGGTTACCAAGGGGAGGGTCTCGGGTATTAGAGACCCTTTGTATAGATATCTACACCGGCTTATTTCGACGTCGATCGCACCGCGTCTGAAAAGCCGTGAGTGGTGCACCGATAGAGACCACTTCTTTCTCTATTGTCTGCTTACTGGCAGGCGGTGCAACCTATCGACGTGCCTTGCGCTTTATTTTGCATCTGCCTATATGCGGCAGAAGCGCGGACTTTTGTATGGCGGTGCTTTCATCACGCAGATCATGCGCTCGGTTACACCATTTGACGTGCATGAGCCTGCGATGTCACCGGCCATTCCCCCTGTCCGATTAGACCGTCGCACGGCAAGCGGCATGCGCATCACGCACCGATTCCCGCAGGGCCTTCGGTTCGTAGGGGCCGTCCAGGACCAGGTTTGGGTCCCGGTGCCGTTGCCGCAGATGCCTGGACAGGGGGACCCGCCTATGCCTCAGCCGCTACATGGTGTGGCGATGGAGGACGGGCCGCCGCACGTCGAGGCCATCCACGACCATCTGCCACAGCATCCTCGACACGTACGTCAGTCTGTTAGGCTGGAGAGGGCTACCCAGGCATTGCTTGATGGCCTTGTTGCCGACTCACGGCGACAGGGTCGTCAACTCGATCTCATGGAGGACCTGATGATGTGGGCGGTTGGACAAATCGTTGATCTGTCACGAGCCGCCGGCATCGAGCCACGCCCACTACCACCGCGACGTCATTATCCGGACGACCCCGTTCAGGATGAGGGCGTGGCGGGTCAGGATGAGGGCGGAGGCGGTCAGGGTGATGGCGGACCCGCTTAGCTTTAGTTATTTTATTTGTATTTTGTTTCTGTCGTTGTTATGTATGTAAAACATTTTGATGTATATATATTTAATTTTTTGATGTAATGTATATAATGTTTAGTTAATTTGTTTGGTTGTAATGTTTAATATTTTGTTTGGTTTGTAATGTTTAATACTTTGTTTGTTTATACTGTAAAATATAACAAATGTTTAAAAAAATATATATATAAAATTTATAAATAGATAACAAACTTATATTAACAAAATTATATAAATTAAAATAAAAATAAACAAAATATAAATAAAATTAAAAAATTATAATTAAATAAAAAATACCTATACGTGGCGTATAGGTCAATACGCCACGTATAGGATTCATAAACGTACAACTCTTCCAACTTTTAAAGCAAAAATATAACCCGTGCCTCATACGCTGCGTATAGGTCAATACGCCACGTATTGGACCAGCCGCCAGGCAGAGAATGACACGTGGCATTCTGTTGACAGTGACTGAATTCTATACGCCCTCGTATTGCCCTATATGAGGGCGTATAGGGCGACGACGGGTCCAATTAGCAATATTCCGTGTGGGGTTAGAATCGCCCCTTTAAGAAAGTGTAACATACATTTAAATGTCTGGTGTTAGGTACCATTAATGTAAGTTGATGCAAAATACATTGACGGCTTCTTCGCGAGCGGCAAACGCTAGGTGGTTTCCGTGTCTACGTTGACGCTCAAATCTTCATAAATTGAAGTTCCTCTAGATTTTTCAGAGATTGTAGGAGGTGATGGGGAACGCATCGTGTGTATTTGTAGGTTGCATAGATCAAGCTACCGTCGGGATTGTAGAAAAATGGGGTCGCTACGAGAAATTGGCTCAGCCAGGTCTCAATTTCTTCAACCCTTGCGCCGGTCAGTATCTCGCCGGCGTTCTCTCCACCAGGATTCAATCTCTTGAAGTCAAAATCGAGACTAAAACCAAGGTTGTCACTCCTTTCCGTTCATTATAATTGATCATACGATCTGTTAATTTATCTTCTCATGTGATTATCGTGCATACGGATTGCTGATCTATGTTGTGAGTTTAAACCCTAATTATAGGATCTGCGATTTAGATTATCATATGAATTGTTCGGCTAAAATAATCAGAAGCTAGAGCTAGGTTTTCTGGATTCAGCAAGGGGCAAAGAGGAATTGTAACTGTTGATCGTCAAGTATCAAAACATGAGGGATGGACCAAATATCACCAAGCTAGGGCTTATTAGCTTGGTTTTAATCTGCGCGCATAATGCATGATTCACTTGTTGCGTACTTGATGCACTGCCATAATGCGTGATTGTTGAGCCAATTTTGCAAAATGTGCTATAACGCGTGCAATATGGAATTTTTGAATTTAACGTGTATAATTAATTTTTTATTATTTTCTAATAAAGAACTCATTGCATACGTGATGCGCTCGCATCGCGCAACACGCATCGCACATCGGATTTTGGGATCAAACGCATCGGAGTTCATCACGCAATTTAAAACAAAGCTTATTAGTTAAACTCCATCAGTGTATTCATATTTCATGATATTTGGAAGAGAAGATTAGGCAGGATTGATTTCCTAGACTTGCGGCTTTCTGAGGACATGATTGGTGATAGGAGTTTTTGGAGAGCCGGATAAAGGTTAAGATATTTAGAGGAGCGTATAGCTCTCTTATTTTCCAAAGTTGTCAAAGGCGCTATGCGCACTCAAGGCGCATAGGCCTCGCCTGGGGCCTAGGCTCAAGGCGCAAAAAAAGCTAGGGCCTGAGAAATAAAAAGCGCACTTAAATGAAAAAGAATTTAAAATATATTATGTATTGAAAAATAATACTATTCTTCAAATAAAATAAAGAAAAACTATTATATAACATTTAGTATCATTTAATTAGTACCAAAAGTTTTAAAATAGTCAAGATTCAAATGTAATTCCAAAACTTGAATAACAAAATGTTCAAAGTAAAGTATCAAAAGTTCAAATTCAAATACCCAAATGTTCAAATACCAAAATGTTCAAAACTTGAAAACCAAAAAGTTCAAAAATTAATAAATAGTGAAGGTTCAAATGATCATTGTTCTTCATGAGCCATCAAGACCATTATAAGGCGCTCGCCTTAAAATCAAAGCGCATTTATTACGTCTCGCCTTAAAATTGCGCCTAGGTGCACAAGGCGCTCGCTTTTGATAACAATGGTATTTGCTGGGGCTGTGTATTCTTGACTTGTACTATACTCATGTTGTGTTTAGTCGTAGGTGTTGGTGTTAGCTACTTTCTAGATTTGCCTTTAGTGTTAGGTCTTAGGTGTGCCTTTAGTTTACTAGTTTAGGTGCGCCTTTAGTCGTAGGGTCTTTTATGCCTTCCAATTCTTTTGTCTTATGATACTAATTAAATTCTGTTATGATACTTGTTTTTCTTGTATGCCTTACATATTTTATTTAAAAAAAATGAGGTTTTGCCTAGCTGGGGTCTCTCTGGGAGCAGCCTCTTTATCCCATGAGATAGAGGTAAGCTTGCCCTTGAATGAGATTTTCCTTGGGTATGTTTGTTTGTTCTTTCTTTATCATCATGTTTCTTTTCGCATATTGTTTTCTTCAACAAAGGTTGAAGGCTGTTCAATTTAATCGCAATGAACAAATCTCATTTCAAAACATGGTATTGATAAGTATAACACTGCCCATAAAATTTCCAATCTGATATGATCAACCACCTGATCTCTGCAGGAAGCAGAATCTTTGGAACCCATCCCATTCCTTGAATACCTTAAACTTACTTGAATTTTCAGGAATGGATGCCAATATTGTTTTCTTTACATCTATGCAGCTTGTCAGGGATTTTGATGATGTCACACAGTTTATTCAGGATGACGATTGGGTGTGGGTGTATTGTGTGTTTCTTTTTGCATCATGTATGATTGTAGTTGATTTTGGTCTTAACAAACATTTAGCTTCATAGGTATATAAAATTACATTTCTTCCTCAGGAAAAAGAGATCTTTGCATGGCAACGTATTACTTCTTACGTTCAAAGTTGCATGTTTTATTACCATAGGTCACTTACATTTCTCATTTTACAAGTCTTCTTTAAAGTTCAATGTAAACAAATAGTATGAAAAAGGTTTAGAAGCCACAATGATATTAACTTTTTTTGATTTTGCAGGACAATGTATTTGTTCAAATAATTTCTTCCATTCAGTACCGAATAATAAAGCAAAGTGCTGATGATGCGTTCTACGAGTTGCAGAACCCTCGGGAACAAATTCAAGCCTATGTTTTTGATGGTAAATTTTTTGGACTCGTATAACATTTTACTTCTTTGACAGTACCTGTATCACTAGAGGTGGCAAAATGGGCGTGTCAGGTTTGATAATGGGTGAAAATATGTCGGGTTGTGTTGACTCAAAACACCTTTTTGCCCAAAATATGTTAAATCTTTTAATAAACCATTAGTGTTTTAAATGAAAACTTTTGTTTCAGTGGTAAGAGCACAGGTTCCAAAAATGACTTTGGATCAGCTCTTTGAGCAGAAGGATGAAGTTGCAAAAACTGTATTGGAGGAACTTGAGAAGGTAAATCGATATCATGTGTTGGATTGTTTAGTAATTTGATTATATGAAAGCACGTTATACAACATAAGGCTCTGATTATATGTTATGTACATGGTTTAAAATCATATTAGTTTACAGTTTTGCCACTAATCATTCAAGGTCAACCCTGCTTAACCTTTTAAGATAATTTTGGCTGTGCTATATGTCAGGTGATGGGAGAATATGGGTACTCAATAGAGCACATACTGATGGTGGACATTATACCTGATCCTTCTGTGCGTAGAGCAATGAATGAGATTAATGCAGGTATTTGACATCTTGACCTGCCTAATTTGTGCATTAACTTCTGCAATTTAATGACCCACTAGTTATACACATGTATTTATACAAACTATAGACTTCAAACATGGTGTGGTTATTTAAGATAACACTTATAGGATAAATGAGTCATTGTTACCACACTAGGAACAGCCAGTTTGTGGGATATATTTCTTAAATATATATAACCCATGTAAATACAGATGTTTGTTTTCATAGATCATTATTGTAAGATGAAGCAATTTTTCTACTAATACACATGAGCATAACCGTTTAAAATCTTTAGATTCAGGATGTTGTTGCATCTTATTGATTTTCAAATTACAATATTTTCCACGAATTACATGGAACCTAAAACATGGGGAAGACTTGAGACTTCAACGAAGGACTAGCTAACAATCAAATATGAAATTTATGGAAGTGGAAGGAAGCTCTGTTTTCATTTTGTAGTACATTTGTCTGTCTATAAACTTTCTTACCATTAATAAAATTACCTATTTACCCCTTTATTTTACTCCTGTTTCACAAAGCATCTCACAAAAGTGTTATTTATGGTCACTAACTACTTTTTACTGAATTGAATTTGCAAACATGTGATAATTACAGTTGTAAACAACATCCAAACACTTAGCTTTATACGAGCTATCTTAACTCTTAATACTCAATATCACATATCACTTCAAAAACAAAGCAATATCGTCTCAGGGAATGATTCAAATGATAACCAGTTTTTTATGTGATAACCCTAATAAACACTCTCAAACAATCACATAATATATAAATTATTTTTTCTTTTAAAATGTTAAAAGAGTATTTAAGTATCTTGAACATAAATACGGAAATGAGGAGCCTCACATATACGTACCATATAATGTTACATATACGTGACACATAGTGTTACGCATATGTAACACTAACAGAATGATAATTGTTACATATACGTAACACTATGTTTGAGAGTGGTTTTCACAGTTATCACATAAATATTGGTTATCATTTGAATCGCACCCTATCGTCTCATGTGCTTACGTGCATATTCCATTTTGTCTATTTAAAAAATAAAAAATTTGCAGCACAAAGGCTTCAACTTGCTAGTGTATACAAAGGAGAAGCTGACAAGATCCTTCAAGTTAAGAAAGCGGAAGCAGAAGCAGAAGCCAAGTATTTGGGGGGAGTGGGTGTGGCAAGGCAGAGACGAGCAATAACAGACGGGTTAAGAGAGAATATATTGAACTTTTCACATAAAGTGGAAGGCGCGTCTGCAAAAGAGGTAATGGATCTTATTATGATCACACAATACTTTGACACTATCAAAGATCTTGGAAGTTCATCAAACAACACCACTGTTTTCATACCCCACGGGCCGGGCCATGTTAGGGACATTGGTGATCAGATTCGTAACGGGCTTATGGAAAAGTAAATGGAATAGGATGTTTGCTTACTATTGTCTTGTAAACTTCTTTTTGGTCATCTGTCTGTACCTTCTCTTTTTTTTATATATATAGTGGTGGTGAAATGGATGGTTTCACATTATATAATTTTATTGAATAACAGATTTACATGGTTTTAAGCATTTGAATGTGTTGTAGATGTTTTTTAATCTGTTTGATCCGTTAAAAATGATACTTTTTTTATACATATATGGGTTGAAGAAAACAATACAGAATCTATCATTTGGATGTTATTTAGATGATTTTCGATTAATAGGAAAGGAAAATGAATAAACAAATCTATCAAAATGTTATCTATAAATCATTATTTTCATTAAACATAATTGAGATATCTAACTGTATGATTTTAACCAGGTTCGGCTTAACCTTTTCAGGGTCTAAACCGGATTCTAAAATCAACTCTTTTTTCGTAAATTTTTTTTGTTTAGAATCATAGTAAGTGAGAACTAGTTTTATGATTGTTTTGTCGTTGGTGCATGTTGACTTATGGAATGTTCCCTCCTAGTGTCATTTTCTAGGCTAATAACTACTTTGTCGTTGGTGGTCTGTTGACTTCCGTCAATATCTTACTAACGTCATCATATGTTATTTAGATGATTTTTTTATTAAGATATATCTCAAATCAACTCGTTTTAAATGGGTGTATTGAAATTGTTAGTTTTAGATTTTTCATTGAATGATTTGTTATTTTACATGTTTGTTCCTTGATGATACATAGATAAAAGAGCAAATGCTTGTAAAATTTGAATTTGTGAAAAATTAAGGTGAGTTTTATTTCAATTTAAAATGCATAAATAATTATAAGTACAAATTAAAAACAAGTTATAATTTTGACATTGATGTATTTTTTAAGTTTTTTCTTAGATCTTCATTACTAACTATATTTTCTTTAAAATTCTTAAATCTTATTATTAACTGTTTAAAAGTAAAAATAGAAAAGAAATTGAAATTGCGTTAGTGTTCTGTTTTTGCATGTTGAAGTCTTGGCTTTTTTATCTCATGATTTCTTTTGTTAACTTTATTTTTTTTATTTCAGACTTTGTTAGTTATGTATTGAGAAACAATAAATTATTATTTTTAATAACATATTTTACGTATAAAACTGCATAACTTAAAAAAAATATAATTTTATTAGATACCAAAAAATTGATATATTATCATCTTCTTTAAAAAGGCAATGTCGGTGGCTACAGTGCCACCGACCATGCCCTTCCCCTAATACGCTCTTGACTTCTATTGGGCGTCACTCTGTTTGTCTTTTTGCTCTCCGACGTACTAAACACAGAGGAAACATCACCGTCTTGCGACGATTCCGACCGCCCCCGGAAATCGGGCATAAATGTCGTGTATAGGTTGGCCGACACCATCGAAGACCCACCGTCACCATTGTAGCAACTATCACCACAATTTGTTGTATTTATTAACGAATGCATTACAAACACTATCCACACAGATTATAAATATATATATTTTTGTGTGTAAAAAACTTTAAAACTTACTTTTAAATGCAATGTTCTTTAATTATGTAGCAAAATAACCTTTGTAAAGAACACAAAAAGCCAAAGACCAAATGGAAACAAAAAAAAAACGTACCGATTAAGAGGTAGCAAGAAGATGGAAATCAGGTGCCAATCACGTGTTTACACGAAGAAGAACAATCGGAAAAACCCTAAACCAAGGACGACTGGAAGCTAGCGAAACCCTAGCCGACAGCCTCCGTCGAACCCTCTCTCACTGTGCACACCGCCGTTGAACCACCGGT
Organism: Smallanthus sonchifolius; assembly: GCA_023525975.1. Taxonomy (NCBI): domain Eukaryota; kingdom Viridiplantae; phylum Streptophyta; class Magnoliopsida; order Asterales; family Asteraceae; genus Smallanthus; species Smallanthus sonchifolius. The sequence goes on from CM042022.1 coordinate 83,788,365, forward strand.
ACCGTCGCAACCATTGATCACCAATGCAACCACCGCCATCGAACCAACACTAACCTCCACCGCCGTCTCCTTTTTCTGGTTCCTCTCTCTCTATGTAGCGTGTGGCCAGATAAAGTAAGAAGCAAGCCACGTATAAAGCACAAATTACTTGTACACGAGACACTAAAAGTTATACACCTACCTACTATTCACTCCAATAGTTTTTAACAATGTTTTCAGAACCGGACCGGACGTCGAACCGGTCTCCTTACCGGTCCACTGGTCGGACCGATCCGACCGGTCGGACCGGATTTAAGAACCGGACGACGTAATAAATATTATAAAAATATATCAGTCTAAATAGCTTTTAATCCTTTCAAAAACCACCAACAAGTCAATTCAAATAATTTTAAACTAACAATTACCTACGAAATAAGAAGCCAAGAGACTTAAAAAAGATTAAAAAAAAAAAAAATAGTCAAGCGGTTCAACCGGTCCGACCACCCGGTTTCCGGTCCGACCGCCGGTTCAACCGGTCCGACCACCGGTTCGCTGCAGAAACGGTTCAACATATGTAACCGGACCGGCCAGACCACCGGTTCCCGGTCCGACCGGTCCGACCGGCCGGTCCGGTCCGGGTTTCAAAACATTGGTTTTTAAATAGCTTTGAATTTTGTATGAAACATGAGACACACAATATATGGGCCGTTCGGATTATTTTGTCAGTTTTACTTAACGGGCCAGCCTCATCTAAATGTGCCGTCCTTTTGAGGCCCAAATCAGTTTGATGGACGTCAATAATCCTGTCCGTCCCGCAAACACGTTTTCCGAAAGCCATCACCGGCTACAAGACATTCATTCACGAAATTCTCACACACAAAACGAGACTCAACGAATTCCAAAAATTGAACAACAATGGGGAAAGATTTGAGCGATGAACAGGTTGCCTCCATGAAAGAGGCCTTTACGCTTTTCGACACCGACGGCGACGGCAAGATCGCCCCATCGGAGCTCGGGATTCTCATGCGTTCTCTCGGTGGAAACCCTACGCAAGCGCAGCTGAAATCCATAATCGCCGAGGAAAAACTCACCTCTCCTTTCGATTTCAACAGGTTCACCGACCTCATGGCCAAACACCTCAAACCGGAGCCGTTCGATCGCCAGCTCCGTGATGCGTTTAAGGTCATCGATAAGGACGGAACCGGATTCGTCGTCGTTGCGGATCTCAAGCATATACTCACTAGCATTGGGGAGAAACTAGAGCCTTCGGAGTTCGATGAGTGGATCAAGGAAATTGATGTTGGATCCGATGGCAAGATCAAATACGAGGACTTCATTGCACGAATGGTGGCCAAATGATTTGTAAGTTGCCATTTTCTCCATCGTTTTGTTGTAATAATCGCCTGTATTTGTAACCTAGGTTAGTTATATTCATGATTTACCGCCAAATTATAAATTAGGTTCCATTCCAGCTCTAGATATCCATATCCTGTGTTCTCAAAATTGCATGTTTATTTTAATAGTACCGAATTTGCTAATTGCAATGTTAATTTTACACATTTGAAAATTGTGGTTATTTGGTAATAAAACTAGAAATTGGTGTAAAAAAGACAGAATGTTCTCATTTTTAAAAGTTCATAGGGGTGGGGTGTTGCAGAGGCTGCAAAGGGCTGGGAAATGATATCTACTAGCTTCGGACATTTGCATTTGGAAATGATCATCCTTGATTAGCTTAAAGTAATCTAGATCAATTAATGGCTCATTTTTGGTGTTTAAATGTGTATTTTGATTGGAAAATATTGAATATAATTTTGAGTGAAAACTTGGAAGGGAGAATTATATCTTACATGTTATAGCTGACTGGTTTAGACTTTAAGTAAAAGGGAGTGCTCTACATTTTGGCAGAGATGATCACTATCTTTGTAAAACATTAAAGTGGGAATCTGAATAGTAAAAAGTTTGGAGGGTTTTGGTGCCGGTTTATTTTTGAGGCTCACCGCCTTTTAAATGATCTGTTTCACATGAAATGTGAATTTGTTTTGGAGGAATTTTGATTTGCTAAAGTAATTAAAGTCGGGTGTGAGATCTGAGATATTTGAAATTGTAACGAAGTCCAACATTTTGAACTATCTTCAATACACCGCAATTTTGAAATTTTGAAATTGTAATGAAGTCCAACATTTTGAATGTTTTGAACTATCTTCAACATTTTGAAATTTTATGTTTCCATATGAAATCCGTCCTATCTCTAAATATTGTAGGATGCACGCTCACAGAAAGCCGAGTCGACAATGAAAGGAAGATTAAATAAAATAAATTATGCATTTCGAACAACTCTAGTCTTCTCTAATAACCACAAGCAACTAGAGGATTGAAAATGGAATTTTGGGTAACGGGTCGGGTCAGGCTGGGCTGGGCTGCTCCCATCAACGCTTTTTTGTCCATTTCTATGAAATATATAAATGATTAATACGTTAAGTATAAAGTATGGTTACTAATAATCTAGTGTAGTTTTTTTAATGATGTTATTCAGTAGTTGTTAGCATTTGAATAAAAATTTAGGCAGTTTTGAGTTTTGACCCATTTCATATCTCGATAAGTGTCTAAGGTTTATCCATTTGAACCCGTTTCATATCTCGATAAGTGTCTTAAGGTTTAAACATTTGAACCCGTTTGACAAAAAGAAGATAACCCAAATTGGCTATATTTCTGTAAACGGGTCGAAATTGTCATCATTTGTGAAATTGAAGTTATGCCTGTAATCTGATCATGTTTGCCATGCAGGTTGGAGGTGCCAACGGGCTGCCGGGTCCCACTTCCTCTTCTTATTCTTCTTTAGATGCAACATTTTTCTTTACTCTGGACATGGAGTTTGCTGCTTGCTAGTTTCTGATAAACTGCTTGTACTTGGGGTATGCTCTAGATACCAGATATTTGTGTGCAGTGCTTCTTAACAGGCATTGTACTTTGTATGTTTTGACAATAAATGAATATTAATTTTTTTTACATATATTTGAAATTAGTTTGGTTATAAAAATTAGTTTTTATATAAATTTTCAAGATTCTTGCGGCGAACGTGAATCTTCGTTATTCGAGCTCGAGCTGATTTTGAATCCTCCTTGCCCGAGCTCGAACATGCATTATAAGGCTCGTCTAACCGTTGGTCCGACTCGCTTTGTCAAACTGTAATCAATTCATAACTTGTGTTCATGATAAAATTAATATTGGGTTAATAAAATAGTAAAAGAAACCAACAATAAGTTCTCTTGGTGGATTAAATGGGAAATGAAATTGCTTTGAAAACCCTAAATAAATATTAAATCATTGGATAAATTTAAATTGATTATTTAAAAGTTGATCTTTAAGAACTTTATGAGTGATGATAGTTAAACTTTGTAATTATTTAAATAAAAATCTAAATTATAGATTTTAGAAGTGAATTTATATGAAACCATGTGAAATTTTAATAATTTAAAGGAATAAGATTTTAAGTGTTTAGATTAATTAAGCTTTTAACGTAAATTCATAAGTATTATAAGATAAAAAGAAATAAATAATAATATCCTGAAAATTAAAAAGACTTCATAAATTGAAGAGGATTATGAATCGAATGAAAAAAAAAGAATTAGATATACAAAGAAGTGCTAATGACTTCATAATCTAGTGGTATATGGTGTTTATCCCATTAAAATGGTGTGTATTCAAGTCTCATAAAGTAGACAAATAGATTTTATGAGTGATAAAGAATGATTCAAACCTTCAAGAAGTTTTTGAAACTCTTCTTTGAATAAGTCATGCATGTGGAAGCTACTTTCCTGAAGTCTTTATGTTGAATAAAAGCCTAACGACTATTGTAGTTAGGGTCTACGAGTCCAATGGGTTGTTGAGTTTTTGTCGTACTTTCTTTGCCTATTTAAGTTGTTCTCTTCTTCTATATTTTGTATGCAATCATAATGTATCAAATAAGAGTTCCTTTGATTCATCTGCTTATTTCTTCTAATATTGTTTAGTTCAAATACCAACATTGTGGTATAAGAGCTAGTCTCTTATATTCGCATTTTACCATTGATCAATGGCTGAAGTTCCACACGTCTCGAATGCAACTGCTCCACTCATTCCAGTTTTCGGGGGTGAAGGTTATGAACACTGGAGTCTCCGAATGATGATAATCCTACGCTCTCGTGAGTTGTGGGATGTGGTCTACCTTGGAGTCACGACTGTAAATGAAGGAGCTGGAGATTATAGGGAGGCAAAGAAGAAAGATGCTCTAGCAATGGCACTAATTCAACAAGGTATCCATGATCAAATCTTCTCACGCATCACTGCTGCAGATTCAACAAAAGACACTTGAGGTACTCTTCGTATAGAGTTTCAAGGTGACTCCCAAGTTCAGGCAGTCAAGTTACAAGGACTTCGAAGGGAATTTGAGAACTTGACTATGAAAGATGATTAGATGGTTGGTGACTATTTCTCTCGCTTTATGCTAATGTTAGCCAACATATATTGATAGCGTGTTTTTAGTAGTAATAAATATATTCTATTTAGAGCTACACAAAATCAGGTTTTAAATTTATAAATTAAAATGATAATTACTTCAACTAAATACACACACAATAGGCAAGTGTACCTATCGCATCGTAGTATAGTATGGGTAAGAACCAAGTATCGAACCATGGACACGGATCCCGTACTCAACCCTCGCTATTGTCTGACTAGGATAATAAGTTGGAAAATGGGTTTTGTTTTAATAGGAAAATAAAAATATAAGAAATGTAATTAGAAGTATTATCCCATTTAAGGTGTTACTCTAGTTATTATCCCTTGTTAATTAATGCTATATTTAAAGTAAGGTTGGTAATAGTTACTAATACTAACCCTTTCGATATGGGAGTTAGCATTTCGTAACGGAACAATGGATACGGTCGGCCAACTGTTCCTTAATGAATCTCCGGACCCTGAACGGGGTCTCAAGTCCACCGGTTATCTCGTGATTCATTATTCGGACTAGGATTATCCAATGACTGACGTACGTTATGTCTTGTAACTTCTTCCGGTAAGTCGGAATGCACTTCTTCCTCCAAAGGTACTTTATGAACGCTCGGACCTAACAAATTATGTTCTCAAATAGTTGTCTTTACTTATAATATCATTTTAAATAAATAAGACTTTCATTCTCAAGATCAAACCCCATGGCTCCCGCTAGAAGTCCTCTGCAAGCCAACACGAGAGAAGTAAAGAAATACCGACACAAACCGCCCGGTCTGGTTAGGGCTTAACCGGCTTGCTGAATACCCAAACCTCCAATCAACCCATAATATTAAATCTATACCAACCGGCCGTTGCTAGAACCAAGATTTGTATATAGACCGTACAAACTTGAATAAGCTTCCCAAATAAGAAGTCTTGCTTAAGTAACTCACAAGATTTAAGATTATTAGATTGGTTTAAAGATCAATTATTCTTGTCTTTTTAAGATAACTCATAGTAAAGACTTTAAAAACATAACATACTAAAAATACTTCATTAATTAATTAAAATTCAACCAACTCGAGTAACATAAGAGAACTAGCCATGAATGACCATACAAGTGACTCCACTAACCCTTAGATAATGTGTGGAAGTATTCCAACACCAAGGGAGAGTGGGTATAGGTTGTGTTGGAACCTGAAAAACCAATACATTCCTGATAACTATAGGGGCTAGTTTGTAATTTTTGTATAGAAAGGTTTTTGGGTCAAGAGTCGCTAGCGACTCTTAAGAGTCGACATGTCGGTTATAGGCCGACTATCGACAGTCGGTAATATTCATGCCGACTCTTGCTATGAGCTCTAAATAGAGCAACCCAAAAACCTAATTTAGTAGCTATCTCAGATAATACATCGTTATTATAGTCATATTAGAACCGGTAGTTGGTTGATGGTGTTCTTAGTGTAATCCAGGAGCTTATTGTGTAATCCAGGAGCTTATTGTGTAATCGTTTCATTGTGGATCTAATATAATTGTGTCTTTGATGTTCTTATCTGTTATTGCTCTTCATCTTTTGTTTCTTATGATCATAACAAATTAGCTCGTCTATAGCTATTCTGTTGATTGTTTCCTGTTTAGAATCATTCTAGCACAGGGACCCTATTGTCTGGACCTACAATTTGGTATCAGAGCCTTCTGTGCTCTTGATTCTTAGTGATTTGATATAAGTTTTTGGGTTTTTATGAAAATCTGAATTTCTTTGATTTCTGGCTAGATCTGTATCAAGATTAGAAATTGGTATTGAAATTCACCTAGAAATTTGTTTGTGAAGAGTTTTACAGATCTGATTGTTATTTTGGTTTAGATCTGAGCATTTAGCAATTGATTTCGTGTTGTTTTATGAAAAGAGTATGATGATGTTCTTAAGCCAATTGTCCAGTGTCCATTTACTTGTTTGAGCCGATTGTGACCTTTTGTGGCCGATTGTCACTTGATCTGGCCGATTGTCTGAGTCAATTCTCAGTCATCTAGCGATTCTCTCAGTAAACGCAAGGTTACGACTCACAAGTGTGAGGTAGCGACTATCATAGTCGACTCTTCACATGAGTTTTCCTAAACACCTTAGGGTGTTGCCGACTGTCCCTTGTCTTGAAGCCGACTCTTCAGAGCCGACTGTTGAGCCGATTCTCTTTCTTTTTATTTTCTTTGTGATTTCCATATTTCAAGATGTCTGTTACTTCTATCACCCAAGCTGATTTGGAGACCGGTTCCATGTCTAGACCTCCTAAGCTCCTATCCACCGATGATTTCCCTAATTGGAAGAGCCGCATGAAGGCTTACTTTTACATAACTGACTTTGGTCAGTGGGTCTCGATCACCAATGGTCCACACTGTCCTATGACCACTGGAGCTGATGGTGTTGTAGCTCAAACTGATCCCGCTGCTTATACTAAGAATGACAAACTTCTGATCCTAAGAGATTATAAAGCCTTCGGTGCTATCAATATCGCTCTTCCAGCCGACATCATGAACATGTTTGAGGAATACAAGACCGCTCAAACGTTATGGCAGGCACTGTGTGATTTCTATGAAGGGAATTCTAACTTGAAAGAAGGGAAGAAAGACATGATCCATAAATAATATGATACCTTCAAGAGTATCAAAGGAGAAGGTTTGTCTAAGCACATCTCAAGGTTCATGGAAATTTCAAGCAAATTGAAGCAAGCCGGGGTTGTCATTAAGAATTCTGATCTTATCAAGAAACTGCTAGACTCTCTGCCTCAAGAATGGAGTATATAGTGCATGTTGATCAAACGACAATACGTGAATGAAGCTTCCACTTTATCTGACATAATCAATACCCTAAAGTCCTTTGAACTGGACATTGAAAAGCGTCAAATGAATCAATCTGGCTACACCAAAACCATGGCACCAACTAATGCTTCTTTCATTGCTCCATCTTCATCAAACAATGGTGCTGGTCCTTCTGGAACTATTCCCGCTATGGTGTCTACTCCTGCTGTCTCTCAGCAGACTGTTCAAAGCAATGAGCAAAACACAAATCAAACCAGAACCTCAATTCCAAACCTATCAAGTGAACACATGTCTCTATTTGGATTATTTGTGAACAGTTATCAAGATCTCATTTCAGGTGAATTAAAAGCAGGAGTAAGCCATATTGAAGATGTATTTCAGGTTAACCCGGATGACATGGAAGAAGTTGATTTGCAGTGGCAGATGGTAATGTTGACTCTGAGAGCAAAAAGATTCATAGATAGAACTGGAAAGAAGCATCTTGGTGGAAAATCTGTAGGTTTTGATAAATCTAAACTGAGATGCTACAACTGTAAGCAACTTGGGCACTTCAAGAGAGAATGTCCTCATCCTATCACCGATGCTCTAACTCTTCCTACCATTGTTGCAATTACCGATGGCAAAGAACAAGCTGAAAAGACTAAAGAACCGGATAATGCACTAGTAGTGAATGACTTTGACTGGAGCAATGAATTTGAAGAAGTTCAGGTGGAGGTATGCAAGGCTTTAGTTGCTAAATCTTCATCTGCTCAGTTTATGGTTAACGGAATAGAAACAAGTTTGGTTGAAAAAGAAAAGTATGAGGCGCTAAGAAAGATCGTCATCAACACTGACTCTATTGGTCTTGCTGCTCTCCTTAGACAATTTGCTATTCAGGGGACAGAGAGTCAGGTTATTGACACTGAAGGAAGCATGACTGAAAATGCCAACATCAAAATCATGAATGCAGTGAAGATGAATGATGAGAAGAAGGATGCCTATCCTAGTTCCAGTTCAACGGGTCGAGTTAACTCTCCGAAGAATGCTAATTTGGGAACTCAACCCGATGGTGATGGAAGCTCTAATCAAGGATGCATTTGTAGGAAAACCGCTGCTGAACTGATTCCGCCTAAGGTAAAATCTCGTCTCTGTTCCTATGACTGTGTTGACATGATTGTTCACTATCGCACTTTAAACTAACTTATCATTTGTGAAAAGGATGATGCTCTTGCCATACTTGATCAAATCAAAAAGAGCGAGGTTACTCTCAAAATCAGTTTAAACAAAGCTAATCAAGAAATCCAAACTCTAAAAGAATTTGTTTACTGAAAAGAGTTTTTGATAACTGATTTAACAGAAAAATTGACGTCTTCAAGAAGTGAGAATGTTAAATTACAAATCATTATTGACAAATGGAACGTTAGCAAAAGGGTACAAGATACCATGTTGGATTGTCAACAAACTTAAAGTTATGTTAAAAAAGGAGTCGATTACTTAGATTCAAATGATTTTGAGAGGAAACTGTTTCACCCTCCCACACACGGTTATTATGATCCTATTCCATCTCCACATCCTGAAAATAATTTTGCAAATTTGTTTGTGCCTGCTAGTAATGTAAATACTGCAGGTTTTAAAGTACAGGATAAGGATGTAAGGGATGATTGTGGTGCTAGATTAGGTCACAAGGAATGCAACCGAGAATCTGTCTTGTTTTCTTTTTTATATTCCCAGAATCCAGAGCTATGTAATTCGGGCTCTGTTGATAGTAGTAGTGAAACATGTTCTAGGATAATTAACTCTAGTAATGACTGTTATGAACACAATAGTTGTAATGATTTATCTTCTATGAATGATGCTTGCTTTAATGATTCAATTGATACCGTGTCAAGAAATCAGTTTGAAAGATTCATGACAGAAGAAATTCTAGTGTTCACACCTGCTGTAGAAATAAAGACTGATGGCTACAAAACTTTCTAAGTACAAATGCTGCTTACCTCAGAGCTTGTTGCTGACCAACAAACTGCTGCGGATAAGCTTATCTGCAGCGGATACTTGTTCTTCTGTTGAAGAACAAATCTGCTGCGGATAGCCTTATCCGCTGAAGACCAGAGATGCTGCGGATAGGCTTCTCAGCAGCATCAACACTTGATGCTGCTGATAGGCAAATCATCAGCAACTTTGGATGGTTGCATCTTGCTGCTGATCTCCAACTTTGCAGCTGATAGCCATTTCCACTGAAGATCAAACGTTGCAGCTGACTGACTTCGATAAAGCAACCATTACCACTGAAAAGTTTCGGCTACACCACTGACAAACTCCACGCAGAAAGAATGTCAATGGTGCAGATAATAAAGCACTACAACGCTCTTCTCCAAGCATGCAAGCAATGATGCCTAAGAAGACGTTTGAGTAAAGTTAACCTTTATAGTGTTTATTGTCATTATACGTAGAATAGCTTCAATACAAGATCAACGGTTTGTGTTAGATCTGATCCTTAGAATCAAGGGTCTGTCTTGATTCTAAGTTACTATATAAGTAGTACTTAGAGTCATTGTATCTCAGTGCTTTTCTTAGAGTTTTCTCTGTAATCTTGTAACCATTGAAGCTTAATACAAATTGCATTTATCAGTACTTCTTGTGTTTACTTTGATTAAGTTGTGATTGTTTCCGCCAATCTCAACTGGAATAGAACCATCTTGTATTTACCGATCCTATAAGTGGTATCAGAGCTTTGGCTCACAGATTAAACAAACTCAAACTTGTTTAATCATTCTCCAGTTCTATTCTAAACTATATCTTTGTTAAAGTCTCTCACTATCACAAATAAAAAATGGCTCAAAACAATGGATTTGAAGATATCGGAAGCATTAACAGACCACCAAGACTGGTGTCTGGGGAAGACTACGATATGTGGAAGAACAGAATGGAAAGCTTCTTCTGCTATCAGGAATATGGGATGTGGAAATCCATTAAAGATGGACCATACATACCCCTGGTGTCCTCAGCTGATTCCGGAGGTACACTGGTTCCCAAAGAACCCTCCAAGTACTCTGATGAAGACATCAAGAAAATGGAGGTAGACTTCAAAGCCTTGGGAGCCATCCAGATGTGCTTACCAAATGAAGTTTTTCATAACTTCAGAGGTTATAAAACTGTAAAGGAGCTATGGGAGGCTCTTGAAAAAATGTTTGCAGGTTCAGAAGAAGTCAAAGAAAACAAAAGAGACATTCTGAAGCAGTAATATGAAAACTTCGTCTGGAAGGAAGGTGAGTCTCTAACGGTTTTATATAACAGATTTACCTATCTTGTAGGTGAGCTGCAGTGCTCAAAGGTGAAGTTAGAGAATGAAGATATTCTCAAGAAATTCATCAGGTCACTACCGAGTTGGTGGACACTCTACACAGTGTCCATCAGAATAACTAAGAATCTGAAGACTCTTCAGATGACTGAGCTCTTTGGAATGCTAAAAACCTATGAGCTAGAGATGATTCAGGCAAAAGAAAGAAGCTCAAGCTACCAAACAGCCTCAACATCCACCACCACTTCCTCTGCCCTCCATTCTGACCACTCAGGTCCTAGTTCAAGCAACTATTATCCTCCCATCATCACTCATCCCCAAACTCCAACCTCTCAAACAAACACATCACCATTTCTCCTAGAAGCTCCTCCTCAAACCTCAACCTCTGCTGCTTTTGTTTATGAAAACTCAAGCAACATGTCCTTTATCAAGGAGGATCTGGAATGCTTCCATCCAGATGACTTAGAAGAAATGGACATATAGCACTCGTATGCCATGCTATCTATAAGAGCAAAAAGGTTCTACTCTAGAACCGGAAGACCCATTCCAAGTAACAACTCAAACACCAGAGTTGGCTTGGATAAAAACAAATTAAAATGTTACAACTGTAACCAACTGGGTCATTTTGCTAGAGAATGCAAGGCACATAGGGCAAACCCAGCAGCTCCTCAATCAAGACAAGCTCACCAAGCCCAACCAAGACAACAACAGGAACAAGCTACTTCTCCAGCTCAAACTGCAGCTTGTGCAGCCGTTGGAACTTCTGACTTTGACTGGAGCTTCCAGTATGAAGATTTTCCTGCTAACAACCAAGCTCTTATGTCAAACACAACTGAGATACCGCCTCAGGTATATGAACATCTCTGTTCCCAAGCTTGTATTGATAAGGTGTTAGGCTACAGAAAGCATAATCAAAACCTTATAGATCAAAATGAAGAGTTTCATCAAATGAAATATGAATTCACAAAAGTAGAAAACAGTTATAAAGAAAAAATTAATTGCCTAAAGAAAGAGATTTCATTACTAAAACATGAATAAACCAATCTTGAAACTCATATTGATGATCTACTGGCTAGATTAAAAGCTACCAGAGCAGAATTGGCAGAACAAAAAGTTCATGTTAACAAATATGAATTTGCATCCAAAAAGCTGCAAAGACTTTTGGATGCTCAAATTCATGACAAGGTAAAAACTGGTCTGGGGTATCATGCTGAACAATATCAAGCCGTTGCATCTCCTACTGACTACGTTGCCATCCATGAACCAAGCTTCTATCTCTCAAATCTTGAAAAGGCCAACCGAGATCTTGATCCTTCAAGGCATGAACCATTGGTACAAGAATGCACTACCTCGTCAGAATCTGAGTCAACTTGCTCAGAGTCCACTAAAACTGAGGAGGCCTCATCACCAGTACAAGTACCAGAACCGCCTGTTCTCGAAGTCATTCAAACAAGTGCTCCTGTCCCTTTACCAGCTGTTCCGGTTCCTATGCCTTTCAACCAAATCAAAATCAGCTATCCTCCAGAAGGAAGAAAGCTAAATGTTGAAAAGGGGCAGTCTTCAACCTCCAACAACTCAAAGCCTCAAAGAAAGGTGTTTGACATATGTCTTGCGCCTGGAGAAAGAATTCCATATGTTCAAAAGACATTGGAAGAAGCCACCTTTAAGCACAACAAAGCTCACCCCTGGAACTTTAAAGACCTATTCAAAAGAAAGGACTATGTTGTAACATCCATGATTTTTCAAACCATAAAATTATTTTATTTCTCTTGTAAGAAAATAGTTAACACAAACATTCTCGCACTTGTTCAAACTCACCAAGATACATCACTTATTATTTTACACACACACACACACACACACATATATATATATATATATATATATATATATATATATATATATATATATATATATATATATATATAAACTTGTACGCCTTTCGAAAATATACATATAATTATTTATGAATGAATATTCAAATATGTATATATAAAGACATTGGATTTTGTTAAATAAGCCATTTCGTAATTTTATAAAAATGGAAACATTACCATTATTAAAATTATATTAAAACATTTGATGTTTATGTTTTTTTTATTATATAAATTTCATAAAAACAATTATTATAAATAATCAAAAAGAATCTAAATCAAATAAAGGGGTCTTGAACCCCATTCTAGTTTCATTTGAACCTTTGAGCCCCACTATTGAACCCCCACCCTCAATTTGGACCTTTGACCCCGATTTTTGACCCTCACACATACCAATTTGACCTATTTTGACCATTAAAGTCAAAACAACCCCAAATCCCTTACAAAGCGAAGCTGAATTCGATTAGACATAATGGATACAGACTTCCCATACTTACACAACTGAGTATCGACTATATCATGACCCAGTTAACACTCTAATTCTATTAATTAAGCGGTCAATTTCAAATTTGAAACAGTTTGACTTTGTATAGTCAACCCGCATTCAAATCAACCTTCAATCTCGGAATCAAGACGTGTTCAATCCCGTAAGTCACGCTCACTCACTTTGTGCATGTATCCAGACCTGATCCGCGACCCAATTCATGCCAAATCGACCGAATTGACGCGTAAAACCGTCGATTAGCTGTCAACCTCAAACCCGTAATCGAATCGTGCTTTTAAGATAGAAGTGAACGAATTAATTCAACACACACCATCGCACAACCCCTTGGAAACTGTCTCAATCATCAATCGATCTTCATTGCACCTCTAGAACCCCTTTCAAGCTTCAAGAACACCGAATTTTTTTATTTGGTCGATCGCGCTCCATCCCCAATCATTTCAGGTAATTCTCAGATCAGAATACTCATTATGATTTCCAAATCTAAAGCCCTAACATAGCTATTGCAAATCGATATTTAAACGGGGCTAATTTGGGGCTAGGGTTACGGGTTGCGCAAGTGGGGAAGATGATGGGTTTGGATTTCGTTATTAAATAAGTTAATATACTTACCCTTATCATGGCTTGATGCCCAGATCACCCGGTTAAACGCTAGTCACTTCAAGGTTAAGGTCGCGGGTTCAAACCCATACCCGACATTTTTTTTACTTTCCTATTAGAACCAAACCCGACTCCACTGTATTAACATGTTAAAAGATTTTATACCGGTGATGTGACACGGGTAGGGGCACTGGTCCAGTGGTTGGGACGATGGCCACCCACAGCAGCCACCCGGGTTCGAACCGGGTGGGTTGCTTTCTTTTTTTGAACAGTTTTAATCAACAAATAATTTCTATAAAAAAATAAATTTATAAACTTAACATTATTTAGATCAGAATTAAAACATAAGATTTCAATTTCTAACATAAAACATTTATTTTTACAAATTTAATTGTTTAACACCTCAATGTAACAATTTAGAAATTTATTATTATATTACAAGACGAGGTACTTTAAATACCTAGTTTTATAAAAAAGTATGACAAGATTTTTATAAAATACTTTATCATAAAAAAAAGTTTATAAATCAATTGATTTTATTAAATTATATGGCTTAAACCATATTAAAGCAAATAAGACCTTTTCTAAAGAAATAATAATACATTTTCATAAATCAATTGTTTTATATTAAACTATACATATGTTAGAGTTTAAACCCATGAAACTTTTTCTAATATATATATATATATAAACACACACACACACACACACATATATATATATATATATATATATATATATATATATATATATATATATATATACTAATAACTGCATTTTTAGAGAATACTATTTTATTAATAAATAAATAAATAAAATAATTTAATTATTATCTTTTTACACTAATAATTCATTTTGTGTTAAATTATTTCTGAGATAATTTCATAAACATATAAACTAATATATATATATATATATATATATATATATATATATATATATATTACACTCCTTTTATGAAGCATTTTATAATATAAAAAAAAATAATTTATTTATTTAAACTATTTAACCGAAACCCTAAAATAATTAATACTTGCTTAAGACATATATACATTTCCATCATATTTAACAATTAGACTTTTGTTCGTATACAAACATCAACTTACAAGTCCCTACACTCAATTCCGTTGAAGACCCTAAACTCTACCTTACGCATTGTGCACAATATTAATTCGAATTCATACTATTTCACTCTAGGTCAAACCTAGCGATTGGAAAATCACTCGTGCTACCCAAAGCTCATGTTAATTACTACATTTGATACAAGTGAGTTTCCATAGCCCCCTTTTTTTTATTTACACATTTGGGGTGGAACATGATTACATTCAAACACTTTTTATTACACACGTACAATTCTACAATATAATTATATGTGTTTATTTATGCTTTATGCTTGAATGCTAATTGTTAAGGCTACATATACATGATATACACGTGCAAACACAAATACATTACTTCAGGGTAACATGTGTTGTTAGGCCCTACATTAGGATAACATGTGTTGTTATGCCCTACATTTACATCAGGATAACATGTGTTGTTATGCCCTACATTAGGATAACATGTGTTGTTATGCCCTTCAATTACAAAGTTTCATTTGTGCATCTAGCTTAACTTAGATTCTCCATAAATGCTTTATAAACCATGCATCATATAAATTGTACACAAAACATTTGAACTTTACTTGTAGTGTTAAAACCTATGTATTCTCACCAACTATGTATAGTTGACCCTCTCATTTTATCATGTTTCAGGTACAGTGTTTGAGTTAAGATTTCAAGTTGCTTCACTTAGGATTGAGGACCTAGTTTTAAATTTAATAAAGTTATTCATGTATTTTCGTTCTTGTAAGAGTTATACTTGATTACTTGAGCTATGAAATGAAAGTTATTGTTTAATTATCACAACTTTAGTAAACCATGAGCTTATGAACACTCTACATGTCTTGCCCCGACGTTTCCGCCGTCGGTTGGGGTGTGAAGAGATTGGTATCAGAGCCTTGGTTATAGGGAATTAGGTTATTAGACAGTTTTAACCTAGACTATAACCTTAGGACACCCATTTATGCCATGCTCTATGAATATATGATATGCTACATGCTATGTGCTACATGTTTAATATATTATATGACTTATTAGGTTTCACCTGAATAATAAACTAAATACAATAATATCCTTACCCTTATCCTACGCCTCAATCTTTCTACTATGTCATTACCATCAATGCATGTGGAACATCATAAGTCTATTAAACTTCTTTTCACACCTCGTTAGGGTTTTAAACTTTGTTAACAAGTAGAGGACACATGCAATCTGGAAGGGTGACACCTGTATTCTGGGTATTCTGTATAGGAAAGCATTTCATATAAATCCCAATCAACCGAGGGATCCGTATGCTTTCCTGGGAATTACCGGGATGAGTGTTTACTTATAGGCTAAAGCATGTCTCCTTGAAAGTTATATAAGTTTATTAACCTTAATGTGTTATAACATTCAAATGGTACTATCCCCGTTTGAGTGCAATCCAAACTATGAACACTCATGTTTTAAACTATCCTTTGTTTTATATCCAAGAAATCCTCATAACCTCTTATATCTTTCCTATTGTTTTTTTAAAACCTATAGTATGCCTTCCCGTCGCGCCAACGAGACCAACAACAACAACAATGACCTTGCTGCCCTTCTCACTCAACTTATGAACCAACTCACTCATACCAATAACAAAAATGGCGGCACTAACAGCAGTGCTAATAATGGTGGTGGTGGTGGTGCCAATCCACCCCAATGCACTTTCAAACACTTTAACTCATGCAACCCCGTCAAGTTCTATGGTACCGAAGGGGCTACGGGACTCCTTCAATGGTTTGAAAGCATTGAAAGCACTTTCCTCAACAGTGATTTCCCTGATCATCTCCGGGTTCGCTATGCCACCAGCGTCTTTCAGAAACGGGCGCTCACTTGGTGGAATGGTGAGAAGAGAAACCGGGGTGTGGATGTGACCATGGCCTTGCCATGGGATGAAGTTAAGAGACTCATGACCGAGGAATTCTATCCTCGTAATGAAATGAAGAAGTTGGAGGCTGAGTTTTGGGATCTTACCCAAGACAGTGGTGAAAGTTTTGCTTACACAACTCGTTTCCATGAGTTAAGTCTTCTGGTACCCCACATGGTCACTCCACTGACTAGGGGTATTGAGAAGTACATCTGTGGTCTACCCATGAAAATCCAAGATACAGTCCTAGGAAGAAATCCAGCCACTCTTGAAGACGCTATCCGCTTAGCTGCCACATTAACCGATAACCATGTGAAGGCGGGTACACTAACAAGGAAAGGTACAAAGAAAGTCACTGACTCAACAGCCTCTTCTGAACCCTCTAAGGAAGACAAACCCAAACCTCCTCACTTCAATAAGAAACGTAACTTTGCTGTCATTACCCCTGCTGTACCAATCAACCAAGTAGCTCCCCTAGCCCAAAACCATAATAAGAAACCATATGCGGGCAACAACCCTCTATGAAACACGTGCAACTATCACCACTTCCCAAACATGCCATGCCGTCTATGTGCCAATTGTGGAAGGTATGGTCATGTAGCGAACACTTGTCAATCTAGATCACATGTTAGTCAAACCCACCAAGGGAACCGAGCCAATCACCAAGTTGCCAATCAAGTTGTACCAGCCATTACTAATGGGCGTGCTTGTTATGAATGTGGTAATCCAAACCACTTCAAAAACCAATGCCCAAGGATAGCCAATGCAAACCAAGGTGGTGCTCGTGGGCGTGCCTTCAACATAAACACTAACGAAACTCAAGTCAATGCCGAGGCAGTAGATGAAACCAATTGAAGCTAGTGCAAGATGGAGTCGAATAGGGATCTAGTCTGGAATAAATTATGCATTGTAATCCTTTATGTTATTTTTGTCATTGTCAGAACTATTTACACCTACTACGATTTGTCCCTATAAACTTGAGCTTGCTAGCCAACTTTAGAAAGTGAATCATTTCGCCATTAACCGTCCATATAAGCACTAAAGAATTTAAAAGTTAAAACTCATCTACCCACATTGTGCATGAACGCCAAGTAACACACCCGATCGCCTACAAAATCCGATAGTTTTCGATACGCATGAGACTCAATACACATTCATAAAATACATAATACTAGAGTGATCACATTATACATATTTGCTTATACATGATACCAAATTGTTCACACTATACATGAAACCTATTTGCTTACAACATGCCTAACACTAGATCATATAGGAAACATGAGTGTTTACATTATACATGGAATTAGATTGTTTACATTGTTGCAATTGACTAAGTACATCATACACAAGGCATGACTATTCACCCTACCCATGAAAGCTACTCGGGGTTTGACGTATTCTTGTTCAAACACGAGGAAGCTATGGACTAAATTATGCCACGTTATTACTCTTTAGTACCTGATTGGCTCTACTATCTATGGACATAGTTATTGTTAGCAACACATACGTGAAAGAAATAGTTACGAATTAAGTGTTTCTGTGTTACCCCCTGGACCCCACACACAATAGGATGAACTATGTGGACCATGCAACGATTTGGATAATTACGGATGCACACGTAATTATAAAAATCAGCGCATGGAAGACATAGTGAAATCTGTCGTGTGTTATGACATGAAACCTATCGTGGAATATAGTAACAATACTAATGTGATATGATAAGGACATGGTGGATACGCCGCTGGTACTTCCTATATATAAGTGTTCCTGTCATAAAATCAGAAGTAGCGTTTTTCTTGCCACGTAAAGTTTATGTTGTTAGACGGGCCAATGTTTGTGAAATCTCTTTCCCACTAACAATTCATGAACATGTTAGATTACATCTTAAAAAAACCTTGATCATCCAGTTACCATCAAATCCATTCCAAGTAATGCATATCACCTTTAGAGTCTAAAATATTCTACGACAATTTTCTCCTTAAATCTCTTAAACTAAATCCACTATCATCATGCGTGCCTGACCTCGAGAAAACAGACCTGAATCTCATTATCGATTGTAGTCCTCAAACTGACAGTCAAGGCTCGTTTAGAATCCGAGCCCTCATCTTTTCTGATTCAGTAACCCCCACCAGTTAAATTTCGGGATGAAATTTCCATAACATGGGGAGATTGTAACATCCATGATTTTTCAGACCATAAAATTATTTTATTTCTCTTGTAAGAAAATAGTTAACACAAACATTCTCGCACTTGTTCAAACTCACCAAGTCACAACACTTATTATTTTACACACATATATATATATAAACTTGTACGCCTTTCGAAAATATACATATAATTATTTATGAATGAATATTCAAATATGTATATATAAATCCATTGGATTTTGTTAAATAAACCATTTCGTAATTTTATAAAAATGGAAACATTACCATTATTAAAATTATATTAAAACATTTGATGTTTATGTTTTTTTTTTATTTTATAAATTTCATAAAAACAGTTTTTATAAATAATCAAAAAGAATCTAAATCAAATAAAGGGGTCTTGAACCCCATTCTAGTTTCATTTGAACCTTTGAGCCCCACTATTGAACCCCCACCCTCAATTTGGACCTTTGACCCCGATTTTTGACCCTTACACATACCAATTTGACCTATTTTGACCATTAAAGTCAAAACAACCCCAAATCCCTTGCAAAGCGAAGCTGAATTCGATTAGACATAATGGATACGGACTTCCCATACTTACACAACTGAGTATCGACTATATCATGACCCAGTTAACACTCTAATTCTATTAATTAAGCGGTCAATTTCAAATTTGAAACAGTTTGACTTTGTATAGTCAACCCGTGTTCAAATCAACCTTCAATCTCGGAATCAAGACGTGTTCAATCCCATAAGTCACGCTCACTCACTTCGTGCATGTATCCAGACCTGATCTGCGACCCAATTCATGCCAAATCGACCGAATTGACGCGTAAAACCGTCGATTAGCTGTCAGCCTCAAACCCGTAATCGAATCGTGCTTTTAAGATAGAAGTGAACGAATCAATTCAACACACACCATCGTACAACCCCTTGGAAACTGTCTCAATCATCAATCGATCTTCATTGCACCTCTAGAACCCCTTTCAAGCTTCAAGAACACCGAGTTTTTTTATTTGGTCGATCGCGCTCCATCCCCAATCATTTCAGGTAATTCTCAGATCAGTATACTCGTTATGATTTCCAAATCTAAAGCCCTAACATAGCTATTGCAAATCGATATTTAAACGGGGCTAGGGTTACGAGTTGCGCAAGTGGGGAAGATGATGGGTTTGGATTTCGTTATTAAATAAGTTAATATACTTACCTTTATCATGGCTTGATGCCCAGATCACCCGGTTAAACGCTAGTCACTTCACGGTTAAGGTCGCGGGTTCAAACCCATACCCGACATTTTTTTTACTTTCCTATTAGAACCAAACCCGACTCCACTGTATTAACATGTTAAAAGATTTTCTACCGGTGCTGTGACACGGGTAGGGGCACTGGTCCAGTGGTTGGGACACTAGCCACCCACAGCAGCCACCCGGGTTCGAACCGGGTGGGTTGCTTTCTTTTTTTGAACAGTTTTAATCAACATATAATTTCTATAAAAAAATAAATTTATAAACTTAACATTATTTAGATCAGAATTAAAACATAAGATTACGATTTCTAACATAAAACAATTATTTTTACAAATTTAATTGTTTAACACCTCAATGTAACCATTTAGAAATTTATTATTATATTACAAGACGAGGTACTTTAAATACCTAGTTTTATAAAAAGTATGACAAGATTTTTATAAAATACTTTATCATAAAACAAAGTTTATAAATCAATTGCTCTTATTAAATTATATGACTTAAACCATATTAAAGCAAATAAGACTTTTTCTAAAGAAATAATAATACATTTTCATAAATCAATTGCTTCATATTAAACTATACATATGTTAGAGTTTAAACCCATAAAACTTTTTCTAATATATATATATATATATATATATATATATAAACATATATATATATATATATACACTAATAACTGCATTTTTAGAGAATACTATTTTATTAATAAATAAATAAACAAAAGAATTTAATTATTATCTTTTTACACTAATAATTCATTTAGTGTTAAATTATTTCTGAGATAATTTCATAAACATATAAACTAATATATATATATATATATATATATATATTACACTCCTTTTATGAAGCATTTTATAATATAAAAAAATAATAATAATTTTTTTATTTAAATTATTTAACCGAAACCCTAAAACAATTAATACTTGCTTAAGACATATATACATTTCCATCATATTTAACAATTAGACTTTTGTTCGTATACAAACATCAACTTACAAGTTCCTACACTCAATTCCGTTGAAGACCCTAAACTCTACCTTACGCATTGTGCACAATATTAATTCGAATTCATACTATTTCACTCTAGGTCAAACCTAGCGATTAACAAATCACTCATGCTACCCAAAGCTCGTGTTAACTACTACATTTGATACAAGTGAGTTTCCATAGCCCCCTTTTTTTATTTACACATTTGGGGTGGAACATGATTACATTCAAACACTTTTTGTTACACACGTACAATTCTACAATATGATTATATGTGTTTATTTGTGCTTTATGCTTGAATGCTAATTGTTAAGGCTACATATACATGATATACACGTGCAAACACAAATACATTACTTCAGGTTAACATGTGTTGTTAGGCCCTACATTTGGATAACATGTGTTGTTATGCCCTACATTTACATCAGGATAACATGTGTTGTTATGCCCTACATTAGGATAACATGTGTTGTTATGCCCTTCAATTACAAAGTTTCATTTGTGCAATTAGCTTAACTTAGATTCTCCATAAATGCTTTATAAACCATGCATCATATGAATTGTACACAAAACATTTGAACTTTACTTGTAGTTTCAAAAGCTATGTATGCTCACCAACTATGTATAGTTGACCCTCTCATTTTATCATGTTTCAGGTACAGTGTTTGAGTTAAGATTTCAAGTCGCTTCACTTAGGATTGAGGACCTAGTTTTAAATTTAATAAAGTTATTCATGTATTTTCATTCTTGTAAGAGTTGTACTTGATTACTTGAGCTATGAAATGAAAGTTATTGTTTAATTATCACAACTTTAGTAAACCATGAGCTTATGAACAGTCTACATGTCCCGCCCCGACGTTTCCGTCGTCGGTTGGGGTGTGACATATGTTTACCTTTCAAGGGACAAACTGGCCAAATCATGCTTTGTCTGTGGAAAATACAACCACACTGCCAGCACCTGCTTCTACTACCTTCTGCAGCAAAGAAACCTCAAACAACAAGCTTTTGAGAAGACACACAAGAACAGAAAGGTAAGGAGTTCTGAAGCTAAGGCAACTCATTTCAGAAACTCTCTTTCCCCACCAAGGAAGCAGCTGCCAAAGCCTCAACAATCTTGCATCATCTGTGGTGAATCAGACTACTTTGCTGCAAATTGTGTTTTTAATCCCTTCAACCAGATCCTTCATCAAGCCCCTCCTAAACAAAAGCCCATCAGCATGAGAACTTCTACAGAGAAGCCCTCCGTCAACAAGGCAAAGAAGGATAAGCATACATTAGTTGTTGAACCATCAGCAGCCAGCAAAAATGTTGGTAATCAAGCCATGCCCAAGAAACCAAAGGATAAGCCTTCAGCAGCAACCAAGTCTGCTGCTACTCATGCAAAACCATCAGCAGCAACAAAATCTACTGCTAATAAGCTAAAGTCATCAGCAGCAAAATCCACTGCTGCTGATAAACCGCAGCCCTAAGCAGCAACAACATCGGCTGCTGATAAGCCAAAGTCATCAGCAGCAAAATCTGCTACTGATAAAGCAAATCCATCAGCAGCCAAAGCAACATCAGCTGCTAACAGAGCAAAGAGAACTGGAAAACCATCTCCTCAGCAATGGAGAGCCAAGATCCCAACTTCTATCCCTCCAAGAATCATCATTGGTTCGGTTGAATGCACACATGCTGAATCTGATATTCCAAGAACCCTTTTCTTCAAGGATATAAGCTCTTGGATTCCTACCACTAACTAGATCTCTCTCATGTGCAGGGGTAGCCGGGTCACATGAATAACACTTGGGTGGTTGACAGTGGTTGTTCCAAGCAACAGATCAATCCTCTCCAACTTCAGACACTTCAATGGAGGATATCTTGTCTTTGGGAGTGACTCAAAAGGAGGATCTATTACTGGACAAGGGACTGTGTCAAATGCAAGAATGAGTATTGATAAAGTAAATTATGTCAAAGAATTGGACTTCAATCTCATGAGTGTTTCCTAGGTCTGCGATCAAAAACATTGGATGCTTTTCACAGACAAAGAATGCTTTGTACTATCTCCTGGCTTATCCTGCAGAAGACTGATTGCTCTGCTGCACGAACCCCTATGCAAGTGCACCATCAGTTGACTCCAGACAAAGATGGTCAAGACACTGATCAACATCAGTACCATGCAATGATAGGGTCTCTCATGTATCTCACTACCTCAAGGCCAGATATCATGTTTGCAGTATGTCTCTATGCAAGATTTCAAGCAGCTCCAAAGATTTCACATCTTCAAGCCGTCAAGAGAATTTTTAGATACCTAAAGGGAGCCCCAAGACTTGGGCTATGGTACTCTAAAAATGATAAGTTTAATCTGTATGCATACACTGACAGTGATTATGGGGGATGCAACTTGGACAAAAAGTCCACTTCAGGGGGATGTCAGTTTCTGGGAGGAAGACTGATTTCATAGCAGTGCAAGAAGCAAACATGTGTTTCAACTTCTACAGCAGAAGCAGAATACATTGCAGCTTCAAGTTGCTGTGCACAAGTCATCTGGATACAAAATCAAATGCTAGATTATGGGATGACTTTCATGGCAACTCCCATTCACATTGACAACATGAGTGCTATATCAATCACAAACAATCTGGTGCAGCACTCCAAGACAAAGCACATTGACATCAGGTATCACTTCATAAGAGATCAGGCTGAGAAAAAGAGAATTATTTTAACCAAAGTTCATACCAATGAGCAATATGCTGATTTGTTTACAAAACCGTTTGATGAAGCTAGATTTAGATATTTAGTTAAATCTATTGGTATGATGAACTTTGATTAAAATATGTCTCTAAAAATTTATCTTTGTAAATATGTTTGTCTTTTGTTATAAATAAAAGTTACAAGTCAGCAGCATCTTTTTTGCTGCTGACAGGTTTAATAATCAGCAGCAAAGATTTTGTCACTGACCGCTTTAAGTAATCAACAGGAACAAGTCTCCTGCGGATAGCTCTAAGGCATTCAGCAGCAACACCCTTGTTGCGGATCATTGCATCCATCAGCAGCAATAGAGTTTGCTGCTGACAGACTTAACTATCCGCTGCAACCAAGCTTGCAGCGGATAGGCTTAACCATCCGCAGTAACCAAGT
Organism: Smallanthus sonchifolius; assembly: GCA_023525975.1. Classification (NCBI taxonomy): domain Eukaryota; kingdom Viridiplantae; phylum Streptophyta; class Magnoliopsida; order Asterales; family Asteraceae; genus Smallanthus; species Smallanthus sonchifolius. Next base: position 83,812,385 of record CM042022.1, read on the forward strand.
TTGCTGCTGATGGGTAAAAATAAGTCTAAGTTAACTTTTACCCACTGTAAAATTCCTTTCAGTCTTTACCATGACTGTTATAGTGTATTACAGCTATAACAATAAAAAGGTGAATGAGGTTGTACTGTACAAGTCATTTTGCTTTTCCCTCCTCTGCCGTTATAAGAACAAATCAAATTTCTTCACCACCCCTTCACATTCACTTTCGCCCTAACTCCCATTACTTTCTCTCAAGCCCCCACAACATTCAAAGCCTTCCATTCCTAACCACCCTTCAAAATCTTCCCCTTTCCCTCCAAACCAACAAAAATGACAGACATAAACAATCCTGATGAAAAGTTCTCCCCATATCACAACCTCACAGCATACTTAGCCAAAGGAAAGAAGTTCGAGGGATTCGATGATATGATCGATTTTCTGTGTCGATCAAAGATACATTTTGCACTAATAGTCAACCCTACCATTTATATTCCTCATATGGAGGATTTTTGGAATACCGCCGTCTACTCTACCGAACAGGGGATTCCCCAAATAAAAGCCAAGATAGACGGCAAGGACATCATCATCTCTGAAGCTACTCTCCGAAAACATCTTCGGCTTCAAGACGAGGGGGCATCCATCTCATACTCAAAGGAAGAATACATGAGGACCTTTGTATCCATAGGGTACACTAGAAATCAAAATGAGTACACAATAGAGAAGGTACTGATGGGCCCTCCATGGAAGTATCTCTGCCACACTCTTCTATAATGCATATCTCAGAAGAGAAGTGGATGGCATCAAGTGAGCTCTGCACTTGCCTCTGCTGTTCACGATATGATTACTGGCCAAGGATTCAACTTTGCACACCTCATCTTTGAGGGTTTGAGATATAACCTTCAAGTGGGTGCAAAGCAACAATTTTTTATGTACCCCAGATTCTTGCAGGAGGTTTTCAACCAGGAACTAAAAGATCTCTCAAAACCTGCAAGAATCTACATCATGTTGGGTCATAAAAATAATATTTTTCAAAGTATGAGAACTGTTTCCAAAAAGTTCTCAGGGGTCAATGTTCCATTGTTATCTACAATTCTGAACATACAAAGTACCCAGGATGACAGTTCAGCAATCCCAGCTGATGCTGATCCCATACCCTCCACTTCAAATCCTGAACAACAAGCTGCTTCCATTGCTCGAACCCCTGTGCAAACTACTAAGGATGCACAGGTACAAAAATCACTTACATCTGTTTTGGATGTTATCATTCAACTGGAACAAAGGGCCCCAGTTGCAACGACATACACTAGAAAAAGGAGCAAGAAGACTCCTTCTCTTCTTGTCTCAAAGGCCCAATCCCAACCTCAAAGCCCTCATTATGAATCCCAACATTCTGATGAGAATATCAAAAGGGATAGCCAAAATATTAGAGAGACCTCCTTGGAAGTTTCTCTATTAGGATCAGGATCACATCCCGGATCCATAGAACAACCTGCTGAGCCATACCTTCATTTCTCTTCTCTGAACTTAAGTGCAGAGGCTCCTTGTCAAGATGATATACCTTCTCCAACAACCACTATCTCGGAGGTATTGATTGACTTGGCTGTTGGTGCACTTAACCTAAGCTCATCACCCAAGAAGGTTCACTCTGGTGGTACTGATAGAGTGAATGTGGAAAGGGTTGTCACTACTCCTGGTACATCAACTGCCTAGGAGGACAGTGACAACATCACTAAGACTTTAACCACGGCAACTCACAGTGAGGATGTTTCCTTTGAAACACTCTTCATTGAGAGGAATCCCAGGTGCCAAGAAAACCAGGGTGATGGGGATGCAGAGGCTAGGCCTAAGGCCCCATCTAGCTCCAAGGATTCCACAACTGTGGATGAGGACAGACTGAAACTTCATAATATGGAATTAACGGCCAGGGTAGCTATGCTAGAGGCTGAAGTGTCCAAACTAAGGCACCAAGTCTCTATGTATGAAGCCCATCAATGCCCAACTGTGCCTACTCCCTCCCTTGTATCAGTGGGCACTCAAACAGATAACACTTTATGCACTGATGCAACCAAAAAGGGGGAGGTAGTTACCAAGGAAGATGATGCGGACAGCCTAGAAGAATGGATACAAGAGCAGACTGTGTTTCAAAACTCGCTATACAAACCTGCTTTTGTTCAAATCCATGACTTGCCAGACTCAGTAGATGAAGAGGAAGATATCACTGGGGTTTGGAAGTTAGTTGTCCGAGCTATTGATGAGGTGTTGCAAGATGAAACTCTCCATGAAGACACACCTCCATCATTCAGCATACTTCCTGAAGCTGCAGCCATAATAAGTCAAACATCTACTCCCAAATTCTCACTAACTTCAAACAAGCTAGAATTCGACTCCATTCTAGCTTGGGGGTATGATGGCATAGCTGAGAGATTCTGGATTGGATGGGAGTTTAGTGGAGTAAAAGAGCTAAACTGGAACACTCTTAATGCCCTCCAGGTTCTTAATCTGTATCTAAAAAGATGTATCAACACTTCATCAGATCTCTCAGCAGAACTTGCAATCAGCAGGTTCTATGACTTAATGGAGTATAATATGACCTGGTTTGAAAGACTACTAAAAGAAGCAAATAGGGTGGCTTATCCTGAATCTTCATCAACAGCAGAACAAAGACTGGCTCCAAGAAGACTTGACTTAATCAGGAGCAGTGCTTTAACTGAAGAAGAAGTTATATGCTGGCGAAGATTCTTGTACAACATCATGGTTAGGGACTTGGAAGTGCTAGGATGGGTGAGCACTGATTCCTATGATTTCACCTTCTTCCTAAGCAATGGATCTTCTCTCTTAATCAACATCAAATAGATCTTACTCCTACCTTCAAACTTTCTGCACAAGGTCTTTGAGCTCAGATCACTCATCTACAACATCAACTCCTTAGAAAGTCAAGAAATGATCAAACTCACCAAGGATTCTCTTTATAAGAAGGAATCACCTGCAATGAATGACTCTGACTTAGATCTATCCCTTCCCTCCTCACCAACTGTCACACTGAACGCAGCAGAAGGGTCAAGAAAAGTGGCTGCTCAGAATATCAAAGAGGCCTTTAAAGCTATATATGGGAATGAATGGGAAAAGGAAGAGAGTGAAGCAGTCCCTTCCTCCGTGTCTACTCCTCATCATGCTAATGAAGCTGAATCTGAGATCCCAACAGCATCTCTTACATCTGCTGTTGAGGTCCATGAAGCTGAAGCAGAGGCATCCAGCAAAGATAAGGGGAAAAGACCTATGACAGAAGAAGATGAAGAAAAGTTATTGAAAGAGAAGAAGGAAAGGCAGGAAGAAGAAGAGAAGAAGAGGAGATGGCTGAACTAAGAAAAGCTCAAGAAAGAAAAGCGGCCATTCTCCTCAGTGAAAAACAGATCCAGCTGTATGCTAAACAACTGTATGATCTGAAAGTCAAGATTCCTGCAGTCTATCAAATTCAAGAAGATGAAGCTCTTGCTCTTCAACTGCAAGAACAATTCAATAAAGAAGAAGAAGAAAGAGAGAAGAAGAAAAAGGAAGAGGCTAAGTTCAGAATAATTGATTCTGAACTAGCCAAAGAAATGAGAGAGGAGTGGATAGAAGCTCTGATTTCTCAAGGTGAGGATGCAGAATACCTTGAGAAACTATCAAATAAAGAAATCTACAGAGCCTTCATGGGTCAGCAGGGTCAATTGGGAAATAAGAAAAGGGCTGAAGAAGAAGAAAAAGCCAAACAGAAATCCAAGAAGACATTGCCTTCAACAAAAGAACCCATGAAGAAAGGAAGGCCATGATTGACTTCCTAAAGGCTAGAGGAGAGAGTAGAAAAAGGCTGGGTCCCATGAGCTTCATGAACCTGCAAGCTCTTTACTTGAAAGTCAAAAAGGAAGAGGAAGAAAGACTGGGGAAGAAAGGCTCAAAGAAGAGGGTAATCAATCAAGAAGAAGAAATGAAACCAAAGAAACCCAAGCCTTCTCCCTCATCCACCACTTCCTGTATCTAAAAACCTTCCAGTCTCCATCCTAGACCTCCCTCCTCTCCACCCAAAAAGTCCAAATCCTCCCACCTAGCTCCTACTCATCAACAACCTCCCAAGAAGAAAATCAAACCTACTACCAAACCAGAAGACTCAAGGGAAATTGTCAATTGGTTCTACAACACTCAAGATCAAAGGTTTGAAGTCTTCACGGGAAGAACAAATAAAAGAAGATCAATTTATACAACTTTTGATGAGGTATTGCAGCTTCCAGATTCTGATCTAAGAAGAATGATGGAGCTGGGTGAAGCCAATGAGCCTGAGAATGAAGGTAGGAGACATCTGTTGCTGGTGATCAAACATTACTTCAACCCCCACAAAGATGAAATCATTGATGCCAAACCTCTCCAATCCCACTCTCCATTCATCAGTTGGTCCTAAAATGCTGAAAAGAATGAGTTCACATTGCCAGATGTTAAAAGACAGAAGATGAGGTGTTCAAGCAAGGCCATCTTCAAAATGGCAAGCAAAGACAACAAGAATCTATTTGAGCTTTCTCTTAATAATCCCAGCAAGGACCAAAGAGGATATGAGGTTGCAAGAATAGTCAGCAACATGGAAAAGTTTCAGCAGCAAAAGAAGTAAGAGAGTTTTGGTAGCATCAGTCTAGGGGGAGTTTGTAGAAATAAAGATTGATGGCTACAAAACTTTCTAAGTACAAATGCTGCTTTCCTCAGAGCTTGCTGCTGACCAACAAACTGCTGCGGATAAGCTTATCTGCAGCGGATACTTGTTCTTCTACTGAAGAACAAATCTGCTGCGGATAGCCTTATCTGCTGAAGACCAGAGTTGATGCGGATAGGCTTCTCAGCAACATCAACACTTGACGCTGCTGATAGGCAAATCATCAGCAACTTTGGATGGTTGCATCTTGGTGCTGATCTCCAACTTTGCAGCTGATAGCCATTTCCACTGAAGATCAAACATTGCAACTGACTGACTTCGATAAAGCAACCATTACCACTGACAACTTTCGGCTACACCACTGACACACTCCACGCAGAAAGAATGTCTCTGGTGCAGACAATAAAGCACTACAACGCTCTTCTCCAAACATGCAATCAATGATGCCTAAGAAGACGTTTGAGTAAAGTTAACCTTTATAGTGTTTATTGTCATTATACGTAGAATAACTTCAATACAAGATCAACGGTTTGTGTAGATCTGATCCGTAGAATCAAGGGTCTGTCTTGATTCTAAGTTACTATATAAGTAGTACTTAGAGTCATTGTATCTCAGTGCTTTTCTTAGAGTTTTCTCTGTAATCTTGTAACCATTGAAGCTTAATACGAATTGCATTTATCAGTACTTCTTGTGGTTACTTGTTTACTTTGATTAAGTTATGATTGTTTCCATTAATCTCAACTGGAATAGAACCATCTTGTATTTACCGATCCTACACCTTCCTCATCAAGTCAATGTGACAGTCAAAGTGACTCAGAATATATGTCAACAAGAAATGATGACGAAAGCATGTATAATTCAGATCGATCTATTGAAACATCAAAAGAATCATACAACGAATCTGACGGTGTTACTCCACATAGTGACAAAGTTGAATCTGATCAAGAATCGTCAGTCATTTCAAGTGATCAAAAGCAAAAGCAAAAAGGCAAAAGCAGAAAGCAAATCAAAGTGCCACTTCAGCAACAATCATCCTCAGCATCTTATCAACCACAACATAAAAGAAAATCTTATAAAAATGTGAATTGTTTTAGTTGTGGGAAGGGAGGTCATACTGCTAGGCAATGCAGTAATGCATCTTATCGTAAAAACTGTGTCAAATTTGAGAGACCAAAGATGCATAATGTGGGAAAGTATGAAACACATCAAAAAAATTACAATGTTTTTTATCATAAAATTGACAAAATTCGCCAGAATGTAATTCATTTTCTAAAGGGAACATGTCGGTGGAGAACTAGAACTGATAGAATTGCTAAAATTGATGTTCCACCCAAGTTGAGAAAGACTTGGGTTCCAGTTTCTCGATAAATTGTATTGTGTGTGACAGGGTTTTCCCAGGAGGACTATTGATAATGCATGGCATGTTGATAGTGGGTGCTCTCGTCACATGAACAGGCTAAAAGATCTGCTCACTAACTTCAGAATTATCGATGGGGGTTACATTGCCTTTACGGGTGACGAAAAAGGAGGAAAGATTATCGGACAGAGAACTGTATGCAATGGAACTCTCATTCTGGAGAAAGTGAATCTTGTTCCAGAACTCTGCTATAATTTGATGAGTGTATCACAAGTTTGTGATAAACAACTGTCTGTGCTGTTCAACAAAGCAGAATGTCTCTTTCTCAAGCCTGGATTTGTTATTCCAGAAGGTCTAGTCCTGTTAAGGACTCCAAGAAGAAACAAAACCTACATCGTCGATATGAATGATCCTGAAGCAAAAGCTTCTATGGCTTGTTTACTATCAAAAGCATTTGACTCTGAATCACTGCTCTGACGTGGTCGACTTGGCCATGTAAATTTTAAAAACATAAATCGTTTAGTAAAACAAGATCTTGTGAGAGGTTTGCCCTCCAAGGACTTTAATTTTTTTGAAAAATGCATGGCCTGTGCTAAAGGCAAACAACACAAAAAGTCGCATAAGTCCAAAGCAGTGAATTCCATTACTGTTCCTCTTCAATTACTTCACATGGACCTTTTTGGTCCCGTAAGTGTTAAAAGCATCTCTAAGAACTCCTATTGTCTGGTTGTGACAGATGATTTATCCAGGTACTCTTGGGTTAATTTCTTAGCAACTAAAGATAAAACTGTTGAAGTATTGAAGAGTCTGATTCTCAAAATCGAGAAAATCTGCAGGCGTTTGGTGATTTCTATCAGAAGTGACAATGGCACCGAGTTCAAAAATCATGTCTTGAATGAATTTTGCGTAAGCAAATGAATTTCTCGACAATTCAGTGCTGCCAGGACTCCACAGCAGAATGGAGTTGCTGAAAGGAAGAATCGAACATTGATTGAAGTTGCCAGAACAATGCTGATAGATTCAAAGTTGCCAATCATTTTCTGGGCTGAAGCAGTTAACACTGCTAATTATGTTCTGAATCATGCTCTTGTGGTCAAGGCTCACAACAAGACTACTTATGAGCTGTTTTATGGAAGGAAGCCCCTAATCGAATTCTTCAGAGCTTTTGGATGTTCATGTACTCTATTGAACATAACAGAGAATCTTGTAAAGTTTGGTGCAGTTGGTGACAAATGTTATTTCATTGGATATTCGTCATCTCAAAAGGCCTACCATGTTTACAACAAAAGGACAAAGATAGTACAGGAATCTTATTATGTTGACTGTCAAGAAGCAAATTCTACAAATACTGGAACCGGTCCCGACTGGTTCTATGATGCATATATTGTATTCAATAACTTCATTCCTCCTGCACCAATCGTACCTGAACCATCTTCATCCGCTGAACTTTCATTCATTCCATCCATACAAGTAGAAGATGAATTTTTGCCTTTTTCAACTAGATTCACACCTATTGTCGCCAATCCTTTGTCTGTTTCTGTCAACAGTACAATAACCTCCTCTCATTCTGAGACTGCTGATACTAATCCTGTGAATACTTCTTGTGATGTCAGTTCTGGTCAAACTGCAACTGTAAATTCTAATATTGACCAGGACTTGACAAATGATCCCTCTGTCAATTCCGACAGTGATTCTAACAATAATGATGGGCCAATTATTCCTGATGAAAATTAACAAACCTTCCTGCTCAAGTTGAAGTTGCTAATGGGCCGTCCTTCAAAACTTTATCAAATCATCATTTGGAGAACGTAATTGGGCCAATTACTGAAGGTGTTCATACCAGAAGTTATACAACTACTTACAACACGACCATGTGTGCTTGTTTTCTCTCACAGTATGTTCCAAAGAATATCTCCATGGCCCTGAAAGACTCGAGCTGGATTGACGCCATGCAGGAAAAACTGGCTCAATTCAGAAAATTAAAAGTTTGGGATCTGGTTGACCTACCAAAGAATAAGTACCCAATCGGTACTCGCTGGGTCTTCAAAAACAAGATCGATGAAAGAAATATAGTCATCAAGAATAAGGCACGTTTAGTCATACAAGGTTTTACCCAAGAAGAGGGAATTGATTATGAGGAGGTGTTCGCTCCCGTGGTTCGTTTAGAAGCAATTAGGATTTTCCTAGCATATGCGTGTTTCAAGAACTTTAAGGTCTATCAAATGGACGTTAAAAGTGCATTATTATATGGGAAGGTCAAGGAGGAAGTCTATGTATGCCATCCTCCAGGGTTTGAAGATCCAGATTATCCGAATCGCGTCTACAAGTTAGACAAATCTCTGTATGGACTCCATTAATCTCCAAGGGCTTGGTATGATACTCTGTCAACTTATCTTCTACAGAATGACTTCCAACGGGGGAAGATTGATATGACTTTATTCAAGAAGAAGATTGGAAAGGATATTTTGATGGTGCAGATTTATGTGGACGACATTATTTTCGGGTCAACCAATGAGAAGCTTTGTAGAGATTTTGAGGACGTTTTGAAAGTCAAATTTGAAATGAGCAAGATGGGTGAGCTCACGTTCTTTCTTGGTTTAGAAGTGAAGCAATCACATGACGGAACTCTAATTCATCAAGCCCAGTATATTCAAGATATGCTCAAAAAGTTCCAGATGACTGACTCCAAAGCAACATCAACACCTTTTTATGCTAGATCACCCATCTCTGCTGATCCAGAAGGAAAACCCATTGACAAGCATCATTACCATTATATGATTGGGTCTCTACTATATCTCACTGCAAGCCGTCCGGATATCATGTTCGCAGTTTGCTATTACGCCCGTTATCAGACAAATCCCAAGGAATCCCATGAAATTGCTGTGAAAAGAATCTTTCGCTACCTAAAAGGCTCTCCCAAGTTAGGGCTCTGGTATCCAAAAGCCAATAACTTTGATTTGGTGGCCTTTTCTGATAGTGATCATGGTGGATGTTAGCTCGACAGAAAGTCTGTGTCAGGAGGATGTTAGTACTTGGGACACTGTCTGGTGTCTTGGCAGTGCAAGAAACAAACTTCGGTCTCCATATCTTCTTGAGAGGTTGAGTACATCGCTGCTTCCAGTTGCTGCTCTCAAATTCTCTGGATTCAGCATCAAATAATGGATTATGGTATCAACTTGAAGCAGACTCCAATATTCATCGACAACGAAGCTTGTGTGAAAATTGTGAAGAACCCGATCTATCATTCAAAAACAAAGCACATTGATGTGTGGGTTCATGCCATTCGGGATGCTTATGAGAAAGTGTATATCCAAATCCTTCCAGTGAACACCAATGATCAGAAAGCTAATATCTTTACAAAATCTTTTGATAAATTCAAGTTTCTTGATCTCGTGTAGAAATTGGGTTTTTTGAACTTTGAGTAACATCTTCCATCCCTCATGCATTGTATATATCTCTATTCATATTTTTTTTCAAAAATCCAAAAATATTTTCTTGACTAAAATGAGTTGATGATCGAGCTGCAAAAATATTTTATCTTTTATTTAGAAAATTCCATTAAAAGAGATTGTCTATAAATAAAATTTTCGAGGGCAAGTGTGTGTGAATAGAATAGAAAAAGAAAAATTGTTTGAAAAAGATGTGTTTCTTGGCTGTTTTTGCATAACTGTTACTGTGGAAAATGATAGTTACAATGACATACTTGTTCACCTCTTAGGATCAAAAGGGGGAAGCGGTTATACTGAAGGACATGTTGGTAGGCTCAGCATTCAAACATATAGATTGCAACTCAGTGACAAAGATAATGACTGCTGAAAAGTGTATACCCATCTTATTCAGGTCTGCTCATAACCAATGTCCCGTCACAAAGGGGTTGCGAGTTCTTATCATACTATATACTTACTCAAAAGAAAAAGAAAAAAGACACGCAATGTCGTGCATTAGTCAAATAAAAGACATGCAATGACGTGCAAATCCAAGCGAAAGACACCAATGATGTGCATCCTAGTACTGAATTTGTCAATCTTGAGCAAAAGACACGCAATGTCAATTTCGTGCATTAGGAACTTAAATCTCAAAAGATACACAATGTTAGTGTGTACATATATATAGTATATATTTTTGTTTTTGGGTTCGTGTGACTGCGAAAGGATTTTCTTGACAAAAATATGGCTTGTAAGACCGACGTGCAAGTAAGTCCAGCTTATTTCATAAATCAGGGCATATAAGTTCGTCGTGCTTTGTCCCTGACGCAAAATCCTTTTAAAGATACCCTAAATGGTTCACAGACCCGTGCTAGTTATGCCCGTTTAGCTATTTTAGGATTTTCGATGATCAACTTCTCTGATTATGCGTTGGCATAGACCTGAAGCTCTCATCATCGCACTCAAAAGACCATGAGGATGGGTAGGTTATACCTGACAAGTGTGAGGAACACTGACTTCATCCTAATCTTACCAGAACATTATAATTATTCACTAGTTGTATGTGGAAAGTAATGGTGCATGGGTTTCAAAGGACAGATATACCAACAATCATTCGTAGGCCGTGGACATCCAAATCTTAATATGAAAAGTTTATGTGATAAGCTATGTCGGTATGATTCCACGACATCAGGTTTGCTGTTCATACTTATTATTTTAATCGTATGTGCCTCGTTTTAGTTTTATATCCTTGTACAAAGCCCTTTGAGTCCACATTTCAAAAATCAAGCTTGAGAATCGATTCGTCTTGGTCTATTGTTCTATTTTTTAATTTTTGTCCCTAGCGACTCTTGAGCCGACTGTCTAGTGTCGGCTCCCAAAATTTCTTACCGTATATATATCATTTAAAAGGGGGAATTTTTCATTTTATCTATAACCCTAGTTTTTACAAGCTTCTCCGACGATCCGTTCAGTGCTTCCCTCAGATCCATTGTTTCTGATTCAAAGCTTTTTGTGTGTGTCTTGCATCGTGTAAAGGTACTTTTATGATTATATACTTGATTATTAACATCTTTTCGGTCAACAGATCTTGGAATCATCAGCAAATTGGAAGCTTTATTGACAAATTAGACCCTGAAATTGATGACTATTCATCTCCCAAATAGCCGACTGTCCAGATGAAGATGATGAATAGAATCGGCTTGAGTTAATCGATTCTCATTACTAGCCTTGATCATTTTTTTGAACGCAAGTTCACATGTCATGCCCGACTGTTATCAGTCGTATACGGGCCGATTCATCTGAAATCCACATTAGGATCTATCGACTGTTTCTCCTTAGAAGCTGACTGTCACTATGAACATCGAGCGACTCTTTCCTGATCAGGACAGAATCTTGTCCCTGATCTTGGCGACTCTCTGATTTTGATCAACATTCAGCCGATTCTTCTTTGGCAGACTTTCAAAAGTCGATAGCTACTCTCCGTGAATATTTGTTTTATTCCTCCATTGGTCGACTCTCAACGCGAAATAAATTTCTTCTGTCGATTCTTATTGCTGACTCACATGGCCGACTCTTCTTCTTGTTTTATTTTTATTTCATCTTATGTTTGTGCTTAATTTCTTTGTATGTCATTGACTTACTTATATTGTGTGCACAGATAATGGCTGCAGAAGAGCTCGTGAGCGACCGTCGTCACAATATGGCCATCTGCTTTCCCAAACCCATTCCTGAAGAATTAACCAAGGTAACCGACTGGATTCTACAAAGTAGGATTTCCTACACCATCTCATGGAACGAACCAGTCTACATGGATCTTATTATAGAGTTCTGGAACAACGCTGAATCCTCACAGCACTCTATTACCAGCGATTCTCTAATTAAATCCACTGTTGCTGGACAAAAGGTAGTTGTATTTGAAAGCACTGTCAGGGAAGCATTGATGTTACAAGATAATTCTCTTGAACCGTACACTATTGACAAGAAAGAAGTCGAGAGACGTTTTATTGAGGAACTTGGATATGAAGGGCCATTCAGAAAGGGTGATATTATGAAGAAAGGATTATCTAAGGACTGGAAAATAGTTCTATACATCTTCATTCACTCTTTATCACACAAAAGGGGAGGATATGATAGCCTCAGATTAAAATGGGGAGGAGTCATGGTGAAAGTCTGCAATCATGAAACCTGTAACGTTTCTAATCACATAATCGAATACATGTATAGCAATGTTACTAAGAACAAATGGTTGTTGTATCCTCGATTTGTCCAAATGATTTTGAACCACCTTCTCAAGAAGCTACCACCAAAAGGAACCCCGATGAACTTCTCAAACTTGATTCTCGCTTTTACACCGATCTTGTTAGAACTCATCCGAGCTTCTCTGGAAAGGAAACTCCTCTGTTAAAGAAAATGATTGAGAAAGAAATCGTCCCTAAAATTGAAACCTCGTTCCAAGAAAGCTACAACACTATGAGGAGAAGGGTTGAAGGAACCAATGTATCTGACAAAGGAAAGTATTTAGTATCTAAGAAAGACGCAGCAAAAAGAAAAGCGAAAGGTAAGGCTATTGATACCTCCAGTGAAAAGAAAAAGAAAAGAGCTTGATGTGCTTGAAATTACACATCTTTATTGCACAAAACTTCGCTCGTTTTATGATCAATTCCCGGTTATTCCCCAAGTTTAGACACTTATTTACTTCATTTTCAGTTTTTTAGGTTTTTGTGGAGCTAAGTGGATAAAGGAGGAGATTCCAGGAGTTTTCAAGGAAAATTAAGTTTTCTAAGTTGGAAGCACAGTCGCGCCCCTACCTGGCATAACCGCGCCCACCTAGGCAAGGTCGCGCCCCGCATTGGCACGACCGTGCCACCTAGGCACGGTCGCGCCGAGAAATGGCATGGCCGCTCCAGCATCAGAATCCGAGCACAACCGTGATCTTGCTTCCCCCAAGGTCGCGTGTAAACCCGTGAGTCTGAAAGCCGTACTTCCTCAAAGAAAGAGAGCCAATGAAAGAAGCAGATCGGTCAACACATCTGTCACACGACCGCGCCAAAAGGTGTCACGGTCGTGCCCCATGCTCAGGCACGGTCATGCCCAGTGCCCTGGCACGGTCGTGCCTCCTTGCTTTTATATATATTAGAATTTTTCCCATATAAAAACGCCTGGAGACCTGGAGAGTTGGAGCCTTGAGCACTCTTTTGTGCTCCTAATTTCCTTGTTTGTACCCACATTTCAAGCTTCTAGGAAGGACTACAACATCAAGAGGATCACCATACATCATCATCATCATCATCATCATCTAGCTTGGAAGAGTTGGTTTGATTCTTGGCATTTCTTCATGAGTCTTGTAACCTTTCCTTGCTTTGTTCTTGTTCTTATGCTCACAATGAGCTAACTCTTGATATCACTTTGGTTCAGATGAAGTTTAGTAACGTTTGACAACATTTATGGATTTTTGGAATAGTTTATGTTAATGTTATAACAATGGCATGGTTATTCTTCTATGATATTGTGTATTTGGGAGTTGATATTGTTTGCAAGACATGTAAATGTGTAGGCTTTGTATGTTGGAAAACCCATGGTTTATGCATGTATTCATTGAATAGTGTGTATGTATGCTAGTTTATGGCTTTTGACTAAGAATGGTGGATGAAGTCTTGTTTATGGCTGAAAACTCTTGAATGTGCATACTTGTGCTTGTGTTTGGAAAGACAAAGTGCTTGTTATGGTGTGTCATGTTTAGTATTATGTTCATCTAGGACTTGTTGACGCAATCTTCTAGTTTATATAATCTTGATATGAACATTGTATGTTGAAGAAGTGCATGTTGTTGTTTACTTTAATCAACTTGAGGTGGGTTATGTGTTGATTCGTGTAATCTTTCCAACTAGTTATTGAATTACCCAAACTTGACAGGAAGCTAGTTCAATCTTTATTAAACGTTGACGTATTCATAGCACGTGAGCTTTATTGCATGATTTTAGGTGGTTAGTTTGTAGAATTCATTCTAACTTTCCAAAAAGTCATTTTATTAGATGTCTTTGATGAGAGTTTAGTCAGCATACGTATCGTGTACTTGCCATGTATCTATAGTTGTTGTTGGATGTCTATTGAAAGGCTTCGAGACCGAAGTGATATTTCTTCCTTGATTGGTTGACTTGTGTTCTTAGTTTAGTTTTATATTCTTGCATATTAGTTTAATCAAACTCTCCAAAATATCTTTTTACCATCACTTGATTGAATCTTAGTTCCGGTCTTTTATTGCATCCCACCGTGTCCACGGATTGATATCCGGTTCTTACCTTTACTATATTGCTATCCGACGGGTACACTTGCCCGATGTGTGTGTGATTAGTCCTTGGTGAAAACCCTTTTTTAAAACTAATTGTGTAAAAACCTTCATAATATATATATATATATATATATATATATATATATATATATATATATATATATATATAATTTCTAGCACATCAAGTTTTTGGCGCCATTGCCAAGGATACGGTTTGCGCGAGAACGATTGAAATTATTATTTAGTCATTTAGTATATATTTGTGTATATCTTGGTAAATAATTTTTCTTTATTTAATTTTATTTTAATTAAAAATTTTATTTTATCATTATCATCTTATGTTTTTGTATAGTTTTTCGAATTGTATTTTTGTTTTTATTTTCTATTTCATTTTTATCTGGTACCCGTGATCGTTTTGTTTGAGTGTTCTTTGTAGTGATTTTCATGGATCGTGACTATGGGAGTTATAGTGACGAGTACCCGTTAGATCTGTGGGGTTACCACAAGGAAGATGTGAAAACGGATGTGTTCACCAACGAACCAATGACTATGGTGACACCCGATCCTCTGTTGTGCACCGAGAAGAGCCGGCCCTCTATTTATCATGATCACTATTCATCATACGAGTCATCCGAGCAGCGGGAGGGGGTGAGAGAGTTCACGGACCAACCGACTTGGAAGGTGCGACATCGGTCCACAAAGCACGGCAAGTCAACACTATCTTGCCGGGATGATCGCCTCCTTCATTACATTATGTACCTCAGGTTCGGTCCGGGCAAATACAAATGTCGGTGGCACGACCCGTCACTTAGTCTTTGCATTTACTATTGGTTGTCACTAGCCGGTGGTAAATGCACTAAACCAAATGGGTCAGATGGGTATTCAAGAATCATAGGCCACCCGTTTGTTGGTTTGCCCCATCATTTGTCCTAATTGACGCGCATTAGGACACGAGTCTAGCTAACGACTCGTTAATAAACTTAGAATGTTCGGTTTTCATCCGTTATTGTGTTTGTTCATTTTTATCTTCCAAATGATTTTCCTATTTTCCTTCTCATTTTTCTAGGATTTTACAGTTTATTTTTGAGTTAGGTTATCGGATCATAACTTGGATTGAGCGGTTTGGGGATATGGATTGGAACATCACAGGTATGCCCTTTGAATTTTAAAAAAAAAAATCTTGCCTTACAAGATTCGCAAGCGGGTTTTGGAACAGTCTGCATAAAAAAAATAGGGTTTTATGTCTGGTGAGGTATGAGGCACGGTCGTGCCCCCCCCTAAGCGTGGTCGTGCCCCGTGGAGTGGCGTGATCGTGTTTATGTGGCCAGCGTGGTCGTGCCACGGGTGGTCAGTATAAAAAAAAATAAACCACAGAACCCCTTTTACTTATTTTACCTCATCCACTACCATAAATTCTCCCTCTTGTGATTCACTCCCATCTCCAGTTTCTTGATCTTCACTCACACGATCTAAGGTACGATTCGACTCCCTTCTATTTGTTCATGATTAGATTTAGGGCCGGTAGTCCATTTGCGTTTAAAGACTTAGGGTTTTAGTAAATTTTTAGTTTTTCTTCAACTTTTCCATTTGATTGTTTTTTGTAGCTTGTAAATACGTAGGATCGTTGTTTTAGACCTATTGGAATGTTGTTGTACTAAAAGCCCCTTCGTAATCATGCTAAAAATGTGAAAATTTGAATCTGAAAACCCCAATTTGGGAGGAGCACGACCGCGCTCCTGACTAGGCGCGGTCGTGCCTGGCTTGAATAGTTTCCAGCAAGTAGTTTTTGGTTGAGCGCGGCCGTGTCTCCCACTAGCACGGTCGTGCCAACTTGGGCTAGGCGCGACCGTGTGTCTCCCTAGCGCGGTCGTGGTCTTCATTTTTGACCTTGGCGGGTCGTGCCCTGACCTGGCGCGACCGTGTTTCCGGGTTGGGACTGCCCGTGGTCGGCCACAGCACGACCGTGGGCTTGGATTTTGACCTTGGCGCGGTCATGTCCCTTTCAAGGCGCGACCGTGCCCCCTTCATAATTGGGTCAGAAACTTCATAATTCCGTTTAGCGTCTTCATAACCATTCTGATTTCAATTATTTGCTTGTACAGATGGCCGGCAACCGAGATCACCTATACTTGGAGTTTGATCACAACGAGCATGTGTACGAGGCTCGTCTTGATGTTTTGTGGCCCCGTCGGGGTCGGATTTGGGCTGCACGTCGCCTTGAGCCAGCTGCTATTGAGGCCATCGGTCAGCGGGACCGATGGAAATTATTCTGACCCGCATACACATGGCACCTATGGGGTATTATGGAAGTTCGACATGAGACAAGTAGGTAATATGACATTTCAGGATATTGGTCAAGCATGGTTGCTCTCACAACCTTTGACATTCAGTACACCCTCAAGTCCGACTATTCTTCCGGTAATGAATAAGCAGTGATTCATTCTCAAGCAAATGCCAAAGAAACCTAAGTGTGGACTAACGAATGTTGTTGAACTAATAGAAAAAACAACATACAAAACTCTTAAAAGAGTCCCAAGTGCGGGATTTTTTGCTAATCCCATTAGTTCATGATGTGCATAAAGGACGTAAGCACAATTTGTTCACAATAGAGCACTGTCCACAAGGATTCGAGAAGGATAGTTTATACCCTTTTGTACTGCACTTCCCCAATGATCATCTTGTTGAATGGATCCCATATTTCAGCCTAGAGGAAAGGCGTGATCACATCATTCACTCCTAGTTTTCTATAATTAGGAAGCTCTAAGGCATCTATTGTTAAGAAATGACTTCTTAACGTAGGCTCAGGAAAAGTGCAAAAATTTCGATGACCTGAGTCCTTGTACTAAGGACTTTGAGACTATGACTGGTACGTGTAGAATACGTAATGGTAAGTCATTGAAGTACCATTCGAACGCCGGGGAAGTGCAGACACACTGAATGACTAATAGTTGGCAATTGTAAAAGTCCCAAACCCTTTCTGTCAAGTTAATGGGTTGACAAACCCATGGCCCATTTTGGGGAAACACTAATTAAAGGAGACCATTCTCATAGTATCACTGTTCATTTCCTCACCTAGACGGAATGTGAATATTCCAAACAAACATAGAACTTCGTATGACTTACATACTTCGAGAGTATGGTAGTCAAGCCATGAGTTTACATATCAGGACGTTACAACCCAAATGCTGGTCTGCCTCGGAAAGGTGGTACAAGCAAAGGGTAAAGTGGTGATTAGACTCGAACTTTGCTAGTAAGAGCACATAAGGAACCTTGAAATATTAAATAAATTATGACCCATTTTAATGGAAGATCCTAGATAACACGAAACCTGAAATAAGAATAAAGTCTTAGTCCGAGAAAATGCTTTCGAGAAGCATAAGAGGGACAAACATAATGATTCATTTTCATATTGTGTCATTGCTACCCAATCTTCAACTAAAAACCTGAACACCTCGTCAAGTAATTCTTTTCTCAGATTTATAGAGAACTATCTATTGTGCATCATAATGCGTAAATGAATAGAGGGTATGTGTCAGCATACACTCAAGATTCTCAGACATCATTTCTTTCATTATCAGGAATGAGTGTCACAGAACGCCACCATATTAAGGGTAATAAAATATGGGGTTCTTGCACAATTAATATCGTTAATAAGAGATCTCGAGGAACTTTATTGTGCGGCTAAACATTAAAGGAGAAATTGCTATTGGAAATATCTGACAGTAAAGGCAGAATGCAAGGAATCTCCGGGGAAATCACAATAACCTGAGATTCCTCACTGCAAATGGGAACAGATTTCCATGAATTTCATTACGAAACTACCTAGAACGTCTAGTGACTATGATACTATATGGGTGATCATCGATCATTCGACGAAATCCGCTTACCTTCAGCCAATCGGGGAGACAGATAAAACTAAGAAGCGTGCAAGGCTTTATATCAAGGAAATTGTGGCTAGGCATGGAGTGCCAATCTCTATTATCTCTGATAGAGACAGTAGATTCGTGTCAAGAATCTGGAAATCATTACAGGAAGCCTTGGGCACACGTCTTGACATAAGCACGACATATCACCCACAAACATATGGTCAAAGTGAAAGGACCATTCAAACTTTAGAGGATATGCTCCGTACATATGCAATCGATTTCGGAGGAAATTGGGATACTCATATACCATTGGCTGAGTTTTCATACAATAACAATTACCACACCAGCGTCAAAGCCGCTCAGTTTGAGGCCTTGTATGGTGGAAAGTGTCGTTCACCGCTATGTTGGGCGGAGGTTGGCGACAAGCATTTAACTGGTCCTGAGGTTATTCAGGAGACCACCGACAAGATTTTCAAACTCAAGGATCGTCTAAAGGCCGCCCGTGACAGGCAAAAGAGTTACACGGATAACAGACGAAGACCATTAGAATTCCAAGTTGGGGACCGGGTCATGTTGAAGGTCTCACCTTGGAAAGGAGTTGCAAGGTTTGGCAACCATGGCAAGCTTAACCCTAGGTACATTGGAACATTTGAAATATTGGCTAGGCTTGGCCCTATAGCATACAAGATCAAGTTGCCACAAGAACTAAGCGATGCGTTTCATGTGTCAAATCTCAAGAAGTGCTTACCAAACGAGACGTTAATTATACCGCCTGATGAGATTCACATAGACGACAAGCTGCACTTCGTTGAGGAACCCATTGAAGTCACAGATTTGAAAGTTCAGAAAACAAGGGGTAGCCGTGTTAAATTGTTTAAGGTACGTTGGAATTCAAAGCGTGACCCTGAGTATACATGGGAACGAGAAAATCAAACGAAAGCCAAGTACCCGTCCTTGTTCGCGAACACTCCAAGTAAAGATAACATCAACTGAATTTCGGGACGAAATTCTTTTTAACATGGGGAGAATGTGACACCAAGTATTTCAGGTCGAAATCTATATTTATTTTAGCACGTCCATAGTTTATAATCCCTGAATCATTATTTTGACAGGGTATTGTAACATCCAAAAAAAAAAACGACAGTTAAAATGATGAAATAAACGAACGAGGCATGTCGGGTCGGGTCGGATGGGCTAGCGGGCTGGAAGGGGAGCCTCCCCTATAAATAGCTTAGACCCTCCACCATTTCTCTCATTTACAAGTTCTAGAGAGAGAAACTGTAGAGAGAGAAAGTTGGTGGATCGACCTGGGATTTCAGTAAAGTGTTGCTCCATAGCTCGTGAGAAGAACCTCCGGATCAGAAACTAGATTCAGGTAACGATCGGGCCTAAATCTGAGTTTTTGTTCGTTTTTGGGTTTTTCGGGTTTTGGGTGAAAAAGTAACGTTTTCACGGATAAAACTGAAAGATAAACATAGATTTGAGTTCCTTAATGGAAAACGAACATTTTGAATGTAAACAGGTTCGGGATCTTGGCGTGATCAGACCTGAATGCGAAAGTTAGGGTTTTACGAAGAAACAGATCGTGCGTACTTATCAAGGGTCTGCGCACTTGCTAAGTGCGCAGGCATCAGGTTGTTTAAGTAAAGTTAGTATGTTTAGAATGGTTAAACCGTTAGAGTCAGGATTGGGTTTGACGTGTATTTAACTATCAAATTCAGATCGGAAGTGACGTAGTGGGACCTTTGTTTAGGGCAACCCGGATTAGCTTATCAGGTGAGTTCTAGAAGCCCTCTTTTAAATGTTTTATATAATGTTTTCGGGCTGGTGTGCATACATATGAAATAATGTTTTTATGAAACGATGTTTATGAAACTATGTTTATAAAATGATGCTTATGAAACTATGTTTACGAAATGAAATGATTTGGAATGAACGGTTTATGGAAAGAAAGTTTATGAACGGAAGGTTTACGAACGAAATGTTTATAAAGAAATGGTTTAAACTAAAGGTAAAGGGTTTCGAAAATGAATGAAAGGTTTTATGAAAATAAAAGAAAAAGGGCAAAGGTTTTAAAGAAGTCTCTAATCTGTCGAATGAATGGAATTGACGAATGAAGTCTGGGAATGTAATTCCCAGCCTTGTGGTAGATTATGGACAGCGAGCCATAGTTGCCATAAGAGCAACATGGGCAGTGTCTTGGTGGCCTGCCAATGGTTTGATGTTGTACAACCGGTAGGGAGTAACGACGGTTACTCAGGGGTTAACGTGACCCTATGTAAGGTTAAACTATGATCCGACGGTGTTATGGCCGTGAGCCATAGCCGTCGATGGAGGTTGTCGGTCTATGGACATGAGAGCCATAGGGGCAACTGAAAGGGTGGTGTCGGTCCTCTTGCAGTTAGCCTTGGGGGCAATACAAAAGGGAATTGACGGAATGTATGGTATTGTGGCAATGACGGCGATACGTAATGGTTGTCCACGACATGCAAGGTTTCTTCGGGGACACAGAGACGCTTAAAGAAAGATACAGATTGTAGATAGTAATGTATGACTTAAATGAATGTTAAATGTTTTAAGCAAATGATCCGTTCAATGTGTTTATGATGAGGAAAAATGTTTGAAGGTTTTTAATGATGAATGAAAGACCCTGTTTTCTTATACGTGATGTTAAACCCTAACGAATGTTTTGAATGATGAACCATTTCTTAAATTGAATGAAAACTAGAACTCACCAGCGTAGCTGACTTTTTAGTATGCACATTTAGGTTAAGGCAGGTATGGATGATGGACGGTGATGCTTGGCAAGCGAGAAGAGTTACCCGGTTGATCATGAAGACTGGCATCCCGTTATGATTAGATTATGTTATGTTTATGTAATAGACTATGATACGCTTCCGTTGTTAAACAATGTAATGGTTATGTTTTATTGAAGTATTTTCCGCTGCGTTATATGATAATCAAGTTTAAGAACTGTTTGTGAATGAGTAAATCCAACAAGTGAGGCCTCCCGGTTTTGGGGCCTTACAGGTATTGTCAGAAGTCTAGCAAAGGAACACATGTCACATTTTAGTAATTATAAGAATTACTAGGTCATGAACATTTATTACTCGCAGTGTACGGTCATTGGTGATTAACAAATTTTATACAAGTAAAGTCTAGAAGTATATTTATTTTATACAAAATATATATTGGTGACTAAATCTTTAAAGATTAACACAAAAATGTTTGTTCACATGGCCTTAATTTATTTCCTATATGTGAACATGTACGAATAGTTAAAGATATTAACTATATCAGGATTCACTAGCAGATTATTAAATCTAGTCAAACTACACAAAACGTAGGACGTCTTAATAATTAAAGATATTGAAGCGGGTATTAATTTTGGGTAGTATACCACGTCTAAATCAATCACATCATCATGGTAACTTTGCTTACACTTCACTCAAGTGTCATAATCTTCATGATTATGACCAAGAGTGCAAGCAACCTCAAAGATCACATCACAATCATTATATCTTTTCTTATACTCCACTCCAACATCAAGTCTTAATGATGATAACTTGTTGAGATCTACACTCAACCCTCGTTTCATCTAATAATTATAAATATATATGTATATATATATATATATATATATATATATATATATATATATAATATCTAGGTATATAGATATAAAGTTTAATTCACTAAAAGTTCCTACACCGGGTATTATATCACGGGATCACCTACAGGGCTTACACTACCTAAACACCATCTACTTAAACATGTGAATGATAACACATTAAGTGACAACACCCAACCCCCCCCCCCTAATCACCCATCTTGGCCGAACTTAAGGTGGGCCACCCACCTTGCCACCATCATGAACCATGATTATTGTTGTAAGGACCTTATTCATTCAAGTGTAAACACAAGAAAGGGTCTCACCCATCATCATTAGAAATCATGAAGATTTCTAGAACACTCAACCTCTCTCTTTCTCTCCATATATACTATCCACACACACCTATTCTTTCAAAAATGCAAGATCAAGTTCTCTAGAAAATTAACTAAAAAGCTTGAAGATTCAAGGAGTTCTTGAAGTTTAGGAGTCGGTTTATTAGCAACACAAGTCTTTATCACATTCTACTCGATAATCGTCACCTAGCTTTGTCTAGCGGTATGAAACTGACACTACACTTTACTTTCGTCTATATTTTTAGTTCAAAGCTCGTTGTTCACCATGAAAATAAAGGATTTAAAGGATTAAAGAGTTTTTATAAAGTTTAACTTTATTAAGTTTAAAAAAACGAGGGTTTTGTATATATATATATATATATATATATATATATATATATAAGGGCCGAAAATGGTGAGTTATATGCATGTTTTGTTGTTTTGATTTTTGATGATAAGTTATAAATTGTTGAACTAAAAGTGTGAGTTATAATCTAAAAGTGTGGGTAATATTTGATGAAAAATGAAGTGTATAGATGTATACATAAAAGAAATCGTAAATTGTATGTATATATGTGTATATATGTATATTGTTGTTTGATCTTTTGATGATAAGATTTGGATTTTAAATAAGAGGCATGATTAGTGTTTTTACAAAGTAAACATTAGTGACATAAAGTCTAAGATTTTTTTATGTATGTGCATACTAGGCCAAAAATTGCAATATGTATATGACGATGTATAGTTGGTAGTTTAAAGCATGATTTGGTGACATTGGTAGGAAAATGTGCATGATCATAAAGTTAAGTTGTATGTGTATATATATGCATATGGAAACCGTGATAATTGTGTACGTATACATATTTGTGTAGTTCCATGATCAAAGGTATATATACATAAAATAATGAAATATCTTCATGTCTTGAAAATAGAATCATATATGCATATATCATGATGGAATAATCATAGGTGAATTTATGTGCAAGAGATTAAAGACATTTCGGTTAAAAATAAATGTTCACATGTTATCGTGAAGCATATTTAAATATATGTTGGATTAATGAGATAATTGTATGTATATATTAGTAAAAATAAGTGCATGACGAACGTAAACAAATTAATAAATATCGTTCGGAACGAGTATTTGCATGTGGACGTAGTAACGTGGATTGTACGTACGGAGAATAATTAATATGCATAGGATATACTTGAACGATATTCGAGGTTGTATATAATTATTTTTAGGAAATAATTATATTTTTATACGTGAACTATAATGTGAATATATTATAAGTTGTTACAAAAATAATATTTATTTTTGGTACACTTAATAAGTCACCAATATGGAAACATATTATTTTCTCGGAAAATATGTAAGCGTCTAGACTGGAATAATAATCACCTATGAGTCGTAAATGAAAACACTGTTTTTACTAAACAAATGCATACTTAATGGGATTCGTTAAGTCGGGTGAACAACTTGCGTATAAGACGGGTAGTCTTAACACATTAGTACCCTTGTGTGATTAGGGTACGGATAGGCAGGAACTATTAGCACATTGTTATTTACTAGCATACATCAATCACCAGGTGAGTTCACGGCCCCCTTTTCGCTTTTTAATGTTTTGTAAACTGCGGGGGAGAAACATACTTACATATTATGTATTACATTATTGTTTAATATATTTGGAAACATTGTTGAGAAAACATTGCAAACATTTTTTATATGATAACAAGGAAACAATATATTAACATTATGTTGTACATGAGGAACAATAGAGCGCTAAAAGCCCCCGGAACAACATTAACATTTTGTAACTATTAGCTATGGTCTTAGCCTAGGATTCTATGAATAGTACTATTGTGGGTGACGCCCCCGGTCATGGTTAGTCGCGCCTTTATAAGCTCGTTTATGCCAAATGATTTTTAAGACTTTTGCTTTAAGATTATTTTTGAAAATGTTTTTATTACTTCTATACATAAATTTTGATTTCATGAATTGGGTAGTTGTTAATCATGCAATTGTAATACTTAAGACAAGATCAAGCAGTCAATTTTATCAACGGGGTTCCACCCCACACTTAGTTTCTGACAGTATGAATGTATGCAATATGATATGTGTCATGAAGAATAAGAGTGTGGTGAAACTGATACTCCCCTGATGAGACGTCAATATCATGTGTCAGAACTATTCTCATCAATGCCTAGATTGTATTTCCGGGCACGTACCAAAATATGTATCACCTATAATGATATGCAATGCTATGTTCAACACATAAAGTAAGTACTGAAATTAAAATAGTTAACTAATATTCGCTTAATAAAGCGGCCGAAAGGGTGGTGGTGGTGGTGCCACCATATCAACGGTTACCAAGGTAACCGGTAAAAATCATGTACTGTTAACGTCCAACACTGGACAAAACAACCACAATTGGCAACAAGCCAACACAAATTTCAAGAACCACAAATATCATAGACGAAAAGAGGATAGTGCTACTATTGATATGGCGGGCGAGGCCACTGCTGGTATAGGCCAGGAGGCTGCTGATGTGGCTGGTGAGCATACGAATCCTATAGATGATCGTGAAAGTCCTGTCTCATGCCAGCCATAGTGTCCCCCAATTGACCCATTCGGATCATCAAACCCATCATCGTGGGATCGACAGTAGTATGTTACATACCTGGGCCTTGATGCCCCAGTTGCCCTATAGGTGCTCCCTCATCCTCTGATTCTTCAACTACACCAGTCCAAATATTTCCTCGATGGCCTACTAGTTGGTACACCACATTGAACTTCTTCATCATATTCATGTTGATCAATACTTGGGTGTCAACAGGTAGAATTGGTGTGTCCATCTCTATAAGTATACCGAGGTGCACATGGGGCAAGACACCTAGGTATGAGGCAAGGTGAGTAATATATGGTCCACCAAAGATATGGCTGTTGGAACAGTAGCCAGTAGCTCTAGTAAAGAACTTGGCCAAACTGTATGCCAAGTTGCAAGGAATCCCATCAATCAAGTAGTGTAAGTGAAGGAGGTCTCTAACGCTCACAACCCATGTGCTATCCTTTCTCCCCCCGATGGAAAAGACAATGCATCGGTGCAGGTAATGGTGGAGGGGATGTCTGCTCTTGGTGCTCTTTTGACTGTGTGGTTCAAAAGGTTCGGATCCGATCCTATGCCAAAACGCTGATGCCTCCCCTTTTGCAAACTCCCCTTTACTATCAGTAAAGATTTGCTTAGTAATCTCTCGATGCCTATATAGCCCCATCTTCACCCCAATTTGTGCCAAGGACATCACATACCAATGTCTAGCAATCCCGAAATGCACACAGTGGTGCATTTCCATACTTACAACCGGCCTATCGAACTGAAAAGATGCCAAAAACTCGAGAGTGAGTTCATAATAGGTGGTTTCCATGATGGCGAAGAATCTTTGCCATGGTTTTGTGATCAAAGGTACTACACTGTCTAAGAGATTCACTACCTCTAGAGTTGGGTAGCAAAAGGTTTTGTGTGCCCCGAAGGTTTGCCTTAGTAATGTAGGTAGAGTCTGGTAAGCATGGACCTCGATAGCATCATCGGGGTAAAAAATAATCCATGGGTGTAGGTCTTGTGGTTCCTCAGGCAAAGGTTGTGGGTGAAAAGGTGGAGGAGGTGATGGTGGAGTTTGTAGTGAGTCACCCATATGAGCAGACGAGGATGAACCCGACCTAGAACCTGATCGAGTATTTCTCCTTTTTCGTCCCGCTTGTCTGGAAGATTCAGCCATGTCCTACACAATCAATCATTAGAGGAGTTAGTACATAAGAAAGATTGATTCAATATATATATTTCAATGGCGCCAAAAACTTGATAGGATGTACAGTACAATGCATATTGGTGCAAAAAACTGGATAAGAACCATATTTTTATAAAAAATATATATGTATATAATTTTTGGACCTCACAGGGGGAACACAATTTTGTGCATGGTTATGGCACGGTTATGTTTCTCGAGTCCTAAAATGGTCAATTTCAATCAATCAAACAAGGAGCAAATTCAAACGGTGTAATATGACTACTAATATAGATGGTCAACATGTTGACTTTTGAAAAGTCAAACCCGTCAAAATTCTTGACCTAATTAAACTAATCAACAATTTCCCACCAACTATGTTAATACCTAAACACATTCAAACAAGATTCATGCTCCAATTTGTATTTCCAAGTTCAAGAATTCTAAGTCAAAATTCATAAACCCATCCATACAAATCAACAAATCCTACCCAAACAAGGCTAAAATGAGTTACATTATGATCCTACATAGTTAAATATGCATCTAGATCAAGCATTTAGTTCATATTCAAGCATATTCAAACCAAAGTTCAAAACGAAACCCTAGCCCCCATTTGAAGAAGATTAGCTCTAATTGGAGCATAAATCACATAAAAATGATAATGGACAAGTTTATATACCTCGGGAAAGAGAATGGAAGCGAAAATCAAGAGAAACAGGTGAAAATCGGGGGTTCTTGGATGATTTCGGAGAGTTCCGAGCGTTTTCAGAGTTTGGGGATTTGAAGACTGAAGCTACTGACCAAATTTATCATTAGCACGCACGAACCCCAATGCACGGGCGTGCATTGGGTTGCACGGCCGTGCAATCTCCCTGTTGACCAATATTGATTTTTTTTAAGAAAATCACTTGAAAAATAGTACTTTAAAAATAAATTTTCAATTAATAGATTAATAAAAAATAATTTAGATTTTCTTAAGTACTAATTTATTTAAAAATATTAAAATAAACTGGTCAAGGGAGATTGTCACCATAAAAAATACCAATTATACGTTAGAAAACTTACCTTGATTATCGGCATCCAATTTCAAAGCATTAAACTTGTCATCATCGAAAAGAAAGAAGAAAGTAAAATCTAAACACATAAAACCGTTCGAAAGTTTGACGCCTATTTTAAAATGCTTTCAAATGGAGGCACTTATATCCGTTCAATTTGCTTGACAATAACTTCGCGGTCGCGATCCTTGAAAGTTCGGCAAAGACATATTAACTAGCATAAGTACAAAAAAATTAAAACAAAAGTAGTAAGAATAAAAATAAAAAATAAAAAGGAAAAATAAAGTAGAAATAAAACAAAAGTAAAATAGAAATAAATAGTCAGTCCAACGACTTAGATCTTTCGCAGAATTACCGTGTCCCCGGCAACGGCGCCAAAAACTTGATGAGCGTGTTTAGTATATATAAAAATATATAACTATATCCCCGACAACGGCGCCAAAAACTTGATAGCATGTTTTTTGTAGTAATAAATATATTCTATTTAGAGCTACACAAAATCAGGTTTTAAATTTATAAATTAAAATGATAATTACTTCAACTAAACATACACACAATAGGCAAGTGTACCTATCGCATCATAGTATAGTATGGGTAAGAACCAAGTATCAAACCATGGACGCAGATCCCGTACTCAACCCTCGCTATTGTCTGACTAGGATAATAAGTTGGAAAATGGGATTTGTTTTAATAGGAAAATAAAAAGATAAGAAATGTAATTAGAAGTATTATCCCATTTAAGGTGTTACTCTAGTTGTTATCTCTTGTTAATTAATGCTATATTTAAAGTAAGGTTGGTCATAGTTACTAATATTAACCCTTTCGATAGGGGAGTTAACATTTCATAACAGAATAGTGGATACGGTCAGCCAACTGTTCCTTAATGAATCTTCGGACCCTGAACGGGGTCTCAAGTCCGCCGGTTATCTCGTGATTCATTATTCGGACTAGGATTATCCAATGACTGACGTACGTCATGTCTTGTAACTTCTTCCGGTAAGTCGGAATGCACGACTTCCTCCAAAGGTACTTTATGAACGCTCGGACAAAACAAATTATGTTCTTAAATTGTTTTCTTTACTTATAATATTATTTTAAATAAATAAGACTTTCATTCTCAAGATCAAACCTCATGGCTCCCGCTAGAAGTCCTCTGCAAGCCGACACGAGAGAAGTAAAGAAATACCGACACAAACCGCCCGGTCTGGTTAGGGCTCAACCGGCTTGCTGAATACCCAAACCTCCAATCAACCCATAATATTAAATCTATACCAACCGACCGTTGCTAGAACCAAGATTTGTATATAGACCGTACAAACTCAAATAAGCTTCCCAAACAAGAAGTCTTGCTTACGTAACTCACAAGATTTAAGATTATTAGATTGGTTTAAAGATCAATTATTCTTATCTTTTTAAGATAACTTAACTTTAAAACATAACATACTAAAAATACTTAATTAATTAATTAAAGTTCAACCAACTCGAGTAACACAAGAGAAGTAGCCATGAATGACCATACAAGTGACTCCACTAACCCTTAGATAATGTGTGTAAGCATTCTAACACCAAGGGAGAGTGGGTATAGGTTTCCTCTTGTTTTACTCGAACTAGAAGAATCATTTCATATTACAAGACTTTAAAGAGAAAATAAACAAAGAAAAGCTAGACAGACCAAAACCGAGAGAGTTCCGGCTTTTAGCAGAGCACTAAGGTCTTCCATGCTCTTGATCTTGGACACCTAAAACACTAGAATGAGCTTACTATTTACAGGCTAATATTTTGGCAATGCACGACCGTGCAAAGTACCCTTTTCTTTCACGTGCGGAATCTGGCAGCTTTAAGGAGGACAAGGAGGAATTTTTAGATTTGCACGGCCGTGCATGGAAATACACGACCGTGCATTGCCCTAAAATCCTCCTAGTTGACTTTTTGACTTCCATATTTGACCTTCTATGTCCGGTTTCATTCAATTGACTTCCGAATGCTGATTTCTCATGTTTTTGCGTATCCAAGTCAATTATCCTATCGGAACACAAATGGATGGATTAGGTATCAATTATTACCATATTATCTCTAATTGTGATGAATTTGGGGATAATTATGCATGCAAAACATGTATAATTTACGTCATATCATAGATCATATGGAGAAGAGATTACTGAGCAAAAGGTTGTTGAAAAAATTATTAGGAGTTTGTCTCTTATGTTTGATTATGTGATACCCTAAATCGAAGTTGCATTTGATTTATCCACGATGACACCAGTGAAGTTAATGGGACTGTTACAGTCTCAGGAAGAAAGAATTAACTTCAGATCTTCCCTTGACAACTAACTACCGATAACAATTCTTGACCGTCAAGATGAACAGGCCCTGCAGGTATTTCAAGAAAACAATAGAGTATTTCATGGATGTGGACGTGGAACGGTCAGAGAAAGAAGCCGTGGTATGGGAGGATTCAACAGAAGTAAGATTCCTCAATGTTATATCTTCAAAAAAATACGGGCTTTACTGCTTCCTCGGTTGGCTTGTTTTTGTTAGGATCTTATTTGGTTGAAACATCGGATGGAATGTCAGGTGAAATTGGAGAAGGTTCTTCCTCAGTTGATTGTTTATGAATAGTTTTTCAATAAACCTGTAAGGTTTTTAAGCTTTTGAATACTTTGAGTATTTCTGGCCATTTGATTGCTTCCGTAATTGCATCAGTTGGTATCAGAGCTCTTGGTTTGTCAAATGGCTCGACGTGATAGCGATTACTCTCATGTCCGTAGAATCGCCGACCGAGGCGACAGTAGAGATAGTCTCAACTCAATTGCTCGTGGTGAAAATCGACGCCCTATTTGTAAAACCACCGACTGAGGAAACGACGGAGTTGGTTCCAACCCACGGGATCTTAGGATCATGCGACTCCGGCGACGAGTCTGGGATCTTGAATTAGGACATGAGATCAGGATACTCAAGCAAAGGATCCGGGATCTTCATCCCTCGCCGTCGTGGAAGGAAACGAAACTGGAAGAACCCATTCGGGGATGAGTTATCCTGGGATAAGGAGCATCCTGATGTCGTCCGGACGGTCTATAAAAGAAATAACAAAACCTAACCTAGACTCCTAAGTAATAAATGGGGTACCTTCGAACTAAACCGCACTGACAGGCAAGTTTACTTATCGAGTGTAGCATAGCTTAATGGTAAGCCGGCATATCGAACCCTAGAGACACTATGATAACTATACTAGACTCTGACTCGGACTAAAGATTGATTGATGGGGGGTTTACTACACTAATGATTAGACTACTAATGCAGAAAACAAGGTCGAATGCAACTATCAAGATAAAGCACTAAGGAAATATCAGGAATGGGAAGAATACCACCTAGATCGGAATCCTACTTACAAAGTACAACTTCTACCGGTTCTGGAAATTA
This sequence comes from Smallanthus sonchifolius, assembly GCA_023525975.1. Classification (NCBI taxonomy): domain Eukaryota; kingdom Viridiplantae; phylum Streptophyta; class Magnoliopsida; order Asterales; family Asteraceae; genus Smallanthus; species Smallanthus sonchifolius. The sequence continues at coordinate 83,842,676 of CM042022.1, forward strand.
AGATGGATCTGGGTTTCTAAGGAAACATCACTAGACTACCTAGTGGATCCCTAATCACTCTCAGGGAGTCACCAACTAAGGAACCTAAAGGTGTAATAACTCACCAGATAGTGGATTACCTTTCAGTCTCTCCAACAATGAGAATGTACACAAATAGACAGATCACCTTTCAGTCTCACTGTCCACAATACATTCGAAGAATGCACGGGGTAATCTCAAGATAACAACTATGACTCAGAATAGCAACAATCACTAGACACCTAAACCAACTTCCTCTTAGAAAGTTGACACTCAGATTACTAATGAAAAAGACTAAACGACTATCGCTCACTTCTCGGGTATTGAGACGGGTTACACACTCAGTCTAAAGAATACTCAATCATAATTCCTATGGTTACTATGTCTTGCAAACCACACAAACAATCACAAACCCTAAAGTCTATGACCTAGATACACAAATCAAACTGGAAGACGTCCACAATCAACGTACAGAATCAAAATCAAACATAAATCAGAACTAAGCATGCAATTTCATCATAACTAATATCAAGAGATTCGTTTACAAAATCATAAATCCATCAAACAATCCAAAAACCGACAAAAGTCACAAACTTTAAAAGTAATTATCTAATGACCTATGCAGTACCAATGTTTTAGCCTAGAATCATACTTAAGTTCAACGAAATAGAAGAACAAGCATAAACCATGGTCTCAAACAAAGCAATTAAATACAAAAATCGAATCTTGAACAACGAACAAGTTAAACTACAAACTTGGGATCCAAAGACTCAAGATTTTCTCTTCAATTGGCTTCCTAAGCTCCAAAATCGCCTCTAAACTCTTCTCAGATGGCTGGAATAAGAACTACTTGAATAATGGGATTAGAATTCTATTTAAATTCGAATTAGGGTTTTTTCATGGATTATGGGTCTCCCGCGTATCGCGAAAGATCCTAGCAAGCCCCTCGCGTACCACGAGGTCCAAATTAGTCGGGCGCCCTTCTGGGTTTCCTCGCGTACCGCGAGGTTTTGATCTTCTGTTCTTCGCGTACCGCGAGGAACTTAATTTCACCATTTTCTCTTTTGAACTCCCTGCTTTCTTCTCTTGCTTGGTTTTTTTGGATATTCACTTGTATTCATCATGAGCGCCTGTAGACAAGACAAAGACTCAATAGTATACAAAATGACTCAAAACAAAGGCAAAACTAATAAAAACTAACTAAAACCATAGGAATAAAGATGTGTACTTCGTACTAGATCAAACATCCCCACATTTAACCTTTTTTCGTCCTCGAAAAAGTCTGCAATGGAATCATAACTCATATCTAACTTAACATTAATCAATTACCAATTAGTACAAATATACTCACGCGTTAACAAGCAATAATCAGAATTTGTGTCCGATTAAACCCAAGCACCAACCATCTAGCCCCCGTAATGTGTTCTAAATCCATTTTATACAGTTATCAATCAACCTATGTGACTCGCACTTAAAAGTTACAGCTCTACCTAATTCTGTCTCACGGTCATGTCTAGGCATTGGTCAAACCATATAGATATACCCACCACGTTAAACTAAAATTTACAGGTTTTAGAAATTAGATGAAATCATGAATGAATGACTGATAATGAGCATTATTAAGCAAATTAAACTTCATCTAGAGGCGTTTCAACCAAGTCGCTATCCCGGAAGGTAACACATAGACTAATTTATAACTAATAAAGCACATAAGTATCACTTAAGGGTGAATCCTCCAAGTCGCCATCCCATACGGTAACACATAAGCAAAACTCAGTATGCTAACAAATAAGCTCAATAACATGGAATTTATGGATGCGGGCGCCACCAACACTCGGATTTATTCTCATAAAAATAGAGTGGTGTGCCAGAAAAAATTCAAAAACCTCTAAATATTCACTTAACGTGGTACCTATCACCCTATGTTGACAGTTTCAGTATTACCGATTACCCTAAGATGAGTACCCACAAGATATCATGATTTAATTCAGTTATTAGTCCTAAGTAACACTCACCGGCTATTTAAGCTTTACTAGTTGGCTGGGTCTACCAAAACATCAACAATTAGACGTGTTTTCAATTATTTAAATCATTTAAAACCAAACAAGTAGATCTAGTTGTACTATCATTTTCCATTTATTATGCAAAACTTTTTGTTTCAAAGGACATTTTTCAAAAAATTTTAATTTTTTTGGTATTTTTGAATTTTTATAAAAAGAAAACTAGACTCAACGACCTCTGACATCCCCACACTTGAAAGACACATTGTCCCCAATGTGAAGCAAGAAACAACTACAAATAAAAATGCAAAAATAAAAGGAAATCGATTTAGCTGGTAATGATATGCACTCGAATGTCCGGCTTCGTTCATCCTTGTGTGTACCGTATAACATTTCGGTCGCGGTTGCATAATTGACTGTCGGGTGGCTCTATAAGATCAGGATCAAATCCGTCTAAATGGAGATTGAGTACGGACGGAATGATGTATACCTGCAAAACAAACTCACACAATACCCGTAGCATCAAACTGACACAAATAAAAATTAAAGACTCAAACTGACTCTGGATAGAAGAGGGACACATACCTGATGTGTGGCAAACACATAGACATGAAAGCCAAAGCAAGGTGAATCATCGGTTACGAACGGTTCTTGAGTTTCCCATGGTCATGGTGATGGTCGAATGATGATGGTGGATAATGGTGGTTAGTGGTGGAAATGTTGGACGGTGTGATGGTGATATGGGAGAATGAGAATGGGTGATGGACAGTGTGGGAAACCATGGGAAACAGGAGCAAGAGGGGCAAGTACAGGTGTCCCCCGCGTACCGCGAAGAAGCATGGACCACTCCTCGCGTACCGCGAGGAGTGTATTTTAAGCCGGCCTAAATTATTTGTTCCTCGCGTACCGCGAAGCGAAGTGTCCTCTTCCTCGCATACAGCGAGGCACTTTCATTCATAGAAAGTTAAGAACTTTTTTCACTTTTTATACTTAGAAAAATTTTGGCCTCCTAAAAATCTTTTTCACCCAAACCTTTTAAAAACATGTTCCAATGATAAAAACCAATGTAAAACATACCTGGAACTTCATTCCTGATGTTTTCTTCATCGAATCGAGCGTGAATCCCTGCAAGACACGACACATACAAAACACACATACTGAAAAATACAGAATTGACACGGACTCAAACCAAAGAAAGCATACAAACTCTACATCACGGACACTTGCTTGAGACTCAAACAAGCCTATCAGGAGGCTTCTCCTTGATCCTAACCGGCACCGTCGTCATCCTGTGAAGTCTACCGGTTCTCCAAACCCTCAGTAACTCATTACTTCTAGCAAACAATGAACTTACATCACCTTTAGCACTCAGATCCTTCCACCACAGCTTATACCTACCCGGTCCGAAGTTGATATGCATCAAATATCCTAGTAACTTCTCTCCCCTAAACTTCCCCACACTTGGGGTTTGCACTATTCTCAAATCAGATGAATCTTTCAGAGCATGTGTTCTGTTACGGGGTGGCCTAGACCTAGGGGCACTAGAATTTGGCGTTGACTCAACAGTTCTCCCCTCAGCACGAAGAACAGGTAGAGGTTTAGGAATAGGTACTTCTAATGGTATGACCTCTACATTCTACACCGGACCATCATGATCCTCTAAGCTCTCCACCGTGGGTGTTTCACAGATTATCAACCCAACCTGTGCTAGTATCTCACTTAAGCCGCAATCATCACTATCAACACCTAAAAACGGGGACCCTACTAATTTCTTTTCAAATGCAGCAAGGCAATCCGGAGGGTCCTCTATCATTCCTCTTCCATCTCTATCACCCCACTCAGGTAACTCTTCTAAATCAGGGGTGGATTCATCTACTCCTATATCTGGATTAGAGTCCCGATGATAGTCTATAAAGGCAACAATCATGCACACGGAGTGGATCTGCTCACCAACCCCCTTCATGGACTTTGTACCATCAAAGGTGACCGAATCATCCCCACACGAAGTGTGAGCTTTCCGTCAAAGACATCGATCAATGCCTTGGCGGTGCGCAAGAATGGGCGCCCTAGGATGAGTGGGACTCTGTCATCCACCTCCATAACCAAGATAACAAAATCCACGAGGAAGACAAATTTGCCTACTTTCACAAGAAGATTTTTCATAATTCCCCGTCGATACTTGACTGAGCCAAGGATATGCTTATGTGTGTCGGCTGTGGTTCACCTAGGTCTAGCTTTTTATAAATAGAGTATGGAATCAGATTGATGCTAGCACCTAGGTCAGGTAACGCGTGGTTTAAGGGCAAACCACCAAGCAGACACGGGATCATGAAACGACCCGAATCTCCCAGTTTCTCTGGCAGTTTGTTCTGAACCACCGCAGAACATTGCTCACTAAGTGAGACTTTAGAGACCTCCTCTAGTTTCTTCTTGTTGGAAAGAAGATATTTGAGGAACTTGCCATACTTTGGCATGTGTTGGAGGGCCTCTATGAATGGGAGATTGACCTTGAGCTGTTTGAAGATGTTCAGGAAGTGACCGTATTCCCTAGCGTGTTTATGTGGCAACAAGCGAGCTGGGTAGGGAACACGACTCAAGTCAATCTCGGGGGTCTTCATCTCCACCCCCTTCTTCTTCTCCTCTGCCATCTCGGCAGGCTTCTCCACTACTATTTCCTCATCCACCTGCTCTTCTATCATCTTAGCATCGATCTCAGCAAAGCAGGCTCTCAATCTATCTTCCTCACCTCTTCCTGCAACGGAATGTGACGAGCAATGTTGTGGGAGACTTCCTCTACAGTAGGAATCAATGTATTAGTAACAGTCTCCACTACTTCTTCCTTCTCTATTCTGTGACTCCTAATCGACACGGTCATCACTGAAGCATTAGAACTCTTATAGTCCGGAGATGCTTCGCCCTGCTTCTCCTTCAAACTCTTAGCGATGTTCACTACCGTGCGCTGCAGATCCATGAATGTCGATTGCTCAGTAAAGTGCCATGCGCATCGAATCGCTACTGAGTCTCCTTATCATTCTGCACTAAATAAGCGAGCATTTGAGTCTGGTTCTCTATCATCTGTTTTATCTTCTTATCTCTAGCACTGCTCCTGGAACTCGCTCCTGCTTCTCCTCCTCCATACTGGTTAGAGCGGGCATTAAACCCGGGCTGGGTTATTCCAGACCTCCATCCCGAGCCAAAAGAATTGTTATAGTTATTGTACCCTCGGTTCTGGTTCTGGTTCTGGTTGCCCGCAAAGTTCACCTGTTCCTGCTGATTGATGGAGCAATCCCTTGTGTTGTGGCCTCCTCCTCACACCTCACACCATTGAGCACTCATCTTCATTTCTTTAATCTCATTCGCCATCACTGCGAGTGCAGCAGCAATGCTAGTATCAGGGCTGACCTGATGCACACCTCTAGGAGAAGAGGCAGGTGCCCTAGCATTAGGAATGGAAGCCCTACTAGATGGCCGTTGTTTTTCCACCAGAGCAAATCTCTCGAACATCTCTTCACACTCTGCTGGCTCTAGCTTGTCCATAATATGGCCTACTGTAGTTGTGTTGAACATTTGCTACTTCTCGAAGGTGAGGCCATTATAGAACTTCTCCACAATCGCCAAGTCTGACAGACGATGCTGGGGACATCGGCTCAACAGCGCGTTGAACTGCTCCGAGGCCATATGATAAGACTCGTCAGGGTCCATCCAGAAGGAGTGGATTTGTCCCTAAGGCGAGCGGCCGTGGAAGGTGGATAGTACTTTTTCATAAACTTGGCTTGTAAGTCTTCCCATGTGGTGACAGAATTGTTGGGGAGGGTGTCAAGCCAAGTAGAAGCACGCCCAGATAGCGAGAATGGAAAGAGACGTATGTAGATTGGTTCCTTAGATACACCTGTGATATTGAAGGTATCACATATTCGCACGAAGCGGGACAGATGTCCGGGTACATCCTCATCCCCGAGGCCATGGTACTGAGTAGAATGAGTGATCGTACTCATGACATGTGATGGGACCTTCCAAGTATTGGCATTAGGGATAGCGGGGCGGGCGATCAAAGATCTCACCCCGAGGACCCCATCACTAGCTCTCTAGTGCACGGTACGCCTCGCTGGTGGGTCAGCGTCGCCCATGTTAGGAAAAGGAATTGGGCTAGTAGGACGTACCTTGTTTTTGCACAACTCTTTTAAACGCTCCCGGAAGTCACGGGTCCGCTCGTGAAGCTCTCGTTCAGGCTCTTCGTAAGCTTAATATTGTGACGATCCCTGCGAACGAGTACGTAGCATAAAAAGACAAAAAAAAATAAAGGAAACAAAATAAAGACTCAAAACAGAAAGACTTGATCCTATGTTAGACACTCAGATAGGACACACAAGTAGCAAAAAGGACAAATACACACAATTAAGACTCACAAATAAAAGAACGAAAATAAACCAAAAATCACAAAAAGAACTAGTCAAAGCTAATGTTGCTATTGCCAAGTGTCCCCGGCAACGGCGTCAAAAACTTGATGTCGTCCAGACGGTTTATAAAATAAATAACAAAACCTAACCTAGACTCCTAAGTAATAAATGGAGTACCTTTGAACTAAACCGCGCTGATAGGTAAGTGTACCTATCGAGTGTAGCACAGCTTAATGGTAAACCAGAATATCGAACCCAAGAGACACTATGATAACTATACTAGACTCTGACTTGGACTAAAGATTGATTGATGGGGGGTTTACTACACTAATGATTAGACTACTGACGCAGAAAAGAAGGCCGAATGCAACTATCAAGATAAAGCACTAAGGAAATATCAGGAATGGGAAGAATACCACCTAGGTCAAAATCCTACTTGCAAAGTACAACTTCTACCGGTTCTGGAAATTAAGATGGATCTGGGTTTCCAAGGAAACAGCTCTAGACTACCTAGTGGATACCTAATTACTCTCAGGGTGTCACCAACTAAGGAACCTAAAGGTGTAATAACTCACCAGATAGTGGATTACCTTTCAGTCTTTTCAACAATGACAATGTACCCAAATAGACAGATCATCTTTCAGTCTCACTATCCACAATACATTCGAAGAATGCACGGGGTAATTTCAAGATAACAACGATGACTCAGAATAGCAACAATCACTAGACACCTAAACCAACTTCCTCTCAGACAGTTGACACTCGGATTACTAATGACAAAGACTAAACGACTATCGCTCACTTCTAGGGTATTGAGACGGGTTACACACTCAGTCTAAAGAATACTCAATCATAATTCATATGGTTACTATGTCTTGCAAACCACACAAACACTCATAAACCCTAAAGTCTATGACCTAGATACACAAATCAAACTGGAAGACGTCCACAATCAACGTACATAATCAAAATCAAACATAAATCAGAACTAAGCAGGCAATTTCATCATAACTAATATCAAGAGATTCGTTTACAAAATCATAAATCCATCAAACAATCCAAAAACCGACAAAAGTCACAAACTTTAAAAGTAATTATCTAATGACCTATGCAGTACCAATGTTTTAGCCTAGAATCATACTTAAGTTCAACGAAACAGAAGAACAAGCATAAACCATGGTCTCAAACAAAGCAATTAAATACAAAAATCGAATCTTGAACACCGAACAAGTTAAACTACAAACTTGGGATCCAAAGACTCAAGATTTTCTCTTCAATTGGCTTCCTAAGCTCCAAAATCGCCTCTAAACTCTTCTCAGATGGTTGGAATAAGAACTACTTGAATAATGGGATTAGAATTCTATTTAAATTCAAATTAGGGTTTTTTCACGGATTACGGGTCCCCGCGTATCGCGAAAGATCCTGGCAAGCCCCTCGCGTACCGCGAGGGCCAAATTAGTCGGGCGCCCTTCTGGGTTTTCTCGCGTACCGCGAGATTTTGATCTTCTGTTCTTCGCGTACCGCGAGGAACTTAATTTCACTATTTTCTCTTTTGAACTCCCTGCTTTCTTCTCTTGCTCGGTTTCTTCATATATTCACTTGTATTTATCATGAGGACCTGTAGACAAGACAAAGACTCAATAGTATATAAAAACGACTCAAAACAAAGACAAAACTAATCAAAACTAACTAAAACCATTGGAATAAAGATGTGTGATTCGCACTACATCACATCCTACCAATGGCGAAACTCGATGTGATTATCCTCCCGTTTATGATGAATATCGGGACGAGGAATGGTATTCTTGGGCAACCAGTGGTGTTTTAGGTGAAACTGTGGGATTTCAACAGGCTGAGAAGAGTTTGACGGATGATGGACCCGATTCGGTCACCATCGTCCGGGACGAAAGTGAAAACGAAGAGGAGTCACGACTATCTTTTGATGAATTTCTTATAGATGCAAAGGTAGAAAACGGTGGTGATACGAGGGTCTCTGGTGGAGCTACGGTGGTCACCGGTGGTGATGAGTTATCCTCGACAAACCCCATTAAAACTGCCAATGAAAACGGGGATTTGAACTCTTCTTTGAAAGTCCAAGATTTGGATAATATTAAGGTTGCAAAAGACATGGAGGAAAAATATGGTATTTCATGTGAGGAGCCTGGTTTTATGGTATTTCCAAATGAAGAGTCCATTCAAAATAATGAAAAGATTTTGATAGATATTATAGAATCTACCAATAATTTGGGGTGCAAGGATACGTTGCATGACAAAGGCCCACGTGGACCAATTGTTGATGTTGGAAACTATATAAATTCGGTGGTGGATTTGGATAATGGTCCTTTAATTGGGGTGGAGTCCACGTCAAGTAAAATCTCATCACAAACGAATATGACAACTAAACAAGTCCCAAAACTTGCAGCTTTTAAGAGTGGTGACCCACATGGGTTTTTCATTAACTTGGATCATGCTACAGGATCACATTTGAAGACAATTACTATTCGGCGGTATCCTAATTTCGATCACGATTTGAAGTTATCGATTATTCCATTGCATACAACTGGGGGCGACCTAATTCAATTTGGGATTGTCCCACAAGAATTTTCGTGAGTCTGCTAGTCCTAAAACGAAGACTCAAGTTGGAGCTACACTATTTGGGCGAGTCAAACCAATAGTGAATGAGAGTCGACCTAATGCTCCATTCGACCCAGGTGGTACAGGCCCAGAGTCGGGCGAGACGACCGGTGAAGTTGAGTTATTTAGGCGAGTTATGATGATAATAATAAAAAGAAATCGGGTTGATGTTCCATTCGACCCCGGTGGCCTTGGTCTGAAGGCAAAACTCGAGGACGAGTTTTTTCTGAAGACGGGGAGTATGATGCAGCGTTTATCTTTAGTTGGAATTTGAAGGTTATTTTTGTTATTTGAATTTCGTATTTAAATTATTGGATTATCTTTATTTTGTTTCCTTTTTTTATCTTTATCTGTTTTCTTTAGGGTTTAGGGTTAAATCATAATCCATGGAGACCGCTTCCCGCAAGGTCCCTTTCCGATCGTCCGATGACAAATGGAGCCGCTTGATATGTGCAACCAACCGAGGAAACCCCTTGGATCCCGACGTTCCATCCGGGCAGCAATGGAAACCTTTAAATGGACACAGCCAAACACCTACCTCCAATGGAGGAACCATCGTGTCATCCCGAATCCCAGACATAACACTAAGCATATTATTGGCAAGATCAGGTACAAATAAAAATCTTAAATATTTGGGTGTCCTACAAAAGGAGTTGGATATTTTGCAGCCAAAGTAAGTGTCCAACATGTACTCTCCCCGAATCGGATGGGTGGAGGGGGAGGGGGGGTTAGGGTTGTGGTTTGGTGGTGAGGTTTATATTTACCTTGCTAGTGAGTGTTTTTGGGGTTTGTGGTCTGATTTTGGTTTGGTTTCATAGCTTGGGGGTTTTGTCAGGAGCTGTTGTTATGTCTGGGATTTCGGATGACAGGGTGGTTCGTCCATTGGAGGTAGGTGTTTGGCTATGTCCATTTAAAGGTTTCCATTCCTGCCCGGATGGAACGTCGGGATCCAAGGGGTTTCCTTGGTTGGTTGCACATATCAAGCGGCTCCATTTGTCATCGGACGATCGGAAAGGGACCTTGCAGGAAGCGGTCTCCACGGATTATGATTTATTTGTTTCGGTTGGTGAGGCTTTAAATGTCTCTGGCCAGTGGCTGTGCGGGGTGTGTATGTGCCTACATGCTCTTAGTTGGGCATGCCACCATGTGGATGGGATAGCCCATTTCAAACGGGTTGCGGGAGATGCAGAGGAGTTTATAGTGGGGATTCCTAAGCCGAATGTCGGGAGGGAAGTTGTTCCTTTAGGAGGGGTGGTTGTGGACGGGGTTCTCCTTGAACGCGTATTCTCTCTTCCTCTCACGACTGTTAAGAGCATCCCTCATAATTGTTGGATGGCATTTGCCCAGGCATTAACTGCTGCCCTCGGTAAAGTGGCGGCTATGCCAGACTCTGTTGAGGCATGGGTGAGACTTTCGTTGTTACCGCGTTGCACGTTGCGGATTTTTAGGCCTTCTAACCGTTAGGAGCGCAGGTCTGGTAATAGGAATTCTTTGCAATGTCATAGTATTCAACGGTCGCTGGCAGCTTGGGGTGATGGGGATGGTTTCGAGGAGCTCATCCTATCGCTTTTTGCCTAACCTTTGGGGCAGACCACGTGTCGTGTAGAGCTTGTCCCTGGGTCCGATAATTCTATGGCGTGCAAAAATGTTTGCGGAAAGTTGCGGATGGGCATTTCACGGCTGCGGTCAAAGTATTATGCCCTTCAGGGGTTGCACCTTTCGGTAATGATACTATGAAAGTGTTGGTAGAAAAGCATCCCATCCCGCCCCCTCCGGTTATGCCTGTTTCCTTACTTTCTAAGCCTCCTCTTGTTGTGGATGATGATGTCGTGCTTGAATGCATTAAAGCTTTCCCCAAAGGGACCACTTGTGGGAGGGACGGATTGAGAGCCCAACATATTTTGGATGCTCTTTGTGGAGAGGGGTCTACGATCGCCGTTGAATTGCTCAGGGTTATTTCTATGGTGGTTAAATTATGTTTCAGGGGGAGATGCCCTAGGGGATTGGCGGAGTTCGTTCCCTCGGCCCCTCTCACACCACTGCTCAAACCGGACAACGGGATTAGACCTATTGCCGTAGGTGCGATCTGGAGGAGATTGGTCTCTAAGGTGGCCATGAGGGGTGTTGGGAAGGAGATGGCTAAATATCTGTGTGACTTTCAATTTGGGGTGGGAGTTCCAAATGGGGTAGAGGCTGTGCTCCATAGCGCAAAAAGGTTCTTAAATGAGTTTCACTCGGATAGATCGTTGGCTATGCTTACCGTCGATTTCTCCAATGCTTTCAACTTAGTGGATAGGACTGCCCTCCTGCAAGAGGTTCGGACCCGATGCCCGTCCATTTCGCTATGGGTGGAATTTTTATATGGGCAGCCGGCTAGGTTATATGTGGGTCATGACCATATTTGGTCCACCACTGGGGTTCAACAGGGGGACCCTTTGAGGCCTCTCCTTTTTGCCTTAGTTTTGCATCCGCTGGTTCATCAGATCAGGATTGCTGCAAGCTTCTCTTCCATGCTTGGTACCTAGATGATGGTACGATTATCGGAGACGCTAAATAGGAGGCTAAAGCCCTAGCTATTATCAGGTCGGAGGGGCCCTGTTTAGGCCTTGAACATAACGTCAAGAAAATGGAAGTTTTTTTGGCCGTCGTGCAATGGGGTGAAGGTACAAGATGGATTGTTCCCTTATGAGATTGGAAGGCCAGTGCTGGGTGTGAAACTCCTTGGGGGCGCCGTTAGCAGAGATGTAGGGTTCATCAGTAATTTGGCTGTGAAAAGGGCTTCTTGTGCGGTGGAACTGATGAGCTGTCTCCCACGTTTGCGGGACCCTCAATGCGAGCTCCTTTTGCTCCGCTCATGTATGGGAGTGGCAAAGCTATTATTCGGCCTTAGAACATGCCAGCCTATGTTGTGAGGGAAGCTGTTTCAATTTTTGACAAGGGCCTCTGGGGTGCGATCGAGGATATCGTGGTTTGTGGTGGTGCTTTTTTTGGGGATTTTCAATGGAGGTTGGCATCACTTCCAACCCGTTTTGGGGCTGGGTTAATGTGCGGCTCATGATGTATCTGCTTATGCATTTGTGGCCTTGAGGGCACAATCTTGGAGTTTACAGGACCACATTCTTTAGGGTTGTGATATTGATGGGTTAGACTCTGATTATGGGTGTGCGATAGATCGCTTGCGCATGTCCCTTCCTGATTTCGATCTTAGTGGTTTCTCTAATAAGGACACCGCCCCCTAAAGCCCAACATGCTTTGGAGAATGCCTTATTTAGCAGAATCGTCCAGAATTTGGGAGTAAGGTTTGATTTATCACCTTGCCAAAAAGCGGTGTTTGAATGTCTCCGGGCTCCTCGAGCTCAAGATTTTCTAACAGTTATCCCCATTGAAGGACTGGCCCAGCATATGTCTGCTGTGGAGTACCGGGCTATCCTCAAGTATCGGCTAATGATCCCCTTGTTTTCGACTGATGAGCCCTGCCTAGTTTGCCGCAAGGCTTGTTTGGATTCTTTTGGCGAGAATGCAGTCCATTGCAAAGAGTTACCCGGGTTTAAATACAGGCATGATTTGGTTAGGGATGTTCTTTGTGATGTTCTCAATCGGGTAGGAATTTCTGCTAAAAAAGAGACCCCCGTGAACTTTCTGACAGATCCGCTTGAAGGGAGGTCTACTCTACGGCTGGCTGGTATTCTTGTGTTTGGTTGGACAGGGGAAACACGCTTGTGTGGACCTTACAGGAGTGTCCCCTCTTGTGAGGCTCAGGGACAATAGGGTTGTGGCGGGCCATGCTGCTTTAAAGGTGGAATCATGCAAAGTTGTTAAACACGAGAAAGCTTGTTTAGAGAACCAACACATGTTTATCCCTTTTGCTTTTGATACTTTTGGGTTCCTAGCACCGAAGGCAGTGGAATTCCTAAACAGGGTTCAACGAGTCGTGCATAGTAATATTTCGGCCCCTAAGACCCAAAGCTTTGTTTTTAGTAGGATCGGTTTTGCTATTCAAAAGGGGGTTGCAGCGCAACTTGTTGCCCGTTTACCTGCCACTTTATTGTAATCGTTCTTCTTTTCAACAGGTTGGAATTAGTTGATTGTTTATAAATATTATTTTTCAATAAACCTTTGAGGTTTTTTAAGATTTTGAATCCTTTGAGTATTTCTGACCATTTGATTGCTTCCGTAACTGCATCACTCGTTCTCGGAGCCGTTTGATCTTAAGATCTCGTGGGTCAAAATAGACTCCCTTATTGCCTCGGTCGGCGGTTCTGCGAGTAGGGCGTCGATCTTCTCCACAAGTAGCCATTTTATAACCAAGAGCTCTGATACCAAATGACGTGGGAACGAAAGTAATCAAATGACTAGAAACTCAAAGATTAACCAAACGCTTCAAGAAACCTCAAAGGTTCTCGATAGAACTAAAAAATTCACAAATATTAATAATAATCAAACTAAAACTAACTTTAACGTTCAGCAAGAAATAATATTTATACTCGACCCTAACAACTTTAGAGATAAACACAAATATATAAAAGATAAAACAGAAAATAAACTTTTGAAATTCAAATTACGAGCTAATCCTGCATAATAATAATAATAATAATAATATATTTTATTACTATTATATTATTATAATTCATTAAGCATATTTTGTTTTTCTCTCATAACGTTTTATAAAATTACGAATATGTCGTCGGAAAGTGCTCATTTTCTACACGTTTTTACCTAAGTTTCATTAGAAACAAAGCAATGTCAAAATAATATATTTTAATATTATTATTAAATATTAATCAATCGTCTATGATTTCTAGGTCGAACGTCTTAATTTATAAGACTCCCAATTGGGACTATACGAGCCACACAACTTTTATTTCTTTCTTATCGGTATAACTGTGACATCATGGGCCGGGGTGTTACAACGAGTCTTCTAGCAGATGGTGCCAAACTGGCAGGCATACTCATTTGTTGTTGCTTGTGTTGAGGGCATACCGTTGGTAAAGTACTGCCATGGGTACCCTCCTTGCCATGGGGTCGGCATACCGAGCCATCATGTAGGCAGCAAGTTGAGGATACATGAGATGTGGGTATGTAAACCTAGGGTGTTGAGGGGTAGGAATAAGACAACTTACGTTCAACATGGTGGCGACTCCCATGCTTCCCGCTAGAGGTAAAACGCTATCTCTTGGCTCATCGGTGTTGACATAGAAGGATACATCATTGATTGTGTAAGTTGCAACAACTGCTCAACCGTGTATTCTGGTGCTTCGTGCACCACATTAGCATGGTTTCATCGGCAAGTATTCCCTCCCAGAACACTTGGTCCTTCCTCGTTCACTGGACTCCTGGTTCGGCTTAGATCGGAGGTGACTCCTAGTTCCTCCTGTACCGTGTAAACTTCAAAAGGGGTAAGTATCAGAGAAATATTCACCTCTGGTTCGTCCTCATATGCCAGCCTAACCTTGGCCCCTTTTGAATATTCTTCTTGTACATAATCATTCATCAACTCCCTTAGTTGAAGGAAGTTTCTCTTGACACCTTCTTACGTTATAACCATCCTTTCCATAGGTAGCAAAGTGTCCGTTCTAGGGGATGCACTTGCTATTTTGAAAGGAGGCGGAGTTCTGAATTGAGCGTTATTCGGTAACAGTTCGACGAAAGGTCTGTCTGTTCTTGGAGAATCTTGACCTTCCTTCTTGCTATGTAAGGCTAGAAGCAGGTTGAGCTATGCGAGGAGGTGGGGTTGGGTCCACCTCCAAAGGAACATCTTCACATGACATCGTAAAGACTTAGGAACAGACGGAGCTGAATTACAAAGGAAATTTCTGTTCTAAGTAGCGCAGCCCCATGGTGGGCGCCAACTTGTTAAAACAACAAATATAGGTCAGGATGAAGGGTTCGACGTTCCTTGGTTTCACCGGTTCATTGAGGTACCTGCTAAGACAAAAGACACCGTTAGTCTCACCACAGTAGGGGGCCTCCTGCGATCAGCCTCCGGCGTGAGAATAAGATAACCCTTCTTTGGAGTTGAAAATGTTAAGGTATATAGAGATCGATAGAATGAGTGTAATGTGTAGTAAATGGTAGAAGTTAGTTGGTTACATGGAGTGCACAAGGCACCCTTTTATAGCCAGGTTTGCGTATCAAGGGTAAACAGATCCGTTACCTTCTTGCCTATTCCTAGGGGTATCCCTCTTGCTTTCCTACCTGTAGGTTTTGGCCTTGCATTTTTTATATAAGACCATTAGTCCACACAACGGGACAAGCCTCTTTGTTCAAGCTTATTAATTAGCTATTAATGACCTTTTGTGTGATACGTGGACTTTTCTAAGATGCCCAAATTGTCGTTATCCATCATGCCACGTCATCCTCGATCTAGGGATACTGATACCGTGGTTCGACTTCATGCGCATTCTATTTCTTGCTGTGTGGTTCGTGCTTGTACCCACGTCATCATTAGTATCTATTAGGATTATGTTTGTTATAGTTCCATTCTTCGCTGTAAACAACTTATATCACATGAAACTATAATAATAAATTTCGTCAGAACTTTTAGTATAAAGTTTCTGAAAATAAAATTTCACTTCTCATGCTTATTTGGGCACTCTAAAAATGTGAAACCAATTGATTACATTTACATATATGTGTTTTAAACATATAGGCCAAATTCAAAGATAGAAGTAGAAATAGAGGGTCCATTTGTGTGACTACTGACTAGTAAATTGATGCGTGTGTTGCGACGGCTCACTTAAACCCGTCGCAACACTGTCCTCCATTAAACCTGCAAATCAATGCCACATTGATCCTTACCCACTTATCCTACACTTCGAAAAATACTCCCCATCAATATTTTCAGTAATTTAGTTGATATTGAGGCTCAAACGAAACTTCTTAAAATGTTGAGAACTAGTAAATTGATGCGTGTGTTGCGGTGGCTCGGCTTTAAACACCAAAACGTATATAAAAAAAAGATGTCGCAACGGTATATTTGGAAAGAAGGAAAAAGTCATGTCACTGAATGTTAGTAAAACGAAACCGAACTTAAAAAAATCGCTTAACAAAAATATAAAACCATGTCGCGAAACATAGAATAAAACACATCACCACGGTAAATTTGGAAATAGCGAAAATGTCACGTCGTTGTAATATAACATATATATAAACGTTGCAATATTTAAATAACCTCTTACGTTAGTTGTTGCTACAACGAAATCCGGGTTGGGCCTTGACGTCGGGTGGAGCTGCAACGAGCGTTACCGAGCTAGTCTCGAGCTTTGGTTCGAGCTGCAACATGAAAAAGAACTCGTTAGAAGGTGAGTAGGTGACCCGGAGGTGTTGCTCCGGAAACACCCTCCGACGCTCAAGTTAGTGATTTGTCTTAATCTACCCAGTTTTGACCCACGCGTCCAACCCCTAAAACCCATTTTCGTTTTCATTGTTCCAGATTACTTTCGCCTCCTCTTTTGATTTCTCTCTCGTTTTTCATTGATCTAGGGTTTGTTTTTCCCCTAAATCGCATAAATGTTCCGCAAACCAAAGGTAAAGTTACAAAGGGAAATTGAAAAATTAAAATTACACTAGATAGCGAGTGAGTGGGAAGATCAAAAGAGCGTTAGAATTAGAGTTCCAATAGGGACTCAAGTTCAAGGTTAGAGTTCTAACACGAACTTGAGTTCTTGAATTCTAAATCTTGAGGTATTGCACGCTCGCACACAACACCGGAGAGTAAATCATTATTGACTAAAAGAAGGTTTGACTGTTTACTGAATCATATATAGTTAAATTTTGTGGCAATTTGGATTTGCAGAACTAAATTTATTCAAAATCTGAGAAACATTTTAAGATTTTCATAATCTCTAGTTCTATATCACAATCGAACTCGTTCTCAAACTTTCTATTTTTTAAAATCATTGTTTAACCCGATGGAGAATCTTGCTTAGGAGCCACAAAGATAGTGTTGAAAGAGACGTTTATTAAAAGACTTTGCCAATCAATTGCCAAGAACAAAAGTGAAAGATACAATAAATACGCACATGGTTTGAAACCAAATTAAGCAAAACAATAATATAATAAGAAACCTTCATTAGACTCATTTCTTGCATGTAATTCCATTCCCTCCACCTTTGCAGTCTAGCATGCCATATTCCATCGTTAGCGAGTCATGTTCGTCCTTGATACTGTCTGGAGAGAAGACACAAAGGGCACAATCTGTCCCGAGGAGTGAACTAGTCTTGTACTTGTCATCGCCACCACCGATAACTGGCATCTCCACTCCTGGTTTTGCCGGATTCTTAAAATCCAGACTATAAGTTCTACCAAGAATCCCTTCAACATTAGATGACAACCCAAAGAATCGAAATTGAACTTCCAAATGTGCAAATCTATCATTTGAAGGTATCTGGTAGTTATGTATCTTACTATCCTCTTCTGATACCGGAATCACATTAACAGATATTTCTGCAAGATCAGATATAGCAACAGTCACACTATTGGTTGTTGAAGTCCTTTCAACTTGTATATGACCATTGGTTGAATTCCATTCCATCGTGTGATAACTTTAGGTAATCAAAATTACCATCCCATTTTTCGGTTCTTATTGCTTCAAGTGTGAAATTATGATGGCCACACTTGAGACCCAATGCTTAGATCCATGTATAGTCGCGGGTTCTATCTTGAGGTCTAAGTCCGATGAAACGTGCATTGATTTGGAAATCGACATCAGAAACCAAGGTGAAATGCCCGTTGCTCTATCCATGGAAGTAGAATACAATTCCATCTCCACCTATGAATCGTGGGTCATAACATGCAGCTTTGGGTCCATTGCAGTTTGGTATACGTGCTATAAAATGCAAACACATAATTTAGCATTCTGACATCTAGATATACACATATACATAGAAGTTACGTGTTATTACTTACATTTGCATACAGCCTCACATTTGGGTGAGTAACAATCAAGAAAACAAGCTTTGTCTTCCGGGTTCTTCGTCTTAACTTTCGGACATTCCATGGGGCATTTGACACGCTTCTTGAAACACTTGCTTGCAGGTTAAAATCTCTTGTATGGGTTTGGCCGGTTTGGGAGGCTTAACACGCTTAACCTTACTACCAGATGCAGCTTCAGTTACCATCAACGCCAACATTGCATATAAAAATAAAATCACGAGTGGGGTCTTAATGCTAAACATCTTCATTTCTAGCTTTTGAAAATTTTATTTTGGAAACTAGAAAAGAAAATATGGAATGGTATATGAAATAGATGATGTCGAAGCTATATATATACAATTCTACTTGTGAGTTTGCAACTAATTTTGAAATATTGAAATGTACCAAGTTATGTTTGGCCAAGTTTGGTTTTAAAGATTCTTGAAGTCAACAGTGTTATATCACTGGTTTTGAAGTTATATTTATACTTATTTTAAACAGTTTGAAATTTTATTTATTTTTTATTATAAAGAAAGGCCGATTACAATAGAGTGACAGGTAAATGAGGGCAACAAGCTGCGCCGCAATCCCGTTTTGGATAACAAAACCAATCCTACTAAAAACAAATCTTTGAGTCTTAGAGGCCAAAAAATTACTATGCACGACCCGCTGAACCCTGTTTAGTAATTCTACAGCTTCCTGGGCTAGGAAACCAAAATTAATGAATTTTATTTATTAATTTTAAAGAGACTTAATGTTTTGAAATGTTGATTCAAGTAGCCATCGTCCATTGTTTTTTAAACAACTCTAGCAATTCGGTCCTAATCCTTACATTATGTATTATTACCAAATTTATTAAATATGTAATGCTGATCTGGATTTCGTGCTAAAAAAAGGGTCAAACTTCATCACTAGGACTACCAAAGTCAATGTTGCCTATTTCTAATTATGGCTCATGGCCAATGAAATCCATGTAATATGAGATTTGGAAAATTACACGTATGAAATTGCACAATAATTTTAAGATAAACTAAATTAGAGAAATATAGAAAAATAAACAAAAATGGGACATGTGACGGAGTTATTTTGCTCGGTAAAGAAAATAGTTATTTCGTTTAATTACGTAGAAAATAGAGTAAATTATACAAATTGTCTTTTAATTATATTAGAAATTACACTCTATCATTTGACTTTAATAAGTACACCACAAGTCATTTTTTTAGATACTTTTACACACCTTATGTCATTTACATTAACTGGTGTTAAGTTTTTCTATTAAGTTTTGGCATGTGTCTTACACATGAGAGTATAATGGTCTTTTTACCTATTAAAGGATAATTTATGTAATTTATAAAAAGATTCCCCCACCCCCTTCTTTCTTTCCCAAACCTTCCCCCCATCCCCTTCTTCTCTTGCACCGATACCTAACAGCTTCTTCATCTTCCTCACATAATCAATCCTTCCATTACCGTTTTGTTACATTGGAACCTTTTGTAATAACGGTGAGCCTCCATTACGTTCCCGACACATGGTCAACGATAAACCCTAAACCTATTTCAAAACTTTTAAACATGAAAACAGATGACAAAAATTACAATCTTTAACCCAAATTTTTTTGTTCCTATCCCTAATAATCTCCTCAACTTCTTTGTAAAATTGCATATTATTATTGAATAGCCATTATGATTAACCCCATTATTGTTCTCCTTGGCTTTCTTGAACTCCATCAACAAGTTCCTCCGCTTGTCTGTACACATACGATCAAACCCCTTTGCTCTCATCTTCAACGAAATATGTTCCCACAAGTGCTTGTTTGACTTTGAAGTGTTGAAAAGTGAGTCAATCTCGTGTAAAGGACATAGGGTGTGCAAAAGTATCTAAAAAAAGGACTTGTGGTGTACTTATTGAAGTCAAAGGACAGAGAGTGTAATTTCTAGTATAATTAAAGGACAATCTGTGTAATTTACTCTACAAAGTAACAATAGAAAGAAAGATAGAGAAAACGATTTTTTTTTTAATTTCAACTATTTGTCTAAATGTTTTAATGATAAATTAATAATTTTATTATTTTTAGAATATTCGATGTTATTAAAACCATAGATACATAAGTTGAAATCAAAATCACAACACTACTATTGTGTTTAAATGTTTGCTATTGTTTAGAAAGTTGAAATCGACAAGCAAGTTTAAATGGATACCTATAAGGCTATGTGTTATACTTTTGTTTCACTTTTTAGCATTAGCATCATCTCAACGCCACATTAACATCTTTCAATTCATCTTTCACCTATGTAATACCCCTGCTTCACTTTAACTCATATAAAAAAAATTATATATTTAAGAGAGAGAGAAAGAGAAGAGAGATATAGATAGAAAGAGTGTGGTAAGGAAATTGGATTGTGCGACGTTAATCCACCGTAATGTTTCAATACAACAGCAACTTCAAAGGTGGGGGGCGGTGTTGCCGCACCCACTGATGTCGAGAGGCCAATCAAAAATAAGAGTAACAAGGGTATCTAATCACCTTTAAATAGTAAGGGCAAATAGTGTGTCGTATCCACAAGGAGTTAGCGAAAAGTGTTAAAAACCAGTTGATTCATTAACCTAGGCAGTAAACATAAAATTAGGGGTGTGCAAAGTCGGTTGTGGGTCGGTTTTGGCCTCTTCCATAACCATAACCGCTTGATCGGTTATGCCCTCTTCCATAACCATAACCATAATCATAACCGCTTGGTCGGTTAACCGCTTTTCGGTTAACTGTCAGTTATGGGTCGGTTTTGGTTAATTTTTTTAGTAAAAGACTTGAGATTATGTTAGTAATATTATTTTTTTTTCTTAATCATGAATCACATTTTTTTAGTAAAAGACTTAAGATTATGTTAGTAATATTATTTTTTTTTCTAGTCATAAGCTCATAATTAATGCATTAGTTATCTACAAATTTCTTTAAAAATGAATAGAAAATTTTGTGCATATATACTTTGTGTACCCTTAACCATAACCATAGTGAATGGGAGAAATCATTTATATTTTGTGCATTTATATTATGGATATGGTTGTATCGGTTCGGTTAATGTTCGGTCATTGGACACCCTTAACCATAACAATAACCATTTGATCGGTTAATCAAAGAACCTTAACCAAAACCGTCGGTTAATTTCGGTTATCGGTTAATTTGGTTCAATGACGGTTCGGTTATCGGTTAATTTCGGTTAACGGTTAAAGTTTGCTCACCCCTACTTAAAATTGTGATTTGATTTGAAGTGATTAATTATGAAAATTAAACAAAACTTAAATTAGGTTTAAAACAATATTGAGAGAAGGGATCATTCCCGGGTTTCAGATTCTAAAGCTGAATGGATTGTTAGGAATCAGAGTCAATAACGCAGCGGAAAACCACACACACACGCACATTTGATAGCAAAAAACGTAAAGACACAAGAATTATAGTGGTTCAGCCAAGATTGACCTATGTTCACTTTGTAACTAGGGTTTATTCTTTATTATGTGCTCAAAGATTACATTACATCATAGGGGTATAAATAAGACTAGATTAGGGTTACATATATTAGGCAACAACTTAATCAGCAAGTAATGGGCTAGACAGCCCTAAAGACATCGCCCCCTTTTGCCTCTTCAGATCAGTCGACCACAAGTGGCCCAAAGGCCCAGCCGCAGGTGGCCCAAGGATGCCAGCATTAAGCACGAGACCTTGATGGAATCATCCACATGTTTATCCCGGGTCTTACGAGCAATGCCGGTAGCAGCAGTAGGTTCTTCTAGGATTAGTTCCTTGAGAACATACATATTGTTACTCAGCCCTGATAACAATTTTCAGGTTTCAGTACCAATCCATGAAGTTAGAGTTTTCAAGTTTGTCCTTCTCATGGATAGACTTTAAGGAGAATGAGGAGTTGGGATTCGATTCATTAGACATCTACAAAATTCAAAATTAAGTTTTAGTATTTTCATGCATAAGGTCCTAATTAAATTTATGACCCAATTGCAAAAATATATAATTAGGAATGAGATCCCGGTTCACCATTGCACAGTGAACGGCTGAGCACTCTTCACCGGCACGGCTATGTAGATTGTTAACGATTACCAATTGTGTCAACTACACAATTCCCGGTTTGAAGGGCATGACGATTATTGTCAAACTTGGATACGTTTCCCTTAACTATGCCCACTTAATACGGTCTTAAGTGATATTCGTCCTTCAATCGCAACTGTAGAACCGGCTTAAGTGACTTAGGAGTCGCAGTTGTACCTTCAACCAAAACCATAGGGCCGGATGCAGGGTAATTCACTAACACCGGGGGTTCGGATAGATCAGTTGATGTGTCATAATTTAGGGTGGCGCAGAAATATAGATTTTAATATGGGATTTGCTTTAATGTTTTAAATTACCGAGTAAGGGTCAAAAACATTTTGGACAACGAGGAGCATGATCCAAGTCATGCAATTTTAGTAAACCAATTTTACTATTTTAGTTTGTGAAACGCCTTTCAACACTCGACACGATTCCATTTTAAATACCTTATTTAATCTAAATTGGTTGTTAATCGCGAACCATATTTTAAACTAATTAACTTTTTAATTAATTTAAATTAGTTGTAACTAAAACAATTAAATTTAAAACCCGTTTTACTTTTAACTAAAAACACTTTTATTTAATTACCATTCCAAGAAATCTTTAAACATTTTAACTTTCTCGTCGTTTTAAAATTGTGTCAAAACGTTTTATAAAAATATTTGCGGTTAAATTATTATCTTATGTAAACAACCACAAAAATAAATAAAACGCATAAATCGAGCAAGTATTAAATTTTTTCGGTTTCGTTCGAGCCATCAAACCGAAACCTAACCGGTCTAAGGGACAACAAAAACAAACATTCTTTCCATCTCCCACTTAGTCCAAGATCTGCATCTTCTAGTCACGTTTGTGTCCGCCTTTGGTCTTCTAGTCTTCGTCTCGTTAGGTTTACAATTTTATTTACAATTACAATAAAAATAAATAAATAAAATAAACCTAACTATTACAACGGGTTCCAAATAACCCATAAAAATACAAAGATAATAAAACCAAAATAAATAAACACAACCACGAATCACTAGAGCTCGATTTATCAAACACAAACAAATCAAACGAAAAAGGCACGATCTTTTTGTCAAACAAAAGTTTTGACAAATAAAACATAAGATCGAATAAGTAAATAATATGTTTAAACGCGCGTAAAGGTGTCTCTGATACCACTGTTGAGAATCTATGTATCAGTTTTAACTTTTAAAACAAAATTAGTTTAATCTTATTAAATAAACAAATCAGATTTATGGAGCGGAAGCGGTTTTAAATGTTAACGGTTCCAAACCGGGATCCCGTTAGTGATCCGATTACACGCGTATAAACAATAAAATAAAATCATGTAACATCCCAAATTACACACCCCCATAGTTTAGGGCTCAAAACGAAATTTCTGTAAAGTAAAAGGGGTTCAAATGAAAAAGTGATTTAAACCTAAAAACCCATATATTTTCTTCCGGCCGTCATCCTCATTTCCATTTCTTCTTCCTTCCCGAATGGAACTCCACGCACAAATCCCACTCGAAAACCCTAATCCGACCATTTGGCCATCGTGTCTTGCTCGTTTACATGGAGAGCTCAGCTCCGTTTCAAAGTACCAAGGACGACGACGGTAAGCATGAGAGCTGCTGCCATAGCTCCGGCAGAAGCATGGGGTTCAGCGTGACGGGTTTATGGTGGTGGATGGACCAGCGGTGACCTCGTGGTGGTGGTTTATCTCAGGTAATGCTAGTTTTGGGTGGATGGTGATTCATAGGTAGTTTCGAGTAAAGGGTGGTCGCTGTAGTAGTTTCGAGTATTGATTGGTGGCTGCTATGGTGATGAGTTAAGTTCTCGAGGAAGATGATAGTAGTTTCGGATGATGATATGATGATGATGATATGAGTAGTTTCGATGGAGAGGATAAAGGTAGTAGTTTCGATGGTTATGTTCAAGATGGTAGTTTCGAGTGACAAATGGTAGTTTCGGGTATTGATTTAGCAGCAGCAGTGAGTTCTTGTTCACGGCAGTAGATTCGGGTATTGGTTTAGCAGCTGAAGTTTCGATATGAGGATGATAGTAGTTTCGATGATGGTGATCCTGTGATAATAGTTTCGATGGTAATGGTGATGATAGTATTTTCGGGTAAAGGGTGATAAAGGTGGTCGTAGATGGTGGCGTGTTGATGGCAGCAGAAGTTTCGATGATGTAGTTTCGATGATGGGGTTCATGAGAAGTTTCGATGATGGTGTTCATGAGAAGTTTCGATGATGGTAACCTGAGTAGTTTCGATATGATGATAGAAGTTTCGATGATGGTAATGTGATATGGTAGTTTCGATATGATAATAATGGTAAGATGATGATGATGATGATTACATAATGATAAAAATGGATAAGGTTCGGGTCGGGTCTCGGTTAGGTATATTCTTTAAAACCCTAAAGACGATAATTAATATCGAAACTACTAAGTTTCGATATAAGCAAACACTTCGAAACTACTAAGTTCGATATAAGCAACCTATCGAAACTACTAAAGTTTCGATATAATCCACTGATCGAAACTACCAAGTTTCGATATAACCCTAAGAATAGAAATGTTTAATGTCGCGTAGGTTCACTGTCTTATCTGGTATGACTTGATTATACAGATTGTGAGTAACCTTAGTGACGCTCAGTAACCGGTGATAGTATCTCAGGACCCGCTTATCAGGTGAGTTCTATGTGCCCCTTTTTATGTTATGTGCAAATGTTTTCAAATGTTTTGGGGCTGGAGTGTATACACTAAGTGAATAAAGTTTATGAATGTTAATGTGATCATATGTGTTATACAAGTATATATATATATATACCTATACACGAAAGAGAAATTATGAATAAAGAATGAAAAGCATGATTATAAAGAATGAACGAAAGTATAACACAAAATGAAAGAATGAAATCCTGCTTTATATCCATGTATATATTGCTTGCAAAGAATGAAATGAATGAATGTCATAACATATAAGAATGAAATCTTGCTTTATATCCATGTATATATTGCTTGCAAAGTACAGAAAATGTTATGGACGCTTCGATGATAACGGCTACTTAGGTAGACGGACGACCATGTGACTATTTTACAACCGGGACAAGTGCGTTCCTTCATCAGCTAGGACGTACGGATGCCATTACAGGACGGTCGAAGCAATTGGCATATTATAGTAGAACGGTTGTATAAATAATAGTCGCATGGGAAACGGATACCTTCGGGTAGACGGGCGAATATGACGGACTACGACGGTAGGACGGTTGTAAGACATGACGGACGGACAAAGATTGCCGGACGGTTGTAAGAATAAAATGACGGACGGCACTAGTTGCCGGACGGTTGTAAGTATAGGTGGGCCATGACGATGGACCACGGCGATTGTCTTTGTGACATTCGTAAACAAATGACGGGTTGATCACCCTTATATAGTATGACCCATGAAATTAAAGAAAGAAAATATAGAAAAGAAAAAGGGTGAATGCATATATATATATATATGAAATAACAAAAATACAGAAAAGAAAATACAGAAAAGAAAGAAGAAAGAAAGGCAAAAGTTATGAATACGTATTTATATGAACGATTATACAGTAATGCATACTTATACCTATAAAGAAAAGAATGTTTACAGTAAATTGCATTAAACTAGAACTCACCAGCGTTAGCTGACTTTTAGTATACATTTCAGGTAAAGGAAGAAAAGGTCGTGCGATGGCGTGAAGGTTACCCGGCACAAGACTGACATCCCACTTTTGTTTGTTAAGACAATGTTGTGTTTTTAATTGTTAAGACTTCCGCTGTTATGTAATGTAATTGAATGTTTTAAATTTAAGTTCAGTATTTATGGCTATGTTTATGAGTAAATCCAACAAGTGAGGTCACCCGGGAAAGGGGCCTTACAAGTTGGTATCAGAGCAATAGTTTGAGAGATTTAGACATCCCTAAATGTCTAGACTCAAGCTGATAATGGGACCAACACAAGGATGTCAGTGCGGGTAGCCAACGCCAACGCCAAAACAAGTAAGTAAGTATCAATGTCAATATATATAACTCAGGGTAGATGTCTTAGCATAGGACACATGCCTTAGTTACCAATATCACTACTGATATGAATAGTTACACATAGGACATAAGATGGTAGACAATTTGAGCACATGAGTACAGTAAATGATTAATAATAACACGTAGCTACTGTTATCAATCATCTACCGTGTAAGTGTGTCTCGATTTGCCATCCGTCGTATGTACCCACCATAAAGAGTGAAAGAGATGTTAGTCTAATACTACGAAATGCACACAAATTATAAGAATGGTGAGATCCATGTTAGGTGAATCACAAACAACGAGCAGAAGTTCGATAAACCATAAAGAAAGAAAGATGACGGAATATTAACGGTCCGAGTAGATCGGTAACGAACCTTCATGAGCGACCTCCGTCAACAAGGAGTTCGGAAAGAGAAGAAGGATACATGGATTAAACACCGTTTATAGAAGACATTTAAATTATGAAGCATTATAAGACGAGTCAGGAATTCACAAGTAAGGTAAGTTGGCAATTACGTCAGGATCCACGTAATTGTAAATTTACATGTGCTTGTGCATACTGATGAACCTTATCATGTGGATTAATACACATGTCACCAAAAACAATTAAATCACTCCAAGCAGGACTATGAGATTAGTCACTTAAGTAATGAAGATCGCAACAGATTAGCAAGACGAATGATGACAGCAACGGCATAACAAAGGTGGAACGAGAAGGAACGAGGCTTTAAATGGAGTTGCTGAACTTGAGTAACACTAAGGAACAAGTTTATAAATCTGAAGAAACTTGGATCGAAACCTGATGCAACAAGTAACAAAGTAATAAGTCAAGCAAAGAAAAAGGAACAGGAAAGATTGCACCGAAAGAGAATTAGTATGAGGACGATAAGAGAATCTATCAAGCCCAGTGAGAAAATTTCTTCGCATGACAAACCGCGAACGACGAGACTGATTAAGTAGAATTTGAAGAACTCGACACTTGTTTGATTCAAATCGAGAAAGTAGCTGTCAAGGATCACAAGTTAGCACGAGATGTGAGTACTACATATGTTAGATGAACATACGTTTAGAAACTACTTCTGAACATGAATTGTCAATGCTTAACGCAAACGCGATACGATGAATGACCGTGGACCTACGGTCAAGTGTACATAAAAGTGAAGGAAATAACCATACAACTATATGTTCAAAGAAAATACGAGTACTAGAATGCACAAATGACATTTTTCCATGAAGAAATACAATCCTAGATAAACTACTAAGAGTATTCACTCAGATGAGAAAATAGATATATCAACGACAACAAATGACTGGAACCACGATGCTAATAAGGGTGTGCAAGCAAAACCAAATGAAAACAGATCCAACCTAGGGTTTGAATGTTTAGAATAAATGTGAAGTTCAAGTTCCGAACAAATATGTGAAGAAAGAAATGAGTACTAGCAAGGACTCAAGAGTCAGAAAGCACTCTACAGTGATTAAGACAAGACAATAGAAAGTGACTACTCAAATTGAAAAGCCAATAAGGAACACAATGAGACTAGAAATGAAAGGAATGATCGAGTATCACCGCACGTGTCATCTATTTGTAATGAAACCTAGGAACGTAATTCTAAAGGAATCACATACAGAAAATTTTAACGATCACGAAAAGTAGAAAATGTATATTTTGGTCATAAGGGATGCCAATCCCTAAGACTATTCAATGGTATAAAGAACGGATAGTGCATAATAGACTAATTATGAGAAATGTGAAACCATGACGATTATGTTTTAAAGAAAGGCAAGAAGGGAGTTACGTGTACAGGAGTATGAATGTAAGGATTGCCTATCTAGTATTCCGTCTGAATGAATACCTTCTCTGGAAGTTAAGTATGATAGAGTAATGCTTCTAATGGTTCCTTCGAGAACGAAATGACAAGGTTCCTTCGGGAACAAACTGATATGGTTCCTTCGGGAACAAGATGATGGGATTCCTTTGGGAACGAGATAGCAGGATTCATTCGGGAACGACATGGTATGGCCCTTCATGGGCGAATGCACCAAGGATAATTTATGAGGTACACGTAATAACCAAAGCAACTTAGAAATAGAATGATAACAACTGTCTAGGGCACAAAGTAGACGATTTAAACTAGATCCCAGGCTACCAAAGAGACACTTCCAAGTGTTGAGAGGAATCCATGACTTGCTTAACATGTCAGATTCACGCAAGTGCTTGGTGGATCCGAGTTAAGTCCATCCATGAGTCACGCTCAAGAGTAAAGTGGGTTAAACTATTCACCCTAACATTCGAGATGTTAGTTACAGAGAAGAAAAGGTAATAGGGACATGAAAGCCCTAATTACATGCAGTCTAGGAATGGCATTGAATGATCACCATAACACGAGACATGCCAATTTACAAGAACCTAAGTGGTTACTCAGTCATGTGATGCAAAGAGTAAATTTTGTTACGAGAAACACCGAATTTCGAGGACGAAATTCTTATAAGGTGGGTAGACTTGTAACATCCCAAATTACACACCCCCATAGTTTAGGGCTCAAAACGAAATTTCTGTAAAGTAAAAGGGGTTCAAATGAAAAAGTGATTTAAACCTAAAAACCCATATATTTTCTTCCGGCCGTCATCCTCATTTCCATTTCTTCTTCCTTCCCGAATGGAACTCCACGCACAAATCCCACTCGAAAACCCTAATCCGACCATTTGGCCATCGTGTCTTGCTCGTTTACATGGAGAGCTCAGCTCCGTTTCAAAGTACCAAGGACGACGACGGTAAGCATGAGAGCTGCTGCCATAGCTCCGGCAGAAGCATGGGGTTCAGCGTGACGGGTTTATGGTGGTGGATGGACCAGCGGTGACCTCGTGGTGGTGGTTTATCTCAGGTAATGCTAGTTTTGGGTGGATGGTGATTCATAGGTAGTTTCGAGTAAAGGGTGGTCGCTGTAGTAGTTTCGAGTATTGATTGGTGGCTGCTATGGTGATGAGTTAAGTTCTCGAGGAAGATGATAGTAGTTTCGGATGATGATATGATGATGATGATATGAGTAGTTTCGATGGAGAGGATAAAGGTAGTAGTTTCGATGGTTATGTTCAAGATGGTAGTTTCGAGTGACAAATGGTAGTTTCGGGTATTGATTTAGCAGCAGCAGTGAGTTCTTGTTCACGGCAGTAGATTCGGGTATTGGTTTAGCAGCTGAAGTTTCGATATGAGGATGATAGTAGTTTCGATGATGGTGATCCTGTGATAATAGTTTCGATGGTAATGGTGATGATAGTATTTTCGGGTAAAGGGTGATAAAGGTGGTCGTAGATGGTGGCGTGTTGATGGCAGCAGAAGTTTCGATGATGTAGTTTCGATGATGGGGTTCATGAGAAGTTTCGATGATGGTGTTCATGAGAAGTTTCGATGATGGTAACCTGAGTAGTTTCGATATGATGATAGAAGTTTCGATGATGGTAATGTGATATGGTAGTTTCGATATGATAATAATGGTAAGATGATGATGATGATGATTACATAATGATAAAAATGGATAAGGTTCGGGTCGGGTCTCGGTTAGGTATATTCTTTAAAACCCTAAAGACGATAATTAATATCGAAACTACTAAGTTTCGATATAAGCAAACACTTCGAAACTACTAAGTTCGATATAAGCAACCTATCGAAACTACTAAAGTTTCGATATAATCCACTGATCGAAACTACCAAGTTTCGATATAACCCTAAGAATAGAAATGTTTAATGTCGCGTAGGTTCACTGTCTTATCTGGTATGACTTGATTATACAGATTGTGAGTAACCTTAGTGACGCTCAGTAACCGGTGATAGTATCTCAGGACCCGCTTATCAGGTGAGTTCTATGTGCCCCTTTTTATGTTATGTGCAAATGTTTTCAAATGTTTTGGGGCTGGAGTGTATACACTAAGTGAATAAAGTTTATGAATGTTAATGTGATCATATGTGTTATACAAGTATATATATATATATACCTATACACGAAAGAGAAATTATGAATAAAGAATGAAAAGCATGATTATAAAGAATGAACGAAAGTATAACACAAAATGAAAGAATGAAATCCTGCTTTATATCCATGTATATATTGCTTGCAAAGAATGAAATGAATGAATGTCATAACATATAAGAATGAAATCTTGCTTTATATCCATGTATATATTGCTTGCAAAGTACAGAAAATGTTATGGACGCTTCGATGATAACGGCTACTTAGGTAGACGGACGACCATGTGACTATTTTACAACCGGGACAAGTGCGTTCCTTCATCAGCTAGGACGTACGGATGCCATTACAGGACGGTCGAAGCAATTGGCATATTATAGTAGAACGGTTGTATAAATAATAGTCGCATGGGAAACGGATACCTTCGGGTAGACGGGCGAATATGACGGACTACGACGGTAGGACGGTTGTAAGACATGACGGACGGACAAAGATTGCCGGACGGTTGTAAGAATAAAATGACGGACGGCACTAGTTGCCGGACGGTTGTAAGTATAGGTGGGCCATGACGATGGACCACGGCGATTGTCTTTGTGACATTCGTAAACAAATGACGGGTTGATCACCCTTATATAGTATGACCCATGAAATTAAAGAAAGAAAATATAGAAAAGAAAAAGGGTGAATGCATATATATATATATATGAAATAACAAAAATACAGAAAAGAAAATACAGAAAAGAAAGAAGAAAGAAAGGCAAAAGTTATGAATACGTATTTATATGAACGATTATACAGTAATGCATACTTATACCTATAAAGAAAAGAATGTTTACAGTAAATTGCATTAAACTAGAACTCACCAGCGTTAGCTGACTTTTAGTATACATTTCAGGTAAAGGAAGAAAAGGTCGTGCGATGGCGTGAAGGTTACCCGGCACAAGACTGACATCCCACTTTTGTTTGTTAAGACAATGTTGTGTTTTTAATTGTTAAGACTTCCGCTGTTATGTAATGTAATTGAATGTTTTAAATTTAAGTTCAGTATTTATGGCTATGTTTATGAGTAAATCCAACAAGTGAGGTCACCCGGGAAAGGGGCCTTACAAATCAACCATAGCGGGTAAACAATTATACCTTCGACGATTAACGAAAAGATCTGCTCTTTGGTTCAACAAGCGTCTCACTTGTGACAGAAACACGAAACCCGCAACAACGAAAACCGTCTCACTGACGCAGGCGGCGACGTCGGTGGTCCGGAGGTGGTTTACGGGCGCGGGGGGGGGGGGGGGGGGTGGGGGTTCCTCTCTTGCACAACTTGTAGGGTGGAGGCAACTAGATTAAGTTTAGGGTTTTAGTTAAGGTTATATTTATAACCCATTAACTTACAAACCGCATCCCAGGTTATCAACATTTAATCCCCATGTAATTAACTATTAATTACTTTTAATCCTAGCAGTTAACTAATTACAAATAATTAGTAAAACTTTAATCATTAGATGTTTAACACTTAAACATTTAACCCTCCATATTTAATTATTTCTCTAAATAATTAATCACCGAATAAACAGATAAACATATAATTAAATATTTATTCGCCGAATTATAAAACCGTGTTTCATGAACTATAATGTTTACGACTAAATACTATTAATTGCTCGTTGCCCAAAGTGTAACTTTTTGGATCGTACCTTGATAGTAACGTTGATTTAATTTACGATCGGAGATCCCATATCCAACAATCACGTACATGAAGGGCCAGTTGAAGCTCCCCCGAGCTCCAACTCATTCGTTATCTAAACTAGTCTGCACGATCCACCAGTTCTATAGATAACCCATGAATCATCACCACTCTCCTCATTCAGCAAGATTCCTATAGGAGAGATTTTCCTAGTCGGACTAACGGTCTTCAAAACTCAATGTTGTTTTGTAATTGTAACTGGAACACGCCCCCGCGCTCCCACTATCATGTAATATCTGTACTTTTCCGTTTACAATTTCCGGCCATTTGGCATTTATTGTAAACCCTAATTATCCATATTAAATAATATGTGAAAATTCTTAAATGAATTGCTTAAACTATGTGGCTAAAAACCATACTCAAACTATGTATTAGGGCTAATATTCATGGTATTTGAATAAAGTCCCTAAACTATATAAAATAAATCTCATAAATTATCTAAGTGTAAACAAAAAAATTATACTTATTTAATTTGGAAAATCTTAATTGTGTTTTATTCAATTAAAACACAAATTATATAAATTAAAATGATTTTTATAAAATTATTATGAATTTTTAAGAAATAATAAGATTTATTCCTAAATAAATCAAATAAATAAAGTTTAATTAAATAAATATTTTTAAAATGAAGTTTTATAAAAATACGTCATTTTATATCATTTTTATAGAAATAAACAATTCTTTTATAATTTAAATATAATTTATACATTTAAATATCAAAATATATCAAATTAATTAACAAAAAAAAAACCCTACTTAACCTAACTAACAAATTCTAAACCCTAAGGACCAATCCTGTCATTCTTGCAAACTCACAAACCTGAAACTACAGGGACTAAACCTGACTTTTTCTCATTCTTGATTTGGTTTGACTTTTGATAGTCAAACCGTACCACAATGATCGAATTCGAATTCCATAACCGATTTGAGATCGATTTTGTAACTGAATTCGCACGTTGAAGCCATAAACGTCCATCATTAACACAATTAAACCCGACATTGATTCGAATTAATCCTAATAATGCGAATTCAAGCCGAACCGTCGTCACGTTCTTGTTTGATAATCAAATTCGGCAAATTGATATAGTAATCTCACAATCGAGCACACTGCGCATGCCACACGAACATCGTAGAAGCTTTTGCACACACAACAATTGTCGGAGAAGCAGTCAAGGCCGCCGGAGATCAAGTTCTTCATCATCGGCACCTGTTTTAGTCGAGGACTACCAATTCGAGCTCTATTCTGGTAAATTCCTATTCCTATAGCTTCGTTTTCATTCCCAAATGGAAAGCCCTCTGTCAATTCGATCGTATAACATCGAATTGAACTCGATCCCATATCTAGGGTTCATCACAAACCGGTTTAATCGAGCTCTGGTCTAAACACGTTTATAATTCAATTAATTCACATCAACAGCTTCGAAATGATCGACTCTTTGAAAACCCCCTCTTAATTCAATCTCATATCATCGATTTATACCAAATCCTATAACTAGGGTTTGTTCATAAACCGTTTTGGGGTTTTTGATCTTAAACACATTTTCAATCCATTTAACCAACATCCACAGATTCGTAATGACTCAATATATAAAAACCCCATGATTTCAACAAGATTTAATATCGGAATCTTCTAAATTGGATTAGTGTTCATATCTAGGGTTTCGAGGCTCGAACTCGGGATTAAACGACCCAAACCTTGTTTTTTTTTCAAATTAAAACCTGCCTCAGTTTCGCTAGACCCCGATTAACAAAACCTCTGTGATTCCAAGACCAATCGTGATCGAATTCGCGTAGGTTGGGGCTGGGTTTTCGAGCCGCATGCATGTGGGAGGGGAACCCACTTGAATTGGTTGTTAAAATCAATTCTAATCAGATTCTTAACGCGATGACCCTAGCGGGCGTACTGGTAACTCGCGTGACTCGTAGGCAGGAGACCCGGGTTCGAGACCGGTCTCCTGCATATTATTTTTGGGACTTTTTCTGGTCATATTTAATTAATAGAAAATGTTTTATTAATTAATATTATTATATATAAATGTGTTTTAACCCGGGAAACGACCCGTAGACTCGGGTATGAATTTATTAACTTATTTTTATTAATATACCCACTTTTATAAATAATATATTTATGTTATTATCAAATAAAAATAATATATTTATATTATTTTCAAAACTATAACTTTGGATAAAAATAATATGTTTTATTATTTTTAACCCGTGACTTTTATTATTAAATAATATATGTTTATATTTTGTTTCATACCGTTTTTGGAACATTTGAAACTAATAAATAATATAATTAGTCACATTATTTACTCGTATTTATTATTTCGACTAAAAATAATATGTTTATTAACATAATAATTTAGTAATTTAAATACTTACACACCTTAAACTATAACCAAATTACTTTTCAAACCTTAAACTTTCCAAAACCCTAATTTTCCCAAATTCGAGAACACGAATGAACCATAGCTTATTTCCTTTAAACTAAATGACTAAACTACAACTATAATAGGTTAATTGTGACCTACTTTGGATTATATCTTTGGATCAAACTTAGCTTGGAAACTACCTACAAATCCAATGTGAGTTTTCATGCCCCTCTTTATACATTTTATCACTTTTGGGGTGAAACATGTTCCTATATAATTACACTTACACTATTGACAAATCTCACAACTTGAAACAAATTCCCTTATGTTAGACTTGTTTAATTGCATTATGTGGCTTATTTGTTGATTACACTAGTTCATATTATTAACTGTTTCGACAGCCTATGAATGGAATTAGTGGTACCATGTGGGTTAGCTACCCCATGCATTTCTTTGATCTAGGATGCATGTAATGAATTCTGAAACTGAAAAACTGTTAACTATATGTTGGACAATCTGAATTGGATAAATCTTAAAAGGAAGGTTTAATTTGGACTGTGTGTATATACAATAAGACTATAATGTATTACTTGTCTTAGCATGGAATTTGTACTTTATCTAAACTACTATATCTATATCTACCATGATTGCTCACCAACAATTCATTTTGTTGATAACTCTTATTTTAAACATGTTTCAGGTGCACCAAGTTCAAGCAACGCTTGATTTATGTTCAACACTTAGGCTTGGACTTAGAAATTTGAAATCTGATTTTATCTTGTTTGGAACTATGTTTTGTCTTGTTTATTTGAACTATTTGTAGCCTTTGAGGCACTTTTAATATTATTGAATAAAATTATGAAATTTTAATAGTTCCAAGTGCTACGAGCAATCTGGTCACAACTCGGGTCATACTCCGACGTGTTCCGCCGCCCGGTTGGGGTGTGACAGATTGGTATCAGAGCCTTGGTTATAAGGATTTAGGTTATTAGAAATCTTTAACCTAGACTATAACTTTAGGACCCTCTTTTAGTCTTGCATGATTAGGAACCTATGTGTTTATTTGTCAACTTCTAAATCTTTAACACAAATCTTACAAATCCTCAAAGTTCTAAGACTTTATCTTATACTTCCATCAATGTTCTTTTATATGAAATTCTTCAATGTTTTAAAATATTTTATAAAACCCTCTAGACTTTGTAAGTCTATCCAAAATCTCGTTAAGGTTTAAGACTTTGACAATGTTCAGAAACTCGTGCAATCTGGAAGGGTGAATGCCTGTATTCCGAGTTTCCTGTCTAGGCAAGCGTATTCGTACAAATCCAAATTACTGGACCAGTTACGCTTACCTGGGGATTCTCGGGATGAGTGTTCACTTATAGGCTAAAGCATGACTTTCTCAAATATTGTTGAAATCTTACTAACCTTGATATGTCCTAAGTAATTGTGTGGTAAAACCCAACTAACACAATTACTAACTATGTGTTTAAACTTAAGCCTATCTTTACTTTCAAAGCTTAACTCTTGAATATTATTATTCATCTCAAACTTGCATTCTACTTTATTTTCTTATAGAATATCTGATCCCGTTGATACAAATCCGGCACT
This sequence comes from Smallanthus sonchifolius, assembly GCA_023525975.1. Taxonomy (NCBI): domain Eukaryota; kingdom Viridiplantae; phylum Streptophyta; class Magnoliopsida; order Asterales; family Asteraceae; genus Smallanthus; species Smallanthus sonchifolius. Next base: position 83,878,464 of record CM042022.1, read on the forward strand.
CACACAACAAATTGTTGATCGGATTGCTGCAATACTACCAGCTCTGTTTCAACATCGTGATCAAAGCTCTTCTAATAACAACAACAATGCTTGCAACTTCAAATACTTTAATTCGTGTTCACCACCAAAGTATTCGGGTCATGAAGGAGCCACTGGACTACTCCAATGGTTTGAGGGCATTGAGAACACCTTCCTTAATGCTGGTGTTCCCGAGGCACTCAAGGTTCAATATGGCTCAAGCGTCTTTCAAAAGCGTGCACTAACTTGGTGGAACGGCGAGAAAACTACTCGCACCGTTCTTGTTGCTATGGCTCTTCCTTGGGCTGAATTCAAGGAACTCATGATCAATGAGTTCTGTCCTCGAAACGAAATGATGAAGATCGAGGAGGAATTTTGGACTCTCTCCCAAGATAGTGGTGACAATTCTGCTTATGTCACTCGTTTTTATGAGCTTTGTCTACTCGTTCCTCACCTAGTCGACACCTTGGCTAGGAAGATTGAGAAATTCTGCAAGGGACTCCCAATTCAAATCAGGAGTGCTGTTCTTAGTAGTAGACCTGCTACTATCGAAGAAGCTGTTCGTTTTTCAGCCACACTTACCGACACTTATGTCGATGCGGGAATCCTTCACCGCAAGGGAGAAAAGAAACCTGCTGTGGTTGCTGCTGTGACTTCTAAACCTGAACCTACCGGTAGAAACAGGAAGAGAAAGTCCAACCATAAACAAAATTATGGGACTGTTACACCTGCTCAACCTGTGAGCCAAGTAACACCTGCTACTACTACTACCTTCAGTCCAACCAAGAAGGCTTATTCGGGGAGTTATCCTCAATGTGATATTTTGCAAGTCTCACCATCTTCCCAATGCACCATGTTGGGTTTGCACAAAGTGCAAAAGGTTGGGACATACTCAAGATCGTTGCCGAACCCCAAGCAACACTCAATCTCAAGTGCAAGGCCATAACGTGATACAAAACACACCATCCTTAACTGTTAAGGCTTGTTTCCAATGTGGAGATCCAAGTCACTTCAAGGATAAGTGTCCATTACTGGCCAATGCAATAAAAGCTTCAATCTCTGCTTCCAAAGGCCGAGTCTACACCATTACTGCCAATCAAGCTCAAGCCGACAACGATGTTGTCAATGGTACGTATCTGATCAATAATCAATATGCTACTATTTTGTTTGATTCTGGTGCGGATAAAAGTTTCGTGTCCTTTGACTTTGAACCAATGCTTGCTAAGACTAGAACCCAACTAGACAAAACTTATAATGTAGAAGTAGCTAACGGGAAATCCGTTAAAGTTGACTCAATTATTGCAAACAATCAACTACAACTTAACGAACATACTTTCTCTATTGACTTAACTCCTATGCAACTTGGGAGTTTTGACGTGATCGTCGGCATGGATTGGTTATCCAAACATCGTGCTGAGATCGTTTGTGCCGACAAATTCATAAAGATTCCTCTGCCGTCTGGTGAAATACTACACGTGTATGGAGAGAAGCAACCCAAAGGCTTAAAACTGATGACTATAACAAAAGCTCAAAAGTACCTCAACAAGAATTATCCAGCTTTTCTAGCTCACGTTGTGAAGGAGAAGGGCAAGGGTAAACTCATTGCTGATATTCCTGTGATTAAGGACTTTCCTGAAGTATTTTCGGAAGACCTACCAGGAATTGCCCCTACACGACAAGTCGAGTTCCGTATCGACCTTGTGCCTGGTGCAACCCCGGTGGCAAGAGCACCATATCGTCTTGCACCATCTGAAATGCAAGAACTTGCTAGTCAACTTCAAGAACTCTCTGATAAAGGATTCATACGTCCTAGTTCCTCACCATGGGGAGCACCTGTCTTATTCGTCAAGAAGAAAGATGGATCTTTTAGGATGTGTATCGACTATCGGGAACTCAACAAATTGACTGTCAAGAATCGATACCCACTTCCAAGGATTGACGATTTATTTGATCAACTCCAAGGAGCTTCTATTTTCTCAAAGATCGATCTTCGTTCGGGTTATCACCAACTACGTGTTAAGGAGGAAGACATTCCCAAAACAGCTTTTAGAACTCGCTATGGACACTACGAGTTTGTTGTCATGCCATTCGGTTTGACTAACGCACCTGCCGTGTTCATGGATTTGATGAATCGTGTTTGTCGACCTTATTTGGATAAATTCGTCATTGTCTTCATTGACGATATTCTTATCTACTCAAAATCTAAGCAAGAACATGAAGAACATCTTCGCTTAGTACTTGATCTTCTTAAACAGGAACAACTTTATGCTAAATTCTCCAAATGTGAATTCTGGCTAAAGGAAGTCCAATTCCTAGGTCATGTTATTAACGAGGCTGGGATTCATGTTGATCCTGCTAAAATTGAAGCTGTAAAGAATTGGATTGCTCCTAAAACACCAACAGAAATCCGTTCTTTTCTTGGACTAGCAGGATATTATCGACGCTTTATTTCTAACTTTTCCAAGATTGCTGTTCCTCTCACTGCCCTAACTCATAAGGGTAGGATCTTTGAATGGGGACAAGAGCAAGAAGAAGCGTTCCAAACTCTTAAAGAAAAACTGTGCCATGCTCCAGTCCTATCTCTTCCCGATGGCAGCGACGACTTCGTTGTTTTCTGTGATGCTTCAAAGCAAGGACTTGGATGCGTTCTCATGCAAAGGGGTAAGGTGATTGCTTATGCCTCAAGACAACTTAAGGTTCATGAAGATAACTACACCACTCACGACCTCGAACTTGGTGCGGTCGTGTTTGCTCTCAAAATTTGGAGACATTATCTCTATGGAACCAAATGTGAAATCTTTACCGATCACAAGAGTTTGCAACATATATTCAACCAAAAAGACTTAAACATGAGACAACGTCGTTGGATGGAACTGTTAAATGATTATGATTGCGAAATCAAATATCATCCAGGGAAAGCTAACGTGGTGGCTGATGCGTTAAGTCGGAAGGAATATCCTAACATATGTTGTGCTCTTATTCAATCGGATATCGAGACCAAAATTCTTAAAGCTCAACAAACGGTTCTTTCCGAGGGCAACATGCAAAAAGAATTGGGTTGTGGAGTTGAAAAACAATTGGAGACTCGACCCAATGGGTTACTACACTTCTTAAACCGCTTATGGGTTCCTGATCGGGATGATCTTCGTACTTTAATTTTTGACGAGTCTCACAAAACTCGTTATTCTATACACCCAGGAGCCGATAAAATGTACAAAGGCCTTCGCCAACACTATTGGTGGCCCGGCATGAAGAAAGATGTTGCCGTGTACGTTTCAAAATGTCTTACTTGTTCTAAGGTCAAGATTGAACATCAACGACCTTCGGGTTTGCTTGAACAACCCGAGATTCCAATGTGGAAATGGGAGTGTATTTCCATGGATTTTATCACCAAACTTCCAAGAACACCTCGAGGATTTGATAGCATTTGGGTAATCGTGGACCGACTCACGAAATCAGCTCATTTTCTCGCAATTCGAGATGATTGGGGAGCTGAGAAGTTGGCTCAAGTTTATTTGGATGAGATCGTTCGTCTACATGGCGTTCCTCTTAATATCATATCTGATCGTGATAGTCGTTTCACTTCCCGTTTTTGGGGATCTCTACAATCGTTCATGGGTACTCAATTGAATTTGAGTACAGCTTACCATCCCCAAACTGATGGTCAAACGGAAAGAACGATTCAAACTCTTGAAGATATGTTACGTGCTTGTGTCCTTGACTTTGGAGGCAATTGGGACAAATATCTTCCACTAGCTGAGTTTTCGTATAACAACAGCTACCATGCTAGTATCGAGATGGCACCTTTCAAGGCTTTATATGGTCGCCATTGTCGTTCTCCTCTTGGCTGGGATGAGGTCGGTGAAGCACAAATCACTGGTCCCGCTCTAGTCCAAGACACCACTGATCGAATCATCCAAGTTCGCGACAATCTTCGTTTGGCTCGGGAGAGACAAAAGAAGAATGCTGATATTCGTAGAAGACCTCTTGAATTCCAAGTTGGTGACATGGTTCTTTTAAAGGTATCACCTTGGAAAGGTGTTGTACGATTTGGGAAGAAAGGGAAATTCTCACCGCGATACGTTGGACCTTTCAAAATCATCAAACGTATCGGGAAAGTTGCTTACGAGTTGGAATTACCCGACAAGCTTAGCAATGTACATCCCACGTTTCATGTATCTAACCTCAAGAAGTGTCTTGCCGAGGGAAACCTCCAAGTTCCTCTTGACGAAGTTCACATTGACGAGTCAATGCACTTCGTGGAAAAGCCTATTGAAATCATGGATCGAGAGATCAAACAACTTAAAAGAAGCCGAATTCCGATTGTGAAAGTACGTTGGCAATCTAAACGAGGACCTGAGTTTACTTGGGAACGGGAGGATCAAATGAAGGCTAAGTACCCACAATTGTTCACAAACTCCACTACTTAATTTCGGGACGAAATTTCCTAAAGTAGGGGAGACTGTAATATCTGTACTTTTCCGTTTACAATTTCCGGCCATTTGGCATTTATTGTAAACCCTAATTATCCATATTAAATAATATGTGAAAATTCTTAAATGAATTGCTTAAACTATGTGGCTAAAAACCATACTCAAACTATGTATTAGGGCTAATATTCATGGTATTTGAATAAAGTCCCTAAACTATATAAAATAAATCTCATAAATTATCTAAGTGTAAACAAAAAAATTATACTTATTTAATTTGGAAAATCTTAATTGTGTTTTATTCAATTAAAACACAAATTATATAAATTAAAATGATTTTTATAAAATTATTATGAATTTTTAAGAAATAATAAGATTTATTCCTAAATAAATCAAATAAATAAAGTTTAATTAAATAAATATTTTTAAAATGAAGTTTTATAAAAATACGTCATTTTATATCATTTTTATAGAAATAAACAATTCTTTTATAATTTAAATATAATTTATACATTTAAATATCAAAATATATCAAATTAATTAACAAAAAAAAAAACCCTACTTAACCTAACTAACAAATTCTAAACCCTAAGGACCAATCCTGTCATTCTTGCAAACTCACAAACCTGAAACTACAGGGACTAAACCTGACTTTTTCTCATTCTTGATTTGGTTTGACTTTTGATAGTCAAACCGTACCACAATGATCGAATTCGAATTCCATAACCGATTTGAGATCGATTTTGTAACTGAATTCGCACGTTGAAGCCATAAACGTCCATCATTAACACAATTAAACCCGACATTGATTCGAATTAATCCTAATAATGCGAATTCAAGCCGAACCGTCGTCACGTTCTTGTTTGATAATCAAATTCGGCAAATTGATATAGTAATCTCACAATCGAGCACACTGCGCACGCCACACGAACATCGTAGAAGCTTTTGCACACACAACAATTGTCGGAGAAGCAGTCAAGGCCGCCGGAGATCAAGTTCTTCATCATCGGCACCTGTTTTAGTCGGGGACTACCAATTCGAGCTCTATTCTGGTAAATTCCTATTCCTATAGCTTCGTTTTCATTCCCAAATGGAAAGCCCTCTGTCAATTCGATCGTATAACATCGAATTGAACTCGATCCCATATCTAGGGTTCATCACAAACCGGTTTAATCGAGCTCTGGTCTAAACACGTTTATAATTCAATTAATTCACATCAACAGCTTCGAAATGATCGACTCTTTGAAAACCCCCTCTTAATTCAATCTCATATCATCGATTTATACCAAATCCTATAACTAGGGTTTGTTCATAAACCGTTTTGGGGTTTTTGATCTTAAACACATTTTCAATCCATTTAACCAACATCCACAGATTCGTAATGACTCAATATATAAAAACCCCATGATTTCAACAAGATTTAATATCGGAATCTTCTAAATTGGATTAGTGTTCATATCTAGGGTTTCGAGGCTCGAACTCGGGATTAAACGACCCAAACCTTGTTTTTTTTTCAAATTAAAACCTGCCTCAGTTTCGCTAGACCCCGATTAACAAAACCTCTGTGATTCCAAGACCAATCGTGATCGAATTCGCGTAGGTTGGGGCTGGGTTTTCGAGCCGCATGCATGTGGGAGGGGAACCCACTTGAATTGGTTGTTAAAATCAATTCTAATCAGATTCTTAACGCGATGACCCTAGCGGGCGTACTGGTAACTCGCGTGACTCGTAGGCAGGAGACCCGGGTTCGAGACCGGTCTCCTGCATATTATTTTTGGGACTTTTTCTGGTCATATTTAATTAATAGAAAATGTTTTATTAATTAATATTATTATATATAAATGTGTTTTAACCCGGGAAACGACCCGTAGACTCGGGTATGAATTTATTAACTTATTTTTATTAATATACCCACTTTTATAAATAATATATTTATGTTATTATCAAATAAAAATAATATATTTATATTATTTTCAAAACTATAACTTTGGATAAAAATAATATGTTTTATTATTTTTAACCCGTGACTTTTATTATTAAATAATATATGTTTATATTTTGTTTCATACCGTTTTTGGAACATTTGAAACTAATAAATAATATAATTAGTCACATTATTTACTCGTATTTATTATTTCGACTAAAAATAATATGTTTATTAACATAATAATTTAGTAATTTAAATACTTACACACCTTAAACTATAACCAAATTACTTTTCAAACCTTAAACTTTCCAAAACCCTAATTTTCCCAAATTCGAGAACACGAACGAACCATAGCTTATTTCCTTTAAACTAAATGACTAAACTACAACTATAATAGGTTAATTGTGACCTACTTTGGATTATATCTTTGGATCAAACTTAGCTTGGAAACTACCTACAAATCCAATGTGAGTTTTCATGCCCCTCTTTATACATTTTATCACTTTTGGGGTGAAACATGTTCCTATATAATTACACTTACACTATTGACAAATCTCACAACTTGAAACAAATTCCCTTATGTTAGACTTGTTTAATTGCATTATGTGGCTTATTTGTTGATTACACTAGTTCATATTATTAACTGTTTCGACAGCCTATGAATGGAATTAGTGGTACCATGTGGGTTAGCTACCCCATGCATTTCTTTGATCTAGGATGCATGTAATGAATTCTGAAACTGAAAAACTGTTAACTATATGTTGGACAATCTGAATTGGATAAATCTTAAAAGGAAGGTTTAATTTGGACTGTGTGTATATACAATAAGACTATAATGTATTACTTGTCTTAGCATGGAATTTGTACTTTATCTAAACTACTATATCTATATCTACCATGATTGCTCACCAACAATTCATTTTGTTGATAACTCTTATTTTAAACATGTTTCAGGTGCACCAAGTTCAAGCAACGCTTGATTTATGTTCAACACTTAGGCTTGGACTTAGAAATTTGAAATCTGATTTTATCTTGTTTGGAACTATGTTTTGTCTTGTTTATTTGAACTATTTGTAGCCTTTGAGGCACTTTTAATATTATTGAATAAAATTATGAAATTTTAATAGTTCCAAGTGCTACGAGCAATCTGGTCACAACTCGGGTCATACTCCGACGTGTTCCGCCGCCCGGTTGGGGTGTGACATATCACCAAACCCCTAACCTAGTTTAGATCTCCGACCCCGCTCAGCTTGAGTCACCTTGGCACCAGGCTCCATCCTTGAAAATTGAACCTTCTTTCGCGCCTCTGACTCAGCAAACCTAACTTTTTTTTGAGGGACGGTGATACTTCCCTCAGTAGGTACTTCCACCCTATATAATGAGCCTCGCCTGTTTCCCTAAGAAATAACCAGACTACCTTTAGTTACCTTCCATTTACCTCCACCAAACCTTACTTCCAGTCCTTGTTTATTCAGTTGATCGACAGAGATAAGCTTACTCTTCAAAGCTCGAATAATCCTGATATTCTTCAAGTTCCATGTGGTTCCAATGGAGTTACTAAATTAACATCACCCATTCCCATAACATCAGAACATCCCCACTCGCTATTCGTACCTTCCCACAGTTACCAACCTTTAAATTCTCCATTGTCTCCCCGATGTGCATAGCTGAAACGAAGAACTAGAATCCATGACCTAAGAATCTGTAGAAGACTCTACACAGCAAACCAAAACATCATCATCATATTCTTCATCTTCCTGAACACTATTTTAAAGTTGTTTTGTTTGATCAAGATTGTTATCTTTGGTTATTTTGAGACACATGTAGTCAATTTAATGTTTATGAAATCTTAATAGTAATTTTCTTTATTGCATTGTGTTCTCTTATTCAATGTCATCACACTCTCGTGTTTCCGCTGCTGGCGGGGGTGTGACATATTGGTATCAAAGCCTTGGTTATAGAGAATTAGGTTCCCTTAGCAATAACCTAGACTACAACCTAAATGCCCCATTATTAGGAATTATGTCCTTACATGTAATTACTATGCTTTCACTGTATATCCTCCACAACCCTCACGTTACACACGCCCAAGCCCGATCAAGAAGGCCACAAGAAGGAAGACCTCGAACTATTGTTGGATACAACTAACCCGCACTATCCACGACCCGAGAAAGAAGTCAGCTACATTCCTAACAATTTGGAGCCCAACAACAAGGAGGAAGAAGAAGCTTGCACGAAGCTGGATCCAATTCTTGGGTAAGGCCCAACCCATGACACTCTCATCAAAATCAAAAACCCGCATAATGGTACTAGGGACACGTGTAATCTGGAAGGGTGAGCGCCTATACACTAAGGGTCTTGGCATTAAGGAAAGTGAGGCACGTTCGTTACGAGTCGCACTTACCTGGAGATCCTTGGAGTGAGTACTCACCTATAGGCTAAAACAAGTCTCGCTAGTATTATTCATCTGGACCTTGAGTTTTGATTAGTCAATTCTGTCTTTAACTTCAATTGTAATTCAACATATATGTTTTATTAATCTTGTAAAACATTTAATATTAATGAATGAGTGATTTTATTAATATTTGAATGTCTATCCTAACTTTCAACTTGTGATTTCTCTTTCGTAGAATGCCTCCTCGTCGTGATCCTGATACCACCGTGGTTAACACCGGTGAAGCCTCCGCCAAAACCATCACCATAGCCACCCTTCTTACTCAACAACTTGCTGCTGTCTTACCCACCATTGTCACTCAAATCAACAACTCTACCGGAAGGTCTAGTGGGAGTGTTTACACTTTCAAACACTTCAACTCTTGTAACCCACACAAGTATCTTGGATTTGAAGGTGCTACTGGGTTACTACAATGGTTCGAAGGCATGGAAAACACGTTTGAGATGAGTGACCGCTCCGATGATCTTAAGGTTAAATATGCTACAAGTGTCTTCCAAAAGAGGGCACTAACCTGGTGGAATGCTGAAAAGAGGATTTGGGGTAGGGAAGAAGCCCTTGCTATGACTTGGGATAAACTCAAGGAAATCATGATTGAAGAATTTTGTCCAAGCAATGAGATGAAGAAGCTAGAAATCGAACTGTAGGATCTTACCTAGGATAGTGGAGAAAGTGAGAGTACACTACACGCTTTCATGAACTCTGCATCCTAGTCCCGCATCTGGTTACAACCTTGACTCAAAAAATTGATCGTTACATTGGAGGCCTTTCGCCTCAAATTTGGGGTATCGTCATAGGAAGTAGCCCCACAACACTTGAAGTTGGTATTCATTTGTCTGCGTCCTTAACGGACGATCTAGTTAAGTCTAGGATCTTGTTTAGGAAAAGTGACAAGAGGACCAACGAAGAAGTAGTGAAGGAGCCTGAGTACCATCACAAGAAACAAAAGACATCCAATGACTTTGCTATAGTAACTCCTGCCACTCCTATTACCCAAGTTGCCCTTGTTTATGCCAAGAAGCCATACGGTGGACCTTACATATGTGTGCAAAGTGCCAGTATCATCACCCTTCTGCACAACCGTGTCGTAAATGCACCAAGTGCGGAAGAAATGGGCATCTAGACACCTCTTGCTGCATGCCTACTCCTGATGCTGCCAACAACGCCATGGTCCCTTCTAATACCAATGGTAAGGCTTGCTTTGAGTGTGGTGTAAACGATCACTTCAAGCACCATTGTCCCAAGCTTAACAACAATCAAGGTGCTCGTGCTCGCACCTTTGTCATGGGAACAACTAAGGCTCGTGAAGACCCTTCCACCCAAGACAACGCAAACCCCAATGGTTAAGTTTTGGGAGGAAATATCCTTAACTATGGGAGACATGATAACTATGTTATTTGTTTTCTTAATTTGTTACCTTGGTTCATCAAAACTTGAATTCTATGTTTGTTTGGATGACTCTATCTTGAGACTTAGGTTGATTTCTTTTATCAATGAATCATGTTTGCTCATAAATTTGCACTATGTTTGGATGTATTATTATTCAAGATTCATTTTGTGGATTGTTGTGTGAATGTCACACTTTATACACTACTGCTAAATATGCGTAAGATACCTATTTAATCATGATTCTTAAATCTCAAAACAACATGTTTTCATTGCCCTTCGATAATATTCGTAACCTCCGTCTACATTACTATCATCACTTTATAGGTGCATAGTAGAAGGACATATCACACCCGTGTAAGGTAAATTGGAAATTGCGGTCGCGAACGTAATCGTGAATTTACAGGTATATTGGTGTAAGGTGAAATTCTACGATGTAGCTACCTATAACCAATTCCTGAACTCGAATCATGCCACCCAACATTATCTGTGTTAGTGGTAGTCTTGATAGGTGGCTAGTACGCTTCCAAGGCGCTAAAAGTGTGGTAGGTTAGCTGTGGTACACCCTATATATAAGCACTGATGGTGCATTGGAAGTGGGACTAGACGTCGGATAATGGACTAGCCCTAGCCAATGTATATCATAACCTATCATTTCCTAGTTATCACCGCCTTTATTAGTTGAATTTCGGGGAAAAATTCCCTTAACTAGGGGAGACTGTAACATTTCTGCTTTTCACGTACTTGTAACGCTTACCATATTCATGAATCAGTGAAGCTCAAGTACCCTCAACTCTTTTCTGATTTAGTAGCCTCCACCAGTTGAATTTTGGGGACGAAATTCCCTCAACTTGGGGATACTGTAACATCCATGATTTTGCTTGTATTATTTTATTTCATTTTGCGCGATAATAACATTTGTGACTATCATACTATTTCAACATTGTTATAACATACGTGTACATTATGATGTATCAATTATTATATTACAAACGTATGACGACTTAGAGTTTTGAATTTTTAAAACTTTATTTCATATTTTATTTATATATATATATATATATATTGTTAAATTAAATAAATTAATTATAAACCCTAAGTTTTAAACAAAATAAGGTTTTATTTTACAAAAGAAAAATAATATATATATTTATATATGTTTTTTATAAAGAATTGTAGATATAATCTAATTTAAATTAGAAAAGAATTGGGTCTTGAACCCCTCAATGGGTCTTGGACCCCCTCATTTCAGCCTTTAAACCCCCCCCCCAATAGTTGAACCCTTCACCTTTGAACCCCCACTTCTCATCTTGGACCCTGGAACAAGGAATTAGACCAATTTTGACTTTGGAAAGTCAAACTCAATCAAATCCCCTATCAATCCCTATAATTTCGGGATTCAAATCCTCCCAAATCAATTGCCCACTCATTTGCATACGTTAGGAACTTGTAATTAATCAAATTGACTTGGAATCACAAATTTTAGAACCAAATTAAGAGTTACGGTCGTGGGTTTTTAAAACCCACAAATCAAGTTCAAATTCCGCCTTTTTCGTCCAATTAATAGCTGTTAAAAGCGTTACTTATCGATGATTAAACACCCTATATGTTCTCTTTTCACTCCACAATTGTAATCATCACTCAATTCCATCCTTTCTCTTCTCTTGGTCGCGATTCGGCATAGGAGAAACGAGCTCTCATTTTTTCAACGAATCGAGTCTAAATTCAGGTAACTATTATACCCCCTTGCTCGATTTAATCATCTATTCTAAAACCCTCTTGTTCTGATCGCGATTTGTGTGTTCTTGGGGAGTTAGGGTTTTTGATTTCATGATTTGGGGGAAAAAGGGTTCTCAGAACCCGTGTGTTAAAACTAAAACATTCCTAATCTTTACCAAGGCATATGCCCAGTTCGATCGGTTAACACTTAGCACTCCCAAGGCAGAGGTCACGGGTTCGACCCGGCCTTTGTCCAGTTTTGGTTCTTTTTTATGGTGTTGTTTTTCACTTGTTTTACTCCTTCTTCACACTCACTCACACACACATATATTTATAAATATGTATATAAATTCATATATATATATATAAACACATGTTTTTTCTACAAAGAAAAGGGTTTAAAAATACACAAATCACATGTATATAGTTTTTGTTTCTAGTGTACTTTATTTTATAAATTATATGTATGTGCAAGTATATAAGTAAAGTAATATAAATTAATTCAACCTTTGATAAATAAATGTTTGAAATTAAATGACGCAATTTTCTTCATTTATGTTTATGAAAAACATGATCTATAATACATTATTAATAATATTACAATTTTATTAGTGTTACCAATTTTAGTAATTGTTTTATAAATAAATATTTATCATGATATTACTTTCACAATTAACATAATATTAATAGCAAAATGATGATTTCTAGTTAAATAAATAATCTTACTAAATTGGATTTGTCATAAACAATAATAATACAAATTCACATAACTAATTTACTTATTTATTTCAAATGATATTCATATAAATGTTGTATTATAATGTTCCATCATATTTTGACCTAATTGTCTTAATAAGATATTTATTATATTAAATATGCAATTAATATTTATTGTTGATACCTAAAATCTCTTTTATATAAATAAAATTTATGAAACATGATTTCATGTAATTTGATTTATATATTATCACTTTGTTGAACTTGGTATCGTTAAAATTCGAATCTTTAATATTTTCGTTTGCTCGTTCGTTCCAAAAATCCTAAAATCCTAAATCATTCCATTGTTGTTCCCTTAAACCATTCTACATTATAATAACATGTAACACATGCCACGAAAATGTCCAAGATTTTAATAAGGTTCAAACCACAAGGACTATAAGTTTAAATAACCCATAGATCAAGGTTCAAAAAGTAGAAATCATAAAAATTCAACGGTAACGGTCAGTTACGGGCTGGGCACGCGAACCCTGATAGCTTGCCACGTGTCCAGTGACTCATCTTCAAAATCTAATGTGTGGAAACCCTATAACGGACTGTCACGCCTGTTAACGCTCTGTCACATACGCAAAAGCACCAGGGTGGGCCACGTATCACTCCGTAACGGACCGTCATGCCTGGTAACGGTCCGTCACACCACAAAATGATAAGAGGGCAACACGTGTCTGATGACTCGCGAATCCTAATCTGGTGACGGACCATCACCACCCGTAACGGTCCGTCACGGGTCTAGAAGTTGCCCTATAAATAGATGGTCGAGCTCATTCATTTTTCTCACATTCAAACCGATCTACACACACAAAAATCATTCCAGAGACCCCTTAGCTCTTTCCCGACGATCCCGGTCCAACTCTCGCTCGTTGTAGTGCCCAGTTTAAGAAGAAACGCTAGTAGAAGTGCTGAAACGCTAGAAAAACCAAGTTAAGAAGATAGTCTATAAAACTTTCGACTTAGAGGCTCTTTCCCATAATCAATGTGAATACTTTATCTTTCTGAAAACTTGTGTCAAACATTTTATTTACGAAAATGGCCAAATAAAGGTTAAAGGAATAATGCCCAACGTTCTTCTACGAACAAAGCATTTAGGTCATAGGTATGCGTAAAACTTGAAAGGGATACACGGGTCTCAGGTGAAATTCCCGGATTGCGGCAGGTGCTTGTCTTATAACAACTTCGGAGGCAAACCTGTCCATTGTTATAAGACATGACGCCAGTGTATACTGTGGTGCGATTGAACAGGACGGGCCTGTTGATGTGTGGATTAAACATAAAGTTGTGATTAGGAAATTAATACTTGTTTGTGCCAAATGATTTAAATGTCAAGATAATTGTATTCACCGGCATTCGCGCTGACGTTTTATTTTCAAAATGTTTTGAGGAAATGAATAATCTGAAATAAGAATGGGGTATGGGCAGACATCAGATCTGACACAAAGAAAATGTGAGTGGCAGACATCAGATCTGACCTATGAAAAGGATAACTTGCACATTGGATTCTCAGGCCACGTGTATAGAAAATTCTAAAGAAAAGAAAAAGGAGATAGGACCAGGGGATTGATCAACCCTGGATAGTACTATTTTCGGTGGCTATAGTTGTATTTGATTTCAAACACTGTTTTGTAATCAAAATGAAAAGGGTATTTAAATCCCTATATTTATAAAGTAAATATAAAACTTTTTTCTACCAACTGAGTTTTGATATTTACAAATACAACCATTGAGGTTGAAAGAATGTTGAAACGATCCTTTTGAAAAAGACTTCTGTTGTATTTATGAAAACTCTGAAATCAAAGTCAAAGGTGATACCAATCGGTCTCGCACACGTCCAGAGGGTGCCTGGGGAGGGGTGTGACAAGGTTGGTATCAGAGCCACATGTTTTAACGAATTAGATACTGGGATCTCGTATCTAGGCTTTAATCATAAGTTTATCTATTACTTAAAAATTAAGATAAGAAAACATGGTAACCTTCTGACCGTTATGTAGTTATCTGACAAACGGAAGTGTTCTGTCTAAGGAAAGAGTGGTGTATAAATCTCTCTTAGACCCATCGCTCTTACCTGGGAACATATCTGTTGGAGGTACTACTCTGGAAAGATAACCATCCTTGTAGAGCTTTAAGTTAAGATAAGGATACTGGCTTTAGTATCTAAGTCTTGACCAAAATAAGATAAGTACTAATATTTTAAGATTGCAGATATCTGAAGATAATCTTGTACCTGTTTATTATGACCCTACTCGTCCAATTAAACAAGAATCACCTGAGTATCATCCTTTAGGATCTCGAATGAACCCTATCTCTTCACCCTACTGTAACGACGATCCGTTTGCCATTCTCCCTAATAACAACTCTCCCGAATACCACCCTCATTCTTATAACTCTTCTAGTCAATGGATGGAAGCTGGTTCTAACTTCAGAAACTGGAATACAAATAACCAACAACTGCAAGGAAACAATGAAACTGAATCAAGTTATATCCAGCAGAATAATTCAATAGAAGAGGATCCATATGAGGAATCCCACCAATATGAACCTGCTTCAGAAAACCCGGAAGACTATCCGTTCAATAATCCTATTTCAAATAGTTCCGATTATCAATCTTATAATTCTGAAACTCCTGTTTTATATGACCCGTATATGTTTCCTGAACCTCCATATGATGGCCCTTTCAAAGAGTATTTCCAAGCTCCTCCGGAATACCAAAATGCTTATAATGATATTATGATGGGACTTCGTAAGCCCCCTCCTAAATATGGTTATGTAGAAAGTATGCCTTCTTCACCTATTGAATGTTTAGACCGTTCGTTGCACCAAACGGACGAAGTAACAAGAAAGAAGATAATGGACAAAGCAAGAACCAAATTTTATGGGAAACAAGTATACGAATATGAAGAGGACTTGATGACTCTTGGAAAAGAGCATATTAAAGATTAGAATCGTTTTTGTTGTATTTTGTAATATGTTTTCTATAATAATAAAATATTGTTTTGTTTAATTTTTTCAGAATGGTCTGAAAAGGCAAGGGTCCTAGCTTTATTCGTAAATTTGCTCCAGCTAGTTATCATGAACACAAAACCAATGAAACAACTATAGAAAATAATGAGGAAACTGAAAGTTCAACTTTTAGAAGCCTCGGAGAAATAAGAAACCCTAATGTTCCCTATAATCCTTCTATAAGTTTTCATTCTGCTCCTACCTGTGGAAGTTATAATGTCACCCCATTATATTCCTGAAATTTTCATAAGGGATATGCCGATATATCTTATGAAAATAATCCTGAAAAAAAAGAACGTGCTGACTCTAATATACCTTACATTCCATACTATGAGACGATTCCCATCCCTGCTCCTCATATAAATGAGAATGCATCGGGAAATGAAAAGAAAAAAATGTTGCTAAACAGAATAGCTGAATTGGAACGAGAGAAAGCTGAAGTTGAAACTCGGAATGCTTTGCTAATAAAAGTTCTTAAAGAAAAGAATTTTAGAAATTTCTAGGAACGATAATTTCTATATGTATCATCTTCTGTAATATATTATTATCAATAAAGAAGTTTTGTTTTAATTCAAATCTCATTTCTATATAGTATGTCAAAAAATACCGGACCTTCATATCACACTAGAGAAAAGAAGAAACAGACGGCAGTTGAAAAAACTGCTACTGAATCCCGAAAGGAACTCCAAAAGTTGATTACAGAAGGAATCAAGGATTCCCTTCCTATGATCTTTACTGAATTGGAGAAAAGGCAAGCTGATAAACTATCGGCTCAACCATCAAATCAAAAATCTGTCAATTCTCAACCTTTAACCCAACATACCCGAACTATCACTCAGTCCCAGCCAGTTACTCTGAAATCTGAAGGTTCCGCAACTCATAAGACCGAGAAGACTAGGAAAGAAGAATATTACCATGACTCTTCTGAAGATGAGCGTATGGGAAATAACTATGGTCATATAGAAAAGAAGAGGAAAGTGATTCGTTGTACATACAAGATGTTTCAGGACTGCAAGCCATATAAATTCTCTAGGAGATAAGGAGGAATTGTCACATTGAGGTGGATAGAAAAGACTGAATCCGTACTAGCTATCAGCAAATGTGTTGAAAAAGACAAGGTTCTTTATACCTCGAATTTATTCAAAGAACAAGCATTAGAATGGTGGAACAACATTGTTGCTGCCAAAGAAAGAAAACCAGCCTATGCAATGGGCTGGAGTGCTTTCAAAACCCGAGTAGAAAAGAAGTGCGTTCCCAAGAATGAGAGGGAACAAATATAAGGAAAATTCTTGAGTCTTAAGATGATAGGAACAAATCATCAGGAGTATTCCACCAAAATCCTTGAATATGCTAGAATAGTTTCACATCTTGCTACCCCTGAATCAAACCTGATAAAGCGTTATATTTGGGGTTTAATTGGAGAAATATGCGACATTGTCAAAGTCGCAAATTATGAAAATCTTGATGATGCTATGGATCTAGGAGCATCACTAACCAGTAGTTTGATTAGAAACCAGGAGGAGGGAAAAAAGAAGAAGGAATCTGGGCACGACCCAAGTGGATCAAAGAAATCCAATTTTACTCCATGAAACAACAACTCTTCCATTCCGGAATGTCCCAAGTGCAGAAAGAGGCACTTAGGACAATAAGTGCAGAAAGAGGCACTTAGGACAATGTCGTGCTGGACTTTTCTGCAACTTTTTTAAGATGTCCGGTCACAAAACAGAGAATTGTTTCAAGAAGAAGCAAATCACCTGCTTTGAGTGTGGTGAAGCCGGCCACATCAAAATCAATTGTCCCAAACTAAAGAAACCTGATGGGACTGGTCCAAAACCTACAGATGGAGTAAAGAAGAATGCGCGAGCATTCGTTCTCCATACTCATGAAGCAGCAGGTATGCCTGATGTCATTACACGTACATTTCTTGTCAAAGATATTTACGCTCGAGTTTTGTTTGACTCTGGTGCAAACCAAAGTTTTATAGATCATAGATTCTGTAGACTGTTAAATAAAACTCTAGCTAAATTAGACAAGAAATACGTAGTAGAAATTGCCAATGGGGACCTAGTTCAAATCTCTGAAATCCTAAACGATTGTAATATCACACTATCAGGACATGTTATCCGTGCACAACTATTGTCAATGACTTTGGCAGGTTTTGACATTGTTCTAGGAATGGATTGGTTAGCCTCTAACCAAGCCCGTATCCTGTGTGATAAGAAAACTATAGAACTTCGTTCAAAGGGCAATATTCTTACGATCAATGGCAATAAATTATCCAACTATGTTGGAATAATTTCCATGTTAAAGGCCACAAAGTATTTAGGAAAAGGATGCTTAGCATACCTCGTATCTGTAACCACCGACACTAGAAAGAAAATTGAAGATGTGCCGGTTGTAGCTGAGTTTCCTTATGTTTTTCCCAATGAACTGCCTAGAATTCCACCTAAAAGGGAAGTGGAATTCAGAATTAATCTAGTACCCGGTACGGCACCAATTTCCAAAGCACCGTACAGATTAGCTCCAACGGAGATGGCAGAATTAAAGAAACAGTTGGATGAATTGCTCGAAAAAGGATTCATAAGACCAAGCTCGTCGCCTTGGGGAGCTCCGGTCTTGTTCGTTAAAAATAAAGATGGCTCGATGCGCATGTGTATCGACTATCGTGAACTGAATAAAGTCATGATTAAGAACCGTTATCCACTCCCCATAATCGATGATCTCTTTGATCAACTCTAGGGAGCTTGATACTTTTCAAAAATTGATCTTCGTTCTAGCTATCATCAATTGAAAGTCTAGGAAGACGATATTCCCAAAACTGCCTTCAGAACTCGGTATGGTCATTATGAGTTCACGGTAATGTCGTTTGGACTTATTAATGCACCAGCAGCTTTCATGGATATGATGAATCGAGTTTGCAAACCTTACTTGGATAGATTTATTATCGTATTTATTGACGATATCCTTATCTACTCCAAGAGTAAGGAAGATCATGCTAATCATTTGAAAATCTTGCCTGAACCCTTGAGAAACGAAAAACTTTATGCTAAATTCTCAAAATGCGAGTTCTGGTTATCAGAAGTTCAATTCCTTGGACATGTCATTAACGCTGATGGCATCCAAGTTAACCCGGTTAAAATTAAGGCTATATCCAAATGGGAAATCCCGAAGACTCCAACAGAAATCCGTAGTTTCCTCGGTTTGGCTGGTTACTATCGAAGATTTATCCAAGATTTTTCTCGAATTGCTGTTGCATTAACTTCTCTGACTCGCAAATCAGTTAAGTATAAATGGGGACCTAAGCAATCTGAAGCTTTCAAAACTCTAAAGAAGAAACTAACCCAAGCACCCATTCTGGCTTTGCCAAATGGAAATGAAGGCTTTTCAGTATAATGTAATGCTTCACACACCGGCTTTGGTTGTGTGTTAATGCAAGGAAGTAAAGTTATTGCTTATGCTTCCCGTCAATTGAAAACTCATGAAAAGAATTATACGACTCATGATTTAGAATTAGGCGCCATAATCTTTGCATTGAAATTATGGAGGCATTATCTATATGGAGTCAAATTCACCATATTCACTGATCATAAAAGCCTAAAGTATATATTCAGTGAGAAAGAACTGAATATGAGGCAAAGGCGTTGGATGGAAGTCCTGAAAGATTATGATTGTGAAATCTGTTATCATGAAGGCAAAGCTAATGTTGTAGCTGGCGCCTTGAGTAGAAAGGAACAAGAGAAACCTAAACGAGTTCGTGCTTTAAGACTCGATCTCCAAATCGATCTTCTCACTCGTATTAAAGAATCTCATAAACTTGCTTTGCAAGAACCCAACCTTGAGAAGGAAGGATTAGGAGGAATAATCGACCAATTGGTCAAGGGTAATGATGGAATTCTTAGAATGAATAAAAGAATTTGGGTTCCTATCTATGGAAACATACGTGAAGAAATTCTTGAATAAGCCCGCAAATCTAAGTACACCACGCATCCTGGAAGCGATAAAATGTACAAAAACCTAAAAGCCAATTATTGGTGGATAGGAATGAAGAAACATATCGCTATCTATGTTGCAAAATGTTTAACATGTTCTCAAGTTAAAACTGAACACCAAAAGCCTTCTGGCTTGTTATAGCAACTTGAAAAACCTGTCTGGAAATGGGAAATGATAACCATGGATTTCATTACTAAACTTCCCCAAACCAGTCATGGGAATGATACAATCTGGGTTATTGTTGATGGAATTACTAAGTCTGCCCATTTTCTTCCCATGAAAGAAAAATTCAGCATGGATAAGCTGGCACAATTGTACGTTAATGAAATCATATCATTACATGGTGTGCCACTATCTATTGTGTCAGATAGAGATAGTAGATTTACTTCTCGATTCTGGCAAAGTTTCCAAAAAGCTCTAGGTACAAAATAGAATCTTAGCACTGCCTACCATCCTCAAATAGACGGGCAGAGTGAAAGAACCATTCAAACCCTTGAAGACATGTTAAGGGCTTGTGTTATTGATCTTGAAGGTAGTTGGGATGACCACTTACCTCTAATAGAATTCCCCTACAATAATAGCTATCATACGAGTATACAAGCTGCTCCTTTTGAAGCCTTATACGGTCGTAAATGTCAAACTCCAATCTATTGGTCCAAAATAGGAGAAAATCATATTTTCGGCCCTGAAATAGTCCTGGAAACGACTGAAAAAGTTACTCAAATAAAAAATAGATTGAAAGCAGCTTGTGATCGTCAAAAGAGTTATGCTGATAAAAGACGAAAGCCCTTAGAATTCAATGTCAGTGATAACGTTCTGTTGAAAGTTTCACCATGGAAAGGCGTTGTAAGGATTTGGGAAGAAAGGAAAATTAAGTTCTAGATTCGTAGGATCATTCAAAATCATGAAAAGAGTTGGGCCTGTGGTCTATCATACCAGAAGAAATGAATGGAGTGCACGATGTATTCTATGTGTCAAATCTACGTAAGTGTTTGGCAGATGAATCTCTGGTAATGCCCCTACAAGATGTAGAGGTAGATGAAAAATTAAGATTCGTAGAGCAACCTCTGCAAATCGAGGACAGGCAGGAAAAGATATTGAAAAGAAAGAAACTGTTGATTGTGAAAGTCAAATGGAACTCCAGACGTGGACCTGAGTACACGTGGGAACTGGAGCCTGCTATGACAAAGAAATATCCTCACTTGCTACGAAAATGTCCAAGATTTTACTAAGGTACAAACCACAAGGACTATAAGTGTAAATAACCTATAGATCAAGGTTCAAAAAGTAGAAATCATAAAATTCAAAGGTAACGGACCGTCACGGACGGTAACGGTCCATTACTGGATGGGCACGCGAACCCTGATAGCTTGCCAAGTGTCCAGTGACTCACCTTCAAAATCTGACGCGTGGAAACACTATAACGGACCGTCACGCTTGGTAACGGTCCGTCACAGACGTAAAAGCACCAGGGTGCACCACGTATCACTCCGTAACGGACTTTCACACATGGTAACAGTCCGTCACACCACAAACTGACCAGATGGCAACACGTGTCTGATGACTCGCGAACCCTAATCTGGTGACGGACCGTCACCACCCGTAACGGTCCGTCACGGGTCTAGAAGTTGCCCTATAAATATATGGTCGAGCTCATTCATTTTTCTCACATTCAAACCGATCTTCACACACAAAAATCATTCCAGAGACCCCTTAGCTCTTTCCCGACGATCCCGGTCCAACTCCCGCTCGTTGTAGTGCCCGGTTTAAGAAGAAACGCTAGTAGAGGTGCTGAAACGCTAGAAAAACCAAGTTAAGAAGATAGTCTATAAAGCTTTCGAATTAGAGGCTCTTTCCCATAATCAAGGTGAATACTTTATCTCTGTGAAAACTTGTGTCAAACATTTTATTTACGCAAATGACCAAATAAAGGTTAAGGGAATAATGCTCAACGTTCTTCTACGAACAAAGCATTCAGGCCATAGGTATGCGTAAAACTTGCAATGGATACACGGGTCTCGGGTGTAATTCCCGGATTACGGCTGGTGCTTGTCTTATAACAACTTCGGAGGCAAACATGTCCATTGTTATAAGACAAGACGCCAGTGTATACTGTGGTGCGATTGAACAGGATGGGCCTGCTGAATGTGTGGATTGAACATAAAGTTGTGATTATAAAATTAATACTTGTTTGTGCCAAATGATTTAAATGTCAACATAATTGTATTCACCGGCGTTCGCGCGGACATTTTATTTTCCAAATGTTTTCAGGAAATGAATAAACTGAAATAAGAATGGGGTATGGGCAGACATCAGATCTGACCCAAAGAAAATGTGAGAGGCAGACATCAGATCTGGTCTATGAAAAGGATAACTTGCACATTGGATTCTCAGGCCTCGTGTATAGAAAATCCTAAAGAAAAGAAAAAGGAGATAGGACCAGGGGATTGATCAACCCTGGATAGTACTATTTCCGGTGGCTATAGTTGTATTTGATTTCAAACACTGTTTTGTAATCAAAATGAAAATGGTATTTAAATCCCTATGTTTATAAAGTAAATATAAAAATTTTGTCTTTCAATTGAGTTTTGATATTTACAAATACAACCCTTGAGGTTGAAAGAATGTTGAAATGATCCTTTTGAAAAAGACTTCCGTTGCATTTATGAAAACTTTGAAATCAAAGTCAAAGGTGATACCAATCGGTCTCGTACACGTTCAGGGGGTGCCTGGGGCGGGGTGTGACATAACGTATCTTATTTAACTTAGGGCATCCTTAAATCTTATTACTACAAGTTACAAGGTCAACCCTCTACTATTCAAGGTGAGATCATAGTCCCCTTTTTCTTTATTCTTTGGGGTGAAACATGTAACAAGCAATATATAACAAAAAGACATTTTTAGTACAATTCAAACAATTGGCAAAGGTTTTCCTACATGACGTTAAAACATTATCCAACTATGGATAACATGACTGCATAAACACGTTAAGGCCCTCTTTTTCAACACATACACAATTATCAACTTGTGACGTTAGTACAATTATAGCGCTATAGGTGTGACAAACCCACCCATCTTCCCGGTTAGGGGTTTGGGTGATTGAAATCCGACACATATGCTTAGGTTAACCCGTGGGGGGTTGAACCATAGAGGGCGTGTCATTAGGTTTGGTTGTGGCTTCATGTTGTGACGTTACTATTGTGAGTTATGTGAATTATTGCCATAAATTGTATACATCTTTCTACTTTTATTTTATAAAAACCTATGCATCTCACCAACTATGTTCAGTTGACTCGTTTTATTACATGTTTTAGGAAGTACCACGTAAGGATAGACTTTGGAATTGCTCTCATAGGATGGCCTAGTTATCAATTGAAGACTTATGATTTATTTTAAAGTTGTTTTGTTTGATCAAGATTGTTATCTTTGGTTATTTTGAGACACATGTAATCAATTTAATGTTTATGAAATCTTAATAGTAATTTTCTTTATTGTCTTGTGTTCTCTTATTCAATTTCGTCGCACTCCCGTGTCGCCGCTGGCGGGGGTGTGACACCATTCCATCCGTTTTTTCTGCCAATACCACCTCCAAATCATGTCCACCAAGTAACGCCTCTATTTGGATCTTCCACCATGCAAAATCAGTCCCGTTAAACTTGCGGATTTGAACCCTCCCGTCTTCAGCCATTGTAAACGAGAAACAGAAAAAACCAAGTCAAGAATCAACCCCCTGAAGCCAAACAACATCCAAAGAAAACCCTAAAAACCGAAACACCCGAACCGGCGCTTCATAAAGACACAACCAGTTCCTGAAGGACTCAACAACGTTCATAGCTTTAGGGTTGATATAGGAGGCCAAAACCGCCTCAATCCTGCAAAAAACTGAAACCCAACGTAGCCTACACCGATCATGGCGTAGCTTTCCCCCTCTGTTACACTAAAAACTGCTCAAGCCTTACGCTGATGTGAAACCAAAGTAAGCTACTGATGTCGCCCAGAAAGTCTATAAAAACTAACACATAAACCTAACCTAGACTCCTAAGTAATAAATGGAGTACCTATGAATGTTGTTGAGTCCTTCAGGCACTGACAGGTAAGTGAACCTATCGAGTGTAGCACAGCTTAATTGTAAACCGGATTATCGAACCCTAGAGACACTGAATAACTAAATTAGACTCTGACTCAGACTATTGAATGCTTGGGGGGTTTTCTACACTACTGATTAAACTAATGAAATCCAATGAACGACTCTAACTATCCACACAAAGAACTCAGGGAAATACTAGGAATGAGAAGAACACTACCTGAGTGTGTTTCTTATCTCAATACCCGAGAAGTGAGAGATAATCGGTTAGTTTTCGTATTAGGATTCTGAGTGAAATATGTCTGAGAGGAAGTTTCCCTTAGGTTTTCTAGTATTTGTTGCTAATCTGAGTCATAGTTGTTATCCTGAGATTACCCCGTGCATCTTAGATGTATTGTGGATAGTGAGACTGAAAGGTGATATGTATTCTGGGTACTTTATCATTGTTGGAGAGACTGAAAGGTAATCCGACTATCTGGTGAGTTTAGCACTTCTTTAGGTTTCTTAGTTGGTGACACCCTGAGAGTGATTACAGATCCACTAGGTTATCTAGAGTTGTTATCCTTAGAAACCCAGATCCATCATTGTTTCCAAAGCCGGTAGAAGTTGAGCTTTGCGACTAGGATTCCGACCTAATATCTAATAACTGTTAACTACAGCACCTATGGATACTACGTCTAGCAAACAACACAAACAACCACAAACACACAGTCTATGATCTAGATACGCTATTCAAACTGAAAGACATTCAAAAATAGCATACGGAACATATAATCAATCATACATCAGATCTAAACATGTAGAAACATCATAATCATTAACATGAGATTGCTACAAAATCAATAATCCATTCAAGCGAATCCAAAACCGAATCTTTAACAAGCAATCATCATATGACCTAGGCAGTATCAAAGTTTAGCCTAAGATCATGCTTAAAACATCTAAACAGAAGCAGATAAGAAGAAACATAGTTTAAACACAAAAAGCAACGATAAAGATTGAATCTTGAAAACCGAAAACGCTAATCTAATGAACCTGGAATCCAAAAGCTTCAAACTTGCACTTGATTTCACTACCAAGCTCCAGAAATCGCCCAAAGCACCTCCCTAGACGGCTGAATTGCGAACTCCCATCATAATGGAAATCAAATTGATTAAAAACATGGAATTAGGGTTTTTGCGGATTTAATAGGCCCTCGCGTACCGCGACGGGTTTCCATGGGTTCTTCGCGGTCGCGCCCGGATATCCAAGTTCTCGCGTACCGCAAGGGACTGATTTTCACCATTTTTCATTATTTCTTTTGGGCTTCACTCTCGTGCTCGGTTTCTTCTGGATTTGACTTGTATTCTATACGAGCACCTGAAAACATAACAAAGACTCAAATGTACAATAAAACGACTAAAAACGGATACGAAACTATCTAAAAATGCACGGATACAATGGAATAAAGATGTGTGCTTTGCACTACATCAAACATCCCCACACTTAACCTTTTTTCGTCCCCAAAAAAGTCTGCAATGGTATCATATCTGGAATCTAACTTAACAACTTCAATAATTCAATTAGCACAAACATACTCACGCGTTAAAAAGCAATAATTAGTATTTCTATCCGATTAAACCCAACCACCAACTTTCAAGCCCCTGTTTAGTGTTCTATTTAATTTTATACAACTATCAATCAATTTATGTGACTCACAATTAAAAGCTACAATTCTACCTAATCCCGTCTCATGGTCATGTCTAGGCATGGATTTAACCATATAGATTTCACCCACCACGTTAAACTAAAATTTCCAGGTTTTTAGAAATCAAGATGAAATATGGAATGAATGGATGGAATATGAGCACTAATAAGCAAATGAACTTTCATCTAGAGGTGTTTCAACCAAGTCACTATCCCGGAAGGTAACACATATACTACAATTATAAACAATTAAGCACATAAGGTCACTTAGTGGTGTTTCAACCAGGTTGCTATCCTAGAGGGTAACACATAAGCAAGACTTATATTTATAATCAATTAAGCTCATGAATAATGGAATTATGGATTTCGGGCGCCACCGAAACTTAGATTTATTCACATAAAAAGAGAGCGGGGTGCTAAGAAATTTCAAAAACCACTAAATTTTAACTTAACGTGGTACCTATCACCCTATATTAATTGTTTCAGTATTACCGATTACCCTAAGATTAGTACCCACAAGATATCATGATTTAATTCAATTAAATTATTATTTAACACAAACAGGATATTTACCAAAACATCACTAATTAGATGCGTTTTCAATTATTTATTTCAACAAGCAGATCCAGTTGTACTATCATTTTCCATTTATTATGCAAAACTTATACTTTCAAAGGACATTTTTTCAAATTTTTTTAATTTTTTGTATTTTTGTATGTTTATAAAATAAAACAACCTAGACAAACTAGACTCACTATCCCTACACTTGAAACAAACACTGTCCCCAATGTGAACTGAGACACACATAAAATAAAAAGACAAAAATAAACTCGAACACTTAGCTGGTAATGTATCATAGATTGGTGTCCAGCTTTACTCTTCCTCTTATGCACCGTATAGCATTTCGGTCGCGGCTGCACAATTGACTGTCGGGTTGCCTTTACAATATAGATAAGATGATAATCAACCCCGCCCAAATGGAGATTGAGTACGGACAGAGCGATCAATACCTACACAATAAAACTCAAACATACCCGCAGCATCACATTGACTCAAGTTACAGACTCAAAGTAAAAATAAAAGACTGTACTGACTCACTAAGACTCAAAATACATAGCAGGGATATACCCGATGAGTGGCAAACACATAGACATGATTGCCAAAAGCAAGGTTAAACATCGGTCATGAACGGTTCTTAAGTTTCCCATGGTAGGTGGTCGGTGGATATGATAATGATGATGGTAGTGAGATGATGGATGATGGTGATGGATGGATTGTGAAATAATGGATTGTGACAGATGATGCTAATGGGTGCTAATGGGTGCTAATGGGTGGTGGAATAAAGGATGATGGGTGGTGACGTACGGTTGGGGTGACGGGAATGGGAAACCATGAGAAACAAAGGAAGAAGGGGGAAATCAGAAACTCATCGCATACCGTGAAAGGCAGAGGGCAAGTCCTCGCGTACCGCGGGGAGATGTAATTTAGGCCGGCCATAAAATTTGGACTTCGCGTACCGCAAAGGTTGGCCACCAAGATCTCGCGTACCACGAGGAAGCTTTAATAACAGAAAGTTAATAGGGTTTTATACTTAGAAAAATTTTTGACCCTAAAAACTTTTTTCACCCAATTTCCTTAAAAACTTGTTCCAACTATAAAAACCGAAGTAAAAATACCTGAAACTTCGTTCCTGATGATTTTTCTTACCGAATCAATCGCGAATCCCTACAAAACACGACACAAACAAGACACGCAAACCGAAATACACAAAAATGACCCAGATTTTAACCAAGGAAATCATACAAACTATACATCTCGGGCACTTGCCCGAGATTCAAACAAGTGTATCAGGAGGCTTCTCCTTGATCCTAACCGGAACCGTCTTCATCCTGCGTGGTCTCCCGGCTCTCCACAGTACCAACAAAAAATTACCTAGGCAGTATTAAAGTTTAGCCAAAGATCATGCTTAAAACAACCAAATAGAAGCAAATAAGAAGAAACATAGTTCAAACACATAAAGCAATGATAAAGATTGAATCTTGAAAACCGAAAACGCTAATCTAACGAACCCAGAATCCAAAAGCTTTAAACTTGCACTTGATTTCACTTCCAAGCTCCAGAAATCACCTAAAGCACCTCCGTAGACGTCTGAATTGCAAACTCCCATCATAATGGCAATCAAATTGATTAAAAACATCGAATTAGGGTTTTTGCGGATTTAATAGGCCCTCGCGTACCACGAAGGGTTTCCATGGGTTTCTCGCATACCGCGAGGAACAAAATAGTTGCGCCCGAATATCCAAGTTCTCGCGTACCGCGAGAACCTTCCTCCTCCTCTTCGCGTACCGCAGGGGACTGATTTTCACCATTTTTCATTATTTCTTTTGGGCTTCACTCTGGTGCTCGGTTTCTTCTGGATTTGACTTGTATTCTATACGGCACCTGAAAACATAACAAAGACTCAAATGTACACTAAAACGACTAAAAACGAATACGAAACTATCTAAAAACACACGAATACAATTGAATAAAGATGTGTGCTTTGCATAACATCAGCTACGTCGACTTAGCGTAGCCTACACCAAGACCAAATCTTGGTTCAATCCTCCTTCTTACAACTTCAACTTCCATGTTAACTTCTTGTTTGCTTTCCTACTTTCTTGTAATGCTTATTCCTTCTTCAAGGTTGCTCCAAATCTCTTGTTTAAGCCTCATTCACATGCAATTACATACACGCACAAAGTTACTGTGTTTCACATGTATAATCAACTAAAAACGTGATATTAAACATAATAAGCATAAGAATGACCATCCCTCATCACATCCCCACACTTTCCTTTTGCTTGTCTTCAGACAAAGCTCTTTCTTAACACTACTACAATAGTTAGACAAATACGTTTATTCACCCTTCACCAAGTGTTAGTTAAGGTCCAAAGTCATACTGGTTCACAAGACTTACAACGTGCAATAGATTTACATTGTAGCAAGCAAAAGTGTTATGCAATTAAAAACTTAGATTACCTAACCAGGCCTACCATGCTTTAGGTTTGAAACTCACAGGAATTTACACCTCTCTTAATGCACATTATTATCATAAGCTTGCAAACCAATCATATTTCCACCGACTAACATAGAATCAAGCATAAATCAAAAAGTCTTTTAAGGGTTGTAATGCTTGGCTAGGGTTAAAAGTGTGGAAAGGATATTTTAAAGTGGCTAAGGTGAGTGGAATTTAACTAAGTAGGTTATAAAAATTCAAAGAAAAAGTACTAACTCTAATATGGTGAAACTGACCCAATATCAATGAAATTCTTATTCTCTGACTTAAAATCTGCAACTTTGGTTATTTTGACTCAATAACATATTTTTATAATTTTCCCATTTTTTTCTTTTTTATATATATTTTTTATTTCATTTTCTAATAACATATCTCAACATTTGCAACTACAAAAATTATCTACTAACACTAACATAATTAAATTCCAACTCACGGGGTTTAAAAATAAAATACCAAAGGCTAATGGGTTAAATTTTGTGGGTTTGACAAAAGAAAAAGGATTAGACTCAAACTTGGCTTCTAAGGGATAATGTAAATGTAGGAATAAACAAATGAACAGGTTTAAACAAATTGGCTAATCTTAATTCCTTAATCATTTCATGCAAGATTCTGGTCCATGGTCTCAACATGTATTAGCAATGTAAGTTCTAAAATAATGCAACATTATGGTTAATACACACAAACGAAAATAAGCAATTAATCCTAAATATGTTCTACGCTCAGAGTAGGCTCAAATTCTCACAAAAACGGTGGATATAGGATATAGATGTAAAACATGTTAGGCAATCATACTCCATTTTGTTTATGAAAAAAAAAGAACGCTTGCAAAGACTACTTTATTTTACAACTTAAAGAACCAACCATAACTAAGGACCTAGACTTAGAAATACCTTCACTGTTTACATTGAAAAACTCTATTTTCGTGCACAATTGAACCGCTTTAGGGACTTTTTGCAAAATTTTCAATTTTTATCAAAATTTTCTAACATTCCCTCATCCCACACTTAAACCTTACATTGTCCCCAATGTACATTTAAAGTGAAAATTTTGTGTGATTCGAGGGTATACATCATCCCATTCCCAATTCAATAATGAACATGCAAAACTAACATTCCAATCTACCCAAAAACTAAAAGCAAACAAATAGAAACTAAAAACAGAAAATAACTCAATACACAAAACAAATAGAATGAGGAAAGAGTACATGACCTGATTATATCTTCGTGGCGAGATCCTCATGAGTGTAGAGCAACTCCTAAGACTCACTTTCGTAGGAATCAAGGTTGCATTTAGCGTATGCAACAAGCCTTTTAAACCCCTTGCTAGCCCGAGTTGAAGAGTGAAGTCTCGTGAGGGTTTTTAGTTAACACACCCACAAAGTTCATTGATTGCCTTCCATGAGTCTGCCCCACCCTTGGGTATTGCTATGACTACAAGAAACTGAAAAACAAACAAAAACAAAAACAAAAAAAATTGCAAAAAGAAAGTCGGGTTGCCTCTCGGTTAGCGCTAAGTTTTTAGGTTTTCAGCCAGACCATACATGATCTTCTTATAGAGGTCGAAAGGTAAATTCACCTTCAATCTCTCTCTTACCTGTTCAGTGTTTATCATTCCAACTCCAACTTTGTTGTTCTCTCATATGTTCCATGTCAACTAACTCTCTTTCAGTTCTCATCTTCACAAACTCCTGAGTATCATATGAATGCTTAACACTTTCGGGAGGCTTCTTTGACCCAACCAGTGATTCTGACGATCTTGTCTCTGGCTTGGTATGATTAACTGAGATTTCCACCTAATGTTTCCACTGGCTTTTTCTTTTGCACTCCTGCTTCCCCACACTTGGGTATTGCTACATTTGTCACTTCCTTTGCATCCTCCAGCTTAGACTTGTCAAACACAAAACCTTTCTCTTTTGTGTCACCCTCCTTTACATTGCAAAGAAGAGGACACTTGTTAGTAACACCTATTCTGGAACAGTTTTTCATGCTAAAATAAGTAAAAGAATTTGAAAGAATGTTTAAGTTTAACACACGGTTTCCAAAGACAATGTTGACTAAACTATCTCTGCAGTTAATCTATGTTGGGAATATAGTACCAGTTTTTAACTTTTAAAAACAATAATTGTGTAAACCTTTTCAATAAATAAATCATATATATTTAGCGAAAGCGATTTAGAGTACTAATAACATATCAGATCTGGATCCAGGACTGTGATCTAATTACACGCATATAAACAATATAATATAAATCAACCATGGGTGTTCAAATATTATACCTTTGACGATAACCAAATCAGAACACCTCGGATCAACGAACGTCACCCTAGATGACACGATCACGAAAACTCGAAAAACATGTTGTCACACCCCAACCGACGGCGGAATACGTCGGGGCGGGACATGTAGACTGTTCAAAAGCTCAAGGTTTGCTAAAGTTTAAATATTTAAACAGACAACTTCATATCATAAATAATCATGAATTCAACAATACAAGGAAAATAGAAATACATAAATAGTTTCATTAATTTAAATTCTAGGTCCTCGGTCCTAAGTGAAGCAGCTTGTACTTATTCTCAAGCATTAGTACCTGATACATGATGAAAACAAGGTCAACTAAAAAGTTGGTGAGCGTACATAGGTTTTGACACACAACCAAGTTTAAAGTGTTTTACACAATTCATATGATACACGTGTATAAGGCATTTATAGAGAATCTATAGTTAAACTAAGTGTGTACAATCAAACCTTATAACTGAGGCATAACACGCTGGTTACCCTAATGTAAAGTCGGTAATAAACACCCTAACCGGGTGGGTTTGTCAGACACAATAGATCTATTAATGTTACCGTTGGCTTGTACAGAGTTAATGATTGCACGTGTATGTCATGTATATGTAGTTTCAACTCATAGCATTCAAGCACAAAGCACAAATTACACATATGGTCATAAATGTAGAATTGTATGTTGTAATTACAAATAGTTTTCAATGAATAATCATGTTCCACCCCAAAGTATGTAAAAATGTAAAAGGGGCTATGTAAACTCACTTGTATATGTTGTGTGGATAGCACGAGCAATCATGAAGCACAAGTGATTTTCAAATCACAAGTTAACCTAGTGCGAAAAATCATGATCTTAGATTAATAACGTGCCCAAGTCTAAGGATAGGTCTAATGTTCATCGGGTTTTGTTATGGGAGAACTTATATAAATTTTGTGTTATTTTATGTGAAATAATAAGTTATCGAAAGTTTGGTGTAAACTTTGGAAGTTCAAAATGTTATATGAAAATATCATGTGTCTTTAGGGTTAAAGATTAAATAAATAAAAACTCTTTTTTTTATTTATTAAATAAAATAATAATCGTTGGCAAGATTAATATGATTTTTTATAAAATATTAAATAAATCCATTGCTTTATTTATTTATGTCAAAGTGTCAAAATCGTACTAATATGGGTTAAAAAAAACCTAGATGCATTTAATAATAATACTTTTATTTATTATAAAATAAATAAAGGATATACTATGTATGTATATATATATATATATATATATATATATATAAATTTTGTTCAAATGTATATATGTATACATGGGATAAACAATTGATTTACAAAAAATATACACTTCTTATAAAATATCTAGTGAATATATTTATGAATTTGGAAATTAATTATTTTGAATAATTATTTAAAAATACATTTTTAAATAATTAAAAATGAGAGTTTTAAACAACTATATTTGTAATAATTGATATTTTATGTTAAAATCCTTGAAATTGTATTGTATTCTGGTCTAAATATGGTATAGGTTATAAAAATAATTTTTATAAAAATATTGGGTTGTTAAAAATTGATTTTAAAAATAAAACAGACCACCCGGTTCGAACCCGGGTGGTTTCTGTGTGAGGCAGCCGTCTCAACCACTGAACCAGGGGACTAACCCGTGTTATGGAACCAGTTCGATTTGTATATAACTAATTCAGTACAAGGGGCCGGGTCTGGCTTTGAGCCCACGCACAAAAAGGACCGGTTATGTGGGTTTTGAACCCACGCCCTCTGGTCCGACGGTGCAATGTCTTAACCGGTCGGACCAGATGGTTCGCTGTTAAATCATAGTGTTTAAATGATTAAATACACTAAGCCCTTCGAATTTGAAAAATCCCCATTTAGAACCCGTATGAACGGCTCTCGATTTCAAACGAATTCGAGTTTGATGCCCTCTGTCGTATGAAACTGACAGAGGGCTTTCGATCCTTAAACAAAAACGAATCAAATGACTTAAGTCATACCTGAAACGACTGAGAATAGGTGGCCGACGACTAGAGGAAACAGAGGCGGTGTTTTGGAGCTCGATCGGTGAAACAAAGATGGAATAAGACTCAAATGAGGTTTTGGCGAGTTTGTATAGAGTCGTGCGAAGGCCTATGGCGATTTAATTTGATTAATTTCATCATTAATGTCCGATTCGATTGAGAGGATTACGGGTGTCGGTTTTAGTCCAGATTACGCGTTATTACAGTTGTAATTGAATGAATTTGGTCGTGTAATAGGTTCAGATACATGCACGATCAGCTTAAGCGTGATTTTCGGGATTGAAACGCGTTTTATTAATCGAATTGGATCGGATTGATTCAGATTTGACTCCACAAAGTCAAATGGGTTTAAAATTTGAATTCAACCACGTGGTAGATGGAATTGGGCTGCTACTTGGGTCAGGGTAAGGCTGATTCATGATTTCGTGCGTAATGGAAGTCCATAACAACCCGATTCATCGATTTCATAGTTTGGATTTTATGGATTTTGGTCGGTTTGACTTTTAAAGTCAAGATTGACGAATGAGGGTCAATTTGGACTCTCATGGGGTCAAACCTAGTCCAAAGGTTCAATTGCAAGGGTTGGGGGTTCATGTTTAGGATTCAAAGACTTTGAGGAGGAGGTTCAAGACCACTTTGTTTAAAAAGTATATATATATATACATATATATATATATATATGTATACATATCTTTTTTTTTAAATATGTTCATGTAACCCTAGAAATGTATCAAATGAGATCTTAGGGTGAAAAGTTTTCATCAAGATTGTGATATAACTGAATATTTGTTTATTGCACAAAAAAATACATGATAAAAATCAGAGATGTTACAGTATCCCATGTTGAGGGAATTTCGTCCCGAAATTCAACTAGTTGAGGCTACTGAATCAGAAAAGAGGTGTGGATACTTAAGCTTCATTTGATCCTCACGTTCCCAAGTGAACTCAGGACCGCGCTTAGAATCCCAACGAACTTTGACAATAGGAATACGGCTTCACTTGAGATGCTTGATCTCACGATCCATGATCTCTACCGGTTTCTCAACGAAGTGCATCGTGTCATCAATGCGCACATCGTTAAGAGGTATATGGAGGTTCTCATCAGCAAGACATTTCTTTAGGTTGGACACGTGAAAAGTAGGATGTACATTAGCAAGTGATGGAGGTAATTCGAGTTTGTAAGCCACTTTCCCGATCCTTTCGATGATCTTGAATGGACCCACATAGCGAGGTGTTAGTTTACCCTTCTTCCCGAAACGGATCACCCCCTTCCAAGGGGATACCTTTAGAAGTACAAGATCACCGACTTGGAATTCCAAGGGTTTACGTCTTTTGTCGGCATAACTCTTTTGCCGACTCCTTGCCACTTGAATGTTGTTACGAATCTGAAGGATCTTGTCGGAAGTTTCTTGGATTAATTCAGGACCAGTGATTTGTGCTTCACCAATCTCGTTCCAACAGGTAGGAGAGCGACATTTCCGACCATAGAGAGCTTCAAATGGAGCCATGTTGATGCTTGTGTGGTAGCTATTGTTGTAAGAGAACTCAATAAGGGATAGATGTGAATCCCAATTGCCACCAAAATCGATTACACAAGCTCTAAGCATGTCGTCGAGCGTCTGAATTGTTCGCTTGGTCTGACCATCAGTTTGGGGATGGTAAGCCGTGCTTAAATCCAAGCGTGTACCAAGAGCATTTTGGAGAGATTGCCAAAAGCGGGAGGTGAAACGAGCATCCCTATCAGAGATTATGTTAAGTGGGACCCCGTGACGACTTACAATTTCGTCAATGTAGATTCGGGCTAATTTCTCTACCCGATAGTCTTCTCGGATGGGTATAAAGTGAGAAGATTTGGTAAGACAGTCAATGATCACCCAAATGCTATCATAACCGCTAGAAGTACTCGGGAGTTTGGTAATGAAATCCATGGCTAGGTTTTCCCATTTCCATACAGGGATTTCAGGTTGTTCAAGCAAACCAGAAGGACGTTGATGTTCAGCTTTGACTTTGGAACAAGTTAGACATTTTGCAACATAAAGTGCAATGTCTTTCTTCATCCCGGGCCACCAGTATTGTTGGTGAAGACCCTGGTACATTTTATCAGCCCCGGGATGGACGGAGTAACGAGTTTTGTGTGCCTTGTTCATAAGGACTGCTCGAAGGTGGTCATTACGATCGGGGACCCAGATATGATTCAAGTAATAGAGGAGGCCATTAGGTTTGGTTTCTAATAGGAGTTCAACACCACATGACATTTCGTTATACAGATTGCCCTCGGTGACCGAGACGTGTTGAGCTTCTAAGATGCGATTTTGAATATCGGTTTGAATCCTAACACAATGAAGCATAACGTGGTCCTTATGACTCAAGGCATCGGCCACAACATTCGCTTTACCGGGATGGTACCAAATCTCGCAGTCGTAGTCGTTAAGGAGCTCGACCCAACGTCGTTGCCTCATGTTGAGTTCTTTTTTATTGAAGATGTGTTGGAGACTTTTGTGGTCAGTGAATACCACACATTTCGTGCCATAAAGATAATGCCTCCAAATCTTCAATGCGAAGACGACCGCACCCAACTCAAGATTGTGCGACGTATAATTCTTTTCATGAATTTTAAGTTGTCTTGATGCATAGGCGATCACCATGCCCCGTTGCATGAGAACACAACCGAGACCTTGGTTTGATGCATCACAGTAGACAACCAGATCATCGTTGCCATCAGGAAGAGTGAGAATAGGAGCATTGCATAATTTTTTCTTGAGGAGTTGGAAGGCTTCCTCTTGCTTTTATCCCCACTCATAGTGTTTACCTTTGTGGGTCAAGGCCGTGAGAGGGACAGCAATCTTGGAAAAGTTTGAGATGAAACGACGGTAATAACCAGCAAGACCAAGAAATGAACGAACTTCGGTAGGGGTCTTAGGGGTACTCCAATTCTTAACGGCTTCGATCTTTGCGGGATCAACATGAATTCCCTTTTCGTTGACAATATGACCCAAAAATTGAACTTCCTTTAGCCAAAATTCACACTTGGAGAACTTAGCATATAGTTGTTCTTTTCTTAAAAGGTCTAAAACCAACTTAAGGTGTTGTTCATGATCTGATTTGGTCTTGGAGTAGATCAAGATGTCGTCAATGAAAACGATCACGAATTTATCTAGGTATGGTTTACATACGCGATTCATGAGATTCATGAAAACCGCGGGGGCATTGGTTAGCCCAAAAGGCATAACCATAAATTTGTAGTGACTGTATCTTGTACAAAAGGCAGTCTTTGGAATATCCCCCTCTTGCACACGAAGTTGGTGATATCCGGATAGAAGATCAATCTTCGAGAAGTAGGTGGAACCTTGGAGTTGATCAAAGAGATCATCAATCCTAGGCAAAGGATAACGGTTCTTGATGGTAAGTTTGTTGAGTTCGCGGTAGTCAATACACATCCGGAATGAGCCATCTTTCTTCTTCACGAATAGGACGGGTGCACCCCATGGTGAATGACTGGGACGAATGAAACCTTTATCGGAAAGTTCTTGGAGCTGACTTGCAAGTTCTTGCATTTCAGAAGGTGCTAGACGGTATGGAGCTTTAGCCACAGGATTAGCTCCGGGTACAAGGTCGATACGAAACTCTACTTGACGAACGGGTGGAAGACCAAATAGATCTTCAGGAAATACTTCGGGAAAGTCACATATGATGGGGATGTCTTGAATACTCTTCTCTTGGTCCTTCTTTTGAACGATATGGGCTAAAAAGGCCACATACTTCTTCCGTAAGTACTTTCGGGCCGTAGTGCACGACATGAGCTTAAGCCCACTACATGGTTTCTCACCAAAGACTTTTAATGTATCAACCGAGGGGAGAGGAATTCGGATGCACTTCTCGAAACAAACGACCTCGGCATGATGACTAGATATCCAATCCATGCCTATGATATCAAAGCTTCCCAGTTGCATAGGTATGAGGTTGAAGGGAAAGGAATATTCATTAAGTTCGATGAAACAATCGCGGATAATGGAGTCAATGATGATGGGCTTCCCATCCGCTACTTCAACGGTAAACATTTTCTCTAACTTAGTTCGGGTTTGAGCAAGCAAAGGTTCAAAATTAAGTGAAACAAAACTCTTATCGGCACCGGTATCAAATAGTATGGAAGCATATTGGTTATTAACGAGGAACGTACCGTTGACCACATCATTGTTGGTCTGGGCTTCATTAGCATTTATGTTGAAAGCACGCCCTCTAGCTCCACCTTGATTAGAGTTGGTAAGTTTTGGGCATCGGTTTCGGAAGTGGTATGGGTTACCACATTCAAAGCAAGCATTCCCATTAGTGATAGTTGGAACCCCTTTGTTTCCCTGGTTGGCTGCATTGCCGGGTGGTTTGACCCTGCAAGTGTTGGTTAAATGCCCATATCTTTCACAGCTGGCACATATTCGACACGGTAGATTTGGGAAGTGATGGTAATTGCACGTGTTGCACAAAGGGCTGTTGCCCACATAATGTTTCTTGACTGAATTCTGAGTCATAGGAGCAACCTGATTAACTGGGGCAGCTGGGGTAACAACAGCAAAGTTCCTAGTCTTTCGTTTCTTGTTGTTGGAGAAAGGTTCGAGTTTGATCCCTTTGGAGGGCTTAGAAGGTGTTGTCGTGTCTAGGACTTTCTTAGCACCCTTCCTTGTTAACGTACCCGCCTTTACATGGTTATCGGTTAATGTGGCAGATACGCGGATGGCATCTTCAAGGGTAGCTGGGTTTCTCCCTAAAACAGTGTCTTGAATCTTCATCAGCAGACCACTGATGTATTTTTCAATACCCCGAGCCAAAGGTGTGACCGTATGAGGTACTAGGAGACTTAGCTCATGGAAACGGGTGGTGTAGGCTAAACTTTCACCACTATCTTGGGCAAGATCCCAAAATTCGGCCTTTAACTTTTTCATTTCATTGCGACGACATAACTCCTCGGTCATGAGTCGTTTTACCTCATCCCATGGCAAGGCCATTGCCACATCTATGCCCCTATTCCTCTTTTCACCATTCCACCAAGTGAGCGCTCGTTTTTGGAAGATGCTGGTGGCATAGCGGACCCGGAGGTTGTCGGGACAATCGCTGTTGAGAAAAGTGCTTTCAATGCTCTCGAACCATTGCAAAAGACCTGTGGCTCCTTCAGTGCCATAAAACTTAGTGGGGTTGCACGAGTTAAAGTGCTTGAAAGTACATTGCGGTGGGTTGGCACCACCACCCCCATTAGTTCCATGGGTACCACTAATGGCTCCATTAGCTTGGGTGAGTTGAGTTACAAGTTGTGCAAGGATGGCAGCAATGTCGGTGTTGTTGTTGGTCACGGTAGCACGACGGAGAGGCATTCTACAGATTTGCACAAGACAAGAAAAGATGTAAGAACTTATGAAAGTTGATTGAATTTAAAAGGGAACAAAATAATAGATGAAGTAGTAAATCATAGTTTGGATTGTACTCAAATAGTGACATAATCACTTGAATACTATGACACATTAAGGTCAATTAAACTCATATAATTTTCAAGGAGACGTGCTTTAGCCTATAAGTAAACACTCATCCCGGGAATTCCTAGGAAAACATACGGGTCCCTCGGTTGATTGGGATTTATACGAAATGCTTTCCTAGACAGAAAACCCAGAATACAGGTGTCACCCTTCCGGATTGCACGTGTCCTCTAATAATTAACAAAGTTTAAAACCTTAACGAGGAAGTAAAGGAATTCTATAGATTTAAATCCATGAAGTTTTCACATACTATGATGATGATGACAGAGAAGTAGGTAAGAAGGTTATGAGGCTTAGGGTATGGGTAGGGATGTTGTTTATTTAATTTATTATTTAAGTATAGTCTAATAAGTCATGAATTTTAACAAATTAGGTATCAAAATAAAATAAATATTAATATAATGAGCAAGTAACACATAGCATGTAGCATATCATATAATCATAGAACATGGCAATAATGGGTGTCCTAAGGTTATAGTCTAGGTCAAAGGTGTCTAATAACCTAATTCCCTAAAACCAAGGCTCTGATACCAATCTGTCACACCCCAACCGACGGCGGAATACGTCGGGGCGGGACATGTAGACTGTTCAAAAGCTCAAGGTTTGCTAAAGTTTAAATATTTAAACAGACAACTTTATATCATAAATAATCATGAATTCAACAATACAAGGAAAATAGAAATACATAAATAGTTTCATTAATTTAAATTCTAGGTCCTCGATCCTAAGTGAAGCAGCTTGTACTTATTCTCAAGCATTAGTACCTAAAACATGATGAAAACAAGGTCAACTAAAAAGTTGGTGAGCATACATACGTTTTGACACACAACCAAGTTTAAAGTGTTTTATACAATTCATACGATACACGTGTATAAGGCATTTATGGAGAATCTATAGTTAAACTAAGTGTGTATAATCAAACCTTGTGACTGAGGCATAACACGCAGGTTACCCTAATGTAAAGTCGGTAACAAACACCCTAACCGGGTGGGTTTGTCATACACAATAGATCTATTAATGTTACCGTTGGCTTGTACATAGTTAATGATTGCACATGTATGTCATGTATATGTAGTTTCAACTCATAGCATTCAAGCATAAAGCACAAATTACACATATGGTCATAAATGTAGAATTGTATGTTGTAATTGCAAATAGTTTTCAATGAATAATCATGTTCCACCCCAAAGTATGTAAAAATGTAAAAGGGACTATGTAAACTCACTTGTATATGTTGTGTGGATAGAACGAGCAATTATGAAGCACAAGTGATTTTCAAATCACAAGTTAACCTAGTGCGAAAAATCATGATCTTAGATTAATAACGTGCCCAAGTCTAAGGATA
The DNA here is from genome assembly GCA_023525975.1 of Smallanthus sonchifolius. NCBI lineage: Eukaryota > Viridiplantae > Streptophyta > Magnoliopsida > Asterales > Asteraceae > Smallanthus > Smallanthus sonchifolius. The sequence continues at coordinate 83,918,164 of CM042022.1, forward strand.
GGTCTAATGTTCATCGGGTTTTGTTATGGGAGAACTTATATAAAGTTTGTGTTATTTTATGTGAAAGAATAAGTTATCGAAAGTTTGGTGTAAACTTTGGAAGTTCAAAATGTTATATGAAAATATCATGTGTCTTTAGGGTTAAAGATTAAATAAATAAAAACTCTTTTTTTTATTTATTAAAAAAAATAATATCATTGGCCAGATTAATATGATTTTTTTATAAAATCATAAATAAATCCATTGCTTTATTTATGTCAAAGTGTCAAAATCGTACTAATATGGGTTAAAGAAAACCCTAGATGCATTTATTAATAATAATTTTATTTATTATAAAATAAATAAAGGATATACTATGTATATATATATGTATATATATATATATATATATATATATATAAATTCTGTTCAAATGTATATTATACATGGGATAAACAATTGATTTACAAAAAAATATACACTTCTTATAAAATATCTAGTGAATATATTTATGAATTTGAAAATTAATTATTTTGAATAATTATTTAAAAATACATTTTTAAATAATTAAAAATGAGAGTTTTAAACAACTATATTTGTAATAATTGATATTTTATGTTAAAATCCTCGAAATTGTATTGTATTCTGGTCTAAATATGGTATAGGTTATAAAAATAATTTTTATAAAAATATTGGGTTGTTAAAAATTGATTTTAAAAATAAAACAGACCACCCGGTTCGAACCCGGGTCGTTTCTGTGTGAGGCAGCCGTCCCAACCACTGAACCAGGGGACTAACCCGTGTTATGGAACCAGATCGATTTGTATATAACTAATTCAGTACAAGGGGCCGGGTCTGGCTTTGAGCCCACGCACAAAAAGGACCGGTTATGTGGGTTTCGAACCCACGCCCTCTGGTCCGACGGTGCAATGTCTTAACCGGTCGGTCGGACCAGATGGTTCGCTGTTAAATCATAGTGTTTAAATGATTAAATACACTAAGCCCTTCGAATTTGAAAAATCCCCATTTAGAACCCGTATGAACGGCTCTCGATTTCAAACGAATTCGAGTTTGATGCCCTCTGTCGTATGAAACTGACAGAGGGCTTTCGATCCTTAAACAAAAACGAATCAAATGACTTAAGTCATACCTGAAACGACTGAGAATAGGTGGCCGACGACTAGAGGAAACAGAGGCAGTGTTTTGGTGCTCGATCGGTCAAACAGAGATGGAATGAGACTCAAATGAGGTTTTGGCGAGTTTGTATAGAGTCGTGTGAAGGCCTATGGCGATTTAATTTGATTAATTTCATCATTAATGTCCGATTCGATTGAGAGGATTACGGGTGTCGGTTTTAGTCCAGATTACGCGTTATTACAGTTGTAATTGAATGAATTTGGTCGTGTAATAGGTTCAGATACATGCACGATCAGCTTAAGCGTGATTTTCAGGATTGAAACGCGTTTTATTAATCGAATTGGATCGGATTGATTCAGATTTGACTCCACAAAGTCAAATGGGTTTAAAATTTGATCCACAAAGTCAAATGGGTTTAAAATTTGAATTCAACCACGTGGTAGATGGAATTGGGCTGCTACTTGGGTCAGGGTAAGGCTGATTCATGATTTCGTGCGTAATGGAAGTCCATAACAACCCGATTCATCGATTTCATAGTTTGGATTTTATGGATTTTGGTCGGTTTGACTTTTAAAGTCAAGATTGACGAATGAGGGTCAATTTGGACTCTCATGGGGTCAAACCTAGTCCAAAGGTTCAATTGCAAAGGTTGGGGGTTCATGTTTAGGGTTCAAAGACTTTGAGGAGGAGGTTCAAGACCACTTTGCTTTAAAAGTATATACATATATATATATATATATATATATATATATATATATATATATATATATATATATATATGTATACATATCTTTTTTTTTAAATATATTCATGTAACCCTATAAATGTATCAAATGAAATCTTAGGGTGAAATGTTTGCATCAAGATTGTGATATAACTGAATTTTTGTTTATTGCACAAAAAAATACATGATAAAAATCAGAGATGTTACACATGTCACACGAGTTTGCGTGAAACAGAACCGGACAGCGGAGGCGGCTCGCAATGGCAGCGGCGGCGTGCGGTGCATGGAGGTGGCTGGCGACGGCTGGCCGGTGGCAGCCAGCGGCTGCGTACGGCGGTGGTGGTCGGCGTCGGACTCGCAAGAGGAGAGGAGGGGGCGCCGATTTGGGTTGTGTAGATTAGGGTTTTAGGTTTTGATTATAATGTTATATTTGTAATTATTATAATTACACACCGGTCACCTGAGGTATTAACAGTTAATACCCTAGTAATAATTAACCATTAATTATTAAAACCTTGTATTTCACTAATTATAAATAATCAGTAAAAACTAATCTTTAAATGTTTAACACTTTAAACAATTATTCCCCGTAAATAATTAATTCAATAAAAAATTAATTAACTTAATCACCGATAAATATTTCTCTAAATATTAATCCGCCGTTTATTTAATCCGTCTTTTGTTAACTATAATATTTAACATCTAATTATTATATATTTGCTCGTTTTCTAAGGTGTAACTCTTTATATTATATCTCGTTAGTAACGTTGATTTAATTGACGATTGTACATCATATATCCAACAATCTCTCACTTGGACAATTAATCAATTAATCGGTTGAACGTAGACAGTGGTGGACGCCTAGCTGTATCTCACTGCCCCTAGCAAGGTATGACGTGTTACAATAGTCAAACTATTTCCTTGTGTACAAGTGACCTTTACTTTACCAAGTGTAACAGTCCTAGTAAGCATATCTGTGAGTCCTTTCTGTTTAGGGCATCCATTGAACATGAGACATGGATACAATTCATTTCTCATATGATGTTCAACTATTCTCGTTTTCGTTCTCCAATTCAAAGTGGTCTTAAACAAACTACTCTTTAGTTTGAGCATGGCCATGCGTTTTACACCAGCTTGAATCAACGAGGGTGCCAGAATATCCAACTCCTAATTAAAGAAGAACAGAAATCCTTTGGCCACGTATAACTCCCACTAAACTTCATATTACTCCTGATCATACCCTTATTACTGCCTGTTAAGGTACATCGTTAGATAAGATCAAAGAACAAACTTTAGTGAGAGTTAGTTCTAGTATGTGCTTCGGGCCGAGGATCGATAGATCTTACCATATTCAAAACATCCCAAGGCATTGATCTATGAAGATAGATTTGAAACGAGTTACGTCCAATAATTATTCTCTAATAGTTATCTATGAACATGATATCCAACTACTTGGACTTTCATTCATAATGAACCAACCATCCGATTCATAGTAGTCTTACGTTCATATTGATTTCCATTAATCTGATCGACTACGGACATTTAGAATAAAATATTCAAGGATTTCTAAAACGTATAAACTATCGAACACAGTAACATCTATTTATAATGCATTTAACCATTAAATCAAATATAAAAACTAATGCAACTGTATTGTTCGAAAGCACCAAATACTAAATACAGATCAAACCCACTATCTAGAAAATCTAAGGCCTATCTTATCAGCGGCTCCTCATGTTTAGAATGAGGCATAGGCTTATTGAACGGGTCGGATAGATTCTGATCTGTGTGAACTTTGTTTAACACGGTGTCTCCCCGTTCTAATATATCCCTGATATAGTGAAATCTTCTGAGTATGTGCTTTGTGCTGTGGTGTGACCTTGGTTCCTTAGCCTGAGCAATGGCACCAGTATTGTCACACAGTATCTCGATTGGTTTCTGAATGCTAGGCATTACTCCGAGATCAGGAATGAACTTCTTCATCCAAGCAGCCTCCTTTACAGCTTCTGAAGCGGCAATGTATTCTGATTCAATGGTGGATTGAGCAACAATAGTTTACTTAATAATCTTCCAAGTGATGGAACCACCATTCAGAACAAAAACAAATCCCGTATGTGATCGAGAATCATTTTGATCAGTTTGGAAGCTAGCATCAGTGTAACATTTAACAGCTAGTTCTTCTTCCAGTCCTCCATATATCAAGAACATATCCTTAGTTCTTCTCAAGTACTTAATGTAATGTCCCGGATTTTCCGATGTACCTTTTCCTAAAACGCTTACCGTATTATTTTAAACTTTAATTCTTATTTCCTTAAATAGTAAATTTTTTTATTTAATATGGATTTAAGGAAAACATTCATATATGTATATATATATATATGTATGTTTATTTTTTTTTTTCCTTTATTAAACAAGATATTATTAAAATTCTTAAAACATATGAGTTATAATTATATAAATAATTTATAAACCTATTTCTAAAACATTTAAACTTACAAATCATAAATCCTAGAAATTATTTCATAAAATAATAAAGGAAATAAAAACTTATAAGACTTGCTTAGTTTTTATAAATAAAACATAATTGCTTTTATAAAAAGTTCGGGGACTAGAACTGTCAATATTCAAACGTGCTTTAAACTAGAATGTACTTTTAAACATGAAATGTTACAACAGTGAAACTCCAAGGGCATGTTTTGCGATTTGTTCAAACTTCCAGTCTCAGAACCGGTCGTGGGTTCGACCCACTCCGCCTCACCGTTTCTCATCCATTTTCGCGAAGTCGCGTTTTCCTGTCCGGATTCAGTGAACCTCGGGTTCGTCTCCCGCATGCGACCCTTGCCAGACAACATTCAATGTTCGATTCCAACTACAACCACACGTGAATTCAAATTCGAGCCGTTCGAACCTAACCGTGAACTTCCCACCTAATTCGACATTTAATGGCATAATCGATTATAAATACCTACGGTAACGCATCCAAGACAATACCCTCAACCTCTCTAAACACTCAATTCCATCGTTTGAACCTGCATTTGCTCGATCAGGATCTGTTGACAGCCGCCGCTAACTCGAACCCATTCTCGCTCGATTCGGCACCAAATCAGGTAATCTTTGAATCCATCTTGATCGTTTTCGTATGAGGATCAAAAGCCCTCAGTTTAATTTCATAAACAGAGGGCAATCTGATTCGAATTTACGGATTCTAGTTCTAGGGTTCATAAGGGAATTGGGGCTTGATTTACCTTGTGTTTAAATATTTCTTTTTCAGTATGTTTCACTAACGAGGCCCGTAGTCGGGTGGTTAGTGCGTTGTGCATAGTGACCCGGGGCAGGGCGCGGGTTCGAGTCTGGCCGGCCTGGGTTTTGGCACTTCATTTTTTTTAACACATTTTCGCCCAGTTTATACACTTCTGATTATTTTTATAAATTTTCTGATGCTTTTATAAACTTAAATTTGATTTTTATTTACACTTTAATGTTCCAGAACTATTTCATTTAATTAAAATGTTGTTAAAACTTATGATATTTAGAGCTGTAAACGAGCCGAGCCGAGCCAGGCTTGGCTCGAGCTCGAGCTCGAAATTAAACGAGCCAGCTCGGCTCGGCTCGATTTTTTTTCCGAGCTGAAAAATTGTGCTTGAGCTTGGCTCGTAAAAAGCTCGAGCCAGCTCGTGGCTCGTCGAGCTAGCTCGTTTTTTTTTTTTTTTTTTTACATATTAATATATATATAAAAAACAAAAAAAATATTTTATTCTCGGTTTGAAGTTGATTGTCTTAAAAAAACTAAATAGATGGAAGGGACAATATATAAAATACAAAAAAAAAATATAGATAACCCAAAACTTACAAAGTAGAGAGTAAATACAATTGTAGATAAAGTAAAATTATAGTCCAAAACTCAGAGTTTTTGAAAACAAATTAACTTAAAAAATCAAAACATCATATTTCAAATATAACACATATATATACATATATATATATATATATTAGTTATTTAGACGAGCCGAGCCACGAGCCGAGCCACGAGCCGAGCCCGAGCCGAGCCAACCCTAGCTCGAGCTCGGCTCGTTTAGAATTCGAGCCAGCTCGGCTCGGCTCGTTTAAAACCGAGCTTTTCCCGAGCCGAGCTTTTTCCGAGCTTTTTTCGAGCGAACTTCGAGCGAGCCACGAGCCGCGGGCTTTTTGAACGGCCTTAATGATATTTAATCATTTGAAAATAGTTTTTAAATATTTAAAAACTGTAAAAATACTTGTAAACTTTTATAAAACTTGTATTTATACGAAAACTATTTATTTAAAACAGTAAACTCAATCTATTATTTATTAAAAGAATTCTTTTAACCTAACATTTAAAATTTAAACATATAAACATTTAGAAAGTTTTATAACTTTTGTAAACTCAAAAAGATTTATAAAATTTATATAAAAACAGAAGCTTAAAGTTAACAAACTATAGACTTATGCATTTTATATAAATTTAAAACAAGGGAAATAAATATGTGTATTTATTTTCCTAAAGGCTCATAAACTTGTAGGCTTTGTAAAATGTAAACTTTAAAAACATTTATAAACTTATATTTAAAATATAAACTTTATAATAAATCCTATCTAAACATATTTGTTAATCTTAGAACTTCATTTATTTAAACTTATTAAAATATTTTAAACATTTTTACAAGTTAAGTTGTAAAATAAATATTTAACATCTAAATACTTTGATAGATGATTAAATAAAATGATTATTCTTATAAGATAATTATTTTGTTCCTAATAAATATGTATGCTTTGAATGACTGTTGTTAAACTCTAACCATTATTTACTCTTTAAATGATTATTTATCCTTATTAATTATTCATTCTTTTAGTATTATTGAGCCTTTGCATATGCTTTGATTAAATCTTTACTAACTATTTATTCTTTAAAATAATTATTACTAATCTTTAATAAATATCTAGTCTTATACTTACCTATTGTTACAACCCTACTTATGAAATACTTAGAACATTCCTTTAAATTATTATTACCTAACTAGTGTAATTAAAAACTATAAAAACTTCTAAATAATTATTTTTAATAATTATTCTAATCTACAAACTTATGAAACTTTGATATTCAAGTCTTGTGACATTCATTTAAAGCTTCTATTTTGAAACTTTGAATTGAACTTCATAAACACAAATCATTCCCGTGTCCCATTGGAACCCTAGTCAAATCTCAAAATTCTAGATCTTTTGCCTTAGACTTATAAAAGTAAACTTGAAACTTTAGACTTATATTCTTAGGCATATTGTGAGGATATTCTCCCTCAAAGTCTTGCAAACTTACTCTTATCGGGTACTCTTCATCAATCCAAGTGAGTATACTTAGCCCCTTTTTTCCTTTCTATACTTTTGGGGTGAAACATGTTCAAAACTTTAAACTTATACAATTCTTGTACAACTATGACTAGATGCTTATTGTTATGTTAAACTTGAGACTTGTATGCTTAGATTAAACTTAAAACTAGCATATTCATTAACTTTGATCAAGCCTATGGTAACAATGATAGATCTATTGCATTTGACCAATCCACCTTGATTGATTGACCCTTCGAGGGGAGCCCTTGGTGGTTGTTACTGAATTAAACTTTTAAACTTGAGACTTATAAGGGTAACCTGCGGGTTATGCCTAAACTTGGTTGGAGGGTTGATGTGCACAATGTTTAAGATGCAATGTCCTCATACTTACATTAAAGAATGCATAAATCATAGTGAATTGTAATTCCTTTCAAATACTTGTTAAACTGTGTCAAAACTTTTGTATCTCACCAACTATTTTATAGTTGACAGATTCTTTCACATGTTTCAGGTTCTACATCATGAAGCCCTTGGTGGTTGTTATTGAACAACCGCATCCGCCCCGACGTATAATCCGTCGTCGGTTGGGGTGTGACACTTAAGGATGTTCTTCACAGCTATCCAGTGACTCTCACCAGGATTCTATTGATATGTGCTTGTCATGTTTAAAGCGTACGATATGCCAGGTCTAGTACATAGCATGGCATACATGACGGAACCAATTGCAGAAGCATATGGAACCCTTTCCATCTTCTTCTTTTCCTCGTCAGACTGAGGGCATTGTTTATTATTCAGTATGGTTCCATGCGCCATAGGCAAAGACCTTCTCTTAGAGTCTTGCATGAAAAATCGTCGAACGACTTTATCTATGTATATACTTTGACTTAAACCCATAAGCCGCTTTGATCTATCTCTATAGATCTTTATTCCCAGAATATAAGTAGTGTCACCAAGATCTTTCATTGCGAAACATTTACCTAGCCATGACTTTACGTCTTGTAGCATAGGGATATGGTTTCCAATGAGCAGTATGTCATCTACATACAGAATCAGAAAAGTAACATGGCTCCCACTTGCCTTCTTGTAGACACACGGTTCATCTTCGTTCTTGACAAAACCAAACTCTTTAATTTTCTTGTCAAAGCGAAGATTTCAGCTTCTAGATGCATGTTTTAATCCATAAATGGATTTGTTTAACTTTCATACCTTATTAGGATTCTTTGGATCTTCAAAACCTTCCGATTGAACCATATAGACATCTTCAGTAAGATGCTCATTTAGGAATGCGGTTTTGACATCCATTTTCCATATCTCATAGTCATAATACGCGACAATGGCAAGCAAGATCCTAATAGACTTAAGCATGGCTACTAGCGAGAAGGTTTCATCATAATCAAATCCTTGAGTCTGAGTAAAGCCTTTCGCTACCAGCCTTGCTTTGAAGGTTTGCACATTCCCATCCATGTGGATTTTCTTCTTGAAAATCCACTTGCTTCCTACTGTCCGACTCTCGGGAGGAAGATCAACCAAGTCCCATACATGGTTGTCATACATGGATTGGATTTCAGCATCCATGGCTTCAAGCCATTTCTTAGATTCAGAATCTAAGATTGCATATTTGTAACTAGTGGGCTCAGCCTGATCAACTGGTGAATCTGGTGAATCCCGACATACCGGTCGGGTTCATGACGATCCCTAGCATTTCTGCAAATAGCTTGTGTCACCGTTGAATCTTGAACATTTCTAGATTCAGTTTCATCAGTCTCATGCTGCATGGCATATTCCGTTTGAGGATCGGTTACTTATGGTTCTAGGATCTCATTCATGTCCACACGGTTCTCTCTAATCCCTCGCTCAAGAAGTTCCTTCTCCAAGAAGGTAACTCTGCGTTTAATGAAAACTCGGTTTTCAGCAGGATTGTAGAAATAGTAACCGATTGTTATAGGGTATCCGACAAAAACAACTTTATCGCCATGGGGATTTAGCTTATCTGTAGATTCACTTGTAACATATGCGTTACATCCCCAAACCCTAAGGTAGGACACTTTGGGTTTCTCCCCATGCCATATCTCATAAGGCGTCTTGTCCACCTTCTTAGTAGGAGCTAGATTTATGATTCTTGTGGCAGTCTCGAGAGCAAAACTCCAGAAGGAGTGTGGGAGGTTTGTATAACACATCATAGATAGAACCATACCTAATAGAGTTCGATTTATCCTTTCAGACACACCATTAAGCTGTGGTGTTCCTGGTGGAGTAAGCTGAGAAATGATCCCACATTTCTTTAGATGTTCGTCAAACTCTTGATTAAGATATTCACCACCTCGATCAGATCGAAGCATCTTAATCGTCTTACCAAGTTGATTTTGTACTTCGTTCTGGTACTGTTTGAACATTTCAAACGTTTCATGTTTATGCTTCATAAGATAAACATATCCATATCTACTGAAGTCATCAGTAAATGTAACGAAGTATCTCTCTCCACTTCTAGACATTGTTCTGAATGGACCACATACATCAGTATGTACAAGTCCTAACAGATCCTTAGCCCTTTTACCGATACCGGTAAAAGGAGCCTTGGTTAGCTTTCCACTTAAACATGATTCGCAATCATCAAATGACTCTTGACCAGTAGAATTCAGAATTCTGGCGGTCTGGAGTTTCTTCATGCGATTCTTGTTTATGTGTCCCAGTTTACAATGCCAGAGATACGTATCATTGAAATCAAATTTCGTATGTTTGGAGGAGATATTAAATAGAACATTATTATCATGGACTTCTATCTCATAGATTCCATTGTGAGACTTTGTATAAAAATAAAACAAACCATTTAAATATGCAGAAAGGAAATCATTGTCAAAAGCATAATTAAATCCTTGTTCTCGTAAAGCGGATACTGAAACAATATTCCTAGTCAAATTAGGAATGAAATAAACATTGTTCAAAACAAGTTCTAAACCAGAAGGAAGTAAAAGAGTGTTTTCTCCTACAGCAATCACAGCAACCTTTTGTCCATTTCCCACATAGAGCTCCAGGTCGCCTTGCTTCAACCTCCTAACCTTCTTTAGTCCCTACAAATCATTAAAAATGTGATAACCACATCCAGTGTCAAACACCCAAGATTTGTTAGACAGAGAGAAGATCTCAATAACGAACATACTTGAAGAGCCTGCTTTCGAAGATTTGGTCTTTTTAGCAAGGTATGAAGGACATGTACTCTTCCAGTGTCCTATTTCTCCACAGTAATGACAGTTGTCATCATTCTTGAAAGCAGCTCTCTTCTTTCCACGCTTTCTAGGTTTAGAGATCAGAGTGTCCATTTGTCCCAAAGTCATTTCAAAAGCCATTAGCGACCCTCGCAAATCAGATAAGGTTTCTCCTACTACATACTGCTTGTAGTAATCAACGAACTCTTCGTATTCAACCGGCAAAGGCATCAGTATGAAATCTATTGCCATATCCTGGTTGATAGTTGAACCAAGATCTTTCAGGCTGTCAATAAGTTTCACCATTTTAGAGAAATGTGAGCTCGTTCCTGTTCCTCTTTCCATGCTGCTTGATAAGGACTTAAGCACATTAAGATGCTCGTTGTGGTTTTGATGAAACCATTTCTTCAATTCGCAAGACATATCACATGCAGGTTGATATTCCAGCTCATGCCGGAGTTCATCACACATCATAGATAACATCAAAAATGATGCCTCATTAGAATCTTCAATGTGCCGTCTCCAAAGTATTTTGGAGCCGTCGTTGGGAGGAACTGAGGGAATTGAAATTTCTAGAATATAGGATCTCTTTTCTTCCTTAAGAATATTTCTCAAGATACGGTACCACTCAGAGAAGTTTCCTCCTTTGAGCATGTTCCGATAAAGCATATACCTTAGAGCAAAAACGGAGTCAGAATTGATTTCGATGGACATCTACAAAATTCAAAATAAAAGTTTTAGTATTTTCATGCATAACGTCCTAGTTAAAATTTTATGACCCAATTGCAAGATTATATAATTAGGAATTAGATCTTGGTTCCCCATGTCTCAGTGAATGGCTGAGCACTCTTCACTGGCATAGCTAGACAGCTAGGTAACGACTACCAATTGTATCAACTGTACAATTCTCGGTTTGAGGGGCATGACGAGTATTGTCAAGCTTGGATACGTTTCCCTCAACTACGCCCACTTAAACGACTTAAGTGATATTGGTCCTTCAATTATAACCGTAGAGCCGGCCTAAGTAACTCAGGAATCGCGGTTCTACCTTCAACCAAAACAGTAGGGCCGGATGCAGTGTAATTCACTAACACCGGGGGTTCGGATAGATTCGTTGAAGTGTTATAGTTTACGGTGCTGCAAAAATATCAATTTTATATTGGGATTTCTTCAATGTTTTAAAATTACCGTTTCTGGTCAAAAACATTTTGGACGACGAGTAACATGATACAAGTCGCGCAATTTTAGTAAACCGATTTCACTAATTTAAGTTCGTGAAACAACTTTCAACACTCGACACGATCCAATTTTAAATACATTATTTAATCTAAATTGGTCATTCGTCGCGAACTGATTTTAAACTAATCAACTCTTTTAATTAATTTAAAATTGTTTTAAATAAAACTATTAAATTTATAACTTGTTTTTACTTTTAAATAAAACACCTTTTTATTTAATTACCTTTCCGAGAAAAATAAACAATTTAATTATCTCGTCGTTTTTAAATTGTGTCAAAAATTTTATAAAAAATTTATGGTTTAATTATTATCCTAAATAATTATATCACAACCACAAAAATAAAATAAAACACGGAACCAAGCAACTACGAAAAATTGTCCGGTTTCGTTCGAGCTATCAAACGATAACTGGACTGGTCTAAGGGATAACAAAATCAACAAATCTGTTATCTCCCACTTAGTCCAAGATCTCCATCTTTAATCCTGTCATTGTCCGCCTTGGTCTTCTAGTCTTCGTCTCTTTAGAATTACAATATTTATTTACAGATACACTAAAAATAAATAAATAAAATAAACCTAACTATTACATCGGGGTTCCAAATAACCCATAAAAATTCAAAGAAAAATAAACCAACACAAACAATACAATCACAGGTCTTTAGTGCTCGATTCATTCAACACAATTACAATAAACGATAAAGGTTCGATCTTTTGTCAAACAAAAGTTTTGACAAATAAAACAATAGATCGATTAAAAAAAATATGTTTAAACTCGCGTAAAGGTGGCTCTGATACCACTGTTGGGAATCTAGTACCAATTTTTAACTTTTAAGAACATAAATTATTTAAACCTTTTAAATAAATAAAAGATATTTAGCGGGCGATTTAGAGTACTAATAACAAATCAGATCTGGATCCCGGACAGTGATCCGATTACACGCGTATAAACAATATAATATAAATCAACAATGGGGTGTTCAAAGATTATACATTTGACGATAACCAAATCAGAACACCTCGGATCAACGAACGCCACGCTAGATGACACGATCACGAAAACCCGCAAAACACGTCACACGAGTTTGCGTGAAACAGAACCGGACAGCGGCGGCGGCTCGCGATGGCAGCGGCGGCGTGCGGTGCACGGAGGTGGCTGGCGACGGCGGTGGTGGTCGGCGTCGGACTCGCAAGAGGGGAGGAGGGGGCGCCGATTTGGGTTGTGTAGATTAGGGTTTTAGGTTTTGATTATAATGTTATATTTATAATTATTATAATTACACACCGGTCACCTAAGGTATTAACAGTTAATACCCTAGTAATAATTAACCATTAATTATTAAAACCTTGTATTTCACTAATTATAAATAATCAGTAAAAACTAATCTTTAAATGTTTAACACTTTAAACATTTGTTCCCCATAAATAATTATTTCAATAAATAATTAATTAACTTAATCACCGATAAATATTTCTCTAAATATTAATCCGCCGTTTATTTAATCCGTCTTTCGTGAACTGTAATATTTAACAATTAAATATTATATATTTGCTCGTTGTTTAAGGTGTAACTCTTTGGATTGTACCTCGTTAGTAACGTTGACTTAATTGACGACCAGACATCATATATCTAACAATCTATGCATTTGCTATCATAAAAAATGGTCTTCCAAGTATGACTCTTAATTGTTCATTCTTCACTGTAGGTGCATAATCGAGTACCAGTAAATTTTCAAGGTAATAGAATTTCCCAACGTTGACAGTTACTCCCATTAACATCCGTCAGAGAGTTTGCGTGTTAAATCTGCTAACACCACTGTCGTGTCAACTTGTTGTAAAGGACCCAAATCAGACTAGTCATACAGACTTCCTGGTGATATGCTGACACTCGCTCCATAATCTAAGAGTGCCTGGTTGATCTTCAACCCCCAAACTTTGATTGGAATGAGGGGTGCTCCTTGCTCATTTTCATCCTCTGAATCACCCTCTTCACCATCATGATGAGTGCTCACTACACTGACATGTGCATTTCTTGAGCTGGACCCCTGATGTTGTGGGTTCAATGTGGTGTCCACAACTTACCTCAATCTCATGCAGTTACCTGCTCAGCTAACTGTCCCAATTGCCTTACAACTGTTTAATTGTTTTATTTTGTACCATCAGCTTCTAGTCTATTCTATTTATTACTGAACTGAGATTGTTTACTATTGTAATTTGTAAGTACATCATTAAGTGAAACATTTTGTTGGTCACCTCGGCCTTGATTTCATTGTTATTGACAGCCCCTCGGTTGATATTGTTGTTGAACTTACGGGTGTAAACGAGCCAAGACGGCTCGCGAGGTATTAGAGATCGGCTCGCTAAAAGCTCGAATCGAGCCGAGCGTAAACGAGCTCGAGCCTAAAAATAAGCTTGTTTATTAAACGAGCCCGAGCCCGAGCTTCACTTATCGAGCTCGAGCCGGCTCGCGAGCCTAAATGAGCCTATTATTTTTATATATTTTTAATTAATATATTAAATATATATTTATAAATAACAATTAATATATATAAAATTATGAAAAAAATAACTAAATAATATATGTTATATTATATATAAAAATTATAATTAAAAATATATATAAAAATTAATTAATAAATAATAAACGAGTCGGGTCCTATCTTTAAAAACTACTCACGATCCGAGCCGAGCCTGAGCTTTAGTTATAGAGTCCGAATCGAGCCGAGCTCGAGCTCTCGGTAAGTTAAACAAGCTGAGCTCGAGCTCAGGGCTCGGCTCCGTTTGAAGTTAGTTAGATTTAATCAATCTAATAATGCCAATGTATATAAAATGACATCAACAAAATTTGTGACCGTTGGCAATTTGATGCAATGATAGCCCCAAGACTTCCCATAGTGGAGGTCTTGGGTTCGAATCCTAGCCACAGCAAAAAAGGTGTCTGTGACCAGGTCAGGAGTTTTACCCAGTTAGAGGTTTGGTGAGCTACCCTATATATTCTAGGTGTTCCCAAAGAAACCCAATTATTCTATAATATCTACGTGTTTCCGGTAAAAAAAAACAAAATTGGTGAACGTTGGCAAGTCAATAAAACACGAAATTTTCACCACCACAAGTTTTGGCAGCTATGTAATATTGATGGAAATCGAGCACTATCTCCATGGCGATTATTGTCTTCTCCCGCATTCCATCTTTCACAAATCGCCGTCGCTCAGTCTCCCTCACTCCGGTGCAATGTTCTTCTTCTGCAATTGTCAAAATGTCCACTTCGAACGCTATTACAAATTTCAATGGCGGAAAAAGCACAGGCGCCGCTGTTCTTTGGTACAAGAGTGATCTCCGCGTCGATGATCATCCAGGTTTAATCGCTGCCTCCAAACATACGACAGTTGTTCCTCTTTATGTCTTTGATCACCGGATTCTGCGCCGTGAGTTTCTCTTAACTACTTTACTGCAATTGGAATACATTTTTTCAAATCCTATCTTCTCATTTCCTACTTTATTAGCATAATCTTCTTATAAAAATGTGATGCAGTTGCAGAGCGTGCCCTAGGGGATTCTAGATTTAACAAGTTTGAAAAATGTTAGAAATTACAAATGATAACTTGAATACTGAAATTAAGACGATAAATAGACGCATAAATTATGACAATCTAAGATTTACGGGTTTTAGGCTAAAAATGGAAACTATTAAATATTGTAAAATTTGGGGAAAAATCTTGGTTGCCGAAATTGAGATCTTAATTGGTGGAATTCGGGACTGATAGCTGGGTCCCATAGGCCGTTTGCCACATGATCTGGCTTGTCGAGACCTTTCCGTCCACTGGTTGTGGCCCCCGAAACTCCACTCCTTGGGCAAGTTATGCCCATTTGAAGTTTGGGCCCTTACTGCCCTATTTCCGAGCCTGCCAACTCTTGGATCAGCTCCTCATAACGATGGCATAGGTAAGTGTATGAATCGAGTTTCAGTATAATATGATACTCTTTAGATCAATTTGATTGTTGTGAGCAATGAATGGTGCAGAGATTGCTTGAAAGTTGAATCAAGTTTGAGTGAAAGCCCTATTTTAATAAGCACATTCAGTGTAATATGAAATTATGAATCCATGTGGTTATGTTGATGCATTGGTTCTTATCGTACACAATGCAGACTTCAATGAAGAAATGTTTGAGCTGCTCCTGTTTGCTGTGAAAGATCTGAGAAGTTCATTGAAGGATCTGGGATCTAATCTGATGATCAGGGTTGGGAGGGCTGAATCTGTTATTCAAGAGCTTGTAAATGAGGTTGTTATCTTGAAGTTTGGTTAATAAGAATATTTTAACTGGACAGGAAAGAAGAAAGGTTAAGTAGCCAACATCTAATAATTGATCAGGGTTGGAACAGGTTAGGGCTGCCAACGTTTACACACAAGAAGAGGTGGAATACAACTCGCGGTTTGTGATTGATAAAGTTAAAGAGAACCTGGAAAGTATATAATGGAAAGGATTGCCCTAAAGTATCTCTATGGCGCGCTCCCTTTTATGACATAAAGGTATATTTGTTTGGTTCATTAGTGTTAGTTTGCATGATTATGCTGATGTAATATAATTTTTGTAGAATATGGTGGACCTTCCATTGTCATATGATGAGTTTCAACGATTGAAATTGCGTGTGCATTCACCTATTTCAGACCCAAATTTACCTGGTGAAGTGGCAGATTTGGCATGGGGTAAGTAATATATGGCTCCAGTTTGAGAAAGGTAATCAAAATTTTGGGAATTTATTTGTGGTTTTGACATAGGAATAGATATTTGGTTCATGATGCAGGTTCTCTACCGACACTTGATGATTTGAAGGAATTCATAGATGAAAGTCCATACAAGTTAAAAGATAGCTGGAATTTGATCAAGAACACTTCTGCTGAATATGTATTGCAGAATGAGAGGATTCTTATGTCAGATGGTGTGACTAACAGTCAAAGCAATTTGAATTCCCTTGCTTCTCAGATCAAGAAAAAGAGATTGAAAAAATCCGCATTTATAACAAAACAAGGAAATTTTGTTGGAGGTGGTACTAGCGATGCGCTTAATGCATTGGCTGCATATTTAAGATATTTTGAGGGTACTGCACGGGATGATTGGCAGGAGTATGTAGTTTACTAATTTACTATAACTGATATTTGTATATATGCCTTTACTTATTCTGGTTTTTGTAAACAAATCAAGTTTCATTTTGGCTGCTTATTATTGCTGGGTGCATGAAAGATTACGGAATGCTGAAACTCGTGAAGGAGCTTCATTTGGTTTTCTTTTTGGACCTGTCCTTCAGCTTGGGGTCGTTTCTAGAAGAAGAGTATATGATGAGACAATAAAATGTGAAAAAGACCGAAATGGTGGATTCCTGTCACCCTTTGGGTACTCATCTTTCATTATAGCTGCAGCAGCTGATCATGTTTGCTCAAGAGAGGTATTGCCAAACATACCGTACGATTTTGTTACTAGTCTTGATCAATCTTATTCCAACTTTGTGACATTTTGTGACAGTGGTATCGTCTTTTGGCTTCAAGAAGTCAAGTGGCTTCAAGAAGTCAAGTGGATTCAACAAATAGATATTCTACTCGTTACTGGAGGTGCAAAGGTCATCTAATACAGGCTAGTATTAAAAACTAATGTGATTTTAAATTTCTAGAGTGAAAAAACAAAGCCATCTTTTGGTTTCGTTCTACATATGCAAATTTCTTGTTTTCCAGTATGCTGTTATGGGTCGTGAAGGTCCTGCTATCCTACTTGTACATGGTTTCGGTGCTTTTTTGGAGCATTACTGTGACAATATTATTGACTTAGTTGAAGGTGACAATCGAGTTTGGGCCATCACACTTCTAGGATTTGGCAGATCAGAGAAACCAAATGTTGTATACACTGAATTAATGTGGGCTGAGTTACTAAGAAATTTTATAATTGATGTTGTTGGGGAACCGGTTCATCTTGTCGGCAACTCGTTTGGAGGTTTGTTTTGATCTTCTGTAGACCACCTTTATCTAAACTTATTGTTAGTCTATGAGAGTATAATAAATGATGTCAAGGAAAATTTTAAATTTATTTTGAATTTGTATGTCTCCAGGCTATTTTGTTTCAATTGTTGCTGGCTTGTGGCCTGCTTTATCTAGGTCTGTGGTGCTCTTGCATAGTGCTGGCCATTACATCCCAGGATATTCTTCTGTACCTCCCTTTAAGGTAATAACACATAATGGATGTTGAAATGAGAGAGTTTGACTTTTGAGATGGACATTTTCAACATTTATTTCATAACAGTTACCTAAAAGAGAAAATGATGACATCATTTAGCTTCTTCATATTCTTGGTTTTAAACAACATTGTGGTCTTTAGGAGGCTTATATGTAAAAAAAAACCAAACGGATGAAGAGATCGTGAAAGGTTTACTACTTGATAAAAAGGTTGATATGTTTAACATATTAGAGAGCCAGCAGCTCGCGCCTCGCGCTTTTTAAATGATTCCCATATGCCTATTTTCTCAGGAAAGGAAAAGTACAGGAATTGCATGGTTTGGTGCCAGGGGCCTTTCATTCTACCTGAGACAGCTTTAGGAATTTAGTGAAACGTTGCTACCCTACTGTAAGTTTCTGTCACCTTACTTTTCACAGTATCCATGTGTAACTTTTGGCGTTAGTTACACTTGTTACCGAGTATGTTAATCTCCGCAGAAAACCGATCGTGCTGATGAAGGGTTCCTCAATGAGATGGTACGGGCAGTATCCTTTTTCAAGGCCCTGCTACATTTTGATTTGATATAGCACATAACTTTCAAGAAACAAAAATATGATCTTTGAAATGTACCCATGTGTAGTGTGTTAATTATGCATTCCTTAATGAAGGCTAGTCATATGACCCTGGTGTTCTAGTGGTCCTTGAAAGCATCTTCACGTTTGATCCTTCAATCCCTTTGAATTATCTTCTCAAAGGATTCAAGGAGAAGGTCCTTATTATTCAGGTAAGTGATTTGACAAAATGTGATGGATAAAATATTGTATTCACTTGCTACCCTTTTGAATCTTGTATGTGTAATCAGGGCATGAAAGACCCAATCTCTGATTCCAAGACCAAAGTAAGAGTTGTTAAGGAACACTTCAAAGAAATTGTAATCAAGGAGTTGGATGCAGGTAAAATCCCATTTGCACTGTAACAACTACTTGATATGCATTGGTTAGAAATGGCAATTTCGACCCATTTACTTATGAATAGAGTTATTTGGACTATGTTTTATATCTAACGAGTCAAACGGGTAACAGGCCAGATGTCAACTAAAATGCATAACAACCTCACAAACAGTTCTGTTAAAAAAGTTTGACTAGTCTTGGAATACTATAATTCTATAATTATGTTACTAGGCAAACCAACTGTTTGATCTGCATGGTTAAAGTGGCCATTTAAACCTATTAACTTCATAACTTGTCGATTCGGGTTATGCTTTTATCTCAAATGGGTAAAAAAGATAAAAATAAAAAGGAACCAAGGTCTTCCCAAAGTTAAAATCATCTTCTTAAAAAAAATTCATTATTAAAATAATATTATTTGTGTAATCATATTAACACACTAGTTATATATAAACCGGTTAAAAAGTTTCATTTTCCCACCTCCAGTATTAGTTTTTACATTCAGTTTATCTTATTCATCTCATATAGGCCATTGCCCGCATGATGAGGTACCCAAGGAAGTGAACTCTATCATCCAGGAATGGGTGATCAACATTGAAAGTTCACAAGATTTTGGAACAAAAAGATGGAAGCAGAATTGCAGCAACCTGAGAAAGTAGCGGTTTTTATTAAAAAGATAAAAAGAAAAAGAAATCATATTTAACTTTTGTTAACTAGTGTAAGTACAATCTGGGACACCCCATTACGTAGAGTTCCACATCAGCAAAAGATAAAAGATAACCCAAAGTTACTTGTTTTACATATAACGGAATCGTATCTTGCATCTTCGGGTGTTTAAAAAATTGTACTATCATTTGTTCCTCAAGTTGAATTCGTTACAAAGGCTTGTAATGTCCGGTACTATACCTCCACTCTGATACTTTGTAATCCCATTTCCAGCCAGATCGTTTAGTAATCATGCAGGATCTTTGGCTCCGCCATGCTGCAGGACTTTTCCTACTCTTACAGCAGTACCGGTTCCTAATGATAATGGGTCATTGTTGCATACTCTTTCCCAGATGGTGGATGCAAAGCACTTAGCATACAAGTAGCTGTAATAACCTACACACATATGTTGTTTAGTGAAGCAGCGTATTGCAATATGCAATAACAAAATAAATTATATTGCAGGTGCCAAATTTGTTGGCCCATTTACCTATCTCAAATGGGTCTATTTGGGTTATATTTTATCTCAAACAGAAAAATGATTGGCAAGTTCTAAAAAAGAGTATTTTGACACCTAAAGGGAACAATTCACTACGGTTTATTTCTCAAACAGAAGTCGTCACTTGAGCTGTTGGCATTCTCGGACTCCGACTGGGGTGGCACGACCGATGGGGGGCGATCCACCACTGCTTATATCCTTTATCTTGGCTCGGATATCATATCGTGGAGGTCTAGTCGTCAAAAGTCTGTTTCTCGATCTTCCACAGAAGAACCGATAGGTTGTAATAAGTTGAAGTAATTTATGTATTGATGAAAAGTGAATACAAGAGAGCTCATTATAAAGAGCTGAAAGTTACGGTTTAGACCCTCTAGAATAACAAACATTTATTTAGTATAACTTTCCCCCGCAAGTTGAGGCCTATAAGCGACCTGCAACCTGGACCTTAAAAACATAAAGCGCTGGGTAGAGGCTTGGTGAAGATATCTACAACCTGATCACTTGTAGAAATAAACTGAACATTTAGTTTTCTTTGAGCCACTTGTTCACGGACAAAATGAAAGTCAACCTCAATGTGTTTTGTTCGGGCATGGAAAACAGGACCAATGATTCTCTGTGGGGGCATTCATGAACTGACACACACGGTTGACAGCAAAGGCAATATCCGGGCAAGAGAGAGTGGCATATTGTAAAGCTCCAACAGCTTGGCGATATCGCACAGGTTCAGAAAGAGGAGGACTGTCACCAATGGTCAATACTTAAGAAGAACTCATAGGAGAGGATACCGGTTTGCAATATGAGAGATCGGATCATTGAAGGATGTCCACAAAATACTTCCGATGGGACAAGATAAGATCTTTGTTATGGTGAATGACTTCTATACCCAAAAAATAATGAAGCCTGCCGAGATCCTTGATGGCAAAGGTAGAGCTGAGCTGGCTAATGATGTTGTCGATGGCAGTCGGGTTGTTTCCAGTGATGATAATGTCGTCAACGTATACAAGAACATAAGCAAAAGTGCCATGGTGGTTCATAATGAATAAGGAAGGATCCGTCTTTGAGCCCCGAAAACCAAGCCAATAAAGAGCAGCAGATAACCGATGGAACCATGCCCGTGGGGCTTGCTTGAGCCCATAAAGGGACTTACGAAGAAGGCACACATGATCTGGTTTGCTTGGATCCGTAAAGCCGGGTGGTTGCTTCATATAAATGGTTTCAGTCAAATCACCATGTAGGAAGGCATTTTGGACATCTAGTTGGCGAAGAGACCAAGCATTTGTCACAGCAAGGGACAGAAGAACCCGGATCGTTGTGGCTTTGACAACGGGACTGAAGGTCTCATGATAGTCTACACCAGGCTGTTGAGTGAACCCTTTTGCAACAAGGCGTGATTTATGCCTAGTAATCATGTCGTGGGGATACGTCTTTAACCTGTAAACCCACTTGAAGTCAACAACATTAGTATTAGGGACATAGGGAACCAAGGACCATGTTCCATTCTTATAAAGTGCTTCAAACTCCTCGGTCATGGCAAGACGCCACTCCGGGGATTTGTTGGCGATGGTAAAAGAGGTGGGTTCAATGGGAGGTGAGGAGGATGTGGCTGTGTAGGCAGAGGGATTATAGGGGGTGGGGCGTTTAGGATTTTGGAGAAGGTGAGATGGACGAGGTCGTGGAGGTAGCGGAGGTGGGGTAGGAATGTTTGGTGAAGAGGAATTAAAGGCCGAGGAAGGTAAGACAGGTGGGGATGAGGAAGATGTGGAGTGTGAGGAAGTAGAGGGCTGTGGTGATGATGGTTCAGAGGTAGGGGTGGTAAAGGAAGGGTCAGTGTGGAGAGAGGTATTTAGTGGAGCAGGAGTGGTGGGTGGAATGGGGTCGGGAAAAGTGGACACATATGGAGAGGTAGGGGTAGCGAGTGATGGGTATGTTGGGGAAATGGGGATTTGAAATAGGAAGACTGTTTCATTGAACCGCACATGTCTAACAACATATATTTTTTCTGTTGTGGGGTCAAAACAACGATAACCATGATGGTGAGGACTGTAACCAAGGAAAACACAAGAGGTGGATTGAAAATCAATTTTGTGACGGTTATAAGGACGTAGGTAGGGAAAGCATTGGCACCCAAAGGCACGGAGGAATGAGTAATTGGGTTTATGATTGAAAATGTGTTGAAAAGATGATATATTGGAGGAGGTTCTGGATGGAAGGCGATTTATAAGATAAACAGCAGTTTCGAATGCAAAGTGCCAGAATCGGTGTGGGAGGGAAGAGTGGGCAAAGAGGACAAGCCCTATTTCCACAACATGATGATTACGACATTCAACAAACCCATTTTTTTCACTAGTGTATGGACAGGAGCGACGATGAATTATACCAAGTTTGTTGAAGAAAGGAGAAAGGTTACGAAACTCCCCCCCCCCCAAATCAGTTTGTACACTTTTTATTTCAGTGTTGAACTGACGTCCAACCATGGTAACAAAGCTGGTAAAGGTGGTGAAAACGTCCGATTTCTGGACTAGTGGATAATACCACATAAAACGGGAGTGGTGATCCACACATAACAAAAAGAAACGGTGTCCATCAAGAGACACAGTAGGGGAAGGTCCCCACACATCACAGTAGATTAAGTCCAAAACATTATGACTTTGAAATGTAGAGTTATATAAAGTAAGTTTGGAGGATTTTCCCATTTGACAAGCATTACATAAAGAGGAACATAATTTAGAAGAAACAGGTAAGGAATTATTTGAAACAAGCATTTGAAAAACTCGTTCATGAGGGTGTCTGAGACGTTGATGCCAAATGGTAGATGAGGCTTTATTTGTTGTGAAGACTTGCTTGGGAATAGGCTTGAGTTGTGGAAGGCGAAGCGAGTAGAGGCTATTATCACTTGGATCCCTGAGTAGGGTAGTGTGTGAAGACTCTTCCTTAACAGCAAAAAAGGAAGAGTGAAACTCAAAATAAACATCATTATCTAAGCAAAATTGTTTAACATATAATAAGTTCTTTTGAATGTCAGGTACATGAAAGATATCAGACATTTTAAAGGTTTTGTTAGGTGAGAAAAATTTGGAAGAACCAATGTGTAAAATGGGTAAGGGCGTACCATCACCAACGTGGAGTGAATCAATACCTGAATAAACCTCAGAGTTGTCAGGATTTGTTAAGTCAGGTGTTACATGGTCATTAGCACCTGTCTGGGAACCAGGTTGTTCCGAAAGTAGAGCTAGTTTCTGAAAAGAAGGCAAAGTTTGCTTGAGGAGCAACCCGAGTTGTAACAGGAGAGTGGTTGGGGCACTGGGACGGTAGGTGACCAATGCCATAACGATTACAGTGACAATATACCATGTTTGTGTGGAGGCCCACACAAATTGACGTGGGGCAGCAGCCCTAGTATTATCACATCCCCTAGTAGTACCAGGGTAGGACCCTCTATAGTTTCCCCAACGAGTGTTTCTGTTTGGCCCAGATCGAGAGGCATAAAGGGCCTGTGGTGGGGTGATAGGTTGGCTGATCAGGTTTAATTGGTAGCCAAATTGAGTGGCCAGTTGCTGAAATTGTGTAAGAGAGGGTGTAGGATTAGGAGAGGTACCTGTGGTGGCAGCAAAGACCTGAGCAGGGGCTCCAGAGAGATCAGAGAGGGACTTGTTGTCACACCCCAACAGACGGCAGAAACGTCGGGGCTGGACATGGAGACTGTTCATGAGCACATGGTTGACTAAGTTGTAATATATTAAATCATCACATTTAAATTCAAACCAAACAAATATCCAACAAAGTACATGAATTTCAAAATACATAACAAGTTCCTTTACTATCTAGGTTCATAACTTAAGTGTAGTAAACTTGATCAATCTCAAACATTCGTACCTGAAACATGGTTAAAACAATGTCAACTAAAAAGTTGGTGAACATACATAGGTTTTGGCTCTAAATAGTATCACTGAGTTTTGTGCATACAATCCATACAAATCATGGTTAATAAGGCCAATATGGAGAGTTACTATTGTGAAACCAAATTGTACAATCAAACCTTTGTAACTAGCATGCAAAAACCAAAATGTGTTGTCGGTAACAATCACCCTACCTGGGTGGGTTTGTCAGACTCAATAGATCTATCATTGTTAACCGTCGGCTTGTGTAGTTAATGATTGTACATGTAAATTGCACATAAAATTGTAGTTTGCACACCTAGTACTCAAGCATAAGGATCAAATTTCACACATGAATGTAGGGTGGAATTGTATTGTGTAATTTGTAACATTGTATACTTGAAACTCATGTTCCACCCCAAAAATGTAAATAATGTAAAAAAGGGGCTATGTAAACTCACTTGTATCAAATTGTAGTAGTTAACACGAGCCTTGGATAACCCAAGTGATTTGCTAATCACCAGGTTTGACCTAGAGTGAAATAACATAAATTTGGATTAATAATATGCACAATGTCTAAGGTAATTCTAAGGCTTCAACAGGAGTGAGTGTAGGGATTTGTACAAGGGTTGGTGTATACGTTTGTGTTTGCATTTGAATGAAAAATGTAAGTTCAAATTTAATAATGAAAGACTTATGGTTTAATTTGAACAATTAACTAAAATAGTAATAAAATTCTTTTTATTTATTTAACTAAAAATAAGTAGTGTGGAATTATATTTATTCAAACATAATTTAAATAAATAAATTTATTTTATTTATTTGTTTATGAAAATGTGTCAAGAAATATTGTAAATATATATTAGTATATAAATAGATTGTGTAGGTTTTGAATAAAATAATTATATATAAACTTTTTATTTAAAATTAATTTCTTTTTAATCCACTAGGAAATATTAAATAATTGGTTTAAAATTTTCAAGTTGATAATTTGGTTTATTAAACAATTCCCGGGACTTGGGGTTTTATAAAATAATTTTTATAAAGGGATTTGGGTTTAAACAGAATTTATATTAAAATGATTTAAAAAAAAGAAACTGATCAAGGGACACACGACCGTGCCAAAGCAGGGCACAACCGTGCTTAGGCTCGGGACGCGATCGCGTCTCGTCAGGAGGCACAACCATGCTTGGAGTAATGGCACGACTGTGCTAAGGGATGAGCACGACCGTGCTAAGGGATGAGCACGACCGTGTCTGGTTTTCTCCAGAAAACAAATTGACTAGATCTTGCATTAAAAATGGTTGGATTCATGGGGCTTTCAAAGAATGAATGTTTGCGAATGTAACCATGTAATTTAGGTGAATTGAGGTCGTGTCTAGGGTGTAGTTCGATTAAAACGTATATGTCACGAACCCTAGGATCGATTCACGTTAAATTCGATGTTGTAAGGCTTTCCATCGACAGATGAAAACGAAAGCGTATGTGTGATTTGTTACCTTAAACGATCTCGAATTGGTGGGGTGCGACCAAACAGAGTTCCGACTTGATCTCCGACGACTCCGGCTTCGTCTCCGACCAAATTGATGTGTGCAACCGCTTCTGAGAGGTGCGAATGAGGTGTGGGAATGTTCGTTTGTGTGAATGTCACACCAAATGATCAAATTCGATAGAAGTGGGGAGGGGTTTCGACGGTTATGGCTTAGAATCCATAATTGGAATTGATTCGAGTTAATTGGCATTGACAGGCGGTTAGAAACGGCCTAATGATATCCGGAATAATCAATGTTGAATTATGGCTGCGAATTCGAACGTTTTGAGGCGTTACGGATTGAGTTTACGTCCTGACTGTGCATGAGGCATGACTGTGCCTGGAATTAGGCACGACCGTGCTTGGGCACTTGGTGCGACCGTGCTACTTGAGTTTTGATTATATACAGAAATAATCCTTGTAGTTTGGTGTTTGAGTTTTGAGGAATGGCAGAATTAGTCCTTGGGGTTTGTGATTTGGATAACTTGGACTAACTGGACTAGTTGTGTTTGTGCGAGATAACAGAACTTGAGTTAATGGAGTTATCTCTAAATAGTCGGATGTCACATCATACACACACACACACACACACACACACACACATATATATATATATATATATATATATGTGTGTGTGTGTGTGTGTGTGTGTATTTTTGTAAGGCTAAAAGATAAATTTGTATGAATGAAATTTTAAGTTTAATACACTTTTGTAATTATGGTTAATGTGACACAATGAAATTAACTAGAATTGGAGTTGAAATGTTGTTATTGCACAAAACAAAGAATAAGAAAATCATGGATGTTACACTTGTGCAGCATAAAATCATGATCAGAGAACAGGCCGGGAAGTTCATTGAAGGTGATTGGCGGGTGGGGCGCTAACAGGTTTGACTTCAGCCTGCTGTATTCATCACGCAAGCCAGATACGGTGAGCATAACCAGATCCTTGTCTTTCATGGGCTTTCCTATATTTGCCAGGGCAGAAGCATATTCCATAACCCGGGAAAGGTAGGTAACATGGGTCTCGTCTCCCTTCATCATGATCCTTAGTAGTTGAAGTTTCAATGTAAACTCACAGGAAGCAGTGTTTGGTGCATAGACACGTTCCAGGGAAAGCCAAAGATCCCTGGATGTTGTTCCCTGTACATGTTGAAAGGAGGTCTCGGAGATGGTGGACAAAATAAGCATGCGAACATGCGCATCATTAGCAATCCACCAGAGGTAGTTAGGGTTATCGGTGGTGGATGCTTCTCCATCTTTGGAGGGTTCAATTAGGATGGTTGGATCTGGGCAGGGAATTATCCCAGTAACATTGTCAAATAAGTTGTTGGTGATAAGAAAGGGTTCAAACATAGCTTTTCAATACCCATAATTGGTGGGGGTAAGGGCGAAGGGGAATTTGTGGCTATTATGGCCAGTTTTCTCAGCAGAGGAGAAGGCTGCAAGGACTACCATCTGATCAGAAAAAAAAAGGAGGAAGAAGGAGTTGATCGGACTTGGCTCTTGATACCAAGAAGAACCGATATGCTGTAATAAGTTGAAGTAATTTATGTATTGATGAAAAGTGAATACAAGAGAGCTCATTATAAAGAGCTGAAAGTTACAGTTTAGACCCTCTAGAATAACACAGATTTATTTAGTCTAACATCCACGGATGCGGGTTATAAGGCGCTTGCTATGCGGCTGCCGCATTAGCTTGGATTCCAAATCTTTTACTAGAATTAGGAGTTCCCAATCCCATGACTAGTACACCAAAGCTTTTTTTTTACAACACCGGGGCGACCTATCTCGGTGCCAATCCTATATAGTATTCACGGATGAAACATGCAACACTAGATTATCATTTTGCTCGGGAACGAGCAGCTAATGGTTTGCTTCAGGACCTTCACATTAGCTCAGCTGATCAGCTAGCTGATGTGCTCACCAAACGGCTACCTAGACCGTCTTTCTGCAAAATTCGCTCCAAGATTGGAGTATCCAACGGATCATCCATCTTGATTCTTGCGGGGGCGTATTATGGTAAATGATTGTATCTAGGGGTAAGAAAGAAGGGGGTTTAGAACTGAATACCCATAAGAGAAACTGTACCCGACCCGTGATTACCCGTTTAAGCAATGAAGGGTACGGGTTTCATAAAAATCAACAAACAGGTACAGGTACGGGCACGGGCACAGGTCGGGTACATTTTCCCGTAAAATAATATTAAAGTGACATTGAATAAAAAAACAGATTTAGAACCGAATATCCGTAAGAGAAACCGTACCCAACCCATGATTACCCGTTTAAGCAATGAAGTGTACACATAACGTGTTTCATAAAATCAACAAACAGGTACGGGTCGGGTAATACCCGTTTGCTCACTCCTAGCAATTTGAAAGGTAATGTAATCTAAACCAGCAGGCATTTGAAATAGGAAAAAAAACATAAAAAATCATAGCTCCCAAGCCTCAAGTAAGTATATGTAATGTAAATATAATCAATGGACTGAAACAATAGCTGTTTTCCAATTCTCTGAGTAAATATATATTATCTAAACCTTTATCAAAGAGTAGAAATTCACATTTGCTTTTATGTGAGAATATGCATTCAAGGTGTTCGACGAAATGCCTCTGAGAAAGTCAAAATTGTGGTGTCGGTGGACGCGCTAGAGTTAGGCAATGTGCATGATTTGGTTACTGAAAAAGTGATTCATTTTTATAGAACTTCGTTGATTCAAGAAAGCGCGACCAAGGAGTTGCTTAAGATGGTTATCGGATAAGATTGTGGGTTTGAAAACAGAGCAGTGTTTTAATATTGGGGTTAATGAAGATCTGTCTATTGAGAAACTTTCGGTGTTGAAATGGTTTATGCAAGAGACCTATGAGTCGAGTAATTTAAGGGGTGAATATCAAAAGAGAGAAAGCAAGGGTGGTAGAAGTTGGTCCTGGGTTGTCTTTCACTACAGCATGGTATCGGAAGTCAACAGATTAGAACGGTCGAGGAGGTATCTTTTGTTTGTTAAAGCTGAAAGTGGACCACTTATACATAGTGAAATTGTTGATTTTGCTGCAATGATAGAATGACCGAGTGTGTTTATCGGATAAACTTGTTTCGTTCAAAACAAGTATAGTTCCTGGGGAGGTTTATAATGTGCTCGTTTTGGAAAAGGATAGAAAAGCATTGGTGGAAATTAACCAAGGCTGGGGAAAATTATACAAATGATCATATGCAGATAGGTAAGATATGAATATTTTGATATTTAACCTATCATCTTTAGACACTTATATATACAGGGTACATAATGCAGCAAATGTGATTACAAGTGTTTCAACCAGGTTCATATTACTTTATTTCATGTTCTCAACTTTCAAGAATGTATGTGATTAAGTGTTTTTGGTGGTAATACTTATTTAACTATGTTCTTTGATATTTGGATGGTAAATTTCTATAAATACCGCCAGGGCAAGGATGGAACTGTTAGGTGTTCGGATATTGAACACAGGGACTTGTCTAGGTATTTATTTAATTCTCTATGAATTGTGTTCGTAGTGGTTGAAAATTATATAAATGATCATATGCAAAAAGGTAAGACATGAATATTTTGATATTTGACCTATCATCTTTAGACACTTATATATTATTTGATAACTGCTATAGGAAGCTGGACTTGACACTAAATGATGATGTAGGAGAGTATATCTACAATAATCAACCGTTAGTTAATAAAAGAAGAAGACCTCTCCTTCAAGTAAACTAGTAAAACGACAACATAATAACCGAGAAACATCTTCACAAGAAGTCAAGCCCTAAAGAGTTCAGCAAAAGAAGTGTTGACTCGGTAAGAGAGACAAAAGGAAGAGTAGCTATCTACAAAGGAAGAAGTCAACTTCTTACCTGAAAGGGGGAAGGACAAGATTCTGAAGGAAGGAAAGGTCTCTGAAGAACTTCCTCTTATAGAGAAATCACAAGACGAGATAGAAAAACGGGCAATCTGTCAAAGGCACTATAAATACAAGTCCAAGGCTTCATTCAAACGCACACGGGTTATAAACATCAGCATACTGCATAACCTCATCCTCTCCTACTAACTTCTCCTAGTTCTCCCAGTTCTCCCGTTACTTCTCCTGATAATTTGTTACTTCCCCTTGTATTTAGCTTACTTCTCCTGTAATCTCTTGTGGTATTCCTTTGTACTAATTGTGGAGATTATACCACTTAACCTTGAAACTCCCAAGGATAAGTAAGTCATTACATTAATAAAAGAATACTTATCCCTATCGCATAATCATTGTAGCAACAAGTGGCGCCCACCGTGGGGCACGCTTCGATCTAGTCACTTGAAGAGTGCTTCACTTTCTTCTCGTTGTTTTTGTTGTTTTCTGAGTGAGCGAATGGAAATGTCAGGCAGGACCAGCCGGTGTTGGAAGAGTAACCACGTACGGACTCTCTAGAAGAAGTGGTGGAGATATCAGATATGATGGAACTCACACCCGAAGGGGTGAGGGAAAACTTTTCCAAGTTGCAACAGCTGCTAAACGATCATGTTAGAAGAGAAAGGATGAAAGGAGTGGCGGTAAGGCTCTCCTATGAGGAGGAAGCAGGTGACGACTCTTGTCGCACCCTGTCCCAACAGATAGGGCAACAGATACAGCAACTAAACATCTCCACTCCCAACACAACTGCCTCCGAGGAACCAGGAGTTATCCCCCACTCGGTATCTACGCCAGTCATGGGGATAGTATCGCGAGGTCCAACCCAGGTGACTTCGAAAATCATCCCTATCCCAACACAGCAAGGGCCGATCCCAGCAGGGCCTCAACTCCCGATGAGCCAACTCCTTGTTGCACAAAATATCCCCGTATCTTCCGTACACTCCATACTATCCCTGGCAGAATATGGGGATGGCAGCTACTCCCCTTTACCAGGCTGGACCATCTGTCCTCTCCAACCCAGCACCACACAGTGCCGGAAGAGGCGTGCCACAGGCGGATAGTGGTAGGGTGATCTTGCATATTGAAAGCGACGACCTCCTAGATGAACTCCTAAAGCCATACATACCAGCGGACTCGGATAAATTTACAGGGAGGATCGTTGAGTTCAAGTTTCCCACCAAGAAAAAAATGTCGTCTAACGTGAAGATGTACGATGGAACCGGAGATTCGGACGACCACCTACAACTCTTCTCCGGAGCCGCCAAGGTAGAGCATGGGTCCATGCCGGTGTGGTGCCAAATGTTTGTCCAGACCCTCACAGGAGCAGCCCGCGTCTGGTACCATGACATCCGTGAAGGAAGCATCGACAGTTTCGAAGACCTTAGCAAATGCTTTCTTACCAACTTTATGCAACAAAGAAAATGTGTCAAGGATCCCATCTCCCTCCATTACATTAGGTAGAAGGATGATGATTCCCTAGAGGAGTTCATGGAAAGATACAAAAGGGAAAGTCTCTGAGTGGGGAACGCCACCGAAAGAATGAGAGTATCCGGTTTCGTTCATGGAATTCGCCCAAATCAGCTGTGTGAAGAGATGGGTAAGCATCCCCCAAAATGATGGAAGAAGCTACGGAGAAAACCCTTCTCGTCGTCAAGATACCGTCCAAGGTCATCATACGCGGATAGAAGAATAGGCAGCTACCGATCCGAAAGTCGCCGGAGGTATGAAAAGTCTCCCTACTCCCGCCCTGAGAGAAGAGAAAGAACCCCAGAAGGGCCCAGGGGAATCCAGTTCACAGAGCTGACAAAGACACCTAGAGAGATCTTAACCACTGAGGAAGCCCGCTTCATTTTCAAACTTCCAAGGCCAATGGCCCGGCCAGGAAGGGATCATTCCAAATACCGTGAGTTCCACGGAGACAAGGGTCACCACACAAACGACTATTTCCACCTGAAAAAGCAAATTGAGGACGCCGTAAAATCAGTAGGGCTGGCTCACCTTCTCAAAAATATTCGGGATAAAAGGAAACAGGGAGGAGGTAAAGAAGACAAGCGGGCCAGAGAAAAAACAATATACATGATTAGCGGCCCAAGAACGTGTCCCCAGAAAGAACCGAAATATCGAGAAGCTCGACGAAGAATCAACTTCCCCTCCCCCCCTCTGAAGGAGGAACATTCTTCTTCTCTCATGGTCATAAGGGCCCAGGTCGAAAAACAGGAGGTCTGGTGAGTCTACATTAATGGAGGCAGCGCCTCTGAAATCATCTATGAGCATTTTTTTGCAGATGGGAGAAGAAGCGAAGAAAAGGCTAAAAGGCTCGGACATCCCCCTGGTCGGCTCCTCCGAAGAAAAGATCTTACCCATGGGAAAAGTGGATCTAAATGTAACGTTAGGCAAAGGACAAGGATCCTGAACTGAAGTGCTAACATTCCTGGTGGTGAGGTCTCCCTCCAGCTACAACATCCTGATCGGACGCCCAGGCATCAGTGCCTTTGGAGCGATTGTGTCCACCGTTCATTCCATGGTGAAGTTTCCTATGATAGAGGGGGTTACAACGATAACATCAGACACATGGGAGGGTATGGTCTACTCAGTAGAGGACCACGCCAGAACAACAGGGAAAATTTGTGTTAACAGCAAATACCCGGATCAGCTAATACAAGTTGGCCCAACTTTTTCGCCAAACGAAGGGCAAGCGTTGGAAGCTCTGCTCCGACGAAACGAAGACGTGTTTGCTTGGTGCAGCGATGATGGGATAGGAGTCTCCAGCGTGACAAGCCGAGCCTTCAAAGACCAAGCTGGGAGAAACTCGGAAGCCTATGTGGGCGACCTGGTAATAAAAAGCCAGGATGAGCAATTAATGGTCCAGGACATTGAGAAACAATCAAGAACCTGAGGAAGATCAACAAGAAGCTGAGTCCATTCAAATGCTCTTTCGGTATGAAGGAGGACAAGCCGTAAAGACACCTGGTGTCCAAGCAGGTAGTGAAGGCTAACCCTGACAAAGTCAGAATCATGCGGGAGATGACATCATCGAAGTTGAAAAAAGAAGTGCAGAGTTCGAGTGGTCAGCCCGGAGCATTCCTCCGCTTTCTCTCCAGGCTGGCTGAAATACCACTCCCCTTCTTTAAAACATGGAAGGGGGGCCTCAAAAAATCAAAAATCGAACGTACCAAAGAAGCGAAAAGAGCCTTTCAAGAAACAAAGTCGTACGCTGTGACTATACCTGAGGAAACCACTCCTATGAAGGATGAGGAGTTGTAGTTACACCTAGCCGCAGAGCGAGGAACGTTCAACTCTGTCATGAGCGCAGAAAAAGAGGAAACCCCCTGTAGCAACGAAAAGATGTGGAAGCTTCACACAGACGGGGCCTCCAGCTCCGACGGATCCGGAGCAGGTCTTATCCTGGTTGACCCGAAAGGAGTGAAACTCACATACGCCTTAAGGATCAAATCCTCCAGCACAAGTAAGGAAGCAAACTACGAGGCTCTGATCGTAGGGCTACAGATGGTAGGAGGGCCAAAAGTGCAGAAGCAGGTAGCACATATCAAAGGGACGTACGAGGTAAAAGAACCAACAATCAAAGAACCCCGAAATAAGGTAGGGCAGCTCCTTCAACAATCAGAAGTGTCCCAACCAATACAGGTATTAAGAGCACAAAACAAGAGGGCTGTCTATGATGAGGTATATTAGAAAGGAATATTTCGACCTGGAAACATAGTGCTCCAGAAACAGGAAGCAAGCCACAAGGAAAGCTCCGGTAAAACTGGACCAAAATGGGAGGTTCCCTACCCAGTCAAGGAGGCACATGAGAAAGGGTCCTAGAAGTCAGAAACCATGGACGGAAAGGCAATTCCCAGGTACTGGAATGCGGTGAACCTACGTCGCTTCTTTGTCTAAAAGCATCAAGGAACAAACATCTCCTGCTCCAGGACATGCAGAATAAGGCAAGGCCCTTCCTGTTTATCTGCATTTAGACATGCCAAGTGAAAAACGTCACCACCAAAACATACAAATATTGTATAAAGGACCAGTGACACATATTGTTAAAAAACAAACACACATCCCATGAAGGGATCAAAATAAGCAAGTAAATTTTTTCAAATTACATAAAGACAAAGGGGCATACCCCTCCCTTTAAACTTCTTCTTGAACATCACCATGAGCTCCTCCTCCTGCCTCAGATAAAGCCTCCCGTGCAGCGCTTGGGTCTTATGTTCCATGCTCCTCCTCCACCAGAGCAGATTTGACATCATCAGGGGAGGCAGACGGAAGCGACATATTAAAGGCCACAGAAGGAGTCTCCACGCTAGCGCTGGCTTGACTATTTTGGAAACTGCCGCTCTTACACATAGTGATCCAACCCAGAGCCTTCTCCTTGTTTAAACCTTGCGGCTCTAGCTCACGAATCTTCGTCACTGATTTATCGGCACAACAAGCCAACGAAGAAAGGTAGGGATATGAAGTTTTCTAATAGGAGCGAACAACCTAAATCAAATTCTGTTTAGCAGAGGGGTCATGACCCTTAACAGAAGAAAGGGGAAGCTGCTTTGATGCATCTGCATGTCCAACAGACACTCCTTCGTGCATCCCGAAAGCCCTAAATGATCTCTGCACCATGGATTGGGGACCAATAAACTCGTCACTTTGAAGCAAATATCCCACAACATGAGCAAAGCCATCCTCAACAAGCCAATGCTTCTCCTTCAGAAGCTCGGCCACTTACTCCTCAAAACCTTTTTTCTCCTCCTCCAAAAGCTCCTTTTCGACATCAAAGAGGCGACAGATCCCTCCAAGCTCACAACTTTCGCTTTCAAAACATACATCTCCTCCGACTTTGCCTTCATCTCCTCCACATGGCGAAGCCGCAAACAATCAAGAGCATGCAAGTCATCCAAATGGCGGGCCTCTAGAAGTTCAACTTTCTCTTTCACCGGCTTGACCAAGGCGGCCTCAGTAACATGAAGGCTTTTCCACACGTCTATACGAGAAGCATTCCTCTCTTGGTTACTCTTGCAAGCAGAGGCCATATCACAGATAGCAGGTA